>CM075669.1:244689350-246050350 GCA_037962975.1 Clitoria ternatea
TATTTATTTATTTATTTATGATAATTAGTATTACTTTAAAATATAATAATTATTCATAGTTAAAAGGAGTAGGGGACTCCTCCCATTATTGTTATGTTTTCTCATATTATATTTTTATCTCACTCCCCCTTACCTCTTATATCTTGATTCGTTATGGAAAATTTGTACGCGTCTCATCTCCGAGTTCTAAAACATATCAATTTTATTTTAATATAGTTATAAGATGAAAATTTAGATTACTATTTGAAATAAGGAGGATAAATAGTAATTATGTATAGTAACGGTAAATAATAAATTTTAAATAGTTACCGTGAATAGTAACAGTGAATAGTAAAACATGAATAGTAATGGTAAATAGTAAAACATGAATAGTAACAGTAAATAGTAAAACGTAAATAGTAACAGTATATAGTAAAACATGAATAGTAACAATAAATAGTAAAACGTGAATAGTAATGCTAAATAGTAAAACATAAATAGTAACGGTAAATAGTAAAATGTAAATAGTAACAGTAAATAGTAAAACGTGAATAGTAATTATAAATAGTAAACACGAATATTAATGGTAAATAGTAAAACATAAATAGTAAAGGTAAATAGTAATTTACTATTTAGAATAGTAACTTAAAATAATATTATATCCAGTATAATAATAGATTTTTAAATGATATAAAAACAACCTTCATAATCATAAAAAGAATATAAAAGAAATTTATTATTATCTCAGAATTTTTGCAGAACCTCTTTCCTTTAGGAAATATCTTCCTCTCTTCACTTAGTATTCTTCTTCCAACACTGCTAAGTTTTCAAAATTCAATGGTTTTCTCGGTGTCTCGTCCTTCTATTTATAGCATTAAGATTTATTGTGCATTTCAATATTTCATTATAAAAGTACTATGCAAGAATTGAAGATTTCATACAAGTTACTGTGCAAAGTTTGAAATTTTCAAAATTTCACAGTGAAAATTCTCGTGAAGGTTGCTGAGAATTATGAGGGGTGGTGTGAATAGTAATTAAGGGGGTGCAAAAGAAATTTTTCATTTTTTTTTAAAATAATTATCTCACAACCTTTTCTTGTCCACCAGAAGGCAAGAAGAATAAACATTAATAATAACACACGGTTGTTGCCTTTCCTTCCAAGACCCTATCAGCCCCAAAAAAACAAATTCCTAAACACACAGCAACCCCCCAGTAGTGCCTACTGATGAAGAAACACACCAATCAAATTCAGATCCCCACCACATTACCTCCACCACCTGATCATCTATACTACTCATCTTAGTCTCTTGAATCCCTACAAAATCAATCCCCATCTTACATATTAGCTCCCTGATCAACTTCTTTTTTATCCTACCCCAACCCGCGCACATTATAGCTTATTAACTTCATGGTCAATTTTATTTAACCCACCCGGTATTTCCTTAACCATTTCCTTATTTTTTTCAAGTTTATCCCTTACCAACATATCCACCAAACGCCGAATAATCTCATCCTCCTCCCCCACCACCATAACACCCAACTTCTTTCTAATTTCCCACAATGAAACTGCCCCCGAATGATTTTTTTTAACTAAACAGATTTATTATTAGAAGAAGTCATATTATTGGTTGCATCATTCTCATTCAAAAATGTCTTCTACTCTCTCAATTGCCTTCTCTTATTTTTCTTTTTTTCATGATTCTTTTTTATCTTCCTCCTTCTTACATTAAGAAATAGTAGGTGTTCCTTTGGGTCAACACAAGAAGAAGGTATAGGAAGTGGTTCAGAATTTATATAAGATGATCCTTGATTATCCACCATACACTCCTTCTCATACCAATATCATCCAACGATAAACATTTATCAATATTATTTGAATGAACAAATTCATGCTTTACTAATGATCCCCTCTCATACTGACCTTACGACCCTCGTGTTCCTCTGAGTTCAAACCACATAAGGCAAACATCTATTTTAATTTAGTGTCATCGCACTGCAGGTCGCCATGTGTCAATTGATTGCTGGGCCCCACGCGAATTAGCCTCTTGAGTGAACATTACAAATTCACATTATTCATATACTCTAACTCATCAAATGCTCGTGTGTTAGACCATGATGATTCCGCTTCCGCGTGTGCACCCCTCCAATTGCACCTTGGCCCACATCCTTTTTCCTAAAACCTTGGCCCATTTCATTTTCCATGCACATACCACTTCCCGTTGTCAAATTCCTTCCAGGCCCTCCTTGACCATACATATTGCCACCATTCTCCAGCCCAATAAGCTTAGTCGGCCCATAATCCAGCATGTCCTTATTCAATGAATCAGAACTTGCCCCTCTCTCTATGTCCACATTCAACGCACCTACTACTGAATCCTCCACCCTGATCTTGTGCAAGGATTTTAGCATCTCATCCTTGTTTAATAGTGTATTATTAATTATTACATTATTATTCACATTCAAATTTAATTAGGGATTTGAATTTGAATTTGAATTATCAACCAAAATTCCAAAATTACCCCTCATCAAAAACCCGTCGTCCGACATGGTGTTGCATTCTTCTTCATCTCCAAAACACGACATCAAAGATTCCGAGTCATCACCTTCCACTAGAGATGAATAAGAGAAACAACCATGATAGCCTCTATAACAACAACAACCTTTACCCTCTTCTCTTCCTAACTCCTCAACACAACGGACATAATATACTCTCCCATTTATTCTAATATCCTCTTGTTACACCACAACTCCCCTTGTCGAAGTACGGACCAATAGTCTTGCATACTCCAGTCTTGACATGTTTCTAGTGTTGTGATCCATCATAACTAGGTTTCTAAATGTTGCAACCACTTTTTGGAAAAAGGTTTCTCGCCAAACATTTAATGGAAAGCCCATAAATCTCACCCATGTCAGTCTATGTCCAGAGACCTGCCCAGAATCCTGAGTTAAGGACTCAAAAACAAACGCAAGCCATTCTTTTGCAGTCTCCAGCAGTTCATTTAAATTATCGCCCTCCATTGCTGAAAGAAACACCAAATTATCCCCCTATACCTCAACTGAATTGCAGATAAACCTTCCAACACAAATGCCTCGTGAAGAGAATGCAATCTTGCCATATCGATTAGTCTTCCTACAAACCCATTCTTCACCCACTCCATCAAATCAGTCTCTATTGTCATTTCCTGACCCCTCTACATAAGATCTTTATTATACTTATTTTCATATTTCTTCACAGTCCCTTTATCCTTCACCTTCCATGATTTTGGTTGGCCATCGTTCCCAATAGCTTGTCCATACGAGATAGGTCTAGTGCCATGATGAACTGTTGAAGCTCGGGTGCACAGAGTATATTCCGCCATGGGTTTAACTATTAACCTTTCACGCATAAATCTTGGAATATTCACACGCAACTTCATGTTCCCAATCCGTACTTGATCCAATTGCTTCTCTAAGATTAAGCCTTTAGAGATTGGAACTTTAGAGAAAACCTTTAGAGAAGCCTTTCATTCGAGACTTAAGCCAAACCCAACTTCTAAATTGTATCAATTCAAACATTTTCATTGAATAAACATTTTTATTCCTAAAAATAACATTATTACGACCTCCCCAAATTATCCATATAGTAGCAAACCACACAATAACTAGACCATGTTTAGTTTCAGATCCCGTACCCAAGCCCAATAATCCTTCAAAATTGTCTTTACACTCATTTTGCATAACTGAGTAGAAGCCCAACCAATCATAATATTTTTTCTATAAGGAATATGAAAACTTACAAGAGAAAAATAGATGAGAACTCATCTCTACACACTCACCACAAAAGACGTAAAGCAGAGATGAATTGTCCAAAGCATAACCACAAGAAGATAAATTTTGGTTGGATGGAATTCAATTGCGTGGGTTGGGGTAGGATAAAAAAGAAGTTGATCAGGGAGCTAATATGTAAGATGGGGATTGATTTTGTAGGGATTCAAAAGACTAAGATGAGTAGTATAGATGATCAGGTGGTGGAGGTAATGTGGCGGGGATCTGAATTTGATTGGTGTGTTTCTTCATCAGTAGGCACTACTAGGGGGTTGCTATGTGTTTGGGACTAGTCGAAGTTTCATAAAATTCAAGTGATTGAGGAATTTGGTTTTTTGGGGTTGATAGGGTCTTGGAAGGAAAGGCAACAACCGTGTGTTATTATTAATGTTTATTCTTCTTGCCTTCTGGTGGACAAGAAAAGGTTGTGGGAGGGTTTACTGTGGGTTAAAAATTTATATGAGGAGTACATTGAGTGGTGCATGTTTGGGGACTCTAATGTTGTTCGGAGTAGTGAGGAGAGAAAAGGGGTAATGGGCGATGAATCTCTTGTTGGTAGAATGGAATTTAGATTGTTTAATGAATTTATCCTTTCAATGGAGTTGGTGGATCTCCTTCTACAGGGAATGAGGTATACGTGGTATAGGCCAAATGGGATAGCTAGAAATCGATTGGATAGATTTCTTTGTTCTCATCAGTGGCTTCAGTCATATCCGACTTGCACATAATTAGTTCAAAACAAAAATGTGTCTGATCATTGCCCGGTGTTACTTAAGGTGGTGGACGTGGACTGGGGGCCAAGACCATTTAGGGTGTTAGACTGTAAGTTGAAGCAGCCTGGGTTTAAAGTTTTTGTGGAAAAAGTTGAATATTGTAGGGTGGGGAGCATTTGTATTGAAAGAAAAATTAAAAAGCTTGAAGAAGGCATTGAAGGATTGGAATAAGAGAAGTTTTGGTGTGATGAGTGTGAGGTTGAGGGAATTAAAGTATAAAATAAAGGCATTGGATTTACAGGAGAAAAATGCTGGTTTGGCTGAGGAGGATGTACTAACACGGAAAAATTTGTTGGCGAAATGGTGGAAGGCTGCTAGAAAGGAGGACTCTATTTTGTTACAAAAGTCAAGAGCTAAGTGGCTGCAAGAAAGGGATTCAAATTTAAAATATTTCCATGCTGTTATTAATAAGAGGCACCGTGGGAGTGCAGTTCATGGTTTATGGCTGGATGGAGTATGAGAGGAGGATCTGGTTAAAGTAAAAGGGGATGTTAAGTCTTTTTTTGAGAATAAATTTTGGTGAGTCCTGGAATATACCTGTCCTAGATGGTGTAGAAGTCTCGATGTTGGGGAGGATATTAATGTTAAATTAAATCAGAAGTTTTTCAAGGAAGAGATTAGGTTGGCTGTATGGGATTATGATGGGTCTAAAAGTCCAGGGCCTGATGGTTTTAATTTTCATTTTATAAAATCATTTTGGAGTTTGCTGAAATTAGATTTGTGTAGAATGATGGACGAGTTTTATAAAAATGGGGCATTGCCAGCGAGGTCAAATTCATCATTCCTTGTGTTAATTCCAAAAGGATCGGTTCAGGTGGGATTAGGTGATTTTAGACCCATATCTTTGGTGGGTTGCATTTATAAAATTATTTCTAAGGTACTAGCTTGTAGGTTGAGTAGTGTTGTTGGTGGAATTATTAGTGAAAACCAATCAGCTTTCATGGGGGGACATGTTGGATGGTGTGGTAGTGGCAAATGAGGTGATTGATGATGTGAAGAGGAGCCGTAAGTCTTGTTTAATTTTCAAAGTGGATTTTGAGAAGGCTTACGATTCTATTTGTTAGGAGTTTTTGTTTTATATGATGAGAAGGTTAGGTTTTACTGAAATATGGATCTGATGGATCAGATGCTGCTTATTGTCTTCAGTTATGTCGGTATTTGTGAATGGGAGTCCAACCCAGGAGTTTCCTATGAGAAGGGGTATTAGGCAAGGTGATCCTATGGCCCATTTTTTGTTTCTTTTTGTGGCTGAGGGGATCAGTGGGCTCATGGGAGAGGCAGTGAAGAAGAATTTGTTTCATGGAGTTTGTGTAGGGAAAGATAAGGTGTGTATTTCCCACTTACAGTTTGTGGATGATACTTTGTTTTTTTGTGAGATGTCTCTAAGTAATGTTATGACTATGAAGTGTGTATTGAGATGCTTTGAATTGGTGTCTGGCTTGAAGCTTAATTTTTTAAAGAGTAAATTGGGTGTTATTTTGGGTAATGAGGAGGAATTAGTTCGGTATAGTGTAAAATCACGAGTTTACCTTTTGTATATTTAGGGATCCCTTTGGGGGCAAATTCTAGGAGAAGAAGCACATGGGATCCGATTGTGTTGAAGTTTCAGAAAAAACTGTCCCTTTTGAATCAACGTCACTTATCCTTTGGTGGGCGCATTTGTCTTGTTAAATCGGTACTCTCTTCGCTTCCTCTCTTTTATTTTTCTTTCTTTAAAGCACCTATTTTTGTTATAAATTTACTAACCTCATTGCAAAGATCTTTTTTGTGGGGAGGGGGAGAAGAGAGGAAAAAGATCTGTTGGGTGAAATAGGAACAAGTGTGTAAAAGTAAAGAGGCGGGTGGGTTGGGTGTGAGAGATTTAGGAAAATTTAATGTCGCTTTACTTGGTAAATGGGTGTGGAGGTTGCTGGGGGATCATGAGTGTCTGTGGAGTAGAATTTTAAAATCTAAATATAGGAGTGGTGCTTAGTCTGGGGATTGGGAGATTTTCAGGAAAGGGTCAAGATGGTGGAGGGATTTAAGGAATGTTTTAAAAATGTCTAATGAGTTTGGGTGGTTTCGGGCTAATGTGAGGAGGGGGTGGGAGAAGGGGATAAAACAAGGTTCTGGTATGACTGCTGGTTGGGAGAAAAATCGCTAAAATCTAGGTACCATAGGTTGTTTTTAATGTCATCACAATAGAATGATCTAGTGGCTGCTATGAGGGAGTGAGTGGATGATGTTTGGATCTGGAATTTAAAATAGCGTAGAGATTTATTTGTTTGGGAGCGTGACTTATTATCATCTCTTCTTCATGACCTTAAGAATTTTGGTGGTATACGTTTGGCAAAGCATGACTCTTGGCTATGGATGAGAGATTCTTCTGGTTAGTTCTCTGTGAAGTCGACATATAATATCTTATTTCAGCAGCCTGTTATGTGGGATTCACAGTTTGTGCGTCTGTTCTGGAATAATATTGTGCCTCTTGATAGACTTCCAACTAAGGCTAATTTGGTTACACGTGGGATTATGTTTGATAGCTCATCTAATTTATGTGTTTTATGCGATGACTTTGTGGAAAATTGTTTCCATCTTTTTTTCTCGTGCAAAATTTCTTATTTAGTATGGCAGATGTGTTTTGAATGGTTGGGATTTTACTCGGTATTGCATTGTGGGGCTAAGGAACACTTTGAAAGTACTTTGGGGTTTGGGACTAAAAAAGAGTTTAAACTTGGGTTGATAGTGATATGGTTTGCTACTATATGGACCATCTGGGAGACAAGGAATGACACCATTTTCAAAGGTGGAACTGTGAATGTAGTGAAAATGTTTGAATTGGTTCAGCATAGGTCTTGGTTATGGTTAAGATTTCGTATGAATGGGTTCTTTAGGAGTTTTTCTGAATGGTATAAAGAGTCTCTTTTATGTTTATCTGATTTTTAATTTTTTAATTTTTATCTTTACTCTTTTTGTGTATATGGGTTAAGGTAGCCCTTATACCTCTTTTAATTTATTGGTTCCTTTTATGATAAAAAATAAAAATATGTATTTTAAAACAAATCTCATAAAATAAAAGATAAACGGAGGGAGTATTATAAGTTCCGTAACCATTAACTTCTAATTGATTTGGACAGAAATTAACATTCTGCAGTTGTATTATCAGGCTGCTACATCTGTAACGGGTATGGAACCACTCTAAAACTAGTAACTGAAAAGTGATATTTTAACACTAGGCAAATTAGTTTCGTCTGCAGACGATAGTCACCGACATCTATTTTCTGTCACTGAGAATCTGAGATACGTGTCCTTTCACTTGGCATGCACTGTGCCACCTTACCACCGTTTATTGTATTTTTCCCTACTTGCGACACTTATTCCACTCTCTGCTTGATTCGATGCTTATAACTAAAATTCCAAACTAATCATTTTTGAGCTTCACGCAACTTAATTGCTTCTTCATCAGATAGTTCTGTCATCAGCTAACCTTAATTTGCTTGCTGCAACTGCATTAAGCTTAATAAGCTATAGCATGGACCTTATTCATAAGTTCCTGAATATTGTAGCTCCTCCAACCACCTTCTTCTCCCTTTGTCTTTTCTTACCTCCGTATTGGACTTTCAAGTTCTTCCTTTCTATCATCAATTCCATCTTCAGTGAAAATGTTGCTGGTAAAGTTGTTCACATCACAGGCGCTTCCTCTGGTATTGGTGAGGTAATCTTGTGTCTCCTTTATTTAGAAATTTAACCCATTGTTTCTAGAATCTAATATGTTGACCGGCCACGTGATCGGTTCAAATAATTTTTATTGCAATGTGTGAGATCGATCCACAATTTATTTGTTATCATTTATTTAGAGTGATATTTTTACCAATTTAATGATTAGTTAGTTAGGAGATTGATCCATTTAATTTTTATTGCATCATAATTTTTTTAACTATGATTCAATTTTTCATTAATTGATAAAGATTTATTTGACTCGATATATACTAATTCAATTGTAAAAATATTAATTTAATCAATTCAAACAACTGATCGGTTCAATTAATTTTTATTGCAACTTGTTTGATTACCATTAAATCTTTGATTAGTTAACCATGATTTGGGGCATATACTTTTACCATAACTAGTCTATTTCTAAAAATATTAATTTGACAGATCCCAATAATTGATACACGGATCATATAATAGTAATAATAAAAATTTATTCCTTGGTCAATCGGAATGCGAGTAGGTTAACCTGATTCATTAAGTTTAGAGTAATTTTAATATTTTAGGGATATTTTAAAGAAACTTCAGATTGACCTACCTGATTCATAAAGTTTAGAGTCGTTTTAACAAGTGTTTTAAAGAAACTAAAAATAGAAATAGAAGTTTTGTTTTTATTAAAAGTTATGGAAATTTTTTTAGAAATTAAGGTAAGTGAATTTTAAGAATGTTTGAAATTTTCATTAGCAATTTTTAAAAAAATTTAAACCTGGTCTTTCCATGTAAAAAAAAAAAAAATCAATTGTTCTTATCCCTCTCATACGATAGGAGTTTTAGGTTTTTGAAATATCTTTATTTTCATTTTCTTTTAATTTTTCCCTTTAAACCAAGCAAAGTAAAATATATCGTTATTTATATTTTCTTTTCTCTTTATTTTCTTTCTTTTTATTTTCTCCCTACTCAAACAAAAGATAAAAGATAGGATATGTACTCTTAGGTCCCTACAGTTCCTTTGGATACACAAAGCATGAATTTTTTAATAATTTTAAATTTTAAATTTCTTAATTATCATGTATACATTAGAAAATTGTAAAATTCAATTGTTTTTTTAGCGCATATATATATATATATATATATATATATATATATATATATATATTAACCTAGTATATTAATTGTGCAGCAATTGGCTTACGAGTATGCCAAGAGAGGCGCTCGATTAGCACTTTCTGCAAGAAGGGAGACCGCACTAAGAGAAGTTGCTGATAGATCCCGTGAATATGGATCTCCGGATGTTATTATAATGCGTGCTGATGTTTCTAAGGTTGAAGATTGTAGCCGGTTGGTTGATGAAACCATTAATCATTTTGGAAGACGTAAGATTTTTCACTAATTAAGCTCTTAATCAATTCATTGATCCTACTTAATTGGTGTGTCATTAACCTTAATCCCGTTAATTACTATGTTAATGTGAGATGCAGTGGACCATCTGGTAAATAATGCCGCAATCGGCCTTGCCACCTTGTTTGAAGAAGCAGATGATATCACCAATTTGAGACCTATAATGGTAATCTTATCTTAGAGTAAACACATCATTTACATCAAAATTATTTACCAGGACTAATTTGAATCTTTAGCTAATTGATGCAAAATGTGCAAATCTGTTTCTTGTGCTATCAGGAAACAAACTTTTGGGGATCAGTTTATACAACCCGTTTTGCTTTACCACACCTTAAAAAGAGCAAAGGCAAAATTGTGGCCATGTCATCTGCGGATTCATGGATGCCAGCACCCAGAAGGAACGTTTATAGTGTAAGTGATATGGGTGGCCTATTAGGCTGTTACCAACAAATATATACATAATTTATCTGTTTTCTTCAATTTGTTGGTTTAATAAAACCACGCAGGCAAGCAAAGCAGCTTTAGTGAGTTTTTATGAAACACTGAGGGTGGAAGTTGGGTCGGAAGTAGGTGTAACAATCGTGACACCCGGTTACATAGAGTCTGAATTAACCAAAGGGAAGTTTATAACCAAGGAAGGCAAGATGCAAGTGGACCAAGATTTAAGAGACGTAAGTGGAGATTAACAGGGTTGGTTGAGTAAAATGATATTTATGAATTATGATAATGATATTTATGAATTAGGATGCAGGTTGAAGTGAGCGCAATGCCAGTGGGGTCAGTGAGTGGATGTGCCGAAGCGATAGTGAATAGCACGTTGAGGGGAGATGGGTACCTAACAGTGCCATGGTGGTTCAGAATGACCTATGTGATTAAAGTGTTGTGCCCAGAACTGGTGGAATGGACCTTCAGAATGATGTATATGAGTGGATCAAAAACCACAGCAGCAAGAGAAACCCCTAGCAAAAAGATATTGGACGCCACTGGGGTCAAGGACTTGTTTTACCCTTCTTCAATCCAATCTCCCGATCTCAAGACTGAGTGAGATGATTCATCAAATCATCACATACTTTGTGTATAAATATGTGTACCTAGCTTAATATGCTCCTGTTCCTGTTACGTGATTCTGGGTTTCTTTTTATGTTAATTATATTTTTGAGTTTCTAGTGTTTTGAGATACCAATGCATCTTGTTTGTATTAGAAAATGGAATCCCTCTTAAATCAATTTCCCTTTTCAGTGATCGATTAAAGATTTTGGCGGTTCGTTATAGCACTCCGTTAGTTTAATCTTAAAAGAGTTTGTTACATTTAGTTTGTCCCCAAAAAGTATACTGCCTTCTATGGGGTAAATTTTGGGAATATAAATGCTGCCTTCTTTTTTTTTATCTGTTTCAATGTAAAATTTTCTAGTTTAATCATGTTTTTTTTTATTTATTAGGATGCATTTTTTTAATTGAATTTATGTTAGAAGATCACATTAACTAACTAACTGAACCCGTCTTAGTTAATATTAGTGCACTAGTTAAAGAGGGAAGAGGGAAAGATTTTTACTTTATATTTCCACCTCTTTTAATAATGTTTGAACGTGAGGAAAAAGGTTGTCATATCCCCTTCAGCATTTAACTGCTAGCAAGAGCATTTAATACCCTGAAATTCTAAACTATCCATTATTGGAAATTTTAAGTTTAACATGCCAACTAGAACCCTACGTCATTAAATTCTCAATTATTGGAAACTTTATTTTATTTGAAGTCATGCAAAATAAATTCATATAATTTATAAAATATTAGTAGATCAGTTGGCCAGTAAAATGTATATTAAGTAAATTTGTAATTTTGAATTTTTATCTTAGAATATTAATGTGGTGTGACCGGTTTAGGGGGTTTAGGGAGTCCAAAGTTACCCTCTGTGAACCGATGTCGAATGTTTTACTCACTCTCCTTTTTATACCGTCTTAGTGGGAGTACGGTATTATACATACAGGTCCAATGGGGATCTTGTGCTCTTCGCATTAAGGTACTAAACTTGGATCAATTCTAACCGTACTCAGAAGGGACACATCAGAGGCAATGGGCTTCGATGCTTAAGTTAGTACGGTTATTACGGAAGAGAAAAAGATTACAGAAGTATTAAGTAGAGAGTAATGAAATCTGTTATGTCTTAATGAATGAGTAGTATTTGTAGTTCTTCCTTAAACGTAAGTGGTGATTTGACCTCTCCTAACAGTATTTAGAGACTGTAGTTTTGGCAGATGCAAGTTGCTCACTTACATCTGACTCTCACTACAACAGCTTTTCTAACTGGGGTCTCTTCAGTCTTCGGTACTGAATCTCAGCGTATTTACTGATATTTGATGTGCTTCATTCTGTGTGATTATATTTATGCACCCCATCCAGTTTTCAACCATCTCTAACTTCATATATTCTGCATTTACCTTAACCGGTGTATCTTACCCTTTGGGCTGGTATTCACACCGGATCATTTACCCCCTAGCTTGTTATTGTAACTATGTTACAACAATGAGTTACTTCTATGTTATAGACATGGTGAGGTGTTATTAACTGTGATGGTGATTTACTCCAAAGTGACAATAAGTGTGAATTTTTGGATTTTTAACCGCTGTGATGGATCGAGCTTTGAGCAGACTCCCTTGTTTGGGTAATTCTAATCATGGTCGGCGGCCGCGTTTGCATATCGTCTGAAATCCAACGGAAAAGTGATATGGCACATAGATCGCTGACATGGCTAGTCGTGACTGGTGTGTTTTCACCACGCGCCTTCATGTCAGAATGATCATGTCTAGTGGGGTTGAAACAACGCTGGTTTAATGGGTCGCGACGCTTTAAATTCTACACCGTCCATAGGTCGCGAAGTTTCAACTTCAGCCTATTATTTACTTCGACTCTATAAAAGTTGGCAAGGCTTCAGGTGCTTTCTCACTTTTGCTGCCTCTACATTAAACCTCTTTCTCTCCGTCATTCAATACTTATTGCGTTACGTCTTGGCCCGAACTCGAAGAACCACCAGAATTCATAGTTCAGGTAGCCATCCATCCTCACTCTGGTACCCTCTCACTTCTATTAAAAGATGTCTGAATTTTCTTCTAACAACAGTTACGAAAAAGACGGCTCAGTGAAGATTATTTCCAATCCTTCTATCTCTTGGCTGATTGAAGTTCCTCGCCACGGACCTCGGTTAACCCATACAGACATCCGTAGGTAGGTGAGGACATGATACTGGGGCGAAGACTTGCCAAACTCGGTGATTTTACCCCCTAATCCAGAGTCCTCTCTTTTTGAATTCCCTGTTATTTAATCCCCTTTAACGCTTTTCTCTCCAGACCAAGATGCGAATTCCAACGTAGTCTATTACTATGCTGATGACATTGACTTTTTTGACTGTTCCTTTTTTAGAACACGTCATAATCATGGACACTACCGGCTCTCCTGTAGTAAAGAATGATCTCGAGGATACTTTTATGATAGCGGATTAGGTGAACTGGCTTGCCCGCAAAGTAGATGATCCCTACTTCTGGGTTTCGAGGATGTTATTGGTGCCTGGAGTTATCATACAGATAGTAACAACAGTATTAAGCTTGAGGCCGGTAATTTTTGGCGATCCAGGAGATACATCAATTCTTTCATTCTTTACGCCTCCACACCTGAGGAGCGGGTCTGCCATATTCCCGATGATATATTTTTATTTTTTCACGAGTTCACAATGTCGAAGGTTGGAGTCCGGATCCCTTTCATAAAATTTAAAATGGGGGTGCTTTGATTTTTGGATATCGCCCCCAGCCAGCTGCATCTTAAAGGTTAGGCCCTAATTCTAGCCCTGGAGATTCTGGGTAAGCATTTAAGCTTTACCTCAACCGTCGCCCTCTTCTTTCGCTACGCCAGAGTGATGTGTTATGGTGGCACATGGATAGGTTTTGCAAATCTAAAAGTGACATCGTCAACTTTGAAGCCTTCGTCAAGTCTTGCAAGATTACGGGAGCATCTTTTAAAATTCTTACTTCAAGGTTTTCGTCAAGGGACCTGACCCCCCTTCTGGAAAAACAAAGAAGGTCAGTTCTTGATGCACACCTATTGGTCCCACCAACATTTCCCCCTTGAGAGCTCCGCTAATACAGTAGAGGAAAACCACCTTTCCCAATACTCTAGGGCCGCCGTGGATGTCCTCCATAACATTTCCCGAGGCATTCCTCTAAAATGTTAGGCTCTCCTTGGAAGTACGAAGGCCAGGAATGAGTACCTCGCATATCTGGGTACTCCCCTATTTCATTCCCTTCATGGCTTATGGTTTATAAGTCACCTTGGTTTTTAACCTTATGAATTTTTCTTTGCAAGAGACATGAGTGTGGATGCCCTAGAAACCCTCCGAAAACATCTAACCAATGCCAAGGCCAATGTTACTGGGAAGAACAAGGCCACCCCTCAATAAAAGAAAGCCTTTACTCTCCAAATCTCGGGCGAATTCATTCCTTTGAAAGTTAACCCTGCCATTAAGAGGAAAGGAAAAACTAAGCAAGGTGGGGCTCTAAGAAAGAAGGCAAAGGCCTCCACAACCCAAGGCAACTCTGGAAAGGGCAAGGCTATGGCCGATGAGGATGAACCTGCTAGAGGAGTTCCCGTAGGGGATTATGGCATGGTCGTCCTGGAGGAGTTAATCGACAAGAACATCGCCTATCCTTATGAGTTCGTCCTCCCATACCGTCTTAGAGTAGGGGAGGTGATGGCATAACCGCCCTGGAGAAGTTAATCAAAAAGAACACCGCTTATCCTCATGAGTTTGTCCTCCCATACCGTCTCAGAGAAGAGTTAAATGAATAGGACCTTGACTTCGCCCTAGAGACGATGATGTGGGGTCACCTGAAGACCCTCTCCATCATCTACTCCGTCGTTTTAGATGGTCCCAAAAGAGAGATAGAGCGGTTAAAAGAAAAAAACTCTCACCTCTCATACAATAATTCCCGGGCACTAGAGGATCAAAAACTTGAATGAGAGGAAGCAGATTCTTCTGAAATCTGAAGAGGGTCTGAAGAAGGAGAATGACGGTCTTCGCCAGAAGGTAGATGACCTGGAGAAATAGATGGTCGTTCTTCAAGACAAAAACCAAAGCCTCCCCACAGCGGTTAAGGATGGGCAGTCAAAATATAATGAAGATATGACAATGTTCGCCCGAGCCGCCATGGATGCTTTCAGCCACGCCATTTGAATAGTTGTCTCCGTAATCGAGGTGCTGACCCAAACTTGAACAGAATCAGATTTTTCAACAGATTATATGATAGGGAGTTGGTTACCAAGATGAATGGTCCAGCCTTCATCCCTTCTAATGAGCCCTTCAAATTCACACCTCTGGCCCCTGGTGAAGATGATGTACCACATCAACAGGACCGGGATGATGAAGAGAAAACTGATGGAGTGAATGATCACGGCGACGGTGAGGAGGAGGACGGGCAGTCATGTGGACCCCTGATTTTCTTTACTTACTCTGTAGGTGGGATAAGCTTCGCCCATTTTGATAACCTGTCCTAACTTGGCCTGAGTGCCCTCTTTGTTTTTAATTTAGGGTGTGTCCACCCATTTTTAAGATGCTTTCTTTATATTCTGATCTTATTCTTGCTATGTTGTCTTTATTTTGCTTTTGGGGACTTCGCCCTCTTAATACTTAGAATTATTCACTTTGTTATATTAACCGATCTTATTTTGCGTAACCATACTAAGTACTCCAATATATGCTTTTAAGATTATAATACTTGAATTTTTTATAAACTTTTTAGGTTTTAAGTAATTATTGATCACTAAGGTTTTATAACCGTTTTAGGATTTTAAATGACTGATTACCTCTCTAGGGTTTAATAACCACTCTGGGGTTTAAATATGTGAAGGAAAAGAATTCTCCTTAAAGACAAGACGTAGATGTAAGTCATATTTCGCCAAGTAATTTTATTGCTAATATTGTGTCCCGACTACATGCCTTATAAAAAACCTCCTAGGTAAAACCCCGTGGGAAAAAACCTAGGTAGGGAAAAAGAGTGCATGGCTTATGACGCCAGTCAGCTAAAGTATATACATAAGTTTTTTACATTTCACTTATTTTAAAACACTTCACCTTTTAAAGTTTCCAAAAGATAAGCACCTCCTGTAGTGACATCATTGACTCAGTATGGTCCTTCCCATGTAGGTGCGAGCTTTCCTTGGTGTGTGAAACGGTTTTCGACTGAGGCCTTCCTTAGGACAAGATCACCGACATTAAACCTTCATTTCTAAACCTTCTTATTATAGTGGAGTGCAACTTTGGCTTTGATAGCCTGATCCCGGACAAAAACTACTTCTCTGACTTTATCGAGGGAATCAAGCTCGTCCCGTAACCACGAACCATTTTCTTCTTCATTAAACTATTGAATTCTTGGAGAAATATGGTTGATTTCCACCGGTATGACTATGTCGATTCTGTATACCAACCGAAATGTGATTCTCCTGTAGATGAATAGGGCGTAGTGCGGTATGCCCAGAGGATGTGGCATAGCTGATTAGCCCGTTCCCCCTTCACATCTCTGAGTCGTTTCTTCAATCCTTTCAAGATTTCTTGCTACCTCGGCCTGTCCATTTGTCTACGGATGTTTAACTGATGAAAACACCTGTTGAATTTGGAGTCCTTCTAGGAGGCTTATAAACAAATTGTGTTCCGTTGTCAATAATCACTCTTCTCAGGATACCAAATTTGGTAATTATGTTTTCATACAAGAATACCCAAGTCTGTGCAAAAGTGATATGAACTACGAATTCTGTCCTAATCCACTTGGTAAAATAATCAACTCCTACAATTAGATACTTGACCCCGCCCGGGGTTTTTGGGAATGGTCCTAGGATGTTCATCCCCCATTGATGAAAAGGCCACGAGACAGCTGACGTGAAAAACTCATCTGTTAGGACGTGATGCTTATTACTATATTTTGGATAAATATCATATTTTTGGACACAGTCAATAGCATCCTCAGTCATTGTAAGCCACTAATAGCCTGCTCGTAATATTTTTCTAGCCAAACTCTTTCCACCGTAATGATGGCCACAAGAGTCATTACCTCGTCTACCTCTGCTTTATTGAAACATTTCAGATAAAGAGTTGGTATTCCCCTTCAAAACAAGCTTCCATCAACCAACGTAAAATTGGGTAGCTCCTTCTTGAGCTTCTTCCTTTCAAGTGGATCTGTTGGGAGCTGTCCGTTCACTGGATACTGGATAATGGGGACGACCCAAGAGTCATCTAGATATACCTTTGACTAGATGACACAAATCCTGAATGGAGCCGATATACTAGGTTCTGCTAGGGTGCTTTGGATAACCGTTGTTATGGATCCTACCTTTTTTGTGCTTGCTAAGCGAGACAGGAAATTAACTTTAACATTGTCCTATCTTGGGACATGTTTATACTCAATCCTATCGAACGTTTTTTCTAATTCTTTTACCTTGACGATGTATTGTTGTAATAACGACTCTTTTTGTTGATAGTTCCCATTGATTTCGAAAATCACTAGCTGTTAATCACTACAAAGGACAGACTTCTAGCTTTGACATCCAATGCCGCTCTCAATCTTGCTAGACAAGCTTCATACTCTACCTAGTTATTAAAGGTCTTGAAGTAGAATATGAGAGACACCTCTATGCTTACTCCGTCCTCGCTTTCGATAACCACTTTGGCTCCACATCCTTTTAAGTTAGAAGAACCATCTACATAAATGATCCAATGCTCCCTTAAAGGTGCAGGAGCCTCCCCAATAAGCTCTGTTACAAAATCAGTCAAGACTTGAGCTTTTATGGATGTTTTGGGTTCAAAAGAGATATCAAACTTTGAGAGCTCTATGGCCCACTTTGTCATTCTCCCTACTAGATCTGGCTTGTGAAGCAATACCCGTAGTGGGAGATCTGTCCTAACTACGATCAAGTAAGCATGAAAATATTGCCTCAAATATCGAGATGTCCATTCTAAGGCTAAGGCAGCATTTTCAAGCTTTTGATATCGTTGTTCTAATCCTTGCAGCACCTTCCCCATAAAATACACTGGTCACTGTCCTTCAACAGTTTCTTTCACCAAGACTACCCCAAGGCTTCATCAGATATCAACAAATAAACAGATAACTATTCTCCATGGTCAGGCTTGGTCAACACCGTTGGGTTTGCCAAGACTTCTTTCAGACTTCGGAAAGCATTCTCTTGCTCTTCTCCTCACTTGAACTTCTTATTTTTCTTAAAGACTGTGTATTGGCAACGATCGATGTGTTATTTTTGGCATGAATCGTGATAATACTGCTACTTTCCCATTCAAGGATTGGACCTCCCTAGCTCCTTGATCACCTTGCACTTATCCGGATTAGCTTCAATTCTTCTCTGGGTAAACATGAACCCCAGAAACCCCCAGAAAGTGTACTTTAATGAGTTCAGGCGCGTGTTATACATTCGGATTCTTTGAAAGACCCTTCTTAAATCCTCGACGTGGTCTCCTCTTACCATGGCTTTTGCTATTATATAGTCCAGATACATTTTGACTATTTTGGATCTTATCCATTTAAAGACTTTATTCATCATCCTCTGATAGGTAGCTCCAGTGTTCTTGAGTCTGAATGGCATGACAGTGTAACAAAAGACACATTTATCATTGACGAAAGTAGTTTTCTCCTCATTATCCTTCCACGTGGGGATCTGATTGTAACTAGAGAAGGAATCCATAAACGACTAGAATTGATACCCGGAGCAGTTATATTCTATTTGATCAATGTTGAGGAGCGGGTATGGGTCTTTTGGACAATATTTATTCAAGTTAGTGAAATTCGTGCACATCCGTCATTTCTTATTGGTTTTTTTCACCATTACAACATTAGACACCTAGGATGAATATTGGATTTCTTTAATAAAACCTATGTTCAATAGTTCCTTTGTTTGGTCACACGCCGCCTGCTGCATTTCAGGACCCAGTTCTTCTAGGCCACCCCCTTAACTCCGGGTATACCGTCAGTTTATGGCAGTAAAAGTTTAGATCAATACCGAGCATGTCTGCCACGATCCAAGTGAATAAATGTTTAAAATCCTTCAAAAGTTTTACCAACTGTTCTTCCATACCTTTCTTTAAACAATCATTGATTCTAGTGATTTTGGTGGGATCATCATCCAAAGGTATGGCTTTTATACCTCCTTTCGGTGTGGGTCTCGAGAGTTCACTGGATCTATAATCAACTTTTCCCTAGGATCTAAGTCAATCAAATTTACCGACTCTGGTACTACTCCTTTGTTGTTTAGCCGTTTTCTATAGATTCTTCCACCTTCGTCATCTAGACACTAAGGTTATAGTAATATCTCGCCATCTGCTGGTCCCCTTGACAGAGGACACCTGATTGTCTTTGTCAATAAGCTTTATTAGTAAATGTGGTGTTGATACCAAGGCTTCTAAGGCATTTAAAGATGGCCTTCCCGGGATTCCATTAAAGGGAGATTTCACATCGATCACCAAAACTCGAGTCTGAACAGTCCTAGACCCTGATTCTCCTTCAAACGTCAACCTCGTATCCAAGTAACCCTTCTTGGGCTGGTTTGTTCCATTAAACGATGTCAAATTCTGTATGTAGGGTTGTAGATCTGCATCTGATAGTTTCATTTGCTTAAAGCACTCATAAAAAATCACATCACGGGAACTTCCTTGATCCACCAACATCCTTTGAATTGTCTTATTTGTGACTATGACCTCAATAACTATCGTGTCATCTCCTTCTGGAATAGTTGTGTAACATCCTGAATAATTAAGTTAAAATCTTTGATTGGCAGAAAATATTAATAATTGTCCTCAAATTCATTTGAGAATTTTGGGAATTATTATTATTATAAATACAATTATAAATAATTAAATTTTATGGAATTAAATAAATTTATTTGATTGATTAATTAATTATAAAGTTTAAACGAGGCGTAATTAGATGAAGGTAAATTTAGAAGTTAATAATAAGGGTTAAAAGTAAAAAGTTTTAATTAAAACTTTAAAAGAAAAATATAAAGGAAATAGGAGAAAAGACCATTTTTCCCCTAGACCTTAAATAAGAAGATTTCTTCTTCTTCACTTTTCTTCACGTGAGCCATCTTCTCCTTTCCTCCCTCTATGGCTGAAAGCTTCTAGTTTCTAATTGGAGATCCGTATTGCGTTGAAACTTTAAATTAACCATGTTTCTAGGATCGTGACTTCGAGGTGAGGATTATGGACCCATCAATTTGAGCTCTCTCTCTCCCTTCACTTTCTCTCTCTGGCCGAATGGCCATGCATGGTGGGGGAGGGTTCTATTTCCTATTTCTTTCATACATGGGAGCTTGGGAACAATATTTAATGCAACGGGTGTAGCATAATGTTGAAGGGTTGTATGTTTCAACATTCATAGGTAACGAAACGAACGCCGAAAGACCGAGTGGTGAAGCGGGTGTTAGATTCGAAAGTGGAGCCTTGAATCAACTGTCTGGAGGACTTTAACCGACACCAAGAACAAATCGTTGAAGCTTGGAATCGAGGTAAGGGGGTGTTTGGGTCGTAATTAAATAGAATAGGTACGTACGTCGAGCTTGGGACACCTAACTAAATCTTGAAACATTGAAAAAAGTTACTAAATAATAATTGTATGTGTATGCGTGTATGAATACGAAATTATAGACAGTTTATGGTAGTTATTAAACTAAAGCATTCTGAGTTATGATAAATTGATGTGTATGGTGGCATTGTGTTGGTGGGCTTGACACGTTGGTCGCCCCATTTGATAATTATAATCCATTATTGATAACCACATGATATGTGATATGAGAATGTGATGTATATGCAAGATTATGTAGTGTGGGACAGCCGATGGTATGTATAGCCCCTCATTTTCTGGCTCCCGTGGTTTTTGTACCTAGTTGAGCTACCCAGTGGTTAAGTAGGACCCAGTGGTTGAGGTGGAGAGTCAAAGAGGACTCGGTGGGCCAAGCAGGGTCCACGGGGTGTCAAGTAGGACCCCCAGCTGAAGGTCGATCCTTTAGTATCCAGATACTAGGTGTTGAATTATGTGAGAGTCAGTTGTGATATTAAATGAAATTGTTGATAACATGTGATGATATGAATGTGTTCTATTATATTTGTTGGTTGTGAATTGTATATTGAGGATGCCGAAACTTGTATGAACCTAAGAAGCTGTAGACATGAATTGGTGGATAAGGAAAAGTGAAATTATTCACATAAGGTAGAATTAGTGAATTAGTATTAGTGGTAATACTTAGATAATCATGTACCTTGTTATCTAATTACCGTTCTAAATTAATTATGATATATCAAACACTCACCCTTGCTATGGTTTTCTTTAATTTAGTAACCAGTGATAGGAAGGATGTTGATGCCCCAGAGGTGCGCCAAGCGGAGAATTAATGCCAAGGAGTGAAGAAAATTAGGAAATAAATAATGTGTGTAATGTGTAATGTATTTCATGAATGTAATGTCATAACATGTTTCATGTGTAGTGTTGGATTAACCTAGCTTAAGGTCAATGTGATTATGTTGTGGTAGGAACGATGACAACTTGAATTATGAATGATTATGATAGATGATGAGTTAGAACCTGTATGTTAATTAAGGAGGATATGAACTCATGTTGATGAGGTAGTAAGGTGGTGATGGCAATGTTAATTTTCATAAATTTGACGCATATTGGCATGGAGTCAATATTATGTGTAGATGATGAATTGCTATGGGCATGTCTTGTTTATATTGTGAATCATGAATGATGCAAGTTATGCATGGATTATTTATTGTCTTGATGATTATGAAGCAATTTATATGTGAATTGGTAGTGTCTAGATGATTGAATAAAGAAATAATGGATCTCATGAATTTTTGGTTTTGTGTAAAAAGCATACGGAGTGGTAAGCTTGATTGTGATGCATTTAATGAATTAGAATTAGGATTAATGTGCATATTAATTTGGAATTAATCTCAACTGTATGTTTGAATGTGTGTGGATGGATAATTTAGGCCAAGTGGTGTATATGAAGATTTAAGCATGTTAGATTGTGTGAATTTTTTTAGTATTTATGCATGTACTACATAACTTGCTTAAGCGAGATGGATTCTCGTTCGAGCGAGAGTTATCATTATCAATAGTGTGGCCTCTGGCCTAGTCTCGCTCAAGCGGGAATGATTCTCACTCAGGTGAGACATGTATGCATCAGGAAGGGTGGTTACTGGATGAATCTCGCTCAGGCGGGCATGGCCTCGCTCGAGCGAGTGCTAGGTAAAAGGATTCTGTGTTTATTTCGCTCAAGCGAGCATGGCTCGCTCAAGGGAGCGAGCGTTGATTAGGTTCTGGAGTGTCTTCGCTTAAGCGACAGGGCTTGCTTGGGCCTCTCACTCAAGCAAGTAATGATGATGGTGTCTCTGGAGCGATTTCGCTCAAGCGAGATAAGCTCGCTCAAGCGAAATGGGGGGCCTGATGTATATTGCTTCTCTCGCTCAAGCGCCCTTAGTGGTTCTCCGAGGTGTGTATATGAGAACTCGCTCAAGTGAGTGAGGACCTCGCTCAACCGACCTCGCTGACCTCGCCTAAGCGAGTTAGGGCCTCACTCAAACGAGTGGCCCTGATTCCATCTCCTTCTTTTTTTGTTATATTTAACCATCTTTTGATTGTTTTGGGTTCCATGAGCTATAGAAATATTGTCACCATCATGAAATGGTATTATATGTTTAACAAATTGAAAGCGCATCTCTCAACCTCTTTTTATATAAATTTCCCTTCACCTTTAATATTTTTAAATCGTGAAAATTTTCCTTTGTATTTTTGTTAATCGATATATCATTGTGTGCTTAATTAAGTTTAATCGCATGATTAGTGTCTAATAATTAGGCTAGACGTTATAAGTTGAGCCAAAATCATCGTTTGAAAACACAATAGGTAGAGTCTGAATCCCATCCTGGTACGGACAGTTGTCTGTCTTTGTCTGTATAAACATTATTATCTTTAAGTGATTCTTTCAGGCAGAGTTGGATACTTCACCTTCTGCAAACCTCCCTGCAATCATGTCGATCACGTCTTCTTTTCTTGACCCTGGGGGCTTCATCTATGAATCATCTTCTTCGATGTTGTTTACAACCGTTTTGCCTTTATCTAGGACTTGCTTCTTCGAACCCTTTGCTTCTTCTTTATCCACCAGACTGGTGTCCTTTCTCTGGAGGGCTTCTTTCTCTGGCTCTCCATATCCCCACCGTCTGAACAAATATTACTTTAACTTTTCTTTCCTAATTAGGGTCTCAATTGCCTTCTTTAGTTGCCTGTATTCATCAGTACTATGATCGGTCGGCTCATGAAATTCATAATACTTACTGGTATTACCCGATCTTTTCATCGATTTCTTTACTCCATACATCATTAATCCTTGCAAACCAACCTCTCTTAAAATCTGCCCTGGTTGGGCTGTAAGAGGCGTGTACTGGGTGAAGTTTATGCTCTGACACTTTTTTTCTCTCTCGGTACATCCAAGTCTCGATTTTTATGCTCAAACTTTGGTCCTCTTCGTTCATGGGCAGGGGTCCTTTCATCAGTAGCGGAAGTTTTTCCTTTTGGTGGCGAGGTGCATCTCTCTTCCTACACATTTAGCCATTTTCCTCCTAAACTCCTTAAACGTCTGGGGGCTCTTTTTGCCAATGATAGGGCACAAGGGGACTGCGGTTAGAGAGCTCTTACTGCTATGTGGAACTAAATTTATTCTGTCAACCTCGGCACCAGCGCAGCTTCTTTATAGAATCTTTGTAAGAAATCCCTAAGACTTTCCTCTGGTCCCTGTTTTATCTTTATGAAAGTGTGGGATGTTCGAAGACATCCCTTGACACCATAAAATGTTACAAGAATACATGCACCATATCATCCTAACAGCCTATGGACCCTAATGGCAGAGTTTTGAACCATCCTAAAGCTTCAGCAGACAACGTCCTAGAAAATATCCTGTATTTTATGTCCTTCTTAGCTCCTAAAAATAATGACTCATTCGCATATATATCTAGGTAACGTCTTGGGTCGGACTCACCGGTGTACTTCCCTATTGATAGCGGTTGAGGGGTCTGTAGGTGCTGCGGGATAGGCACATTCATCTATCTTCTATTAAAGGGTACATTGAACCAATATTCCTCACCTCGGTCTTGTGGTTGGGCTCTTCTCTGGTTGTTTAGATCCGTAGTCTGATAGGTGGACTCCTGTTCATCATAAGTTTAGGCTTGTGAATGTTCTTGGGTTTGGAAAGATTCACGTTGCCTCTTATCTTCAGCTGCATTTTCTCCTATCTCCTTGCCTTTTTTAGCTCTTAAATCTCCATCTGGAGTTGCCTAGTGACCTCGTCTCATGGGTCGGGATGCACCACGATTTGAATTCTTCCTTGGTTTTGCTCCGTACCCGGGGTTTCGACAATCCGGTACCATACTTTAAAATTCAAGGCTCAACCCTTTGTGTTAGATTTTGCACATGGCCCTCTAGCGTTGTATTCCTTCTGCTTTCCATGACTTGTTTCTTCTCATTATAATATATGAGTTAAATTTACGAGGTCCCACCAAGTGTGCCAATGGTCTGACCAGTTTAGGGGGTCCAAAGTTACCCTATGTGAACTGGTTCCAAAGTTATACACACAAGTCTAGTGGGGATCCTATGCTCTTTGTGTTAAAGTACTAAACTTGGATCTATTTCAACTATACTCAAAAGGAACACACCGGAGGTGTACCTATAAAAGGGGCTCTAATGCTTAAGTTAGTACGATTATTATGGAAGAGAAAAAAGATTATGAAAGTATTAAGTAAAGAGTAATGAAATCTGTTATGTCTTAATGAATGAGTAGTATTTATAGTTCTTCCTTTAAACACAAGTGGTGATTTGACCTCTCCTGACAGTACTCAAACTACAACTTTGGCAGATACAAGTTGCTTATTTACATCTAACCCTGACTGCAGCAGCTTTCCTGACCGGGATCTCTTCACTTGTTCCATACTGAATCTCGGGGTATTTACTGACATTTGGTGTGCTTCGTTTAGTGTGATTACATCAGTGTTTATGCACCCCGTCCAGTTTTCAACCATCTCTAACTTCATTTATTCTGCATTTACCTTAATTGGTTTATCTTACCTTATAGGCCGGTATTCACACCGGATCAAAATATGATCGAAAGAGTTTTATCAATCTCATTGAACTTAACTTTGCTAATTTTTTTAATAAATAATGCCTTAAAAATTAACAGATAATTTAGAGTTTAATTTTTTAAAAAATTAAAATTTATGTTTAATTATTTTTTAATACTCATTAAAATCTAATTAGTTATTTTCATTGTAATTGTGAGTTTATCTTAAAATATAAATATTAAAATTATTTTAAATTTTTAAAAATTAAAACTTTTGGAACATATTTTATCAAACAATTTTAAACTTCTTTTTTAATAGCCTTAGCCTTATAAGTCGAATCAATCAAATCTAAAGTTTTAGTTATTATCTTTATTTTTATATATATTTTTTTAAAGAAGACAGTTGTTATCTTTCATGTAATTATAATTATTGTGAGATATAAAATTCATTTTGATAATTCCACATCTTAAAAGGATTAGTTTTCGACTTTGTATGAAGAAACTCTTGCGTTCACCAAATATTTTTTTATAAAAAATATCTTTACAGCATTTAACATAATTTAAATTAGTTTTAATAAATAATATTATTTTAACATGTTGCCTTAAAAGTTACTCTCTCCCCTTACTTATTATAAACACTTAAAATATGTGTAAAAAATTATTTCTATAAGTCCCAACAAAAGTAAAAATAGAAACATTTACAATATTATCCCTATTTCATCCTTAAACATTTAATATTTTAAATATGTGTAATTAATATATTGATAATAAAGTTTGATGTCAAATGAGCCTAAAATTAGAAATTATAAAATTATGTATTTTAAAATAAAAGTATTGATTATTTTTCAAAAATTAGTGTCCTTATAAGAAGTGGTTTATAAGGGTGTTTACGGGCTATGTCTTCTAATTTCTTGAAAATATTTATCTGGGATAATTTTTAGGCCCATTAGGCCCAAACGGGATAAAAAAACACCTTAATGATTAAAGGACTACAACACATAAGCTTTTGAACATTTTATTTTCCTTTCTTGCAATTACGGCCCATAATGTTTTAGGCCCGTCTCATTTACACTATTAATTCCTGGAGTTGTCGCTTATATAATCAGAATAGAATATTGAGAATCTCTTCCTCAATTTGCAATTTTCTCTCTCTGTAACCAATTTTAGTTTTCTTGTTTAGGAACAGACAATTCAATTCCTACCAATTAGTGTTTTCATTTTTGCCTCCATGCCTCTCAAACCTTCTATAGAAGAGGCCTTACACTTCATTCCTGAAAAAATTCAATCCCTCCAATCCTCTCACGATGTTCAATATGACAGGTTTGTAGACTTCTTAGATGCTTACTTTAAAGCTGTTTATTGGGTTTTAGCCACTGTCCTACCAAACTAGCTGCTTTATCACCTCCAGCCAACCTCAAACGTTATCCCCTCATTCCCATATTATCCCAGATGGTACCCTTATTCCCAACCCCTAACCCCATACCCAACAATCACTCACCTCCTCTACCCATACCACCACATCTCAAATACCCACTTCTCAGCTCATGCTTACACAGCCTCTAATTCACGAACCTTTTCACCAACCTATCTTTCAACCATCCACAACTCTTTACCTTCCCCTTCTCCTATTCGCCTACCTAAACTTCAACTTCTTCCTTTGATGGATGTGACCCATTAGATAGGCTTTTCCAGGCTGATTAGTTTTTCACTCTTCACTAGGTGCCACCTCCTCAACGTTTGGAGCTTATTTCTTTTTACATGAAGGGCGATGCCCTTAGTTGGTTCAAATGGATGTACAACAACCATCATCTCTCGACTTGGGAAGCCTTCGTACATGCCTTAGAGGTTTGTTTTGGGCCACCTTCGTATGAAAATCACCAAGCTATTCTCTTTAAGCTCAAACAAACCTCTACGGTCTCAGTTTATCAACAAGTATTCAAACGTGTTTATAACTAAATAGTAGGTCTCAATCCTGAAATTATTCTCAACTGTTTCGTTTCTGGGTTAAAGTTGGAAATCCAGTGTGAACTTAATATACTGAAGGCTTATTCCATATCTCACTCTATTAGCCTAGCCAAGCTAGTTGAGAGCAAATATTTGGATACCCCTTCCCCACCTAATTTCTTCCGTCCCAAGTCATAAAACCTTTATACCTCTTCCTCATCTTTACCTAGAAAAACATAACCATCAAACCTTCTTTTCTCTTCCAATTCTACGGGCCTTTTACTACCCCAAAAACCCAACTCTCCATTAAACGTTTTACACAGACCCAAATGTAAGAACATCATTCCCAAGGCTTATGCTACAACGGTGGCTTAAAGTACATGATGGTTTAGAGTTAGACTTAAAAGAGGGTGTTGAATAAGTCTTTGACTTTTTTTTAATTTTACAGACTCCTTAACAGATTTAAATAACAAAACAGACTAGAGAAGAGGAAAAGAATCACGCAGTAAATTTATACTTGTTCACTTTCAATGCAAAAGCTACATCTAGTCCCTTCAAACTAGAAGAATTTTTACTATTGTGAAAAACACCTATTACAATAACAGCACCAGACCGCTGCCACAAGTATTCTTGACTCTAGCCACTTCTGGCTTATACCCAAGTATTATTTTAGCGAGCCACTCTTGGCTACAGACACCCAAGTATTCTTTCAAAAACCTCTTTAGGCCACACAGTGTTTCCCACACTAACAGACTCTAGCTACACACCGGATTCTATAGAAAAAAAAGATAAAGAGTTTTATGTTACAACAGATAACTCAACATATAGATATATGAAATATTAAGATAGGTACACTGAGCTACAAACTACAAAAAGTCAAGGTCTGATAGAAGCATAACTACAAAGAGGACTTATGTAGTAAATAAGAAAACTTAGAAACTTTTCAGAAAAAGTATTTCAGACATTTGGTTCTTGTAAGAGAGATCAGAGAATGTTCAAATGATTATGGCAAAAGTCTCTCTGAGTTTGAAAGCTTCTTGTATTTATAGGCTTCTTGGAGATAGTCATTGGTTCAGCTTCAAAAACATTAATCTTCTCAAGCATAGTACAGGCAATGTTTGCAAAGACATGCTTCAAAGATATTCACAAAAATAGGTTGTCTTGATAGTCTTTACGGAAAGATCCCTTTTTGCTTATCCATTTTAAGCAATCTGGTACAACTTTATAGTCGTTAACCTTTAGGCTATTTGACTTTACAGATTCATCTTTTGCTGACACCTTGAGATATGCGAGGTAGTTTTCTTGGTTCTTTTGAGTAGGCCTTCAACTTTTTTATTCATTACTTCTTTAAGGATAGACACAGAGTTAAAGTGATAAAGTCCTTATAGCTCCTTATTTAGAGAGGAAAGATCCTTTTCAGACGTTTTTAAGAGTAAAAAAGAGAAACCATCTCAAGGTTTATAGCTTCAAAAGAACTTGATTCAATGAAGCCTTCAGTGAGTACAGACTCTCCTTTTTAAGAGAAAATTGAGTTTCACGGACTCTCCCTGTTTTATGCGACTAGATCACTACGAACTTCCTGTCACACTTGAACAAAATAGTTAGATAAATCAATGTACAAAATTCATTTTAGCTAAGAGTCTTGATGTGTATTATTAACAAATCACACGGGGTTCATATATGAATTATAAATACTTAAAGAAATTATAAATTATAAATACTTGAAGAAATTATAAAAACTTGAAGAAACAAATATGAAAACTAAGCATATTATTATTTATGTAAACAAAAACTATTACATGTATAAAGACTTCAAAAACATAAAGGACTACAGACAACAGACTACAACATATTCCTATCTACTTAGACTTATTACACTTCTCCCCCTTTTGTTATCAACAAGAGGAGGGACATCATAAAGAATGAGCAGCCTTGAGAGAAACAAGAATAGAATGAGAGGCAGAAGCAGAAATAAGATGAGAAGTAGAAACAGACACTAAAAGCAAACAACCAACTTGACGACAAAAGAAATAAGGGTGTTCAGTAACAACAATAGAAGGGAAACAGATAAAGGGGGAATAATGGCTCTGGATGAATCCAAAAAGAAGGATGAGTCTGAGCAATTCTTCTAGCACGTCCCTAAAAATTATGAATGTCGACCACAATCTCTCCAAAAGAAGTGCTACAGACTTAATCACGTTCCTAGAGGTAGTATGCCAACAAAAGTCCTCAAGTGTGCCCATTGGGAGAGCGGTCTAAATGAAGAATTTTTAGAATGTCATCAGAATGCTTCTTTGCAGTCCACATATACCAATCAGGAGCATAGGGTGCAAAGATCCAAACTTTATGCTTTAACTTGCTGGTGATGATCCTCTGGTTCTTAGTCATTAGAGGATCTGGATAGACTAGAAGGCGATCCTTAGGCTTGGAAAAAGCCTGAATCCATGGTTTAGTAGGGAGATTGAGATCTTGAATAAGCTTGAAAGTCTGTTGTTGCATGCGGATGGCTTGGGTAGAGGTAAGGAAGGCATGGGAGAAAAGGTGAGGGTTGGATATGAGGTCTTCAAGAGGGATAACAGGGTGGAAACGAGACCATGGGAAGATGCAGACTCCACTTCCAGGGAAAACGGTTTGTTTATAGATGGGGAGTTCACTAGGGGCATGATAGGGGAAAGGACAGCCAGGGAGTTGAGGAATTAGGGTGTAGGTCTTTCTTTTAGCTAAGGGTACAATTGGGGTTGGTAAAATTCGGTGAGGGAAATATGTGATTTTAGGAACAAGGGGTCTGGGTGTAAGGGTATGGGTATAAAAGGTTTAAATGTAGGTTTAGATAGGGGTACAGACTTTTTAGGTTTAGGTTTAGATGCAGTTGATTTGTGTTTAGGGTTAGAAGGTTTAAAAGGTTGAGTGATAGAGGGTTTAGTTACAGATTTAGGTAGGGGAGTAGAAGGTTTAGGTTGAGATACCTTTGGTGGAGGTGTAGTTGGGAGATGTATAGCAGAGGTTAAGGATAGGGTCTGAACAAAGGCTTAAGAAGGAGTCTTGACAGAATATGTGAATGTCTTCTTCTTCTTCATAGAAGACTTTTGTGCCTTAGCCTAGTCTTCAGACTTTCTCTTGGTAACAGTTTCCTCAGCTTTAGCTTTCCGCTTAACTTCAGCTTTAATAGCTTCCCACTGAGCCTTATTAGACTTCTACATATCTTAGTTGAGATTGTATAAGTCCACCCAGTCATACTTGGTCCATTTTTTAACATCCACATCAGGAAATTTCTTGCAATAGTAGCGAATGAAGTTATCATATCACTTCTTGGATGGGATCTATGAACTCTTGGATGAGGGGGTTAAAGTAGCAAGCTGGAGTTTAGCAATAACAATAGACTGAGGTTCAGCATCAGTTAATTGTTCAAATTTCTTCTTCCTTAAAACTTGCCCAATGGGTAATTCATCATCCGATATATGAATAGGTTGAGCAGGCTACTCAGCAGGGATGGATCCAGACTTCTCAGCGGAAATCTTGTCAGCCAAAACAAAAAATTTTAAAATCTTAGGCTTCTTAGCCTTAGGTGGTTTCACACCTGGTTCAAACTTGACTTTCCTCTTCCGAGGAGATTTTTATACTTTACTAGCAATTAAAGCAGGCTGATCCAATAGAGGAGAGAAAGATGACAACTTGGTTGTCAACGGATCGTTGGTCATCCAATCTGTTATAGACTCCAGGGGTACATTTTCCAGCTTAAATATCTTTATAAGGACAGCTAAGTAAAGCACATTCTTCTTCTTTTTCACAACAAAAGTCATCGTGTAAGTCAATAGAATGTTGGCAAGATTTACCCGTTCCTTCATCAGTATATGGTACATGTAGAATTTATCCAACTTAGACACAGCATCCTTTGCAGACTTGTAAGGAAAAAACACCTGACGCATCAAGAGATGAAGCATCTTAGCTTTAGGCAACAGACTTCTAAAGGTTTCTTTGTCTAGACGAGCTTTACCATACAAAGCTTCGTTAATGGGGAAGCTAGAGACCTTAGTGAACTCAAAGTCTTCAGAGAAAATAGTTCCCCTAGGGTTGCATTGCAGCATAGTAACAAGTAAATCTTTAAATATTTCAATCTGCTTACCACGCAGAGTTCCAACCATGATGCACTTTGTCTTACCCATAGAAACAGTTTAAAACTCAAGAGTAACTGAAGGAGAGAATGGTTCCTAGTCCAAGCAGAAATTATTTTATCTAATGCCTTCTACTTCAGTAATGACATCACGTCCTTGAATCTTGTGTTAAGCAGCATCAAAGAACAAAGACTCAATCACATCCTTAACAGAGAGTGAGATTCCAACCATTGTAGAGAGAAAAAGAAGAGTTTGAAAGGATAATGGAGAAAGGAGTTTTAGGGTAAATGGAAACTTAAAGAAAGAAGAGAGAAAAATTACAGAGAAGTTATAGAGAAAGTGAAAGGTTTTGAAGAGAATGAACTAAAAACTAAGAAGGGGGTTATTTAAGGATAACGTGGCTTAATGGAGGGAAAATGATTTTAGAAACGGTTACATTCCAAGCAATAACTGAATGTCACGTGTTATGGAAAAAGAATTGAATGAATAAATAAAAGAATAATTAAATGAGGTAACAGACTGCGTCTCTCAGCATAGAAGTGAAAAAGTGAAAATTATTCTAAGTTAGGAAGCATGCAAACTACAATCATACAGAAACTTCAATCACATTACTCAAGTTCGGATTATATTTCATAAAAGCAAACCTGGCTTCTACTAAAGGTTTAGTGAAGATATCAGCCCATTGGTGGTCTGTATCCACATACTTCAGATCCAGAGTATCTTTCTAAACATAGTCATGAATGAAGTGATACTTGACTTTAATGTACTTTGCCTTTGAGTGTTGAATAGGATTCTTTGATAGATTGATAGCACTAATGTTGTCACAGAACACAAGAATCTCTTCTTCCTAAATTGAATAGTCCTTTAGTTGATATTTCATCCATAGAAGTTGTGAACAATAACTAGTTACAGACAGGTATTCTGCTTTTGTTGTGGAGAGGGCTATTGAGTTTTATCGCTTATGACTCTAGGAAATCAAGCTGGTTCTCAGAAAATGACATCCATCACTTGTACTTTTCCTATCTAATCTATCACCTACAAAGTCTGCATCATAGAATCTATGAAGGGAAAAGGATTCTATTCTCTTATAGAATAGCCAAGGTTAGTGGTACCAGCAAGATACCTTAGAATCCTCTTCATTACAGACAAATGTGATTCCTTGGGGTCTGCTTGATATCTTGCATAGACACACACACTAAACATTATATCAGGTCTGCTGGATGTTAAATACAATAGTGATCCAATCATTCATCTATACAGAGTCTGATCCACTAATGTACCAAATTCATCTTTGCTTATGATGTAACTTGGGTGCATTAGTGTACTCATAAATTTGGCATCAACCATTTTAAATTTTATGAGTAATTCTTTGGTGTACTTTTATTGATGAATAAAAATTCCATCAGTAGTCTGTTTGATTTGTAGACCAAGGAAGAATTTGAGTTCACCCATCATACTCATCTTAAATTCAGCCTACATAGTTTTAGCAAAATCTTTGCATAGACTTTATTCAGTAGCACCAAAGACAATGTCATCCATATAAATTTGCACTATAAGAAAGTGTTTATCTGAGCCTTTTCTAAATAGAGTTGTATCAACCTTTCCTCTTGTAAAGCCGTTTAGTTTTAGAAAAGAACTAAGTTGATCATACCAAGCTCTTGGTGCTTGTTTTAGACCATACAGTGCTTTACTTAATTTAAAGACATGAGTTTCAATAGATTTGTCTTCAAAACCAGGAGGTTGCTTTACATCCACGTGATATAATTTTATTCCTTTAAAGGTAGCAAATACAAGTAAAATCATTATAGCTTCAAGTCTAGCTACAAGAGCAAAGGTTTCAATGAAGTACATACGTTATTATTGATTGTAACCTTGTGCTATGAGCCTTGCTTTGTTCCTTACAACTTTTCCATTTTCATCGAGTTTATTTTTGAAGACCTATCTTGTTCCAATGATGCTTTTGTTCTTAGGTTTTGGAACCAAGGTCCACACCTTGTTTCTCTTAAATTGATTGAGTTTTTCTTGCATGGCTTTGATCTAGTCAGGGTCTTCTAGAGCCTCTTCAAAGGTCTTGGGCTCAAGTTCTGAAACAAGTGCCATTGATGACTGATTGTGAAATCTTGATCCGGTCCGGACTCCTTCAGCTTGATCTCTAATGATAAGATCTGAAGAATGGTAGGTCTTGAACTTCCATTCTCTAGGTTTCTCAAGTTCAGACACCATCTGTTGATCTAAACCTTGTTGTTGATTATTTGTGGGGTTTGATGGTTCAGATTCACCTTCAGGTTGTATAATTCCTACATCATCATATTCTAGATCTGCCAATTTCTTATTAGTCTTTGTTAGATTATCAAATCTTAAATGTATTGATTCCTCAATGGTTTGAGTTCTAATATGAAAGAATTGATAAAATTTTGATGTATTTGAATAACCCATGAAAATACCTTTGTCACACTTTGAGTCAAACTTTCCAAGTTGATCTCTCATTTTAAGAATATAGCATGTGCGTCCAAATGAATGAAAATATGATATGTTAGGTTTTCTTCCCTTCCACAATTCATATAGAGTCTGATTTAGTATTGGTCTGATAAAGACTCTATTTTGAATATCACAGGAAGTGCTTATAGCTTCAGCCTAAAAACATTTTGGTAAATCATTTTCATAATGCATGGTTCTGGTCATCTCTAAAAGACTTTTGTTTTTCCTTTCCATAACACCATTCTGTTAAGGTGTTCTTGGAGAAGAAAATGTATGAGAGATTCTATTTTTGTTACAGAATTTTTTAAAAAGTTTGTTTTCAAATTCTCTACCATGATCACTTCTTATTGTGCCAATGCAGACACCTTTTTCTGACTGGATTTTCTTACAAAAATTTTTGAATACTTGTGCAGACTCATCTTTATGGGCTAAGAAATAAACCCATGTCATTCTGGTGTAATCGTTAACAATGACAAAACCATATTGTTTTCCAGCAAGACTTTAAATTTGGGATGGTCTGAACAAATCTAAATGTAACAGTTCAAGTGGTCTGTTAGTGGAAACAACATCCTTATTTTTAAAAGAAGTTGTGTTGTTTTCCCTTTTAACATGTTTTGCAGGGTTGGGATCCATTGAATGATATTCTAGGAAGTCTTTTAACTAACCCTTTTCTGTTAAGCTTTGAAATATGTTTTATGCTAACATGTCTAAGTTTTTTATGCCATATCCACTTTTCTTCAAACGATGAGAAAAGACAGGTTACATTTTGACTGTTCAGTTAACCCAAATCAACATTGTAAAGGTTGTTGTGTCCGTTTGCTGAGAAAAGTGTAGTTCCTACATGGTTAATGATTGTACACTTTTCTTTATCAAATGAACTTTGTAACCACTATCGTAAAATTGACTTATGCTCAGTAGGTTATGCTTTAGACCTTCAACAAAATAAACATTTTCAATCACAGGAGAAAGAATGTTACCAACTTTACCAATCCCAATTATTTGACCAGACTAGCTCCCTCTGAAGGTAACTTTTCCACCTTCAAAATGTTCCAAGTTTAGGAATATAGACCTTTTGCCTGTTATGTGATGTGAGAACCCACTGTCCAGATACCAGTAATGTTGCTTTGCTTTTGTCCTTAAGCACATTTAAAATAGGAATAATCATTGCCTTTGGTACCCAAAACTTTTTGGGTCTTGTAGGGTTAGTGTTCTTTATGTTCTTCCTTTTTCTTTTTAAGCAATCTTGAATCACATGACCATGTTTCTTGTAATAGTTGCATTTAACATGTTTATGCTTAGTTTGAGAACATGAAGAAAGAGAACTCTTTTCTTTAAAATCAGTTTCTTCAACATACCCCAGACTAGGTCTTTTGGAACTTCCTTGGGATTTAGCTATAAGTTTGTTTAAATTTTTAGTTCTATTTACAAATCAGGCCAGGTCTGTAGTAAGCATGCTTACTTGCTGTTGAAGAGACTTGATATCTTTTTTTTAGAGATATAATGAGCATTTGAACTGTTTAGTTTGATTTTCAAAGTCCCAGTTTCTTTCTTGAACTTATGTATCTCTTCAAGGTATATATTTTCTTTCTCATCAAGCTCTTTAAGAAACTCTTGATCTGAATCTTTTTTCTTCATATCAGATATCATATCTTCATATGAAGAAATAGTTTCAGATTGTTTCTTTTTCAATAGTTTATAGTTTTTTAAAAGAATTGAAAAGTCTTTAAGAGAGCTTCATAATTTTCTTTAAGTTTGGATTAATTTACCTCCTCTGATTTAGACTCGTCTGAACTTACTTCAGATTCTGAATCTGACTCTGTCTTTTCTTCGAACTTACTTATACTGTATGAATCTTCATCATCCCAAGTGATGAGTCCCTTTTGTGTAACACCCCCTTATATACACGAGATATATATGTATTCTTCTTACTTTTAAAAAAAAAACTTTTAGAAAGATATACATATTTATCACTCTTTATCTCGTGTATACAAGGACGTATATACATCTGATTTCCTTTGAATATTGAAAGTAAAAAAAAATTGTCTTTCAATATTTGTCCATAATGACAAAATAATTTATAGAAATCATAAGTGATAAATCATTACAATATTATATCCGAATGAAAGAGTTTATCAAAGTTTAACCTTTACCTTGTTACAATTATCTACTTGATATTGTAATAAGGCAAAATAAAACTAAACTATACCTCTACTACAAATGTGAACAATCATTTCCTAGTCCTTGAACCATCGAGTTTTGAATCCTACTCTTGTCATATCTCTTCATCTAATCGATTGAGAATGAGACCACTTTATCCTCTTGTAATTATATATCCTTCCATCTTGGACTGCTAGCTATATATCATATAACATATATTTTGGACACAAAAATTCAAACAAGAAGGAGTGAGAAACAAAATATAATATATTACAGATAAGACATAAGCATAAGGGTTTTCACAAACTAATATAGTAATATCAGTCATAATCTCATATACAATCAATTATGAATATAGGGTTTCCACATACATAACACTTATATTTTCATTCATAACCATCCATATAGAATGTCACAATCACATGAATGTTATGTAATGCTTATGCTACTGTCTCATTCAGTTTATGCATGTGGGCCCTTAAAGTTTTAGTTTGCACTGGGCCAACCAGGAGTTTACACTGTTTCATAAATTCTGGATAATAATAACATAAATGCCTTCATGGCATATGAACAGCTCAACTGGCGTGGAAACACTTAGAGACTAGTCAGACTGAGAAAGTTTTTATTGTGAAAGTACCCGACACTAGGGAGCGACCCCAGGTCACCTGAAGCACCCTTTCACACTCTCTCATCCCAAGGCTCGCAATTAAGCCTCCTCTAATGTATCCTCGGTTTCTATAATCCGTCCCCAGGCAATATCACATCTCATTTCTCTTTAATGATTCATGATGCATGAACTACTCGCATATTTAGTTGGTTAAGGCTTTTAGAAACTCAATTATTAAATACCATAAAGGTTCACAAAATCATCACAATAAACTGTACATTTCCATAAGTTCTTCTTTGAACTTCTGTTATACTGAAATAATTTAGTACAGTCTTCAAATTCAGATCTTACCAAAATTGAGTTTCCAAGCCTTAAATATCTCAAAGCTTTCTCTTAAAAACCTTCATATATTTACATAATCTTTCTCAATTTGAATCTTAACTAGATTGAGTTTTTGAAATCTCCACAAAATATTCTTTAGTTATTTCGTTGGGGAAAACCAAAATAATTTACTTTAAACTTCTAATTTCTAAAGAAAATAATTTAAAATCATTAACTAAGAATACTTAAAACTATAAAAATTTTCTTTAATTCAAGAATTAATTATCTCAACCTCTGATTTTCATAAAATAGCTTCCTTCTAATACTAGATTTTATTATTGAGATTAAAAATAAAGTTAATAAAAATTATTTATAAGAAGAAATAAAAAAACTAAAATAATTACAAAATACTTTCTCTTGGAATAAAAATTTAAAGAGTAAGGTAAGAAAATTCTTACTGAGTTTTAACTTTCCGTCATGCTTGCTATATGCTCAAACTTCATATCACAAGATCATCAATCATTCATCAACCACAATCAAGTATAGTAATCTCATCAATCACAATCAAATATCATCAATCATAATTGAATATTATTAATCACAGTCTAATATTATAAATCACAATATCATTAATCGAAATCAAATATAATTAATTATAATCAAGTCAAATCAACTAAATATCGCTTATAAATATAATTCAAATTTTTAATGGTTATTTAAATTAGTAGATTTGATTTTGAGTCCTTATAGTCCATTCCTCGCACAGGTCTATATAAGTCCATATATCCAGTCTTCGCATAGGTATAGTTCAGTCTAGACAGGTCATAATATTCCAAGTCCTTGCATAGGTTTAGTTCGATCCATATAGGATATAAAAATCCAAGTCCTTGCATAGGTTTAGTTCAGTCCGTATAAGTTATAATAATTCAGATCTATGTATAGATATTTCAGAATAAGTTACACAGTATATTAAATTTATTATAAATTTTAAGTTGAGAAGTTATTACTTTATAATAATATTATTAAATTTAAAAGGAGTAAGGGACTCCTCCCTTTATTCTTATGTCTTTCATATTATATTTTTATCTCACTCCCCCTTACCTCTTGTATACCGATTCGTTATTGAAAATCCATGCGCGCCTCGTCTCCGAGTTCTAAAACATACCAATTTCATTTTAATATAATTACAAGATGAAAATTAAGATTACAACTTAAAATAAAAAAAATGGTAAATTTTGAATAGTGAATAGTGAATAGTGAATAGTGAATAGTAAATCGTAAATAGTAACAGTAAATAGTAAAATGTGAATAGTAACAGTAAATAGTAAAACGTGAATAGTAACAGTAAATAGTAAATCGTGAATAGTAATGGTAAATAGTAACAGCAAATAGTAATTTACTATTTGAATAGTAATTTACTATTGAAATAGTAATTTACTATTGAAATAGTGTTTACTATGCAGAATAGTAACTTAAAATAATATTATTTCCAGTATAATAACAGATTTCTAAAAACGATATAAAAATAACCCAAAAAATATAAAAGAGAAGTATTCTTACCTTAGGATTTTGGCAGAACCTTCTCTCCAAAAACTTTTCTTCTCTCTCTCACTTCCACCACTATCTCACTAGCACTACTATATTAAGAAAACTTAATCTGAAATTGTGAATTCTAAAGAAGAAATCCTTCTGTATTTATAGGAAAAAAATTTACTATGCATTCCATTATTTTAATATAAAAGTACTATGCATTTTTGAATTTTTTATTCCAGGTTACTGTGCATCTTTTGAAAATTTCATACATGCACAGTGATTTGCATAGTAATTGTCGGCAAAATTATTAAGTCAAATAGTAACCCTTCACTCGGTATATTTTAAATATTCAAAATGAGTCCTTTTTGAAATTTAGCGATATTATATCAGTCCTCACTAATTTTATAATAAGTAATATAAAGCTGAAATTTTAAAAATCTAAAATTTTCTGTTAATAAAAATTTATTGATACGTTTCTAATTTTTTAACGATTAGAAAAAATCAAGATTTTTCTCAAACCGATAATTTTTAGATAAGTCTACTTGAAATGGATTTTAGAAAATTTTCTTATAATTTAACTTTACATTCTTGTAAATATTTTTAATTTTAAGCAACTTTATATGAATTTAAAATTATTTAAAATATATTATTTTATTAAAATAATTCAAAATTTTCAAAAAATTCCAGAAAATCATAAATATTATGTAGATCAAAAAGTTTAAAAGAACCATAGTCTAATTCCTTCAAAATTTTATTTTAAAATTCTAATAAGAGTTAAATCTTAAATATGTAAAAAAAATAAAAATATAACAACATAAAATAAAAATGGTGAATAACAAAGATATTAAAAATTCTTAATATAATTTTCTTAATTAGTGAATACTAATTAAGTCACTTTAAAATTCTCATTCAAAAATATTTTCATTTTATTATTATTATTATTAAAAAAAACAAATAATAAAAATATAAATACCAAAATTTTAAAAAAATGATAATAATAAACTAACTTATAGTAAGTATTTCTCAAGAAATATATATTAATATCTATTTCCTATTTGTGATGAAAATAGGATGTTACAACTCTACTCCCCTAAAAGAAATTTCGTCCTCGAAATTTAATATTGTTAACAAATCTTACCATAGCTAAACTAACTGAACTGTTCTAAAATATATTTCTAGTTTCCTTGGCAATTGTGTACATTTTCCTTAACATTGCCATTTATCTCTCTTTTTTTAATCTTATCTGTATTTTTTTCCTTAATTCAAAAATATTACTCGTCTTAATTTTGTCAACCATGCTCATCATAAATTGATGGTTAACTCTAAACACCTCAATAATTACGTTTCTTAATCTATTAAAATCTTACTTAACATAATCCATAACATCTATTAATTAAAATTCCTACTCGTAATATAGTAAAATGGACTGCTAAGAATTAATTACTGGACAACTAGCCGTTAGCAACTAGCCGTTGGACTAGCCGTTGGACTAGCCGTTTATGACCGTTGCAACTCTCCCTCCCTTGCTTGCTTATAAATTCTCATTCCATTCTCGCTTCCTATCACAACTTCAAGGTTTCTTAGTTTCTCTCTTCTTTCTAATTTCTTCAATCTTTTTTTTTTTCAAGTACTATCATACTATTCGATGGCTAACCTTCCTAGAAGTAAGGAAGAACGAAGTCGGGATGGACTACAAGTTGTGGTAACAAGTGCTTCACTTCTTATAATCGTTATGATTATTTCTCTAGTTTGGATAATTTTTGTATTGCCAAGACTCTTAGACCTCTATCTATGATATACTAGATGTTCTATTTTATTTTCCTTAATGTAATCGTGTATAATAAATTATCCTAGTGAGAAAGGATAAATATGTCTTAGTCCATGTTGTACTAGTTAAATCCTTGTGGTCTTTGCTTCATGATAATCCAGGGTATGTAATCATTTCTTATTGTCTTCTATAATGAATCAAATATTCCTTAACTAAGTGATTACACATTCCATTATAATTGACTACAACCATTACATATATTTGATAAATTCTCCAATCTTAAATGATCACAAATCACTACGTTGACTTAGAAATATTCACTTGAATATTTTTTTTTTTTAGGTAACTAAGACTTATGTAATCAATAAGTAAAGGTTCATATCTACTTCCTCATGGTTTACTAACACATTTCTTTATTTTAAATCTACAATGGTCATTACATAACAATGATTTATATCATGTATATATATTCGTCGAACAAAATCGATGACTAAAAGAAAATAACTTGATAAACATGTATCATATTGTTAGGAATCACAAAAATATTTTATGTCACAATTTCTAAATATTAAACCAATATCGATGTCTTCCAAAGATCTATAATGCTTATTTTAGGTCATTCATTGATATATTTATCACAATAAATCAATTTAAAAAAAATTCAAAAATATATGGTTAATTACATTCGATGTCACAATCATAAAAGTTTCATTAATTCATATATTTACACACATAACCATCATATATATTATTCAATCGTACACATCATAAATGAAAACTTCATCAAATCAAACAATAATTAACATATTTTATATGTCATACAAAAGAAGAATCAATACAAATAGCCAGAGATACAATTCCTAATATGATTATTTGTTATATCAAGCAAGTTATAAATTATCATATTTTTTCATAAAGTATACATCCACACATTTTTCTTTTCAAAATATATCACCAAAGGAAAAACTATGATTCTATCTTAAAGAATTTGTTATACTAGTTTGGGATTACAACAGTTATTTACCCATTGGAATTCTAATTCACACAAGTATCTCTTACAACTTCAAGGACATGGTAAGGAATATCCTAATAGAATTTATTGAGTTTATCTCCATTTCTCCATATACTACATTAACCCAAGGTTAAATTCGTTGATCTTAACATCCTTCTTTTGACATGTCTTTCACTACTTAGTGCAAATCATTCGGGGTGATCAGTCCCGATAGTTTATAACTAAGTAGTCAAAGTCACGACAGCTCCAGTCTAGAATTCATACCAAAATATTTCTAAGAATTTTCTATTGTCTTATCTCCCTTGTTGTCTCATACCATATTGTAAAATAGGAAAATGTTAGAATATTTCACTATCACATATTAATCAGAGAATCAAACACCATACAATACATTTGGAATAAAAGGAAATAACTGCATTAGTTAATTTACCTTATCATTCCACCATACATTAAGGCCTGTACTTAAACAATGTCAAGAAAGACTTCAGAATGGCCAGTTTCTGATAATCCCTGCAATAACATTTTTCAAGTAACAGGCTATAAAGTTTTAACTTATACTTCTTATGAACTTAAAATTAGTTCCTTCTTTCTATACTCCTAATTTTTCTTCACTTACTTCTTACCATTTACTTTAATAAAATTTCCTCTTTTCTCAACCATAAAATCTCTTGTCAAACTCAACCATCAGAGTACACTAACACGCTAGTAAGACCATACCACAAGCCGGTTTGGATTGAACTGCTCTGATACCACTTTGTAACACCCCCTTATATACACGAGATATATATGTATTCTTCTTACTTTTAAAAAAAAAACTTTTAGAAAGATATACATATTTATCACTCTTTATCTCGTGTATACAAGGACGTATATACATCTGATTTCCTTTGAATATTGAAAGTAAAAAAAAAATTGTCTTTCAATATTTGTCCATAATGACAAAATAATTTATAGAAATCATAAGTGATAAATCATTACAATATTATATCCGAATGAAAGAGTTTATCAAAGTTTAACCTTTACCTTGTTACAATTATCTACTTGATATTGTAATAAGGCAAAATAAAACTAAACTATACCTCTACTACAAATGTGAACAATCATTTCCTAGTCCTTGAACCATCGAGTTTTGAATCCTACTCTTGTCATATCTCTTCATCTAATCGATTGAGAATGAGACCACTTTATCCTCTTGTAATTATATATCCTTCCATCTTGGACTGCTAGCTATATATCATATAACATATATTTTGGACACAAAAATTCAAACAAGAAGGAGTGAGAAACAAAATATAATATATTACAGATAAGACATAAGCATAAGGGTTTTCACAAACTAATATAGTAATATCAGTCATAATCTCATATACAATCAATTATGAATATAGGGTTTCCACATACATAACACTTATATTTTCATTCATAACCATCCATATAGAATGTCACAATCACATGAATGTTATGTAATGCTTATGCTACTGTCTCATTCAGTTTATGCATATGGGCCCTTAAAGTTTTAGTTTGCACTGGGCCAACCAGGAGTTTACACTGTTTCATAAATTCTGGATAATAATAACATAAATGCCTTCATGGCATATGAACAGCTCAACTGGCGTGGAAACACTTAGAGACTAGTCAGACTGAGAAAGTTTTTATTGTGAAAGTACCCGACACTAGGGAGCGACCCCAGGTCACCTGAAGCACCCTTTCACACTCTCTCATCCCAAGGCTCGCAATTAAGCCTCCTCTAATGTATCCTCGGTTTCTATAATCCGTCCCCAGGCAATATCACATCTCATTTCTCTTTAATGATTCATGATGCATGAACTACTCGCATATTTAGTTGGTTAAGGCTTTTAGAAACTCAATTATTAAATACCATAAAGGTTCACAAAATCATCACAATAAACTGTACATTTCCATAAGTTCTTCTTTGAACTTCTGTTATACTGAAATAATTTAGTACAGTCTTCAAATTCAGATCTTACCAAAATTGAGTTTCCAAGCCTTAAATATCTCAAAGCTTTCTCTTAAAAACCTTCATATATTTACATAATCTTTCTCAATTTGAATCTTAACTAGATTGAGTTTTTGAAATCTCCACAAAATATTCTTTAGTTATTTCGTTGGGGAAAACCAAAATAATTTACTTTAAACTTCTAATTTCTAAAGAAAATAATTTAAAATCATTAACTAAGAATACTTAAAACTATAAAAATTTTCTTTAATTCAAGAATTAATTATCTCAACCTCTGATTTTCATAAAATAGCTTCCTTCTAATACTAGATTTTATTATTGAGATTAAAAATAAAGTTAATAAAAATTATTTATAAGAAGAAATAAAAAAACTAAAATAATTACAAAATACTTTCTCTTGGAATAAAAATTTAAAGAGTAAGGTAAGAAAATTCTTACTGAGTTTTAACTTTCCGTCATGCTTGCTATATGCTCAAACTTCATATCACAAGATCATCAATCATTCATCAACCACAATCAAGTATAGTAATCTCATCAATCACAATCAAATATCATCAATCATAATTGAATATTATTAATCACAGTCTAATATTATAAATCACAATATCATTAATCGAAATCAAATATAATTAATTATAATCAAGTCAAATCAACTAAATATCGCTTATAAATATAATTCAAATTTTTAATGGTTATTTAAATTAGTAGATTTGATTTTGAGTCCTTATAGTCCATTCCTCGCACAGGTCTATATAAGTCCATATATCCAGTCTTCGCATAGGTATAGTTCAGTCTAGACAGGTCATAATATTCCAAGTCCTTGCATAGATTTAGTTCGATCCATATAGGATATAAAAATCCAAGTCCTTGCATAGGTTTAGTTCAGTCCGTATAAGTTATAATAATTCAGATCTATGTATAGATATTTCAGAATAAGTTACACAGTATATTAAATTTATTATAAATTTTAAGTTGAGAAGTTATTACTTTATAATAATATTATTAAATTTAAAAGGAGTAAGGGACTCCTCCCTTTATTCTTATGTCTTTCATATTATATTTTTATCTCACTCCCCCTTACCTCTTGTATACCGATTCGTTATTGAAAATCCATGCGCGCCTCGTCTCCGAGTTCTAAAACATACCAATTTCATTTTAATATAATTACAAGATGAAAATTAAGATTACAACTTAAAATAAAAAAAATGGTAAATTTTGAATAGTGAATAGTGAATAGTGAATAGTGAATAGTAAATCGTAAATAGTAACAGTAAATAGTAAAACGTGAATAGTAACAGTAAATAGTAAAACGTGAATAGTAACAGTAAATAGTAAATCGTGAATAGTAATGGTAAATAGTAACAGTAAATAGTAATTTACTATTTGAATAGTAATTTACTATTGAAATAGTAATTTACTATTGAAATAGTGTTTACTATGCAGAATAGTAACTTAAAATAATATTATTTCCAGTATAATAACAGATTTCTAAAAACGATATAAAAATAACCCAAAAAATATAAAAGAGAAGTATTCTTACCTTAGGATTTTGGCAGAACCTTCTCTCCAAAAACTTTTCTTCTCTCTCTCACTTCCACCACTATCTCACTAGCACTACTATATTAAGAAAACTTAATCTGAAATTGTGAATTCTAAAGAAGAAATCCTTCGGTATTTATAGGAAAAAAATTTACTATGCATTCCATTATTTTAATATAAAAGTACTATGCATTTTTGAATTTTTTATTCCAGGTTACTGTGCATCTTTTGAAAATTTCATACATGCACAGTGATTTGCATAGTAATTGTCGGCAAAATTATTAAGTCAAATAGTAACCCTTCACTCGGTATATTTTAAATATTCAAAATGAGTCCTTTTTGAAATTTAGCGATATTATATCAGTCCTCACTAATTTTATAATAAGTAATATAAAGCTGAAATTTTAAAAATCTAAAATTTTCTGTTAATAAAAATTTATTGATACGTTTCTAATTTTTTAACGATTAGAAAAAATCAAGATTTTTCTCAAACCGATAATTTTTAGATAAGTCTACTTGAAATGGATTTTAGAAAATTTTCTTATAATTTAACTTTACATTCTTGTAAATATTTTTAATTTTAAGCAACTTTATATGAATTTAAAATTATTTAAAATATATTATTTTATTAAAATAATTCAAAATTTTCAAAAAATTCCAGAAAATCATAAATATTATGTAGATCAAAAAGTTTAAAAGAACCATAGTCTAATTCCTTCAAAATTTTATTTTAAAATTCTAATAAGAGTTAAATCTTAAATATGTAAAAAAAATAAAAATATAACAACATAAAATAAAAATGGTGAATAACAAAGATATTAAAAATTCTTAATATAATTTTCTTAATTAGTGAATACTAATTAAGTCACTTTAAAATTCTCATTCAAAAATATTTTCATTTTATTATTATTATTATTAAAAAAAAACAAATAATAAAAATATAAATACCAAAATTTTAAAAAAAATGATAATAATAAACTAACTTATAGTAAGTATTTCTCAAGAAATATATATTAATATCTATTTCCTATTTGTGATGAAAATAGGATGTTACATTTTGCTTCTTAAAGGATTTCTTTTTCTTTCTTTTGTCTTTTCCACCTTTGTTCAAAAGAGGACATTCTACTTTTATGTGTCCTACTTTCTTGTAATTGAAACATTCTAAAATAGACTTGTCAGACTTAAACTTAAATTGACTCTTACCTCTAGGTTCTTTTCTGTTGAACCTTCCAGTTCCACCTTTCTTCTTTTTCAGAAGTCTATGGAATCTTTTAGTAATAAGAGCCAACTCCTCATTAGTTTCTTCATCTTCTTCATCAGATGTAAGGTCTGAGCTAGTTGACTCATAAACTCTGGATTCTGTATACCTTTTGGAAGTCTCTTCAGACTTCAAGGTAATATTCTTGGAAGATGAAGGCTTTGACACTTCCTTCTCGTTAAGCTTTAGCTCATGAACTCTTAGAACTCTAAGAAGTTCATCTAGAGTCAGAGTGCTATGGTCCTTGGCTTCCTCCAGAGCAGTATACTTGGCATCAAATTTTTCTGGTAGGAATCCCAGAAGTTTTACGTTGATATCTTCAATGGATGGCGTAGATCCTAAGGCTTTAAGCTCATTGAACAGAGTCTGAAATCTTCCAAACATCTAGTTGACAAATTCGTGTTCCTCAATTCTAAAGTTGTCATACTTCTTGGTTACCAAGATTTTCTTGGAACGCTTAACATTGGAGGTGTCTTCATAGTTACACTAAAGAGCATCCCAGATTTCTTTCATAGATTTATAGTTGTAAACCTTGTTGTATTCATATTTGCCTAAAGCACAGATTAGGAGAAATCTAGCTTTAGCATTTAGCTCTATTTTTTTAAGTCAGTTGTGGACCACTTATCTTCAGGAACTGGTTTTCCTTCACTGTCCTCAGGGACTGGTTTACCACTTCTTACGATTATCCCCCATAGAACATACTGAGTAGACTTGATGAACATTTCCATTCTGTCTTTCCAGTAGGCATAGTCTTCACCAAGGAAGGCTGGAGGTCTATTCATGGAGGAGCCTTCAGCAATAAGCTGATCTTGAGAAGTGGTCATGGATCTTGATCCTTTTTACTCGAAGGAGTAATCAACCCAAAAGGACACACTTTGATACCAATTAATGGTTCAAAGTTAGACTTAAAATGGGGGTTGAATAAGACTTTAACTTTCTTTCAAATTTACGGACTCCTTAACAAATTTAAATAATAGAACAGACCAAAGAATGGAAAAAAATCAAGCAGCAAATTTATACTAGTTCACTTCCAATGTAGAAGCTACGTCCAGTCCCTTCAGACTAGAAGGATTTTCACTATTGTAAAAAGCACATTTTACAATAACAGCACTAGACCAGTGCCACAAGTATTCTTGACTCCAACCACTTTTGGCTTATACCCAAGTATTGTTTCAACGAGCCACTCCTGGCTACAGACACCTAAGTATTCTTTCTAAAACCTCTTCAGGCCACACAATGTTTCCCATACTAACAGACTCTAGAAACACACCAGATTCTACAGAAAGGAAAGATAAAGAGTTTTGTGTTAAACCAGATAACTCAGCATACAGATATATGAAATATTAAGATAGGTACACTGAGCTACAGATTACAAAAATTTGAGGTCTGTTAGAAGCAGAACTACAAAGATGACTTATGTAGTAAATACAAGAACTTAAAAGCTTTTTAGAAAAAGTATTTCAAACTTTTGGTTCTTGTAAGAGAGATCAGAGAATGTTCAAATGATTGTCACAAAAGTCTTTGAGTTTGAAAGCTTCTTGTATTTATAGGCTTCTTGGAGATAGCCGTTAGTTCAGCTTCGAAAACATTGATCTTCTCAAGGATAGTACAGGCAATGTTTGCAGAGACATGCTTTAGAGATATTCACATAAATAGGTTGTCTCAATAGTCTTTACATAAAGATCCCTTTTTGCTTATCCAATTTAAGCAATATGGTACAGCTTTATAGTTGTTGACCTTTAGGCTATTTGACTTGCACAAATTCAGCTTTTGTTGACACCTTGGGATATGCAAGACAGTTTTCTTGGTTTTTGTGAGTAGGCCTTCAACTTTTTCGTTCATTAATTCTTTAAGGATGGACACAGAGTTGATGTGATAAAGTTCTTGCAGCTCCTTATTTAAAGAGAAAAGATCTTTTTCAGACGCTTTTAAGAGTAAGAAAGAGAAATCATCTCAGGGTGTGTAGCTTCAGAAGAACTTGATTCAGTGAAGCCTTCATTGAGTACAGACTCTTCTTTTCAAGAGCAAATTGAGTTTCATGGGCTCCCTCTGTTTTATGCGACGAGATCACTATGGAGTTCCTGTCACACTTGAACAAAATAGTTAGATAAACCAAATGTACAGACTTTATTTTAGCTAAGACTCTTGATGTGTATTGTTGACAAATCACACAACGTTCAGACTTCTTAGTCTTGAATTTAGACTTGACTCTAACAATACACTTTTGGCCATAAATGCCAACCTAAGCTCTTTTTATTGTTACTTGATGATGATTGCCCAAATGCCAATGATGAAGGGCGATCCCAATCCTTTGACACAGACCCCCCAGACCTTTCAAGTGTTCATTTCCAATTGTCTCATTTAGCCCTAACTAGTTTTGGTTCTCCTAAAAGCCTCAGGTTTCAGGGCACTATTAATGGTCATTTTGTTACTATCATGGTGGATGTTGGTAGTTCCCACTATGTCCTTCAACATCACTTGATCTATTTCCTTTCTCTTTCTATTACGATCATCCCTCAATTCCCTGTCATGGTGGGAAACAATGCAAATCCATAATGGTTTTTGCTCCAATACCCCATTAACTATTCAAGGACATACTTTTAATATTCCATTCTACTTATTACCTATCAAAGGGGTGGATTACGTTTTTAGTATTGAGTGGCTCAGTTTATTGGGACCTATCACTTTAAACTTTTCTATTCCCTGCATGATCTTTTCTATAAACTCTACCCTTCATTACCCTTACTGGTGATTCATCTCTACCCCAATTTACTACCTTCACCAAATGATACATTCCCATACCAACTCTATTACCTACCAAAATAGACCCCATAGACCTTATACCTGTCACTTCTATTTTTCCTAACACCTTACCCTTAACCATCCATGACCTCTTGACATAGTTTTTCAAACTTTTTATTAAACCTCAAGGCCTTCCTCCGTTTGTGACCATGTCCGTTGTATTCCCCTAATTCTTAACACATTCCCAGTTACTATGAAACCTTATAGATACCCATACACCCAAAAAGACGCAAGGACTATTTTAATCTCTGAATTACTTAAGGACGATTTTATTAAGCTTAGCACTAGCCCCTTTTTGTCCCTAGTTTTACTTGTGTGAAAAATAGATGGTTCCTGGCGACTCTATGTAGACTATCGCACCATAAATGTTATGACCATCAAAGATAAGTTCTCTATTCCTATTATTGGTGAGCTCTTTGATGAGCTAGGTGGTGCCTCAATTTTTACTAAAACTGATCTACGCTTTAGTTTTAATCAAATTAGAGTGGCCCCTAAGGATACATATAAAACTATTTTTCGTATGTTTGATTACCATTATGAGTTTTTAGTTATGCCTTTTGGGCTTATTAATGTTCCCTTATCTTTTCAAACTGCTATGACTCATTTACTACGTCCTTATTTACGCCAATTTATGTTAGTGTTCTTTCATGATATTTTAGTATTTACCACTAACCTTACTAATCATGTTACCTATTTAAAGTCAATTTTGCAATTACTCGCACAAAATTCCTATTTTGTAAAAGTATCCAAATGTGTCTTGCTACCTCTACAGTGGAATATTTGAGCCACCTTATTAGCATTAATGGAGTCAAACCAGACCCTGCTAAGATTCAGGCCATGGTTGATTGGTCTGAGCCACATACTCTCATAGCACTCAGGGGATTTTTAGGCCTTACAGGATTCTACAGACGTTTTGTCCGCCGCTACACCACTCTCACCGCTCCTTTCACCGAACTTCTCAAATTAAATAATTTTACATGGTTATCAAAGGCTTCTTTGGCCTTTAAAAAGTTGAAGAAACACATGTGTAATCTTCCTACTCTAAAACTTCCCAATTTCTTTATTCCTTTTGATGTGGAAACAAACGCTTTAGTAGTGGATTTGAGTGCGATCCTCTCCTAACAAGGGTTTCCTTTGGACTTTTTCAGCAATAAATTATCTCCTAGGTAGCAACAACACCCTAGTTTTCCATTAGGAGGAACCTGGAAACTAAACGGTTCAGCCAAGGAAATTATTTAATTATTTAATTTCATTGTTTAATGCAATACAATTTTATAGTTAAAATATCATTAAAAAAAAAGAATAAGAGGAGAGGGTTTTTGAAGGAAAATCAGGAATCACCACTGCTTGGCACGTATTAGATTCCACTATTTATCAGTTGTCTTTTAATAATACAATTTTAATGTTGCCAAAATCAGGTTGTAAAGTTAAAAGGAACAAAAATAAGTGTTGTAATATATTGGAAGTTACTATGGTTATAACAAATGAGATGGTAATCAAGATTAAATACTTCTAAGATGATTCCTAATAGAAGACCCAGATCTATATAAATAACATGAAGATTAGTGAATTGAAAGGTATTAACAAATAACAAGGCTCTAAGAGTTCTAAAATAAGTTACAACATGATCTTTAGATAAATCATAGTATGAAAGATGTTCATTGCAATTTTAGTACAAAGTACCTTAGAATGCCAGTCAGCATATTAAGAGAAGCCATGCATATAGCATAATAATAAGTGACAAAACATGACTAACTCTTACCATACGTCGAAAAGCCTCGTTATCCACATCCATGTTAGATCTAAAAACTATGTCTGGAGTTAAAAGGGTACAAAATTAGGATTAGTAGCACATAAAACAGTGTTAACTATCCCATATTCTCCAGATATATAAGGTTGATGCTCATCATGCCATCATTCTCCATCAACAAAAAATTTATACTGCATCCAAATAAGTATATAATAAGTATCTAGGGATCAAAAACAAAGACCAAATAAGTTCTCAAATTGCATCTTTTAAAATTTACCATTATGTCATAAACCAACACTTTAATCTTAAACATTAGCTGTATAGTCCCCCTAGAAAAGAAACACTTCCATTCAGTAAGAAAAAACAAAACATCTATTACAAATCTAAAAAAATGTTAAAATTATGAGTAGGCCTTATATTCTAAGAGAAAAGTTTATGAATGGTGCACTTAGGAAAGATATTTACATAATTGAGGTTGTTTTTTCAAAATTTTATGTCTAGGTCACTTTTTTTATGTGTCGTCATAATTTCTTACGACACATTATGTGTCATCAAAAGTTGTTACGACACCATTTTTGCTATTGAAGGTACTAGCTTTTTTTAAAAAAATGGAGTGTTTTTTCAAAAAAAAAATTGAGAAATAGGGTGGTTTAAAAAATAATTGTATGTCTAGGGTAGAAAACATCACATCAATGTTTCTAGTCTTACATATATGTATATAAATATATATTTACATAAAAAAACTTATATAATATATATAGAACACATGAATATTATATATTAAAATGTATAATATATCATTTATAAATTAAATATATATTCATAATATTAAATATATTAATGTATATAATATATATAATTTATATATTAAAATATTTAATATACATTAATGTATAATATATATAATTTATATATTAAAATATATATTTTCTATTAAAATACTTTAATATATATTTGATCCGGTCTCAATACCGGTATCCGATCTGCTATACATATTTCAACGTCTTTGATAAGACATCTACGTGTAACCGGTGTCATCGGTATACATCCGAACTGTAATTCCGTATCAGGCGTTCTCCCTATACCGGTTGTTCAGGATAACACCATGACATCGGACAATACACACGTCACTGTGCTAATGACAAGGATTGTTGCTACAGGGATCGATCAATAATTCCCTACACTACGAGCCAAATTTTGCTCACGGGAATGGTCAACTTGTTCCCTAATCCTAGTCTACATTCTCTACGCTCAATATAAAATAGCCACTTGACCCAATCATGCAGGTAAGTGCGCAATATAATAATGCTAATGGGAGTTGGTGGTTCCCCACCAACGAGTCCTCGTTAATCGAGCCAATCAGGTATATGAACTCACTTCATGATTGAAGTGGGGGATCTGGAGCTCTTTTACGACTGATTCCTCTCTGAATACATTCCTTACTTGGAATATTACTGACTTGAGCGTCGGAGAATCTATGCAGGTGACACCACCATTCGCCCACTTCAACGCGTTAGGTCGGTGTGAAGGATCTCCAGGACGCCCAATCCACTCTCCTCATTCAAGGACAACGGATACATACATCGGATACACATACATCCGGTATCTTATATGGTATTGACATACTATTCGTGACTGGCTTGAGATCGAATCTCTTAACCCCGGTCCAGGACAGATCATTGGCACGCCCGGTGGGACACGATAAAGTTATTCCCATATCCTTTAACAGAGCAGGTAATCCACAATGGAGGGCGAAGCACAAGACTTCATGGAGAATCAAGCTGAAGGTAGAACCAATCCCAATGCCTTCAGAAAACTCAACTTTGATTCTCATGGGGGCAGCTCAAAGAAGATAGTAACAGTGTCTGATCCTGATCCTCGTGATGAGTTGATCAAACAACTTCAGAGGGAACTCGCTGAATTGCGAAGGGAGAAAAGGCAAAGCGAGGATAAAGAATCATCTCGCACGCGAAACACTCCCACACGACTGATGGTGAAAAGTCCACCACTCTTCAGTACTCAAATATCCCTACGTTTGAGGGGGGAGAACAGACTCGCGACTCTGAGGATGCAGCTTCCCGAAGGAAGAGAGATTCAACAACAGTACCCCCATTGTCTTACAATCTGAAAGTTCCTTTTTCAAGGAGACTTATGAGCATCAGCATCCCCAAGCACCTTCAAACTACTCAACCACTTTCCATCGGAAAGTATAATGGTGAAACTGATCCAACTAAGCACCTTGATGCTTATGTGTTTGAAGCCATGTACTTGGGAGCTGATGAAGATGTGATGTGCCGAATGTTCCCTCGAACATTGTCTGAGGAGGCCCTCGGGTGGTTTAAAGGCCTGCCTTCTGGATCCATAGATTCTTGGACGGAAATGGCAGCTGCCTTTGAAACCCACTTTGTCATCTCCAGAGACGTGCCCAAGACGTCCCATACCTTAGCTCAGATTAAGCAAGGTGAAACTGAGGGCTTAAAAGATTTTTTGAAGAGGTTTTACAAGGAAGCAGCCCTGGTTCCTAACCTCACAGAATCTATCAAGCTGCATATCGTTATTGAGGCATTGCAGCCGAGTTCAGCTTTCGCTCTTTCATTAGCAAAGAGCCCTCCAACAACTTTTGAGGAGTTCAGAAAGAAAGCCTCAAAATACGTAAGTATAGAGATGCATTTGGAGGCAATAGCTGCAAAGAAAAAGCCCCCAGCACCACTTCCTCAAACCCAGAAGGGTAAGGAGAAGACGAGGTCAGAACGCATGGAGAGGCCATTTACAAATCCTAAGGTTAATAACCACCCTCCTCGACCTCGAGAAAGGCACGTCAATTCCTTCAGCCATTATGCACAATTGTCTGCCAGGCCATCTCAGATTTTAAGGGAGGTCGGATGGCCAATGCTCAGCACATATGGCATCAGAAGACCAGCCCCTATGAAAAGACCAGGAAATTCACGTAAGTACTATGATTTTCATGAACAAAATGGTCATTCAACTGATGAATGCCAAGCTCTAAAGAACGCGGTTGAGACGCTAATTAGAGAAGGCAAGTTGAAGCAATACCTGTTCAAAGAAAAATCCTTTGACAGGGCAGAACGGAATGAGAAAAGAGAAAGAGATCCAGACGATGGGGATGACAATAACCCCAGTCCGGTTCGAAAGTTCTCTGCTACAGAGAAACAAAAAGGTGTGATGGCTGATAATGCAGCACAGAAAGACAGCATGCCCCAGCAACAACGTCAGGGCCGACGTGAAGTTATTGACATGATTGCTGGAGGGTTCGCTGGAGGAGGAGCTTCAATTACAGCCCGTAAGAATCATCACAGAATGATTCTATCTGTGCAAGGGAAAGTCAAAGACAATCGCCCTTACAGAGGTGGGATTGAAGCCCCCACAATTTCTTTCTCTGACGAGGATTTTGGCCCAACCATTCCTGGTGGTGACGATGCTGTAGTCATCACTGCTGTGATTGCCAACAAGGACGTCCGAAGAATCCTTGTTGACCAGGGAAGTTCCTGCGATGTTATTTTCTATAATTGCTTTGAAAGAATGGGTTTTAAAGACTCAGACTTACAACCTTACACGCAGGATCTAACAGCTTTCAATGGCGCAAAGCAACCAACTAAAGGGTATCTTGACACCCTTATCTCGTTTGAAGGCGAGCCAGGAGCCAGGACGGTTAGATCTCGGGTGCTAGTGATTGATGTCAAATCACCATTTAATGGCATCATAGGCCGTCCCACTCTGAATGCAATGGAGGCAGTTGTATCAACCCCTCATCTCCTTATCAAGTTCATTGACAAGGATAATGCTGTGTCATCTATCCGGGGTGATCAAGAGATAGCTAGGTACTGCTACAACCTTAGCCTCAACATAACAAAGCTTGACGCCTCCAACAAAAAGAGGAAACTTAATGATACTGGAACATCGGCTGGATCTGTAAGCCTTGTCGACCTGGACCCTAGGGCGGATTTGAACATTGATCCGTCCAACCCATCAAAGCCCACACCGGATGGAAGTTCCAGGGATATCGTCTTGGGAGATTCTCCAGAAAAGATCACCCATATCAATGACAAGCTAGATACTGAAATAGAGCAGCGACTGTTGGCTCTCTTGCAAGAGTTTAAAGACCTCTTTGCATGGACTGCAGCCGATATGCCAGGCATAGACCCTGAATTCTGCTGTCATAAATTATCCGTCTATCCAGAGACGAAACCTGTGGCCCAAAAGAAAAGACGATTGGGCCCAGAGAAACAGAAGGCAGCTTGCCAGCAAACTGAGGAGTTGCTGAAGGCCGGATTTATCAGGGAAATCCGATATTCCTCTTGGCTTTCGAATGTGGTGATGGTCCCTAAATCCAATGGTAAATGGAGAATGTGCATTGATTACGTGGACCTTAACCGCTGCTGTCCAAAAGATCCTTATCCTCTTCCTAATATAGATCGGATGGTGGATGATTCCTCTGGTTATCAATACCTGAGCTTCATGGACGCTTATTCTGGTTACAACCAAATTCCGATGTGCGAAGAGGATCAAGAGAAGACAGCCTTCATAAATGATCGTGGTGTCTTTTGCTATACAGTCATGCCCTTTGGCCTGAAAAACGCTGGGGCGACATATCAGTGCATGGTCAACAAGGTTTTCGAAGGTATGCACACCAAACTTGTTGAAGTATACATTGACGACATAATAGCAAAGACACCGGTTGGTGGCGATCATATTGACGACCTGCGCCAAGTATTCACCCGTTTGAGACAATTTAACATGAGGCTGAACCCAATGAAGTGCACATTTGCTGTCCCTGCTGGGAAGTTTTTGGGTTTCATGTTAACTCAACGTGGTATTGAAGCCAATCCAGGGAAGTGCCAGACGATTCTAAACATGCAGAGTCCTAAGAATCTCAAAGAAGTCCAATCCCTGAATGGAAAAGTAGCAGCTTTGGCACGATTCATGCCGAAGATGGCTCACAGGTCGCTCCCCCTGTACAAAATACTGAAAAAGTCCAAGAAATTTGAGTGGGGACAGGAACAAGAAAAAGCTTTCCAAGAGCTTAAGGAGGTGTTGTCCAAACCTCCCATTCTCACAAAGCCTGACCCCGAAGACACACTCATTCTGTACTTGGCTATTTCAGATGAAGCTTTGGGCGTTGCCTTGATAAAAGAAACTCCTGATGGACAAAGACTGGTCTATTTCACTAGCAAGACCTTGCAAGGTGCTGAGGTCCGGTATCAGAAAATTGAAAAGGCCGCCCTCGCTGTTGTTTGGGCCTCACGACGGTTACGCTCGTACTTTCACGCCCATCCAATCATAGTGAGAACGGATTTGCCACTCCGTTCTGTCTTAATCAAACCCGATCTCGCTGGGAGGATGATCAAATGGTCTATTGAACTCTCTGAGTTTGATATATCCTACGAACCGCGCAGCGCTATTAAAGCTCAAGTCCTGGCTGACTTTATTGTGGAAATGACAGGGACTGATCCAGATTACCCTCGAGTCCATTGGACCATTTACGTTGATGGTTCATCAAACCAAAGAGGCTCTGGAGCAGGTGTAGTTCTAGAAAGTGATGACGGAGTACACCTGGAGATCTCCCTTCGTTTCAATTTCAAAACATCCAACAACCAAGCTGAGTACGAAGCTTGCTTGGCCGGGCTAAGAGCTGCAATTGACATCGGAGCTTCTGAGGCGACACTCTGCAGCGATTCACAGCTGGTGATTTCGCAGATCTTAGGAGATTATCAAGCTCGCGAACCTCAACTCCAATTATACTTGAACTGTGTCAAGGAGTTGACTGAGAAATTCTCAAAGGTGGAATTCAAGCATGTTCCACGTGAAGAGAATACGAGAGCGGATATACTCTCCAGGTTAGCAAGCACTAAACGACCAGGTAGCACCACTACGTTGGTTCAAAGCACGCTAACGTCGCCCAGCATTCCTCTTTTCCCTTCTCTAAACGCCATAATGACTGACTCCCTTTACGGAGATACATGGATGGCTCCTTACATCCGTTACTTGGCTGATGGACAACTACCTACGGATGAGAAGGAAAAAACGAGGTTAAGGAGAGAATTACCATATTTCACTATGATTGATGGTAATCTCTACAGAAGGGCACTGTCTATGCCCTATTTGATTTGTCTCAAAGAGGATGAAGTGCAAGACGTAATGGAGGAAGTGCATGGAGGACAGTCTGGACACCACGCTGGAGGAAGAAGCTTAATGCGAAAAATCCTCAGAGCTGGATACTGGTGGCCCACAATGAAGCAAGACTCCATTGACTTCGTCAAAAAATGCGACGCTTGCCAAAAATTCTCTAACCTTCACCACACACCGACGGAAGAACTCTTCACATCCGCTGTTCCATGGCCCTTCTACCAATGGGGTTTAGATATTCTGGGCCCCTTTCCAACTGCTCCTGGGGGCATCAAATATCTCATTGTAGGGGTTGATTATTTCACTAAGTGGATAGAAGCAGAGCCGGTGGTGCATATTACTTCAGCCCGAACCCGTCGTTTCATGTATGAAAACATCATAACACGGTTCGGGGTCCCAGCACGGATTGTCACAGACAATGGCACCCAGTTCACGGATAGAAAATTCACAGATTTGCTTGAAGGGTTAGGAATAACCCAAATATTCTCATCCGTCGAACATCCCCAAACTAATGGTCAAGCTGAAGTGGCCAACAGGGAGGTGCTGAAGGGACTAAAGAAACGCCTTGGTGAAGCCAAGGGCAGATGGACAGACCAGCTGTGTCATGTCCTATGGGCATATCGGACAACGCCTCATTCATCCACCAATGAATCCCCATATCGCCTAACGTACGGGGTCGAGGCAATGATACCTGTGGAACTGCAAATTGCTTCCACAAGAGTTAAGTACTTCTCTGAAGAAACCAACAATGCTAACTTGGCATCCGAAATGGATGTCATACAAGAACTCAGAGAAGACGCTTTCATCAGAGATCAAGCCATCAAAGCCAAAGTTGCTCTCCGGTACAACAAACGAGTCCAATCAAGGACTTTCAACGTTGGAGATTTGGTTTTGAGGAAAGCAAGTATAGGGAACAAATTCGCCCATCAAGGCAAATTAGCCCCAAACTGGGAAGGCCCATACAGGGTATCCGAGGTCACTGGCAAAGGCTCTTACCGCCTTGAAAACCTTGATGGCACTCCAATCCGAAACAAATGGAACACCCAAAACTTGCGCATCTACTATAGCTAGCTGTTTCTACACTCTCCTATCCTTATCTTGGATTGAATACTGGAGAATTTATTTTCACAGCTACGCTCTCCTTGTAATTCTTATTTTTGATTTAATAAGAATCTCTCATAACAATTTAACTCTTTCGAGTTTTTCTTATGCTGTGATTTTCAGTTTATCCGGTGTACAGAAGCATATTCAGGACGGATGATCTCAGCTACTTATTCTGTAGTTGACGATGTAACTCCTCGAATATGCGCAACGCACAAGAACATACTCAGGACGGATGATCTCAATTACCCATTCTGTAATTGACGATGTAACTCCTCGAGTGTGTAAGTATTGAAGGCCCAGATTGTAGGATTAAACCGAACTCTGGGTACGGTTAGTAAGTTTGGCTGAACACCGGTGAAGGCTCGGATTGTAGGATTAAACCGAACTCTGAGTACGACTAGTAGGATAAACCGAACGTCGGTGAAGACCTGAGTTGTAGGATTAAACCGAACCTCAGGGCATAGGTTGTAGGGCTGGTCCTTCTTCAAGGCCACAAACCGAACCCCATTCGAAGACTACATGGGTTGTAGGGCTGGTCCTTCTTCAAGGCCACAAACCGAACCCCATTTGAAGACTACATGGGTTGTAGGGCTGGTCCTCTTTTAAGGCCACAAACCGAACCCCATGCGAAGGCTTGGGCGCAGTAAGCTGGTTTTTCTTCAAGACCACGCTGAACCCCAAGTGACGGGCGCAGTAGGTTCAGGATTAGCCCTGATCTAAACCCCGTATCGAAGGCTCGGATTGTAGGATTAAACCGAACTCTGAGTACGACTAGTAGGATTAACCAAACGTCGGTGAAGAATCGTCATTGGGTAAAACCAAAGACCAATTGAAGAACGGCTAGTAGGATTCAACCGAACGCCAAATATGACATGGACAGTAGGATCAAACCGAACTTCAAACACAACAAGTAAGTTGTACTGAACTCCAGATTAATACTCTCTTATGAAGTTCTTTATTTGGAAGTTTTATATATTCTGAGTCATCAATTCTTCAATTGAGACCTGACTCATAAACTCCGACACAAACAATTCACTCGGGTACGCCACAATCTAAGGCATTTTCACCCAAAATCCCTCAGTCGGAAATATTTGAAGAGGAATTTCTATTTTAAATCCTCACTCTTAAAAGCTCTCACGAGAAAATCTCACTCAGAGTTTATTCAAAGTGAATCATCACCCAATGAAACTGGGGGACAGCATCAACGATTTAACGAATATCTTGAGGAATGAACTCTCGTCTAAACGATCTCACAATCATTCCCCTTAAGCCGTTCTTGTGACGATGATGTGTTCCCTCACAAGCGGTGATCTTATTATGAAATTCATCTCGCATGTATAAGTCCGGTATGGAGATTTTGTTATACAATCCGATCTTCATTACTTAAATCCGGAATGATACAATACACATGCAATCCCTCTATTTAAGTTGTTTCTCACTAAACAAGAATGGAGGTAAAAAATTCTTTTATTGATTTAATAAGAATTACAATTCGTGTAATAATCCGGAGCTGAACCCGGAACACAGCGAATTCGAATCAATAAAACGAAAAAGGAAACGAGGAAGGCACTACTTTTTCTGGCTTGAGTCTCCCTCCTTCCCTTTGCCTTTGCCTCCGGTCTTGCCTTCTTCAGCGTGAGAGCTTGATCCTGTACTTGTGGGCTTCAGGAGGGAAGGTCCCATTGATTGACCTTTAGGTAAAGGAGCAAACTTATAAGGAGTGTTAGGCGGACTCTCATGACGATTGTCAACGATGGCCACCAGTTTCCCTTGGTGAAACTCATAGAACGGATCAATACCGTTCAAATTAATTGACACCTTGGGATTCCGGTATAGCACTTGACGAACTGCCAACCCGAAAGCCTCCTTGACTGCTTGATCACACATGTTTACCGCATCGTCCAAGTCTGCTTTCAGGGTCTTGACCTCGCCATTCGAATCCGCCAGCTTTAATAGCAGCTCCTTTTCCTTACGTGACCAATCATCCGCTCCTTGAGAATGGACGACCTTAGCCTCCTTCAACCGCTCGTCTAGCTTTGAAGAGCGTTCCTTCTCTACACAAAAATTGGCATGGAGGTCAGCGTTGATTTTCTTCTGATCAAGAACCTGACCCTCCAGCTCCTTGGCAAGTTTCTTCAACTTGGCAATTTCTTCATCCTTCTTCTGAGCTTCTTCTCTGGAAGTTTCTAATTTTCCTTCTAATTGGAGGATGATTGCCTTGTCTTTGCCAGCCATCGAGGTGAGCCTCTCATTTTCTTCTGTGAGCTCGCGAACCGACTTGAGGAGCTCGGATAACTCAGCCAAGTGCTTCTGTCCGTCGTCGCAAGCTCTGATCATTTCTTCACTCTTCAACGAGGGCTTCACCTTGGGTGAGGATTCAGGAACGCCCTCAGGAACGGAGCCCTCATACACCGGATGTTGAACAAGACCGGAACTACCTTCAAGAGGGCAAGGGGCTTTGGGCGCGAAATAAGTCGTTATTGGCTTCGCCCCATATGTGATAACACCACTTGGGGTATCCGGAATAGACCCTTCCGCTCTCTTTTCCTTAGAAGGCCCTGGCTCAGCAGCCCCTCTTGAAGTTTTTGGCTTTTTGGGCGAGGATTGACGGTCTGAGGTCTTCGAAGGATCACGCTTTGTCCTCTTCTTTTTCTCGACAACCTTCTCAGATCCACCCTCGATCAGAGGAATATCGTCACCAGCAGATGAAGTTAATATTATTGTCTCAGCAGTGGCCTTCTTTGAATTCCGCTTTGCCTGAATGTCATTTTCAGCCGCAACAGAAGTCTCTCCGGCCTTGAGTCCTTTTAGCCTATTCATCTCTGGTGACTCGCCCTGAATTTCACCTGCACAGTCAAAAGACACAATCAGAGACGTAAAATTTTCAAGGCAAATGACATAATAACGCATGAAGAATGGCAGGGAAATTACGTAAATACTCCTCGCGAGTAGACTTTGGTCCTAACAAACGCCTGCAGGAGAAAAATTGGTGTGAGGCTGTGTAGGACTGCAGAGCTGAAAGAACGGAGATTGAGGTTGGGCTCAGTTCGTCCTCCTCGGTATAGTACGCTTGGGAGGTCAACAAAAAATGTTCGTGCGTCCAAGTCACTGGGAATTTTGGAATCCCATCTTCAGTTAACCAAAAAATTGGTTCATTCGGATGGACGCTAATCTTCGTGAAATAGGACTTGAATGAATGTCCATCAACTTTGGCGGAGTCAGTGTACGCCTCAAAGTTGATAACCTTGGAGAGAGTCCGGAGGGATATCAAGCTCACTCCCCCCTTCTCCTTATTCGCACGACGGACCACTTGAGTGAAGTAGAAAAGCATGGCCACCGTCGGTTTGAAGTTGAAGTGCTCCCCAAGCACTTCAAGAGAGCGGACCAATCCCCATCCATTAGGGTGAAGTTGCGAGGGGGCGCAGTCCAAGAATCTCAGGACTCCCATCTCAAACTTCGTCAAGGGGAAACGCACGCCCAAGTTCAGAAATAAAAAATCATACATGAACAAGGACCTCTCGTCCGGTGTATGACATATCCGTACTGATGGAAGGGGAGCGAATACCTTAAAACACCATTTGTATTTGTCCTTCTTCCAAACTGTAAACCGCGGCTCCAGCTCCCCTTCATCCTCCCGAGCATGGACGGACGGTGTTTCACGAAACTCCTCAGCCACCCAGCTGAATGGGCGTTTCTGTTGGAATTTCACCCAGTCTATCCGGTGTGCAACCACATTGCAGAGGCCGGATTGGGTCTTCAAGATATACTTCTTGGAAGGGGATTCCCCTTCAGACAATTTTCTCCCAGTGGCTTTCTTTGTCACCATTGTGAAAGCTTTGATGCTGCGATAAAATTTCACATCATCAGAGAGATACAAATCCCCACTTTCGACACTCTCACTGGAGGAGGAAGACTCTGAAGAGGGTATAATCACCCTTCGCCTTTGATATTGCGACTCCTCCCCCCCTGTATACTGTGGCCTCGATTGGAAGATCACTGGGATCCTCCCACCACGAACATTAGGGTTTTGAGCCAAAGCCCTTCCTCCTCTTCCTCTAGGACTAACGCCACTGAAGCTAACACCCTTCCTAGCCATTCTCAAATATTGAAAAGAGATACAAAAAACGAAAGGAAAGTGGTTACCTAAGGATAGTGAATTGAAATTCACAGAGGCGGACACGAAGAACTTCTTGGAACTTTTGCAAAGGTTCGTCAAGGAAGCAAGAAGAAATGGTAACTGAGATTGCCAAATATGCCTATATCAGGGCACAAAATTTTTCAAATACCCACTAAACACAATCTGTCGTTTACCCCCAAACGACTCCCCGTTTAGTGGACCAAAATTGTCGTTTAGTACCTCATGGCGCGAAAATCCCATAGTTTTGTCACAGAGCCATCGAAATGGGCCTATTAAAACCAAATCCTAGGCCCAACAAGACTATGCGTGACAGTTACTAAGACATGCGCACTTAACGCAATAATGGCTCGCCCACGTGAATTAAGGCATTAAATGTCCAATCATTAGAAACGTGGCCACCATTACCCGAATACCAAGGGTTGCGAAATTCGATAAACTTCTGATATTCCCATTGTCGAATCCGCCCTTAAAATTTCACCACTACGGAACATGGTTCCCAGAGCGGATATTTACACTTCGGTGCAAATCCGAAATCCAGACGTACTACGATCAATATAGCTCATATAAGCAAGTCAACTGCTTCCTCACATCAGCTAGGGGGCAAGTAGAGGTATTACTCGGATTTCGGATGAATGCAAAAATTGCCTAATCCGCACTCCCTTGATTGGAAAAAATTCACCAGGACGGATGATCTCAATCACCTATTCAGTGATTCGATGATGTAACTCCTGGTACGAAGAACTCCAATAATCATTCCAGGACGGATGATCTCAATCACCTATAAAGTGATTCGACGATGTAACTCCTGGTATGAACAATTCTCATCATCATTCTGAGAAGTATTCACTAAATCCGTACCCCTACGATTGAAAAATGTCTCCAGGACGGATTATCTAAATCACCTAACCTGTGATCTGACGATGCAACTCTTGGTGTTGTGTACTTTTCCAGAACGGACAATCTCAATCACCCATTATGTGATCTGACGATGTAACTCCTTGACATGGTGTACCTGCCCAGGACGGATGATCTCAATCACCTATTCTGTGATATGACGATGTAACTCCTGGCGCCATACACACCACAAGGACGGATGATCTCAATCACCTGTTATGTGATCCGATGTTATAACTTCTGGTGCTGTACACATCCCCAAGACGGATGATCTCAATCACTTATGAAGTGATTTGATGATAAAACACCTGGCATGATCAATTCCCACAATCATCTTTATGATGGAAAATTCCGAAAGTCAGTCCGCACTTTTGCTTTCAAGTGGTATTCTCCCAGGACGGATACTCTTTATCACCTATTCTGTGATACAATGACGTAACTCCTGGCGTAGAAAAAACTCCCATCATCATCCTTATGATAAAGGACTCAAACACCACTTCCTTGCAGTTCCCTAAGCTTGGAACAATATTGTAATCTCCTGTGAGAGCATTACGGATTAAGAGCAGTCATCCGTTCTGTTACACTACTCTACTGAACAGCGGATCGACCCTTCTTTCCCCAAAAGAATTAAGAAAATTAAGGATCATGCCCCAAAGACAGGCACCCTTTTTCTTAATACACACTTGGGGACATGTATATATTTATCCGTTCTCAATTTTACTTATTGTTTAATTTTCTGAGGCTGTTATTTCAATCCGGCCTTAAGATTAATTATACTGACGGATTAGTAACGATTTATATATACATGAAACGACGAAGACAAATTTCTTCAACCAAAATTCATTCATTGAAATGAAATTACATACAATAGTTCAAAATCCGGAGTTGATCCCTGTACACAACTATACATGTAAATGAAAACAAAATTACGGAGGAGGAATCTGTTCTTCAGTTTTTTGCGCCTCCTCAGCACCAGGCTCTTGTCCCCCTTCCTTTGGAACCTCCGCAGGAGTTTCACCTCCAGGAGCCTCAGCCCTTTCTTCAGAAGAGGGAACCTCGGACACAGGAAAGATGTAATCAGGTCCCATGGATTGACCCTCAGGAAGAGGAGCCAAACCATACAAGGACGTCGGTGGATCCTCGTGACGACCATCCACCACTGCGACTAACTTTCCCCCATGGAATTCATAGTACGGATCCATTCCATAAAGGTTAAGTTTCGCAGTGGGGTTGCGGTAGAAGACTTGGCGTATGGCTAGGCCGAAGGACTCTTCAACAGCCCGGCTGCATATGTCAACAGCTTCTTCTCTCTCAGCTTTCGCTGTAGCCAATTCTCCCTGCAACTTGGACAGCTCCTCATTAGACACCTCGGACTCCGCTTTCCTAGCCTTCAGTCCCTCTATCTCAAGAAGGAGCTTCTTCTCCCTTTGAGACCACTCCTCAGCATCAGCTTTATGTTTATCCTGGCTGCTACGGAGTTCTTCCTCCTTCTCTGCCACTTTGCCTTCCAAGTTTTTAAGATCGCCTTTGAGCTTGAGATTCTCTTTAGTCATGATATCTCCAAACTCCTTAGACTTGTTAAGACGATCTTCCATTAACTTCACGGCGGCTTTGTCCTTTTCCGAGGAAAGCTTGAGTTCTTTCAATTCGTCACTCAATTCCTCAACTTTATCGGCGTTGCTAGCCAACTCGCTGACTGAAGAAAGCATTCCAGCAAGTTCGGCTAACTGCCACCTTCCGGCCTCACACGCTTCCGTAATTTCTTTAGGACTGAGTGTAGGCCGGAGTTTGTACATCGGAGGAGGAAGAGTGGCTGGAGTAGAACCTTCATAGGAGAGGAAGGGGGTGAGAAACGAGGTAGTTGGGAAGGAGGTCGGCTCTGATCCAGAAACCCCAGCAGCAGGATCCTCCGAAACCCTTTGCTTCTTGGACTGACGCCTTGCAGGATCATTCTGGATCTTTCTTCTCCTCTCAGTAACTGGAGGCTGACCCGAGGCTGCGCCAACATCGGACGTACCACCCTCAACCAGTGGGATGTCCCCTTCAGCATCCGAGGTCAAGATGATTACCTCAGGACGATCCTTAGTTGAGGGCTTGGGCTTTACTTCATTTTCATGAGCAACGGATTTACCAGCCGCCTTGAATTTCTTCAGTTTATCCATTTCTGGAGTTTCCTGTTCTATTTCACCTACATGAACAAACACAAGATGTCAGCAACTACAAATATTCTATATATATTTGATAAAGGAGAAAAGATGAAATAAAATGAGAAGTACGCAAATATTCCTCCCGGACTCCGCTTGAGCTACTTAGCAGACGCCTACACGAAAAGACGTGACGACCTGTAGTGTGCGATTCAAGTGCGAACAACACTCTCGACGTCTCACGAGACAGATCGGATTGATCAGTGTAGTACGCGTGTGAGCTCAAGAGGAAATGTTTGTGTGTCCAACTCAGGGGAAATTTGTCAACGTCCTCTTTATCCTTCCAAAATTTTGGTTTGCCCTTCTTAATGGAGATGCGAGTGAAGTAAGTCTTGAAGGACTTCCCGTCAACCTTGGCAGAATCTGTATAAGACTCAAAGTTCACAAAGGAACAGAGAGTCCGGAGAGTCACCAGACCAACTCCACCTTGCTTGTTTGCTCTTCGAACTACCTGAGTGTAGTAGAACAGCATCGCTACAGTTGGCGTGAAATTGAAATGTTCACCAAGGACCTCCAGAGCCCGGATGAGGCCCCAACCATTGGGATGAAGTTGGGAGGGTGCACAGTTCAGGAACTTCAGGACGCCCATCTGGAGTTCGGTTAGAGGAAAACGAACTCCCAGATTATGGAAAATAAAGTCATACATGTATACAGAGCGGTCATTAGGGACGACGTGGCATATCCGCTCTGTCGGAAGTGGTGCGTAAACCCTATACCACTTTTTTGTCTCTTCATTCGTACTCAAAGTAAACCTCGGCTGGATCCGGGATCCCTCCTCATCCGCATGTCGGGAGGCCAAGTCCTTAAACTCACTGGACACCCAACAGAAAGGCCATTTAGCCTGAACCTCCTCCCAATTCAGCCTTGAAGCAACTACGCTATAGAGACCTTCAGTTGTCCTCGAAATAGCGCAATTTCCAGAGGTTCCCTCTCCAGTGGCCATTTGGATTATCTAAATCAAACTCCTTAATCTACGATAAGAAATGAAATGTCGTCAGAAAGTTGCAATCATTACTCACTGCATTTTAAAAGCAATTACAATCAGAGGGCGACTCTGAGAAGGGAAAGGTCACTTTCCACAGTGAGTAAGATCCCCTTTCTGAGCGACGCGATTCAGCCTTAGGAAGAATCACAAGGATTCTTCCCCATGACTATTAGGGTTGCGGGAAACTGATTCCCCCCCCAGACGAAGCCTACTTTCTTTAACTAAGAAGTAGCAAGACAAAACAAAACCAGAGCAACAAGGAAGAGATAGTTACCTCAGATGACAGTGATGAATTTGAGGAACGAAGAAACCCTCGCAATGTAGGCAGCAAACTCCCTTGCAAAATTTCTGCAGAGTTTCGTTAAGTACACAAAAGCAAGTGGAACCCAGAATCCACTAAGTGTTCCTTTTATAGGAAACGAAGAGGTTCGGTTACCCCCTCTTGAAGTTGTGTCGTTCTCGATAAAACGCACTCGTTCACAAGTGAAACGACACAACCGTTCCAAATTCTTGGGCGCCAAAACGATAGCGACTCAACGAAGGGCTATCCACTAGGCCCAAAAGTTTCGAAAACTTCAGGCCCATTAAGCCCAAAATGACGGTTAATGAGATTTTCATCTCAGGCGTAATAATTGCTTGCCCACGTGATTAAAAGCATTAATGTCTAATCATGCAACGCAATTCATGCTTTACAGCCGTTACACGAACTTCAAGAGCTTTCAATTCCCATAAACTCTTGAAATTCTCACACAACGAATCTTTGTCTGAATCCGTTGTGACCGTACCGAAAGGTCGTTTCTATTAAATTTAGAACGGTTCTTTACGAATGACAACAGATGCTAAGGAGCTGTTACACACGTAAGCTTACCGATATTAAGACCTCTCGCAGGTTGAGTAGCTTATGTGAACAATTATTCAGTCCCTCACACAAGCTAGGGGACATATGATCCGGTCTCAATACCGGTATCCGATCTGCTATACATATTTCAACGTCTTTGATAAGACATCTACGTGTAACCGGTGTCATCGGTATACATCCGAACTGTAATTCCGTATCAGGCGTTCTCCCTATACCGGTTGTTCAGGATAACACCATGACATCGGACAATACACACGTCACTGTGCTAATGACAAGGATTGTTGCTACAGGGATCGATCAATAATTCCCTACACTACGAGCCAAATTTTGCTCACGGGAATAGTCAACTTGTTCCCTAATCCTAGTCTACATTCTCTACGCTCAATATAAAATAGCCACTTGACCCAATCATGCAGGTAAGTGCGCAATATAATAATGCTAATGGGAGTTGGTGGTTCCCCACCAACGAGTCCTCGTTAATCGAGCCAATCAGGTATATGAACTCACTTTATGATTGAAGTGGGGGATCTGGAGCTCTTTTACGACTGATTCCTCTCTGAATACATTCCTTACTTGGAATATTACTGACTTGAGCGTCGGAGAATCTATGCAGGTGACACCACCATTCGCCCACTTCAACGCGTTAGGTCGGTGTGAAGGATCTCCAGGACGCCCAATCCGCTCTCCTCATTCAAGGACAACGGATACATACATCGGATACACATACATCCGGTATCTTATATGGTATTGACATACTATTCGTGACTGGCTTGAGATCGGATCTCTTAACCCCGGTCCAGGACAGATCAATATTTTATATGCATTAACATTAATTTATATATTAACGTTAAAGTTATATAATATATATATATTAAATACTAACATTAATATATATAAAATATATATTAAAAATTTAATATGAAATATATTTTTTATATTAATATTGTAAATACATATTTAATATAACTTATATTTATCTTTTAAATATATATTTAATTTATAAACCGTAACCCAAGCGAAAATTCAACTTGGCATATCAGAATGTGTCGTCAAAACTTTTTCAACACCACTTTTGTTATGTCGTCAAAACTTTTTCTGACACAACCATCTATTGCTTTTGAATTTAATACAACACCCCAAAAGTACCCAAGACAGTGTAAATCTTAGAAAAAGGACCATATTTTTGTAAATATCTTTTTCAAATACACCACTGTGAAACATTACCCTATATTCTAAATCTACCTTTCTCTTATGCTTCTATAATAACCAAACAACCAATAGTTTAAAGTAAGTCATTAATAAAGAGGTCAGTGACAAAGAAACATTTTGCCACCAAAGCATCTTTGTGAATTATGAAGTGCACAAAAGCATTCAACCAGACACTCACACATATATAATTTAGAAAGAAATCAAAAAATGTAAAACTTGCACTCAATCACCATCTAGTACCAGCACAACAGTATAAGCTAACCTGATGGTAACCAAGGGTCAAGCTATGAATAACTTGAAACACGGTTAGGCAGCCTTCGACTAGCGATATTTATAGAAGTTCTAACCAACTTTAGAGTGAAATGAACCCCATAAAAAGTAACACAAAAAATTAGACAAAAGATGAGGCTACTTAAGAATTAATGTGTAGTAATTTGCAAAAGATTCACTATGTGAAAGAACCACTTAAATACACACTTCTTCCCCCATATGGCCATACAAACTGCATAGGAATTAGCACTGTTCCTACACCACACCACTTGTATGCCTTAGAATCCATGCATGGACTGAGCAGTTTGCCCCTAAATTCAAAGTGCTACACTCAGAATACCCTTCAACAACTACACTTCATCATATCATGCCACCTTCTCCAATTCGAAGACACCAAATACAGCACCAATTCAATGCACTACGAAGCCAAAAAGAAGAAATAAAACACAAAAAAGGTAAAATTTATCCCAAATCAAAATCCTTAAGGGGGAAATAAAAAAATTAAATTTTAATTCTTTGTTTCATGAAAAATTCAAAAATAACAAGTGTCAATTGCTCACTCCAATGGAACCAAATAAAGATTTGATGCAGGTACGAAAATTGACACCCCAATTTGCATGCAACAAACCCATTTGACTTAGCAAACACAAACGCTAAGCCTAAATCGAGGAAACAAATTTAACAAATCGAGCCTTGAACATCCATGAATTTAAGAATTTCTGGGAAAAAAATAGAAACCTTATTGAAATATAAGAGGAAATAGGTTGAGAAAATCGAGGATGGTTGAGCTAGGAAAGAATCCAACCATGAAAAAAAGACGAAACCTTAAAATAGATGCTGAAAATTTATTGCTAAAGCTAAAAAAAATTTAATTTAATTTAATCTAAATTTAAAAGAAGAATAAGATCAACGAAATGATGAATTGTGAAGCATCACCAACAAACGAAGCTTTCCCCTTAGTCATCTGAAAAGGAAAGACCACCGTAGAGGATTAAGATTTCATAGAATGCGTTAAAGAAGGGGGAAATTATGTTTACATGGAAACATGCAAACAGAAATTAAGAAAAAAAAACATGCTATCTTTCGTGAATCCTTATTGTCCATGCGAGGTTGACCCTTCGTCATCTGATAAGCTTGCGACAAGGGAGGGGAATAAGCTTTCGACAGAAAGAAAGCATTACAAGAGAACCATAGAGAGGGATTTAGGGAACAAAATAAAATGACTACAGAGGAGTTTTAGAAAGAATGATGGTTTCGGAAAGGTTTGGATGGAATACGAACCAAGACTTTGCATACGATTTTGGAACAATGGAATCATAGAGACAGATTATTAAAATTGAGGGGGAAGGAAACGTTGTACTTCTAAGATTTTCAGGAATGAACGACTCTCCCCACAAACCAACATGAGACCTTTCCAATGTGCTTTGTCTTCAATCACACACTTCCCGAGAACTTCCCAGGAGGTCACCCATCCTAGAATTACTCTAAGTTGCTTAACTTTGGAGTCCTTATGTGATGGGCCACCGAAAAGGTTAATGCATTTGTTAGTATAGGTAGTACGAATTCATTTCTTTAAGCTATCCTCGACTGTATAGTCCTATACCTATACAGTCTTTGGATCCCTCTCATTCTGGTATGTATTCGGTTTGTTCATGTTTCCATCCCACTGGAAGCCTGCCAGGAGCCGTTCTTTGTCCGTGCCTATGCACCGACGATCACTCCCCGCCCTCAACAGTGCCCGGGATGTCACATGCCCACCAGCTTCCGCCTGGTTCGTCCCCGAACCATACCGTACTAGGAGAGGCTAGGCTCTGATACCACTGTAACGCCCCGGCCGCTTTTCAGGAATGAACGACTCTCCCCACAAACTAACATGAGACCTTTTCAATGTGCTTTGTCCTTAATCACACACTTCCCGATAACTTCCCAGGAGGTCACCTATCCCAGAATTACTCTAAGTTAAGCACACTTAACTTTGGAGTCCTTATGTGATAGGCCACTGAAAAGGTTAATACATTTGTTGATATAGGTAGTACGAATTCATTCCTTTAAGCTATCCTCGACTGTATAGTCCCATACCTATACAGTCTTTGGATCCCTCTCATTCTGGTATGTATTCGATTCGTTCATGTGTCCCTCCCACTGGAAGCCTGCCAGGAGCCGCTTCTTGTCCGTGCCTATGCACCGGCGATCACTCCCTGCCCTCAACAGTGCCCGGGATGTCACAAAAAGTTTACAGAAGAGTAGGAATACGAAGAGACGCAGAGGACTGGAGTGAAGGGAAGAGAGAGGCAGAGAGTGGAAGAGTCAGATGAAAGAGAGAGAAACAGGTAGTGGGAAAGAGAAAAGGTTAGGCATAGTAAAAGACAGAGTTGTTGATATTAATTATAGAATAGAATATTTTTAAAAAAGAGATATTAAATTAAACTAAATTAATTAAAAAAGTTGTAAAGAGAAGAGAAGTGTTTTGGAGGGAAAACAAGAATCACTATTAGATTCTACTATCTATCAAGAATCTTTTATATTAGACATAGATTGATTCAAAAATTTAAAATACCTTAGGCCGCATTTAGTTCACAAGTTTTTTAAACTATTTTTGAAAAAGTTAAAAAAATAGAAAATGTGTTTATTTACAAAATATTTAAAGAAAACTTATAAAAAACTGAAAACCAGAGAAAACTAAAAAAGTAGAAAAGTTTTCTAAAAAAATTTCTAGTTATTTTAGAAAATAAATTTTTTTAATAACAAACAACCAACTTTTTTAAAAAAATAAAAATAATTTTCTGTAATTAAAAGAAATCTTAATAATGAAACACGTTCAAATATAAAAAAGGGAAAGAAATAATTTCTTTTTTAGTGTTTCGCTGCTTCTTAAAGAGACAATACGTGGTAGATGACATTGAATTTATGTGTTTACTTGTCGTTATCCGTATCCATATCTCTAACTACCCGGTGTAATTTGCACTGTCTTTATGTGTTTACTTGTCGTTATCCGTATCCATATCTCTAACTACCCGGTGTAGTTTGCACTGTCTCCTGTCGGTAGGTTATTCATTACATTTGAATTTGTACAGGATTTTATCATATACTATAAGTTTTGAGAATTGTACTTCTACGATTTGTAACAAAAATATATATAGTAAAAGGACGAGATAGGAAGAAAAATAAGAAGTTGGAGATGAGATCATAAGATTATTAACGTGGCAAATAGATTGAAAGAATCATGTTATAAAAGGTGTTGTTAGGAATTACTGTATAAACAACTCTAACTTATTTTACATAGAAATAAAATTTATGTAAAAGATATTTTAAATAATGTAGATTATAATGTGAAATTATTATTTTCGGAATGTATATTGTTATATATTTTGAAAAATATACACAATGATTATTTTTACCGTTAATTATTAGGTTTTTGCCTTTTGGTTACATTATTAGGTTGTATTACTAAGTATAATAATAAAAGATTTTGTTCATTATTAGATTGTATGTAGAAAAAAAAAGGAAGTTGTTCGATTATAAAAAAAAGGAAGTCGTTCATTATTAGGTTGTATTGAAAGATTTAATAATAAAAGAAATATATAATATAAATTAAATAGAACGCAATGAGTAAAAAAGTTAAATAGAACACAAACAGTATATTAATTAAAAAGGAAGTAAAAAAGACTATAAGAAATAATCTAAGATGAGTTTGAAAGAATTTACATACTATGTTTGATAAGATTATGAGTAACGATTTAAATTAATTTATATTTTGTTTTATCAAATTAAAAATTTGTTAGACAAAATAGTTTCATTTAATAAAAAAACTTATTTTATTTTAATAGTTTAGAGATTATTTTATTTATTAGACTTTTATCTTTAATAATATATTTTTAAAAAAATCACTTATATATTTAAAAAACATATCTTCATTTTACATATAACAATTAATTTTGTTAAACATATTTTAATTTAATAAGTTAGTTTATTAGTTTTCAACTATCAATTTTAAGGTCTGAAAACTAAAAAATAATAAATAAGATTATTAAATTAAAATAAGTTTGATAAAATTAACTATTAAATATAAAATAACATTAAAAAATATATTAGGTTTCAAAATAGATATAGGTTATTTTTTAAAAAAATAGTCAAGGATAATGTCAAAGGAAATGTGAAAATGCGAAAGTACCATATCCGTTCAATAAGAGATAAAAAAGAAGGAAATAACATACAAAATTGATGTGGAAAACTTCAAAATTTAAGAAAAACCACAACCAATAACATAATGTGAAAGTCACAAATTATATTGCATAATGTAAAAAAATCACTAAATGCATAATGTGTGAAAGCCACCAAATATAAAGTATGGAAAAACAAAATTGAGTAAATAATATAAGCAGTAAAATAAACTCCAAGACGCAAAACACATTATATATGTCAGCTTTCTAGCTTGGAAGTGCCACTTGAGGAGAATCAAAACTCATAAAGCAATGATTGCACTTTACAAGCTACTGAATGTGGCATTGCCCCCATTATCACTCATTTTGCTCCCCACCTTCATGCTACCTTTTCTTTTATTCAAGCTGCTTATGCATGTCAACAAATTGGTGTCCTCCGAAAACCTGGCCGCAAAAGTTGTGTTAATCACCGGAGCAGCATCAGGAATTGGAGAGGTATATATCATAAATTCAATCTTCTATGGTTCTTCTACTTTTTCATTTAGTTGATTCCCTTATCCTTTGGATACAAGGGATGAAATGTGGTACCTATATAATGAATAGAGCTTAAGCTTTGGAGGGAAAGAATAAACATAGTTTTACTCACATATGTAAGAATATTCATAGTTGGTGTACCTCTTACAATATATTAAGGAAAAGATAATTCTACACTTGATATATGAACCGTAATTCTTTTACTAATCATAATATGTGACTGTCTGAACCCTGAACACCATTATTTTTAAAATTTAATTAGTGTTATTATTATTATTATTATTTGGTAATAATTTGTTTTGTGCTTTATATTGGAAATTAGCAACTAGCTTATGAATATGGTAGGAGAGGGGCAAAGCTGTCTTTGGTGGACATTAGAAAGGAGAATCTTGAGGCAGTGGCTGAGAAGGCTCGGTGTTTGGGTTCGCCTGATGTTATCATTATTGGTGCAGATGTGTCTAAGGTTCAAGACTCTAAGCGCTTTGTTGATGAAACAGTTGACTACTATGGGCGATGTATGATTAGTTAACTAGCAATTTTATTGTATTGGTAACTTTGACCTGCTTTCTAATAGAATTGCATGCAGTGGATCATCTGGTAAATAATGCTGGAATTGGTAAGCCTCCGGTACAGGTGGACAATCTGCGGGATGTTTCTGAATACACTCCAATTATGGTACAATGAATTATTATCCTGTTGCTTTTTTATGTTTTTTTTTTAAGATAATTATTTATGTTTTAATCTTTTTGTAATTTTTCTTTTTCCATTAATTTTATTAACATGTTAACCCTTTTGTTTATCATTCTCATTCTTTTCTTCTCTTCTCATGTCTATCAAGCGTTGAGCTCCTCTCTTACTTCCTAACCACCTAATCACCATGAACATCGACAGCTAACTCAACATTCGTAACATCACCCTCTAGAATACTGTCAAAATTTTCATGTTAGATCCATTGAATATCTGAATGATAGAAAATGTCTTTATCATTATTAGATCAAGGAAGTAGAAAGTGGTAGTGTGAGAAAAAAAAAAAGATAAAGATGAGAAGGAGAAAAACAAGATAAGCGGTCAACCATGAGCGAGGAAGAGAAGGAAATGGTAGTGAAAAAAAGTTAATAAATGTTGATGAATTTAACAGAAAATGAAATTTTAAAAAGTTAAGGATTAAAATATATGTTGGTCTTATGTGTATTTTAGATTTCAATTTAATCTCAATATTTTTTTATTTTAATTTAATCTCTTACATTTTAAAATGGTTTTATAATAGTTATTTTTATTAAAAAAACAAAAATTATTTTTCTAAACCAGTTATTTAAACCAATATAAATTATACTTTTTGGATTGATTTTAATTAATAATTAATTTAAAAATATATTGTAAATATGACATGTTTTTTCACCGATTATTAAAAAAATCAATTCAAAAAGTATATTTCTTTCGGGTGTCAAATGACAGGACATAAATTTCTGGGGAGCAGTCTATGGCAGTGTATATGCAATTCCACATCTCAAAAACAGCAAAGGCAAGATCATAGTGATTGCTTCTGGCTGCGGATGGTTTCCACTTCCAAGATTGAGTGTCTATAACGTACGTATGCCTAATTTGATAATTCTCTATCTTAGAATGAAACATCATTGTCTCCTCCTAAATCTTTGTCCTAAAAAAATCTCATATCTATAGTTCCAATTTCCAAACCCTTAAAAAAGATCTCTGGGTTTTCAAATAAAGGTAAACTCTTTTTGTCCTTATTTTTTTTCAATCACAATAGATATGATCCTTTGAAGATAATTTTTATGTAGATCTAGTCATAGTTAAAGTTCAGTGTCTCCTAAAAACATGTATTTAGTAGTATGTTATGAATGTGTGATTGTGACTGCAGGCAAGCAAGGCAGCGGTGATAAGCTTCTTTGAGACACTGAGAATGGAACTTGGTTGGGCTATTAGCATTACAATCGCCACGCCTGGTTTTGTCAAAACGGACCTTGCATTGATGGCATATAAAAATGAGGTTGGGATTAATTTTTTAGCATTATTTCTTTTCAAAAAAGTGTTAATTCCACTGCAAGCTGAACCTAACGAAATGGCTGATTCTATTTTGCAATGGAGGCTAATCTGCGGAAAATTCCAATGGGGTCAGCATTGGAATGTGCTAAAGACATAGTGGAAAGTGCATGCAGAGGGGATTTGTACGTCACAAATCCATCATGGGTCAAAGTGTTGTTTCCCTGGAAGGTGCTTTACCCTCAACTTGTGGACTCGGCCATCCGCTTCCTCTTCGGCCTTTATCCTAAGAAAGGCAATTTCCATTTCTCCAACAACTCTGACCTTAAGCTTGAATAAATCTCACTCTTCCTTGGACACTTCTCCAAACACGTGCCCATGTTGTGAGTACTACATACTATATATTGGGCTACATGAAGACAGATTTTTCTTGTCAATGTAAACATATATATTGGGCTACATGAAGCATTGTAATAACACATTATGTCTTTCAAGCTTTTCTCTAATATTTACGTGAGTTTAACATCTAAACTTTTTTTCACAAAAAATAAATAAATTCTTCCATTCAACAACTTGTATGTAAACTAAACAGTCCACAAGTTGAATGTGATTTCCCTTCATCAATAAAATGAGTTATTTTGCCATGTAATGAGTTCATTTATTTAAACTTATTTTAAGAGATAAATACCTTTTTAATTAAAAAAATACTTATTTTAAATATTGATGTGTTTGTTTAAAGTGTTAAAAAATAAACAAAAATTAAAAATAAGCTGATTTCTGTTTATTTTAAGAAACAACTTTGATCTACTTATTAAAAAAGTTATTATAAAAAAATATTTTAAATTTAAACAAATAGACTCAATATCTTTAACCTTAAAAAAAACTTCATTAAAAGAATTAGCTTTATTATATAAATATTTTTAGTTTAAATAAAATTATCATCGGTTAGGAATACATGTGGTGGTTAGACATGAAAAAATGAAGTAGTCTAGAATGTTGTGAATTGTTTTTTTAGTTTTATTGACTTTAATATTTTTAAACTGGTATCCTTTGAATTATTTTTAAAACTATATATATGAAATCAAACCCAAAACATGGACAATATAGAAATTTGATAACTGAGAAATAAAACAAGTATATGGACTATGGAGACTAAAATAAATGTGTCTCTCTTTAATAAGTATTTTAAGGGTATTGTTTAAGAAAATAAAAATAATAATTTTAAAAAAAATAAGTATGAATGCTTACAAATCAAAATAAATAATTTTACTTATGATTTTATATAAAAGAATTTTACTTTTGTTTCGTTACTCGGTTTCATAATGTTCATAGGCTGCATATAAACTTATAGATGTATCTTCTTTTAGAGTTTGCGCCTTATATCATGTGTCCCACAAAAATGTTTGGTACCTCATGCAGTTTAATGCTAAATTTCAAACTAAATATCAAAAGACAACTCTGTTAATAATCATTGGTTTGCAAAGTGCGCATCTTACAAATTTACTTACCAATACCTCTCATTCATCAAAATCACCCATAAATAGTTAATATATTAAAATATTTATATATTAAAATTTTAAGTGTAATAAGACTTAATCCTATGACTTATTGAAAATGGAAGAAGACTTTTATTATTAAACTACTTAACACATTTAAGAGATGTAATATAATCATATATTGTTATATTATATGTGTAGAATGTATTGTTAGAAAATTTCCAATTGAACTTTATGGATTTCTAAATAAAATTCAAGAATCATTACGTCAGATTATTGAAGGTTTCAGCGGAATGGTTTGACTGAAGGTTGCAGCGGAATGATTTATTGGTGTTATGGTCTTCCTCAGCCAAATCACTAGATTCCTATAAGACTTGATACTTCTCCTTTGATAGGGCAAAGAAAAATGGGTTTTGATTTAACGTGTTAGGGACCATGACCACTAGTTGATTATATACCTGTTAGGGTTCCCATTAAACCCTACCGGGCCAAATTCTGCTTTCCACTCATATAAGCCCATATCATTATTGTTGATAGTCTAACGGGCTCACCAATATCAGATCACATTTATTGAGCCCAATTAAATAGCTAATATAAATTCTATAAATAATATATCAGCTCATATTAATTATTAGAAATTAAAATTTCTAACATATATATCTATTAATAAAATTTATTTACAAAATAAACATTCATCTCTTTTACAGATTTTATTAACAATTATATATTTTATAAATATAATATAACTATATATAATTACGTCATATTTTTTAAATGTGTCAGGTAACTTAGTTATGAGACTCTTTTATTTTTCATATGTTACGGGATGAAGTCTCTCCCCATGAGCGCATTAAAAATAACTCGGTGATATTTACATTTTTGGTGGCCACCACCACGTATCATGTTTCCAGAAGTGTCACGTGGTGCTTCCTCTCCATGCAAAAATGCCAACGTTGCAAAACTTTAACATCTTGGTCATTAAAATATAAATACGATTACTATTGTTTGTCCCTCTTATATTTTGGCAGAAAGGTGCAACTAACTATAAAACCATGGTTTTAATTCATGAAATCTTGAACATTGTAGTTCCCCCCCTGAGCCTGGCTCTGTTATTCTACATTTTACCACCTTATATGCTATTCAAGAGTCTCCACTTAATCGTGAGATCAATTTTCAGTGAGAACGTAGCGGGAAAAGTGATACTCATCACTGGAGCATCCTCAGGCATAGGCGAGGTTCTTGCATTAACCATTTAATATTCCAACTAACTAACTAACTATATATATGTGCTTAAAACTAACTGGAATTGGTTTTGTTGTTGCCAAAGCATCTAGCATATGAGTATGGAAAGAGAGGGGCGCGTCTGGCTCTTGTTGCCAGAAGAGAGAATAGACTCATGGAGGTTGCTATCAGAGCCAAGTCACTTGGATCCCCTGATGTCATCACTATTCCTGCAGATGTTTCTAGACTCCAAGATTGCAAACGGTTCATTCACTTAACACTCAATCACTTTCGAAGATGTAAGTTTTATTTTCTGCTACCTGTGAGAGAACATAAATTTTGTTTTTATTTACTTGTGTGGAGCTTTAAAGAATTAATAATTTTTTAAAATAATTCTAAAAGGTATCTTAAATAGTGAGGAAAGAAATGGTAAATTAAGAATTTTAGTATGTAACTACGATAAAATAATAATTTTTCTCTTTCCCTGTTAGAAGGAATAAAGGTAGGTAGTATGATTCAATGACTATATAATAGATGCGTGTATATGCATTTATCCCTCTTTAATTTTGACCTTGCAGTGGATCACCTTGTGAACAATGCAGGAATAATTCCTGTAAGCTTGTTTGAAGATTCCATTGATATCACTAATTTTGCACCCGCAATGGTAACTACAAACTTTCTCACATGTAACTTCTCTGATTCTCTGATTCTTCAATTTAAGTAACGGTAAGCTAATAATAACCCACTAGAATAAAACAACTCATACAGAATAAGGATTTCATTTGTGGCATTGATGTTAGATATATCTGTGACAGGAATTTGGCTTATGCTTTCACTAATTAACGGCGTATGTTTTCACTAATATCAATTTGGCATATTCTTTTTTACTAATTTCTAATGGCATCTTTCCACCAAGCCTATTTGCTTCATGCTTCCGGAATAATAATTTACTTCTTTCAATAGCCTATTAAAGGCAACAATGTGAATTGCACTTTGTGTCCATCACTTTTTCTTGAGATTAATGGTTTGGGGTGCATCAATTTTCTCAAGTGATATACCGGAATAATTGAGGAGCGAGTTTGATATCTTATAGTTCCATTTGATAGAGTATTTTAATTAAAAAAATTAAGAGATAATTTTATTATTTGTACTTATCCTCCTTATTTTGGAGAACTTGTTATATTTTTTTTCTTAGACAGTGGAACTATTTTACTCATAAATATTTGTGGTTTTTTTTTAGTTTTGTAGTTTTCCATAAAAGTTTTATGTATTCATTTTCTTTCTCTATCTTTATTTCTCTTTATCTCCCATTAACTCGATCAAGTGTATCTACATTATGCACTTTTCTTAACAATTGATCAATGTTTTTCAGTGGATAACAACTCACCTTCAGGTTTTATTTAACAGGACATTAACTTCTGGGGTTCAGCATATTGCACTTACTTTTCAATACCTCACCTCAGAAGATGCAAAGGGAAGATCATAGCAATAGCTTCCTCTGCTGGATGGTTGCCTGCTCCAAGAATGATCTTCTACAATGTAACACACGAGACCTTATCAGCAAGATAAGCTTTGGTGATTTCCAGTGTCAATAAATAACTACAGTAACCAATTTTATATCTTGGAAATTCTTCAGGCGAGCAAAGCAGCAGTGATAAGCTTATATGAGAACCTGAGAACTGAATTGGGAAGTGACATAGGAATAACTATAATCACTCCAGGGTTAATTGAGTCAGAAATGACACAAGGGAAGTTCCTATACAAGGAAGGCCGAATGGTTCTTGATCAAGAAATAAGAGATGTATGTAAGCTTGCATGCGTTACTTTTCAAAGAAAATATTTAGATTTTGGTAATCTAATTTTGGAAATGGAGTTTGACCACCATAAACACAATATTATAATGTTCAAAATATCTTAAATATCTTAAATTTTGTTTAATCAATAGATTTGTTTAATACCTAACTATGGAAATAGTATTATGAAAATAAAAAAATCTAAAGTCTAATATTAATCATATACTTTATTCAACTTAATTAAATTTCTATTAAATTAACTGATCTTTTCTTCTCGTTGATTTAACCCTAATTTGATTGTCATAACGAGTTAATTAACTGATTTTTTCTTTTCGTTGATTTAACCCCAATTTGATTGTCGACTAAAAAAAATTATGGGTAAACAACCAAAGAGGCACTTGGTCTTGTTTTCCTCTAACTTCTTTTCTTTTTGGACAACAGGTTCAAGTTAGTTTGATGCCCATAAGATCAGTAACAGAAGCTGCCAAAGCAATAGTGAAGAGTGCTTGCCGTGGAGACGCTTGCTTGACAGAACCAGCATGGATTAGGACGACATTCTATTGGAAGTTACTTTGCCCTGAAGTGTTAGAATTGTGTAATCGCTGGCTATTACTCACGGGATCCTCAGAGAGGGATACAATTAGCAAGAAGCTCCTTGATCTATCAAGCTTAAAGAAATATTTATATCCCGAGTCAATCAAAAATCCCAAGCTCAAACCCAACTAATATCAGTCAGAAATCAGGTCATGTTAAAATAATATCTAGTGACATAAGTTACTTCCCCCCAAGAATAAAAATCCTGCGACATAGGGCGTGAAGAGTTTCTAGACATTCACAAGACTAGCTGCCCTAAAGGGACAGTGTATCAGACAGTTACTATGAATATTCAGCTTTACAAATTTGTGGCATTTTATATAAATGTCAGCGTTAGATTGATAATGAGAATGTCACAAATCACAATAAACTTTACAAAAATATTTAGCTTAAATGCAGCAAACCTAAACATTTACATTTCAAATTAAATCACCGGAACAATTGTTACATGCGTTGAGGAACTACAAAGCATCCTATGAAGAAACAAACATCCATCCCATCCATCTAGAACGATGAAGTGTACACGTTGGGCGACCTTTCACCACATTTGTCATCCATCTTGTTTCTTTCCTTTTTTAAGGGGATAATTCAATTGGATCTGAAGGTAAAGAGTTTTGAACTTGCCCAGGGTGTAGAGACTTCAGTCTTCTCAGAAGTAACCATGCGTCACATTGAAGACAGCCTTGACTCATCTCAACAGCAAGTGGAATTGAGGATCTTTTATTTAACTCCACAAGTATTACTCCCTAGAGAAAAAGCATGACGATGTGAATTAACAGAATCAAGAAACAATATTAGTTTGCAGCCAATTCTCATGGCTAAATTCATACAAGTTGCAGTACTCAGTCGGATTCCCTTATGTGTATAGAAACAAAGATTTGTATTACCTCAAAGTTAGCTAAAAAAGCTTGGAATTTACGCATTGTATCCTTCATTTGATGGACAATTTTCGTGTCAGGTGAAGAAAGAGCCGCAGTTACCTCCTCAGGAGAGTAACCAATTCCTTTTTGTACAACCTAAAAAGTGTTATCATCCTCAACTTATTACAGTAAAAAGATAAAGCCCACGTAACAAGAGCTTAAATTCTAGAGCAAACTCACATCATGATCAATGAGGATTTCAGAAATTAGACTACCATCGTCTACATATGCCTGCAGCTCGTATGTTTTCCTTTTCTTATACCGGAATCCTTTTACACCAGTCAAAAAGCACTGCAAAAAAAATTACATTTATCATATGAACTGGTTTGGATTTCTACGGATCAGTTTAGAACTGGAATTTAAACTAGTCCGGAACCGGTTGTTAAACCAGTTCAAAACCATTTTTATCACATGAACCGGTTTCAAACCAACTATATGGTTCTAAGTCAGTTCAGAACACGTTTTTTTTACCTGTTAACTGGCCTCAGTTTTTCAGAACCATTTTATAAACTGTGAACTAGTTTAAAACGTGTTTCAATCTGGCTGAGGCAATAAAATTGGTTCAGAAATCAGTTCACACACAAAGTGGTTCTGTCTATTCAATTGAAAAACTCAGTTTATGATGATTAATCTTCACCACAAAAAAGGAACAGATCTAAAAAAATAGGAAATGGAGAATTCAAAAGATTAATCATCTTCTCGGATGAGCATATGTTACAAATAAACATTAACCAGCAAGAAGAAATAAAAATAATATAACCTACAGGTAACAGATATGGCTTTTAAATCTTAGTTTTCAGGATTAGATCGGTATTTAAACTCAAGCAAACTCTGTATAAAAACACTTTAGGCAGCATGTGTCCTTTGTTTTCTAAAGCACTATAAATCCCACAAATTAAATTCCAATAGCACTGTGTATCTTTTCAAACTTCTAAAGCACTTACTACTTCAAACTTCAAAGTGATGGAGATTGTATCACACACAGCATGCGATGATGTTTAAGAAATATTATCAATGATATAATCATAGCTTTGGCAGAAAAGCATACTAAACAATTACCACAGAAAACTGCCCGTAAAGATTATATAATACATTACTCTTTTAGAATAATGTAAGTAAAAATATGACAGGGCTAGACTATTACAATTTCCTAGTCCCAACAACTCGTATTGGCAGAAGTCTATGAAGCAACTTGAATACTGACATGTGCATAAGAGAGAGGTAAAAATAAGAAAGAAAAAATTGATAGTTTTAACTTCTTACCTTGATTTTTCCACGAACGAAAGGAGCTTTCTCCTTCATTGCAATCCACTTGGCTGACAAATTAGCCAAGTATGTGAAAGGAACTTCTTGATCTGCAGACTGTAAGGGTGGGTGATCCCTGTCATCAACCCTCTGGATATCACTAGTGTTTGAAGCAGTGGAGGAGGATCTTCTAAGAAGAGTATTATCTGCAATTACATGAATTCTACCCCTGTCCATCTCAACATTTTCAGCAGTGGGAGAGCACTCAGTAGCCACTGAAGTTTCTCTTGTTGTATGAACAGTGTCCTTATGTGCCACTGCGAGATTTGAAAGAATGTGAGAAGACTGATTGTCAACAGAATTTTCCCTAGAGACGTGGGTGGCATCTATGTGCATCTCTTTGGCCATTAAGGTGACAGAAGACAAGTGGTTAGTCATAGAATTAGCACGGGACATGGGACTAATATCCGTATGCACATCCGTATCCATATCCATGGCCTCGGCATTTGACACAGTGTGTGGTATTGAATTAGAAGCAGCATCCTGTGCATCCATGAGTAAAGTATCTTCAGTTGTTAAGCTCTTCCTAGTGCCAGACACTCTCAGCCCAGCACCTGTAGTTAAACACAGACATGCAGAACAGATGAGAACAAAATCAGCAAAACTAACATGGAGTTGGTTACATCATGGATGTAGAATCCCATCAACACCAACACATGCTTTTTATCTATATCATAAGAATGTACCTTGGTTGTTTGGCTGGACAGAATTAGTGCTGGGCAACGTGGAGCCACTGTCCACAAGATCATCAACTCCACTTGAAGGCCATGCAGCAGGAGTGGCTCTAGATGCTAAAGGAGGAAGCCCTCCATTACCTTGGTAGTTTGTTTCAGCACTGTACAGCATGGAGCCACTATGCCCAAAAGCATCAACTCTACTTGAAGGCTGTGCAGCAGCAGGAGTTGCTCTAGTTGCTGAAGGAGGAAGCACTCCATTACCTTGGTTGTTTGATTGGACAGATTCAGTCCTGCACCCAAAAGCATCAACCCCACTTGAAGGCCATGCGGCAGGAGTTGCTCTGGTTGCTAAAGGAGGACACACCCCATTGACCTGGTTGTTTGCTTGGAGAGAATCAGTAATGTGCAATACGGAGCCACTGTGCCCAAGATTATCAACTCCACTTGAAGGCCATGCAGCAAGAGCTGCTCTAGTTGCTAAAGGAGGAAGCACTCCATTTTTTGTTCTGCATGGAGATAATGAAGACTAACAAATCAAAGCTTGACCACATGCAGTAAAATCACATACTGTAATAGTAGAAGTCAACAAGAAACACAGACAAGAAGTTTGCTCCAATGTAGCTTCCATTCAAGATACCATATAACTTTCCATTGCACATTTTTGTCCAAAAAATACTGTTCAAATATTTTTACCGTTTTCCCCTAGGTGGCTTATTTATTTCATCAACCAGCCGTTTTCGTGCTGCATCCAGCTGCTCAACTAATCCCCCCAAAATTTCAATGGTTTCAGGGACCAGCAGCAGAAGTCCACGACGCACAAATACATTAGTGATGGCAACCTACAGGTATCAAATATGCTATGCATATCAAATTGATAGCATATAGAAGTGATAAACCAAGAGAAGGCCACAAGAAAGTAACGACATTAAGAAGGGACGGTTACTTGTTTGATTGAGGTGATACCATATACCAGGAGCATTAAATTAAACAAAAGTATTGCACCCAAATTCAATTTAGTATACTTTAGAAATTATCCATCAGTGTCTGCGTATTCAAATCAAAAGAAGGGATGGCACCAGAGAAACCTTTAAGCCAGCAGATGCACAAACTTCAAGAGCTTGGATGGGCCTGTACTCCAATCCAAAGACTCTCTGAATGCCATCGGTCATTGATAACTTCAGGCACCTTTTAACTCCAGGAGGGGCTTGCTCATATCTGCCTCGCAGAGGACAACTGATATTGATCATTTCATCAACCTGCACAACAAGCAAATTCTTTGTACACCGTAGACAATATCATAACATGATAGTTCATGGTCTCTCAAACACTTTATGAATCCAACAAGCACAATATTATCACAAAAATTCTCAATAATTTGGACATCAAGTATTTTTAGAACAACAAAACCAACACACCAACACAAAATATTATTCTGTTTAAACCCATGGCAAGTGTCACACATATCTCACAATTTCAACTTTGATACTATAAAAGCCCAACTCAAAACTCGGCCAAACAAAAAACTCGATCCCACACTCAAATTATTATTTGGTAAAATAGAATAAAATCGGTACTCTTACTACTTTTATTTGTAGCACTAAAAGCTCATGTTTTTAAAACTGAAATAAGCACTTAGTGGTCCAAGCTAACCCATGAAGAACCATTAAGCATTGTATTTATAAAGGAAGTACATCATCAATATAACAATATCACAGGTTGAAGGGCCATATAGATGTATCATATATTTGTGTGTGTATTCACAAGATCAAATTTGAATGCAGTAATGTGACCACAATGATATTTTCCTTTTCACCCCTTCAAACAAATCAAGTTGATAGAAAATGTATCAAACTACACAATGATAACATTGAATTGTGTTCCCACATATATCTCACAAATAAATAAAGAAATGAAGGCAGTGCTCATGACCACCCAAACCAGTTCAGTATCTACCCATCCATCAGGCCATCACATGCTAACATCATGGCATCATGGTAAGCCAACATAAAGGATCACACCACAAGCTCCCTTTATTGGCATTTTATTTCTAACTGAATACCTCCATTTATTTTAATACAATATCAACAAAAACATTCATTTGGCTTTTAAAAATTTAGTGAAGCTTCAGACTTGTAAAATGATCATGACTAAAGCTCATACAATTGTACGGATTCTAGTTAACTACCAATTCAGCACCATTCATTCAATTTAGATCAATTTAAATTTTTACAAATCATGACTAGATCAAACTAACAAGTCTTAGTGACACCAGAACAAAACCAAACTGAATCTAAGCAAGAGATTGGCAAGATCATCACATAACAGTTAGGAAAATACTTCACAGAGCAACTTCTCAGCATATATAACAGTGTTTCATGCATTCAAACCAAGCATACACACCGATATCACAGCTTATGAGACATAGAAATTCACATATCAAGCATTTTACAATCAGACAAATGTAAAAGAAAGCACAATGAATCACTGATCACCTGAGTCCTTCACACAAGAGGTCAGTCAAATAGAGAACATATGATTAAGCAAGTCTAAACTCATTTTTAGGACTGATCAAGCGAATGCAAATCAATTATCAATTACATTTATTTTCAGTAACTTATGAATTATCAACAAAGTTTGTTTGTGACAGGTCAAACTGAAGTAGAATCCAGTTCAATAGATCATACAAATGCAAAAAATCTAGCCAATTTTAGTTCATTTGTGCTATTATTAACTCAAGGCACTTCAGCTCATAATGTCATTCAAATTCTCAACAATCCTAATATGCTTTTAAGAGCAAGCTCAGCATGTCTATTGACAGTTCAACTAGTCTCTTAAAAATTCAAGTTTCAATAATAGCCAAAATATGTCACTCGGTTCAAACAACTGAAGGATTTCTCATTGAAAACAGATTTAAACTTATCCATACTTATATTTTAGAAAGCTTTAATTTCAGAACTAGGGACAATTTAAAACAAGAGTAATGCAAATGCTCAGTTGCATACGGAATACCAAAAGTCAGATTAAGGCACCATTTTGCAGATAGGTTCAATTCTAACTCGCTCTCCAATCACAGATTGGATCTTGGTTTCCAAAAATAGTAATAAAGGGTATTGAAAACATAGGCAAACTTCCAGTACTAGCAAATAATTTAGCAGAGTTCGTTCTTCGTTTAAAAATTACATTTCCTTAATTTAACAGTTTCAATCACAGTCATTTACCTGCTGAAATCAAGCAGAGCAGTCAATTTTAACTAAAAGGGTAGGTTCTTAAAATTCAACAAATTTTCTATTGACTCAAATCATATGGCAGCATGCATTGTTTTGTAACTGAGGGTTACAATGCATTGTTCTACATCTGAAAACATGTTCCAAAAGTTTGGAGCATCAGTTTTCAATATATGGTGTTCTTATGGGATAGCCAAACTGAGTAAGGTTTTCTGAAATCACACTGATAACTAAGACTTAAAAGAATAAGTGCAACATAGTTATGTGATAATTAATTATTTTGAAACACCTTGATTATGCAAGTCTTAAATAAAATTCTGGTATGCACACGGTGTACCACAACATCAATTATTTCATGTCTAATCCACACATTCAGCCAAAATGTCAAGAATGTAAACATGTGATGTTTATAAAAGTTCCACTCCAAAACTCAACTTTCAAACACAACACCCTTGAGCATTTTTGCAAGAAACAACCCACATTTGTTTCTCATATGAAACTACAATTCCAAAGATGTTATAAAAGCGTACTTCAATGAAATAAAACAAACTATACAGCATGAGAATGCAAGACTCAACGATAATTCCAACAGTGAGAGTCTCTTCGATTCTCAGTTGAGGTCACAAAAACATGGTTGGTCAAAGGCAATCAAGGTTATTAAGACTGGATTGGAATGGCTGATTGAATCATGAATGGTTTAGTGATAAGCCCCGGTTAATTCTTTATTGTTATTGGTTCAATCACGGTTTGATTTCCAGTTTGACCACTATTCATTTGAACTAATACCTCCACTTGTTCAATGTTCAATGACTGGTCCGATTTTTAATCTGTTAGTTGAAAAGGATAATACCTCAAATGGCGTGGGGAAAAACACGGACATTGGAACTCAACACTGTTGCCGAAAAGGCACTAACACGAATAGTAAAGCTAGTTAGGTAACTGGACAGTGACACATAACCAGAGGCGCACCTGCAATACATAGGGACCAGGGAGAACACGAAGGTGCATAGAATCCACATTAGGAGGGAGCACGCCGTTGCCACACGAGTTCATATCAGCAAATAGAAATTGCTCGAAACAACGCTTGGCCTTCGCGGTGACATCGAGACCTTCGAAACCCGGTACGCAGCCTTGGAGTTCGCGAAGGCAGGAATCCAACCAGTCTCGCTTCAGGGCGAGTCCAAGGCGGCAAAGGAAATCGTCGAGCGGAGAAGCGGGAGGCGGTTGCGGCGGCGGAGAGAGACTGTCGGAGACGTCGACGAAGTCTTCGTCGTCGGAGATCACAACGGGCACTGGGTGAAAATTGGAAGCATTGGGAGGTTGGTGTGTGGGAGTGGTTGTGTGCTGCTGTGAGTCGGGGGGCAGTGGGTGTTGTTCCCCGTCGGAATCGGAATCGGAATCGGAATCGAGGATGAGACGGCGTATGGACATTATTAAAAATGTGGGAGTGTTTTCTTCTTTGTTTTCTGTTTCCCTTAGCAGAAGCAGAATGAGAATGAGAGGGAAACGAGGTACTTCACTCTCAAACGCGCGGGGTAGGGATGGAAATTTTGTTTTGTTTGCGCTTGTGTGCCGGGCTGGGTTTTTGTTGTTTACACAAAGTGAGCTAAGTAGGCTAAAAGCACCAATGAAAAAGTATCATCCATCAGATCGCAAACCATAAAAACTATAAGCAAAAAATAAGCTTGATCGCTTTTTGGGCAAATAAATAGTTGAATGGATAAAAGGTATGGTTGAGTTTGGACAGATACTATGACATCCCGGGCAACATACAGTCAAGGATAGCTTAAATGCGTTAGCCTTTTCGGTGGCTCATCACTTAAGACTTCAAAGTTAAGTGTGTTTAACTTGGACTAATTTTGAGATGGGTGACCTCTTGAAAAGTTTTCTAGAAGTGTGTGATTGAGGACAAAGCACACTGGAAATGTCTCGTATTGGTTTGTGGGGAGAGTCTTCATTCCAGAAAAGCGGTCGGGCGTTACAGATATGGTTTTGAATGTTTATCAACCGAATTAACCGTACCTGACCGGACTATTATACTTTAAGTCTTTTAATTTATATTATTATTTTATTTTAATTATACTTTAAGTTTTTTATCTTATGATTATATGATATATATATATATAGTACATGTTATAATAATGTAATAGACATTAAATCATTTTTCTATCGGATTGATAAGGAAAATGTGTAAAAAAAGTTTAAAAAATAAATTTTGACCACAAAAAAGATTCAATTTATTATAAGATTAAATCGAAATTAACCGTCCAAACTTAATCGTAACTATTCAACCGAAACTCGATCAAACCGTAAGGTCATTTGGTCGGGTTTGGTTGGAAATAAGTTACTTTGGGTTAACATTGGTTGAGGTATTCATCAACCGAACTCACCCAAACCCGACCGACGATCACCCCTAGCTAAAACAAATCAGAAATCCTCACTTGTAGGCTGTTACAAATAATTATGATTATAGATTATTTTAATAAGTGTTAATGGATATAATCAATTATAATTTTAATTCATTGTTATATATGTTTGGATAAATTGGCTAGAAACTAATTCATTGAGATTATTTAAAACAGTATATAATTTATAATAAAATTTTAAAAAAAATGTATGAGATTCCTTGTAATGGTTAGATATATATATATATATATAAGTAATTAATAAAAAAATTGACTGAAGAATAATTTACTGAGTTATAATTATAATTATAATCTATAATCTATTTTTAATTGTAATTTGTTATTTGCAAAAGTTGTTATTTGGTGGTTGAGATTGTTCATTGTATTGTTCACATGGTGGTTCTAAGATTTTATTTCGTTGTTTTTTTATTTGTTACTTTGCCTTCATTGTTTTTTCTTTGATCTATCTTAATTTTCCGTCACTAATGAAACCAATGTTTTATTACATAACTCTATCTGTCTGTTTCCTTTCGTGCGAGGTGTCATCTCTATTAATGAATGTTTGTTTCCACATCAACAGTCATCTTTCAGTCAAGGCACCACTTATTAATCACCTTTGTCAAAACGAACTATCTAATAAAATGAAAGTTATTTTGTTATTAAAATTAACACCAATATAATACCATGTGACTTTCTAAATAAGTTTAACATAATTTAAATGAAAATTTATCTTTTATTATTTTTTATCATCTACAATATTGCATAAATTAAACAAACTATTATTTTATTTATCTTCTAGATTTTAAAATTGATCCGGTCTCAATACCGGTATCCGATCTGCTATACATATTTCAACGTCTTTGATAAGACATCTACGTGTAACCGGTGTCATCGGTATACATCCGGACTGTAATTCCGTATCAGGCGTTCTCCCTATACCGGTTATCCAGGATAACACCATGACATCGGATAATACACACGTCACTGTGCAAAAGACAAGGATTGTTGCTACAGGGATCGATCAATAATTCCCTGCACTACGAGCCAAATTCTGCTCACGGGAATGGTCAACTTGTTCCCTAATCCTAGTCTACATTCTCTATGCTCAATATAAAATAGCCACTTGACCCAATCATGCAGGTAAGTGCGCAATATAATAATGCTAATGGGAGTTGGTGGTTCCCCACCAACGAGTCCTCGTTAATCGAGCCAATCAGGTATATGAACTAACTTCATGATTGAAGTGAGGGATCTTCATCTTCAGCTCTTTTACGACTGATTATTCTCTAAATACATTCCTTACTTGGAATATAATCACTGACTTGAGCGTCGGAGAATCTTTGCAGGTGACACCACCATTCGCCCACTTCAACGCGTTAGGTCGGTGTGAAGGATCTCCAGGACGCCCAATCCGCTCTCCTCATTCAGGGACAACGGATACACACATCGGATACACATACATCCGGTCTACTAGACGGTATTGACATACTATTCGTGACTGGCTTGAGATCGGATCTATTGACCCCGGTCTAGGACAGATCATTGGCACGCCCAGTGGGACTCGATAAAGTTATTCCCATATCCTTTGACAGAGCAGGTAATCCACAATGGAAGGCGAAGCACAAGACTTCATGGAGAATCAAGCTGAAGGCAGAGCCAATCCTAACGCTTTCAGAAAACTCAACTTTGATTCTCGTGGGGGCAGCTCGAAGAAGATAGTAACTGTATCTGATCCTGATCCTCGCGATGAGTTGATCAAACAACTTCAGAGGGAACTCGCGGAATTGCGAAGAGAAAAAAGGCAAAGCGAGGGTAAAGAATCATCTCGCACGCGAAACACTCCCCACACGACTGATGGCGAAAAGTCCACCACTCTTCAGTACTCAAATATCCCTACATTTGAGGGGGGAGAATAGACTCGCAATTCTGAGGATGCAGCTTCCCGAAAGAAGAGAGATTCAACAACAGCACCCCCCTTGTCCTACAATCTGAAAGTTCCTTTTTCAAGGAGACTTATGGGCATCAGCATCCCCAAGCACCTTCAAACTACTCAACCACTTTCCATCGGAAAGTATAATGGTGAAACTGATCCAACTAAGCACCTGGATGCTTATGTGTTTGAAGCCATGTATTTGGGGGCTGATGAAGACGTGATGTGCCGAATGTTCCCTCGAACATTGTCTGAGGAGGCCCTCGGGTGGTTTAAAGGCTTGCCTTCTGGATCCATAGATTCTTGGACGGAAATGGCAGCTGCCTTTGAAACCCACTTTGTCATCTCCAGAGACGTACCCAAGACGTCTCATACCTTGGCTCAGATTAAGCAAGGTGAAACAGAGGGCTTAAAAGATTTTTTGAAGAGGTTTTATAAGGAAGCAGCCCTGGTTCCTAACCTCACAGAATCTATCAAGCTGCATATCGTAATTGAGGCATTGCAGCCTGGATCAGCTTTCGCTCTTTCATTAGCAAAGAGCCCCCCAGCAACTTTTGAGGAGTTCAGGAAAAAAGCCTCAAAGTATGTGAGCATAGAAATGCACTTGGAGGCAATGGCTGCAAAGAAAAAGCCACCAACACCATCTCCCCAAACCCAGAAGGGTAAGGAGAAGACAAGGTCAGAACGCATGGAGAGGCCATTCATCAATCCTAAGGTGGATAACCACCCTCCTCGACCTCGAGAAAGGCATGTCAATTCCTTCAGCCATTATGCACAGTTATCTGCCAGACCATCTCAGATTTTGAGAGAGGTCGGATGGCCAGTTTTCAGCACATATGGCATCAGGAGACCAGCCCCTATGAAAAGACCAGGAAATTCACGTAAGTACTGTGATTTTCATGAGCAAAATGGTCATTCCACTGATGAATGCCAAGCTCTAAAGAACGCGGTTGAGACGCTAATTAGAGAAGGCAAATTGAAGCAATACCTGTTCAAAGAAAAATCCTTTGACAGGGCAGAACGGAATGAGAAAAGAGAAAGAGATCCAGACGATGGGGATGACAATAATCCCAGTCCGGTTCAAAAGTTCTCTGCTGCAGAGAAGCAAAAAGGTGTGATGACCGATAATGCAGCACAGAAAGACAGCATGCCCCAGCAACAACGTCAGGGCCGACGTGAAGTTATTGACATGATTGCTGGAGGGTTCGCTGGAGGAGGAGCTTCAATTACAGCCCGTAAGAATCATCATAGAATGATTCTATCTGTGCAAGGGAAAGTCAAGGACAATCGCCCTTACAGAGGAGGGAATGAGGCTCCCACAATCTCTTTCTCTGATGAGGATTTTGGCCCAACCATTCCTGGTGGTGACGATGCTGTAGTCATCACTGCTGTGATCGCCAACAAGGACGTCCGAAGAATCCTTGTTGACCAGGGAAGTTCCTGCGATGTTATTTTTTATAATTGCTTTGAAAGAATGGGTTTTAAAGACTCAGACTTACAGCCTTACACGCAGGAACTAACAGCTTTCAATGGCGCAAAGCAACTAACTAGAGGGTATCTTGATACCCTTATCTCGTTTGAAGGCGAGCCAGGAGACAGGACGGTTAGGTCTCGGGTGTTAGTGATTGATGTCAAATCACCATTTAATGGCATCATAGGCCGTCCTACTCTGAATGCAATGGAGGCAGTTGTATCAACCCCACATCTCCTTATCAAGTTCATTGACAAGGATAATGCTGTGTCATCTATCCGGGGTGATCAAGAGATGGCTAGGTACTGCTACAACCTTAGCCTCAACATGACAAAGCTAGACGCCTCCAATAAAAAGAGGAAACTTAATGATGCTGGAACATCGGCTGGATCTGTAAGTCTTGTCGACCTGGATCCTAGAGCGGATTTGAACATTGATCCGTTCAACCCATCAAAGCCCACACCGGATGGAAGTTCCAGGGACATCATCTTGGGAGATTCTCCAGAAAAGATCACCCATATCAATGACAAGCTAGATACTGAAATAGAGCAGCGACTGCTGGCTCTCTTGCAAGAGTTTAAAGACCTCTTTGCATGGACTGCGGCCGATATGCCAGGCATAGACCCTGAATTCTGCTGCCATAAACTTTCCGTCTATCCAGAGACGAAACCCGTGGCCCAAAAGAAAAGACGATTGGGCCTAGAGAAACAGAAGGCAGCTTGCCAGCAAACTGAGGAGTTGCTGAAGGCCGGATTTATCAGGGAGATCCGATATTCCTCTTGGCTTTCGAATGTGGTGATGGTCCCTAAATCCAATGGTAAATGGAGAATGTGCATTGATTACGTAGACCTTAACCACTGCTGTCCAAAAGATCCTTATCCTCTTCCTAATATAGATCGGATGGTGGATGATTCCTCTGGTTACCAATACTTGAGCTTCATGGACGCTTATTCTGGTTACAACCAAATTCCGATGTGCGAAGAGGATCAAGAGAAGACAGCCTTCATAAATGATCGTGGTGTCTTTTGCTATACAGTCATGCCCTTTGGCCTGAAAAACGCTGGGGCGACATATCAGCGCATGATCAACAAGGTTTTCGAAGGTATGCACACCAAACTTGTTGAAGTATACATTGACGACATAATAGCAAAGACACCGGTTGGTGGCGATCATATTGACGACCTACGCCAAGTATTCACCCGTTTGAGACAATTTAACATGAGGCTGAACCCAATGAAGTGCACATTTGCGGTCCCTGCTGGGAAGTTTTTGGGTTTTATGTTAACTCAACGTGGTATTGAAGCCAATCCAGGGAAGTGCCAAACGATTCTAGACATGCAGAGTCCTAAGAATCTCAAAGAAGTCCAGTCCCTGAATGGCAATGTAGCAGCTTTGGCACGATTCATGCCGAAGATGGCTCACAGGTCGCTCCCCCTGTTCAAAATACTGAAAAAGTCCAAGAAATTCGAGTGGGGACAGGAACAAGAAAAAGCTTTCCAAGAGCTTAAGGAGGTGTTGTCCAAACCTCCCATTCTCACAAAGCCTGACCCCGAAGACACACTCATTCTGTACTTGGCTATTTCAGATGAAGCTTTGGGCGTTGCCTTGATAAAAGAAACTCCTGAGGGACAAAGACCGGTCTATTTCACTAGCAAAACCTTGCAAGGTGCTGAGATCCGGTATCAGAAAATTGAAAAGGCCGCCCTCGCTGTTGTTTGGGCTTCACGACGGTTGCGCCCGTACTTTCATGCCCATCCAATCGTAGTGAGAACGGATTTGCCACTCCGTTCTGTCTTATTCAAGCCCGATCTCGCTGGGAGGATGATCAAATGGTCTATTGAACTCTCTGAGTTTGATATATCCTATGAACCCCGCAGCGCCATTAAAGCTCAAGTCCTTGCTGACTTTATTGTGGAAATGACAGGGACGGATCCAGATTACCCTCGAGTCCATTGGACCATTTACGTTGATGGTTCATCAAACCAAAGAGGCTCTGGAGCAGGTGTAGTCCTCGAAAGTGACGACGGAGTACACCTGGAGATCTCCCTTCGTTTCAATTTCAAAACATCCAACAACCAAGCTGAGTACGAAGCTTGCTTGGCCGGGCTAAGAGCTGCAATTGACATCGGAGCTTCTGAGGCGACACTTTGCAGCGATTCACAGCTGGTGATTTCGCAGATCTTAGGAGATTATCAAGCTCGCGAACCTCAACTCCAATTATACTTGAACTGTGTCAAGGAGTTGACTGAGAAATTCTCAAAGGTGGAGTTCAAGCATGTTCCACGTGAAGAGAATACGAGAGCGGATATACTCTCCAGGTTAGCAAGCACTAAACGACCAGGTAGCACCACTACGCTGGTTCAAAGCACGCTAACGTCGCCCAGCATTCCTCTTTTCCCTTCTCTAAACGCTATAATGACTGACTCCCTTTACGGAGATACATGGATGGCTCCTTACATCCGTTATTTGGCTGATGGACAACTACCCACAGATGAGAAGGAAAAGACGAGGTTAAGGAGAGAATTACCGTATTTCACTATGATTGATGGTAATCTCTACAGAAGGGCACTCTCTGTGCCCTATTTGATTTGTCTCAAAGAGGATGAGGTGCAAGGTGTAATGGAGGAAGTGCATGGAGGACAAAGTGGACACCACGCCGGAGGAAGAAGCTTAATGCGAAAAATCCTCAGAGCTGGATACTGTGGCCCACAATGAAGCAAGACTCCATTGACTTCGTCAAAAAATGCGACGCTTGCCAAAAATTCTCTAACCTACACCACACACCGGCGGAAGAACTCTTCACATCCGCTGTTCCATGGCCCTTCTATCAATGGGGTTTGGATATTCTGGGCCCCTTTCCAACTGCTCCTGGGGGCATCAAATATCTCATTGTGGGGGTCGATTATTTCACTAAGTGGATAGAAGCAGAGCCGGTGGTGCATATTACTTCAGCCCGAACTCGTCGTTTCATGTATGAAAACATCATAACACGGTTCGGGGTCCCAGCACGGATTGTCACAGATAATGGCACCCAGTTCACGGATAGAAAATTCACAGATTTACTTGAAGGGTTAGGAATAACCCAAATATTCTCATCCGTCGAACATCCCCAAACTAATGGTCAAGCTGAAGTGGCCAACAGGGAAGTGCTGAAGGGACTAAAGAAACGCCTTGGTGAAGCCAAGGGCGGATGGACAGACCAGCTGTGTCATGTCCTATGGGCATATCGGACAACGCCTCATTCATCCACCAATGAATCCCCATATCGCCTAACATACGGGGTCGAGGCAATGATACCTGTGGAACTGCAAATTGCTTCCACAAGGGTTAAGTACTTCTCTGAAGAAACCAACAATGCTAACTTGGCATCCGAAATAGATGTCATACAAGAACTCAGAGAAGACGCTTTCATCAGAGATCAAGCCATCAAAGCCAAAGTTGCTCTCCGGTACAACAAACGAGTCCAATCAAGGACTTTCAACGTTGGAGATTTGGTTTTGAGGAAAGCAAGTATAGGGAATAAATTCGCCCATCAAGGCAAACTAGCCCCAAACTGGGAAGGCCCATACAGGGTATCCGAAGTTACTGGCAAAGGCTCTTACCGCCTTGAAAACCTTGATGGCACTCCTATCCGAAATAAATGGAACACCCAAAACTTGCGCATCTACTATAGCTAGCTGTTGGAACCATCTACACTCACCTTGGATTGAATACTGGAGAATTTATTTTCACAGCTACGCTCTCCTTGTAATTCTTATTTTTGATTTAATAAGAATCTCTCATAACGATTTAACTCTTTCGAGTTTTTCTTATGCTGTGATTTTCAGTTTATCCGGTGTACAGAAGCATATTCAGGACGGATGATCTCAGCTACGTATTCTGTAGTTGACGATGTAACTCCTCGAATATGCGCAACGCACAAGAACATACTCAGGACGGATGATCTCAATTACCCATTCGGTAATTGACGATGTAACTCCTCGAGTGTGTCTAAGCATTGAAGGCCCAGATTGTAGGATTAAACCGAACTCTGGGTACGGTTAGTAAGTTTGGCTGAACACCGGTGAAGGCTCAGATTGTAGGATTAAACCGAACTCTGAGTACGACTAGTAGGATTAACCGAACGTCGGTGAAGACCTGAGTTGTAGGATTAAACCGAACCTCAGGGCATGGGTTGTAGGGCTGGTCCTTCTTCAAGGCCACAAACCGAACCCCATTCGAAGACTACATGGGTTGTAGGGCAGGTCCTTCTTCAAGGCCACAAACCGAACCCCATTCGAAGACTACATGGGTTGTAGGGCTGGTCCTTCTTCAAGGCCACAAACCGAACCCCATGCGAAGGCTTGGGCGCAGTAAGCTGGTTCCTCTTCAAGACCACGCTGAACCCCAAGTGACGGGCGCAGTAGGTTCAGGATTAGCCCTGATCTGAACCCCGTATCGAAGGCTCGGATTGTAGGATTAAACCGAACTCTGAGTACGACTAGTAGGATTAACCGAACGTCGGTGAAGAATCGTTATTGGGTAAAACCAAAGATCAATTGAAGAACGGCTAGTAGGATTCAACCGAACGCCAAATATGACATGGACAGTAGGATCAAACCGAACTCCAAACACAACAAGTAAGTTATACCGAACTCCAGATTAACACTCTCTTATGAAGTCCTTTATTTGGAAGTTTTATAGCTTATAATTCTGAGTCATCAATTCTTCAATTGAGACCTAACTCATAAAGTCCGACACAAACAATTCACTCGGGTACGCCACAATCTAAGGCATATTCACCCGAAATCTCACAGTCGGAAATATTTGAAGAGGAGTTTCTATTTTAAATTCTCACTCTCAAGAACTCTCACGTGAAAGTCTCACTCAGAGTTTGTTCAAAGATCACCCAATGATACTGGGGGACAGCATCAACGGTTTAACGAATATCTTGAGGAATGAACTCTCGTCTAAACGATCTCACAATCATTCCCCTTAAGCCGTTCTTGTAACAATGATGTGTTCCCTGACAAGCGGTGATCTTATTGAGAAATCCATCTCACATGTATAAGTCCGGTATGGAGATTTTGTTTTACAAACCGATCTTCATTACTTAAATCCGGAATAATACAATACACATGCAGTCACTCTATTAAAGTTGTTTTTCACTAAACAAGAATGGAGGTAAAAAACTCTTTTATTGATTCAATAAGAATTACAATTCGTGTAATAATCCGGAGCTGATCCCGGAACACAGCGAATTCGAATCAATAAAACAAAAAAGGAAACAAGGAAAGCGCTACTTTCTCTGGCTTGAATCTCCTTCTTTCCCTTTGCCTTTGCCTCCGACTTTGCCTTCTTCAGTGCGAGAGCTCGTTCCTGTGCTTATGGACTTCAGGAATGAAGGTCCCATTGATTGGCCTGCAGGTAAAGGAGCGAACTTATAAGGAGTGTTGGGCGGACTTTCATGATGCTTATCAACTATGGCCACCAGTTTCCCTTGATGAAACTCATAGAACGGGTCAATACCATTCAGATTAAGTTTCACCTTGGGATTCCGGTATTGAATTTGACGAACAGCCAACCCAAAGGATTCCTTGACTGCCTGATCGCACATATCCACAGCCTCGTCAAATTCCGCTTTTGTGTCCGCCAACTTTGAGAGCAGCTCCTTCTCCTTACGCGACCAATCTTCGGTTCCTCGAGCATAAACAACTTTGACTTCCTTAAGCTCCTCTTCCAGCTTTGAAGAGCGTTCCTTCTCCGCACAAAAACCGGAGTGGAGGTCGGAATTGATTTTCTTTTGATCAGCTACTTGGGCCTCCAACTCCTTGGCAAGATGTTTTAGCCTGACAATTTCTTCATCCTTCTTATATCCTTCCTCTTTGGAAGCTTCTAATTTACTTTCTAAACGAAGGATGGTTGCCTTGTCCTTAGCAGCAGCAACGCTAAGGTCATTAACCTTGCCAACCAACAAGCTCAGCCTCTCATTCTCTTCTGGAAGCTTGCGAACCGATCTTAAGAGCCCGGATAATTCTGCCAGGTGCTTCTGTCCGGCATCGCAAGCTTTGGCTACTTCATCGCTCATCAATGAGGGCTTCAGCTTGTACGGAGTCTCAGGAACGACCTCAGGAACAGAACCCTCGTATACCAGATATTGTGCAAGACCGGAGCTACTTTGAAGGGGGCGAGTAACTTTTGGTGCAAAGTAAGTCATTATTGGCTTTGCACCATAAGTGATCCCATCACCAGGAGCATCCGGAGTGGACCCTGCATCCAAAGCGGATCTTTCCACTTTCTTTCCCTTTGAAGGCTCCGGATCAGCACTCTCACTTGAAATTTTTTGTTTTTTCGAAGAGGGTTGACGATCCGAGGTCCTTGAGGAACCGCGTTTTATAGTTTTCTTCTTTTCTCCGACCTTCTCAGCCGCAACCTTCTCAGATCCGCCCTCCAGTAAGGGAATATCGTCACCAGCAGATGAGGTTAAAATGATGGTCTCCGCTGTGGCTTTCTTCGAATTCCGTTTCGCCTGAATGTCATTTTCAGCTGCCACGGAATTCGCTCCAGCTTTGAGCCCCTTCAGTTTTTCCATCTCTGGAGACGCAGCTTCAATTTCAACTGTAAAACCAAGCAACACGATTAGGAATCAAATACTTCAAGGCATGGACACGATAAAATATGAATATTAGCAGGAAAATTACGCAGATATTCCTCGCGGGTAGACCACGATCCTAACAAACGCCTGCAAGAGAAAAATTGATGCGAGGCGGTGTAAGATTGAAGGGCGGAAAGAACGAAAACTAAAGACGGGCTTAGTTCATCCTCCTCAGTGTAGTACGCCTGAGAGGTCAGCAAAAAGTGTTCATGCGTCCAAGCCACTGGGAACTTCGGAAGCCCATCTTCAGTTAACCAAAAAACTGACTCGTCAGGGTGAACGCTAATCTTCGTGAAATAGGACTTGAATGAATGTCCATCAACTTTCGCGGAATCAGTGTACGCCTCAAAGTTGATAACCTTTGAGAGAGTCCGGAGGGATATCAAGCTCACTCCCCCTTCTCTTTATTTGCACGACGGACCACTTGGGCAAAATAAAAGAGCATGGCCACCGTCGGCTTGAAGTTGAAGTGCTCCCCAAGCACTTCAAGAGAACGGACTAATCCCCATCCGTTGGGGTGAAGCTGTGAAGGAGCGCAGTCCAGGAATCTCAGAACCCCCATCTGAAACTTCGAAAGGGGAAACCGCACACCAAGGTTCAAAAATAAAAAGTCATACATATACAAGGACCTTTCGTCCGGAGTATGACAAATTCGATCGGATGGCAACGGGGCTATCACCACGAAGCACTTCTTGTATTTATCCTTCTTGAAGACCGTGAAACGCGGCTCCAACTCCGCTCCCCCCTCTTGAGCGTGAACTGATGCTATTTCACGAAACTCCTCAGCCACCCAGCTGAATGGGCGTTTCTGTTGGAATTTCACCCAATTTATCCGGTGTGCAACCACATTGCAGAGGCCGGATTGGGTCTTCAAGATATACTTCTCGGAAGGGGATTCCCCTTCAGACGACTTCCTCCCAGTAGCTTTCTTTGTCACCATTGTGAAAGCCTTGATGCTGCGATAAAATTCCACATCATCAGAGACATATAAATCCCCACTCTCGACACTCTCGCTGGAGGAGGAAGACCCTGAAGAGGGTATAATCACCCTTCGCCTTTGATATTGCGACCCCTCCCTCTCTGTATTTCGTGGCCTCGACTGAAGGATCACTGGGATCCTACCACCACGAACACTAGGGTTTTGAGTCAAAGCCCTCCCTCCTCTTCCTCTAGGGCTAACGCCACTGAAGCTAACACCCTTCCTAGCCATTCTCAAATATCGAAAAGAGATACAAAAAACGAAGGGAAAGTGGTTACCTAAGGATAGTGAATTGAAATTCACAGAGGCGGACACGAAGAACTTCTTGGAACTTTTGCAGAGGTTCGTCAAGAAAGCAAGAAGAAATGGTAACTGAGATTGCCAAATATGCCTATATCAGGGCACCAAAATTTTTCAAATACCCACTAAACATAACCTGTCGTTTATCCCCAAACGACTCCCCGTTTAGTGGACCAAAATTGTCGTTTAGTACATCAAGGCGCGAAAATGCCATCATTTTGTCACAGAGCCATTGAAATGGGCCTATTAAAACCAAATACTAGGCCCAACAAGACTATGCGTGACAGTTACTAAGACATGCGCACTTAACGCAATAATGGCGCGCCCACGTGAATTAAGGCATTAAATGTCCAATCATTAGAAACGTGGCCACCATTACTCGAATACCAAGGGTTGCGAAATTCGATAAACTTCTGATATTCCCATTGTCGAATCCGCCCTTAAAATTTCATCACTACGGAACATGGTTCCCAGAGCGGATATTTACACTTCGGTGCAAATCCGAAATCCAGACGTACTATGATCAATATAGCTCATATGAGCAAGTCAACTGCTTCCTCACATCAGCTAGGGGGCTAGTAGAGGTAAGACTCGGATTTCGGATGGAGCGAAAATTGCCAATTGAATCCGCACTCCCTTGATTGGAAAAATTCACCAGGACGGATGATCTCAATCACTTATTCAGTGATTCGATGATGTAACTCCTGGTACGAAGAACTCCAATAATCATTCCAGGACGGATGATCTCAATCACCTATTCAGTGATTCGACGATGTAACTCCTGGTATGAACAACTCTCATCATCATTCTGAAAGTATTCACTCAATCCGTACTCCTACGATTGAAAAATGTCTCCAGGATGGATTATCTAAATCACTTAATCTGTGATCTGACGATGTAACTCTTGACGATGTGTACTTTTCCAGAACGGATAACCTCAGTCACCCATTATGTGATATGACGATGTAACTCCTAACGCGGTGTACCTGCCCAGGACGGATGATCTCAATCACCCATGCTGTGATCTGACGATGTAACTCCTGGCGCCATACACACCCAAAGGACGGATGATCTCAATCACCTAATATGTGACCTGATGACGTAGTTCCTGGTATCGTACACATCCCCAAGACGGATGATCTCAATCACTTATGAAGTGATTTAATGATAAAACACCTGACATGATCAATACTCATAATCATCTTTATGATGGAAAATTCCGAAAGTCAGTCCGCACTTTCGCTTTCTAGTGGTATTCTCCCAGGACGGATACTCTTTATCACCTATTCTGTGATACAACGACGTAACTCCTGGCGTAGAAAAAACTCCCATCATCATCCTTATGATAAAGGACTCAAACACCACTTCCTTGCAGTTCCCTAAACTTGGAACAATATTATCATCTCCTGTGAGAGCATTACGGATTAAAAGCAGTCATCCGTTCTGTTACACTACTTTGCTAAACAGCGGATCGACCCATCTTTCCCCAAAAGAATTAAGGATCATGCCCCAGAGACAGTCACCTTCTTCTTAATACGCACTTGGGGACATGTATATATTTATCCGTTCTAAATTTTATTTGTTACTTAATCTTCCGAGGCTATTATTTCAATCCGGCCTTAGATTAATTATACAGAACGGATTAGAAATGATTTATATATACATGAAACGACGAAGACAAATTTCTTCAATCAAAATTCATTCATTGAAATGAAATTACATACAATAGTTTAAAATCCGGAGTTGATCCCGGTACACAACTATACATGTAAATGAAAACAAAACTACTGAGGAGGAATCTGTTCTTCAGTTTTTTGTGCCTCTTCAGCACTGGGCTCTTGTGCTCCTTCCTTTAGAACCTCCGCAGGAGTCTCGCCTCCAGGAGCCTCGGCCCTTTCTTCAGAAGAGGGAACCTCGGACGCAGGAAAGACGTAGTCAGGTCCCATGGATTGACCCTCAGGAAGAGGAGCCAAACCATATAAGGACGTCGGTGGATCTTCGTGACGACCATCCACCAGTGCGACTAACTTTCCCTCATGGAATTCATAATACGGATCCATCCCATAAAGGTTAAGTTTCGCAGTGGGGTTGCGGTAGAAGACTTGGCGTATGGCTAGACCGAAGGACTCTTCAACAGCCCGGCTGCATATGTCAACAGCTTCTTCTCTCTCAGCTTTCGCTGTAGCCAATTCTCCCCGCAACTTGGACAGCTCCTCACTAGATATCTCGGGCTCCACTTTCCTAGCCTTCAGTCCCTCTATCTCAAGAAGGAGCTTCTTCTCCCTTTGAGACCACTCCTCAGCATCAGCCTTATTTTTATCCTGGCTGCTGCGGAGTTCTTCCTCCTTCTCTGCCACTTTGCCTTCCAAGTTTTTAAGATCGCCTTTGAGCTTGAGATTCTCTTTAGTTATGAGATCCCCAAACTCCTTAGACTTGTTAAGACGATCTTCCATTAACTTCATGGCGGCTTTGTCCTTGTCTGAGGAAAGGTTGAGCTCTTCTAATTTGTCACTCAGCTCCTCAACCTTGTCGACGTTCTTAGCCAACTCGCTGACGGAAGATAGCAATCCAGCAAGTTCGGCTAGCTGCCACCTTCCGGCCTCACACGCTTCTTCAATTTCTTTAACACTAAGCGTAGGCCGGAGTTTGTACATCGGTGGTGGAAGAGTGGCAAGAGTAGAACCTTCGTAGGAGAGGAAGGGGGTGAGAAACGAGGTCGTTGGGAAGGAGGTCGGCCCTGATCCAGAAACCCCAGCAGCAGTGCCTTTATTGAGATCGGAGGAAGCACCAATCCCTTCCGAGGTTACAACAGTCTTATCCTCCGGAGTCTTACGCTTTTTGGACGGGCCTCCCACTGAATCATTCCTGATTTTTCTTCTCCTCTCAGAAACTGGAGGTTGACCCGAGGCTGCTCCAACATCGGATGAACCGCCCTCAACCAGTGGGATGTCCCCTTCAGCATCCGAGGTCAAGATGATTACCTCAGGACGATCCTTAGTTGAGGGCCTGGGCTTCACTTCATTTTCACGGGTAACAGATTTACCAGCCGCCTTGAATTTCTTCAATTTGTCCATTTCTGGAGTTTGCTGTTCTATTTCACCTGCATGAACAAACACAAGATGTCAGCACCTACAAATATTCTATATATATTTGATAAAGGAGAAAGGATGAAATAAAACGAGAAGTACGCAAATATTCCTCCCGAACTCCGCTTGAGCTACTTAGCAAACGCCTACACGAGAAGACGTGACGACCTGTAGTGTGCGATTCAAGTGCGAACAACACTCTTGACGTCTCACGAGACAGATCGGATTGATCAGTGTAGTACGCGTGTGAGCTCAAGAGGAAATGTTTGTGTGTCCAACTCAGGGGAAATTTGTCAACGTCCTCTTCGTCCTTCCAAAATTTTGGTTTGCCCTTCTTGATGGAGATGCGAGTGAAGTAAGTCTTGAAGGACTTCCCATCAACCTTGGCAGAATCTGTATAAGACTCAAAGTTCACAAAGGAACAGAGAGTCCGGAGAGTCACCAGACCAACTCCACCCTGCTTGTTTGCTCTTCGAACTACCTGAGTGTAGTAGAACAGCATCGCTACAGTTGGCGTGAAATTGAAGTGCTCCCCAAGCACTTCGAGAGCCCGGATGAGGCCCCAACCGTTGGGATGAAGTTGGGAAGGTGCACAATTCAGAAACTTTAAGACACCCATCTGGAGTTCGGTTAGGGGAAAACGAACTCCCAGATTATGAAAAATAAAGTCATACATGTATACAGAGCGGTCATTAGGAACGACGTGGCATATCCGCTCTGTCGGAAGTGGAGCGTAAACCCTATACCACTTCTTTGCCTCTTCATCCGTACTCAAAGTAAACCTCGGCTGGATCCGGGATCCCTCCTCATCCGCATGACGGGAGGCCAAGTCCTTAAACTCACTGGACACCCAGCAGAAAGGCCATTTAGCCTGAATCTCCTCCCAATTTAGCCTCGAAGCAACTACGCTGTAGAGACCTTCTGCTGTCTTCGAAATGGCGTTATCTCCAGAAGATCCTTCTCCAGTTGCCATTGGAAATATCTAGACCGAACTCCTTAATCTACGATAAGAAATAAAATGTCGTCAGAAAGTTGCAATCATTACTCACTGCATTTCTAAAGCAATTACAATCAGAGGGCGACTCTGAGAAGGGAAAGGTCACTTCCCGCAGTGAGTAAGATCCCCTTTCTGAGCGACGCGGTTCAGTCTTAGGAAGAATCACAAGGATTCTTCCCCGCGACTATTAGGGTTGAGGGAAACTGATTCCCCCCCCCCTTTTTAGATGAAGCTTACTTTCTATAACTACGAGTAGCAAATCAAAGCGAAACTAAAGCGACAAGGAAAAGATGGTTACCTCAAATGACAGTGATGAATTTGAGGAACGAAGAAACCCTCGCAATGTAGGCGATAAACTTCCTTGCAAAATTTCTGCAGAGTTTCGTTGAGAAAGCAAAAGCAAGTGGAACCCAGAATCCACTAAGTATTCCTTTTATAGGAAACAAAGAGGATCGGTTACCTCCTCTTGAAGTTGTGTCGTTCTCGATAAAACGCACCCGTTCACAAGCGAAACGACACAACCGTTCCAAATTCTTGGGCGCCAAAACGATAGCGACTCAGCAAAGGGCTATCCACTAGGCCCAAAAGTTTCGAAAATTTCAGGCCCATTAAGCCCAAAACGACGGTTAATGAGATTTTCATCTCAGGCGCAATAATTGCTTGCCCACGTGATTAAAAGCATTAATGTCTAATCATGCAACGCAATTCACGCTTTACAGCCGTTACACGAACTTCAAGAGCTTTCAATTCCAATAAACTCTTGAAGTTCTCACACACAACGAATCTTTGTCTGAATTCGTTGTGACCGCACCGACAGGTCGGATCTATTAATTTGAGAACGGTTCTTTACGAATGACAGCAGATGCTAAGGAACTGTTACACACGTAAGCTTACCGATATTAAGACCTCTCGCAGGTTGAGTAGCTTATATGAACAACTATTCAGTCCCTCACACAAGCTAGGGGACATATGATCCGGTCTCAATACCGGTATCCGATCTGCTATACATATTTCAACGTCTTTGATAAGACATCTACGTGTAACCGGTGTCATCGGTATACATCCGGACTGTAATTCCGTATCAGGCGTTCTCCCTATACCGGTTATCCAGGATAACACCATGACATCGGATAATACACACGTCACTGTGCAAAAGACAAGGATTGTTGCTACAGGGATCGATCAATAATTCCCTGCACTACGAGCCAAATTCTGCTCACGGGAATGGTCAACTTGTTCCCTAATCCTAGTCTACATTCTCTATGCTCAATATAAAATAGCCACTTGACCCAATCATGCAGGTAAGTGCGTAATATAATAATGCTAATGGGAGTTGGTGGTTCCCCACCAACGAGTCCTCGTTAATCGAGCCAATCAGGTATATGAACTAACTTCATGATTGAAGTGAGGGATCTTCATCTTCAGCTCTTTTACGACTGATTATTCTCTGAATACATTCCTTACTTGGAATATAATCACTGACTTGAGCGTCGGAGAATCTTTGCAGGTGACACCACCATTCGCCCACTTCAACGCGTTAGGTCGGTGTGAAGGATCTCCAGGACGCCCAATCCGCTCTCCTCATTCAGGGACAACGGATACACACATCGGATACACATACATCCGGTCTACTAGACGGTATTGACATACTATTCGTGACTGGCTTGAGATCGGATCTATTGACCCCGGTCTAGGACAGATCAAAAATCCAATTTCACTTTTGATTTTTTAAACATGGAAGAACAATAAAGTCTCAAATTTCAAAGTTTGAAATTCAAATTATTTCAATTTATCTTAAAATTTTTGAATCATCAAATTTCTCATATTTCAAAAATTGGAAACTCTGGAATTTTATTAAAAATGAAAAATAAGAATGGTACTATTAGAAGAAAGGTGTGGTGTTAAAAGAAACAACTTTTTTGCTGTCAAATATCCCTCTTCCACAATCCATATTTTTTTTTTTGGAACAACACAATTCATGGTTTGTACTGCATTATCAGGCCCATAGTATAAATGAAAGCTGGACTCTTGGTGCCTTATATTGCCAGCTCATTGTGACGACCCAAAAAAAAAAAACTGAATGTGATGGAAAAGGAAGAAAAAAATATTTTTTTTCTTTTGTTAGTTAATCTTAAATTTAATTTCATTTTATGTTCCGTTATTCCTTTTACTTTTGTCGCATTAAAAAATATATACTCTTTTAGTATTTTAAAATTAGTGGAAAGAAAATATGAATAATGAAATATTATCTTTAACTCGAAATGAAAATAATAAAAATTGAGAGAAAACTGATTTTTAAAAGCACTGATACAATGACCATTTTTCTTTCAATCCATAGTATAATTTTTTTTTCTTTCCTATGAAACCAACACAGCTTTAAATTTCATAATGATGCATATAAACTTATGCTATGTTACACAGTAAGAGATAAAATTTTATTGATTATAAAAAAATAAAATTCTATTGTAATCAGAATAATAGTATTAGAAATAATTAAACTACACGCGTTTAGGTCTAAAGAACTGATAAAGGTCAACAATTATTAGATAGTGAAATCCTTTAAATAAAATATTAAAAAAATATAGGATTCCCCTTCACGTTTTTTTCTTAACCACCCTTGCAGTTTCCACTCACAAAGAGCACGTGTAGTACAGCAGTTTATTTTATTTGTTTTGCTCAGTTACGTGGGTTTTTGCCGGGAGAGCAGAAAAGAAGGTGAAGAAAACCCGCTCCGAAAATTGGCATCAAATTTTGAAACACTAACTTGAGCGCGCCTTTTTCAATTTCGTACCCCCCCATTCTCATTTTCACAATTCCCCCTCTCTTTCTTCCAATCACAATCACTTCACTCTTTGATTCCTTCTAATCGTATTCGTATCCTCCTCTCTCACATTCTGAACTCTCTCTCACACACACACACACACACAACCATGTCTTTGGAAACCCTAAAAGACGAGAAACCTCACGTTGAAGAAGAAGCTCAACACGAAGATAACCGCGCCAAGCAAGAGAAAGTAACCAAAGAGTCGGAAGGTGATTGGGAGAAGAAAGAGGATCAAGTAGAAGAGAACAAGGAAGAAGACACAGATGATGAACGAGAAGAAGAAGAGAGTAGCAAAGTGAAGTCAAACAAGTCAACGAAAGCAATTGGCCCGGCCACGCCAGCAAGCGGGAGGCCAACTAGGGAGAGGAAAACGGTGGAGAGGTACACCGTTTCTTCGCCTTCCAAGTTTCCGAGGTATAATTCCACCAAATCCTTGTCAATTGAAAAGGTATGTTCACTTCTTGTTCACGAGGTTTTTTTATTTTTGGAGATCTACCGTTTTTTTTTACTCTTTCACAGTGACGAGTTATTGTCGGCATTTTGAGGCATTATTTGTGTTTCAGGGCAATGGTACGCAGTTGAAGGACATCCCGAATGGTATGCTTTGTTATCGTTTTCAGATCGTTATTGTAGCGTGAATTTTGAGTTTTTATGGAGTCTGTGCTATTTGGATTTATATGATTTTTTATTTTTATTGATGTTCTTTCTCTGGATGAGGTTGTTTCCGATTGTATTACTGTTTTGAATGTTGTTTGAGGCATCGTGAAATCAGGTTTCATTATTCAGTATTACTGGTTGAAGAGAAAGAGGTCTTTTAAAATCTGACTGTTTTGCATCACTTTGCACAACGGATGACCTAATCAGGAATAGCATAATTAAATGGTGAAATGTTCAAGTGATTTGATGATTGTATATCAGTCGTTCATTGCCAAAATGAGTGTGGAAACCTGCAAATGCAAAATTTATGACAAAAGGGCCTAACTGCCTGGATTCAGAATCCGAAACCAAAACCCTAGGGTATATCCATTGAACCATCATTGGATTAGACCTTTTAACATAATATGCTTATTGGATTGACCTCGGAGTGTTTGATGGTTGTGAAAAATCTTCTTACTGTAAGGTGTAGATGCTTTTTTTAAAATTATTTTGTAATAGCATTCTAAATATTGTCAGAGAATGTGTTTCTTCTGTTTTACACATAGAAAACTTTGGGTGATCTGTGCTGGCTGCTTTTGTTGTCCATTTTTCTTTAACTCTTTGCATTCTAAGTATGTGAAGTGGTGAATTACGAATGGCCTTCTGTTGTTGGATTTGCAACCTTGGTGGTTGAATCTTACATTAGCGGATTTCCATGTTGATGGTTCACTTGGATGTTTTAATATTGTTTCTCTATAACAGTGTTTTTAATCTAGTTATTTATCTCTAAACTGTTTTCAGTGGCTTTCAAGTTATCAAAGAGAAAAACAGATGAGAACTTGCGCACTCTTCATAACATATTGTTTGGGAAAAAAGCAAAGGTGATACATCAACTCAGTTTCTTGAATGGTTTTGCATTGTTATTGTTCATTAAGGGCTAATGAACCCTCCAACGCTGGCTGTTACTTGAATGTTCATGACATGCTTTCTTGTGTAGGCATACAATATAAAGAGAAATATAGGACTGTTTTCTGGCTATGTTTGGACTGAAAATGAGGTACAGTTGCATTATATACTGTAATACCGCTTGTCTTTATTCCTAATTAGACAGATGAATCTTAATGTTTTGTTTATTTCTTCATCTTGTCTAGATCTGCAATTCTATTGCTTAGCATTTTAAATTTGAAGCTGTAATTAACCTGGAGATACTATGGTTTCATTATTCTTGGCAGGAAAAACAGAGGGCCAAGATAAAAGAGAGGATTGACAAGTGTGTGAAAGAGAAGTTGGTGGACTTCTGTGATGTGCTTAACATTCCAATCAATAAGAGTAGTATGAAGAAGGTAAATGTTGATCTACTATTTTTTAGTTCCTTGTTTGAAATCAATGTCTGTCTTTGGGGAAAAAAAACTGTTTGTGACTTTTCAGGAGGAATTGTCTGTTAAGTTGTTGGAATTCTTGGAGTCCCCACATGCCACAACTGTTGCTCTGCTTGCTGATAAGGAAAAGGTGACTTTTTTTAAACTCTTGTTTGAAAGTATTATTCTATAAAGTGTAAGTTGTTTACCAACACTGTCACCCTTAGAGATAATTAATAATGGGTATCTTGTATTTGTGTTTTTGAGTCCCAACTCATCATATAAATATGCTCTTTAAATTTGTTTTTAGAATTTTACTTCTTTGTATTGTTATTTGTGGGAAGTCCCACATTGAAAAGTTTTGTAGAGAGGAGGGTCCTTTTGAGCCTATATGAGAAAACCTCCTCCCATTTATTTAATCATCCCACAATTGTCTATTCTTTCATAAAGGCTTTTATTTATTTTTCTCTCCTTTGTAATATTTCTTAAGTGAAATATTAATTGAGTGGTGTCTAAGGACTATCTAAGGAGACTAGGAATATTAATCTTAAGTGGGACCATTTGAGACCCCTCCAGCCTTTCTAGTATTGACTGATCTTTCACATTTGAAATTCCATTGGGCTTAGGTATTCTATAGATTGATAGGTATTAAATTTCCAAAATGAGTAAGCAAAAGAAAACTAATGAAGAAGGACCATCCACCTCAAAGAGAGTCTTCCTTGTTTATTTTGATGAGAGTGGCAGATGCAAAATTGTACATTGAAATTTCTGACGGTATTGGCCATTTTGGCATGTGGCAATGTGAGGTGTTGGATGCTCTTTTTCAACAAGGGTTAAATATTGCTATTGAAGATAAGAAACTAGAAGTTGATGAGAAAGAATTGGAGATAGCCAATTGTTTAGCATGTGATACAATTTGATTGTGCCTTTCAAGAGAGTAGAAGTATGCATTTTGCAAAAAGACTTCTACAAATAAATTGTGAAGGAATTGGAGGAGAAATTTTTAAAGAAAAGTAGTCAAAATAAGCTTTACATGAAGAAAAAGCTATTTTGGTTCACATATGCTCTTGGTACCATTATGAATGATCATATCACCTGTTTTAATTAGCTTGTGTTTGATTTGTTGAATATGAGCGAGACATTCAAAGATGAAGATTTTGCCTTGATGTTGTTGGGGTCTCTTGAGGAGTTTGAGTTTCTTGAAACTACTCTACTTTATGAGAAAGTTGTTGTTTCCTTAAGTGAAGTTTGTATTGCTTTATATAGTTATGAACTAAGAAGGAAGAATAGAAGAAGCAGTGTAAATGAAACAATAGAAGTTTTAGTTGTTAAGGGGAGAACAATATAATCTCATACCAAAGGGAAGAAAGGGAGATCTAAGTTGTGTTCCAAGCTGGTAAAAGATGAATGTGCCTTTTGTTGTGAGAAGGGACATTGGAAGAAAGATTGCCCTAAGTTGAAGAACAAAAATAAGCCAGAAAAAAGGAAAGCTATCTCAGATTCAAATGTAGTAGAATATGATGAAGATTCAAATTTCTCACTAGTTATTGCACCGATAACCTTTCTAGTGCATGACTATTAGATCTTGCTTGTAGCCATCATATGTGTCCTAATCGGGATTGGTTTGTTGATTTTAAAGGACTAGAAGGTGGAGATGTCTATACGGCAACTAACGAACCATGTGCCACCATTGGAATTGGTTTAATACGCTTGAAGAATCATAATGGATTAGTTAGAACTTTAACTGATGTTTGATATGTATTGAGCTTGATTAAAAATCTTATTTTTATGGAAACTCTTGAATCAAAGGGTTTCATAGTTATTGCAAAAGGAGTGATGAAAGTCATTTCCAATGCATAGGTGGTGATGAAAGGCATTTGAAAGAATAATTTGTATAACTATCATGGTAGTATAATTATTGGAATTGTTGCAACAACTTCTAGTGAGGATAATGAGATGGAAGTTGCTAGGTTATGGCATAGACGTTTGGGTTTAATAGCTTTTTTATTGGTAGCTGTCATGAGTTATTGTGCTATCAATTGCATAGAAAATTCTGTTTAAGGAGACAGGGTATTAATTGGGACCGTTTGAGACCCCTCCAGCCTTTCCTAAGAATTAGTAAGTGTAATCTTTAGTACAATTTTTACATGTAAAAAGTGAGCCAGATATCAAACAAGCCAGAAATTTACTTCTTTGTATTTATTAGGGATTTTAAGCTTGTTTCTTTGTATTAGGATTTTTTATGATTTTTTCCCAAGAGCTAATTAATCATGTGTGTCCTGTATGTGTGTTATTGAATCCCGGCTCATTGTATAAATATGCTCTTTAAATTTGTCTTTAGAATTTTACCCCTTTGCATTAGGTTTTTAAAGCTTGTTTCTATGTTACAGAAAGGTCAAAAGCGAGCCAGAAAGGAAACCCCAAGCAAATCTTCTAGGCAAGAATCTGAAACACCTGCCAAGGTGTGTTTTCTTACTCTACTAGAAGTTTATTTTGGTTTGCTGCATATCCGTCATGCAGTAGTGACTAGTCTTTGTTATGCATTCTCTTCCATGGAAACATTGGGGGTTGAATTTAATTCTTCATTATAACTTGTGTTTGTGGTTATCTGATTTATGGTGATGGTTTAGTATCATTTCTTATTATCTGCTAATGGTATATTAGTGCTAGACTTGGTTAAATATAATCATTGAATTCCTTCTAAAATAGCATTTGACACTCCTTGCAAAAAAAGTTCCTTGTGATCTGCAAAGCAGTTGGAAGTTTATAAGGTGTGCCTCGGGGCAGCTATGATGTTATGGTTATGGTTTGTTGACCTTTAGAGTTTAGTCACAATTTTTAGAGCTGTAGAGCTACTTAATAGTTAAATAACTAAAGCTGATTCTTTGATAATAGATGACTTTGTTGATTAATGTCTTGAATATTTTATTTTATACCAAGGAATAAAGTTAGGTTGGTTTGTGCACCCATAGCTTAAGCTATTGAATAAAGGCTTGTGAATGATTTTTATAATTTTATAGGTTACATTTTATAGTTGGATTTTTTCAGTTATTGTTTGACTTGAATTAGAAGCATGTCTGCTTTAACGGATTATTAGTTACTGTTTTATGGCTTCTAAAAATATCTTGTTATGTGTTTCCGTGGAGGATTTGGGATGTAAATTCTCTTATTCTACAAGGCATTAATTTTGGCACACTTAAAATTGTTTTTCTTATCTGGCTTCAGAAACAAAAGCAAGCTTCACAAGTTGGGAAGCGAAAGCAGTCTTCTGACACCGAGGAAGATGAGATAGCTGAACCTTCAGATGCACAAGATGATTCTGAGGATGATGTTTCAGTGCCAAAAAGTGAAAGTGATCATGAGGAAAGTGAATCAGATAAAGAGGAAGAAACACAGAAAATTAAATGTACTTCAAAAAAGATTGTGAGGGAGGATGAAACAACACCTGTAAAGAAGACCACTGCTTCAAAGACTGCCAAGAACAAGGAAAAAACTCCTACAAATACAAAGTCTACTTTAAAAAAGGCTATTAGTGACAGTACTTCTAAGTCCAAGCAATCTGCTTCTAAGAAACAGAAAACTGCAGGGGAAAACCAGGACAATAAAGGGAAGGTTGCAAACAAAAAACAAACTGACAAGTCTCCAAAGGCTGCAATTAAGGATCAAGGTGCGAACTTTCTCATTGCAGTCAATGATATCCTCTGTACTGCTTAATCTAATGCCAGTTCATTAATCCAAAAATGTCATTTTTAGAATCTGTGATCAATTTTGCTTGAGTTGTACCTGCAAAACCTTCCCTTTATATATTAACATATGACCTTTATACATTTGGACAAGTTACATAAAATCTTATGATTTTATAGGATCCAATTTTGTGGTTAAGTATGGCTTTGTTGCCTTCTTTTTCTGTGCTTATCCTTTACATTCTGATGTCAATCGTAGGCAAGGGTAAAAGTAGTGAGAAGGCCAAGACAGAGCCTAGTAGGGAGGAGATGCATCAAGTGGCTGTTGATATTTTGAAGGAAGTAGATTTCAATACTGTAAGTAATGTTTTCATGTGCCATTTCGTGTTTTATTTGAATACTATAATTTTTTTAATATAAATTTATGTGTTCCTTGATGCAGGCAACTTTATCTGATATCCTCAAGCGACTTGGTATGGTTTTTTTCTGCTGCTAAATTCTCTCTCCCTTCCAAGAAGAGAAGGGAAGTTATTTCCTGAACTAAGCTCATTGGTAGAGAAATGTTGACAGGTACACATTTTAGCTTGGATTTAATGCATAGAAAAGCAGAGGTGAAGGATATAATTACAGATGTAATTAACAACATGTCTGATGAAGATGGAGAGGAAGCAGAGAATGACGGGGATGATGATGCAGACAAAGATGATGAATGATTATAGATTTGTAATTTGGGTAAATAATCTTGGACCCCTGCAAAAGTTATATGCAAGTGGTTCATTCTACAGCTAGATTCTGTCCACATGATTTCGTGGAAGCTGTCTTTTCGGATAATTGGCTTCAATTGATATTTGATTATTTGGTTTCTGTTGTGACATTTCTCCATAATAGGTATTGTAATCTATTAGATTTAGCCCTATTCTCTGTATTACTGATGTGACCTTAGTCTTATATTTGAATAGGTTGTTTATTCACCTGCCTGTAAACAGTATTTTACCCTTTTAGATCAACATGTGATTATTTCTATCGGCCAACATGAATTGTTTTTTTGTCCAATTCTTAGTTTGTTAATTTCCAATGACATTTTCTAATTTTCAACTTGTTTCTTGTGTTTATACTGCATGAACTAGTGTAGCTATTAGAATAAATGGTGAAAGGTTTGAGTAATTATCTATATGTTTGAGTAATTATCCTAATGTTTTAGGTCTTATTATTTTCACTGTAAACAAAAAAGAGTAAAAGATTAGTGTCAACTGTAACACCCTGGAGCCAACTTACAAATCCCAAGATAATTACCGTCACCATATAAAATCTCTTAGATAACTTATTTTTCCACATGGTAATTATCAAGAGATTCACAACCTGATTCCAAGGGTTACTGATACAATATCAGAGTACGCAACCTTTTACATAATTAACTTGTTTATTATTATACATAACATAAGAGTTTCATACATATTATATTTTACAACAGGCACCTAGATCTTATAAAATATAAAGACGTACAGTACCAACAACATAGTATACACACAATACAGCCACAGTAGACATGCAAGCAAGCATCATCATCAAAAGCCTTCATAATTCATCCAAATTAGGCAGCTTCCACTTTGTCACATATCTTCCTGGTTAATCACTAAAAGGGGTTGCCACAAGTAACAGAAAGAGTGAGATAAAATACCAAATAAATAGAAATCAAATTAGAATAACCACAACCACAAGTAGGATGCTATGCGATGCAGATGCCAAACAAGTGTTTTGTATTATATTACGTTCTTTTATATGAATGAAAATGCATGATGGATCCATTCTGGTGGGAACATCTGCAGTGATTTCCAACAATAACATTTTTACGGATATCCAACCGATACCGCGCCCCATAATGCAACACCAACATCGGATAACAATATCATAATATCAATAACAAGTGTTGCGGGACCCCCCTTAAGGACACACTGCTTAGCCCTTAAGACGGCCGTGGTATAAAACCACCACAGAGGTCTGTGCTCAACAGAGCGCGTTCCCCCACCAGGAACCCCCTCAAAGAACCCCTCTGCGGATTCTTTGAACGGCCAATGCATATGATGCATGAAGGCATTTCATTATCAAATTCCTTTATAACTAATTTTAACAATAAAATTATTATAACAATCAATTAAGCATACTTTATTTATAACTCAAGAATATGGAAACACATTTTCCATATTATTTATATCATAATTCAATCATACGGAAACACATTTCCCATAATATTCATATCATATTTCAAACATATGAAAACATATTTTCCATAATATTTCATATTTCAAATAATATGGAAACATATTTTCCATGTTATAGTAATTGTTTAATATCCTATTCTAAACCATTTGCATCCATTTCACAATTTAATTCAAATTCAATTAAAATATAACTATATGAGTTTCTAAACAATTAAGCAAACAATTCTAACTTAATTTCCATGTATTCAATATCTTATCCCCTCTTTCTTACCTCAAGTGAAGATCGTTAAACTTTCCTTATGCTAAACTCCTTTGTATTTCTTCAAATCTTCAAGTTTGCGTAATTTCTCCTTATGCGAAAATTAAAGAAAGAAGGTTTTGAGAGCTTGAAGAGGGAGATGAAAGGTTATAGGATCAGTGAGGTTTTTGGTCTGAGGAAATGTGGGAGGTCAGGGCTCTATTTATAGGCTTTCAATGTCGGTTACTGTAGCAATTTACTGTAGCAAATCACTGTAGCATCTCGAAATTGACATGAGGCGGTGGAAAATTGGAGAATTCTCACGAATTCTCTACATTCTACAACATTTTTCATGTGACGTTACTGTAGCATTTTACTGTAGCATTTTACTGTAGCATTTTACTGTAGTAGATTTTTATTTTATTTTATTATTCTATTCTACATTCTATTCTCGTTTATTTTCGTTTTAAGTCAAACTGAAAATATCCTTGTATTCATAATTAAATTTCCTATTTTCTAGGTTTCATTTCTTATTTCTCTGAGAAATTTTAATTTTTTCACTATTTAATTTACTGCTTAAAAAATTGGGCTGTTACACTCTCCCCCCGTTATAAAAATTTCGTCCTCGAAATTTAAACGTACCTGGTTAAAATAATTCAGGATATTGATTCCTCATCTCATCTTCTCGCTCCCAAGTCATGCTTACTTCATCTCCTTGTTGCCAAGCTACTTTTGGTATAGTACCACTACTTTCAGTTACTAAGTATCTAATATACTCAGAGTTCTAACAATTTTACATTATCTAACTAATAATTATACAGAAACATACAAAGAGCACACATAACACACAAGCACATAAATTTCAAACAAATAGCAATCAAGGTTCATACACTTCAAGCTATCTTATGTTAATTTCTAGTTAATTCCTAAGGTTTTCTTTATATTTTATATACCATTGCTCTGATACCACTTCAGTTGTAACACCCTGGAGCCAACTTACAAATCCCAAGATAATTACCGTCACCATATAAAATCTCTTAGATAACTTATTTTTCCACATGGTAATTATCAAGAGATTCACAACCTGATTCCAAGGGTTACTGATACAATATCAGAGTACGCAACCTTTTACATAATTAACTTGTTTATTATTATACATAACATAAGAGTTTCATACATATTATATTTTACAACAGGCACCTAGATCTTATAAAATATAAAGACGTACAGTACCAACAACATAGTATACACACAATACAGCCACAGTAGACATGCAAGCAAGCATCATCATCAAAAGCCTTCATAATTCATCCAAATTAGGCAGCTTCCACTTTGTCACATATCTTCCTGGTTAATCACTAAAAGGGGTTGCCACAAGTAACAGAAAGAGTGAGATAAAATACCAAATAAATAGAAATCAAATTAGAATAACCACAACCACAAGTAGGATGCTATGCGATGCAGATGCCAAACAAGTGTTTTGTATTATATTACGTTCTTTTATATGAATGAAAATGCATGATGGATCCATTCTGGTGGGAACATCTGCAGTGATTTCCAACAATAACATTTTTACGGATATCCAACCGATACCGCGCCCCATAATGCAACACCAACATCGGATAACAATATCATAATATCAATAACAAGTGTTGCGGGACCCCCCTTAAGGACACACTGCTTAGCCCTTAAGACGGCCGTGGTATAAAACCACCACAGAGGTCTGTGCTCAACAGAGCGCGTTCCCCCACCAGGAACCCCCTCAAAGAACCCCTCTGCGGATTCTTTGAACGGCCAATGCATATGATGCATGAAGGCATTTCATTATCAAATTCCTTTATAACTAATTTTAACAATAAAATTATTATAACAATCAATTAAGCATACTTTATTTATAACTCAAGAATATGGAAACACATTTTCCATATTATTTATATCATAATTCAATCATACGGAAACACATTTCCCATAATATTCATATCATATTTCAAACATATGAAAACATATTTTCCATAATATTTCATATTTCAAATAATATGGAAACATATTTTCCATGTTATAGTAATTGTTTAATATCCTATTCTAAACCATTTGCATCCATTTCACAATTTAATTCAAATTCAATTAAAATATAACTATATGAGTTTCTAAACAATTAAGCAAACAATTCTAACTTAATTTCCATGTATTCAATATCTTATCCCCTCTTTCTTACCTCAAGTGAAGATCGTTAAACTTTCCTTATGCTAAACTCCTTTGTATTTCTTCAAATCTTCAAGTTTGCGTAATTTCTCCTTATGCGAAAATTAAAGAAAGAAGGTTTTGAGAGCTTGAAGAGGGAGATGAAAGGTTATAGGATCAGTGAGGTTTTTGGTCTGAGGAAATGTGGGAGGTCAGGGCTCTATTTATAGGCTTTCAATGTCGGTTACTGTAGCAATTTACTGTAGCAAATCACTGTAGCATCTCGAAATTGACATGAGGCGGTGGAAAATTGGAGAATTCTCACGAATTCTCTACATTCTACAACATTTTTCATGTGACGTTACTGTAGCATTTTACTGTAGCATTTTACTGTAGCATTTTACTGTAGTAGATTTTTATTTTATTTTATTATTCTATTCTACATTCTATTCTCGTTTATTTTCGTTTTAAGTCAAACTGAAAATATCCTTGTATTCATAATTAAATTTCCTATTTTCTAGGTTTCATTTCTTATTTCTCTGAGAAATTTTAATTTTTTCACTATTTAATTTACTGCTTAAAAAATTGGGCTGTTACACTCTCCCCCCGTTATAAAAATTTCGTCCTCGAAATTTAAACGTACCTGGTTAAAATAATTCAGGATATTGATTCCTCATCTCATCTTCTCGCTCCCAAGTCATGCTTACTTCATCTCCTTGTTGCCAAGCTACTTTTGGTATAGTACCACTACTTTCAGTTACTAAGTATCTAATATACTCAGAGTTCTAACAATTTTACATTATCTAACTAATAATTATACAGAAACATACAAAGAGCACACATAACACACAAGCACATAAATTTCAAACAAATAGCAATCAAGGTTCATACACTTCAAGCTATCTTATGTTAATTTCTAGTTAATTCCTAAGGTTTTCTTTATATTTTATATACCATTGCTCTGATACCACTTCAGTTGTAACACCCTGGAGCCAACTTACAAATCCCAAGATAATTACCGTCACCATATAAAATCTCTTAGATAACTTATTTTTCCACATGGTAATTATCAAGAGATTCACAACCTGATTCCAAGGGTTACTGATACAATATCAGAGTACGCAACCTTTTACATAATTAACTTGTTTATTATTATACATAACATAAGAGTTTCATACATATTATATTTTACAACAGGCACCTAGATCTTATAAAATATAAAGACGTACAGTACCAACAACATAGTATACACACAATACAGCCACAGTAGACATGCAAGCAAGCATCATCATCAAAAGCCTTCATAATTCATCCAAATTAGGCAGCTTCCACTTTGTCACATATCTTCCTGGTTAATCACTAAAAGGGGTTGCCACAAGTAACAGAAAGAGTGAGATAAAATACCAAATAAATAGAAATCAAATTAGAATAACCACAACCACAAGTAGGATGCTATGCGATGCAGATGCCAAACAAGTGTTTTGTATTATATTACGTTCTTTTATATGAATGAAAATGCATGATGGATCCATTCTGGTGGGAACATCTGCAGTGATTTCCAACAATAACATTTTTACGGATATCCAACCGATACCGCGCCCCATAATGCAACACCAACATCGGATAACAATATCATAATATCAATAACAAGTGTTGCGGGACCCCCCTTAAGGACACACTGCTTAGCCCTTAAGACGGCCGTGGTATAAAACCACCACAGAGGTCTGTGCTCAACAGAGCGCGTTCCCCCACCAGGAACCCCCTCAAAGAACCCCTCTGCGGATTCTTTGAACGACCAATGCATATGATGCATGAAGGCATTTCATTATCAAATTCCTTTATAACTAATTTTAACAATAAAATTATTATAACAATCAATTAAGCATACTTTATTTATAACTCAAGAATATGGAAACACATTTTCCATATTATTTATATCATAATTCAATCATACGGAAACACATTTCCCATAATATTCATATCATATTTCAAACATATGAAAACATATTTTCCATAATATTTCATATTTCAAATAATATGGAAACATATTTTCCATGTTATAGTAATTGTTTAATATCCTATTCTAAACCATTTGCATCCATTTCACAATTTAATTCAAATTCAATTAAAATATAACTATATGAGTTTCTAAACAATTAAGCAAACAATTCTAACTTAATTTCCATGTATTCAATATCTTATCCCCTCTTTCTTACCTCAAGTGAAGATCGTTAAACTTTCCTTATGCTAAACTCCTTTGTATTTCTTCAAATCTTCAAGTTTGCGTAATTTCTCCTTATGCGAAAATTAAAGAAAGAAGGTTTTGAGAGCTTGAAGAGGGAGATGAAAGGTTATAGGATCAGTGAGGTTTTTGGTCTGAGGAAATGTGGGAGGTCAGGGCTCTATTTATAGGCTTTCAATGTCGGTTACTGTAGCAATTTACTGTAGCAAATCACTGTAGCATCTCGAAATTGACATGAGGCGGTGGAAAATTGGAGAATTCTCACGAATTCTCTACATTCTACAACATTTTTCATGTGACGTTACTGTAGCATTTTACTGTAGCATTTTACTGTAGCATTTTACTGTAGTAGATTTTTATTTTATTTTATTATTCTATTCTACATTCTATTCTCGTTTATTTTCGTTTTAAGTCAAACTGAAAATATCCTTGTATTCATAATTAAATTTCCTATTTTCTAGGTTTCATTTCTTATTTCTCTGAGAAATTTTAATTTTTTCACTATTTAATTTACTGCTTAAAAAATTGGGCTGTTACATCAACTACTTAGAAATCGTGCAATGCACAAGATTTTGGTTTTAACAAATTTATATCTATAAATTATTTTTTGAATTATAATTTTTTTCTAACACTAAAATTATGTATTAAAATGAGTGCAATTCTGTTATATGTTTTATAATTTAAAATCTACTTTTAAAAAATTAAATTTATTATCAATTGATGTTTCCAGATTTTAAAAATTTAATAAATATCAATAAAAAATTTTAATGTTGAAATATTAAATTAAATATAATTAAAAAATTTGAATTTCAAAAATAAAAAATAAAATTAATGTGTGATTTTACCTTATATTTATTGTCTCATTTTTTTTAACAACTATCCCCTTGCTTTAAAATATCAAATTTTGAATATTTTATTTTAAAATATAAGAAACATTAATATTTTTTATCTATTAAATGAATAATTTCTTTTCTATCCCTAATTTTTCGTAAGGTTAAATTTTTTAGATACATTTGTTACATAAACCACTATTTTAATTATTTAATATATTAGGGATATATTATGAAAAATAAATAAATTTATGATATATAAATTAAAACAAATTCATGGTTTGGTCAACTTTATCTTGTATGAAGAAACATAGAATTTGTGTTGCATCTTTCTTTAATTTTCTGCTCCATCTTTATGAAGAGAAAATAGCTCAACATATGTTCAGTGCTATTATGTTTGTTCCTTAAATTGTTTTAGGAAAATGTTAACTAATACTCTAGTATTTGTTAAGCAGGTAAAAATAAATTTTATTTATTTAAAATATTATTAAAGTTTATCCATCTTGATTTTTAGATAATTTTTAATTAAAAAAATTCTATTTTAGTTTCTTAAATAATACTCTTAGGAATTTGGTTCCTTATATTTTTGTATCAATTTAGTCATTTATGTTTTAATATTATCATAATTATAATTATTTGTATAAAAATACACCTATTTAGTAAAAATATTTTTAACATTACGATAATTACTTATTAAAAATAAAAATATTATTATACTATAACATAACAATTTTTTATTTTTATATTTATTACCATATTATTTGACTTTTGCTATTTTTTTTATAAACCTTATTTAAACTCAGAAAAGACCATTATGAGCTTGAGTTTGAATTGGACATGACACTTGGATTTGAGTTTGAGTTGACTAACTTGGTTGTTATTATGATTTATTTATTAACTAATATTATTTTAGTTTTTATAATCAATTTATTCTTATTTTCACTCTCACAAAGTTACTTATTTTAATACTTTTATATAAATAGGAGTTTTAAAATTAATCATGAAATAATATGATATTAATGTAACCATCCTGCACATTAACTTATTTTTCAAAAGAAATACTTTCACATGTATGTAATTTTTTTATTATCAAAATTTAATTGTATTTCTAATTTTTTATGATACATTAAATTTTGTTATTTGATAAAGCATCGAATAACTTTTAAAATTTCTAAATCCCTATATAATTGATGTATAGAAAAACAAAACACTTTCAATTAGATTGATGAAATTCAGTCCTTATAATATATTATTGAACAAGAAATTTTTATTTATAAAATAATTTTTAATTTCATCCTGCATATATTTTATTTTATTGTCCTTTCACAAAATTATTATATGAATATCTAATATATTATTTTTAGCTTTGTTTATTTCCAAATAAAATAATTTATCATCATTTCAAAAAAAATTAGTATTTTGTTTACTCCATTGGTTAAGCACCTTGAAATCTGGGTCTCTTGCCTCCTAAAAATTTAACATCATGAAATTATCTGTTAGATCTTAATAAGATTTTATATGTAACATCCTAAATTAAAATTTTAAGGGTATATGAAACAACCCGACTTAAATAAAAGTAAATCTGAGACAGGGGAACTTTTTCGCGTTCACAAAGCCGTTCAGAATAGGAGTCGGGATAAAATAAAACAAATTGAAGTCATGGGAAGCAGAAAACCGATCAGAGGTAAGAGAAGATTGGGTCAGTATGCCACACGCTGGCAAGACCCAGCTTCGGTTAAACAAAAGCCAGCGGATAACGCTTGGGCGAACCATACTCGCTGGAGCGAACCCTTATTCGCTGAAGCGAGCCCACGCACTCGGGTAATTCCATCACTCGGAATCGGGACCTACGTTCACTCAGGAACGGTCCCCTTAGGGTCATGCTTCACTCGATAAACTCTTACTTAGCCAGATCCTTATTTTTATTCTGGAAGGTCACAGTCGTATTTCATTCGGAAGCATTTTAATCTCCACTCGGGAAAGGATTCCCTCGGTTATTCCACTCGGAGTCTATAAACCTTCCTTCACCCGGAAGTATTTCCCCTTCGGTTAGGTCTCACCCAGAATTAATTTAATCTTGCTTCACTCAGAGATACATCAACTCAATTCACTCGGAAATGTCTTACACATTCTTCACTCGGTGGTATTTTAGCAATTCTTACTCGGGAGGTTTACTAGGTCAAGTCTCACTCGGAATTATGTAACCCTTATTCACTCGGAAGTAGGTTTCTTAGAATATACCTCAATCAGAACCGTCATAACCATTCCTCCCTCGGAAGTGGTTCATTCGGAATTTCCCATTCGGGAATAATTAAACCTATCTTCGCTCAGGGGAATCTCTCTCACTAAGGTCCCTCTCGAAATCGGTTTACTGAGATGGATTTCACTCGGAACACATTGTGACCGTTCTTCCCTCGGAAGAATTCCCTCGGTCAACTCTCGCTCGGGAGTATTTAAGTATTCTCCATTCGGGAGAGATTTATTCAACTGTTTTTCACTCGGGGCATCATGACTATTCTTCCCTCGGAAGTAGTCCCTCCGAATACATATCTCTCGGAATCATTTCAAGCCTACATCACTCGGAAAAGGCTCACTCACTAAAGCCTCACTCGAAAAAGGCTCTCATAGCTATATTCCACTCGGAAACTTATTGACTTAACATTATTCTTACAACGCCACCTAATGGACAATTCAGATAACTTCATAACAATGTAAATATACATACACTTGTCCACAACCCGGTTAATTCAATTATATATATATATATATCCAGGACAATCGTCATACATAAGAGCCGGCCAAGGCTACATCAGACTATATACAATATGTACAATATGTACACTACAACAGCATAAGTACTCATCACTCAGACTTGAGGATCTCTCGTCATTCACCATCCTGGCTGATTTCCACTGAAAATATAGCCACAGTAGGGGTGAGCATTTTACATATTAAATGATAGTTATTGACTCGGATTAATCCTCAAATCCTCAATTATTCAATTATATATCTCAATCAACAATAATACACACTGCCATTCAATATGAATGTTCACACAACATCATCCGATCGGAATTATTCCATTCATTCAGGGCTATATAATTCGCATTATTCTCAACAACATATACTCACAACCATACCATCACATTGCACTCGGTACAGTATCAATATACATACATTCATCCAGTTGGAATTCACTCAAGTCATTCAAGACTATATGAATCAGGTTATTCTCAATAACATATGTACATAAACACACAAGACACATTGCACTCGGCAACAGATTCAGTGTACAAACATTCATTCAGTCGGATCCGACTACTCATTATAAATTTTTATGTTGCAACATAGGCTCTCAGCCTTTTATTCAGCTCTCAGCTGATCCGGGCATTTTACTGGTACCAAACCGTTTGCCCTCTCATGTGACACAAACACTCTCAGCGTCAACGGCAGTGTCACGGGCTAAACCCCAAGCCTCAGCCAAGAGGTTTGCCTGAGCCCCGCTCAAAGGTCTTTGATAGCATCCCATGCATAGGTTAAACCCCGAGCCTCGCTCAAGAGGTTTGCCTTGAGTCCCACTCAAGGTCTTTGATTGTATTTCACACATATTCATCCGATTGCCGTTTATATATTGAGCGTCCCATGCTATATGCTCTCAGCATTTTCAATGGCGAATCAGATGCATATGGTCGTATTCATCAAGCGTCCCACGCTATATGCACTCGGCATCATCATTTTATCATATGCATCTCTTGCAGTTTAATATAAAACAACAATCGGAGATTTATCCACTGTCTTACAGTATAATGCACTCGGCAATCATAATAACATTCACATGCATCTCATGCATTTTAATATAAAACAACAACGGAGATTTATCCACTGTCTCACAGTATAATGCACTCGGCAATCATAATAACATACACATACATCTCATGCATTTTAATATAAAACAACAACGGAGATTTATCCACCATCTCACAGTATAATGCACAAGGCAATCACACTCACAGCAACAAGCATCTCATGCATTCACTCCGCATCCTCATGTTTATCAACATACATCTCATGGACGGAAATCGACATGCACCACACAATTTATAATCATCACACATCCGGGTTATCACTCAATCGAAATACAACAATCAACATATTACAAGTACAACACAACACAGTAAAGTAATTTCACCCGGAACCCGTCCATAAACCATGCATTTGAGATGTAAATCAGCCCCCCTACCTGGAATGAAGATTCCAGAAGCTCCTCGAGCTTCAACTCCGATCGGTTGCTCTCCGATCATTCCTTCTTAATCAAACGACCATGCTTCCAGTCGTCCAACACAGTACTCTGCTTTGGAGAAACCCCGAGCTGTTCACTCTCTCGAACAGCCCTTCCTCCACGACTCTTCACGCTCTGCATGCAAGACAGCGGAGGATTCCAAGCCTCCAAGACACAACGTTGTTCTCTCTCTCGGTCCAGTGGAGGATTCCAAAAGCTGTTCCCCTCACTCGAACAGTCCAATCCTCACCAACAATGGAGGACTTCCAGACTTCCAGGCACCCAACGCTGTTTAGGCAAGAACAGTGGAGGATCCCAAGCCTCCAAGACACTCAGCTCTCTGCTCACTCTCTTGAGCAGCTCTGTCTCACCATCAGTAGAATATTTCTACAACTCCGAGGCACTTTAACGCTGCACACTTCCACTCGAGATTCCAACAGCCTTCGAGTGGAAAAAGAATGTGAAGTAGAAGGAGCTTGGGTTGATCACAAACAGCCCTCTGCATGCACGAAGAGGAGTGGCTCACTCTCTCAGCCTTGTCCAACTCAGTGTGAATAATGAGTGAGAGAGAGAGATCGAACCCCTTTTATACTATCAGGGGCACATGCGTCATTTTCCTGACCTCTTTGTATTATTCAACCATTAGCTTTAATCTGTAATTAACCTTAATCAGGAACTAATCTTAGTCGGTAGTTAAATCTAAATCAGGATGTTATAGTATAATCTTGAGTTTGAGACTAAATTAATTACTCCATCTAAACTAAGTTCTCCAAGTTTAATTATTTAATTTTTTTTTCTTCTTAATCTTTATTTTAAAATTTATTTTTATCCTAAATCATTAATTTTTTAATTCTTTTCTTTAATTCTGTAACATCCGTTTCTTTTTTATAATTCAATTTCTGTCTTTCTTTTAATGTTTTTTATTTCTCTCATACACTCTCTGCACTCCCTCTCTTACCTCCCAAGTTACTTCACTCTCAATTCACTCTCTTTTCTTTCTTTTTTTATTTTTCTACCTCACTCTCTCATTCACTCTATCTCTCATTTCCATCTCACTCTCATCAGAATCTCTCTTTTCTTTATTCCCTTCACGTAGCTATCTTTTTTTCTTTAATTCTTCTTTAAATTTTTTACTTAATTAATTCCTTCTCTGGACCACATTTTTAAAAGTAAATGAGTTAAAGGAAATAAAGGTTGGAATGTCCAAAAACCAAAATGCTCATAAAACCCCGGTACGGAACTATAGACCCAACCCCAACCAAGAAAGCTAACACTAAGTCAGAGTCAGATGCAAGTGGCCAACTTGCTTTTGACTTAAGCCTGCAACTCTAACATGGGTCAAATTGTAAGTTGTACATAACCAAATCTATAAATAAGAAGCATTCATAACACATAGACAGTTCATTGACTACACTTATTAATTACATTTTGTACATCATTATTACTTCGTTGTACCTGTTACTGACTTAAGCATCAGAGTCTTTTTTATAGGTACAACCTCAGTGCACCTAGTATAATCCGGATCAGACAAGGACAAGTAGAACTTCAAGGACACGGTGATCCCCACTGGACCTGTGTTTAATAATATCGAACTCTCACTGAGACAGTGTAATAATTGAGAGTAAGGTTTTGACACCGGTTGTGAGAGGAGCATTTTACCCTCACACACCACATAGAATAATTTACACTATATTTTATTTAAGGAATTAAATTATTATACAATATTTAAATTATTTAAATAAAGTTTTACATTATAAATATATTATATATTATAATTGAAATTTTTAGAAGTAACTATACAAAAAGTATTTTAGAAAAATTTTGTACCTTGACGTCATTTTGGTAACAGATGAATTATATTAAGAAAAATTAATTAAATAAAATGTCGTTATAAGATATAGAGATTGTAAAATAATTTTAAACTATGGTTTTGGCGATTAATAGCTAAATTGTGTTAAAATGACGATTTTGGTAGCGTATAAATTATTAAAAATAATTATTATTAATTTAGGAACTTTTGGCTTTATCCCCTATTGTGTTGATTTTGATATTGTGATGATCAATGAGATGTTGTAAATATATGATGGATTGATTGTGGTTCCTGTTTCTATGTACTATTAAAAAGTATAATGAATTGATGATGATAAATGATTTGGTATGCTTGCTGTGCAATAGTGAATTGAGAAAACTGTGGTATATCATAAATTAATGATGTTGACAAGCTAGGGTAGCTTAATTGACGATAAGAATGGATAATCATTGTTGTTTATGCATAACATTTGCATATAAAGCTTACAAGACTATAGGGGGCCTGTAAAGTTGGCCCCAAATGGGAGGGCTTAGACCCTGTGGTGGTTTCTTCGGACTCCACAAAAGACCTTGAGTGGGACTCAAGGAGGCCTTTGAGTGGGACTCAAGACTAGCCTGCAACACTACCATTATCGCTGGGAGTGACTATGTTGCATGGATGGGCAAGTGGTTTGATACCTGTAAAACGGTTGAATCAACTGGGAGCTGAGACATATTGTTATTTATTGATATCCCATCGTTAGAGATGGATCTGCATGTATTGCATTATAGCTACGATGCAGCCACTGTGACATTGGTATGTTGTGGGACAACTATTGATGTGCACTAAAAGTTAAGGGGCAGCCATTATGATCATGAGATGTTGCGAGACAGCTATTGAGGATGGTTGATATTATATGGTGATAATGTGATTCTGTGAATGTATTTTTATGTTAGATTAAATGGCAATCATAATGTGATGAACTGGATTAATTACATGAGATGTGGGATGTCGAATTTGGTGTGTGTGTGTGTGTGTATATATATATATATATATATATATATATATATATATGCTCACCCTTGCACCTATTTTTATCTTGTAGTGAACTTAGACCATGAGGATGATTACTTAAAACTTGAGAAGCTAGCGGTGAATGTACCTTAGTGTGGGTTTGTTTGTGTATAGGACCGTTGTATAGTTTTTGATATAGTACCCTTGGTCAGCTATTGATGTATATAGATTTCTCTTTTGATACTGATATGTTTGTGTAGTGGATATAGGTAGCTGACGACTTTATTAGAAGTCTACTTTGATTTTGATATGCACTTGTGAATTATAGTGATGTTGATATCAATGCAGACGAACCATATTAGATGCCATGAAATTAATTTAGTATGAAATACTGGGTGATCAGATCGGTTTGCTAAAATTAAAAAAAAAAATTCTACTCATATTTTTATTAAGTGAGTGTCACATTTTTAGTTGTATCAGAACATTTGGGGTTCACACTATCTCCTTTCTCTAGTCAAGGAAGGTAATGGTTTTAATCAATGATTTTAAAATTATGATAAATTAAAATAACAATAAAGAACGAACCAATGGACCAAAAAACTATGAAAGAGAAGAAGAAAACAGTGCACTAGTGTCGTCTTGAAACAGATTACGGAAAGGATAAAATGCACCAATTTTTAATTTGTTCAATGATAAACTGATGCTCAAGCTTTTCTTTGCGTTGATTATTCCATAATCCCACCCATTGTTTTTTTAATATATTTTATTCAAACTCAAAGCAAATACAACATTATGAATAATAAAATTTTCTCCATTGATAACAAAATTTTTCAAAACTTGAAATTGAGATTACATATTAAATTAAATCGGCTCTTTATCGACTGATTCACGCATTCGATAGTACAGTATGTGTCCGTGTGTTTGGTCAACACCACATGTGTCTTTGATTGATGATAATATGGAACATATCCAACCAAATATTCTTCCCCAGAGATATCCCTGTTTAGGTCAACGTAACATTTAAAATCCTTCCCAATCACCAAAATTGTCTACAGGTCCCTAATCTATATACTAAAAAAATCAAGACACGATAGTTGTATTCATAACACAAAAACACTAATTAGGTTTTTCTCGAGTTTCAACTTACATACAAATTACAGGGTTCTCAATTTAACAACAATAAATGGGGTCACGTATCTACAAAATATTTATACCAAAAGCTGGTAATTATCAGGAGCCCAGCTAAGGTTAGAAGTATAAGACGATGGGCTACATAAAACCGATGTGGGACTCTGCCTGTGACTGTGACCCAAAGGAAAAGAACAACCTACGGAACCCATATCTTCATCTTGCTGGGTACTTTCCATCTCTGCAAGTGCCTCACAAAACAAATCAACACAACAAGGAAGCCATAAGGGACCATCGTTTCTGTAGCCATATTCTCTCTCAGCAGCGTCCAAAAGTTCCTTGAACAAAGGGTGGTTTGCTGTCTTGATCTTCACCACGAATCTCTGTCTTTCTGGCCCAACGTAGACACAAATACAACCCTGTGGAGCCACTTGAGGCTTCTTCTTCATCTTCAATTTGCCATAGCTACCACTTGCATTGTTTTCACTATTCAACCTCTTTCTGCTTCCCAACACCCTCTTACATTTCTTCACAAAATCCATCTTTTTCCGAAAAAATAAATTTAAAACTTTGTCTCTCTCGAACTTCGTTTAGTTCAACCGGTCTCGCTTGTTTTACTTAGATGAGTAAAGTGTATGAATTGTTGTTGTTCTATACTTTTTTGTCGAATCGAACAACACTAAAGAGTAAGCGGATATCTTGTTTTTGATCTGTAGAGAAAAAACACAGAGGCGAGAGAGTATTGATTGGAATAAGGTTATTAGAAGAGGATGATGGGGAAAGCATGAAGCATGCGATATTGAAAAGTGTTGTGTTGTGTTTGTTGTTGGTATGAACATGGAAGTTGAGTTTCCCTTTTATAGAGGATTGGTCTCACACGGTCACATTTCTAAGCATTTAAAACTGCCACTTTCGTTTTATTCTTTGTAACTTCGTTGATATTGCACGCGCTGTGTATTTTGAATTCAATTTTACACAGTGCTTGAAAGCTAAGTAGTGTAAATTCCTTAGAGGACATAATTGAATAGCGAATGGGATTGAGAGTATAAACGATATATGTCGTCTTATGTCTTTAGAAAAGTCAAATGTTTGATAACCGAACTACTTTGAAATCTTTAATTATTTATTCAAGTATATTAAACCCGTAAGTTTAGTAATTATCCGTTGACTAGAGATAATTATCGAGAATGTAATTTTTTAATTGTTTTGAATTATATAATTGAACATAATGTCATCTCATTGCTAAAAACAATCATAAAAATCATATATTTAAAACATATTTAAATTTATAAGGATTAAAATGAATAAAAAATTGTAAGAGAAAAAATCAATTTAATCATATATTAGAAATTGATGATTAACTATAAATGTAGTTTTTATTCTCACTTTTAATTTGAATAATTAAATTATAAAAATTTTAATTTAAAATGTAACATTTGATACTGTAATTCTTATAAATTTTTAATTTATTAATATTTTCCAGATTAATTCTCAGAAAATCTTATTTACAAATAAAGATAGAAAAGAATAATAACACAAATAAAGATTTTGATCCTCAAGTCTCATTTTTCTTATCATAATTATTTTTTATTTCTCTTCCATTTTTTTCTACGTTACAGTCGTATCTCATATTTTCAGTTGTTTTCAACTTGTGAATATAATCTATTCGTTCATAAAGAAAAAAATTACACAATCTAAAAAATGGAACTATCTTATCTTAAAACTTTCTTATTCATCCTTTATTTATTATATTACATTAATTATTTTTATTTAATATCCCTTCCATTTCTATTTAACTATCTAAAGAAAAAAAATTATACATATTAAAATAATTTATTGTATTTTATCTTCATCTCTCACTTATTTATTTATCTTAAAATTCATTTTACTTTTAATATCAACAAGAAGAACGGAATTAAAATTAGAAGAATAACAATTCATACTCTTTTAAAATTATAAATAAATAATTAATATTCTCTTAAAATTTTAAATGAACAGTTAAATAAAAGTAAAATTTTATCTTTAGATTGACAGTTAAATAAAAAATAGATTTTTTTCTCTGGTATAAATACTATTAAAAAATAATTATTAATATTAGTTAAATATAGAGCAAATTTATGTTGTAGTTGAAGAGGGATGAAGGAAATATTCGTTATTATGGTTGGTGTGTGGGAACTGGGAGCTTTGTTTGTTGAATATGATTCCCCTCCCAAAAATAAAAAGAATGCGCGCTGTCAATCCTGACGAGTTAATTGCTAATCCTATAATAATTAATCATCGCAAACACATGCCTTTTTACTAAGTCAATTGCGCCAATCATCCTCCTTTTTTTTTTTTCCTAAATTAGTAATTTAACTATATCATATCATATAATATATTTGATTATCTGATTTTAAAAAACAATTATAACTTTTAATTATGTCCTTTATATAGTTTTTTTTAATTACTTCATTTTCTCTATCTATCCATACAATTGACAAAAAAAATAATCTTATCTTAAAATTATATAGGGCCTAGTATTTTGGAAAGAAAATAGCTAAAAAGGTTATTCTTTAGAGGTGAATAGAGTACGTAGCTTTTATGGAGAAGAAATAACATATTTAATTATATTTTTACTTTCGTGGTGCAATCATTACATTTATTTCAACTCAGTATTTTAAGTCAGAAAACTTAACATAATAACCCTAGATTTTATGCGTTTAAATTCTCTCAATTCTTTTCTCTCCCCAATTTCTTTCTAACTCTCTTTACATTTTTTCTCATTTACATTTACAAAATATATCAGTTACGGTTGTAATTTATTTTACTAGTTTAAAAATTTATCATATAAATAGTTATATTTGATAAATGAGTTTATCATATAGTAGCTTAACGTTCTTTTAAAAATTACTTGAATGTATAAGTTTTGAGTTTATTTTAATTTTTATACTTTTATCCTCGTTAATATTTAAAAAAAAATAACTCATTTATTTTTTAAAAGGTTATATTTTTATATTATTTTATATTTAACAGCTAATTTTCTCAAATACATTTTAATTTAATCAGTTTCTTGTCAATTTTCAACTTCCGTCTATCAACTTTAAGTTTATTGCTTGTTTATTCATTAGTTTTACCAAAAGCACCCAATGATTTAAGCTAATTTGTAACTTATTTTACTAGCTTATAAGTTTGTTACATAAAATAGTTCTATTTGGTAAAGAAGCTTATTTTAAAAACTTGTAGCATTTTTTTAAAAGTAGCGCTTAAGCTTCTAAGCTTTGAATCTGAGTTTATTTTATTTTTTACACTTTTATTCTCACGGAATATTTTTTAAAAGAATTCAACCATATCTATTTTTTAATATATATATATATATATATATATATATAATGTCATTTTACATTAAACAATTAGTTTTACCATATGCAATTTAATTTAATCAGTTAGCATATCAGTTTTTAGTTTCCAATTGTCAACTTTAAACTTTCAGTTAGTTTATCCACCAATTTTGACAAATATAATGAACCACACATACCATTCTCCATTTGTTTTCAAATGTAGCTTTTCGAGATCACCAAAAGATACAAATTCAAATTTTGTTATGGAAATTGAGAATGAAGATAGAAACATTATGGTATAGAAATATAAATCTTATAAGGATCAAATTATATCCTAACTTTAACTAATTCTTATGCCATTTAATAATTATTTATTGGATTATTATTTTTCAAAGCCTACTATTAAATTCAAAGTTTAGATCATATGTACATAAAAATTTAGACCATACACATCATTCATAAACAAAAAAATTAACATAATATATACTTTTGAAAATACAAGAAATTAAAGACTCTTTGATTGTACACTCATTGTTGTTTGATTTTAATAAATTTGACACGAATCATCTACACCATAAATAGACATAATTCAATGACTAAATTGTCAATTTAACGGTAATTATGACTTATTAAAGGTGTAGCAATTCGTTAAAGTTACATTAGTGTAACTTGATCCCTCATAAATGTGTTGAACTGGTGTAACTTGACCCCTTATATGTGTGAAATATATATTGGATGGTATAAGTTGACTCAATGTTATCACAAGTCAACAGTCACTATTAGGTTGTCAATATAAGCCGTCCCACCAAAAAATACACATGGCTTCGGAGTATAAGGCTTGTCAATTCATTCAACCCACCCCACTATGTCTGCCAACCTGTCAGGTTTTAAGTGAGGCAGGGCAGACCTACTTGTCTAGTTTTCTTTATGTGATAGTTTATAAGTAATCATGTGAAAATATGTAGTATTGAGTTGGTATTAGCATTGTTATTAAAACTGAATCGAATCATTCGGTCTGACTGATTAAACTGTGAACTAGCTAGATGACCAATCCTGGTTAGTTCTTTATTATTATCGGTTCAATCACGATATGGGCATAGTTTGCTTGAACCGGTACCTTTACGGGTTCAATGACCAATCTAGTTCTGAAAACATCAAGTATTTGTGTGATTATACTCAAATCTTTCCATTTTAGCATATTACCTTTGTTTTCTCTAACTTAACAAGCTTTATCTTTTTCTTTTTAAAAAAGCAAGTTAATTAACTATCACTTATCATTTTTTATGTTTTATTTTAATTGTTAATTTTGATTTTTTAGGCGAGTTAGGCTGATCAACTTACCATTAATAACCTTATAAAATAATTTTTTGTTTTTTTAATCTAATGGGTTAACTCACTAACCCGCTAATGAAATAAAACGAGTTAGAAAATTCAATCTTCCCTCGGTAGGTGGCCAAACCCACTTCACCATGCTTTCAATAAATTGATGGTGGGGGGGGGGGGGGGACTTGTTGACCCATTTTTGAAAGCCTAACCACTACCACTTCCATGCTTTAACGTGCAAAGGATCGCAAAGGCTTACACTCCTTTTGCCAATCGACTTCGTACACGCTGGAAAGTCATTGATTGTGCAAAATAACATGGCACACAATTTGAATGATCGCCCGGTAAACCCATCAAACACTTCAACCCCGTCTTCCCACAACCTTTTGAGGTCTTCAACCAATGGAGTTAAATATACATCAATGTCGTTCCCTGGTTGTCGTGGACCAGAAATCATCATTGATAACATCACATATTTTCGCTTCATGCACAACCATGGCGGCAAGTTGTAAACAAACAACAAAACAGGCCACGAACTATGGTTTGTGCTCAGGTTCCCAAACGGGTTCATGTCGTCTGTGGCTAGTGCAAGCCTAACATTTCTTGGTTCAATGGCAAATTCTGGAAAAATCCTATCCATTTTCTTCCATTGTGACCCATCGGCCGGATGCCTAAGTAGTCCATCAACAACCCTCTCATCAGCATGCCATCTCATAAGTTTTGCATCATCTGTATTGGCAAACAGACGCTTTAGTCTTGGAACTATAGGTAGATACCACAACACCTTTGCAGGAGACCCTTTAATGCATACCTCATCAGAATCCGCCTCTTTCTTCTTATACCGTGACACCCCACATCTAGGACATCGATGCAGCATTTCTAACTCACCCCGGAATAATACACAATCATTTGGGCATGCATGTATTTTCTCATACTCCAAACCCATAGGACACAACACCTTTTTGGCCTCATAGTTACTTTTCGGCAAGGTGTTTCCAGTTGGGAGCATTTCTTTCAACAACTTCAGTAAGTCAGTGAAACTTTTATCCGTCCACCCGTTTATGGCCTTCAAATTAAACAACCGCAAAACAGCTGATAACCTCGTGAAATTGACGCAGTTTGGATACAACGGCTGCTCAGAGTCCTGACACAGAGTTGTATATACATGAGCTTTCTTAAAACCTTCTACCCCTACATCACGGATCATATCCTCGAGTCGGTCATCCATGTCGACATCGTTGTCATGCATCGAGCTTCGATTTTTAGTCTGAGAGCTGTTACTTGGCACCACCACATCTTCACCATGCCATATCCAACGCGTATAACTACGTAGAAAACCGTCACACAGTAGATGTTCTCGCACCTCTTCCAAGTCTACCCGACGCAGGTTGAAGCATTTAACACAAGGGCAAAAATACTTTCCATTCACCCCCACTGCATTCCTCGCTACGAATTCTATAAATGATTCAACTCCCCCCTTGTACTCCAGACTTAGGCGTGACGCAGAAATCCAACTCCGATCCATACCAACTGTTTACAAGGTGCTATGATCAACCTCACTTTTTATACAAAGGTGGTGGTCCTATACCCATTCAGCATGACAATTATTTTTATACGTCATTCATATATACAGGTTAGGACTTATTTTAAAATTTGACGAAATTTCGGCAGCATTTTGCATTGGTCTCTAAGTACACAAAATGAGAGTGGTCAAATCAAATTCAACCACAACCAAATATGCACCCAGAGAACAACACAAAATACAAGTTACCGAAATTTTATCAAATTTTAAAATAACTCCTAACTTGTACATACTAACAATGACGTATAAAAAATAATTGTTCATCCCAAACTGTCCAAACGGACAATTCAAGATTCAACACAAACGATGACATTAATTGATTTAATGACCATTTGTGTCGAATCTCAAACGGGGAACTACGGTTCACTCATATGCACAACAACTTTCATACTAGTTAACTAGTATGAGCCTACGAGTTTGTAAGATTGAAAACCACATACATACAATAGACATAAATAACATTATATACAGGCAACCAACAACAACAACAATAAAATTAAATAAAGGTTGAGCTTGCACACAAGGTAAAAATAGCAATAACTACTAATTCACCAAATGGATTTATTTACGATTTACGCTTGAAAAATGATTCTCCTTTACCATCCAAAGTGTTAGGAGATAGGATAGAAGGGAATGTGTCAATGTAATTGGTTAGCTAGTTTATTAAAACTTGAATGGTTTACTTAGATGTATTTAAGGGTAAGGGTATAAGGATTCATTCAAAGATTTGAGTAGATTCAAAGCTATATTTTTAAAGTTTTATGGTGTTTTGAATATCTGCTTTGAAGTAATAAAACAAATATTTAGAATATAAGTTCTGAATATCTACTCATGGTGTGATATGCTTCAAATTTCTTTATATCACATTCTACTAATAGGAGGCTTACTAAATTTTAGATTGATATTTGGACTTTCTGAAACAGATTGAGTTGATCCAGAAAAGGTTGACTTATGACAGCAATGGTGAACTCATGTAAATTGTGTTTTATTCTCTTTATAGTAGAGTTATTTGTCACTTATTCTGATTCAAGTTCAACATGTAATTGGTCGATGATTACTGTACCCAATCAGATGAATATCAACTCTAAAATTCTTGTTCAATTTTTTCTACTTGTCGTGCAAAGTGCTTACATGCTTAACTGATTGCATTCTAAACCTGTTACTAAAGGTAGCAAAATTATTGAAGGTAGCAAAATTTTTTATCTAATTGGATTCTTTTTGAAACCTAGAAATTTGGGAGAGTTGAACTTTGACCTATGGAGTCATTTTGCAGTTCTTCTAGATCATGCAGTCTACAGGGAATTGGATGAAGACTTCAGAAAAGACTTCTGTTAGTTATGGGAAGCTTTGATTCTCAAGGATGTGAAAAAAACAATATGGCTTGGTGAGCGATTTGGTGCTGGGAGGTTTTCCAGATACTTAACCATCATTTTCACTGGAAAAACTATTGAAAGGTTCCTGCCTAACAACTAAGTAATTATACACATACAGCCAGAAGAAAATAGAACAGGCACATTATACATACAACCAGCAGAGGCAATGATGAACGAAGGGCAACGAAGCACTTACCTGACAATGGTGAACGAAGAAGAAGAAGGGCACGCGAAAGAAGAAGGAAGTGAACCCAGAAGCCTACGACCAACAAAGAGGAGGACGAGGAAGAAGACGATAACCAGCGCGAAAGTAAGGAGAAAGTGAAAAAAGAGTGAAAGGCGCGGCTTTTGAAGTTTCAGAAAGGATATATATTCACGGTTCCCCTTGAAACCGTGAATATATTAAACATATATTCACGGTTTAACAAACAACCGTGGATAAAAGTTAACTATATATCCACGGTTACGATACCAACCGTGGATAAATATTAAATCTATATTCACAGTTATAGAAACAACCGTGGACACAGAGTACCCAGTGATTAAACCCTAAAACTTGAACTATATATCCACGGTTGGAAATACAACCGTGAATATTGACATCTATATTTATCCACGGTTAACATCATAACCGTGAACGTACCCATCAATATATATTCACGGTTGTGATTAAAACCGTCGATATATATTTCAGGTACTATATATCCACGGTTGACTCCTCAACCGTGAATATATATTGATGGTTACGTTCACGGTTATGATGTTAACCGTGGATATATAGTTTTCTCTGATTAAAACGTTCACATTATAATTTCAAAAATGCCACCGCGCATGTTTTTATCACTGATCCTCTTCTACCCGTGAATATATCCCCGTTGTTATATCCATTTTTTCCACTAGTGTTTATTGAGTGATGTAGAGAGTCCCTTTTCTGTATCTTAATATATTAAAATTGTACTTTCTCCAATCTAAAATATAAGCAAAAGAAAACTCACACTTATTAAGATGTTAGTCAAACTCATTTAATTTTCTTAAATTCATTCAAAAAATTGATCTAATTCTCAAAATTACTCTTACTATATTTGATGAAGATATATGTAAAACAATTGAAAAGTCACATTAAACGAGACTAGTTTAGATATTATAGCATTTAATATGATAAATATTATACACCATAAAATTTAATTTTTTTCTGATAAAGTACCCTTTATTTTATTGTTAATGTTTTTTTTACGGATAAAAGAAAAAAAAATAAAACATGGTTCTTTCGGAATAGTCATACAGTGCAACGTGACTTGATCATGCAAGTTCTATGTAACTGTAGTTGAATATTAATCAGTTTGAATTCAGTGGCATAGATAAGTGGTAATGGTTCATCGGAAATATTCCTCACCTGTTATTTAAAAAAGAAAAAAATAATTCAAATGAAGCTTAATTTGGTCAACTATTGACCGATACACCCGTGTATTTTATGATTTACATAATTTATTCACTTAAAGTTGAATGCGGAAAGCTGTTGTCAATTTCGGATTAATCTTATAATCAACTGGCTATATTATATATAGTAATTGGTTTATGTGTGTATATCAAAGCTAAAACTTTCAGAAGAAGTTCAGTAATCAAAAAAACTTTTCTTGACCCAAAAGAATAAAAAAACTTTCAAAAGTTTTGTCTGCTCTAATGTTTCTAGAATTTCTTCATCGAACCTTTTTAAGAATGAAGTCCATCTCGTGTCGCCAAATCATTAGGCACGTGCCCATTTGTTTTGAATATGTTGGAAAATCAAGGGATTCGACTGTGTTTTCCAACATGAAAAGATGTTCTAAGTTTTACACCATCATTTAATATTATCTTTATAGGATTTTCTTAAAAAATATTTTTTAATATGAGATTTTTTTAAAATTTTTATATTATTAATTATTTTATGACGAAAAATACTTTTATTAATTTATAATTTCTACTTGAATCAATATACTATTAAATGAAATACACCAATTAGATTATTTATTTCTCTAGTAATAATTAATTTACGCGTATTAAGAAAATTAGTTAATTTAGTTAGAATTATTAAATTTGTTAAAACTTATAATAGTTTTGTAAAATTGTCATAAATGATCATTGAGTTTTCTCTACTTATTCTCTTTATTTATTATTAGAAAAAGGGGGCAAATGTTCATTAAGACCTATAATAGGTTGTACCATAGAATTCTGATGAGTAATTTTACCTATTTCCACTTAAAACATAGTTATCCTTAAGGATGTTTTCAACTTATATTCTTTGGGAACTCATTTATTGAAATTGAGTCTAGTTATCCCTTTTGATATAAGAATTCTGATGATGCTACAACAACAATTAATGATTTATACAATCGGGTTCTTGGACGAATTTTCACTACTTATTGATACTGTAACGCCGTCTGTTACATCTCAATAAATTTTAAAAAGAGTTTGTAATTTTTTTACTATATTTTTTTACTAAAAATATGATAGTTAAAAAAGACTATCAGAATAAATTACATACAACATTTTTGAAATACCTCATGAATATCATTAAAAATTTATAAAGTAATTTTACATTCATCCCAAGAAAATTAAATGTTAAACATTATTAGAAAGAGAGGAAACTCCATGACCAAAGAGCAGTTACTTAATGATATTATTTATTCATTGTACCATGGTATTTATACCGAGCTTCCTTTCTAGAACGTACTATATTTACTATTTGGATTCTTTGATCCTTTCCTCTCTATGAACCATCAATTAAAACATATGAAACAAAAACACAGAGAAAGAAGAGAGAAACAGAATATAATGTACACGCGTAAACAATTATGAATGCATATGAGATGCATTTTGATGTTCTTAGTCCACGATTCATTTTATCAATGTATGTGCGCTGATAATGCGTGTTTTATCCTTAATTCCTCATTGTAAATGTGTATAATTTGTCACTACTTATTTGTAATATATTGCATTTTAACATATTTTCATAATTTGAGCTTTATTTAATATTTGATTTTAAAATGAATTAAGGATTGATTTTTAATGGAAATAATTAAATCTTGGTTTCTCTTATTTTGTAGTGTATGATTGAGCCTGCAATTGAAAAATAATTACCATAGATCAAATGAAAGAAACCACAAGTTATCACGCCTCAAGAAATAGTCAAAAAGAAAGAAAAATCACCAGAACAGGCCTAGGAATCGATTCACCACAGTTGGGAATCGATTCCTACATGAAATCAAGCTTGGGAATCGATTCATTTCACAAGGGAATCGATTCACACAGCTGGGAATCGATTCCCAACCTCAGAAATCGATTCATACGTTATTTTTACCCCTGGGAATCGATTCCCACCCCTATGAATCGATTCATGCAGCGTAAATTTAGCTAAATCATGCTTTTAGGAATCGTTTCCTTCAGTGGAAACACCATTACGTGATTTCAGAAAGTGGAAACAACACTACGTATTTTCCTCGCAGAAAGGTTCCACTCATTCCTCAAATTAAGCACATTGTTTCCTTCTCCCTTGCCTATAAATAGAAGGAATTGAAGCCTCAGAGAACACCCCTTACACACTTCTCTCAATTAATTTCTTTCTTTCTTTCTTCAAGCATCAGAGGCACAAAGCCTCTGAAGGATTTATCTTCCCCTCCTCCGCTGTATTCCGGGTTCAGTCTTTCTTATTTTTAGTTTGTTATAATTATGGAGGGCTAAAACCCTTAGATTGATTTTCTTGGATAATTATTGTAATATGACTTTGAGGTTCTTGTTTTTAATTTAATATGCTTTTATTATTGTTGATTTCTTCATAATCTTACTCTGCTTATTTATATCCATTTTGTTTAATTAAATTTGCATGCTTAATCAGTTTTAATTATACAAATGGAATAAAATAATATTTAAATTAAAAGGATTAAGGAAGTATGCATGCTTAATGAATATTTTCATAATCACTTTTAATTATTATGGTTTGCTTAATTCCATAATTTGAGAATAGATTATGTGTGTAGGCGATGTTCTTACATATGCTCAATGATTCTTAGATTTTACAATCTTGACTCCTTTTGCTTAATTAGGATGCTTGATTCAAATGTTCATTTTAAATGAAAGTAAAGGAATTGTGAATTGAAAAAGACATTAGTTGATTAATTCAAATGGAGCTAAGAAATCAACAGTAATGAAAGTATACCAACCATCTTTTGTGAATCAAGGATAAATCTAATTACAATACTCAAAGAAAATCAATCGCGTGTTATTTATTTGTTCTAAGTTTTACATTTATTATGTTTTAAATTTTACTATGACAACCAAACCCCCTAAATGTATTTGTATGTTTATTGACTTTCTGTTTGTTAAAAAATATTTTAAAACTTGATTTTCCTAAATTTTTGTGTTGATCTTCGAGAGAACGACCTAGGTTCACACCCTAATACTACATTATTTTTAATGTATCAATTTGACCAACCGCGACAGTCTGCGTCATGGGCCTTTTAAAATTTTTATTTTGCACTGAGTCAATCAGGAGTTGATAATGTTCTTCAAAATCCGGATAATATAACTGCCTCAATGCAAAAGAACAGCTCTGCTAACATGGAAACACTTAGAGACTAGTCAGAGTGAGAAAGTTTGTTGTGGAAGTACCTGACACTAAGGAGCGACCCCAGATCCCCTGAAGCACCCTTTTACACCCTCTCATCCTAAGGCTCGTAATTGAACCTCTTCTAATGTATCCTCAGATTCTATAATCCGTCCCTTAGCAATTTCACATATTTTCTCTTGAGACTATTTATGATGCATGAACTACTCGTATATTGAGTTGGTTAAGGCTTTTAGAAACTCGATTATATTATTGGGGCCTACGAATCGTGACATAGCCACCCCAGTAAACTGTACTTTTTCAAATTCTCAAATAAGTTCTATCACACATATAAAATTTTAGTACACTTCCTTTTCAAATCACAAATCAAATCTTATCATAATTTGAGTTTCAAAGCCTTAAATATATTTCACAACCTTCCTTAAAAACTTTATAGGTCAATTCAAAATCAATTACTAAAAACTCGAATTTGGAATTATCAATCTTTAAAACCACAGTACTTGAAAATTTTGTATAATATTTTTATAAATTTTTGAAAATAAAATTCTTATTCTTATATATATATATATATATATATATTTAAGAGTTTAAAGTAAAATATTAGTGAAAGATCTTCTTTTCATTTAAGATTTAAATGTCTTTATATATGTATATATGTATAAAAATTATTTTTATAAAATAATTTCTCTTTCTAGAAATCTTAATTTTAGTAAATATACTTTTTTTAAAAAGATAAAAGAGATTTTAAAAAATTTTATGTAGTTTCATTGAAAACTAAGAAAATTCTTAAAAGTAATTTGAATAAAAATAAATGAATATATAAATAAATAAAGAAGTGAGAGATAAGTAAATTCTTACTGAGTTTTAACTTTCCGTCACATTTGCTACATGATCATTCTCCATAACAACACAGAATAATCATTCACAAATCAATCAAATAAAAATAACACAATCATTATATAAAATCTACATAATTTATTCAAAGTGTCTTAATTATTAAAGTTTATTTTAAGTCATAGTAGTCCAATCATGATGTTAGTTGGTCTATATCAAGTCCAAAATAGTTCAATGGTCATACGGGTTCATCATAGTCCAATCAGCGCAAAGGTATAACTTAGTTCATATAAGTCCATAACAGTCCAAATCTCAATGATACGGTATGTTAGGTTAATGAATCATTCAAATATTTTAAACTTTATGTTAGGTTAATCAATATGATTCATCTAAATATTTTAAACTTTTGAATATATTTTATTTATTTATTTATTTAAGATGATAATAAGTATTACTTTAAAATATAATAATTGTTCATAGTTAAAAGGACTATGGGACTCCTTCCATTATTGTTATGTTTTCCCATATTATATTCTTATCTCACTCCCTCTTACCGCTTGTATCTTGATTCGTTATGGAAAGTATGTGCGCACCTCATCTTCGAGTTCTAAAACATACCAATTTTATTTTAGTATAGTTATAAGGTACAAGATTATTTCATAAAAACTTCACTTCTTATTTTTTTAGAATAATACAATAAATATAGCATTATTAAGATTTTCCAATTCGAAATAATTATTAGTAAATTTAATTCTATAAGAATTACCAGATAAATAGTAATTGGTAAAAAAATGAATAGTAAATAGTAACCGGTAAATTTTTGAAGAGTAAATAGTAAATGATAAATAGTAAATAGTGAATAGTAAATAGTAAATAATAAATAGTAAATAGTGAATAGTAAACAGTAAAAGGTAAATAATAAATAGTAAAAGGTAATTACTATTTGAATAGTATTTACCTTAGTCCAGTACAATAATAGATATTTAAGTGATATAAAAATAACCTTCATAATCATAAAAGGAATATAAACGAAATTTATTATTACCTCAAAATTTTTACAGAACCTCTTTCCTTTAGAAAATATCTTCCTCTCTTCACTTCTCTTCCCAAAACTAGTAAGTTTTCAAAATTTGTGTGATTTCCTCGGTGCCTCGCCCCTCTATTTATAGCTAGAGGTGTTAAAATGGGTTCCAACCTGTGAGCTAACCCGACTCGAAGTGGGTTTTAGGTGAGTCGGGTTAAAAAAATGGCTCATTTTTTAGCAAAACTTTTTCTGACTCAGCACACTCAACCTGGCTCATGGTGGGCTAAACTCGTGGTGAGCCAGGTTAGCCCACGGGTTGGTATTATTTTGAAGTTGAATTATGAAATTATTTAGTTTTGTTTTATATGGGTTATGAATTAATGAATTATGGCATTTTCCTATTTTTAATTAGTATTAGAATGTGAGAAAAAATTAGTATTAAAAATTGGTATTTTTAATTATTTGATTTTTATTTTTTAAATAGGTAGGCCAACCCGTGAGCTACCCGGTGGGTTGGGTTGGGTTAAGAAAATTAGCTCACTCAAGAAAGCGAGCCGGGTTGGGTTCGGTTACAAAAATTTTCAACCCGTGGTGGGGCAACCCGTGTGGGCCGGGTTGGCCTGTTTTGATAGCTCTATTTATAACATAAGTTTTACTGTGTATTTGAATATTTTAATATTTGATTACTATACAAGAATTGAAAATGTCTGACAGATTACTGTGCAAAGTTTGAAAATTTCAAAATTGCACAGTAAAATTTCTCGTGAAGGCGTCTTAGGGGGTGTGAATAGTAATTTAGGGGTGCAAAAAGAAATTTTTCATTATTTTTCATTTTTTATAAATTGTGAAATAATATACCGCTTAAAAATTCTAAGGGCCTATAGTCAAATTCCATCAAGATTTTAATACAAATGTTTTTGTAATAAATTAAAATAAAAATAGGGGAGTTACAACTCTACTCCCCTTAAAAAATTTTGTCCTTAAAATTTACACTGTTCAGTAAAATAAATGGGGATGAGACTCTTTCATCTCGGTTTCTAGTTACCATGTAGCATCTTCTCCTCTTGTTTCGCTCTAAATGACCTTTACGAGTGGAATTGTCTTGTCCCTTAGCTTTTTTATTCTTTTGTCAACTATTCTGACAAGTGGTGCATCATATGTAAGATTATCTTTAACTTGTATAACATTAGTAGGGGTGGCAGTTTGGGCTTGGCCCGTTGAAAATAGGTGGGCTGGGCTAAGGTTTTAAGTCTGTTTTCCCATATAAGCCTGGGCCATTTTGGCCCGTAAAAAATGGGTCCTATGTGGGCTGGACTGGCCCGTATACAGCCCGTTGGGCCAATATTAAAATACTAAAAATATATTTTATATTATTATATAATTTATATATGTTAAAGAGGTTATGTTTTCCATTTTTTCTAATTTATATATGTTATTATAAATTTGATAGTATAATAAAGTTTTGTTTCCATTTAATGTAAATATAATTTATTTGAACTTTTAATAAAATAAATTGGGTTAATTATAAAAAAACTAGTTTTAAAAAAGATAAAATCTAGTTTTTATATCTAAAAATTTTTTTCTTAAAAAAATCTTTAAAATAGTACAAAATTAAAATAAAAAAATAAATAATTTGGAAAAAAGGGTCGGCCTATTTGGCCCACGAGTCACATAGAAAATGGGTTGGGCCAATGTTTTTTGCCTGTTTTTCTTTTTTAGCCCGGCCCGTATTTGGGCAGGCTTATGCGGGCCTTGGCCCAGCCTGACCTGTTGGCCCATTTTTCCACCCCTAGACATCAGGTTCAATAACGTGTATAGGGTTAGATATATACTTTTGTAAATTTGACACATGAAAACCGTTATGGATATTAGAAAGAAAAAGTGGTAATGCTATTTGGTAAGCAAGAGAACTAACTTTCTGAATTATTTAATATGGACCAATAAATCCAGGAGTTAGTTTTTGAGATTTCATTGCCCGACTGGCCCCAGTCGTAGGTGTGACTTTCAAGAATACATGATCACCTGCTTGAAATTCAAGCGGCTTCCTTCTTTTGTTATAGTAACTTTTCTGCCTGCTCTGTGCTGCCTTCATCTTTTCCTGAACTATTTTAATTTTATCTGTGGTTTGTTGTACCAACTCTGGTCCTAGCATCAAGTTTTCACCAGTCTCAAACCAACATAATGCTTCAAAAGGTGTCATGCCAATGCTAGCATGGAAACTGTTGTTGTAGGTGAACTTCTCATATGGTAAGAATTGATTCCAACTTCCTTTATGCTCTAACACAAAAGCTCGTAACAAGTCCTCTAGAGATTGAATTGTTCTTTCTGATTGTCCATTTGTTCGAGGATGATATGTTGAACTTAGACGTAGTCTTGTTCCCAAAGCCTTGTGTAAACTCTTCCAGAATTATGATGTAAAACGAGTATCCCGATCATAAATGATACTTGAAGGAATTCCATGCAATCTCACAATTTCCTTGATGTATAATTTTGTTAGCTTCTCCATAGGGTAACGAATATTGACGAGAATAAAGTGGGCAAACTTGGTTAATCGATCAACTATTACCCATATTGAATCATGTCCTAATGGAGTTTTGGGTAAAGAAGTCACAAAATCCATGGTAAAGCTATCCCATTTCCATTCTGGTATTTCCATTAATTATAGCATTCTAGGGGGGTTTAGAGTTCCACTTTAACCTCCTGGCAAATTAAACATGTAGTCACGTACTTCGCCACCGCTTTCTTTATTCCAGGCCACCAAAACAACTTTTTCAAATCTTGATACATTTTAGTAGCTTTGGGATGAATGCTTATATAACTTTTGTGGTCTTCTTCCAGAATTGCTTTCCTCAACTCCTCTTGGTCAGGGATACACACTTGATCCTTATACCTTAGCAATTGGTCATTTCTCACATTGAACTTGACTTCTTTTCCTTATTTTAAGAGTTCTTTCTTTTCTTGTAGGAATTCGTCCTCCCCTTGAGCCTCTAAAACTTGCCTCAGGAATTCACTTGTCACTTGCAACGCTCCTAATCTGTAGCTGTTAGCATTAACATTTACTGCTAAGTTAAGATCTCTGAAGTTCTCTATCAATTCCAGCTCTTTAATCATCATTGTGGACGGATGTAGAGACTTTCGACTCAAAGCATCAGATACTACGTTTGCTTTTCCAGGATGGTATTGCAACTCAAAGTTGTAGTCTTTTAAGAACTCTATCCATCTCCATTGCCTCATGTTTAACTCCTTTTGGTCGAATAAATACTTGAGACTCTTATGATCGTTAAACACATCGAATGTTGCATCGTATAGATAATGCCTCTTTAAGGCAAAAACTACAACAACTAACTCTAAGTCATGGGTAGGGTAGTTAATCTCATGTTGCCTTAATTGGTGCGACGCATAGGCTACAACCTTCTTGTCTGGCATGAGTACACTTCCTAGTGTTTGCTTAGACGCATCACAGTAAACTTCAAAACTTCAATGAGGATCAGGGAGTACTAACACCGGCGCAGAAGTAAGTCGATCTTTCAGCTCTTGGAAACTATTCTTGCATTGTGTCGTCCATATAAAAGGTTGTCCTTTTCGTGTTAGCTTGGTCAGTGGGTATCCTAACTTTGAAAATCCTTCAATGAATCTCCTATAGTATCCAACCAAGCCCAAGAAACTTCTAATCTCAGTGATTATGGTTGGTCTCTCCCATTTTAAAACTGCTTCCACCTTGGAAGGGTCTACAGCTATTCCTCTTACAACCAGAATTCACACTTTGACTGCTTTACATACAGTTGTTTCTTTTTCATGATTTCCAACACAACCTTTAAGTGTTCAACATGTTCTTCTCTGCTTTTAGAGTACACTAATATATCATCAATGAACATCACAACAAATTTATCTAGATATGGATGAAAATCCTATTCATGTAATCCATGAATACGGCTGGTGTATTAGTTACACCAAAAAGAATCACTAGATATTCGTAATGGCCATAACATGTTCTAAAAGCAACTTTCGGTACATCTTCTTTCTTCACCCTTATTTGATGGTATCCAGACCTTAAATCAATTTTGGAGAACACCATGGCACCACACAATTGATCCATCAAGTCGTTAATCCTTGGCAGAGGATATCTGTTCTTGATCGTCACCTTGTTCAGTTGCCGATAATCTACACACAACCTCATGCTACCATCCTTTTTCTTAACCAATAACACTGGTGCACCCTAAGGGGATACACTGGGTCATATAAACTGCTTCTTTATCATCTCTTCAAGTTGTTTCTTCAACTCTGCTAATTCTAGAGGTGACATTTGGTATGGTACAATTGAAATGGGTCCAACTCCAGGTACTAGATCAATGGTGAATTTCACATCTCTTTCTGGGGGTAAACCAGGGATATCTTCTAGAAAAATGTCAGGAAATTCATACACAACCGGCAGATTTTTGATTTTTGATTCTTGCTCTCCTTTCATTGAAAGCAATAGCATGAATCCTTGAGGCCCCCCATTTTAAAGAGGCACTCACTTGGTTGGCGGTTAGAAATCTTGACTCCTCTAGATTCAAATTTACAGGTTCTTTAAACATTATGGTTTTATTATGACAATCTATTAGAACATGATTGTCAGATAACCAATCTAGCCCAATAATAACTTCTAAGCCAGAAAGGGGTAAGCAAAAGAGATTAGCCTTAAAGTCCCTACTATAAATGACAATAGGGCATTCCCAACAGGCTTTAGAAGTGATAATGGGATTATTCCCAGGAGTATGAACAGATAAATCAAATGACAATTCTATCACTGGTAATTTTAGTGATGCACCTGAGTTATACATAACAGTTAAAGGAATCCTATTAATGATACATTTACCTTCCACCATGGAATCAGAATGGGATGCTTCTTCTCCAATGATTGCAAAAACCTTTCCTTTCGCCTTCGGCCTTCCGACTACACTGTGTACACCTCCCTGAATATTTATGGTTGTACTTGCACCTTTAGGTCTCTCCTTCTTTATCTCTAGGCAATCCTTGATGTGATGACACGGTTTGTTACACTTAAAGAAAATATAAGTGTTTTTGGGATAATCCCTTTTGAAATGGGATCCTTCACAGATAAAACATTTAAAATCTAGTATAGGTGTCAGATAATAGCTTCCAGATGAAGCTTGGGGTGTTTTAGGAACAGATGCTGCTCCAAACCGATGAAATGGCGCTTGGTAAGGCTTTTTTTTAATCCTGAAGTCTCTTCTTTGGTGATGGTGAGGTCCTCCACTTCTCATTTCTCCTACCTTGTGAATGGATTCATGGCTTTTAATCATTCTGTCCTTATGATCCTCTTCGAAGATCCTGTAGCAATTTACCAATATAGAAAATTCACGGATTTCCTGCATTTGTATAGCTTCTTTGATTTCTGGCCGTAATCCATGTACAAACTTTGCACACCGATCACCTTCATTAATAACATCATTATAATGAGAATGAAAATGAGATAGCTCTTCAAACTTGGATGTGTACTGTCCCACGGTCATATTTCCTTGGATCAGTGACAGGAATTCGAATTGTCTTTTCTCTTTAACATCAACTAGAAAGTATTTTTCCAAGAACATATCCTTGAAACGAGTCCAGGTGATCTCCACGTGGTTAACTTTGAATTGTCTACGCATGTTATCGCACCAATGTTCAGCATCCTCAGATAAGGCATAAGTAGCGAAGACTACTTTATCAGCTTTAGTACATTACAATGCTCGAACGATCTTCTCTAGCTTTCGAATCCTGATTTATGCTCTATCAGGGTTATATCCTTCCTTAAAACGAGGTGGATTGCGCTTTTTGAACAAGTCCAGCCTTCTCAGGGCATCCTTACCTTGACCTTCACATGCTCCCATTGCAGTGATTAAGTGTTCTATAACTCTAGCAAGATAGTTTTCTGCCATTAGTTTCCTGTTTCACAGTAACTGACACTTGTCACCTCAATCACAATTACTACCAAGTCAGATATTCTATTTTCTATCACCTACACAGAGTTTACAGACAAAGCAAGATAAACCTTTTCCTCAGGCCTACAGGATTAACTGCTCTGATACCATATTGTAATGCACTTTGTTACATCTCAATAAATTCTAAAAAGAGTTCATAATTTTATTTTTTTCACTATATTTTTTTACTAAAAATATGATCGTTGAAAAGAAACTATCAGAATAAATTACATTCAACATTTCTGAAATACCTCATGAATATCATCAAAAATTTATAAAGTAATTTTACATTCATTCAAAGAAAATTAAATATTAAATATTATTAGAAAGAGAGGAAACTCCATGCCCCAAGAGCATTTATTTAATGACATTATTTGTTCATTGGACCACGGTATTCATACTGAGCTCCCTTTCTAGAACATACTATATTTACTGCATGGATTCTTTGATTCTTCCCTCTGTACAAACTATCAATTAAAACATATGAAACAAAAACACAGAGAAATGAGTGAGAAAAACAATGTAATGTATTGAAAGAAATGGGCATAAACAACAAAGGGTTTTCACAAATATAATATTTATATTATCAATCACAATCACACGCGTAAACAATTATGAATGCATATGAGATGCAGTTTGATGTTCTTAATCCACGATTCATTTTATCTGTAACACCTTGGAGCCAACTTGCGAATCCCAAGATTATTACCATCACCATATAATTTTTTTAGTTTTCCCTGGTAATTATCAAGTGATTCACAACCTGATTCTAGAGGTTACTAATATAATATCAAAGTGCGTAACCTTTTACATAATTAACTTCTTTTTATTATACATAATATCAAAGTTCCATACATATTATATTTTACAACACGTACCTAGATCTTATAAAATATAACATTATAAAGCACCAAAACATAGCATATGTGTACATAATACAGCCATAGTAGTTATGTAAGCAAGCATCAGCATCAAAAGTCTTATCGTTCATCCACATCAAGCATTATCCAGTTTGTCACATATCTTCCTGATTATACACTAAAGGGTTACCACAAGTAACAGAAAGAGTGAGATAAAATATCAAATAAATAGAAATTAAATTAGAACATACACAAACACAAGTAAGATGTTATACGATGTAGATGCCAAACAAGTGTTTTGTATTATTTTTATATTAATATTTTTCCATTCTTTATATGAAAATGCATGATGGATCCATTCTGGTGGGAACATAGGCAGTGGTTTCCAATAATAATATTTTTACAGATATCCAACCGATACCGTGCCCCATAATGCAACACTAACATCGGATAACAATACCACAATATCAATAATGGGGTTTGCGGGACCCCCTTAAGGACACACTGCTCATCCCTTAAGACGGCCGTGGTATAAAACCACCGCAAGGGTCTGTTGCTCAACAGAGCACGTTCCCCCACCGGGAACCCCCTCAAAGAACCCCTTGCGGATCCTTTGAACGGCCAATGCATATGATACATGAATGCATTAAATCTTAATTAGATTGTCAAATCCCTCTTCATAATTAATCTTAATAATAAAATTATCATAACAATCAAAATATTATAATATTTTATGACATTTATAAGCATACTTCATATACCATAATTCAAAGAATATGGAAATATATTTTCCATGATATTTATTAATATATCATAATCTAAACAATATGGAAACACATTTTCCATATTATATTATTTATTTAATATGATATTCCAAAGAATATGGAAACACATTTTCTATAATTTAAAAACAGGAATTCTTCTCTTTAAATAAGTTTAAATAAACTTTTGAAATTAATTTAATTAATCATATTCATTAATTTCAAGATAAAATCTTAAGGATAATTAAAAATCCATTATTTTCTAATAATTCTGATTTATAAAAAAATTATTATTTTAAGTTTTTAATCATATTTACAAAAATGTCATTGGTCTTATTTACAAAAATGTCACCGTTCAAAAATGCCACCGTTTTTGATTTATTTATAAAATACCATCATTTCTGTTTTAATTACAAAAATGTCACATCTTTCAGTTTTTAACACCGATTGAAAATATCCGTTGTCAAAAGGGTCTGTTCTGCAGAAATGAAAACAACACCTCTGTTTTGTTGTTTTTAGTGTTTTTATCACTTTAATTACAAATTAAACATACCAAGTGATTCCAAATCACCATATAACATCAGAAACATATCATATATCATATTCCATATTAATTAACATCAATTTTATAACTTAATTCAATTTAAATAAAATTCTAACTATATGAGTTTATAGACTATTAATCAATTAAACAAGCAATTCTAACTTAATTTCTATCTATTGAATATCCTATCTCCTTAAATCTTCAAGTGAATGTTGATCCTTCTTTAGCAAAATTGAAAGGCTATAAGATATGGAAATGGAGATTTAGAAGCTTCAAGAAGATGGTGAAGAGTTATGGAATTTGTAGTGTATTTGGTTTTGAAGAAATTGGAAGTGTGAAAGCCTTATTTATAGGCTCTTTAGGCGGTGGGAATGGTGGTGGAAGGAAACAGGGAAAAGCTTCGCTGAAAAAATCTAACGAAGATTTTCTTTTTTCTTTTTTAAAATGTTCCTTAATAATTCTACATTTTATTATCGCGTTCTATTTCCGTTTAGTCTCATTTTAAATTTGATTTATAAAATAAAAATATCTTTGGAACCAGAATAAAATGTCCTATTTTCTAAAATTTAGTTCTTATTTTTCTGAGTAACTTCAATTTTTAATATTTAATTACCGATACAAATTTAGTTATAAAAATTGGGCTATGACACTCTCCCCCCGTTATAAAAATTTCATCCTCGAAATTTAAACGTACCTTGCTAGAATAGTTCAGGGTATTGACTTCTCATCTTGTCTTCTTTTTCCCAAGTCATGCTTATTCCATCTCCTTGTTCCCAAGCTACTTTCACAATGAGATTTCCTTACCTCTTAGTTGCTTGACATCTATGTCCATTATCTTCACTAGTGTTACTGGAATCGTAAGGTTTTCCTTAACTTCCATATTATCAGTCTCAATCACATGGTCTGGATCAACTACATACTTTCGTAATTGCGAGACATGGAACACATTATGACGATTGGAAAGGTGAGGTGGCAATGCGATTTGACATGCCACTTTACCAATTCTTTTTAGGATCTCATAAGGTCCTATATACCTTGGAGTAAGCTTCTTTCTTTTTAATATTCTTCCAACTCCTTTGTTAGGCGATACATTCAAAAATACATAATCTCCAACTTGGAACTCTAATGGCTTCCTTCTTTAATCATAGTATGACTTTTACCTATCCTGCATAACTTTCATCCTTTCTTTAATATCTGGATCTGCTTTGTCATTTGCTGGACAATTTCTGGTCCAAGAGTCAGGTTCTCACCCATCTCTAACCAGTAGATTGGTGTTCTGCACTTTCTACCGTATAATGCTTCATATGGTGTCATCACAATGCTTGAGTGGTAACTATTATTATATGTGAATTCAATTAGTGGGAGGTAATCTTCCCAACTTCCATCATGTTTTAACACACATGCTCTCAGTAAATCCTCTAGACTCTGGATAGCCCCCTCTGACTGTCCATCAGTCTGTGGATTATAAGCAAAGCTTAGCTTCAGCTTAGTACCTAGCTCTTTAAGCAGACTTCCCCAAAATCAGTAAGTAAATCTAGGATCTCTATCAGATACTATACTTGATGGTACTCCATGTAATCTTACTATCTCCTTTATATACACTCGAGCTAATTTCTCAAGTGAATGCTTCATGTTGATTGGAAGAAAATAAGATGATTTCATCAATTTATCGACTATCACCTAAATGGCATCATTGCCTCTTTGTGTTCTAGACAATCGTGACACAAAGTCCATGACAATGTCATCCCATTTCCATATTGTATTTCTAGTGGTTGTAATCCACCAGATGGCTTTTGCTGTTCAACTTTACTTTTCTGACATATTAAGCAAGGTGAAACATATTCAGCTATCTCCTTTTTCATCCTCTTCCACCAAAAATCCTTTCTTAAGTCTTGATACATCTTTGTAGATCCAAGATGAATACTGAGCATACTTTTGTGAGCTTCATCTAGAATCATCTTCTTTAATTCTACATCCTCTGGGACACATATTCTTCCTTTCATCCTCCAGACTCCATCTGAACCTTCTTGTAATCCCAAATCTTTCCCATTACGTTGTGTCTCAATCATCCTTTGGAGACATGCATCCAATCTTTGTTTTTCACACACCATCTTTAGAAAATCATTAGTGATTTTTAGAACTCCGATAATTATATTTACTGAAGATTTCTCCTCAACTGCTATGTTTAAATCTCTAAATTGTTCAATCATTTCTAATTCTTTTATCATTAAAGCTGCCATATGAACAGTTGTCCTACTAAGCGCGTCAGCTACTATGTTATCTTTCCCTGATGGTACTTCAACTCAAAGTCATAGTCCTTGAGCAATTCCATCCATCGACATTGTCTCATATTCAATTCTTTTTGGTCAAACAAGTATTTGAGACTCTTATGATCACTATAGACTTCAAACTTTGCACCATATAAGTAGTGCCTCCAAATTTTCAAAGAAAAGACAATAACCGCTAATTCTAGGTCATGAGTAGGGTAGTTAAGTTCGTGTGGTCGTAATTACATTGAAGCATAAGCAATTACTTTTCTTTGTTACATTATAACACAACCAAGTCCCAACTTTGAAGCATCATAATAAACTTCAAAGTTTTCTTGTGGATTTGGTAAAGCTAGAACTGGTACAGTTGTTAATCTTTTCTTTAATTCTTGGAAACTTGTTTCGCATTCAGGAGTCCAAATGAAAGGTTTATTCTTACAGGTTAATCGGGTCATTGGTAGGAAAATTGGAGAGAATCCTTCAATAAATCTTCAATAGTATCCTGCAAGTCCTAAGAAACTCCTAATTTCTGTGAGTCTTCGGTCTCTCCCAAGCTATTACGGCTTCAATCTTCGTAGGGTCGACTGACACTCCATTCTTAGATATCACATAGCCTAAGAATTTTACTTTATTAAGCCAAAACTCATATTTAGATAGTTTGGCATATAATTGTTTCTCCTTTAGTATTTATAGCACTAAGTATAAATGCTCTTCATGCTCCTCCATGGTTTTGGAATAGATGAGAATATCATCTATAAAGGCAATGACAAATTCATCAAGGTATGGGTGGAAGATCCGGTTCATGTAGTCCAGGAACACGGATGGAGCGTTAGTTACTCCAAAAGGCACAACTAAGTATTCATAATGGTCATAGCATGTCCTAAAGGCTGTCTTTGGAATATCTTCAGCCTTTACGCGAATTTGATGGTACTCTGATCTCAGGTTTATCTTGGGGAACATAGTAGCTCCTCGTAGTTGATCAATAAGATCATCGATCCTTGGTAACAGATATTTATTCTTAACCGTGACTTTGTTCAGTTGGCGATAATCGACACAAAGCCTTATACTACCGTCCTTCTTCTTGACTAGTAGTACAGGTGCTCCCCAAGGAGATACACTGGGTCGTATAAATTGTTTTTCTAATAACTCCTTAACTTGCTTCTTTAGTTCAATCAGTTCTACTAGAGAAATTCTATAGGGTGCTCTAGCAATGGGTTTTGCTCCAGGAATTAAGTAAATAAAAAATTCTATCTCTCGTTCAAGAGGTATTCCTAGAACATCTTCAAGGAATACTTCTAGAAATTCACAGACTACTGATGTTTTACTTACATCAAGAATAACTTTCCCTTCTGTAAGTGCAAATACCATAAATAGTTAGGCTCTATTGTTCAAGGAATATCCTATAGGTTTTTGTGAGGAATCATACTCCTTACACTCTATGTTGTCAGGTGGAAAGATCACTGTCTTATTATGACAATCTACGAGGACATGATTAGTAGATAGTCAATCCATCCCTAAGATGATTTCTAAGTCCTTTAATGGTAAGCATACTAAATTTAAGTTAAAATTCTACCTTTTATATGTATAGAATAGCCTTCACACACGTTAGTTGTCCTAAGATGGTTACCAGTAGGAGTAGAGACAAGCAAATCATATTGCATAGATTTCACAGGTAAATTCAGACGCCTAACACATTCTTCAGCGATAAAAGAATGTGTCGCACCAGAATCAAATAAAATAGATAAGGTAGTGTCGTTAAGAATGTACTCACTTTGTACTAATTCGTCTGCCTGTGATGCCTCTAATCCACTAATTGTAAATACTCTTCCAGTTGTAGGTGATTTGTCTTGATTCTTCACTAGTTGACCATTTCCTCATCCTCGACCAAATATGCCCCTGACATTATATCCTCCGTGACCATTTCTATTACATCTATCATGAATGTCGGCTCCTCCTCCATTGGTTCCATTGTTGTTATCCTCAGTCTTAACATTCGCAATGTTAGTGCCTTGGCAAAGTTGTGGGCAATTGGGATGAATATGTCCCTTCTGGTTGTATTGGAAACAGGTAACATCTGTGTGTATACAATCACAAGTTCTATGATTTCCTCCATATTTATAACAGTTCTAGGTGATTGGTTGGTTCACACGTCCTCCAAATGATAAAGATGGTCCACCTCTGAATCGATTCTGGTTAAATGTTCCTCACCTTTTGAAGTTCACTAATTAAGGTCTTAACTGCTTACTGCTCTTCTCGTGCTCTATTCTGGCCCGATGGTTCTCTTCAAAGATTCTGCATTTGTTAATCAGAGTGGGAAAACTTATAATCTTCTGATGTCCTATGGCTTCTTTAATTTCTGGCCTTAGACCATTTTCAAATTTGACGCATTTAGAAGCCTCAATCCCTGGCTGTTGGAAAGAAGGATAGAAAAATAACAGTTCCTCAAATTTGGTAGTATATTCTCCAACAGACATATTCCCTTGCTTTAATTCTAAAAATCCTAATTCCTTTTTGCTCCTAACACTAGCAAGGAAATATTTCTCAAGAAAGCTTTCTTTAAAATTTTCCCAGTTGAGTAGCCTACCGGCTTCCAATAATCTATCGCGAGCGAAGATCCACTAATTCTCTGCTTCCCCTACTATCATATTGGTAGCATATTCTACCTTTTAGGCTTCAGTACAAGGTAAGGATCAGAAAAAACATTCCATTTCTTTAATCCACAGGTAAGCCACCTCTGGATTATAGTCTCCTTTAAACTGGGTAGGTTTTCTTTTCAGGAAACAGTTAAGTCCATGGGTTCCTTCAGCTATCCTTTGTTGTTCCTGTCTTTCAAGGATCTCAACAAATCGATTGAATGCAGCAGCCATGGCATCATTATTCTGACGTCTAGCTTTATCTTATACTATAGGTCCTGCATTCAGTTATTGAGTATCTAATATACTCAGAGTTCTAACAATTTTTCACTATCTAACTAACTATTATACTAAACAGAAACATACAAAAAGCATACATAACACACAAGCACACAAATTTCAGACAAATAACAATCAAAGTTCACAAACTTCAAACCATCCTATGTTAATATCTAGTTACTTCCTAAGGTTTTCTTTATATTTTATAAATCATTACTCTGATACCATTTCAGTTGTAACACCCTGGAGCCAACTTGCGAATCCTAAGATAATAACCGTCACCATATAAATTTTTTTATTTTTCCCTGGTAATTATCAAGTGATTCACAACCTGATTCCAGAGGTTACTGATATAATATCAGAGTGTGTAACCTTTTACATAATTAACTTCGTTTTATTATACATAATATCAAAGTTCCATACATATTATATTTTACAACAGGTACCTAGATCTTATAAAATATAAAGTTATAAAACACCAAAATATAGCATACGTATACATAATACAGCCATAGTAGTTATGCAAGCAAGCATAAGCATCAAAAGTCTTCATCGTTTGTCCACATCAAGCATCATCCAGTTGTCACATATCTTCCTGATTATACACTAAAGGGTTGCCACAAGTAACAGCAAAAGTGGGATAAAATATCAAATAAATAGAAATTAAATTAGAATATACACAAACACAAGTAAGATCTTATGCGGTGCAGATGCCAAACAAGTGTTTTGTATTATTTTTAATTAATATTTTCCATTCTTTATATGAAAATGCATGATGGATCCATTCGTGGGAACATAGGCAGTGATTTCCAATAATAATATTTTTACAGATATCCAACCGATACCACGCCCCATAATGCAACTCTAACATCAGATAATAATACCATAATATCAATAATGGGGTTTGCGGGACTCCCTTAAGGACACACTGCTCATCCCTTAAGACAATTGTGGTATAAAACCACCGCAAGGGTCTGTTGCTCAACAGAGCGCGTTCCCCCACCGGGAACCCACTCAAAGAACCCCTTGCGGATCCTTTGAACGACCAATGCATATGATGCATGAATGCATTAAATCTTAATTAGATTGTCAAATCCCTCTTCATAATTAATCTTAATAATAAAATTATCATAACAATTAAAATATTATAATATTTTATGACATTTATAAGCATACTTCATATACCATAATTCAAAGAATATAGAAACACATTTTCCATGATATTTATTAATATATCATAATCCAAACAATATGGAAACACATTTTCCATAATATATTATTTATTTAATATGATATTCCAAAGAATATGGAAACACATTTTCTATAATTTAAAAACAGGAATTCTTCGCTTTAAATAAGTTTAAATAAACTTTTGAAATTAATTTAATTAATCATATTTATTAATTTCAAGATAAAATCTCAAGGATACACTAGTGGAAAAAATGCTTTTTACACCGGTCCTTTTTGGCTTTTTACACCGGTTTTAGGACCGGTGTGGATGGAGCCGGTGAGAAAAATAGGGACTTTTTACACCGGTTTTGGGACCGGTGAGAAAAATACATTTTACACTGGTCCTGTTTATAACGACCGGTGTAAAAGACTACATTTCTCATCGGTCCTTTTTTGACCCGGTACAAAAAAGGACTTTTCTCACCAGTCCCATCGATTTGGCCCGGTACAAAGAGGATTTTTCTCACCGGTTTTGTTTTTGGCCCGGTACAAAAAAGGACTTTTCTCACCGGTCCCATCAATTTGGCCCGGTACAAAAAAGGACCTTTCTCACCTGTCCTGTTGGTTAGACCCGGTACGAAATACAGTTTGTATTTTTATTTTTATTTCAATATATTTTGAATCCTGGGCGCCAATTAAGTAACACTTTTGTTACAATTTTATAAAGCATCATTCAATTTTCAAATTAAGTCTAAGCAAAACTATAGCAGTGAATAAGTATTTGCTCTGTGAACAACTTGGTAATCCTTTCATATACACACACAAATTGTATTTTTCATACACAAACAAGTAAATTAACTATGTGCTAAGAAGTTGTCATGGTTCCCACTAAAAGCTGAATTTACACAGTTAATTAACAAAACAAGGGAGACAAAAAAATGTCATCTGGGTATGATCCTACAGAGTTGACAAAAAAAGATGCAACTTTCTTCGGTTCAGGCGCTGAAACGACAAATTTGTACCTGCAACAAAAGAAAGGAAATTAAATAAGCTTGGCTATACAATAGCACGACATTCAAATTAATTTGCCAAATAAAATATTCAAGAAAGAAATACAAAGAAAAATATGAAAAGCGGGTGAAATCAGTTAATACTTGAACCATAATCCAAACAAATAGAACAAAAAGCATTTGATACAAGACCTTAAACTAGTACAGCACTGTTTTAACTGATTTGCCATAATCGCCTTGAATTCTACTCCTTCCTCATCCATCACACCCTCTGCATTCACAAATCTTTTCCCAAATGCCAACCTCGTTATGTTGTTGAATGCCACTGCCCCCAAGTACTTCTTCACCAATACACTTTTTCCTAAATTTTCTGCTCATAAATCCTGACCATCTGTAAGTCTTAACATGTAAGATATAACTATTTAAAATGACACAATCAATGTCTGCAAAACTTTCAAAACAGTGATATCCGGTTGCAACAAAAGATATAATATGAAATCTTTGATTATAACAAGCAAAGTTGCCTTTAGATGATAATTTAACAGAAAGCCCATCTTCATAAGCTAATTTGAAAACATACAATAAAAACATCTGTAATGTAAATACATTAGCTATTTTCAGAGCTTAGTGCACCTCTAAATGCATACTGTAAAAAGAGTTGTTCATCAGTTTAGTTAAAAAGTAAACATAGTAAATGTAGACTTGCTAACTGTGCACTGTTGCTGGTGTTAACGATCATGCCAATCAATATTCTGAAGGATTTAATTTTGGTCCATTGTCAATCAAACGATCATTTTCCAATATTAGTGAAATATTGGCCTATTTCATGCCTCCCATTAAACCATCATCAAAGCTTTTTACAGAAATATTATAATGACGTGGAAGAGTTTAACTAATATATATCATATATTTAATTATGAATTATATATATATATATATATGATATACAAAACAAGTATCACACTCAAGTAAAAGTGTAGAAACTAATGATACAAAGCAAAATGCATAAAGATAAGATGGGTTATCATTAGCATAAGAACAAAAAAGTGGAAAAACTAAGCAATGAAACAAACCTCTTTGACATCACCATTCCATATGCAATGAGCAGCCAAAAATCCAATTACAGCAGGTACAATATACAAAAGAGCAGGCTGGCAAAAAAGGGGGAAATTAGAAAAGGTTGGTCTCCAAAATCCAGGATAGTTCCACAAACTTAGCCAGCCATGTATTAGAGTATGGTATTCCATTGGTGGCTTAAAACCCCACACCATCCTTCCCAAACCTACTCAGGACAAAAGAGATGAAACAACAGATCAGTTACTTGTGCAGCCTGAAACCAGTTCATCACAACGATTGTAAGGACCAAGCCAGCAGTGTATCCAACAAAGGCACTCTTGAAATACTGGGGCTGTTTTCCTCTAAACACATCAAACTGCAAAGCCAATGCTACAAAAATATCTGAAGAGGGAAAAATATGCAGTCATAAATAGAACAACCAAATGATTACAAGCCTTTAGTTCCTCATTTGAATTGAATCATCTTATACAATAGGAGGCTGTGCATGCATGAACATGTCAAATTTTTTTTTTTTTAAAAAAACTACCCTTTCCTGGCACAGACACACATCAAAATCACCAAAGTTCCAGAGATACAGCTAAGAAGACAAATTATTTACCACTCTAATTCAAAGCTGTAACTGTTAACTAACTTGAATAAACTTTCCAGTAGGGGTATGAAGTTGAATATATTTTTGCCTAACTGACCATTTAAGATTTGTATTTAAATTTATGAAACCAAAAGTCACTTGTAAAACCTTTAAAATAAGTCTGCAAAGTCACTTCACATGAGCCAAAATCATTTCAGATCCTAACTGTTATTGTGTTCAAAATCTATGTTCACAGGAATTGAGAAATTCTCATTTTGTAAAAACTCTGTTGAGAATTCTAGAATCCCACAAACATGTATTTAGTTCATCTCCTTTCTATTATTAGATACCAAATACATAACAAGAACTTAGCAGTATTATTACAGGGCAATTTCACAACATAAATACACCAATACATCAATGAAGAATCATCATACCAGGGATAACAATATCACCAAGTCCAAGCATCAAAAATGGCCTTGCAGAATCTGATGTGGGGAACAAAAGCTGCAAAAGCATTCAAATAACAATATTAGGAAGAAGTTTAAAGCAATTTTCATCTGATAGTTATCACATCATATACACCGCAAAATTCACATGAAGATGGGCAAATAGAAGACTTAATTTCATTTAGCTAAGATTTTAACCTTTATTGGAGCATCAAATGATTTTGCTACGCTAACCATCACTGGAGTGAAGAAAACCCAGAATATGTCATATACAAATAGACCAGCCTGCAAAATACACAAACATAAGAGTCAAAAACCATATTGGGGAAGAAAAAGAATTAATGAATCATACAACAAAAGCATGTTTTATCTTTTCCAAACTAAAAACAAACTATTTCTGCAAAGAATAAAATATAATTCATAATCATAGGCATTTTAAGAGCTTGCATTTTATTGACAAGGTCAAAAGAAAATGGCGATACACTAGTGGAAAAAATGGATACAACCACGGGGGTATAATCACGGATTAGTGTGTATCCGTGATTAAAAATGACGCGGTGGCATTTTTAAAATTTTTGAGAAAACTTTTAATCACGGTTGTTATGGCAACCGTGATTAAAAGTCTCTATAATCACGGTTGTATGACAACCGTGGATATATGTCAAAACGAGATGGCATTTTTGAAATTTTTGGGAAAACTTTTATTCACGGTTGTTAGGCAACCGTGATTAAAAGTGTGTCTATAACCACGGTTGTTTGACAACCGTGGTTATATGTCAAAATATTATTCACCTTATTTTTAGGAAAATCTAAAAAAATAGAAAAACATGGAATTTTGATCTGATTTTTTGCGTCATGACTTCTTTTGGTACTTATTAGCCATTCGAGTTGGAATTTTTGAAAAATAAATTTTTGAGTGAGAGATACAAAAATTTTGTGACGACAAAAATCGGCAAACTTCAAACGAGCATAACTTGAGCTAGAAAACTCAGAATCCTTATTGCTGCATATGATTTTGGGGTAGAAAAAAAATCCTTGTTTTCAAAAATTTTTTATTTTTTGTGATTTATTTGCTTATTTTTTGGATTTTTAGGCTTCTACTTTACCTACCAAATATTTTTTACTACGCCAGTTGGGGTTGCTCAGATTTTCAAAAAACCCTTGTTTTCTCAAAATTTTTTATTTTTTGTGATTTATTTGCTTATTTTTTGGATTTTTAGGCTTCTACTTTACCTACCAAATAAATTCTAAAAATTCTAAAATTTTTTATGGTGTTTTCTAATGCCAAAATAAGATTTTCACATATAACCACGGGTCCCTTGTTCAACCGTGGGTATATGTCATATATATAACCACGGGTCCTGGAGTAACCGTGGTTATAGGTCATACATATATATAACCACGGGTCCTGGAGTAACCGTGGTTATAGGTCATACATATATCCACGGGTACTCTCATAACCGTGGTTATAGGTTATACATATATCCACGGTTCCTTGTGTAACCGTGATTATAGCTTCCTTTTCGTTTTAAATTTCGTAATTTCATGAGCACGCCTAACTCTCTTTTCTCTCCTTCTTCTCTGTAAGGTTTCTCTTCTCTGTTTTCATGTTTCCATTTACATCTACATTTCATTATTTACGTTCTAGATTTGTTTATTATGTGACTTCTCACTATTTTTCATATGCCATTTACAGGTTTCCCATCGCACGCCATTGCTTATTTACAGGTTTACATTTCAGATTTATACTTGTGTTCTTCGTTTTGCAGTAGCATTCTTGTTTCTTGTTTCTTGTTTCTTGTTTCTTGTGGTTGTTCTGATTTTGTTTCATTCATTTACTTTTCTTCATTTCTTGTTTCATTCATTTACTTTTCTTCTATTTTTGTTTCTTGCGTTCTTACTGCGTTTCTTATTTCTGGTGTTGGTGTTCATTGTGTTCTTGCTGTTTCTGAATGGTGAAGATGATAACCACGATTTTTAATTTTTTTTTTGGTCCAGTACATTTAATCACGGTTGTTAGGGGCAACCGTGGTTATATCCACTCCACTTTTAACCACGGTTGTTCAACCGTGATTAAATATCCTGATATACAACCACGCCCACTTTTAACCACGGTTGTTCAACCGTGATTAAAAGCCTTTTTTAACCGTGATTAAAGCCATTTTTTCCACTAGTGATATTAGACAAGATGGGAGAGCAAGTAAATCAAGCTCAAGGCCTTTTAATTGTACTTTATTATAACTAAAAATGGTAATCGTTTGTATAGAAGAACAAGACAATTTACAACAAAAGGGTTGTAGCCCTGTAGGTATACAGGTAGCATTTATATGTCTAATAAAAGAATCTTTGAGCATCAGTATTTAAATCTCATTACTTGAAATGTTTCGACCTTGTCAAAAACTCGAATTCAAATTCATCTGAACTTTGTATGACCAATGAATTAGTTGTTAATTTCTTTTCTAATGTGACCCAAAAAAAAAATCAGAGATGAAACCCCCTCAATTCGATCGCTAACACGAAACCCCACAACCCAACCCCAATCCAACCCCTAATCAGAGAGACCCCAACAGATAAACCAGCAACAGCAAATCAGAGAAGACAAAGGGATCGAAGCTTACCTGCGCAATGTGAGATTGTTTTCGAGTAGTGAGACCTTCGAGAGGGAGACCTCTAAGCTTCAACAAACATAGACAGTAAGGCTTTCGAGAGGGAGAGAGTTTTCGAGAGTGAGAGCTCGCGAGGAAGGGAACGGAGACAGCACTAAGGCTTTCGAGAGGGAGAGAGTTTTCGAGAGTGAGAGCTCGAGAGGAAGGGCTTTTGAGAGGGATTCGAGAGGTAGGGATTTGAGAGGGCTGCGATAGTAAGGTTTCACAAGAGGGAAAATTAAAAAGCATGTTACATTTTTTCTCACCGGTCCAAAAAGCATGACCGGTATAAAGTCTTACATTTCTCACCGGTCCAAAAACAAGACCGGTACACACTTAAACCTTTCTCACCGGTCTAAAAAAAGACCGGTATACACTTAAACCTTTCTCACCGGTCCAAAACAAGACCGGTACAAAATTAAGTATTTCTCACCGGTTTAAAGAGTAGATCGGTGTAAAGTTTTATATTTTTTATAAAATTGCCACCGCCTAATTTTTCTCACCGGTCACATTACAACCGGTGTAAAACCCCCGGTGTAAAAGAGCTTTTTTCCACTAGTGATAATTAAAAATCCATTATTTAATAATAATAATTCTGATTTATAAAAAATCATTAATCAATTACAAAATGCCACCGTTCAAAAATACCATCGCTTCTAATTTATTTACAAAATGCCACCGCTTCTGTGTTAATTACAAAAATGTCACCGTTTCCAGTTTTTAACATCGGTTGAAAATATCTCCTGTTAAAAGGGTCTGTTCTACATAAATGAAAACAACACCTCTGTTTTGTTGTTTTTACCACTTTTAATTGCAAATTAAACATACCAATTGATTTCAAATCACCATATAACATTAGAAACATATCATATATCATATTTTATATTAATTAACATCAATTTCATAACTTAATTCAATTTAAATTAAAATCTAACTGTATGAGTTTATAGACCATTAATCAATTAAACAAGTAATTCTAACTTAATTTCTATCTATTGAATATCCTATCTCCTCTTTCTTACCTCAATTGAAGATTCCTATGCTTTCCTTATGCTAAAATCCCTTGTACCTCCTCAAATCTTCAAGTGAATGTTGATCCTTCTTAAGCAAAATTGAAAGGCTTTAAGATATGGAAATGAAGATTTAGAAGCTTGAAGAAGATGATGAAGAGTTATGGAATTTGTAGTGTATTTGGTTCTGAAGAAATTGGAAGTGTGGAAGCCTTATTTATAGGCTATTTAGGCAGTGGGAATGACGGTGGAAGGAAACAGGGAGATGCTTCGCTCAAAAAAATCTAGCGAAGATTTTTTCTTTTTTCATTTTTTTCTTTTTTTCAAAAAGTTTCCTTAATAATTCTACATTTTATTGTCGCGTTCTGTTTTCGTTTAGTCTCATTTAAAATCCGATTTACAAAATAAAAATATCTTTGTAACCAGAATAAAATTTCCTATTTTCTAAAATTCAGTTCATATTTTTTTGAGTAGCTTCAATTTTTAATGTTTAATTACCGATACAAATTTAGTTATAAAAATTGAGCTGTGACATTATCCATATATATGGGCCCTTTAAAATTTTTCTTTTGCAGTGGGCCAATCAGGAGTTGACACTGTTCTTCAAAATCCAAATAATATAACTGCCTCAAAGCAAAAGAACAGTTCTACTGACATGGAAACACTTACAGACTAGTCAGAGTGAGGAAGTTTGTTGTGAAAGTACCCGACACTAGGGAGCGACCCCTAGTCCCCTGAAGCACCCTTTCACACTCTCTCATCCCAAGGCTCATAATTGAACATCCTCTAATGTATCGTCGATTTCTATAATCCGTCCCCAGGTAATTTCACATCTTTTCTCTTAAGACTATTCATGATGCATGAACTACTCGCGTATTGAGTTGGTTAAGGCTTTTAGAAATCAATTATATTATCGAGGCCTACGAATCGCGACATAGCCACCCCAGTAAACTGTACTTTTCAAATTATCAAATAAGTTTTATCACACATATAAAATTTTAGTACAGTTCCTTTTCAAATCACAAATCAAATCTCATCACAATTTGAGCTTCAAAGCCTTAAATGTTTTTCACAACCTTCCTTAGAAAATTTATAGGTCAATTCAAATTCAATCACTAAAAACTTGAATTAACCAAAGTACTTGAAAATTTTGTATAATAATTTTATACATTTTTGAAAATAAAATTCTTATTGTTATATATATATATATATAAGAGTTTAAAGTAAAATATTAGTGAAAGATCTTTTTTGATTTAAGATTTAAATGTCTTTATATATGTATATATGTATAAAAATTATTTTTATAAAATAATTTCTCTTTCTAGAAATCTTAATTTTAGTAAATATACTTTTTTTAAAAGATAAAAGAGATTTTCAAAAATTTATGTAGTTTCATTGAAAACTAAGAAATTTCTTAAAAGTAATTTGAATAAATAAATAAATATATAAATGAATAAAGAAGTAGGAGATAAGTAAATTCTTATTGAGTTTTAGCTTTTCGTCACGCTTGCTACATGCCCATTCTCTATAATAACACAAAACAATAATTCACAAATCAATCAAATAAAAATAACACAATCATTATATAAAATCTACATAATTTATTCAAGGTGTCTTAATTATTAAAGTTTATTTTAAGTCGTAGTAGTCCAGTCATGATGTTAGTTGGTCTATATCAAGTCCAAAATAGTCCAATGGTCATATGGGTCCATCATAGTCCAATCAGCGCAAAGGTATAATTCAGTCCATATAAGTCCATAACAGTCCATATAAGCCCATAACAGTCCAAATCTTAATGATACAGTATGTTAGGTTAATGAATCATCCAAATATTTTAAACTTTATGTTAGGTTAATCAATATGATTCATCCAAATATTTTAAACTTTATGTTAGGTTAAACTTTTGAATACATTTTATTTATTTATTTACTTAAGATGATAATAAGTATTACTTTAAAATATAATGATTGTTCATAGTTAAAAGGAGTAAGAGACTCCTCTCATTATTGTTATGTTTTCTATATTATATTCTTATCTCACTCCCCTTTACCTCTTGTATCTTGATTTGTTATAGAAAGTCCGTACGCACTTCATCTTCGAGTTCTAAAACATATCGATTTCATTTTAGTATAGTTATAAGGTACAAGATTATTTCATAAAAACTTCACTTCTTATTTTTTTAGAATAATACAATAAATATATCATTATTAAGATTTTCTGATTCGGAATAATTATTAGTAAATTTAATTCTATAAGAATTACCAGATAAATAGTAATTGGTAAAAAAATGAATACTAAATAGTAGCCGGTAAATAGTAAATTTTGAATAGTAATTGAAAATTTTTTTAATAGTAAATGGTAAATAGTAAATAGTAAATAGTAAATAATAAATAGTAAATAGTGTATAGTAAACGGTAAAAGGTAAATAATAAATAGTAAAAGGTAATTACTATTTGAATAGTATTTACCTTAGTCCAGTACAATAATAGATATTTAAGTGATATAAAAATAACCTTCATAATCATTAAAAGAATATAAAAGAAATTTATTATTACCTCAGAATTTTTACAGAACCTATTTCCTTTTAGAAAATATCTTCCTCTTTTCACTTAGTATTCTCCTCCCAACACTAGTAAGTTTTCAAAAGTTGTGTGATTTCCTCGGTGTCTCGCCCCTCTATTTATAGCATAAGTTTTACTGTGTATTTGAATATTTTAATATTTGATTACTGTGTCAAGAATTAAAAATTTCTTATAGATTACTATGCAAAGTTTGAAATTTACAAAATTGCACAATAAAATTTCTCGTGAAGGCGGCTGAGAATTATGAGAGGTGCGAACAATAATTTAAGGGGTGCAAAAAGAAATTTTTCATTTTTTATAAATTCTGAAATAATATACTGATAAAAAATTCTAAAGTTCTATAGTCAAATTCTATCAAGATTTTAATATAAAATTTTCTTAATGAATTAAAATAAAAATAGGGGTGTTATAGATACCGCCTCTTTGCCAGCTTGGAGATAACAAAAAAGGTGAAGCCAACAGTTATTTGAAATTTTTACAAAATAAATTAGATTATCTACCAGTAACTAAAAAATTTAAACAATTTAATAGTTATTTTGCATTTTAATTTGGGAGTAAATTATGTTAAATTGCTTCTTAATTAAACATGGTAATGCTAATTTAGGCATGTGTAAAGGAAGTTAAATACTTCAGCAACCATGTTTCTGAATTATAATTAACTAATGATGGCATTGGCGTGCAGACCTATTTGGTAATGGACTGTAATCCTTGATCGTATTCCAATTTTGAGGTCTAATATTCAGTAGTGATGGGAATTGGGGTCCTTTCACTACCCTTATGACATTTTGTACTGCAAAAACGACCCAAGTAAAGCTTATCAGTCATCAGGTATGTATGTACTATGATGCCTGATGGAACTTTGTACTACAGTGAATCATTAAATGCTTTTACTTCATGGATATTTGGGCTAACATTATTTTGCTTTTCTCTTTTCTTGTTCCTTCATTTATCTATATTTTTTAATATTCCTTTTATATATTCTTGAGTAAAGAAAATAGCTATCATATCACATTGGCTGTGTTAGTTTCTAAATTTTGCACTATGTATTATACTTCTAAATTTTAAGCAGTAAACTATTTGCTTGAACTTTTTCATTATTCATCTCTAATCATTGTATTCAATCAAAATTTCAAGCACAAAAAGTAGTCATAATCTTACTTACTTTATGTTGTTATATACTTGAGGCTATATGTTACTATCCTATTACTGTTAATTCCTTGAGGTCATATTGCATAGTGAGTCTTTTAACAGTATAATGACTAAGCAACACAAATGGAATAGCCAAGTGCTCTCTCACTTTTACAAACTAGAAACTATTTGTGAAATTAAAGATTCTGTAAATATAAAAAGCTTATTGCATCTAACTCAGTCTGTCACACCCCGATTTTCTGAACCCGAATCCCGATGTAATCAAGATAAATAATTAATAAAAATATGAATAAATTTTTCACGTTTAAAATGATTTTGAAGCACTACTTCGATTATATCAAGACCCGACTCACAGAAGACCGAAGAGTGAGATTTAAAGATTTATAAACAGGATTGCTAAATGAATTGCCCATAAGTGTATACAAAATAATAGAGTTTACACCGGATGAAGAATATGTATACAGGGCACACGCCTAGTCCCATATATGAAGATATGAGAAAAGGCTCGGCAAAGCATGCAAGCATACAACATTAGCCTATAAGGCCACAACCAATCTTACACATAGATCATAAACATGCATTACCTAAAATATGTATATATATATATATATATATATATATATATATATATATATATATATGGTCATGCAACATACATCTCCAATATCTATATTCCATAATTGACCACATTCGATTCAACCTCAAAATCATATAACATCAACACTTATACATTCCCAAAATGGGCTACATGTCCAACCTCATTATATTCATCAAATGGGTATGAATTCCAATACCCCAAATATCAATACATTATTCACTTATATTATCATTTACAATACACCCACCAATATTAATAATTATCAACACTATCATGTACATTTTATTCACAATATAATAATTACAACCACTGCCAGTCAAGGCATTCCATTACCACTATTTACCTTCTCCAAAGCTTTACTTTAAAATATCCTTATCCCATGACATTCCTGCATTAATGTTAAAAATGGACAACATGGGAAAGTGAGTTATACATTTTAAATGATGAATATAAATACAATTGAGATTATGTGCATATGCATATTAACATCATGTATGCTTTGCTTAATTCATCAATAATCATCATAATTTCTCACTTCAATAATATACATATAATGTATTCATCCATCAATTCATAGCAAAGCAAGCACATATGCACATCTTTTCTCAATGCCATAATGGGCCAACATCATTGTCATCAACCATAGGCAAACAATCCCTTCATCACATTGGGCCATCACATACAACATCATCATATTCAATATCTTTTTGTTGTATTCATATTTTACATGTTGTCTTTTAGGTATTCATTTACCCATCTCATCATCATCGCATTTCAATCTCAACCATCACCATATATCATCATCAATCATCATCATATCACAACACTTTTGCCATATCTCCATGCTATATGCAAATGCTCTTAGGCTAATGCATATGCATAATGGAATTATCAATGACAAATGCGGATCTGACTATAGGAATAAACACCAAATATGGCTTCAAGCATGATCATATAACCATACCTCTACTGCAATAGTATAATATGTACACATATCTCATAATGCATGCATAATCACCAATTTTATTGGTACCAAACCGCATCGCCCATTTTTCAATACTGGTCATTTTCACCATGATCGTGGTAAACAACATAATCAACAATATAAGGTGTTGCAGGCCAACCATAACTCATATCATGGCAGCTGTGATCCAAAGGACCACCGGGGACACCTTCCCCTCAAGAGCCACCCCCCACAAGGTTCAACCACATACAGCTCCCCGTAACTTAACATGGACAGCTTCGTGACTTACACACCGAGTCACAGGGGAATAACAAGAATGCTCGTGCACAGAGCCGCCCCCTACTGGGCCAACCGAGGGAATCCCCTAATATTCTTTATCGGCAGCGTATGATATGTCATGGATGCAAATGCCAATCAATGCATTCTCACACTATGCATCCTATCATGCCACTCATCAATCATCATCATCATCGTCATTATCACCAACATCACCATACAATTCTTAGTGGATTTTATCATTGTTAGTTTTGGCCATTGTTTTCAAGTTTTAAGTATGACATTTCATTTTAACATACTTATATCATACATGCAAGCCAATACTTGCAACATTCAAAATGGCATCATAAACATCAATAACATTCATCAATCTTTCATCAACATCACCACATAATTTCTTAGTGAATTTTTCATCTCATTGATCATTACCATTGTTTTACATTCTAGTGTGGCTTTCACAACATCTCATCAATACAATTCAAACCACAAATACAAGGTCACACTTGTATCAAGCACAATGGTATTCAACAAATCATCAATAATAACAATCATCTATCATTACTCATTATTGACATCATCTCTGATTCATCAATTTATAAAAACACATTATCATGCAATCATCCCTTCATTAGTTTCATCATCATACAAAGGTGTGTCTTATAACCCCATCATTTAACTTTCATTATCATTCATCATATCATATTATTAGTGGTGTACAATCATGTTTTCATAACATATCATAGGCACATACATAGTTTTCCAATGTCTCATTCAATATCAAATGCCACCAAGACACACCATCATCATATACCCCTAATACAATCTCTTATTTTTACATAATAAAAAGGGTTTTGGGTAATAATAAGCTCATGACAAATTTCAACATTAAGACATATGAGAAAAGTTCATTTTTAATCTTAAAAATAGTGAGACATGTCACAGATATCACCTATTAGTCCCAATTTGACAATCATAAAAAAGGTTCAAAACCCTCTTAAATTTGAGTTTTATAATGCAGTGGGTCGATGTTTTACGCTTAATGAAAGTTAGAAAACTCTAATTAAGGTAAGACTAATTTTCACACCTCCGTAACATAATTATCTACAACTTTCATGAAGAAGTCGGGGGTCAAAAATGTCATTAAGATACTCAAACAGGCCAAAAACAGCAAGGGAAAAGTAGCAGTTGGAAAAATCCTGACAGTGGCAAAAAACAGGGCCATGAATCGATTCACACGATTCTAGTAGCCCTTGAATCGATTCCTACATCATGTGAATCGATTCCTATAATTCCAAAAAGCCATGAATCAATTCCCACACCCCAAGAATCGATTCCCACACTGGAAAACACCCCCAAACATCAAATTCATCAACCCAACATCAAATAATGCTAAATCATGCATCCACATGGATTTTTAACTCAATAAAACACATAATTGTTCCATTCTAACATGAATCATTCATTGATAGATGTAATTCATTCCCATCAAGGGACCACAAAACATTCATCATCATCTCATATATATGTGATTCTCAAACATTCAACAAATTACCAAGCCTATCATCCATCACATTATCAATCATCATTCAAAATAATCATGGCAAGACAAGCATGAGTATAATCATATACATTAAACATCAATCATCCAACTCATGTAATTGAAATGTAAACTCCCCTTTTACCTCTAGAGAAGAATCACAACGATTTGAATGCTTCGATTGTTCCATCGCATCATCCGAAACACCATCTACATCAATACACACATACATATGTATTCAATCAACAAACCATCCCAAGGCACTATCACAATTTCAAACAATTGTAAACATATCCTAAGACTTGGTAACAAGTTCTAAACTTGTCAAAACACCAATTTATATACTTACGTTAGGTTTCGGGAATTCCTTTCCCAAAACCAAGATTCTTTAGATCTTAAGGGGTCAATCATACCCAACAACAACAACATCACTCCTTTATCCATAATGCATCAAACCATCATATAAATCATCCAAGTTCAATATAAGCCATATTGGCTTCCTTTAAACCATCATCAATCAACAAATTCATATGGCACATATCATGGCCTAAAACCTCATTAAATCACAAATCTTATTTCATTAATCCAACATCAATGGTTATTCACCCTTATCATTATCATCTATTATCATTAACACCCCACCTTAAATATTTCATATCCATTCTCAAAATCAACTCCTCTAATCATCATATATACTCATATACATACATCCTTTACATCTCAAGGTTAGGACTTCATCAAAATCCAAGAATTCATAATAATCAACACCAAGCATTCCAATCATCTTTTCTAAACCCAAAATTCATTCTCATGACAACCAAATCATCAATTCTTTAAATTTTACCAAAGGCCCACACATCATTAATTCTTAAGGGTTTTTCATAAATTTACCAATCATCAATTCCAAAAGTTTTCATGCATCATCACAAGAATAATATCATCAGCAAAGTGTCAATCAATTGTAAATAGCACTCAATGTTCCCAATGGTCATCTAACCTAGGATTTAAGTTTCACATGCATAAATCATCATTCAAATAACATCAACTTAGCTCAAAACTTCATCAACATCAATAATCATTCCAATCCTTTAAAAATTCATTTCCCTTATATAAAATCATTCTAAAGGCAAAAAATCACTAAAACCATCAATTTGGCCAAAACCCTCAATTTACCAACACTTAGGGTTTTCATCAAAACCACCAAATAAACAACTTCTTCCACCATTTCCATGAATCCTTAAAAACTCAATAACCCACGTCCATATTTAGCACCAAAACCATACTCAAGGGTCATTTTCTTAAACATTCAAGCTTAGGGTTTCCATTCTCATCAACACCTATAGTTTCTACAACAACCATTTGAAGCTCAATATCATTAAAACCATAAATAGAGCAAGGTGGGTTCAAAAACTTACCTCATCATCCAAGCTAATGCCAAAAACTAAAATAGGAAGAGGAAGATAGAGAACCCACAAAATATTTACCCCAAAAAGCCATACAAGCTTCATGCATCCAAGCTTTGATTTTAACTTTTGTAAGAAAATAAAGGTGGAAGGGGCATACAGTTTTGGAGAAGAGAATGGGTGAAAAAGAAGAAAAAAATAGAGAAGGGTGGAGGTGAAGAAGCCACACGGAAATGAGGAGAAAGGAGAGGTGAAGTGGTCAATATTAGATATTGTCCAATAGTTAAAAGGATCTCCCATGTTACTTTTACCAATGGGTAATAATTCCCCATTATACAATGGACAAAAGGGTCAAGTGAAAGAGAGAAAAAAAGGTTACGGTCATGACAAGAGAAGATATGAGATTTTGGATTTTCTTTTAATTTCATTTGGCTCGTATTTTCCCCATTTAATAACATACATTGTGCCTAATTAATTATCTCCTCAACACCAAAAATTATTTTAAATATACCACCACAACCACAATAATTTTCTAAGTATTCTAGACCCATCAAATACTCAATTTGACCAAGTGGGTCCCACATCATCTATTAAATCATCCAGTTTCGATAAATCTTAATTTACTGATAATTCACCTTTAGTGCCTAATTAATTTTCCTATAATTATTGGATCATAAATAATTATTTATCTTTCTCCAATATATTTATTTTCTCTAAAATTTGGGATGTTATATAGTCAATCTAAACAAGTCTTTAAAGCTAACACTCTGAGAAATTATCAATCATAAAAAATCCATCACATGTCGATACACAAAAATAAACAAACCCAAACATCATAATTGTACCTTTTAGCACCAATTTCAAACTTAAAACATTCATGCGCAATTGAACTCCATAAAGATACCTATAATGGCAACAAATCAAATTTCCATGAAATTCACTAAAAAAATAAACAAAACAAAGAGATTCATTCGAAAATCATAAAAAAATCAAAGGTATTACGTCAAAATTCAGAGATTTAAAAGAATAAAATCGATGAAACACAGAGTTGAGGAGTAAATAAAAATATTTCTAATTTCAATCATAAGTCATTGGAAACAAAACAAAACCTAACAAAATCCAAGGATGAAATATGAATCTACTAAGGAAATGACAAAAAAATCAAAAGAGAGAAATACCTAGAAAACCTTAGGAACTGAGATTGCAAAACTGCGAGAGAGGAAGAGTAAGACTGCGAGAAAGTGAAAAAGTTAACTTCGAGAAAATGTGAAAAGGTAAAGTTACCGAAAAAAAAAGAAAAAAAGAAAAATATAAGTATAATGGTTTTAAACTACAATTAACAATGGTTTTTAAAAGTTTTATTGATAAACTCCCTATACTTAATAAAAATATAGTTATTTTTCTTATTTTTCTATAGTTATACCAGCCATAGTTAAAAAAGAATAGAGAAAATATATTTTCTTGTTATATGGTAAGTGGTGTATATGACATATTTTTAATGAGTAATAATAAAGACTATTTTAAAAATATTTAAATTTTACCATAAAACTATATATATTTATAAGAACTAAAAATTTATTTGAACCGATTAAGATGGTCTTATTTTTTTTTCAAATTTCAAACAATAAATTGTAAAAAAAATTTCGCCATGCGTCGCACGTACCTAAATTTGGTAGGTGAATTTTACAATGGAGATTTTCTACATATACAAAGTCTCAAATTCAATGTCTTGCTTAAACAATGTCAAACCACTTACCCATACCTAAGGATGGAAATCGGTCAGGCCGTTCGTCGGGAGCCTATGGCTCAACTCGTTTAAAGCCTACATAGACCAGGCTTGTCGGGCTAGAAGGCCAGGCTTAGGCTTTTAAAAATGCCTTTTTAACTAAACTGACCAAGCATAGGCTTTCTAAAAAGCCTTTAAAGCCCAAAAGGCCAGCCTATTTAATTAGATTAATTGTTAATTAGTTATAAAAATATAATATTTAGAACATAAAATAATATATATATATATATTTACATTTATATAATATAAATTAATATTACAAGTTTACAATTAAAAAAATTAGGAGGGAATGGAACACAAATTTTTTTAGGTTAGTTTTGGTCTTTTAAAAGTCTCACTATAAAGAGACCTTTTAAACAGGCTTTTAAACAGGCCAGACCTTCAAACAGGCCAGATCAGACCTTAAAAAAAGCCTATGACAGGCTAATAGACTAGACTCAGGCCTTGAAAATTTGATGTAGGTCAGGCTCAGGCCTTTCAAAGCCCGTTTGGCCTAGCCCATTTCCATCCCTACTCACACCACACCACTCGAATCAACACATTAATGAATTCATAATTATTTCATAATCGAGTTATGTAAATTGTACTCTTTATTTAACAAGACATTCATAAACTTAATTAAATATTCTTTTTTATATTAATCAACAAAGAAGCACTAAGAACTTAATAAAGTATTCCTAGCTTATTTAGAGGAACTAGTGAAAGAGCTAGAGGGATTTTTAGAATGTGTAAATATTATAGAGGGGTCCCAGATATGAGGGTATGATTGTGAAAGTTAGATGGATTGTTCACAGTAAAATCACTGTATGAGCTTGTTTGGAACAAGTGTATCCTTTTAAAAGTTTAAGTTTTGTGTGGCAAGTTATTAAAAATAAGATTTTGGATAGGCAGAGTTAACTAAACAAAGAGTGCAGTAACATCCTAAAAATAGGATTTATTAGCAAACAATGATTTAAAGAGGGATTTAAATGAAAAAAGGAATTAATTAGAACAATTGCCAAAATGATGAATACGTCCCTAACAATTATCGTAATGACGTCTCTAAGCCTTTTAAAATTTAAAATTTCCTTCTTCTTCATTCTATTCTCTTTCGTTGGCATCAGAGAGGGTGAGAAAAGCTTTGCGTCATTCTTCTTTCTTCTTCTCCATAGCATAATCATCCAAATTCATCAACCCTTTTGCTTGGGTTCATCAATTTGAAGCATAATCATCTCCTCTATCTCTCCTCTTTCATGTGGGAAGCTTGGATTTAAGAAGGGGAACTCCAAATTCCTTAATTTGAGGTAAGGAGATGAACTCTCATTTTGGGATTTGAATTAATCATGTCTTCATCCTTTAATTCTTCCAATTTTATGAGTTTCAAAGCAATTGGAATCTATATGCATGAGTGGATAGCTTAGGTTTTTAAGAACTTTGAGTTCCATGGAGGAAGTATATAGAAAATGGTTCTTGATTGCTAATTTTGATAAATTGAAGCTTAATGATTTCCATTCCAATGAATTAAGGTGGTTTCGGAGCGATTCGGAGCTTGAAGCGTGGTTCGGAGACGGGTTCCATAGTCGACGTCTCGATTCGGTGAGTTATATCTTACCGAAATGGTTTGAATTCAAGGATTCCTAATTTGTCAAGTGATATTTATGTCAAATATGAAGTTAAAATCAATTGTTAATGAATTTTAGGAAGTTGTTAGATTTCGAGGAATAGAGATTGGAACTTACGACTCACGGTTAGTAAGCGTCCGATAGCTCTTGGAGCTTCTGGGATTCTCTATTCGAGGTAGGGAAGATTTTACATAATTTAATACATAGTTATAGGTGGATTCAAGGTATATTGATATATTGAGTATATAATTGATGTGCTTCCGTGAACCTTTATGAGTATATTGTTGTCATCTATGTGAATGAGATATTTATGTTATGAGAAGTATGAATTTTCTCATGAAATAGCACTTATGCTTGAGATTCTTGAATGAACAAAATTATGTCTGAAATTAGCATGAGATGCTTGTATTATGAAGTAGATGATATTAGAATGGTATGATATGCTTATATGATTATGTGATAAATTGAAATGAAATGTTGTGAGTATGAAAGCGTGGGACGCTTATTCATTGAATTGAATTGATGAAGTGTTAATGTTTGAACAATGCATGAGATGCTATATATTTGTATAAAAAGACCTTGAGTGGGACTCAAGGCAAACCTCTTGAGCGAGGCTCGGGGTTAGCCGTGACACTACTGTTGTCGTTGAGAGTGATTGTGTCACGTGTTAGGGCAAACGGTTTGGTACTAGTAAAACGGCCGGATCAGCTGAGAGCTGAGTATATGGCTGAGAGCCAGTGTTACAACATAAAAGTTTAATGATTATTGGATCCAAATGAATTGAGAATTTTATGTGCACATATGTATGTCATTGAGAATGATATGATAGCAGAGCTTTGAGATGAAATAGAGATAATATTGAATGGTAGTTTGTGTTTATAGATTAGTATACCTCATTGCATGGTAAATAATAAGACAATTGAATCAGAACTATAGCTGTCATTTGTTATATATGATGCTCACCCCTATTTGTGGTTATTTTAGAGTGAATTTAGGTCGCAGTGGAGGTATGTGAAGTCACTTAACGAGCATGGAGCATTATGTATATGTAGATGTATGGTACATAATGCGTATAGTAGGTTGTGTAGCCTTGGCCGGCTCCTGTGTTTACCATTTTGTTATGCATATGTGAGTGTGTGTATGTATGAATATGTAATGGATTAGATAGTTTGCAGCTTCAATTAGAAGCTTAAAATCCATTTTGAGTATATACATGTTGGATGGATGATAATGATGCTTGATGATGATGGATAGTGGAGACCATGGATGGTTCCACCATGTGCATATGAGTTTGATATATATCCAAGAATTGTGGACATAAATAAGAGATGCTATATTGATGCATACAATGTCCAGGAATTGTTGTGATATGAGAAATGACAATTGGTTATGTGTTAGAGTCATGAAAATGTGACAATTATATGGTTTTCATGCATAATTGAACAACTGGGGTAGTCAAATATCAAATTATGAGGATTGAATAGCATAGAATAGTTTTAATAGCATCTATGCATGATTTGTGACTTGTAGAAATGGGAATTGGTCAATTCCATTGACAAATGACTCCTTGGTTGCCAAAAATGTCCCAAAACGAGGCAAACATGTTTTTATGCATAACTTCCTCGTTTTTAGGAATTTTTAAGTGCGGCTAGTGGCTACACATCACAAATGATGTAATCTAGCTTGTGTTAAAATTTCATGATTATTGGATTTAAAATGAAAGAGATAGGGTGTCTAGAAGTTGGCAAAAACTTAAGGGTCCAAAAAGCTACAGAATAGTGCTTGCAGCAGTGAAATCCACGGCCAGTGGGAATTCCCATGGGCAGTGGATTTTTCTGCCTCAAAACATGGGGAAAATGACCATTTTGGGTGGTCCAGACAGTGGGATCCACGGCCAGTGGAATTTCCCATGGCCAATGGAATTCCCCACTGTCAGAAATTTCCAACTGCTGCTTAAGACTGAAAATGAACTCTCTCATATGTCCAAATGTTGAAATTTTTCAATGCCCTGTTAAATCCTAATTTGCACCTGTTTGGAACCTAATTGATGTATATTGAATCTTGGGTGGGTTCCCTCACTTCTTTATGCAAATTTTAAACTATTTGGGCTTATGAAACCCACCAAATCACCACCTACGACTGATATTAAGTTGTATAGTCCCTAAACACTTGTTCTGATTCCGGATTGAATCGCGGAAAAATTTCCTTATGTTTTCGGGCTTGTTTTTATTAAGTTAGGATGTTTTAAGTGCGATTACAACCATGTTCAAATCTTTTGTGTCCTTTTTAAGAAGGAGGAAAAGGAATAATTGGCCGTCTTTTATTCTCATGTTCAAAGTAGGGATGACAATGGGGTAGGGCGAGTGCAGGTAGTATGTTACCGTTACCCATATCCATAGGTTTTAGGTAGGTAACGAGTATTCACAGGTCGAGTAACGAGTACCCACGAGTATTTATGAATATTTATTATTTTTATAAAATAATACTAAAGAAGAAAATATGGTATAATATACTAAACATAATATTATTTTAGTATAATATAATTCAAAATAATATTGTATCATACATTACAATTTCATAAATTAAAAGTATTATCATTAAAAAATATAAAATTTTGTTTATCTCATTATAAAATAATAAAAAACTTAGATATTTAAATATATTTAATAAAAAATATATTAATAATATATTAATAATTAAACGGGTACCCGTAGGACGAGTAGTGTGATACCACTACCTACCTATTTAGTAAATATGATAGTAAATAAGTTTAATATTTTATCAACTGTATCAACTTTTGTCGGTTAAAATTCATAAATTGTTGTTCATGCAGAAACAAATAAAAATGATATATGACATATCTAATATCTTAATGATGTATTTTATAAGAAATTTTTTGTTAGATAAAAGTGAAAAAACAAATTTGAACCACTAGATGATCAATATTAAAGTATATCTATCATATGAGGTTGTTAAAAATCATATCACCTTTTAAATAATTATATCCAAATTTATTAGTTTCACTCTCACTTTAAAAAAATTCTCATAAAATATCTTTCACATAAGACTTCATTTTGAATGACGTGGTCGCAAAGAATCCGATGCAGAAGGATGATATACAACAACATTTGACCTTGAAAATTAGTGTGTGGAATATATTCCATTGCGCATTTGCATGACGTACTGAAAGAAATGAAATGGATCAATGATTATCAATATATATGGTTGGTGGAGGATTTTTGAATATTCACCTCGATGCAAAGGTCGTTATTAGATACTATAAAATAAATAAACAAACAATTTTATGAAAAAATTATAATTTAAATAATACTTTTTATACTACTTGAAATTTGAAATCTAGCAACAAATTAACATTCAATTAATATTTTTTCTTGTTTTAAAACGGATCAATCGGTTCTATTGTGGTTTGTAAATATTTAGTGACAAACATCCGATGAATCTTGCAATGACACAAACAAAGAGATTTTTGCATTTTTTTTGGTTCCCAATACATGGTATAACCATAGCAAATTACAAATATGGGCACTCTTTCAACTTTCCAGCAAGCAACTGAAAGGAACAATATCATTTCCAAATCATCTTGACCTTATCAAAGGCGTAATTAAAATTTAAAAAAAAAATCCCAAAAACTATCCATTCACCATTTCATTTGGTCAATGGAACGCAAGCTCATTTTCTATTCCATTTCTCTCACCGAGGAAAATTCGATAACACAATACATGGCAAAATTACGTAAAAACATATTCTTTTCAGGTATAATCGGGTTTTTACGTTCATGAGAAACTTAAATACCAATGTTGTACGAACAGGTCCATATCGTTAAAAGACATCCAACTCGTGTTAAATTTGCAGACACACCATTAACATATTTTTTACCCGCTTTGAAAATATAATTCCTGGCGTCATAAACTTTTCTAAAAAAAATTATAAATAGATTCATATGTATTCTACCTTCAAAATCATACGCATGTTCCGTTTTTTTATTCATCAAAATACCAGGTGCCAAATATTATGACACAAAAGAATATCTAATTGAATGTAAACAAAATAACATATCTAATCTAAGGATTCTAAATGTCATAGTTACCATCTCTAACAGAGGCATGGCCTATAACAACATTTTCAAAAAAAACATAGAACAGAGTACTCGGAAAACAATTCATCAGCACCATCTCATTATCGGCGCCTCAGCAAGTATACACAATTCCATTCTCACCTACAAACACTCTGATAATAAAAAAATTCCACTAACACTTGAAATATTTTTGTTAAACATTTCAATAGAAAGCTACGGAATTTTTGGTTTTAAAATCATTTATAATTATATATTCTATACAACAAAAATTTCAAATTTTTTTTTGGTACTTTATCATATACTCTATTATGTATTCATAATTATATACTCTTATCATAAATATTTTGTCGCTTATTTTTTTCCAAAAGTTAAATTAAATTATGAATGACCACTAATTAAAAACTGACACGACACGTAATAAATGCATAATAAAAGGAATTGATTAGTTATTAATTATTGATTTAAGTTGTGGAGTGTGTGAAAATCTTTAGTAGGAAGTCTAAATTAAGATGGGCAAATAATAAATGGAGGTACCAATTGGTATAGCGAAAATTATAAAGTTACAGAATTTGTGAAATAAAAACCACTATAATTATATAATCTATCATAGATATTTTATGTGACAATATTTTTTTCGAAAATTAAATTAAATTTTCAATGATCACCGAGAGGATGTTTGGTGTGTGTATATATATATATATATATATATATATATATATATATATATATATATATATATATATATATATATATATATTGAATAAACTATGTTTCTCAATAATTAAATTTCCTGAGAATTATATTACCCTGCTATAAATATGTTTGATGCGATTAAAATATTCTTGGAAAAATTATATAATCTTTTAAATTTTGACCACTCTTGTAATTTTGGTTGAGAATTTAATATGTGAAAAATGTTTAAATAAGTTTATATGTGAGATATAATTGTATTTTTATATTATAAAAAAACTTACAAACTAGATAGGGATCCTAACACTCTAATAACATTATAATGTGACACCCTAATGCTTGATTTAAATAAAAATATAAAGAAAATTTTTTCGCTAATTACGAACCTGTTTTGGCCGCCCAGAAGTCCCAAACATTAACCAAATAAGTTTAGAGCAACCTAGGCAAAAGCTAGGTGGAGTTAGAATGTGTTTTCAACTCATTCGAAGGTCCTAAGGGCATGGTAATCGATCAAATGAGTAATCAATTACCAGGGCAACAAAATGACCCTAATCAATTAGCTAATCTGTTACCACTATGCTAATCGATTACGCTAATTAAGCATGGTAATGGGGCAGTTCGGAGACGGGTTTGACTCCTACCATCCTCATCCCTGTTATCCTAGACCCTAACCGTGTCCGCCCCCAATCCCCGTCGGGTGAGATAAAATGGCTCTCGTCCCTGTCTCCGATCAAGATCGGGGAAACCCATCCCCGTTTTTATATAAAAAAATTCCTTATCAAGTATTTTAAAAGTTGTTGTATCTATAAAATTATTAAATATTTTACATACAATAATAAAAATAGTAATAAATCATCTTGGACACAATTATGAAATATTGTCTAATAAATCATCTCTAGTAATATATATATATATATATATATATATATAGTAAGAGTATAAAGTAATTTAAGTAGCGGGGCAGATACTAGTTTTACTATAACATCCCCGGCTAATTATTAGACACTAACCATGCAATTAAAGTTAATTAAACATACAATGCTATACCGATTAATAAAAATATAAAGGAAAATTTTTTAAAATTATTTACATCTGTCTTAGAATGTCCCCATATGGCTCTACGGGTCCCTAATAATGTATTTTAGGCTTGGGGACCCAAAACTGCTCAAAGAAAATCTTTTAGCATGTTAACTCCTTGTGCACCACTCGGTAACTTGAGTCAAATCGGAGTTACACAACTTCAATTAAGATGAGCCCAGCTGGTACACCTCCATAACTCAAATACCTATAATTGTTATGAAGAAGTCAAGGGACAGTTATGCCCCTAAGACTGCCTAATTTGCCAATTTATAAAATCAGCCCTGCTGGAATTTTTAGCCTGAACACCCTTTAGTATTTTGGGCATAACTCGGGCTATTGAACTCCGATCGACACAAATTGGGTATCAAAGTGATGGCGAAGAAATTCTCTACAACTTTTATAAGAAGGAAAAGGCTAAATCAGCTCACTTGAGCGAGATTTTGGGCGCTTAAGCGAGATTTTTGCTTAAGCTCTCGCATTAGAGAAAATTCAGCAGTATCAGACCCTGATCAGTCACTTGAGCGAAAATGACATTAGCTTAAGTGAAAATGACTCTCGTTTGAGCAAAATTATGCTCGCTTAAGCGAGATTTGCCCAGAATGCACACCTAAATTCATATAAAGGCTCGCTCAAGCGAGCCAAATCTCGCTTGAGCGAGATTGACAACTCCTAACCCATAAATTGACTTCCAACCTACTTATTTTGTTCGTTTCAACTCTGATTGCTATGAAACTTCATGGGTACTATGTTTCCCTATTTCGGAGCTATTGGCACTATCTGTTTGCCAAAATTCTAACATATGCCTAAGATATATGAAAAATGCATTAAAACTAAAAGTAACCAAAACCTATGCACCAAACCATTCAAATGGGATCTAAACCACACAAGGCCTACACCTACAAGTTTTAAATGATATAGGAAACCTATTGGTGCCTTCTGGGGGTCCCAAAACCCGCCGGGTCTCAATTTCTCCTATTTATTTCCTAATGTTATATAAATGCCTATTCAACTACATGCACGATTAATTCATCCAATTATCAAGACACTAAACAATTCACACGTAAATTGCATCATTTGTGATTCATAATTATATGCAAGACCTGCCCATAGCAATTCATCATCCACACATAATATTGGCTCCATGCCAATATACATCATGTAACATCCCATTTTCAACACAAATAGAAAATAGATATTAATATATCTTTCATGAGAAATACTTACTATAAGTTAGTTTATTATTATCATTTTTTATGAAATTTTGGTATTTATATTTAAGGCTAAAACCCCTTTTTAGCCCTCTTAATGTTTAGGGATTAGGAAAAAGCCCCTAAAAAAAACCCTTAGGTTTTGGCCCTTATTAAATTTTAGGGTTTACGAATTTAAGGATGTTGCTCTGAATTGATGAGGTGGCATGAATTTGGGCCACCTCATCAGTGACACCTGTCAAAAATATTATTACTTTAATGAAGCTAGTGCTTACGTGTGAATAATTACCCTAAACCCCAAATTAAGAAACCCCCAAATTAAAAAACCCTAATTAAGAAATGTCTTCAACATTTGGACCAGAAAACAAAACTGATTTGCGTTGGACTGCATCTTCAACCTCTGAAGGTGAACTCAAAAAGACATGACAACATCAAATGTGTCAACTGGGTGTTCCTCATCCATAAAGAATGAACACGTTCGATGTAGATATGGGGAGCATCCCGTTCTTCTTGTTTTAAAAACAAAGAAGAACAATGGAAGGACCTTCTGGAGGTATCCATTTTTCTTGGTAAGTGGCCATCGTTTCATTGAGGTTCGTTGTAGTTGGATTTTTTTTATAGGTTGTACTCTCTTGTCTCAGAGGAATGAAGACTGTGGGTTTTTCAAGTGGGCTCATACTGCTGATACCACTCAGCTTCTACAGAGTGAAAGTGAGGGTTGTACCTGCAAGTGGGATCTTGAAAAGCTATGTGAGGAATTCCAGCTCAAGAATACGAAAATGAAGTCTAAGTTAGTGGCTGAGAAAAGCAAATCTTCAATGTTATTGACAGTTACAATTGTATCCTGGGCCATAACTTTGATGATGATCATGTTGTATGTAGCAACAAAGCATTGAGGGTTGTGTTGTGGTGCTTCATGTTTAAAAGGGGTTAAGAAGAGACCTTTCAATGACTAGGGTTTAGGAAAAGGCCCTTACAACTATAAAGAGGGTTTAGGAAAATTGTCCATATAGCATCTAAGGTTTAAGGACTTGTTGAATGTAAGGTTTGTTATCCTGTTTAGGTTTGTAATGAACAAGTATTGTAATGGAATTATGTAGTTTGTTATTTCTGTGTTTATTCTAGTTTCAGTGAAGTTATTGTGATTTCAGTGAAGTTATTCTGGTTTCAATTAAGGTTTGTTCTTTGTGTGTTCTTTGTGTGTTTGTTTAAGGACACCATGCACACAATAAGTCATCCAACCCTGGAACTCAATACACAATAATTAAGTAAAACCCATTAAATTAAAGGACCTGTTGGTCATTCTTTGTTAAAATATACATATAATTGAATGACCTATTGGTCAGGTTCCAAGGCAATACATTCATTTCATACAACAGAGAATAAGGTAAATTCATTTGTTGACACTTTGTTGGGTTCCTGGGAAGTCATAACATTCAGTTGTAGTCTCTGGCATTGTCCCAGATCGTGTTTCCCTCCTTGCTCCCCTCCCTCCCTTTCCCCTTGGCCTTCCTCTGGGTCTTCCCCTCACAGATGGTGTTGCTGTGGCATCAGGTGGTGCATGAGACTATCCATCAGGTTGGCCATCAGTTGCAATAGGTTGCCCATCAGGTTGGCCATCAGTTGCATTAGGTTACCCATCAGGTTGGCCCCCATCATGTGTAGTATCATCAACTTCACCATTTGCAGGTGCAACCTGAAAAAAAAAATATCACATTTGTAATACTGTAGGTAAGTGATTCAGTTAAAGGGACATGTTAGATACTGTACAGGTTCCATTTTGGCTTACATTTGGACATGTAGTTTTATTATGCCCAGTACCATCACATTTGGTGCAATGATACTTGCCCACAAATCTTGGCCTTTTGGGTGGATTGTCTTCTTCATAAGGGTCCCTCCTTCTAAGTTTTTTTGGTCTGCCAGGTCCCCTCTTATATAAGGGAGGGAGGACATGTGGTGCATCAACATGGGGCCACATGGACTGGCCATTAATTGGTTGTATAATCCCTGCATAACACTTGGCATATGTGCTTTTGGAGTACCAGGGTAACACAAATTGCTCAGGTGTGTCACCTCTGTATTTCATAGCAGATACAGCATGTCTACAGGGAATTCCATTCAGTTCCCACCAATTACAACTGCAATGTGTTTTAGCTAAATCAACAACAAACATGTGGTTTGAGTTGGTGTGTTTCACCTCAAAAAGCAAGTCTCCAGCCCAGACTGGAACCCATTCCCCACTGAACTCAACTTCTCTGTGAAGTCTCTTAGTTGGTCTTGGCATAAGATCTCCTTCAATTCTCCACACCTTTGATCTCAGTTTAGCAAACCTACCCAATAAATATTGTCTGATCCACTCCAACATTGTAATAATTGGCTTGTCCCTACAAGGTAGTATAACTGAGTTGAAGGCCTCACATGTGTTGTTCATGATTACATCACAGCAAGGGTAATGTGAAAAAGCATGTCTGCACTAGGTCTTTTTTGGAATTGCAATTAGCCAATCATATGCCCTCTGATCAAGCTCCTTTATCTGTTGCATTTTAGTCTCCCATCCATGAACATAAGTTGCTTTACTTGCACTGAGCATAAGATTTTTGAGTAAGGCACCCCCACCATACCCTTTCTTCAAGTTTGTGTACAAGTGTCTTACACAATACCTGTGTTCCACACCATCCAGCAACTCCTCAAAAACTTGTAACAAACCCTGAAAGTACAATTCAGTCAAGTAAATATCAAATCAAACAGCAAAGCCTACATATCAAATTAAACAAGCCTTAAATCAATACCTTTTGTTGGTCAGAAATAAAAACATATCTATTGGTACCCATATCACCAATATCCTCCAGCAGTAGGCTCAAAAACCATCTCCAGCTTTGTTTATTTTCAACCTCAACCACAGCAACTGCAAGTGGAAAATATTGGTCATTCGCATCCCTTCCAACTGCAGTTAAAAGTTGACCTCCATATTTGTTTTTCAGATGGCACCCATCCACTCCAATAAAGGGCCTATAACCACTTAAAAAAACCTTGCTTACAGGCATCCAAACACATATAAAATGCATCAAATCGAGGCTGTAAATCTCCACCCGGATTCTCCAACTGTAGCTTACATCTGTTATCATTGGATACACGTTTTAACTCTGCACTGTAGCTCCACAACATGCTGTACTGCTTACTACCTTCACCATCTAACATATCACGTGTAAGTCTTCTCCCATTGTAGGCAGACCAATCAGTCAACTGAACAACATGTTGAGATCTAAAAATCTCTATGATTTTAGGTATTGTAAGCTTAGAGTTCACCTTTAAGTGCTTCAACAGAATCTTGGCAACCCATTTAGAATTCTGGTTTTTGTTGTCAAATACCCTGGGACAGGTGTGTTGAGGTCCAAAAGCCTTCAACATAATCACATTTGTTCTCCCTACTTTGCTACCAAAAGCCATCCAGCCACAGTCACTATTTGTACATTTCATACGACACCTCTCAGGTTCATTTTTTACAAACTTCCCCTCTCTACCCTTGTACAAGTTATACTCCTTGATGGCCTGCCTAAATTGCACCATTGTCTGGAACTCCATTCCAACCTTTAACTCATACTTCTCCCCTATCTTTTCTTCATCAAAGGCCTCATGCTGAACTTTGGCTTCCTCGTTTGTCTCAACATCAGTGTGAATTTCTTCAGTATCATACCCTGATTCGATGTCTCCGTAGTCCTCATCAACAAGACCATGTAGGTCTTCATCCCTAAAGTAAATCCTCTGATCAACCTGCTCACTACTGTTGGGTCCAACATTTTCCCTTGAAAACTCAGAATTCACTCCTGAATTGGGTTCACTCCTGAATTAGGTTCACTCCTTGGCTCAGGTTCAGTCCTTGATTTAGGAGCAGGCTGTTCATCTATGTCTGGAACTTCTTCCTGCTCAGTGTTGAGACAACAAACAAAACTTTCACCTGATAAATTCCCTCCACTAGCCACCTCAGTTGGCCCATAACTTGGGAACTCAGTTGACTCTATAGTTGGCTCCACAGTTGGCCCATAAGTTGGCTCCACAGTTGGCCCACAGGTTGACTCCACAGTTGGCCCACAAGTTGGCTTCACAGTTGGCCCACAAGTTGGCTCCACAGTTGGCCCACATGTTGGCACCTCAGTGGACCTCAAACTCCTCAGTCGACTCTTGTAAATCTTTTTCCTGGTCACTACTTTATTGGGATTACATAAGGGCTAGACTTTACTCTCCTATTTCTGTTATCATATTGGGCTTCTTGGTTTTGGGTTTTGATTTTTTGGGTTTCTTGTTCCTTTCCAACACCTTGATGACCCGTATCTCCTTGGATCACATCTTCATGGCCCACACTCACTGCCCCATCCAAACAAACAACCTCCTCAGTCTCTGTTACACAGTGTTCCACATACAAGTCAACCTCACAATTCTCATTAACTGCATACTCACCCATTTCCAGTGCATGTGTGTCCTATGTCAAACTCTTGTACTCAGACTCACTTGATTTCTTCCACCACAGCTTAAATTCCCCTCTATATCCAAGGTCTTCCACTAGTGACCTAGCCTCAAAGTATGACCATCTATCCAAGTCTACATTATGAATGACATGTATTTCTTTATCAACATACAACACTGGTGGGCCCTCATCAAACTTCCCCTTATGGTGTATCACAACACTAAAACTCATACCTACATACAATATACACACATACACAAAATTATGCTTTATTAATCGCAAAAGTACAACACACGCATAAACGACAACAACAAACATGTGGTCCCTCAACCCCCAAACCCCAACCTCATCCCAAAGCATATTAAATTAATAGGGTTCCATACAGTGTTTAAAAACATACCTGCACAGTAAACTATGCCCTCTTTTAGCTGTTGTCCGCTCACAGCTTTCCACAGCCACGCAAAAGTAGAGCTTGCACGATACTGACACTCGAGTGAAAATCAGACACTGAACGATGAAGGTGGATGGTGAACGATGAAGGTAGACGGTGAACGAGAACAGAAGATACGACGGAGGGAGGGAAGGAGGGAGGGAACAGGTGATTTTCAGAGACGGTGAACGAGAACAAAAGACACGACGGAGGGAGGGAAGGAGGAAGGGAACAGGTCATTTCTCAGAGACCTTCAACTTTCCAAAACGCAGCATTGTGAAAAAAAAATTATTTACCTTGCTTAATTACCTTTATTAATTACCTAAACAATTTAATTACCTAACTTAGGGTAATTATTCACACGTAAGCACTAACTTCATTAAAGTAATAATATTTTTGACAGGTGTCACTGATGAGGTGGTCCAAATTCATGCCACCTCATCAGTTCAGGGCAACATCCTTAAATTCGTAAACCCTAAAATTTAATAAAGGCCAAAACCTAAGGGTTTTTTTTTAGGGGCTTTTTCCTAATCCCTAAACATTAAGAGGGCTAAAAAGGGGTTTTAGCCTATATTTAATTATTTGTTTTTTAAAATAAAATAAAATAATAATAATAAAATGAAAATATTTATGAATGAGACTTTTAAAATGACTTAATTAGTATTCATTGATTAATAAAATTATATTAAGAATTTTGAAGGAATTAGACTATGGTTCTTTAGAACTTTTTGATCTACATAATATTTATGATTTTTTGGAATTTTTTGAAATTTTTTAAATATTTTAATAAAATAATATATTTTAAATAATTTTAAATTCATATAAAGTTACTTAAAATTAAAAATATTTACAAGAAAGTAAAGTTAAATTATAAGAAATTTTTTTAAAATCTATTTCAAGTAGACTTATCTAAAAATTATCAGTTTGAGTAAAATCTTGATTTTTACCAATCGTAAAAAAATCAAAAACGTACTAATAAATTTTTATTAACAGAAAATTTTAGATTTTTAAAATTTAAACTTTATATTACTTATTATAAAATTAGTGAGAACTGATATAATATTGCTATATTTCGAAAAGGACTGATTTTCAATATTTAAAATATACAGAGTGAACGGTTACTATTTGGTTTAATAATTCAGCCGATATTTACTATGCAAAACACTGTGTATGAACGAAAATTTCAAAAGGTGTACAATAATCAAAAATGAAAATTTTAGAAATTACATAGTACTTTTATAATAAAATTATGAAATGCATAGTGAAAAAATTTTCTATAAATAGCCGAGGTTTCTAACGAAGGAAATCACATTTTCAGATTAAGTTTTTTTAATATAGCAGTGTTAGAAAGATAGTGGTAGGAGTAAGAGAGAGAAATAAAAATTTTGGAAGGAGGTTCTGCCAAAATTATAAGGTAAGAATAATTCTCTTTTATACTTTTTAGGTTTATTTTCATATCATTTTAGAAATCTATTATTATACTAGATATAATATTATTTTAAGTTACTATTCTGAATAGTAAATTACTATGTCAATAGTAAATCACTATTACGAATAGTAAATCACTATTCAAATAGTAAATTACTATTTACTATTACTATTTACCTTTACTATTCACATTTTACTATTTATCGTTACTATTTACATTTTACTATTTATCGTTACTATTCATATTTTACTATTTACTGTTACTATTCATGATTTACTATTCACTATTCACTATCCACAATTTACTATTCACTATTCACTATTCAAAATTTACCATTTATGTTTTTAAGTAGAAATCTTAATTTTCATCTTATAACTATATTAAAGTGAAATTGGTATATTTTAGAACTCAGAGACGAGACGTGTACGGACTTTCCATAATGAACCAAGATACAAGAGGTAAGGGGGAGTGGGATAGGAATATAATATAAAAAGACATAAGAATAACGGGAGGAGTCCCCTACTCCTTTAAAATTTAATAATATTATTATTTTAAAATAATAACTATTTAACTTAAAAATTTATAATAAATTTTAAATTGAGTATCTTGTGTAACTTGATCTGAATACCTATGCAAATACTTGGATAATCTATGCGAACTGGACTGAACCTATGCAAGGACTTGGACTATTATGACCTGTATGGACTAAACTACACCTATGCGATGATTGGACTATATGGACTTACATAGACCTATGCGAGGAATGGACTATAAAGACTTAAAATTAATCTTATTAATCTAAATAACTATTAAAATTTGAATTTTATTTATGACTAATATTTAGATGATTTTGATTATAATTAATAATATTTGATTTTAATTAATGATATTATGATTTATAATACTAGACTGTGATTAATAATATTTGTGATTTGATGATATTTGATTGTGATTGATGATATTATAATACTTGATTGTGATTGATGAATGAATGATTGATGACCTTATGATATGGAGGTTGAGCATATAGCAAGCGTGATGGGAAGTTAAAACTAAGAATTTTCTTATCTTACTCTTTAAATTTTTATTCTAAGAGAAAGTATTTTATCATTATTTTAGTCTTTTATTTCTTTTTAGAAATAATTTTCATTAACTTTATTTTTAATCTCTAGAATAAAATCTAGTATTAGAAAGAAGCTATTTTATGAAAATCAGAGGTTGAGATAATTAATTCTTGAATTAAATAAAATTTTTATAGTTTTAAGTATTCTTAGTTAATGATTTTTTAAAAAAATATTTTCTTTTAGAAATCAGAAATTTAAATTGGTTTTCCCTAATGAAATAACTAAAGGATATTTTGTTATAGTCGAGATTTCTAAACTTAATCTAGTTAAGATTCAAATTGGGAAAGATTATGTAAATATGTGAAGTTTTTTTAAGAGAAAGTTTTGAGATATTTAAAGCTTGGAAACTCAATTTTGGTGAGATCTGAATTTGAAGACTGTACTAAATTTATTTCTGTATAACAGAAGTTCAAAGAAGAACTTATGGGAATGTACAATTTATTGAGATGATTTTATGAACCTTTATGGTATTTGATAATTAAGTTTCTAAAAGTCTTAACGAACTAAATATGCGAGTAATTCATGCGTCATGAATCATTGAAGAGAAATGAGATGTGATATTGCCTGGGGACGGATTATAGAAACCAAGAATACATTAGAAGAGGCTTAATTGCGAGCCTTGGGATGAGAATGTGTGAAAGGGTGCTTCAGGTGACCTAGGGTCGCTCCTTAGTATCGGGTACTTTCACAATAAAAACTTTCTCAGTCTGACTAGTCTCTAAGTGTTTACATGCCAATTGAGCTGTTCATATGCCATGAAGGAATTTATGTTATTATTATCTGGAATTATGGAACAGTGTAAACTCCTGATTGGCCCAGTGCAAACTAAAACTTTAAGGGCCCACATGCATAGAATGAATGCGATGGTAGTATTAAAAACATTGCCTGACATTCATGTGATTGTAACGTTCTATGTGGGTGGTTGTGAATCAAAAGAATAATTGTTATGTTATGAAAACTCTACATTCATAATTGATTATGTATATGATTGTAATTGAAATTATTATATTAGATTGTGAAAACTCTTATGCTTATGTCTTATCTGTAAAGTATTATATTCTGTTTCTCACTCCTTCTTATTTGAATTTTGTGTCCAAAATATATGTCATGTGATATATAGCTAGTAGTCCAAGATGGAAGGATATGTAATTATAGAAGGGTAAAATGGTCTCATCCTCAATCAAATAGATGAAGAGATATGACAAGAGTAGGATTCCAAAACTCGATGGTTCAAGGACTAAGAAATGATTGGTCACATTTGTAGTAGAGGTATAGTTTAATTTTACTTTGCCTTATTACAATATCAAGTTAGATAACTGTAACAAGGTAAAGGTTAAAATTTGATAAACTTTCTCATTCAGATATAATACTGTAATGATTTATCACTTATGATTTCTATTAATTATTTTGTCATTATGAACAGATATTGAAAGACAATTTTTTTTTTACTTTCAATATTCAAAGGAAATCAGATGTATATACGTCATTATATACACGAGATAAAGAGTGATAAATATGTATATCTTTCTAAAAGCTTTTTTAAGGCAAGAAGAAAACATATATGTCTCGTGTATATAAGGGGGTATTATACATCAAATTCATGAAAATCAACATTGATCACATTAACATCACCACCTTACCACTCCATAAACATAAATTCATATCCTCATCAAATCAACATACGAATTTTGATTCGTCATTCATCACAATCAATCATAATTCAAATTGTCATCATTCATACCACATCATAACCACATTGACCATATGCTAAGTTAATCCAACAAACACGTAAAACATGTTATGATATTACATACATTAAACACGTTCTATATATCCATTCATTTCATAATTTCCTTCACTCCTTGGCATCAATTCTCTGCTTGGTGCACCTCCAGGGTATCAACATCCTCCCTGTTATTGGTCACTAAATTAAAGGAAACCACAGCAAGGGTGAGTGTTTGGTATATCATAATTAATTTAGAACGGTAAGTAAATAACATAGTACATGATTAACTAAGTGTTATCACTAATACTAATTCACTAATTCTACCCTATGCAAATGATTTCACTTATCTTTATCATCAATTCATATCTACAACTTCTTTACAACCAATACATACTTACAAACTACCTAGTTTCATACAAGTTTCAGCATTCTCAAGGTGCAAATCACAATCAACAAACATAATAGAGCACATTCACATCATCACATAATATCAACAATTTCATTGAATATCACAATTGACTCTTATATAATTCGACGCCTAGTATCCGGATAAAAAAGGATCGGTCTTCAGCTGGGGGTCCTACCTGCTTGGTCCACTGAGTCCTGCTTGACTCTCCACCTCAACCACTGGGTCCTACTTGACCACTGGGTAGCTCAACTAGGCAAAAAACCTACGGGAGCCAGAAAACGAAGGGTTATACATACCGTCGGCCGTCCCACACTACATAATCATGCATATACATCATCTATCCACACATTATATAGCATGTGGCTCACTTACAACACTTAATAATCATCAACTAGGGCGGCTAACATGCCAATCCCACCAACACCATGCCACATATGCATACTATTCACCACTATTACATAATTCTACCATCTTAATCATGCTCACATACACATGTACATCTAAAAATGCAATCACTACACATATTTATAATCTTTAGAATTTAAATCATCGCCAAAACATGCATGCACATATACATATATTATGTAAATATTATCTAGTTAATTACGAACTATCCAAATACCCTTACTTAATTTATAATCTTCCCATGACTGACTTACATACCAATCCTAATTAATTACGACCCGAACACCCCCTTACCTCGATTCCAAGCTTCAATAATTTGTTCTTGGTGTCGGTTGTATCCTCCAGTCACTTGGTTCAAGGTTCCACATTTGAATCTAATACCCGCTTCACCACTCGGTCTTCCGGCGTTCGTTTCACTACCTACGAATATCGAAACACAAAACCCATCAACATTATGCTACACTTTTTGCTCTGGATATCATTCCCAAGCTCCCATGTGCAAAAGAAATAGAAAATAGAACCCCTCACCATGCATGGTCAATTCGGCTAGAGAGAGAAAGTGAGACGAAGAGAGAGAAAACTTAAATTGATGGGTCCATAATGCTTACCTCGAAGTCACGATCCCAGAAATATGATCAATTTGAGATTCTGACGCAAAATAGACCTCCAATTGGAAGCAAAAAGCTTTGGTAATGGAAAGGGAAAGAAGAAGAAGAAAGCACGCGTAAGAAAAATGGAGAAGAAGAGAAGTGGTTTTTGTTATTTTCCACTAAGGGCATTTTGGTCCTTTGCCATTTTCTTTTTCTTTTAAACTCTAATTAAACTTTTACCCTCGGTAACTTCTAGATTTACCATTCCTCATAAAAAAATTCAATATCACCCAATCAATAATTTCATTTAATCCAAAACATTCAATTATTTTTAAATTGTATTTATATCAAATATTAATAATTTTCAAAATTTAGAATTTAATTCGGAGATGATTATTAATATTTTTCCGTCAGTCACAAAATTAATTTAATTATCCAGGATGTTACATTTACCATCCCCACCCCCGACTTTTACCTACCGGATAAAAATCGTCCCCGTCCCGAAACCAAAAAAGAAGGGGAAAACCCACTCAAACGGGGGTGGTGCGGTTATCCGCGGGGATGAATTTTTTTGTCATGCCTAACGCTAATCGATTAGTTAATCTGTTACGTAGACTAGCTAATCAATTACCACTATCTAGAAGGACCCTAATCGATTACCATCCATCCAAAATGGTCCTATTCGATTAGCTAATTAATTAGCCATACCATAATGTAGAAAATTATGCAAAATTTAGTATTCTGACCAACTTCTGCAAGCCATAACTTCTCCAAATGACCTCCAAACACCACCAAATTTTGACACTACCTAAAATACATCATTTGTGATGTGTGGCAACCGGCCACACTCAAAAATTTCCAAAATTGAATGGCTTATGCGTGAAAATGTAAATTGACCGTTTTAGGCCATAAACATGCAACTTACACATCAAATCTCAATGGAATTGGTCTGTTCCAATTCCAATAATTTTCAAACATCAAATGCAATCAGTTGGACCTATTCGGAGTCTCCAAAACCTCACGGATCACAAGATGGCCTATCCAATTTCTAATTATGCGTAAGTTTCCAATAATGTATTATGGCATCCATCATGATATTGGCACTAAACCAAACCTCATCACATTTATCAAATTATATGCAACATAGAATTCATAAATTTTTTGCCTATAATGTAACCACACACATTACGATATCAATTTTACAATTCCTGGATATAAGTAATTAAATATTATTGTATGGGACCATCCATGGTTAACCACTCCAAAATATCATCATATATCTTTATCAATACCAATCACATACATGTATGGATATCAAAGTTATATTCTAAACTTCCATTAAAGTCATCAGCTACCTAAGATCCACTATACAACATATATCATTATCAAAATAAACCTATACACAAGAGAGCCGGCCAAGGCTATACAATACCAAAAGTTATACAACTATGCATGGTGTAACACCCTCTATTACATCTCAATAATTTCTAAGAAATTCATAATTTTTTTTAAATATAATATAATCGCTAAAAAAAACTATCAGAGTAAAATTACATACAATATTTCTGAAATACCTCATGTATTATCATTAAAATTTATAAAGTAATTTTACATTCATCCAAATAAAATAAATATTAAACATTATTAGAAAGAGATGAAACTTCATGGCCCAAGAGCAGTTGCCTAGTGACATTATTTAATCATTGGACCACGGTATTCATACCGAGCTCCCTTTCTAGAACGTGCTATATATACTGTCAATGTTCTTCGATCCTTCCCTCTGTACGAACCATTAATTTAAAACATATGAAACAAAAACATAGAGAAAGGAGTGAGAAACAGAATATAATATTCCCAAATAGGACATAAGCAATAAAGGGTTTTCACAAACTAGTATAATAATATCAATCACAATCACATACACAATCAATTTATGAATGTATGAATGATATGCCATATCTTTATCATAACTTACCTATATATGTGGGTCCCTTAAATTTTAATTTGCACTGGGCCAACCAGGAGTTTACACTGTTCTATAATTCCGGATAATAATATCATGAAAAGCTCAACTGGCATGGAAACACTTAGAGACTAGTCAGATTAAAAAGGTTTTTATTGTGAAAGTACCCGACACTAGGGAGCTACCCCAGGTCCCCTGAAGCACCCTTTCACACCCTCTCATCCCAAGGCTCACAATTAAGCCTCCTCTAATGTATCCTCGGTTTCTATAATCCGTCCCCAGACAACATAATTTTGTTTCTCTTTGATGATTTATGATGCATGAACTACTCGCGTATTTAGTTGGTTAAGGCTTTTAGAAACTCAATTATATTATCAGGGCCTACGAATCACGACATAGCCACCCTAGTAAACTGTACTTTTTCAACTTCTCAAATACGCACATAGAATTTTGGTACAGTTCCTTTTCAAATCACAAATCAAATCTCCTTATAAATTTGAGTTTCAAAGCCTTAAATATATTTCACAACCTTCTTTAGAAAGTTTATAGGTCAATTCAAAATCAATTTCTAAAACCTCGAATTCAGAATTATCAATCTTTAAAACCTTAGTACTTGAAAATTTTGTATAATATTTTTATACATTTAAATAATATGTATATATATATTAAAATATTAGTAAAAATTTATTTTTATAAAATAATTTCTCTTTCTTTTTCTTTTTGATAAACTAACTAACAAATCTAAATTTTAGTAAAGATATATACATATACATTAAAAGATAAAAAGAGATTTCTAAAAACTTATGTAGTTTTATTGAAATCTAAGGAATTTCTTAAAAGTAATTTAAATAAAGATGAATAAGTAAATAAAGAAGTAGGAGATAAGTAAATTCTTACTGAATTTTAGCTTTCCGTCATGCTTGCTATATGCTCAAACCCCACAGTACAAGATTATCAATCATCATCAAACATTGTCAATCACAATCAAACATCATAAAACATAAATGAATATTAACAATCATAAATTAAATCAAATAATTAAGCATCAGTTATAAATATGATAATTTAAAATTTAATGATTATTTAAATTAATAAAGTTTATTTTAAGTTCTATGGTCAATTCCTCGCACAGGTCTATGTAAATCCAAGATAGTCCAGCCCTTGCATAGGTCTAGTTCAGTCCATATATGTCATAATAGTTCAAGTTCTTAAGTAAATATTTCAGATATTAAGTTACACAAGATGCTTAATTATTAATAACAATTATTATAAATTTTTAAGTTAAAAGTTATTATTTTAAAATAATAATACTGTTATGTTTAAAAGGAGTAGGAGACTCCTCCCAATATTCTTATGTATTTTTATATTATATCCTTATCTCACCCCCCTTACCTTGATTTGCTACCAAAAGTAAATTCGTTCTGCGCCTCCAAGTTTTAACAAAATATTAATACTAATTTATTTCAGTATGAGCATAAGATGAAAATTAAGATTGCTATCAGAATGATAAATACGCATAGTAATAGTAAATAGTAACGGTAAATAGTAAATCATCAATAGTAACAGTAAATAGAAATTTTTGAATAGTAATAGTAAATAGTAAATTGTGAATAGTAAATTTTGAATAGTAGTGGTAAATGGTAAATCATGAACAATAACAGTAAATAGTAAATAATGAATAGTAACAGTAAATAGTAAATTTTAAATAGTAACGGTAAATAGTGAATTTTGAATAGTACTGGTAAATAGTAAATTTTGAATAGTAACAGCAACTAATAAATTTTAAATAATAACGGTAAATGATAAATTTGAATAATAACAGTAAATGGTAAATTGTGAATAGTGACAATAAATAGTAAATTTTTGAATAGTAACGGTAAATAGTAAAAATAACACAGTGGTAATTTATTTTTACTATAGTAACTTATTCATAATAGTACTAGTATATTAATGGTTTAAGAGTGCTAAAAAAATAAACTAAAATTATAAAAAGAATATAGAAGAAAGTTATTACCTTACACCTCCGGCAGAACTTCTTTTTACCAAAAGAATTTACTCCTCACTAATTTCTTACGCACTATCTCTCTAGATTCTCTCTAATTTTTGGTGTGGAAATGTTGTAAATGAGCCATCTATTTATAGGAAGAGAATTTTATTATTTAAGATTACTTAATTATTTATTTTACTATTCATGATATAAACATTCACCCACCGGTCACTATTCATGATATAAACATTCACCCACTGGTCACTATTCATGATGTAAGTATTTACCCACCGATGATGTAAGCGATGATGTCGACAGTGGCATTTTGGTTATTAGATGAAAGGTTAAGGGTATTTTTGTCATTCTCAAAAAAATGAAAAAATATAAAAATTCTAAAAAATTATAAATTATATAACAATCAAAAAGTTCTAAAGAACGATAATCAAATTCCTTTGAAATTTTATTCTAAATAAGAAATAATGAAATTAGGGGTGTTACAACTCTACTCCCCTAAAAAAATTTTGTCCTCGAAATTTACACTTTTTAGTAAAACAATTGGGGATGAGACTCTTTCATCTCATTTTCTAGTTCCCATGTAGCATCTTCCCCTCTCGTTTCACTCTAAATGACCTTCACGAGTGAAATTTCCTTATCCCTTAGCTTTTTTATTCTTCTGTCAGCTATTCTGACAGGTGGTGCATCATATGTAAGATTATCTTTAACTTGTATGACATCAGGTTCAATAACGTGTGTAGGGTCAGATATATACTTTTGTAAATTTGACACATGAAAAACATTATGGATATTAGAAAGAAAAGGTGGTAATGCTATTTGGAAAGCAAGAGGACTAACTTTCTGAACTATTTGATATGGACCAATAAATCTAGGAGTTAGTTTTCGAGATTTCATTGCCCGACCGACCCCAGTCGTAGGTGTGACTTTCAAGAATACATGATCACCTTCTTGAAATTCGAGCGGCTTTCTTCTTTTGTCATAGTAACTTTTCTGTCTGCTTTGTGCTGCCTTCATCTTTTCCTGAACCATTTTGATTTTATCCGTGGTTTGTTGTACCAACTTTGGTCCTAGCATCAAGTTTTCACCAGTCTCAAACCAACATAGCAGAGTCCTACATTTTCTTCCATATAATGCTTCAAAAGGTGCCATGTTAATGCTAGCATGGAAACTGTTGTTGTAGGTGAACTCCACATATGGTAAGAATTGATTCCAACTTCCTTTATGCTCTAACACACAAGCTCGTAACAAGTCCTCTAAAGATTGAATTATTCTTTCTGACTGTCCATCCGTCTGAGGATGATATGCTGAACTCAGACGTAGTCTTGTTCCCAAAGCCTTGTGTAAGCTCTTCCAGAATTGTGATGTAAAACGAGGGTCCCGATCAGAAATGATACTTGAAGGAATTCCATGTAATCTCACGATCTCCTCGATGTATAATTTTGCCAGTTTCTCCATTGAGTAACGAATATTAATGGGAATAAAGTGGGCAGACTTAGTTAATCTATCAACTATTACCCATATTGAATCATGTCCTAATGGAGTTTTAGGTAAAGAAGTCACAAAATCTATGGTAATGCTATCCCATTTCCATTCTGGTATTTCCATTGATTGTAACATTCCAGGGGGTTTTTGATGTTCTACTTTAACCTTCTGGTAAATTAGACATGCAGCCACATACTCTGTCACCGCTTTCTTCATTCCAGGCCACCAAAATAACTTCTTTAAATCTTGATACATTTTAGTAGCTCCGGGATGAATGTTCATATAACTTTTGTGGCCTTCTTCCAGAATTACTTTCCTCAACTCCTCTTGGTTAGGGATACACACTCGATCCTTATACCTCAGCAATTGGTTGTTTCCTACGTTGAACTCAACTTCTTTTCCTTGTTTTAAGAGTTCTTTCTTCTCTTGTAGGAATTCGTCCTCTCGTTGAGCCTCTAAAACTTGCTTCAGGAATTCACTTGTCACTTGTAATGCTCCTAATCTGTAGCTGTTAGCATTAACCTTTACTACTAGGTTAAGATCTCTGAAGTTCTCTATCAATTCCAGCCCTTTAATCATCATGGTGGATGCATGCAAAGACTTACGACTTAAAGCATCAGCTACTATGTTCGCTTTTCCAGGATGGTATTGTAACTCAAAGTCGTAGTCCTTTAAGAACTCCATCCATCTCCGTTGCCTCATGTTTAACTCCTTTTGGTCGAATAAATACTTAAGACTCTTATGATCGCTAAACACATCGAATATTGCACCGTATAGATAATGCCTCCAAATCTTTAAGGCAAAGACTACAGCGGCTAATTCTAAGTCATGGGTAGGGTAGTTAATCTCATGTTGCCTTAATTGGCACGACGCATAGTCTACAACCTTCTTGTCTTGCATGAGTACACTTCCTAGTCCTTGTTTAGACGCATCACAGTAAACTTCAAAACTTCGATGTGGATCAGGGAGTACTAACACCGGTGAAGAAGTAAGTCGATCTTTCAGCTCTTGGAAACTATTCTCACATTATGTTGTCCACACAAAAGGTTGTGCTTTCCGTGTTAGCTTGGTCAGTGGGTATGCTAACTTTGAAAATCCTTCGATGAATCTCCTATAGTATCCAGCCAAGCCCAAGAAACTTCTGATCTCAGTGATTGTGGTTGGTCTCTCCCATTTCAAAACTGCTTCCACTTTAGAAGGGTCTACAGCTATTCCTCCTTGACTAATTACATGTCCTAAAAAGTTCACCTCTTCCAACCAGAATTCACATTTCGACAGCTTTGCATACAATTGTTTCTTTTTCAGGATTTCCAACACAACTTTCAAGTGTTCGACATGTTCTTCTCTACTTTTAGAGTACACTAGTATATCATCAATGAAAACCACTACAAATTTATCTAGATATGGATGAAAAATCTGATTCATGTAATCCATGAATACGGCTGGTGCATTAGTTACACCAAAAGGCATCACTAGATATTCGTAATGGCCATAGCGTGTTCTAAAAGCAGTTTTCGGTACATCTTCTTTCTTCACCCTTATTTGATGGTATTCAGACCTCAAATCAATCTTGGAGAACACTGTGGCACCACGCAGTTGATCCATCAGGTCGTCAATCCTTGGTAGAGGATATCTGTTCTTGATTGTTACCTTGTTCAGTTGTCGATAATCTACACATAACCTCATGCTACCATCCTTTTTATTAACCAATAACACTGGTGCACCCCAGGGGGATACACTGGGTCGTATGAACTGCTTCTCTATCATCTCTTCAAGTTGTTTCTTCAACTCTGCTAATTCTAGAGGTGACATTCGGTATGGTGCAATTGAAATTGGTCCAACTCCAGGTACTAGATCAATGGTAAATTCTGCATCTCTTTCTGGGGGTAAACCAGGGATATTTTCTGGAAAAACATCAGGAAATTCACACACGACCGACAAATTTTTGATTTTTGGTTCTTGCTCTCCTTTTATTGAAAGCAATAGCATGAATCCTTGAGCCTCTCCTTTTAAAGAGGCACTCACTTGGTTGACGGTTAGAAATCTCGAATCCTCTGGATTCAAATTTACAGGTACTTTAAACATTATGGTCTTGTTATGACAATCTATTAGAACATGATTGTCAGACAACCAATCTAGCCCAATAATAACTTCTAATCCAGAAAGGGGTAAGCAAAAGAGATTAGCCTTAAAGTCCCTACCATCTATGACAATAGGGCACTCCCAACAGGCTTTAGAAGTGACAATGGGATTATTCCCAGGAGTATGAACAGACAAATCAAATGGCAATTCTATCACAGGTAATTTTAGTTTTTCTACACGGTCATTGGAAATAAAGGAATGTGATGCACCTGAGTCATACATAACAGTTAAAGGAATCTTATTAATGATACACTTACCTTCCATCATGGAGTCAGAATGGGATGCTTCTTCCCCATTAATTGCAAAAACCTTTCCTTTCGCCTTTGGCCTTCCGACTGCACTGTGTACGCCACCTTGAGTATTTATGGATGTACTTGCACCTTCAGGGTTCTCCCTCTTTATCTCTGGGCAATCCTTGATGTGATGACCCGGTTTGTTACACTTAAAGCAAATATAAGTGTTTTTGGGACAATCCCTTTTCAAATGGGGTCCTCCACAGATAAAGCATTTAAATTCTAGTGCAGGTGTTGGATAATAGCTTCCAGATGAAGCTTGGGGTTTGTTAGGAATAGGTGCTGTTCCAAACCGACGAAATGGCGCTTGGTAAGGCCTTTTTCTCATAAAGTCTCTTCTTTGGTGATGGTGATGTCCTCCACTTCTCATTTCTCCCGCCTTGTGAATGGATTCACGGCTTTTGGTCATTCTGTCCTTGTGATCCTCTTCAAAGATCCTACAGCGATTTACCAATACAGAAAATTCACGGATTTCCTGCATTTGTATAGCTTCTTTGATTTCTGGCCGTAATCCGTTTACAAACTTTGCACACCGATCACCTTCATTAGTAGCATCATTATAATGAGAATGAAAGCGAGATAGCTCTTCAAACCTGGATGCATACTCTCCAATGCTCATATTTCCTTAGGTGAGTGACAGGAATTCAAATTGTCTTTTCTCTTTAACATCAGCTGGAAAGTATTTCTCCAGAAACATATGCTTGAAATAATTCCAAGTGATCTCCACTTGGTTAACTTCGAACTGCCTACGCATACTATCCCACCAATGTTCAGCATCCTCAGATAAGGCATAAGTAGCGAAGACTACTTTATCACCTTCAGTACATTGCAGTGCTCAGAAGATCTTTTCTATCTCTCGAATCCATATTTATGCTCCATCAGGGTTATATCCTCCCTTGAAACAAGGTGGATTACGTTTTTTGAACAGGTCTAACCTTCTCAAGGCATCATTACCTTGACCTTCACGTGCTCCCATTGCATTGATTAAGCATTGTACAACTCCAGCAAGATCATTTCCGGCCATCCTTTTCCTGTTTCACAGTAACTAAGACTTGTCATATCAATCACAGTTACTACTAAGTCAGATATTCTATTTTCTATCACCTACACAGAGTTTACAGACAAAGCAAAATAGACCTTTCCCCAGGCCTACGGGATTAACTGCTCTGATACCATTTTATAACACCCTCTGTTACATCTCAATAATTTCTAAAAAATTCATAATTTTTTTTAATATAATATAATCACTAAAAGAAACTATCAGAGTAAAATTACATACAATATTTCTGAAATACCTCATGTATTATCATTAAAATTTATAAAGTAATTTTACATTCATCCAAATAAAATAAATATTAAACATTATTAGAAAGAGATGAAACTTCATGGCCCAAGAGCAGTTGCCTAGTGACATTATTTAATCATTGGACCACGGTATTCATACTGAGCTCCCTTTCTAGAACGTGCTATATATACTGTCAATGTTATTCGATCCTTCCCTCTGTACGAACCATTAATTTAAAACATATGAAACAAAAACATAGAGAAAGGAGTGAGAAACAGAATATAATATTCCCAAATGGGACATAAGCAATAAAGGGTTTTCACAAACTAGTATAATAATATCAATCACAATCACATACACAATCAATTTATGAATGTATGAATGATATGCCATATCTTCATCATAACTTACCTATATATGTGGGTCCCTTAAATTTTAATTTGCACTAGGCCAACCAGGAGTTTACACTGTTCTATAATTCCGGATAATAATATCATGAAAAGCTCAACTGGCATGGAAATACTTAGAGACTAGTCAGATTAAAAAGGTTTTTATTGTGAAAGTACCCGACACTAGGGAGCTACCCCAGGTCCCCTGAAGCACCCTTTCACACCCTCTCATCCCAAGGCTCACAATTAAGCCTCCTCTAATGTATTCTCGGTTTCTATAATCCGTCCCCAGACAACATCATTTTGTTTCTCTTTGATGATTTATGATGCATAAACTACTCGCGTATTTAGTTGGTTAAGGCTTTTAGAAACTCAATTATATTATCAGGGCCTACGAATCACGACATAGCCACCCTAGTAAACTGTACTTTTTCAACTTCTCAAATACGCACATAGAATTTTGGTATAGTTCCTTTTCAAATCACAAATCAAATCTCCTTATAAATTTGAGTTTCAAAGCCTTAAATATATTTCACAACCTTCTTTAGAAAGTTTATAGGTCAATTCAAAATCAATTTCTAAAAACTCGAATTCAGAATTATCAATCTTTAAAACCTTAGTACTTGAAAATTTTGTATAATATTTTTATACATTTAAATAATATGTATATATATATATATATATTAAAATATTAGTAAAAATTTATTTTTATAAAATAATTTCTCTTTCTTTTTCTTTTTGATAAACTAACTAACAAATCTAAATTTTAGTAAAGATATATACATATATATTAAAAGATAAAAAGAGATTTCTAAAAACTTATGTAGTTTTATTGAAATCTAAGGAATTTCTTAAAAGTAATTTAAATAAAGATGAATAAGTAAATAAAGAAGTAGGAGATAAGTAAATTCTTACTGAATTTTAGCTTTCCGTCATGCTTGCTATATGCTCAAACCCCACAGTACAAGATTATCAATCATCATCAAACATTGTCAATCACAATCAAACATCATAAAACATAAATGAATATTAACAATCATAAATTAAATCAAATAATTAAGCATCAGTTATAAATATGATAATTTAAAATTTAATGATTATTTAAATTAATAAAGTTTATTTTAAGTTCTATAGTCAATTCCTCGCACAGGTCTATGTAAATCCAAGATAGTTCAGTCCTTGCATAGGTTTAGTTCAGTCCATATATGTCATAATAGTCCAAGTCCTTGCATAGGTTCAGTCAAGTTCATAATAGTTCAAGTCCTTGCATAGATTCAATCCAGCCCGCATAGGTCATAATAGTTCAAGTTCTTAAGTAAATATTTCAGATATTAAGTTACACAAGATGCTTAATTATTAATAACAATTATTATAAATTTTAAGTTAAAAGTTATTATTTTAAAACAATAATACTGTTATGTTTAAAAGGAGTAGGAGACTCCTCCCAATATTCTTATGTATTTTTATATTATATCCTTATCTCACCCCCCCTTACCTTGATTTGCTACCAAAAGTGAATTCGTTCTGCGCCTCCAAGTTCTAACAAAATATTAATACTAATTTATTTCAGTATGAGCATAAGATGAAAATTAAGATTGCTATCAGAATGATAAATACGCATAGTAATAGTAAATAGTAACGGTAAATAGTAAATCATCAATAGTAACGGTAAATAGAAATTTTTGAATAGTAATAGTAAATAGTAAATTGTGAATAGTAAATTTTGAATAGTAGTGGTAAATGATAAATCATGAACAATAACAGTAAATAGTAAATTTTGAATAGTAACAGTAAATAGTAAATTTTAAATAGTAACGGTAAATAGTGAATTTTGAATAGTAACGGTAAATAGTAAATTTTGAATAGTAACAGCAACTAATAAATTTTAAATAATAACGGTAAATGATAAATTTGAATAATAATAGTAAATGGTAAATTGTGAATAATGACAATAAATAGTAAATTTTTAAATAGTAACAGTAAATAGTAAAAATAACACAGTGGTAATTTATTTTTACTATAGTAACTTATTCATAATAGTACTAGTATATTAATGGTTTAAGAGTGCTAAAAAAATAAACTAAAATTATAAAAAGAATATAGAAGAAAGTTATTACCTTACACCTCCGGCAGAACTTCTTATTTACTCCCCACTAATTTCTTACGCACTATCTCTCTAGATTCTCTCTAATTTTTGGTGTGGAAATGTTGTAAATGTGCCATCTATCTATAGGAAGAGAATTTTACTATTTAAGATTACTTAATTATTTATTTTACTATTCATGATATAAACATTCACCCACCGGTCACTATTCATGATGTAAGTATTTACCCACCGATGATGTAAGCGATGATGTCAACAGTGGCATTTTGGTTATTAGATGAAAGGTTAAGGGTATTTTTGTCATTCTCAAAAAAATGAAAAAAATATAAAAATTCCAAAAAACTATAAATTATATAACAATCAAAAAGTTCTAAAGAACTATAATCAAATTCCTTTGAAATTTTATTCTAAATAAGAAATAATGAAATTAGGGGTGTTACACATGGTATATACATAAATACATCAAGTGCAATCACATTCCATCCCAGGCTTGGTGACTCCTCACCATTCCTCACCTCGATCCAGTTCCATTGAAAAATACCACAACTTAGGGGTGATCATATTAATGTTAAATGACAGCTATTGAATTGGATTTCCATCTTGTAACCACGATTACCTATCTAGTTCTATCACCACATACCAATATATACATCTTTATCACAATATCATTTTTCACTATCATCTAACATAGAATTGCAATACCACAATGCACTTAAACATATCAGTTACATAACATAGGTTATCCAAAGCCTCAGAATCCTTAATCACTATATGTAAATGCATATGCATACGAATCCAACTCAAATGATAGGAATTACACTATAGTGTATAAATTTTCATAACATATATATTCAATTCCATTTTACCGGTACCAAACTGCTCGCCCATAATGTAACACTAGTCACTTTCAGTGATAGCGGCAACACAACTAGGCATTACGGGCCGCACTTGAACCCAATCCAAGGTGGCTATGGATCCGAAGGAAACCACATGGGGTCTTTGCCTATCTGAAGGCCATCCTCCCATTTGGGTCAGCATCACAAGCCTCTGTAGTCTTGTATACGTCTAATATACAAATGCTATGCAATACAACATCTGATTCCCAAACCACTTAATTACCATCACCAGAGGCCACCACTTGGTTACCATCACCAATAGATTTCCAATTCTAATTTCATATTATGCATATCATGCAGCAATCAATTCCAATCAATTCACATTACCAATTTCAAGCTACCCAAAGCTAATCGAATCATCATAATTATCATTTTCATCATCAATTCTATATCACAAATCACTATAACGTTCATCGTCAATTCTTACAATCCAATGTACATACCAAACATATCATTAATTCATCCTATAATTATATATGAATAGAAATAATTTATCAATCCATATCTACAATAACATCATCAATAATCATCCAAAGGGGGATTTGTCATCAATACCACACATATCAACATTATCAATAAATTTTTCATCAACATGTCAAGTAAATCATCATGCAAACAATTAGTTATCTCCTATTTATTCATAACCTATACATTTAAAATATAAATGCCCCTACCTGAAATCCTTAATTTTGAATGCTCAAATGTTATCCAACCACTTAGACTATGTTTTGGCTATAAATTCTCAAATCTAATAATCCCTAAAATCAATAATAATTATGTTTAATATTTCATACGTTATTAAAACCATATTTTGGCACTATAACTACAAATCCACAATCATTCTATAAGCTACAACTTACCGAATAGCTCTGACGATCTCCGACCCATGGTTTCATAAAATCCCAATGCCACTCGTACTTCAAAACACCTCAAAATAACTTCTAAGCCATGGAAACCAAAGAGTTAAACCCCAAACCCCTATGGCTCCCCGCACGCCTAATAAGCCTCAACATAATCTAATTTCCATAAAATTAAAGGGGTAAGAAGTGGGGGAAACCGATGACGAGGTCAAAAGCTCACCTTGACACTTATGAAATTAAGGTACCCAAAGCTTGCAAAACTGTCGTAGAGGAGAAATGATAATGAAAGCTTGAACTTAACCTTGTCTTAGTAAAGATTGAAGAAGAAGAAGAAGAAAAAGACGGAGGTGGTGGTGATATTTGCGGGTGTGGAAGGAAGAGAGTGGCTTTTTCCCTTTTGCATGCAACGAAAAAGTGATAATGAGGGGATTAAGAGTAATGGAATCAATAGAATGAAGGGCATTATGGTCTTTTATGTGCCTATTTAATTTATAAAACCAATCAAGTAACTTTCAATTACCCAAAAACTACCCCGATAAATCCCAGAAATTGACATAACCACCAATAATTAATTAAACACTCTTAATTTAATTATCTGGCCAATAAAATTAACAAATAACTAAATCTAGGATGTTACAATTCTCATCCCCTTTGGTGGAAATGTTTTGTTAGGTAATAATAAATTGTTAGGAATCCTAATTTCCTAGAAATATTTTTTAAATAATTCCACCAAATGTATGAATAGAATATTCATGAGTTACGATTCCCGGAAATAAAAAATAATAATTTATGTACCAAGTGTCTTCTAAGTGTCTATTTGGTAAAACTAAGTGTTAAGATAGCTAGCATGCAGTTGAAAGTATTTGGTAAAACTAGTTGTTGTAGCAGTTTATATGTGTACAATGACATAAAATGACATGCTTAATTATTTAAACATAACTTATACAAAAATTACACGAAACTTGAACTTTTTTTGAGATGTTTTAATTAATATTGAATTTAATAAAGCAATTTTCAAAGTTTGTTTACTTTTTATAACATAAAAATATGAAATATATAAATATTGAAAAAACACATTTCAAATATCATCATTCATATAAGTATTCTCAAGTCAAAATAGTGGAGTAATACTAATACTGTAGTGGTAACTATTATTATAAGTAAACTCAATTAGTGGGAGAAATTGTTCCTGAACTGGTCTGAACCGGGGTATAAAATCTGGTGTGGGAACCAGCCATAAAAGTTGGTGATCTTAGTATTTGCACACCAGTACAGTGGGTATCCGGTATTATAATCCAACCTCTCAGTGGGAGAGATCGGTCTTGTTGTCCAGGAGATCCTTCACACCAGAGTTTCGCATTGTTAGGGGGGCAAAAGGTGGTATCACCTGTGAAGATTGTAACGCCCCGGCCGCTTTTCAGGAATGAACGACTCGCCCCACAGACCAACACGAGACCTTTCCAATGTGCTTTTGTCCTCACTCACACATTTCCTGAGAACTTCCCAGGAGGTCACCCATCCCAGAATTACTCCAAGTTAAGCACGCTTAACTTTGGAGTTCTTAAGTGACAGGCTACCGAAAAGGCTAATGCATTTGTTGATATAGGTAGTACGAATTCATTTCTTTAAGCTATCCTCGACTGTATAGTCCCATACCTATACAGTCTTTGGATCCCTCTCATTCTGGTATGTATTCAGTTCGTTCATGTGTCCCTCCCACTGGAAGCCTGCCAGGAGCCGCTCCTTGTCCGTGCCTATGCACCGGCGATCACTCCCCGCCCTCAACAGTGACCGGGATATCACATTCCCCGCTGGAAGCCTGCCAGGAGCCACTCCTTGTCCGTGCCAATGCACCGGCGATCACTCCCCGCCCTCAACAGCGCCGGGATGTCACAAAGATTCTCTGACGCTCAAGTTAGTAGAGTGAATAAGAACTCAGAGAACACTCAAGCAATGCAATAGTACAATAAGAGTAAGAACAACGTAACCTTGCATGCGTTGGAGAATATGCTATTTATAGTGAACATGGAAAATGAATCGTTGGGCGTAAGTGGGCCCAGGAGTTCTGATGCCGTGTGCAACATATCAATCTGAGTAGTTCAATGTTCAGTGTGTGACAGAGGGTAGGTCAATGATCAGTGTACGATTCTAACACAGGAATGGGGATAATCCACATTTTCCGTATATCATGCCTATAATTGTACTTGCTCCTTTTAGTGAATAATATAGACATATTTCGCTGTGTAGGGTATCTATTTTGATAAGTAATAACTCCACTTATCTTATCAAGACACTGAGGCAAACAGTTATACGTGACGGAATAATGAGAGTGGATGAAGTATCTGGTATCTTAAATACAACCTCGGATAACCGGTGAAGGAAGGACTCCTAATATGGTGTCTTTACAGTACGGATATTGACCTGGGATACTGGTTGTCCTTCCAGTATAGCCAAGATGACGTCTCATTATTGGGGCCAGTATCCAGACCGGATCATTTGTCCCCTAGCTTGTGTGAGGGACTGTTAAGTTGCTCATATAAGCTATGCTATTTGCAAGAGATCTGGATGTCGGCATCGGATGCAAAAGTTCTTGTTAAAATACGTATAGGTTCCATGCTGAAACTCTGCCTGACGGGCCGTTCTATGGGTGAAATGACCGTTCTTATGGCATTCCTACAACGGGTTTGGACAAAGATTTGTAAGAAGGGAAATCCCAAGAGTTTTTGGAAATCGTAACTCTTAGTATTCGAGTGGTTGTTGGAATGCATTTAATGCGTTTGAAATGATTAGACAATAAATGTCTTTTAACACGTGAGTCATCATTGCTCCAAAAATGTAACCGTCGTTAAGGCTATCTTAGGCCTGGACTTTGGATATTAGGGCCCATTTCACTCGAAACTTTTCGTGAAGCGTCGCCATTTCGCGCCTTTGACTATGAAATGACGGGGACGTTTAAATTTGAAAAGTTGCGTTTTGGGGCATGCGACACAATCCTTGGTCGATTGTTGCACTCCTTCATTACCTATAAAAGGGTGACTTAGCGAGTTTCGAAATTCACTTTTGCCTTCAAGCTTAGTGAAACTCTACAAAAATTCTGAAGATACTGTTGCTGTTGTTTTTACGAAGTCCTCATCACCTTTAACTCCTTTCTTAGGTAACCTCCTTCATCCCTGAACTCACATTTCTTTGAATTTCTTTACACCACTACCATGCACCCTAGGAAAAATAACTTTGGTACCTCGAACAGGGGGAAACATAGCTCTTGTGCCCCCTCAGGCCACCATGGTGGGAGGATTCCTGTAAATCTTCCTGTGGCTGGGTCTCATCATTCAGAGAGGGTTGGAACTTCCTCTTTGCAGTTGCCAGTGGTTCGGTACCAGCTTGAGGATTCCTTCGGCTCGAGGGCTATCATGCAGAAGGGTACCTCTCTGACGATGTTGCCTTTTATCACAGCACTGAAGCATTTCAGCATACATCAGAAAAAATAGAGGTTCCAGGGTCTGGAAAAACATTGATCCTCTGTACTGCTAAGGGGTGTGTCAATGTGGTTGCACAACGGCTGAACTGGGAGAGGCTGAACAAGGAGCACCCATATTGTTAGGTTAAAGAGGAATTTAAAGAAATACCCTCATGTCACACCAAGGAAGATGGGAGCCCAGTGCAGCCGCGCTTCCGAGTCTACTCTGAGGAAAAATACAAGGGACGTTTCCTCATTCTCGCACCCCGGCCGATGGAAAGAGTATGCCATCTGGTCCTAGACGAGAGGTTGGTGTACATGTACGACTTCGTCTTTCAAAATCTAGGGGTGCATTTCCCCTTAACGGAGTTCCAAATGGTCGTCCTCCACTTCCTGGACTGCTCCCCCACGCAACTGCATCTGAACGGTTGGGGCCTAGTGCGTGCCCTAGAAGTTCTTGGGAAGCACTTCAACTTTAAAGCCACTGTGGCAAAACTCTTTTATTATTGCCAAGTGGTCCGCCGTGCGAATAAAAAGGGCGGCCTCAGGTTCATCACGCTTCGAGGTGACTCGAGGATAATAAACTTCAAATCCTTCATCGAATCTATGAAGATTGACGGCCATTCATTCAAGCAGTACTATACGCGAATTCGGGTGAAGAACAATAAGCCGATCTTCTAGCTTAATAAAGAGGGGATTTTGAAGTTCCCAACCAGCTGGACGCACGAGCACTTCCTGCTAATAACCCGTGCTTATTATACCAAAGATGGCGAACTCTCTCCTCACTCTGTAGAGGTACTAAGTGCCATGAGGTCCTGCTCAGTGGCCCTTAAGGGGTTTTCCTGCAAACTCCTCCTTGGGAGCGCTGATGTCAGGGATGAATATCTTAGTAAATATCCATTCTCTTGCTTTTATATCCATTTTGTATTATTTTTACCATTCTAACCTCTATACTAATGTCTATCTTTCTTCTTTTTACAGAAGAAATCGAAAAAGTTTCCGCCGAGATGCTTTCCTTGAAGTCTATGTTGGTGGATGATGATTCTTCCTCAGACGAGAATGACATTCAAGCCAAGAGGAATTCCTTCAAGGCTAATGCTTCACTAATTCCATTAACTTCCAATATGGGAGATGAAGTGCCCCTCCTTGAGGAAAAGAGCGGTGAGGAGCAGGCTCAGGAACAAGAGCAGGAACAACCTGCCCCCGAGATAAAGAAAAGAAGGAGGGTGCTGGTCAAGGCCACGAAGAAGAAACAGCCTTCCGTTGAGGGGTCTCCCAAGAAGCGCCAGAGGACCCTGGAGGAGACCAGTATAAAGAAAGATAAGGGAAAGAAACAGGTTGAATCCTTCTCTACTCTTCCTTCCCATACTGACTCGGGGCGGGGTCGGAAGATGAAACACCTATGATCAGCCCCCTCTCCCCCCGAGAAGTCCTTTCTTTCCCCCTTCCTCTGGTTCCAAGGCTCCATGCCTCCTACACTTCCCAAACCAAGATATTGCCTCTGACCTTCTCTTGAGGCTGCTGAAGTAAGGAGTGCTTACAAGGCCGGTCGTTGGCAGTTGGATGAACTTTCAGGTTTGCTGGACTCCTTAAGCGAGAAAGCGGATTACATGGAACAAGTTGAAAAACTTAAGGCCGGTATCGCTGTGAAGGAGGCCTGGGCGGCCAAGCAGGCAGAAACTACAAGGGGAGTTGAATCAGAACTAATAAAAGCTAAGGAGCTGGTGCAGAAGAAGAATAAAGAAATAAATCGTCTCCATATGGCGAACAAGTCTTTGGAGCGGCAAGTTTTTGAGCTTCAATAGCAGAACAAGTTAATTCCCCTCCTATAAGAAGAGCTCCAACTTGAGAAGAAAAAATCTGCCAAGCTAAATGAAGACCTCGCAGCAGCAGAGGCCGGCCACAATAAAAGCGTGGGAAAGTAGGAGGCCAGGGAGAAGGAGTTGCTGGCCCAAATAGAAGAACTGAAGAAGGGGAGTGCGTCTGTTGGCTCAATGGAAGAAGAAAATGCCAAGCTTCAGAAAAAGTTGGCTGCTTCTAAGGCTAAGGCAACCAAGGCTCTGGAAATATGCAAAAATGTAGCCTTTGAGTCCTTTGGCCTAGCTCTTCGCTAGGTCTTTTATCGTAACCCCGATGTGAAACTCAATTTATATAGGCTTCATTTGTTCTACGAGTTTCACATAGGGAAACTAGTTGTGGTGAGGAGTGACGGTTCGCACAAGGATCCTCCCAGTTCCCTTTATGAATTGCCTCCTCTCCCTAAAGGTCATAGCATAGAGCCTCCACCAGTCACTTCGGGCTCTGAAAGTGCTGCTCAAGAAAACGTTCCAAAAGATAAGGAGCCCGGAGGCGAAGGAGCCCAAGATCAGAGGAATAAAGGGGGAGAAAAGGAAGTGCCCAACACAGAGGATCAGATTCCTGTCTCTTAGTTTTGCATTTTCATTTTATTGCTGTGTACTGGGATCAGCTCCAGCTTTATCACACTCATAATAATTTTTTTATGAATGAATGAAATTTCCTTCAATCTTCTATCTCTGATATTTACTAGACATGTACTGCTATAACATAATTTGGACATATACGTTATGCTTTTGCTTCCGCCGTATCCACTTAGACCGTTCTATTTAATTATCTTGAGGTCTGATTATGATAAACAAATGATAGAATGGAGAATTAAACATGCGAATACTGTCCCCAAGTGTGAGTGTGTTGGGAGATGAATATCCATTATAAGATACTGCCCTTAGCTCTTTAGGAATGGGGGATTTAGTCCGCTCTAATAATAGATGAAGTTGTTGAATTGCCTGTAGAGTAATATCATTTCAAATAAAAGTATCCTACTGCAAGGAGTTACCTCAATCATAAGGATGATGACTGGACCCTCAATCACAGAAGTGGTGATTGAAATTGTCCATGCAAAGAGTTACATTGTCAATTCACAGAATAGGTGATTGAGATCATTCATCCTGAGGAAATTACTTTAATCATAAGGATAATGATTGAGTCTTCACCAACGTTCGGCCAAACCTACTAGTGGTACTTGGAGTTTGGTTTATTCCTATAATCCAAGCCTTCGAATGGGGTTTGGTACAACCTTGAAAAAAGTTTGATCCTACAACCCATTTCTTGAGGTTCAGTTTAATCCTACAACTCAAGTCTTCAATGGTGTTCGTCCAAACCTACTAACTTTACTTGGAGTTCGGTTCAATCCTACAATCCGAGCCTTCGAATGGGGTTCGATACAACCTTGAAAAAGGTTTGATCCTACAACCCACTTCACCACTCGAGGAGTTGCATCGCCAATCATAGAATAGGTGATTGGGATCATCCGTCCTGAGGGTCTGCATATACAACGGCATAAAGCTATAAATTATAACACAAAAAAGAGTGAAACAACAAGTGCATGAATTACATTCTCATTAAATTGGATAAGGATTACAAAGAGAGAGTAGTTAGGGTCATGCCTTGTTAAAACCTTCTTGAGAAAAACTCATTGGAAAAAAGCTCAAGTAAGGAAAAAGAGTACACGCCATCTTACCAACTAGCTGTAATAAATACGCAAGTTTTGAGTGTTCCACTTATTACGAATTGGTGTGCCATCGAGCTCTTCTAAGCGGTATGATCCTTTGCCAGTCACCTCAAATACTCTGTATAGACCTTCCCACATTGGTGCTAACTTTCCCTAGTGCGCAAATTTATTTCCCATACTTGCCTTCCTCAAAATAAGCTCTCCTGTGTTGAATGCTCTATGTTGAACGCGCTTGTTGTATCGGAGGGCGGCCTTCGCTTTTATCGCCTGATCCTTGACAAAAGCCTCTTCTCTTAACTCCTAGAGAACATCTAGCCCCGATGCCAGATTGGCGCTATTATTCTCCGTAGAAAAATATTCCATCCTCGTCGATCTAGTCTGGAGCTCCACCGGGATCATCGCCTCGACCCCGTAGGTAAGACGATATGGGGATTCATTGGTAGAAGAATAGGGTGTAGTGCGATATGACCATAAAATGTGGCATAGCTGATCAGTCCATCCACCCTTTGCTTCACCAAGGCGCTTCTTTAATCCTCTCAACACTTCTCTATTGGCAACCACAGCTTGGCCATTCGTCTGAGGATGTTCAACAGACGAAAAGATTTGGACTATCCCTAGTCCTTCAAGCAACTTTGTGAACTTCCTATCTATAAACTGGGTGCCGTTGTCGGTTACGATCCGTCCTGGGATGCTGAACCATGCTATGATATTCTCGTATACAAAGCGTCGTGTCCATGCTAACGTGATATGCACTACCAGCTCCGTTTCGATCCATTTGGTGAAATAATCAACTCCCACGATGAGGTATTTAATGCCCCCAGACGCTATTGGGAATGGGCCCAAGATATCGAGGCCCCATTGATAGAAAGGCCATGGCACCGTGGATGAAGAAAGTTCTTGGGCCGGTGTGTGATGAAGGTTGGAAAATCTCTGGCAAGCATCGCACCTCTTGACGAAATCAATGGAATCCTGCTTCATCATGGGCCACCAATATCCAGCCCTGAGGATTTTTCTCATTAAGCTTCTTCCTCCGGCGTGGTGCCCACTGTAACACCCCCTTATATACACAAGACATATATCTATTCTTCTTGCTCTCTTTTTTTAAGAAAGATATACATATTTATCACTTCTTATCTCGTGTATACAAGGACATATATACATCTGATTTTCTTTGAATTTTGAAAGTAAAAAGTTTCAAATTATTTATAATGATAAAATGAACTTTCAGAAAATCATAAGTGATCAAAGATTTCAGTATCATATCCAAAGAATAAGGTTTATTAAAGTTTAACCTTTACATTGATTTACAATCATCCAACTTAATATTGTATTAAGGTAAACTAAAACTAAAAATTTAATACCTCTACTTCGACTGTAACCAATTATTTCCATATCTTAAACCATGTGATCTTGAATCCTATTCTTGTCACATCTCTTCTCCTATCCGATTGAGGATGAAACCAATTTACCCTCTTGTAATTTCACCATTTCATCTTGAACTGCTAGCTATATATCATATAACATATATTTTGGACACAAAATTCAAACAAGAAGGAGTGAGAAACAGAATATAATACTTTACAGATAAGACATAAGCATAAGGGTTTTCACAATCTAATATAATGATTTCAATCACAATCATATACATAATCAATTATGAATATAGAGTTTTTATAACATAACAATTATATTTTCATCCACAACCACCCACATAGAATGTCACAATCACATGAATGTCATGCAATGTTTTTAATACTATCATCTTATTCATTCTATGCATGTGGGCCCTTAAAGTTTTAGTTTGCAGTGGGCCAACCAGGAGTTTACACTGTTCCATAAATTCTGGATAATAATAACATAAATGCCTTCATGGCATATGAACAGCTCAACTGGCGTGGAAACACTTAGAGACTAGTCAGACTGAGAAAGTTTTTATTGTGAAAGTACCCGACACTAGGGAGCGACCCCAGGTCACCTGAAGCACCCTTTCACACCCTCTCATCCCAAGGCTCGCAATTAAGCCTCCTCTAATGTATCCTCGATTTCTATAATTCGTCCCCAGGCAATATCACATCTCATTTCTCTTTAATGATTCATGATGCATAAATTACTTGCATATTTAGTTGGTTAAGACTTTTAGAAACTCAATTATTAAATACCATAAAGGTTCACAAAATCATCACAATAAACTGTACATTCCCATAAGTTCTTCTTTGAACTTCTGTTATACTGAAATAATTTAGTACAGTCTTCAAATTCAGATCTTACCAAAATTGAGTTTCCAAGCCTTAAATATCTCAAAACTTTCTCTTAAAAAATCTTCACATATTTACATAATCTTTCTCAATTTGAATCTTAACTAGATTGAGTTTTAGAAATCTCGACAAAATATTCTTTAGTTATTTCGTTGGGGAAAACCAAAATAATTTACTTTAAACTTCTAATTTCTAAAGAAAATAATTTAAAATCATTAACTAAGAATACTTAAAACTATAAAAATTTTCTTTAATTCATGAATTAATTATCTCAACCTCTGATTTTCATAAAATAGCTTCTTTCTAATACTAGATTTTATTATTGAAATTAAAAATAAAGTTAGTGAAAATTATTTCTAAGAAGAAATAAAAGACTAAAATAATTATAAAATACTTTCTCTTGGAATAAAAATTTAAAGAGTAAGGTAAGAAAATTCTTACTGAGTTTTAACTTTCCGTCATGCTTGCTATATGCTTAAACTTCATATCACAAGGTCATCAATCATTCATCAACCACAATCAAGTATAGTAATCTCATCAATCACAATCAAATATCATCAATCATAATTACATATTATTAATCACAGTTTAATACAATATCATTAATCGAAATCAAATACAATTAATTATAATTAAGTCAAATCAACTAAATATCGCTCATAAATATAATTCAAATTTTAATGGTTATTTAAATTAGTAGTTTTGATTTTTGAGTCCTTATAGTCCATTCCTCGCACAGGTCTATATAAGTCCATATATATAGTCCAGTCTTCGCATAGGTATAGTTCAGTCTAGACAAGTCATAATAGTCCAAATCCTTGCATAGGTTTAGTTCGATCCATATAGGATATGAAAGTCCAAGTCCTTGTACAGGTTTAGTCCAGTCCGTATAAGTTATAATAATTCAGATCCATGTATAGATATTTCAGAATAAGTTACACAATATATTAAATTTATTATAAATTTTAAGTTGAGAAGTTATTACTTTAAAATAATATTATTATTAAATTTAAAAGGAGTATGGGACTCCTCCCTTTATTCTTATGTCTTTCATATTATATTCTTATCTCACTCCCCCTTACCTCTTGTATACCGATTCGTTATTGAAAATCCGTGCGCGCCTCGTCTCCGAGTTCTAAAACATATAAATTTCATTTTAATATAATTACAAGATGAAAATTAAGATTACTACTTAAAATAAAAATGGTAAATTTTGAATAGTGAATAGTGAATAGTGAATAGTAACAGTAAATAGTAACAGTAAATAGCAAAACATGAATAGTAATAGTAAATAGTAAATCATAAATAGTAACGGTAAATAGTAAAACGTGAATAGTAAAGGTAAATAGTAACAGTAAAAGTAAATAGTAATAGTAAATAGTAATTTACTATTGAAATAGTAATTTACTATTGAAATAGTGTTACTATGCAGAATAGTAACTTAAAATAATATTATTTCCAGTATAATAATAGATTTCTAAAAATGATATAAAAATAATCCTAAAAAATATAAAAGAGATGTATTCGTACCTTAGAATTTTAGCAGAACCTTCTTCCAAAAAATTTATTTCTTTCTTTTACTTCCACCACTATCTCACTAACACTACTATATTAAGAAAACTTAATCTGAAATTGTGAATTCTAAAGAAGAAATCCTTCGATATTTATAGGAAAAAAATTTACTATGCATTCCATTATTTTAATATAAAAGTACTATGCATTTTTTGAAATTTAAAACCTGGTTACTGTGCAACTTTTGAAAATTTCATACATGCACAGTGTTTTGCATAGTAAATGTCGGCAGAATTATTAAGCCAAATAGTAACCTTTCACTCGGTATATTTTAAATATTCAAAATTAATCCTTTTTGAAATTTAGCGATATTATATCAGTTCTCACTAATTTTATAATAAGTAATATAAAGTTTAAATTTTAAAAATCTAAAATTTTCTATTAATAAAAATTTATTAGTATGTTTTCAATTTTTTTACGATTGGTAAAAATCAAGATTTTACTCAAACCGATAATTTTTAGATAAGTCTACTTGAAATAGATTTTAGAAAATTTTCTTATAATTTAACTTTACATTCTTGTAAATATTTTTAATTTTAAGCAGCTTTATATGAATTTAAAATTATTTAAAATATATTATTTTATTAAAATAATTCAAAAATTTCAAAAAATTCCAGAAAATCATAAATATTATGTAGATCAAAAAGTTAAAAAGAACCATATTCTAATTCCTTCAAAATTTTATTTTAAAATTCTAATAAGAGTTAAATCTTAAATATGTAAAAACATAAATATAAGAACATAAAATAAAAATGATGAATAATAAAGATATTAAAAATTCTTAATATAATTTTCTTAATTAGTGAATACTAATTAAGTCATTTTAAAATTCTCATTCAGAAATATTTTCATTTTCTTTTTATTATTATTATTTAAAAAAACAAATAATTAAATATAAATACCAAAATAAAAAAAATATGATAATAATAAACTAACTTATAGTAAGTATTTCTCAAGAAAGATATATTAATATCTATTTCCTATTTGTGATGAAAATTGGATGTTACACCCACATTGCCCCTCGTGTACCTCTTCCATTACTCCTTGTATCTCGCTCTCTTTTAAACAAAGAAGGTACGACACTGAGAATCCTCTTCTATAAAAAACATCGTCGACCATGGTGAAATATGGCAATTCCCTTTTTATTCTTCTTTTCTCCTTCTCGTCGGTGGACAGTTGTCCGTCTTCCAGGTAACGGATATAAGGGGTAACCCATGAATTCTCGTAGGAAGAATTGACCATTATGGCATTTAGAGAAGGGAACAAAGGAATGTTGGGCGATATCAGTGTACTCTGGACTACTGTAGTTGTATTTCCAGGCTGTTTCGTGCTTGCGAGCCTCGATAGAATATCTGCCCTAGTGTTTTCTTCTCTCGACACATGCTTAAACTGCAACATATTGAATCTTCCTCTCAACTCATTCACACAGTTCAAATACAACTGCAGTTGGGGCTCACGGACCTGGTATTCACCTTGAATCTGCGATATCACCAGCTATGAATCACTGCACAATGTCACCTCTGTTGCCCCGATATCAATTTTCGCTCAGAGTCCGGCTAGACATGCCTCATATCCAGCCTAGTTATTGGAGGTTTTAAAGTTGAATCGAAGAGAGATTTCTAGGTGCACACCATCATCACTCTCCACAACAACACCAGCTCCACAACCTTTACTATTCAATGACTCATCCACATAAATGGTCCAGTGAGCACGAGGTGTGGCTGGATCTGCTCCTGTTATTTCTACAACAAAATTAGCCAAGACTTGGGCTTTAATGGCTCCTCGTGGTTCATAGGAGATTTCAAATTCAGAAAGTTTGATAGACAATTTGATCATCCTCCCCATGAGGTCTAACTTACTTAGAACAGAACAGAGTGGAAAATCCGTTCTTACCAGAATTGGGTGTGCATGGAAGTACGGCCTCAACCATCGTGAAGCCCAGATAACTACAAGAGCGGCCTTCTTAATCTTTTAGTACCTGCTCTCTGCTCCCTGCAACGTGTTGCTAGTGAAATACACTGGCCTCTGCCCCTCTGGGGTTTCCTTGACCAATGCTACTCTCAAGGCTGTTAGGGAATCCTATCAGGGTCAGGCAGCGGAAACACAAAAGATTCCTAAAAATAAGGATTGCAAATGCAAATGTCTTAAAGCATTATGTAATTAAAGTTTTGATTTAGGGATTACCTCTTGTAGACGCATAACGAGTCCCTCGATCAAAGCAATTGTAGCTTCGCCCTTAGGAGTCCACACGAGAACTCCCACCAGAAAACCAAAGATCCGAATGCTAGTACGGAATTTTAGTGTAATCTAATTTCTGAGCAGCCGCCTATGAGCATCTCATGCTCTATATATAGGCTTAGGTCTTGACCTGAACTCTCATTAAACACTGGGCTCCTGACTCATTCTAAATAAGTTAGGCCCAAATAGTTTTATTTTTAGTCCAACTAAAATAAAACTATCCTCTGGTGGTTTACTCTATGTGTGTGACCCTATAGGTAAAATATTCGGTTATATTAATAGTAAACTATTTTATTATTAATATAAAATAAGAGCGGTATCTAGCAATACATCATTATGTCTGAATATTATTTATCATCGACATGACCTATAAGTGATAATTATTTTATATATTTATTCCTTTTGTCACGATATCTAATTGGGCCCAAGGCATGGTCGTCGTCATCCTTGTATGACCCAATTCATTTTACTTGATACCAGAGTAGACTTTACAGAATAAATATCTAATATTTATTTATCCTAGCATCGCCATGCATTTCGTTAGTCTCACTCCATCAAGTGACCCATAGATATCACTCCTGTCACATAGGAGAGACAAATTCCATCTACATCACTCACATCCCTCTGCATAGTTTGTCTATTGCCTAATCATAATCTTTATGGTCATCTTATTACAGATAAAATTTGATTGTATTAAAACAATAAACTCCTTATGTAGGAATCATAGTGACTTCAGGTCGAAAGACTATATACCATTATCACATTAAGAACCGTTTATGACACTCATGTAACGATCCATGCAACGTTCTCATGGTGGGTCTATCCAGTACAGTATTACTCTTAATGTGTACCCGTTTAAAGACTTAATATCATATATCCATGATTTGTAAGATCAAATCATTAGTACATTCACACACTAATCTTAATGTATTTACATGTCCCCATGTAAATACTTGAATAGGGATGTTTTAAGAATAATTCTCATATGACCTATTATTCCAGGATAAATAGCATTAAAATTAGTCTAAAACTAAAAATACTAATTTTATTGATAGGTTAAAATTGATACATTAATAGCTCATAGTGCATACACCAACAATCTCTCACTTACACTAGAGCCAATTAAACATTTGCCTAATGCCTAAAGATCTAGTGTGTCCCTCATGCTTTTGTTGTGCAAGAGGTTTGGTGAGTGGGTCAACAATGTTCTCATCGGTGTGCACTTTACATATCTTAACATCTCCTCGTTCAAGTATTTCTTGAAGGAGATGATAATGCCTAAGTATATGCTTGGATCGCTGGTGTGATCTAGGTTCCTTAGCTTGTGCAATTGCTCCACTATTGCTACAATAGAGACTTATAGGGTCCACAATGCTAGGAACTACCTCAAGTTTTGTTATGAACTTCTTGATCCATGCTGCCTCTTTTGCAGCATTTAAGGCAGCAATATACTTAGATTCTGTAGTAGAATCGGCAACTGTCTCTTGCTTTGAACTTTTCCAGCTTATAGGGCCACCATTTAAACAAAATATATACCTTGATTGTGATCTTGAGTCATCCTTATCAGTTTGGAAGCTAGCATCAGTGTAACCCTTTACAATGAGCTCTTCTTCCCCTCCATATATCAAGAATGAATCTTTAGTTTTTCTTAAGTACTTTAGGATATTCTTGACAGCAGTCCAGTGACTTTCACCGGGATCAAACTGGTATCTGCTCATCATGCTTAAAGCATACGAGACATCTGGTCGGGTACATATCATGGCATACATGATTGATCCAATAACAGATGCATATGGAATCTTATTCATCCGTTCTCTCTCTTCTTTAGTGGAAGGAGATTTAGCCTTTGATAGGCTTATGCCATGAGCCATAGGCAAAGTTCCTTTCTTGGAATCTTGCATGTTAAACCTTTTTAACACTTTGTCTATGTATGTATTCTGACTTAGGCCAATAAGCTTTCTTGATCTATCTCTATAGATCTTAATTCCCAACACGTAGGTTGCTTCACCTAAGTCTTTCATAGAAAAACAGCTTCCCAACCAAGTCTTCACAGACTGAAGGGTAGGAACGTCATTTCTAATAAGTAGTATATCATCAACATATAAGACCAGAAAAACAATTGTGCAGTCACTAACCTTCTTGTAGACATAAGGTTCATCCTCATTTTTAGTAAAGCCAAATTGTTTAACAGCTTCATCAAAATGAAGATTCCAGCTTCTGGAAGCTTGCTTAAGTCCATATATGGAACGTTATAGTTTGCACACCTTCCTGGATGCTTCAGGCTTAACAAAGCCTTCGGGTTGTGTCATGTACACTTCCTCAAGAAGATTTCCATTAAGGAAAGCAGTCTTGACATCCATTTGCAATATCTCATAATCATGGTATGCAGTAATAGTAAGCAAAATCCGAACAGACTTTGGCATAGCGACTAGAGAAAAGGTTTTATCATAGTTTATACCATGAATTTGCTTGAAACCTTTTGCTACCAATCTTGCCTTATAGGTACTCATATTTCCATCTATGTTAGTTTTCTTTTTGAAAACCCACTTGCATCCTATAGGTTTTACCCCTTCGGGCGCATCAACCAAAGACCAAACTTGATTAGTGTACATGGAGTCCATTTCAGATCCCATGGCTTCAAGCCATTTCTCAGATTCTGGACTTGCAATGGCCTCTTCATAAGATGTTGGCTCATTTTGATCCATTAGCAACACATCTCCTTCCTGAGTTACAAGAAATCCATATCTTTCAGGTTGTTGAAGTATTCTACCTGATCTACGCAAGTCTTGTTCTACTGGAGTTAGAGTTATCATAACATTTTGTGGTTCCAGCTCCATTTCCACCATTGGCTCTTCAATGCCTTGCAGGTATTGAACTTCTTCAAGTTCTACTTTCCTCTCATTGATTCTTTTAGAGATGAATTCCCTTTCTAAGAATACAACATTTCGAGCGACAAACACTTTGCCCTTGGTAGGATTGTAGAAGTAATAACCCTTAGTTTCCTTTGGGTATCCCGCAAAAAGACATTTATCTTATTTGGGTCTAAGTTTGTCAGAAATCTGACGCTTCACATAAGCTTCACAGCCCCAAATCTTAAGAAAAGACATACTGGGTCGTTTCCCAGTCCATATCTCATATGGTGTCTTTATGATAGCCTTAGATGGAACACGGTTAAGTGTGAAAGCTGTTGTCATCAAAGCATGTCCCCAGAAGGAGTTAGGGAGGTCAGTTTGACTCATCATTGATCGAACCATGTCTAACAAGGTTCTATTTCTCCGCTCAGAAACACTATTCCATTATGGTGTTCCAGGAGGAGTGAGTTGAGAGACAATCCCACATTCTTTAAGATATTCATCAAACTCCAAGCTTAAGTATTCGCCACCTCAATCAGATCGAAGTACTTTAATTTTCTTGTCAAGTTGGTTCTCTACTTCATGTTTGAATTCTTTGAACTTTTCAAAGGATTCTGATTTATGCTTCATTAGAAACACAAATCCATATCTACTGAAATCATCAGTAAAGGTGATAAAGTAGCTAAAACCTCCCCTAGCCATTTTCCCTATTGGCCCACATACATCACTATGTATCAAGCTTAGAAGATCACTCGTCCTTTCACCCATTCCAGTAAATAGGGTCTTAGTCATCTTTCCTAATAAACAAGATTCACATGTATCTATTGATTCAAAATCAAAAGAGTCTAAATATCCATCTTTATGGAGTTTAGAAATACATTTCTCATTTATATGTCCTAGGCGACAATGCCAAAGATAAGTTGGGTTTAAATCATTTGGTTTAACCTTTTTAGTATTAACGTTATAGATAGGGGTTTCGAGATCGAGAACATAAAGTCCATTACTCAAATTTGCACAACAATAAAACATGTCATTCAAATAAACAGAATAACTATTGTTCTTTATTATAAAGGAAAACCCTTTCCTATCTAGACAAGAAACAGAAATAATGTTTCTTCTTATTGCCGGAACATAAAAACAATTTTCTAATTCAAGAACAAGCCCTAAGGGCAAGGATAAAAAATAAGTCCCTACAGCTAATGCAGCAACTCTTACTCTATTTCCAACGCGTAGGTCCACCTCACCCTTCATCAACTGCCTATTCTTTTTTAGATCCTGCACATTAAGACAACTGTGAGATCCATATCCAGTATCTAATACCCATGATGTTGAAGTTGACAAGTTAATTTCTATAACAAAAATACCTAAAGTGGAAGTCTCACTTCCCTTCTTCTTAAGCTCTTCCAGGTACTTTGGACAGTTTCTCTTCTAGTGTCCCTTCTGTCCACAATGGTGACAATTTCCTTCCTTAGCCACCCCGCCCATAGGTTTTAAGGCTGATGTACTTGGCTTATCCTTGCCTTTCCAAATTGTCTTGCCTTTTCCCATAACAGCCTTTCCCTAGCCTTTATGTATGCCCTTTCCTTTACCTTTGCCAGAATTGAACATCATTATGGCCTTGCCCTTTCCTTTAGAAATATTGGGCTCAGCATTCCTCAACATATTGAGTAGCTCTGGCAATGTTTTATCCAATGCATTCATGTTATAATTCATGATGACTGCCTTAAAACTGTTAGGTAATGACTTCAAAATGAGATCAGTAGCTAACTTTTGAGGGAAGGGGAATCCTAGCCTAGCTAGATTCTCCAGGTACCCAATCATTTTGAGCACATGAGGTCCTACAGAACCTCCCTCTTCAAGTCTGCAGCTAAATAGGGCTAAAGAAACTTCATATCTTTCTTGGTCAGTTTGACCTTGATATAGTTTTCTTAGGTTTTCGATCATATCGAAAGCCTCCATATGCTCATGTTGCTTCTGAAGCTCAGGAGACATGGTTGCCAGCATAAGGCATTGGACATCTAAAGCGTCATCCTGATGCTTCTTGTAAGCATCCTTGTCAGGTTTAGAGGCATTGTTCGCGGGTAGTTCCGAAATTGGATCTTCCAAGACATACTGCTTTTTCTCTTGTTTGAGGACAATCCTCAAATTCCTACACCAGTCTAGAAAGTTGGGTCCAGACAATTTTTCTTTGTCTAGGATCGATCGTAATGAAAGGTTTGAAGGCGTGTTTGATGTCATGGTTATCTAAAACAGAAAGATATGTAGTAAGTATCAATTAAAAAACATATTTAATTTTTGGTCTTAAAATTAAACACGTCTCCCACTATTTTGATTCAAAATAAAATCACCCTCTACGAATCAGAAAATCCCGTTGGAAGATTTTCTAGTGGGCAAAGATCCATATTTGGCCTAATGTTAAGTCAACTTTGGCTGATCACTTAACATTTAGTTATTTAGGTAGGAAACTCCTTTCCAATTGTATCTTATACAACTCTTAGACATTGGGTTAGGTAACCATTACCGATCATTCATCTTATGAAAGTTTAGCCCAATGTATACACCTCTAAGTTTATTCAATCCAATTGATAACTTAGTAAGTTAAAACCCAATAAAACATTTTGGATATTACAATTATCCCATCGCGTCTTACTAATATAAATGATAGTACCCTGCTTTGGCAGACCCACTATTCATTGACATTAGTATTGACGAGTGTACTTATTGGAAGGCGTTTGTAACTTAATATTATTTTGAGGGATTTTAATTTATTTTAAATTACCATCTTTGTTAAACGCTTTAACGCAATAAAATTATCCCCAAAGCATGCAAACGAAATTGTGAGATGGTTATGGTCTTCCTAAAAGAATAAATAAATAAATAAATAAACCTAAAGGAACTATATTGCCAAGGCTTCATGAAGTCCTACTTCTTGAACCCACCATCCTCTTGGAGTCACCACTCCTTGGTTCCTTTCAAAGACAAAAGCGCTTAGAGTCACCACTCTAGTTTTCTTCTAGGTCTCTACTTTGTTGGCTCGATCAAGATTACAAGATTTTAAAGAAACTCGCTTTACATACGAGTGAAGGGTTGAGAAAAGAAATACAATAGAATGAAGAGAGGTACAACACGCAGGTTGTATTTAAATAAAATAACTAAGACCATAACCATTCACCATGCAACGTGTTAATTAATTAATTATAACCCATTTGAAAGCATTAAAAAAAATTTAAACGGGCCATTAAACACGTGGGTCAGTAATAAGGAGCTACGCAGAGAATGTACGGGGGTCCCGCTGACCATTAACAGCTCTAAAATTTTGGCTAGGGTTTCAACCACTTTGAAACCCTAATTCCTTATTGCGAACACTTCACAACGCAGCCGTCAAGGCACATGTAGGTAGTGCTGTCTAGGGTTTCAAAACCTAGAATTCAAATTACACCTTTCTCATAACGGCTGCCTAGGTTTCAACGTTTGAACCCTAGGTTAAGGAACGGCCAAGGTTTAACACTTAAACCTTATCACTTGACGCCCCATAACATGAACTATTCATGCTCGGAGATCAACGCATTATCAAAATGCAGTTTGTATGACAATAATGATTATTAACGAATTCAACACATGTATCATATATGAAAATTAAAAACGTAAATATCATACAAGCCTCTAAAATAACAGAAACGCATACTTCAAATGAGAAAGCCTATAAATAGTATCTCATACAATTTACAGAAAACATAAGAGCATACGAATCATGATATTATTTCATACATAACATGCTTGAATGTTTTTCAAAACAAGTTTCACAAACAATTTCGTAAAACAGAATATAAAGCTTATAACAAGAAAACGATTTCATAAATCGAAAATTTTAAAAGCTTTTGTAGAATGAAAAACATGCCATCATGAAACATAAACAAATGCCCAAAACATAACTTTGCAACCAGGCTCTGATACCACTGTTAAGGAATCCCATCAGGGTCAGGCAGCCGAAACACAAAAGATTCCTAAAAATAAGGATTGCAAATGCAAATGTCTCAAAGCATTATGTAATTAAAGTTTGGATTTAGGGATTACCTCTTGTAGACGCACAACGAGTCCCTTTATTGAAGCAATTGTAGCTTCGTCCTTAGGAGTCTACACGAGCAATCCCACCAGAAAACCAAAGATCCGAACGCTAGTACAGAATTTTAGTGTAATCTAATTTCTAAGCAGCCACCTATTAGCATCTCATGCTCTATATATAGGCTTAGGTCTTGACCTGAGCTCTCATTAAACATTGGGCTCCTGACTCATTCTAAATAAGTTAGGCCCAAATAGTTTTATTTTTAGTCCAACTAAAATAAAACTGTCCTCTAGTGGGCTTACTCTATGTGTGTGACCCTATAGGTAAAATATTTGGTTATATTAATAATAAATTATTTTATTATTAATATAAAATAAGAGCGGTATCTAACAATATATCATTATGTCCGAATATTATTTATCATCGACATGACCTATAAGTGATAATTGTTTTATATATTTATTCCTTTTGTCACGATATCTAATTGGGCCCAAGGCATGGTCGTCGTCATCCTTGTATGGCCCAATTGATTTTACTTGATACCAGAGTAGACTTTACAGAATAAATATCTAATATTTATTCATCCTAGCATGGCCATGCATTTCGTTAGTCTCACTCCATCAAGTGGCCCATAGATATCACTCATGTCACATAGGAGAGACAAATTCTGGGACGCCCCAAAAATACAGGGAAATTTTTCACGATTTTGAAATCATTATTCAATGAAAAGAAATTAAGTGGTAAAGCTTTCAAGTTTGACACCTGAATCTAGAACAGTCACTCCCATATATGAAGATATAAGAGGGTAAATTAAAGGATGATCATTATAATAAAATTTTCAATTAAAAACAGCGGAAGAATTAATGAATTTAATTATTGTATGATTGATTTTGAAGGGGAGGATTTCATAGAGTTCAAGATCCCTTAATATTTCCAAAAATAACGTTTAAATTATGTAAGAAGGGGTTTTATTGCAATTTAAAATCATTTAAAATAGGACAAAATATGTGCATCAGGGTGCCACTCACTCAAGCGAGTCCCACATTCGCTTGAGCGAGCCAGCGTAGGCACGCTTGGGCGGAAATGAGAAAGGCTGAGCGAAGTAAAATTTGAGCATCAGGGGCTCCTCTCGCTTGAGCGAGCCCCACCTTGCTTGAGCGAGAATCGAGAATTCACCCTGGGCGAGTCAGCAAAATGCTTGAGCAAGAGAAGAGTTATACATCAGGAGCCAATCTAGCTTGAGCGAGTTCTTTCTCGCTTGAGCGAGATTGTCCCAGTGACATTAAGAATTCTCTGCCCGATTTTTGCTTGGGCGAGGCATGTCTCGCCTGGGCGAAAATCATCCAGTGTCTAATTCATTTCTTCCTCGCTTGAGCGATCACCAATCCAGGGCCATTTCGCTTTAGCGAAAATGGTCCAGTGACCAACCTCTGATTCCAATCCAATCTCGCTTGAGCGAGAAGGCCATTCGCTTGAGCGAATTTCGGCCAGTGGCCACACCCCTATTTCATAAGCATCTCGCTTGAGTGAGATTACCACTCGCTTGAGCAAGTTCTGTAGAATTTATGTAGAAACGGGAAATTTACTCAACTTGGCATATCAAATCTCATTTCCTACCATTTAAGCCTATCATAATTCATTAGTTGCACTTTATTCTATATTTATAAGATCTCCCAATTGTTCATACCCTTCAAATAAAATCTCTTTCACTCAATGCATAGGATTTAAAATCATTCCAACTTAAACTTCACAAAATGCTATAAATTATGAAATGCCTCATTCATTCATGAAATTAAACATCAACCAGCATCATCATTCATTGTATTACATCATTTGGGTCATTAATGAAAATTGGCCATGCTCACCAAGGTCCAATTTTCCTACATGACCCTCAAAATCATCAAATACAATTTAGATCACAAAATAAGCATGCATATACATCACATGCTACACAAAAACCTAGATTTCGCCGGCCAAGGCACTTCCTATACCACTATTTACCTCCTCAACCAAAATATACTTCAAAAAGTCCACTCTTCCCATAATTGCCCTGCATCACAAGTCTAAAAATGGACAACATGGGAGAGTGAGTCACACATTCCAAAGGAATGAATATGAACACCATATGATTATGTACATATGCATCAAAACAGGTATACTTTGTACATACATATCATTCACCATACTCTTTATCATCACAACACCATCATACATACATCACAAGAGACATTACAATTTAGACAAAGTGCACAGCATATACATAATCAAGTCCCACCACAATTTGGACTATTACACAACTATTATTTGGTATTCATATCTTTTATGTTGTCTTTGTATGTCAATACATCCTTATGACATCCATCATCATATCTCATCACCTTCGACATACTTCCTTGCTATATGCAAATGCTCTTAAGCTAATGCATATGCACAATAGAATTTTTCAACAATTGCAGATCTGACTATAGGAATATAAGCACCAATTGTGGGACTCAAGTATGATCATCCAATCATACCCCTACTGTAGTAGTAAAATGTGTACACTTATTCTTAAATGTGCATGCATTTCACCAAATGTTTTACTGGTACCAAACCACTTCGCCCATCTTGCAACACCTGGTCATTTTCACCATGACCGCGATATATAACATATTCAACATATGGTGTTACGGGCCAACCATGAGACATATCATGGCAGCTGTGATCCCAAGGACCACCGGGGCCACCTGCTCATCAAGAGCCATCCCCCACAAGGGTCAACCATATATGGCTCCCCGTAGCATAATATGGGAAGCTTCGTGACTTACACACCGAGTCACAGGGGAATACAAATTGCCCATGCACAGAGCCGCCCTCCCACTGGGCCAACCGGGGGAATCCGTTAAAATTCCAACATCAGCAACTGTGCAGTATGCCATGGATGCAAATGCAAATCATATGAATTCCTCACTCTATGCATCCTATACATGCCACTCATCATACATCATCATCAACACCATTACCAACATTTCCATAAAGCTTTTAGTGGATTTATTATTGTTAGGTTATTCTTATTAATTTAAACATCTGTGTAGCATTACAATAGATCTCAATCAACATCATCAACAATCACATTACATTCATGGTGGATACAAGCATAACTTCATATCATTGATCATTCTACACCACCATATAGCACACCATGAATATTCTAAATGCATCAAAGCATGTTGCCAAACACATTATCTATACCATACACCACATTACAATTTCTCATATCATTTCAAGCAAGGCTAACATGCACACCAATACATATGGCAATCAAATAACATTCAAATTCATGCATTTAGAACATAAGACTCCTCTCCTACCTCAAGAGAAGAATTCTGATTGATAAGACGCACCTGCCTCATCGTTCGGAATGGATCCTACATTAATATACATGTAAAACCTTAATCAATCAGTTATTCCGAAAACAAGTTTAATTCTAATTGACTATTGTTACATCAACAATCTATAACATGCATAAAACATGTCATAGCCATCATTTTCATTATTTGTTAGGCTTCGGGAATTCCTTCCTATTAAGCCACATCCATTAAATTCAAGGGCTACCAACAACAATAGCGCTAACCTTCATGTAACTCTATTTATCCACATCCATGTTCATTAATGTCATGTATTTCTTCATAAAACATGTTCTTAAATCAACATTAACCATTTTCCCTAAATCTCAAAATTAGGGTTTTCACCAAAATCCAACCATATTCATAAATACATCTATCTCTCATCTTCTTCCCATTAAAAATGCATCTATCATCATTAACCTCTTATAAATGTTCACATTTATGATAACCCACTCTAGGGTTCAAACATTAAATGTTCCTAATAAACACCCATTTACATGCATGACTTCCCAACTCGTAATAACGCCCACCCATAGCATTTAAACCAAACAAAAGTGGTAAAATGGCTTACTACACCCAAAACGAAATTGGGTATCAAGAGAGGGGAGGGCCAACGAAAATGGAAAGAAGAAGGGAGGAGAAACTCCAAGCTCCAAGCCTTCTTCAATGAAAATGAAGGAGGATAAAGATGGCAACACTTATGCTTAGGGTTTTGGAAGAAGAAGAGTGGAAGAATGAAGAAAAGATAAAGAGAAGAAAAAGTAAAGTGTGCTTGCCAAATGAGCCAAGAAGCCAACGAAAATAGAAGGGAAAAATCATGGCTTTTGGTTTTATTTTTAATTCCTTCACTAAAAGATTCATCATTTTAAGACAAACAGGCTCTTTATTTGGGTTCAATACTCTATCTAAAAATTATTCCGAATATACATTCAGACTCCCAATATTATTCTCAACAGCCCTGACCAGTATCATCTCAATCAGAGATACTTGGTCCGACACTCATTTTCTAATCGGGCTTATTTTCAACTTATCCAGTCTCCATAAATCACCAACAGTCCCTAAAAATCTTAATTTAATTATTTCTAATATTTTGGGACACTAAATAATTCACATTTAATTATTTAATATTAATTTCCTTAATTAATCCTCTATTTTTAAAATTTTGGGATGTTATAAATTCCATCTACATCACTCACATCCCTCTCCATAATTTGTCTATTGCCTAATCACAATCTTTATGGTCATCTTATTATAGATAATGTTTGATTGTATCAAAACAATAAACTCCTTATGTAGGAATCGTAGTGACTTCAGGTCGAAGGACTATATACCATTATCACATTGAGAACCGTTTATGACACTCATGTAACGATCCATGCAACACACTCATGGTGGGTCTGTCCAGTACAGTATTACTCTTAATGTGTACCGTGTAAAGACTTGATATCATATATCCATGATTTGTGAGATCAAATCATCAGTACATTCACACACTAATCTTAATGTATTTACATATCCCCATGTAAATACTTGATTAGGGACGTTTTAGGAATAATTCTCATATGACCTATTATTCCAGGATAAATAACATTAAAATTAGTCTAAAACTGAAAATACTAATTTTATTGATAAGTTAAAATTGATACATTAATAGCTCATAGTGCATACACCAATAAAGGCTTCATCTAAAATCGTTAAGTACAAAATAAGGGATTCACCGGGGTCTGGCTTCACCAAGATCGGAGGACTCGACAATACTTCCTTGAGCTCCTGGAACACTTGCTCCTGTTCTTGTCCCCACTCAAACTCCTTAGACTTTTTTAGCACTTTATACAGGGGAAGTGATCTGTGTGCCATCTTAGGCATGAATCGAGCCAAAGCTGTCACTTTCCCGTTTAAAGACTGCACCTCCCTCAAGCTCTTCGGACTCTGCATGTCCAATATCGCTTGGCATTTTCCTGGATTAGCCTCAATGCCGCGCTGAGTTAACATGAAGCCCAAAAACTTTTCAGCTGGAACAGCAAAAGTACACTTCAACGGGTTCAGTCTCATGTTATATTGCCTCAAACGTGTAAATACCTGGCGTAAGTCTTCAACATGATCACCTCCAGCTGGAGTCTTGGCAATGATATCATCAATGTACACATACACCAGTTTGGTGTGCATGCTTTCGAACACCTTGTTAATCATACGCTGGTAAGTAGCCCCAGCATTCTTCAAACCGAAGGGCATGACGGTGTAACAAAAGACACCATGGTCATTGACGAAGGCTGTCTTCTCTTGATCCTTCTCCCACATCGGAATCTGGTTGTACCCTGAATAAGCATCCATGAAACTTAGGTACTGGTAACTAAATGAATCGTCCACCATACGATCAATATTTGGGAGAGGATATAAGTCCTTCGGGTAGCAGCAGTTGAGGTCTACATAGTCTATGCACATTCTCCACTTGCTATTGGCCTTTTGTACTATCACCATATTGGAAAGCCAAGAAGAATAGCGGACCTCCCTAATAAATCCGGCCTTCAACAGCTCCTCCGTCTGCTCACAAGCTGCCTTCTGTTTCTCCGGTCCCAGTCTTCTCTTCTTTTGAGCAACCGGCCTCGTCTCTGGATAGACGGATAATTTATGGCAACAGAAGTTAGGGTCCATCCCAGGCATATCTACAGCAGTCCATGCAAAAAGGTCTTTGAATTCCTGGAGGAGTGTTAACAAACGCTGCTCTATAACTGACTCTAGCTTGTCATTAATGTGAGTGACCTTCTCTGGGGAATCACCTAAAACGACGTCCCTGGAACCTCCATCCGGCATGGGTTTTGAGGGGTTGAGCGGATCAATCTTCAACTCCGCTCTGGGATCAAGATCAATCAAACTAGCCACTGTTCCTCCGTCATTCAACTTCCTCTTTTTGTTAAATGCCTTCAACTTCACCATATTCAAGCTCAGGTTGTAGCAATACCTGGCCATCTCTTGATCGCCTCGAAGGGATGACACACCATTGTCCTTGTCAATGAATTTGATAAGGAGGTGTGGGGTGGACACAATTGCTTCCATTGCGTTCAGAGTAGGACGACCTATAATCCCGTTGTAAGGGGATTCCACATCGATCACCAGGATCCTGGACTTCATTGTTCTTGCACTAGGCTCACCTTCGAAAGACACAAGGGTATCAAGATACCCCTTGGTGGGCTGCTTTGCTCCATTGAAGGCTGTGAGTTCCTGTGTATAAGGTTACAAATCCGCATCAGTAAAACCCATTCTTTTGAAGCAATTATAAAAGATAACGCCACAGGAACTTCCGTGGTCAACGAGGATTCTCTCTACATCCTTGTTAGCTATCACAACAATAATAAGCATAGTATCGTCGCCTCTTGGGATGGTTGGGCCAAAATCATCGTCTGTAAATGAAACCATCGGCGCTATCATGTCGTCCCTGAAGGGGCGGTTATCTCTGGGCTTTCCTTGTACAGATAAAATCATCCGATAATGATTCTTGCGAGCCGCAATGGACACTCCTCCTCCAGCAAATCCTCCAGTGATCATATCGATCACCTTGCTTCGGCCTTACCTTTGCTGTTGAGGCATATCGTCCTGCTGAGCTCCTTCACTGATTACCACTCCCTTTTGTTTCTCAGCGGCTGTGAATCTCCTGACCAGATTATGACTATTATTGCCCTCATCATCGCAGTCTCTCCCTCTCTTCTCCATCCTGTCTGGTTCATCTAAGGATTTCTCCTTAAATAAGTATTGCTTCAACTTTCCTTCTCTAATGAGGGTCTCCACTGCGTTCTTCAATGCCTTACATTCATTTGTGGTATGGCCGACATGTTCATGGAAAGCACAGTATTTTTTAGAGTTACCAGGTCTTTTCATTGGAGGAGGCTTCCTTATCCCATAAACACTAAGCATGGGCCAGCCAACTTCCCTCAAAATTTGAGAGTTCCTGGAGTTCAGCGGGGCATAGTTGCTAAAAGAGGCTACAAGCCTATCCTGCTGTTGAGGTCGGGTGCTCATGAAATCATCTCTCTGGGCATGCTTCTCTGGCCTCACCCTCTCCTTATCTCTCCGCGGTTGCTGTAGGGGCACTGATGGCTTCAGTCTAGCTGCTATGGCTTCCAGGTGCATCTCTATGCCTATATACTTTGAAGCTTTCCTCCAGAACTCCTCAAACATCGCCGGAGGACTCTTTGTCAAAGACAAAGCAAAGGCTGATCCAGGTTATAGAGCTTCAACAACAATATGAAGTTGAATAGCCTCCGTGAGGTTAGGCACCAAAACTACCTCTTTGTAAAACCTTTTTAAGAACTCTTTAAGAGTTTTATTCTCTTCTTGCCTGATCTGAGCCAAGGTATGAGAAGTCCTGGGAATATCTCTAGAAATAATGAAATGGCTCTCAAACGCAGCTGCCATTTCCTCCTAGGAGTTTATCGATCCTGAGGTTAAACTCTTGAACCAGCTAAGAGCTTCCTCCGTCAAGGTTCTTGGGAACATTCTATACATTACATCTTCATCTGCTCCCAAATACATGGCCTCATACACATAAGCATCAAGATGCTTAGTGGGATATGTCTCCCCATTATACCTTTCGATCGAAAGTGGCTTGGTGGTTTGTAAATGCTTGGGGATGAGTACGCTCATGAGCCTTCTTGAGAAAGGAACGTTGAGTCTATACACTCCAGATGTTACCACCGCCTGCTCTTTCCTTCTTCCACTGACTCTATCTCTAGAGCCCTGAGTTTGCTCCCTCTCCTTATAGGTGGGAATTTTCGAATATTGGAGAGTAGTGGACTTCTCTCTCGCAGATGTATGATGAGTCTCCTTAGCCTGAGACATGGCCTTGTCCCCTGTCACCCTTTTCTCCCTTCTCAGCTCCATCAACTCCTCTCTGAGTTGCCTTATAACTTCGTCTCGAGGGTCAAGGTTACAACTGGTACCATTCTCCTCGAGTGGGTTACAGGAGATTCGAAAATAAGTCTCCTACCAGCTTGCTAATGGGTCACATCCTCCATGTGACCATCCACAAAATCGTGTCCATCTCCTTCGATGGTTAACTACTGAACTTCTGTGAAAAGTGGGAATAACTCTATCGAGTCCCACTGGGCGTGTCAATGAACTGGTCTGAACCAGGGTATAGAATCCGGTGTGGGAACCAGCCACAAAAGTTGGTGATCTTAGTATTTATACACCGGTACAATGGGTATCCAGTATTATAATCCGACCTCTCAGTGGGAGAGACCAGTCTTGTTGTCCTGGAGATCCTTTACACCAGAGTTTCACGTTGTTAGGGGGCGAAAGGTGGTGTCACCTGCGAAGATTCTCTGACGCTCAAGTTAGTAGAGTGAATAAGAACTCAGAGAACACTCAAGCAATGCTATAGTACAATAAGAGTAAGAACAACGTAACTTTGCATGCGTTGAAGAATATGCTATTTATAGTGAACGTGGAAAATGAATCGTTGAGCGTAAGTGGACCCAGGAGTTCTGATGTCGTGTGTAGCGTATCAATCAGAGTAGTTCAATGTTCAGTGTGTGACAAAGGGTAGGTCAATGATCAGTGTATGATTCTGACACAGGAATGAGGATAATCCACCTTTTCCGTATATCACGCCTGTAATTGTACTTGCTCCTTTCAGTGAATGATATAGACGTATTCCGCTGTGCAGGGTATCTATTTTGATAAGTAATTACTCCACTTATCTTATCGAGACACTGAGGCAAACGGTTATACGTGACGAAAGGATGAGAGCGGATGAAGTATCTGGTATCTTAGATGCAACCTCGGATGACCAGTGAAGGAAGGACTCCTAATATGGTATCTTTACAGTACAGATATTGACCTGTGATACCAATTGTCCTTCTAGTACAGCCAAGATGACGTCTCATTATTGGGGCCGGTATCCAGACCAGATCAGTTCCCAACTACCACCATGCTTTAGCACACAAGACCCCAATAAGTCCTTTAAACTCTGAATAGTACGTTCTGACTGCCTATCCGTCCGAGGATGATAGGTCGAACTTAACTAGAGAAAATAAATTAATTAATTAGGTTTGAGTAGTTTAGTTTTTCTTTTCTTTTCATTTTAGATTCTATTTATAAAAGCCTATTTAGTTAATTTATACAATCCTAAATTTTTTTAATTTATCATAACTCTAAATATAATAATTTAGATTCTAATATTAATAATTTAAATGAAACCAAAATCTTAATTGTTTTATATTTTTTTATTAATTGAAATTTAGTACGTTACACCGAACTTAAGTTAAAGTTATAAGTATATACACATCCCAATATCAATCAGATTTATCACAGGGAAAGAACATTCAATGAAAACTTGAAGAATGTTTACGTTGGTTGGTTAGATTTAAAGAGATTATGGATATTCAAAAATTCAGTTAAAAACAATTATACTGGTATAAACTAAATTTTAACATGGTTGATTAGGCCTATTGAACTATTCAAGAGGGTAGTAATTTTTTTATTTTTTATTTTAAAATATAATTTCAAAAATAAAATATGTTCAAACTAAATACGTTTAATTTCTTTCTAATATACTTTTAAAAACAGTTTAAAAGCTAGGTTTCAAAATCATAAAATTTTGATTTTGAGTTTTCAGTTTGGAAACTGTCATTTTAATATTTAAAAAACTAAACATTGAAAACTAGAAACCATCTTGGAACGGGGCCTTAACAAATCCTAATTTTATTGTATTTTATTTTTCAATTTTAATACATCATGTAAATAAACGCCATGATTGAGTTTTTTTAATAGGCAGTTATAATTAATTGGTTAGTAGTTATTTATTTTACTTTATTGGCTGGAAACCATTACAAGCCATCAATTTATAAAAGGTCAAAACATAACTTTTTTAATAACTCTTTCTAGCTACTACATTTCATTTATCCAAAGGGTCCACATATAGACACATTAGTACGGGGTTTGGTTAATCGTAGGTTCAAACATAAAGTTTTACGTATTTCATTGTAATTTAAAAAATAAAAGTTTTTATTAAATAAATTAAGAATATGTCTAAATATATACAATAAATTATTTTTAAATGAGAGCTTATATTATAGATTTGATTTTAAACTTACCGAAATAAGTTGTAAGGAACTTATTTTGACAAATCACATAAGTAACTTATCAAAACACATCAAAAATAACTAAGAGTTATAAGTTGTTTATAAGCTCTTCCGAACTCATGATCACCCTAACTCTATAACGTTTTTTTACACAATAATTATTTCAAAAGTCATACCCGAATTTCAATTGTTTCACCGTATAAAACACTAATAATGTATACTACATTCGCTTCCAAATACAAGTAAAAGTAACTACTTATAGGTATATTAAAGAATAATAGTTGAAAATGGTTATTTGTATTAATGTTATCAAATATTCGATGTAATATCATAAAATACCCATAATATCATTTATTACTCAAAAAATTAGTTATATTGGAAATAAATATAATGATGACATGTTTAACAAACAAACATTTAATGACATTGTTAAAAAAATATAATTTTATTTATATTAGATAATTATAATTAAACTTTAAAATTTTCATATAGTTTAAAAACTATCAATTGACTTCACTCTAACCGATAATAAACAATGTAAATTTGGATTATAAGATAATGTTTAAATTTTCTAAAACTTTACATAAATTATCATTATATTAATATTATATTATTCAACATTAATAAAATCTAATGTCTAGTTAGTTATTAAGGATACTAACATTACAATAACTCTCGAGGTAATCATCCTCCCCCTTTCTCTCTCTATATAAGTGAGAACTACCTGTATAATTTTTTACAAATATAATTCATATGATGTTGACTTTAAATATAAACATGAGTCTTGAGAAGAATTTTTTCCAATAAGAAATGTATTTATCCAAGAGCTCACAAAGAAAGGAAACTCATAAATAATTTGAAACAGCATTTTCCTTTTGAAACTCAAAAATAATTGCTTTTGGTTTTTATGATTTATTTTTTAAAATAATTTGAAACAACATTTTCCTTTTGAAAGTAAGTTGAAATTATACGAAAAACCATATTAAACTGTTTTTTTAATTTAAAAAATTATTATAAAAAAATTCAAAAGCTACTTAAACAAGTTTTTTTTAAGGAAGATTCTATATTTGAATTTTATGAGAAAAAATCTACGTTGCAAAAAGTTAACCCTATAATGCTATGAATGTGAAAGATATATATATATAGTTCAAGGAAAAAAACACCAATTTCAACTCAAACACTTATACATCAATGATTACTTATCTCAAATATTCATACACCCTCAAATAAAAAAAATTATATAGTCACATTTGTTTGTTAGGTAATTTCGATACATTGAGATGTGTTATGATAACACTTTTTAAAGATTTATTCACCTATGGTGTATTCTCCAAAATTTGACAGTTTATTCTAGAATAGACCTAAGATCAAAACTAGTAGAAATAAAATAATATTTTATGTAACCTAAGTCTAAATGGATTATCTATTACATATAGAAAGTGATTAAATAGGAATACACATAAGTTATCTACAGATAAAGTCTAACCAACTTGCAAATAAGATTTAAAGTCTAAAGATAAATTTTGACTAAATTAAAGTTTATTTATAAGTTACAAATATTATTTATAATTATAAATAATCTTCTTTTAATTAAAATAAAATAAATTTTATTTAAAACGTTTAAAATATAAAATAATTTCCAACACTTTTTCATACAATTTTATTTTTATATCACTTTTAAATTGCCCTCATATCATATTTTAATATATATTATTATTATTACTATTCATAATATTTTTATAATTATTATTGATGATTACTATTCATGAATAATATTACTATTATTAACATTGACCGTTACTATTAACTCTTTATTATTATTTACTATGTATCACACTACTGGCATTAGTATTGATTTTTTTAAGTAGTATTACTATTACTGATCACTGTTTATTTACAATGACTATTCACAGTTATTATTAACTAGTTTATGAACTCGTGCATTGTATAGGTCATTTGTTAATAAAATAAAAAATATTAGAAAAATAAATTTTAATATATATATATAATTTGTGACGCTTAATGCTTTGATAGCATTATAAATTATGACACCCATTTAATAATACGGGAAAATTTTTTTCCAAATTTAGTGAGAATTTAATCATTATAAAGCCCAAAATATATATCACTATGTAATCCTCAAGGTATTTCCTGGACAAAATATATATAGTTAAATAACATAACATATTTTTAACTTACTAAGTCCTATACGCAAGCTGTTAGGGACTAAGACAACTACTAAACCTCTAGTGAGGTTACCGGCTACCTATTTTCACTATACCCAAAGCATATATAGTTACAAAGAGCCGGCCAAGATGATACCATAAAAAAATATATACATGTATATACAGCTATATACCAACGGTCTCCATGACTAGGGATGGTAAAAAAACTCGCACCTGTGGGTAATTTGCGGGTTACCCGTAATGGATACCGGTATATTTACTAAACGAGTGGGTAGCGGTATCACACTACCCGCCCTGCAGTACCCGTTTATTTATTAATATTTATTTTTATTAAATATATTTAAATATCTAAGTTTTTTAATTATTTTATAATGAGATAAACAAAATTTAATATTTTCAATGATAATACTTTTAATTTATGAAGTTGTAATATATGATACAGTATTAATTTGAATTATATTATACTAAAATAATATTATGTTTAGTACATTATACCATATAATCTTCTTTAATATTATTTCATAAAAATAATAAATATTCATAAATACCTGTGAGTACCTGTTATCCGACCTGCGAATACCCGTTACCTGCCTAAAACTCGTGGATATGGGTAACGGTAACATATTACCCGCGCCCGCCCCGCCCCATTGACATCCCTATCCATGACCACAATATCTCCAACCGAGCAATCACCAAACATCGCCTTGGTTCACATCCATCGAAAAACAACTTAAGGGTCAACATATATATTATATGACAGGTACTAAACCGAATTCAACATAATTTATTAATCAAACATCCAGTTCCTCACATAATTAATAATTTATCATAATCATTACCACACACATTATCATTTAATATAATTACATTACCTCAAATGTAATCAACTATATTAACATACATTATAAGTTGTCTCACAATATTTAATTCACAAATTTATATGCAAATGCATATGCATGCAGATTTGATTCTAATGATAGGAATTACACTGCAGTGTATAAATTTTTACCACATATAATCAATTACGTTTTACCGATACTGAACCGCTCGCCCATAATGTAACACCAGTCACTCTCAGTGACAACAACAACTCAACTAGGTGTTACAGACCAACCTTGAACCCAATCCAAGACGGTTATGGATCCTGAAGGAAACCGCATAGGGTATTTGTTTATCCAAATGCCCCCTCTCATCTGGCCGACAACACAGGCCATCTGCAGTCCTGTCTGCGACTGAATGCAAATGCTATGCAACCACAACAACCAATTATGCACAGATCATCTAATTGCCATTACCAGGGGCCATCACTTGGTTACCATCATCAAGGGTTCTCACTTCAACGTATCAACAACATAACATGCAACAACCAATAATTAATCATCAACGTAACATACATAATAGTGACAACCTCATGCCTAGTTTCAATGATCAACAATCATTATCATATCCAATTATTGCAACCTCATGCAATTCAGAATTAAAATCATTGATTCATCATCAATGCATACACATGAACAGAAGCAACATATTTAAAAAGTATCAATCAAATTAACGATAATAATTAAGGGGTATATTGCCAACAACTATAAATAACATCATCATCATCATAGAATTCAATCAATCAATCAATATCATATTCATCAATGTAAACAAGCATATATGCCCCTGTTCGTTCATAATCTATACATTTAAGATATAATGCCTCCTACCTGGAATCCTCGGTTCCAAAGCTTGAAATGTTCCCTGAATGCTTTGATTACTAGTCTCCAAAGTCAGAAATTCCTAACTTAACAATAATGACTTTTTAATAATCCACGTGCTACTTTAAAATTATATTCCAACGTTTAAACAACTAAACCACATAGATTTCAATAATCTTAATAAATTCTAAAATTTAATAATTATTATTTTTGCATCATTTTTGCTATTAAAAATATATTGTAAGACTGAAATTATGCCGAACAGCTTTCGATATATTTTTCACAACCCCGATAATTCATTAAAAATTCATAGTAGTTATTTTAATAACTCCAAGATGCTTAACGAATCATTTTGAGACTCAAAGCGTAATTCTGACATATTTTAGGTTATTGTCGACTTACTAAAAAAGTGGTGTGCAAACCGTCAACGCTCTGAACCTTCACCGATTCCTCCCGAAATAATTTCAAGATACACTGACGATATCCCCAAAGCTTTCTGAACGCTTTCAAATCAAATTCTCAAACCCTTACAATGTTAATCCTACATTGAAATCATGTCAGTAATTTTTGATTAATTCTCCAATAGTTAAAAAGCATTTAATTTACTAAAATTCATTCCATCGGTAACCCGAAGAACAATAACTACTAATAATTTAATGAAATGATACAAGCTTGAAAAGTTATGACTCACCGAATGTTGTCGTTGAGGTTTTGATACACAATCCCGAAGACCCTAAAGCTATCCTCAATCCTAAATAGTTTTGCAATAGCTCCGAAAATGGTGAAACTCGAAACTCGAACCTCACACCACTGTCAATCACGCCTTAGAAGGTCCTAAACGACCTCAAAACGCCTTTTTACTTGAAGAAATAAAAACCCAAATATTATCAATTGTTGGCTGGAAATGGAAGGGAGGAAGATATGAGATTTTGCCTCTTGCATGAAGAAAAATAGTGGTGGAAGAAGATGGGCATACGCGATTGAGAGATGACGAAGAGAAGTGTGAAATGTGTTATTTCCTCTTCATTCAATAACATACAACACACGATAGTGAACTTAGAGATAGTGAAATTGTAATTTTTCCCTTCCCTAGCAGTTGCATGCACGGAGAACGAGAGAGAAAAATTAGAAGAAAAATGAAATTAGCTTTTTTCCTTTTTCTTGAAGCACGATAGATTAGGGGAGGGAACATGAGAGGTTACGTTGGGCAGAGAAAGAAAATAAAGAAAAGAAGGTTAAAAGAGTAAATTGGGAGTGTTAAAAAAATGGGGCCCATATTGGTTGAGAAAAAATAAAATATAAAAGAGAAAGAATAATTGATAAAAGAAAATGATGTTATATAATTTGATTTGGATTCAATAGTTGATATGTTTGCGATGAGACAATTTTATTTATATATAGTGAGAATGTTAGAGTAACAAATGTTATCTTTAAAAATAAAAAATACTTTCAATATGAATTTGTAAATAAATTATGTAGTTCTAAATATTGAATTGAAAAGAAAATATAGTTATTTAATTATTGATCTGGTCTAGATACTGGTCTAAGGACAAGGGAGTAATTTCTTTGATCTTCAACCATGTACCAGTGTCATAGGTAAAGCCTCAGACGCATAGCCTGTATGAGCCGTTCTCTCTATACCGAGGAGTTCAGGTCATCACCACGGCACATCAGAAAGTAACCTGCTACACCGACAAATAGTACAAGGTACAACTATGGGGGCAACGTTCATGGGAGACGTGAAGGTGCCTATTTCGTGTGTCAGATTCTTGCAAAATTGTATTGACACTATGTACGGATGGTTCCTCAGCCCTAAAGTGTTAACCAAGTGGCCTCAATTACTCAAGAGAGGGGTGAATTGAGTATTAAAAAATTTTCTTGGAATGCTTTTGAAATGATTCTTTAATAATTATGCTTAAAGAAGATAATAAATAATATAACAAGCAATATTAGAATATAAATAATTCAAGTGAATTCTAACAATTAAGTTATAAACAAAATAATTAAGTAAGTAATCTATATAAGCAAATATAAAATAGTGTAGGGATAGAGAGATTTGCAAACGAATATAACGAGTTCCATCACACCGGTGTACGTTTCGCCTTCAAGCAACCCACTTGAAGGATTCCACTATTGAGAATTTGAGATACACGCTTTGAGCAATTATAGTCTCTTAGTGTCCCACACTTAAAAACTTAATCCTCACAAGCAAAAGGGGCAACCCACCCAATCTCACAATCTCTCAATTACAAGGTTAAAACCCAACCCAAAATATCTCTAAATTTGTGTATGTGATTTTACAAGTGTGACTCTCTCAATAAAGTGGATATACAATTTTTAATCACTTGAAAAATATTTTTCTTCTCTTGGAAAAGGATATGCAAAATTAAGCACTCAAAACTATTTTTCTCACAATATAACTCTCAAAAATTATTTTCAAAGAAAAGAAATCAAAGAGTAAGTAACTTAGAGAGAATAAGAAAGCAAGAAGGAAGCAATGAATTTTTCATTGCTGCAAGGTATGTGTTCTGCCTCTTCACTTCTTCTCTATTTATAGGCGAATGGTCATGGTTTCTGTCAACCTCTGATCCTCAATTTAGGCAATTAATTTGAATTTTGTCTGCCTTATGTTTCCTACGTGCTTGATTTCTGACTTGGAGAAGGTGATTGTCTACCTCAATTAATGCAATCGCCATTTCAATTTGAGTCTCGAGAGAAATCAGAGAAATCAGCGCAGTATGAGCTTCTAAAAATACGTACTGATGTTTTTCATGATTCAGCGCATGATTTTAGTGATGAATCGATTCCTTCAGGCTATTTTTCCATCAAAAACAGCGAGTGAATCGATTCCTGGCAAGGGGAATCGATTCCTAGCATCATGAATCGATTCCTTGCTTTCGTGAATCGATTCCTGGGTCCAAAATACATGATGAATCGATTCTTTGTTGCATGAATTGATTCCCTGGCTGATTAATGTGCATGAATCGATTCCTACAGGGGGAATCGATTCCTAGCCCCCTGAATCGATTCCTTGAGTTCTTGAATTGATTCCTTTTTGCAAAATTCAACATGAATCAATTCCTATTGTTCTTGAATCGATTCCTGGCTTTTCTAGACCTGTTTCCTTGAATTTCTGATGCATTTTGATACATTTTTTATTCTTTGGTACTTGAATAATTATTTCTCTTGTTTTAAACTTCTATGAATGCCTTGAATCATTTCTTTCGACTTCATTAATTTTTAATTCTTGATTTCTTGACCTGATTCAACTTGATCTTCATGATTTTTGATTAATTGCTTATACAACATCCTTTGTATTTATCAATTAAATTTCTTGATCCTTCAATTGTTTGTCATTCATCAAAACCTGTTTCAACATAAAAAATACATTCTTCCCCTTTTTGATGATGATAACAATTGTTCATCTCTTGGGGTGTTAGTTTCATAACAGTTATATTTTCAAACTATAGAACTCCCCCTATCAAATTTAATTATAATTTTCATGCATTAGTATACTTGTAATGACATATTATTAATAGATACTACTTGTTATAAAGAAATATTTTATAAAGCTCCCCCTTAATCATGCAATTTAACAAGGATAGATAGAGATGTTGAATTTAGATTTTATCTCCCCCTTTGGCATCATCAAAAAATAAAGAATTAAAAAGAGAGATTAAACAAACAACAAAATTTTATTAAATAGGATACATGTAAAGATGGATACAACAAAGACTAACTTTAAGGATTAAAAAATTGGAACTCAAAAAATTGTTGAGAGAGTTCATTGTAATGGGTAGTCATGTTGTCTTCTATTTGATCAAAAAACGCATTCATATTGTTCTCCAATCCATCAATACAAGAAGTCATCCCGTCAAAGCAAGCATTTATTACATCAAAAAGGGTATCAAAGTGAGAGGTCAACTTATTGAAGAAAACGTCATTTGGATTTGTAGAAGGTGGTGGAAATGCTTATTGTTGAGGTTGATCATCATTGTCATCACTGCTTTGTGCATGTGGAGGTGAGTATTGCCAAGCCCCATCTTGGTTATGCCAACCCATTTTTGAGAGATGAGTGCTCTTTATTTTACCTTTGCGTCCAACTGCTTCCTTTACTTCATTTGAAAGATCAACATTGAAATGCTTGAGAAGCTTGGTGATTAAAATAGCATAAGGAAGTTTTGTGAGTCTTTTAGAGTCAATCATATGATTACGAATAAGTTTGGTCCAATTTATCTCTTTTTCATAGAGCATAGCCCAAAGAATAAGAGTTTGATTCTCACTTACTCTAGCATTGTTTGACCCTTTTGGAAGAATGGTTTTGACCAAGAAGTAGTGCAGAAGGCGATGATCAATGTTTAGCTCCCCAACGGTGCTTTTGGAAGCAGAAGATAGATTTAGAAAAGGACGAGCATCAATAGAATTATATTCCCAATCGGGAGAAGGTTCAAAGCCAAAGAAATCAACATTATTGAGTGGAAGCTTCCCGACTTGATGAAGAACATTATCATCAAGGGTAATGGTTACCCCTTTGATTTTGGCTAAACATTATCCGTTAGATATCCTTAAAGTTGAGTAGAAGGCTCTAATCAACTCAGGATAGATGTAATTCTCTTCAAGCGCTATGAACTCCATAAGATTTTGTTGTCTAAGGATGTTGAGTACAGGAAAATCATGTTCGTCAAAGAGCGGAACATCAAGCCAATGAGTGGGTATGAGAAGTCTCTCTGAATACTTTTCAAGGTACCTCTTAAGTTGGGTTTTATTATCAAAAAATCTTGAGAGATCATTGATATTTGAGGATGAGGAACTAGCATATCCTCTTCTTTTCTTCCTATTATAAGATGAAGAGGCCATAAAGATTTGTGGAGAGAAAGAAGAAGAATAAGAGAGTTCAAAAGCTTAGAGGGTGTGAGTTAATGAAGTAGTGTGGCGAAAGGATACTGTAAGCTTTGGTTTTTATAGGAAACTTAATGTGGGAATCGATTCAGGATAGGGGAATCGATTCATCTTGGCCAAAATGTAAGATATGAATCGATTCAAGAGGAGGGGAATCGATTCATCAGGTGGAATTTTAACGATTTATTGGCACTGGATTCATGGGAATCGATTCACTAAGAGTAGGAATCGATTCCTTCTTTGAATTTGGCTTGATTTTCACGCTGATGGTCACGAGAAGATGGAAGAAAGAAGTTTTGTCTTTATGCCAATGTTCATGATAAGCTATGAAATAGGCACTTTTTGACTTGTTTTGCTAGAAATCACGAGAAAGGGAATATGTGCATAGGGAATTGTCCTTGTATTTATATAAATTGCATGGAAATGGTCACTAGAAGTCACAAGAGTGCATTGAAGAAGACATGCTTGCAGCTTTAGGGAGTCACGAGATTTTGCTTGGAAATGGTAATGTATATCACATAATTTTCCCTTCTGATGGTGTCATGAGAATTTTTTTTTACAATTTTGCCAATGATTTTGTTTCATAAAATTATCAAGAAAATCAAGGGCTAATTTGCATTTGTTTTTGAGATCATGTAGTTCGTAAGAGATTATTTTGTGTAAAAGAACATGTTTTAATTAAGTAGATGCAAAATGGGGATTTAAAAAATTATGGGGTATTAACATGATTATTGAAACTGTGATTATCTTTTTAATAAGGATTTAAATCTCAAGATAAAGTAAATCGATAATTTCAAAAATAGAATTTTTATGAAGGAAGAATAAATCTTTAAGTTAAAGATTTGTGATAATAAAATATGTTCAAAAATGAAAATATTTAAGAGAATGAAATTTGTGATTAAAGTATTTCTAAAATGCCTAACTCCCTTCTAATATTTATAAACTGTTCTTTTGGAAGGAGTTTAGTGAAAATATCTGTCAATTGTTTAGAAGTTTCAACATATTCAAGAACACAATCACTTTTTAAAACATGATCTTGTATGAAGTGGTGACAGATTTCGATGTGTTTTGTCCTTGAATGCATAACCGGATTTTTGGAGATATTTATGGCGCTGGTGTTGTCGCATTTAATGGGTATTTGGTCTAGAACAACACCGAAGTCAAGAAGTTATTGTCACATCCATAGGATTTGAGCACAACAACTTCCAACTGCAACATATTCTACCTCCACTGTTGATAACACGACACTTACTTATTTCTTGATATGCCAAGAAACAAGAGAACTTGAGTAAATGACAAGTACCGCTGGTACTTTTTCTATCTAACTTGCAACCAGCAAATTCAGAATCAGAATATCCTACAAGAATACATTCAACGTCTTTGGGATACCATAAGCCAACATTTTGAGTACCCACAAGATATTTTAAAATTCTTTTTACAATAGTAAGATGTGATTCTTTAGGACATGCTTGATATCTAGCACACATACATACCGCAAACATAATATCGGGTCTATTAGCTGTTAAGTAAAGTAAGGATCCAATCATACCTCGGTATTTAGTTATTTCAATGTCCTTACCCTTCTCATCTTTGTCTAAGTAGCAAGAAGTACTCATTGGTGTGGCTATTTCATTTGTTTTATCCATTTCAAACCTTTTGAGTAGTTCTTTGCAGTATTTTTTTTGACTAATGAAAGTTCCTTCTTTTGTTTGCTTAATTTGTAGCCCAAGGAAGAATGTAAGTTCTCCCATCATGGACATTTCGAATTCATCTTGCATAATCTTGGCAAACTCTTGACAAAGAATTTCGTTAGTAGCACCAGATATTATGTCATCAACATAAACTTGTACCAAAAGGATGTCATGGTTTTTACGTTTTATAAATAGTGTAGTATCAACCTTTCCCCTTTCAAAATTATTTTCTAGAAGAAATTTACTGAGTCATTCATAACAAGCTCTTGGAGCTTGTTTCAAACCATATAAAGCTTTTCTCAATTTAAAAACATGGTTTGGAAATTTGTGATTTTCAAAACCGGGAGGTTGATTTACATAAACTTCTTCTTGAATATAACCGTTTAGAAAAGCGCTTTTGACATCCATTTGATAAAGCTTAAAATCTATACAACAAGCAAAATCTAACAATAATTTTATGGCTTTTAACCTAGCTACGGAAGCATACGTTTCTTCATAGTCTATTCCCTCTTCTTGATTATATCCCTTAGCAACTAATCTAGCTTTATTTCTTGTTATTATTCCATTTTCATCTAGCTTATTTCTAAAAACCCATTTAGTGCCTATTATTTGATGATCATTGGGTTTTGGCATAAGTTCCCAAACTTCATTTTCTTTCAAATTGATTTAATTCCTCTTGCATGGCCAACATCCAATGTTCATCAATAATAGCTTCATTGATATTTTTGGGTTCTATTTATGATACAAAGGCTAAGTGATTGCATGCATTTCTAATAGCGTTTTGAGTACTTACACCTTTTGTTATTTCACCTATGACATTGTCCAATGTATGGTTATTCACGGTGACCCACTCCTTTTGTTGAGGTTCGTCATTTTGTGTTGAATTTCCTTCATTTTTTATTTCTTCTTTATCGTCCAAGTTCATTTCTTGGAATGTACCTACAAGATCATCAATATCCTTTCTCGGAGGATTTTGGTTAAGTTCATCAAATTTGATGTGTATAGACTCTTCAATTGTACAAGTTTATTTGTTAAAAAGTCGATATGCTTTACTTGTAGATGAGTAACCTAAGAATATTTCTTCATCAGACTTCACATCGAATTTGCCAAGATTTTCCTTTCCATTGTTTAAGACAAAGCATTTGCATCCAAATACGTGAAAATAAGAAATATTTGGTTTTCTACCTTTATAAAGTTCATATGGGGTTTTCTTTAAAATTAGTCTTGTCAAACATCGATTCATAACATGGCAAGCGGTATTTACCGCATCGGCCTAAAAATGTTTCGTAATAACATAGTTCTTGCGAGCTCCGCTAAAGATCGATTTTTGCTTTCAACTACTTTATTTTGTTGTGGAGTTCTTGGAGCCGAGAAATTATGTTTAATGCCAAATTTTTCACAAAATTTTTCAAAGGATTGGTTTTTAAATTCTCCCCCATGATCCATTTGGATGGATGCTATTTTTAAATTTTATTCATTTTAGATGATCTTGGCAAGTTTCTTAAATACATGATATGTTTCATTTTTATGAGTAAGAAATAATGTCCATGTATATCTAGAGTAATCATCCACAATCACGAGACTATAATAATTTCCACCAAAACTTTTAACCTTTGAAGGTCCAAATAAATCCATATGCAAAAGTTGTAAAGGTCTATTTGTTGAAACAATATTTTTTGCTTGAAAAGAAACCTTTACTTGTTTTCCTTTTTGACATGCGTCACAAAATTTGTTTTCAAATTTTAGTTTTGGTAAACCAATTACTAAATCTTTTGAAACAAGTTTGTTTAAATGGTCTATATGAATATGAGCAATTCTTCTATGCCATAGCCATGATTCATCCTCTTTAGTTATGAATCATTGCACATCATTTAAAGCAAGACAATCAAGATTAATCATATAAATATTATCAACTCTTTGACCAACGAATTTTATTTCCTTGTTTAGCTTATTTTCAATTATGCAACAGTTTGATTCAAAAACAATTTTATAGCCTTTATCACATAATTAACTAATGTTAAGCAAATTATGTTTGAGTCATTCAACATATAAAACATCATTTATAGAAGTGGAAGAATTTTTACCAACATTTCTGATTCCTAGTATTCTTTCATTTGTGTTGTCTCCATATGTAACGAATCCTTTATTTCGTAGAGTAAATGAAATGAACTTATTTTTATCTCCCATCATATGTTTTGAACATCCACTATCCAAATACCAATGGGTCTTACTCGCTTTAAAACATACCTACAAAACAAGTCAAGTTAGAGAACTTGGTACCCATTTTATGTTGGGTCCTTTTTGGTTAGCTTATGGTAATGTTCCTTTAGGAACCTACACCTTTCTTATAACCTTCGGCCCTAATTTTCTAACATTGCAATTAGAAGCACTATGTCCTTTGAATCCACAATAATTGCACTTCATAAAAGGTGAAGATGATTTACTAGGTGGTACAAAGAAATTCTTGTAGTGTTTCTCTTTCTTGTAAATACTAGATCCTGAGTTGACTCCTAATCCAGTTTTATCAAACATACAACATTGTTTTCCAAGAAGTGCATTTAAATTATCTCTACCGTTGGTAAATTTCTCAAGTGTCTTGTTTAAGTCTAACACTTTCTTTTCAAGTATGTCATATTTCTTTACAAATTCACAAGGTTTAGTCTTAGAACATGCTTGAACATTTACCACTTCCTTTTTCAAAATCTCATTTTCTTTTACCTATTCAATAAGATGCATTTCAAGAGTTTCTATGGTTTTTCTAGATAATTTATACTTACTAGAAAGTTTAACAAACTTTTCATACAATTCATCAAATGCATCAAGCAATTCATCTATATCTCATGGAGGTTTACCTTATTGTCTTCGTCTTGATGGTTGGCCATGAGACAGAGGTTTGCTTCTTCATTCTCGGATTCGTCTGAACTGCTCACCTCGTTGTCATCCCATGCTATGTATGCTCTCCTTTTTCCTTTCTGATCCTTGTTTTTCTTTTTGAGATTTAGACAGTCCGCCTTAAAATGTCATTCCTTTCCGCATTCAAAACAAGTTGGTAAGGAATTGTTATCTTTGGGAATGAATTTCTTACCTTTAGAAGTGAAGCCTTTTTGGAATCTTTTGTTTCTCATGAGCCTTCTAAAACGCCTCACAAATAGGCCTAACTCATCATCATCGTCTTCTAGATCACTTTCAGATTTGTCTTCTTCAATAGAGGTGGCCTTAAGAGCTAGCCCCTTCTTCTTGGAAGACTTTTCTTCTTCTTCCGCCATTTTAAAGTCTTTTAATTCTTGTTCTTGCTCTTAAAGCTTACCGAATAATGTGGCAAAAGACATATCATTTATGTTTGACGATTGTTTGATAGCGGTGACAAGTGGTTGCCATTCCCTAGTAAGACTTTTTAGAACTTTATGGATAAGCTCCTTGTTAGTGTAACATTTTCCAAGAGTAATAAGATGGTTAATAATCAAGGTAAACCTCTTTTGAAGTTCTAAGATGGTTTCACCAGAATTCATTCTAAAACTTTTATATTGGCTAGTTAAGGTACTAATTTTAGAATCCTTAACATCGCTAGTTCCTTCATGAGTAATTTGTAGAGTATCCAACATTTCTTTGGCAGATTTACATGTTACTACTCTGAAAAATTCATCAGGACCTAATGCAAGAGTAATGAGATTTTTAGCCTTATAATTATACTGTACTTTCTTTTCTTCATCACTCATCTAATCATCCATGGGTTTTTCAACATGTTTACCATCAACAGTATACATGGGTATAAAAGGACCATTTTCAATGGCATTCCAAACTCTTAAGTCAATTGATTAAATAAAAATTTTTATTCTTTCTTTTCAAAAAGCATAACCTTCCCCATTAAAAGCAGGAGGTCGATTTGTAGCACCACCCTCAGGAAAAGGATTTAAAGAATTTGAGGCCATTGTTCTCTTGAAGCTGTTAAGCTTGATCTACCAAGAGTCAAGCTCTGATACCACTTGTTAACCAAGTGGCCTCAATTACTTAAGAGAGGGGGGGTGAATTGAGTATTAAAATTTTTTCTTAGAATGCTTTTAAAATTGATTCTTTAATAATTATGCTTAAAGAAGATAATAAATAATATAACAAGCAATATTAGAATATAAATAATTCAAGTGAATTCTAACAATTAAGTTATAAACAAAATAATTAAGTAAGCAATTTATATGAGCAAATATAAAAGAGTGTAGGGACAGAGAGATTTGCAAATGGATATAACGAGTTCCACCACACCAGTGTACGTCTCGCCTTCAAGCAACGCACTTGAAGGATTCCACTATTGAGAATTTGAGATACATGCTTTGAGCAATTACTGTAACATCCCTGATGTTTTAATGAGAATTATAAGAAATGGGAAATGTTAGTAAATGTTTTAGAAGTTTTATTTAATATTTGTTCTGTCTGAGCCAGAGACGGGAAAACCGGTGTCGAGATCGGTCTCAGAAGAGCGGGTAGGCGGAGTTGAAGATCGGGAGTGTAAGAGAAGAGCGGACAGGGCCAGGTGGTTTGGTCCAAACCGATGTGAGGAGAGCGCCTCACTCGGGGTCATAGCCCGGATCAACCTCATAATGACTGAAACAACGGGTGTAGGTAACCAAGAGGTGAGCACGGATGAGATATCCGACCTCTCAGGATGTAGCTCGGATTTCCGAGGTATGAACACTAAGCTAGGACGCCGGTGGGCCGGTATTCATACTGGGCCTATACTCTTGCGAAGTATTAGAGAATTGCGAATAATTAAACGTTGAGGGAATAAACAAGTGTAATTGATTTGATAAACTATGCAATAGTTTAATATAGTGAAATTGATTAAATTTAGTAAGAATACAAATAAAATAAAGGAAAAGACGATCTTGCCCATGAGCTATATATATATATAAGGAGATTCTCTTCCTTCCCTCTTCATTATTTGCGAGTTACCTCTGCTGCTGGTCTGTCCCTTCTCTTTCATTTTCTCCTTTCTTAACACTGAGTTGCATGCGCTGGAGAGGGACTCCATTTATGTCTGAACTTCAATTGAACCCCATTCCTGTGATCGAGGCGTCAAGGTGAGTCTACTGATCCGTTCTAATTGTGATTCCCTTATCCCTTTTATTCTTTGGCGGTCAAGGGCCATGCATGGCTATATTCGATGCTGTTCTCCACTCCTCTGGTGAGTGTGAGCCCAAATGCGGTCCATGAACTAAGGGCGTTGAAGTGACGAGCAACGGAAGACTGAGTGACGGAGCTGAGACTGCGAAACCAGTGCTCAGAGGAAGGAATCGACACAGAGAGCAGATTATCGAAGCGTGGAACCAAAGTAAGGGGGTGTTCGGGTTATAATTAATTAGAATAGGACTCGCTTCTTATACAGGTCATTGAGATGGTGTAAGCAGGTTAAGGAAAATATTACTAAACGTAGTTGTGTGTTTATGCTTGTGCATGCGTGACTGTGTACATTAATTAGTTGAGGATCGGGTGTGTGGTTGAGTTTATCATGTTATGATCTTGTGATATCTAATGTTGAAATGATCAGTGTTATACGACGCCAGGTTAGCAAGCAGGCTACCCGAGTGATGAAGAATTGATATTATTATGTGAAAGGTAAATTGTTGAATGACTATGTGGTGTGGGATGGCCGACGGTATATGATAGCCCCTCATTTCCGGCTCCCGTGGTTTTCGTGCCCAGTTGAGCTACCCAGTGGTCAAGTAGGACCCAGTGGTCGAGGTGGAGAGTCAAGCAGGACTCGGTGAACCAAGAGGGTTACGGGGTGTCAAGTAGGACCCCCAGCTGAAGGCCAATCCTTTAGTATCCAGATACTAGGTGTCAGATTGTATGAGAGTCAGTGGTGATTATGATGAATGTGATGGAATTGCTTGGTTGGGTTAATATAGTTTTCGTATGTAATACACTTGTTGAGTAAACTGTGCTTACTTTCGAATGATGCTTGATGTATATATATAATTATGTATGTGTATTTGTTAAGTTCCATTCTATATTAATTACAATGCCAAACACTCACCCTTGCCTTTTTTTTTTAGTAACCAATGACAGGGAGGGGGAAGGAGCCATGGAGTCGCGCCAAGGGGGAGATCGGTGCCAGGGTCCGAGTGACTTTGAGTGACTCTATAGAGTTATATGTGTGTATGAGAACCTTCGGGCGTTATTATTAGCTGTGTGTTAACCAAGACCGGACCGGATACAAATCTATATTTTAAAATACATCACTGTCATTTACATATGCTCTCATGGTAGCTATGACAACTCTTTGGTTAACAGAATCATTTTTAGGGTGAGATTTTTCGGGAGTCCGTTTGCATGTTTTGCCCAATCCGATGTGCGAAAGGTATTCGCTCAAGCGAATAGAAACCTCGTTCAAGCGAGAGTCCGGAATCTCGCTCAGACGAGTAGGGACCCCGCTCAAGCGGGAGGTCCTGATTCCCTTTTTCCCCATCCGTTGTGCTTAGATTAACTTCTTCTTCTTTCTAGATCTCATTTATTTAATTTGACTGCGACTGCTGTCACTTGAATAAGTCAGTAAAACTAAATGCTATTTCACTAAACCTCGATTAATTTTCAAGAAAAGGAAAAATTTATCATAAGATTTAATCAATTGAATAAAAATAAATGCAAAAATAACCTAGGACGTTACAATTACAGTCTCTTAGTGTCCTACACTCAAAAACTTAATCCTCACAAGCAAAAGGGGCAACCCACCCAATCTCTCAATTACAAGGTTGAAACCCAACCCAAAATATCTTAGAATTTGTGTATGTGATTTTACAAGTGTGACTCTCTCAATAGAGTAGATATACAATTTTTAATCACTTGAAAAATATTTTTCTTCTCTTGGAAAATGATATACAAAATTAAGCACTCAAAAATATTTTTCTCACAATATAACTCTCAAAAATTATTTTCAAAGAAAAGAGAATCAGAGAGTAAGTAACTTAGAGAGAATAAGAGAGCAAGAAGGAAGCAATGAATTTTTTATTGCTGCAAGGTGTGTGTTCTGCCTCTTTACTTCTTCTCTATTTATAGGCGAATGATCATGGTTTCTGTCAACCTCTGATCCTTAATTTAGGCAATTAATTTGAATTTTGTCTGCCTCATGTTTCCTGTATGCTTGATTTCTGACTTGGAGAAGGTGATTGTCTACCTCAATTAATGCAATCGCCGTTTCAATTTGAGTCTTGAGAGAAATAAGTGAAATCAGCGTAGTTTGAGCTTCTGAAAACGCGTACTGATGTTTTCCATGATTCAGCGCATGATTTCAGTGATGAATCGATTCCTTCAGGCTATTTTTCCATCAAAAACAGCGAGTGAATCGATTCCTGGCAAGGGGAATCGATTCCCAGCATCATGAATCGATTCCTTGCTTGTGTGAATCGATTCCTGGGTCCAAAATACATGATGAATCGGTTCTCTGTTGCATGAATTGATTCCTTGGCTGATAATGTGCATGAACTGATTCCTACAGGGGGAATCGATTCCCAGCCCCCTGAATCGATTCCTTGAGTTCTTGAATCGATTCCTTTTTGCAAAATTCAACATGAATCGATTCCTACTATTCTTGAATCGATTCCTGGATTTTCTGGACCTGTTTCCTTGAATTTCTGATGCATTTTAATACGTTTTTGATTCTTTGGCACTTGAATAATTATTTCTCTTGTTTTAAACTTCTATGAATGCCTTAAATCATTTCTTTTGACTTCATCAATTTTTAATTCTTGATTTCTTGACCTGATTCAACTTGATCTTCATGATTTTTGATTAATTGCTTGTACAACATCCTTTGTATTTATCAATTAAATTTCTTGATCCTTCAATTGTTTGTCATTCATCTAAACCTATTTCAACATAAAAATACATAAAGGACTCTTAGGTTCCTCATATGCATATAAATACCAAGGATTTCACAACTATGGTATGTTACTCTAATTCCCTAACTTAAGCTCGAGCAAAGTTGCATTCTCCTCCTATTTGCTGACTTAAGCTCAAAGTGCTTTTGCAGGTGACACCACCTTTTGCTCCTATACAACACGAAAGCTTGGTGTAGTGGATCTCAAGGACTCCAAGTCCTCTATCTCCCCACTAGAGTAAAGGCTATAATACCAGATCCTCACAGGACTGTACAAAGTTTACTCATATAAATTTGTGGTTGGCCCCCACACCGAATTACTAACCCTGATATACACCAATTCAATTGTCATATTGGTATACAACGACAACACATTGGTTGCATGCAAGTTGAGTGATTTAGTATAAACCATGTGCTTACAATAAACCAAATATGTAATATAAATCATGTGTTTGCAATGATGAAGTTGAATTGACCGCAACAACTCCATAAGAAGAAACAATGATAGGAAATAAAACATTTCAAAACAATATTATAAAAACGATATTTAAATCCTAGCTCGTCTTGATGTTAAATTTTGCCTATATAATGTAATATTGCTAGTAAAAAATGTTAAAATCGTATATAATGTGTAACTAATAACAGAATTATTTTATTCATTGATCTAATTAAACATAATAAATAAGTAAAAAAATAATCCAATTCAATGGAATGCGTACCTAATCCAAGTTGGAAAAAACTTCTATGAGGCTGTTTGGTAGGGGGTTGCGTTAAAGCAACAAAGTTTGTAGGAAGGAGAAAATTGATCCTACGGTTCAACGGAGTTTTGACTGTTTCGAACGGCGTGAATAATTAATATCAACTTTTAGATTTTTTCATTTCCCCAACTCTATTTCCCCAACTGCAAACCAAACATCCCCTAAGTAAACAACATTGATGGTATGATTATCAGGGATATCATCATGATTTTCCAATAATATTCTTAATCCAACTTTTGATGTAACTCGTGACAATGCTACATATAACTGACCATGTGTAAATACTGGTCTTGGAAGGTATAGTCCAACATCTTTGTGACTTATTTATTGTCATTGCAAATGAGATAATTACAAGGAATTATCTTTGTTAAAACTTTTCAGGAAGACTTTATGAGGAATGAATCATACTCATACGTGTAATATGAACAATTTCCTCGACATTGGTACCTGTTAACACTTAGACATTAAAGAACATGATTATCCATACGCTTCAGGGGTTGTTTGGATACAAACCTCGGTTGGTCAAACCGGGGTTTGACCAACCCAAAAAATACATTTAACGGTCAAACAAAGTTTTGACTGTCTTGAACTGCATGAAGGATCAATATCAACCCTTAAATTTTTTCATTTCCCCAACTCTGTTTCCCTAACTAGAAACCAAACGGACACTCAATCTTGTACCATTACAAAGACTATGTGACTGATTAATGACTAATCATGAGGTAACATTTGAGATTCAACCTAGAAATATATGTTTTGAAATGTGCTCGGTAATTTTTGCAAAAATATTTATTATATTTAGATTATTGGACCTGATGGCTATTAATGGCTTATCATAAATCTAATATCCGAGATTTGATATTTGTGAAATTAAAACTAATAAATATGAAATAAATGTTGATTGCATTAAATAATGTAAGAGTTATGCTCATTGAAATTTGATGTGTGATGAAGTATGACGTAAAATTAAAAGTTAACTATCCTTTAAAATTTCTATACAGAATTCATAATGATTATTTTCAAAAACAATGCAATAACCAAATTTGACACAACAAATTAGATAGGATTACAAATATAGTAACTACATAATTTTATAATTTTCGTATAGAAATTTCAATGTACAAAAATTTCAAGAATATTTTAGATTGTAATTAATTATGTTGATTGTGTGGTTTCAAAAATGTATAAGGGGATTCTAAAATTATAAATATGGTTAATATAAAATAATAACTGAGATTCCATTTATATTTAAAATAAATTAATTTATATATAAAATAAACTTTAAAAAAAGATACAAAAATGTGAGATTGACACATGGCAATTTTAAACTTATTGAAATTTCATAAAACTATCTTTTAGAATATATATAAAGATATATAAATACTTAATTTTTTATAATAATAATAATAATAAAAAAAGCTCTAACAATTATTTACACCACCTATATTTTATTCCATACATCCCAGCTTTTATATTATTATTATTATTATTATATTTATCTATCTTTGTATATTGATTTTTCCCATCCGTACAAGCGCGAATGTATATTCAAAATGGAAAAAGTGGCGTAGGGCTTCATTTTTGTTCTTCTGTTGTAATTTCCAACTTTCGTTCCCACGTAATATTATATATTTTTTAATTTTTAATGATGTTTTTAAAAAGAAAGCGTGGTTGGGTGCACCATATTTTTCTCAATTCCAAGGATCAAACGAACAGTCCCGTCATTTCCTCGTCTTCTTGTTTTCGTTTCCAAGACAAAATCGCAAAACCCCTTTTCCTTTAACTTTCAAGTTCAGAAACCTTTTCCCTTCTTCTTTCTTCTTTTCTAATCTTTATTTCTTATTCTGTATAAATAAAAGCGAATCTATTGAATCTTTTTCCGATTCAGCCATGGATGCTTGTGTCAAACAAGAAGTGTTGGAGATTCCCAATGTCTCCGGCCGCAGGCACAGAAACGGCGCCGTTTCAGTACCGCCTCCCAACTCCGTTATTGAACTCAGCGATTCCGATTCCGAAGCTGATTTGGACAGTGCGGTGGCCAGCGCCGTGCAAACCGGCCTTCCCGGTGAGAGTCCTTGGAAGAAGAGGAAGACGAACGACGTCGTTTTGCCGGCTGGATTTCTTAGTCCTCTCCCTCCGGCGCCGCCACAGTCTCCGCCTCAGGCGATGTTGTCTTTGCCGGCGCCGGAATGGGCTTCGAATTCAGCTGCACGGTCCTGCAAGGATAGGAGCTTGAGTTTGCATGGCTGTAAGCAGTTCTGGAAGGCTGGGGATTACGATGGTGGTTCCAGCGGTTTTGAATCTTCATCAACAGGTGAGGTTTGAAATAGTTACTATTTTAAAAGTTTGAAAATGTTGTTTATTGTATTTTAGTTGGATGCGCGATGTTTCATGTTCTCTTGTTGTTTTTATTTTCTTATGCTTATTCAGGATTTAGCTCGATTCACTATAATATGGGAACTATTGGTCAATTTAATTCACGATAGTTCTTTTATTTCTTATGCTTATTTAGGATCTGTGAGGTAAAATGGGAGCTAAAAGTAAACCCTGAAATTAGCCTTGGGGAGGAGAGTTTAAATCATGAGATTTTAAAAAACTATTCATCAGTTCTTGATTTTGTAAGACATAATTACTTGAGTCCTTTTTAGTACAAAACCACAATTTTAGTACTGAATGATAGGGACTCAAGTGAACCTGGTTTTGTTAAGTTGGGATTTTAAAAAATTTCAACAACTAAGTTGCCTGATCCGTACAGTTACTAGGACCAAGTTGGGGACCGTTTACTTGATTATTTTTGGCAGACTTTTGAGAAGGGAAAACTTACATGGTTCGAGGTAAATGCAGAGATTTATGTACATTCTTTTTCCTTGTGCGTTCACTAGTTTTAAAATGGAAATGATGAAGAGTTTCACAGTTAAATGTTTTTCTTCCCTTTTTTAATACATGCTCAGATTTTGGGATGAAGGCCCTTTTGTTGTGAAGTTGTGCTTAATATGTTCAACTGTTAAAATAGCATCTGCATGATGCCACAATACATAGAGATCACGTGAATTGTGAACTTGTTAATTAGATTCTGAAATTTATTTTTCCCCACTATTTTTTGGTAGTAATTTTCTTTCCTTATTCATCACTTTTTTAAATATGGTGCTGCCTCTCTCACTGAGTAGTTAATACTTAATAGTGGTAAATTGTCACCTCTGCAGCTATGCATGGTAAAATTGCCTCTGACGGCATATAGTGTTCAAAGAAGGGAAAATGTTTGTTAACTTTTGCAAGCAAAGATCTTTCAAGAAGGAATTACGTTTTGAAGGGAGTGAAGTGGTTGTTTGTTTCACTTGGTAGCAATTTGAACCACTTTGTTACAAAACTTTACTTTAAAGATAAGTTTGTGTTGTGTATGTGTCTATATGTATCCAATTAGTTTCAGCATTGGATATATATCCATATAGGTCCTGAACTGGTTAGGAGTACCCATACATCATAGCTCGCCCCATTTGGCAATTGGGTGCCCCCTCAATTGTTTGAGGGATTTTTTTTATGATTTCACACCTTCCACAGCTCTTTTATTTCATTCTATGTCTTACACAAGTAGGATTTTGGGGTTAGATTCCCATTTTTTGATAAGAAACCATAAATCCATATAATTTCACATCCTAACCTGTTCTTTTTCCAAGTCCAACAGCCTGAGCATCTCTTCTCGAGTCTTTGCTCTGCCACCTCCCTTTTGGACATCTTGTTCCCGACTTCTTCCTCTTTTGCATGGATATATGCATCTTTATATGATATTGCACACAGCCTTTTCTTCTTCCCTGTTATGTGTATTGAATTTGTTATTATGGGCTTTTTCATTTCATTTGCATTGGATTGATGATGTTTGTGTATCTAGACTATGACATGAGTATTGATGATAAATAAGTCTTTAATTTTGTGTAAACTTATTTTTGAGAATTTGCATGTGTGCATGATACTATATTTACTTTGCCTGTATAATCTTGAGTATAGTGGATATTGTACTAGCCGCTATTGTGCTATATATTTTTGGGATAGACGATTCTGTGCAACTATTGGTATTAATAATTATGTTCAATATAAAATCTCTTGGACTTGGCTAAGCATGGATCATCTTGTTGAGCTCCTTTAGTTTTTATAGTCATTCATTGATTTGGACGTGATCCTTTAATCAACACAGAACCTTGTCTGAACTTTGTTGTGTATTATTAGATGAATTCTACTAAGTGACCATTTGGTAAAGGTAGCTTATATGTTATAGCTTATTTAAGAGCTTATAAGTAGAATTGTTTGGTAAACAAAAATAAGAGGAGCTAAGCTTTTGTTCAGAAGCGGTAAGCTCCTAACTTTTGAAAAGCTAATTAAGGTAGCTTATAACTTTTCCTCTTAAGTATTTTGGTTATCATTTTTGCCCTTGTATATGTTTTTAAAGACAATAACTTTTACCTGTCACATAATTATAGCATTTTATGTCTTTTAAAGTTATTTAACACAATTTATTCTAGTTTTCCAAACAGCTATATCTCAATAAGCTATCTGAAAACTATAATCTAAAAGCTACAAGTTATGTGAAACATCATAAGTTACAAAATATAAACTTCTTTTACCAAAAAGATCCTAGGTTCTTGATTGTTATAATTTTTTTTTTGATCTTTTGGCTGTTTCTTTTATGCATTTTTTGTCTGGCTTCCACAAACCTGAGGTTCTTTGGGTTTGCCTGTCTTCTTGACAATGCAACCATAACCTGATCTTTCTTGTTAAATCTGCAGTTGGAATGGATCATGTTAGGGTTCACCCAAAGTTTTTACACTCTAATGCCACAAGTCACAAGTGGGCTCTTGGAGGTAAAGTGGGCATGTTTGTATGACTTCTTAGCCGTTGTTTGTGATGTTAAATGAATTTATATTTCTTTTTCTATTGATTCTTAGAGAGTTGTCATTATTTAGCTTGTTTATAATGAATATTTTTCTGCAGCTTTTGCTGAGCTTTTGGATAATTCATTGGATGAGGTATGCCTAGCCTCATATCTTTTTTGAATTAAACACTGCTTGTGATTATTGCCTGATTTACTTGTTGAATTTAACTTCAGGTTTGTAACGGGGCCACATATGTTAATGTAGATATGCTTATAAATAAGAAAGATGGCACCAGGATGTTGCTGATTGAAGGTATTTTTTCATAAAATGTTTACTTAATACATCTTTTGAAAGAAAAGTGAAGGATATGGTACTAAAAAGGAGAGAGATGAAAGAAGAGGGTATACTCATGCTTCTATGTTCAAGAATATCCTGTAGGATTTCCTAGAAATATGTGATTTTAATTCCTGTATGAAGAAAACAATGGTCAAATCCACTTATATTTGTGATCTGTTCAGAAATTCTTGCATAAAATGGTTCAAGCTTGTTGTTGGTTCCCAACTTGTTTTTGAAAAGGGCATGATGGAATATGATTGATAATTTAGAATGCTTTCCTATTCCATTAAATATCTTATACCACCTTAATTTCATTAGTAATCTGTTTCATGTCTTTAAATTGATATGCAAAGTATGCTTTGCACTGCATTTTTTTGGTAGAGAAGTAGAAGCAGCATTTGTGATTTGACATTATATGAATATGTGAAAAGTTTTAGAAATTTGATTTAGGAATATCTTGTGAGTAGAGGCCTAATAGGAGAGGCATGTGCTCTCCCTACTTTTATCAGTCAAGTTATTTTTTTTAATTTTTATGTTTTCAAAATCTGAAATGGTAGACTGTTAATTCTTATTTCAGATAATGGCGGTGGGATGGATCCTGATAAAATGCGTCAATGCATGTCGTTGGGGTACTCTGTGAAAAGCAAATTAGCCAACACAATTGGACAGTGTAAACCTCTAGCTTTGCAGAGAATGTAAATCTTATTGAATATTTTCATTCTATAGGAAATACTTATCTTTTGTGTTCTATGTGATAGATGGAAATGGCTTCAAAACAAGTACCATGAGGCTTGGGGCGGATGTAATTGTATTCTCCCGTTATCGTGGGAAAGATGGGAAGAGGTTTGTTTGAATATCTGATTGCTTCACTCAATTTTCTTTCCCCTTTTGAGATGTGTTCTGCATATAGAGAATTAAATTCTGAATTAGTTGCTTTAGTATTTGTTGTATGTTTCATCAAGTTATCAGGGCAAGCTAGTTATGATTTAGTCATTGTTTGGTTTAGGATGATGTATGCTTGTTGACAGAGTACCCATTGTTGGATTATTTACTCAATTTACTATTAGCTTGGAATGTAATGTTGCTATCGCAGTTATGAAGTAATATTTTGTTGTTAAAACTGTATAAAATAATTATTCATTTATCGCATTAAAAAGCCACATGAAGTGTTATCCATTTATCATTTTTGATTCTTGATATATAGTTTCTTTAATTGTGAGATCCTTTCCTGAGTGTGCTTGCTTCAAGTGTGCAGCTTATAATGCACCTTCTGAAATGTTCCTTGTTTGCTTAATTTGGATGTCCCCCTAAGAAAGAAGTGTATTTTAGTCTTTTTGTATTAATAGTTAATATCTTGTTGTATTAATTATTTTTTTGTATGCTTCTGTATCTAACTGGGTGATTTGGACATTTTGTTAGCTCCACGCAAAGTATAGGCTTGCTGTCTTACACATTTTTGAGGAGTACTGGGAAGGAAGACATTGTAGTACCCATGGTAATTTGTTTTTTTAATTGATTTTTCTTTTTGTGTGTTTGTCTTATTATTATTAGGTTAAATTAATTATTTAGGTTAAACTGTAAATCCTTAACCATTTGAGGGTTTTAAAAAGTTCCTTTTCTTTGAAAGTTTGTAATCATGCCCTTGAACTTGAGTTGTTTGTATGTGGGTCCTGAACATTTTTTATGTGCAGGAATAGGGAATTGAAAATAGTTTTACGACCAAAGTTAAACCTCTGTACTTAATGGAACCCTAACAGGATTATTATTAGGGACTAGGGACCCAATGATAAATTATTTCAAAGTTCAAAGTTTAATTACAAACTCTCATATAAGTATTTTCTAAAAAGCCAAATGAAATGAACCTATTAATTTAGCCTTGTTTTATTTAGAATGAATGCAATCTCACTGTAAGTCCATCAACCAAAGCTGCAAGAGGCATATTGAATAGTGTCTTGTGGTATGATCTAACAGGGGTTTATACTATATATATATATATATATATATTGGAACTATGAGAGGGTGGTCTAATTTGTCTGCTTGAAGATGGCTGAATTTCCCATGGCCTTAGTATATGTTCTCATTTTAAACCTATAGTTTATGTATATCTTGATCATTGTAGGCATCCACTTGCATAAATTTAGTACCTGATTTTCAACCGAAGTGTGTGGTACAAAAGAATTATCCATTGATTAGAAATTAGAATACAAGGGCTGGGGTAGGATTTTTGTGGGTTGGATGAAAATATTTTTATATTCAGGGATGAGTAGGTTTTCTGTAATTTGTGTTATATTTGCATATGTTCATGTAACTGTTGTTTATATTGGAATGGAAGATGGACTATGAAAGAGAAGGACAGGAATGGAATAAGATAATAAGGTCTTCTCTGGAGGATTGGAATAAAAATGTTGAAACAATAGTACAATGGTCACCATTTTCCAATGAGGCCGATCTTCTTCGTCAGGTAATCCCTTGTTACTTTGTAGAAATGGGGTAAATAGTTATTCTGATTTTTTTATAATGTTTCATCTTCTGGTTTCTTATTGCATTATATCCCAAGTGATGGGGTTATATCTTTTTTGTGACAATTAACTACTGTTACCCACTTTTTAGTTCAACCTGATGAAAGATCAAGGTACACGAGTAATCATATACAATCTTTGGGAGGATGACCAAGGTCAGCTGGAACTTGATTTTGATGCAGATTCACATGTATGTGATAACTGAAACTCATTAGCACCCTCCCCATATAAGAAAAATTGATCATTTTTTGAAAATAAATTTCATGCAAACTATGGTATACATTTTTTCTGTTAGGATATCCAAATACGAGGTGTGAATCGAGATGAGAAAAACATACAGATGGCTAAAGAGTTTCCCAACTCTAGACATTTCCTAACTTACCGACATTCACTAAGGGTAAGTCAAAATGATTGTTACTACTTCCAGTCTGAGTATAAACAAATCTAACTACAAATATTTGATGTAATATCCTAAAATACCTCTAATGTCATTTATTACACAAAGCATTGGTTGTCTTGGGAATATATATAAAGAGGTCATATTTGGTAGACAAACATTTAATGAATTGGAAAAGTATAATTTTTCTTATATTATGGGACTAAAAAATTCACTAAAATTTGTTTATATTTGAAACCGGAGGTAGTATTATTGATATTTTTGTTTTAGACAAACATATTAAGTTGTGTTTTGCATTCCCTCTCTGCTGGATATGTACTTCATATGTAATTTAAAGTATGATAAATGTGTAATTTGGTTTTATTTTATGTTCAGTATATAGACACATACATATGATGCATCTATGTGCGTGTACTATCCTGTTGATCATTATTATTATCCTTGCCTGTCCAGAGTTATGCATCAATTCTATATCTGAGGCTTCCTACTGCATTCCGAATTATTCTTCGTGGGAAGGACGTATTGCATCACAATATAGTGAACGATATGATGATGTCTCAGGAGGTGACCTACAGGCCTCAAGCTGGAGCTGATGGGATTTCAAAGGATTCAAATGTAATTTGACTATTAAATTTTTAAGTTTGATATTCCTAACTTCTGCAGCAATATAATTTTATCTGGATCTTGTCTTGTGACAGATGATTGCTGTTGTTACTATTGGATTTGTCAAAGACGCAGTTCATCATATTGATGTTTCAGGGTTTAATGTTTATCATAAGAATCGACTCATTAAGGTAGGGTTTGTTATGATTAACAAATGTTGATAAACATCACTATCTCGTTTTTTCAGGGTGCTTTTAATATAACCTAGCATGACTTAAAATAATAATATAATATAATATAATATGGGATACATTTCCAAGTTGTTAACTTGTTTTTGTTGATTTTAATCTGCATGACTATGATTGACAATTTCACATTCATTAAGAGTTTTATGTACTTACTGATATAGTTATACTGGTATAGTACACTGGCCTAGAAAACTGTATTAATTGGACTTGAGTAAATTGGATTTGTCTGCCTACCATAATTCTTTTGTTTTCCTTATTTGATTCATGGTAACGAGAATGTTTGCCTGTTGTTGCCTGTGTTTTTAAGGTTCTTTAATCTACTGTGTCTCTTGGGTTATAGGCTGAAATTTATTTTGCTTTGTCTGTTTTCAATTGGCTTTGCCTGTGATATTTTTTTTTTGTAAAGATTATTAACTTATTTGCTTGGTGGAACTTACATATATCAAGCAAAGAACTTCAAGATATTGTTTTTTGTGTAATAATCAATGTTTTCTGTTAAATTACTTGGAAGCACTTTAATTTTTTGTTTGAGGGAATTAAGTTTATAGGTTCTTCTGTGTTTAAGCAATCAATATGGACTCACCCCTTTGATGTGGGGTCCTGGACTTCTGGGAGCTGTAGTTCTGTTTGTTTGTAGATATCAAAACATGGTCATTTTTCTTACATGTGGCTTTCTTGATTGTCAGCCATTTTGGAGGATCTGGAATCCAGCAGGAAGTGGAGGGCGCGGGGTCATAGGTGAGACTTCTTCTATGCTCTTTCAGTTATGAACTATTTTTATCAAGTTGATTATGCTCATTTAAGGTTCATTCAGGTGTGTTGGAAGCCAACTTTGTTGAACCTGCTCATGATAAGCAAGGCTTTGAGCGCACATTAGTGTTATCTAGATTGGAGGCACGGTTGATACAAATGCAGAAGAATTATTGGTGATTCTTTATTTGTCATTGGGATTGCTCATAGTAATTACTTTCAAATGATAAGTTATTTATGTTTTATTAATTTCTTACTACTTTATTCAGGGGCTCTAACTGTCATAAAATTGGTTATGTTTCAAATCGAAGTAGAAAGCAAATTGGAGATTCTGCTGATACAGGTATGCAGGGGCTTGCTCTGTTTTTGTTTGAAGCATTTATGCTGCTTGCTTATGGAGAGGGAAATTTTATTATGGCTGATCTTGTGGATTTCTACTAATGTGGTCATATTTTGTAGAGATATCTCCAGATCAAGTTCCAGAGTCATCACACCCAAAAAAGAAACATTCTACCACGGAAGGCAAGGCAACACCATTGACATCAGACAAATTGTATTCACCCTTAAGTCAGAAACGGGCACGGAAACCAACAGAAAGATATAGTGCATACACAAATGGTCAATTGTCAGCCTCTCCTAAAAGCAGGATGCAAAGTTCATCTGAACAATCTTCATCTGATGACAATGTTGATGATGAAATTAATGTTGTCTTGCCTAAGAAACAAGGTCAAATGATATCTATTGCTGAGAATGAAAATGAGAATGGCTGTTCTCAAGATACCGCATTAAGTGGAAAAGGCTTACAATCCAAACCAGGATCCAAACTAAAGGTCATGCATATCAGCTCTATTTTTCACTTCATTTTTTTCCACCTATAGTGAATATTATTTCATACAAGATAGTAATTGAGCCACACTGTTATGCATGTTTGATTAAGATTAAAACATACTTAAAGTTACATGATTACTTAAAATGTCACATTACCTATTTTAAAAGTTACATGAGTTTTATGTTTTATTCTTGTACATTCATGATATGATCTACTGCCTATAGTTATTCTTCTTATTGTTACTTAAAATAATATTCTAATTTGATCAATCTCTTATATTTATGTGTGTGTATGTGTATCTCCAATCTCCATTAGTCCATGCATTGTAACTTTATAATGTGCTAAGATTTTATCAGTAGAAAGTAGTGAAGAGTAACTAAGAAGATGAAAGTAGTAGAAAAACAAGTAATTGTGAAATTCAAACTAGCAAGGCTATGATCTTATATTTTTCTGCATAGCATCGAGAATATATGATTTCTATATTTAAAATATTTTACTACTGCCATTAATAAGATTGTTAAACTAAAATTGTTTTAGCCAAAATAGTATCTTATTATGATTCTTTTAGTGGTTGAGAACATTTTCCATCAATATCTTATGAGGAAGTCGTCAAACTTGGTGTGTAATTCAATGTGTTGATGAAATTTGTAATTGATGAAGATATAAGGTTGATCGTCCAGTGGTTGAAGGAGAAGTGAGGGGGAAGAGTTTGTGGGTTTGAATCCCCTCTCTTACAAGTCTAACAAAATCTAACAAATTGGCATTTGCCTATAAAAAAAGTTGATGAAATTTCTTTTCAATGTGGAGTTTGCAAAATGATTTCTGGTATGATTATGAAAAATCACAAAATATGTATTATGGTTTAACGGTTTAAAAGTCCAAGAGGCATGTTATCTAGAGATTCTTTTTGTTATCTGAAGAAGGCTCCTAAAAGGTTGTTGAAGTTTGAATTGCAGGGAAAAGATATAATTGATAGTCAGCAGACACTATCTGATTCAGATTTACTAACTCTAGAGCGATTGAAAAAAGAGAATTGTGAGTTGAAGGAAAGGTGTGTTGTAATTGTAGAGTTGTTATTGTTTTTGTTGGTTTCTAAAGTGAATCTAATTCATTGAATGATTTGAATCTTATATATGTTTTTTCAATGTTTTGTGGGTCTTAGGTTACAAAAGAAAGAGGAAGAAATTTTAGCGGAAGTATTGGAGGCTGTGGAGTATGAGAAAGACCGCTGTAAATCTCTGGAAACTCAGGTTTTGGCCGTGATCTTTACTTTAGAGCTGCATATATGATGTCATAAAGTGACATCAAGTTTACAAATTTCATTTCTTATGAGATTATCTATGTAATCAACTCCCTCATCAATTAACTGTTGGATACCTAAATCCATTTTTTCTTCAGGGAATTCCCTTGAACTATTCATCTAAATAAAAGAAATCCAATTTTGTTAAGTTCAAGGGAAATATCCAAATACATGTCTTATTCTTTAAAATTAATCCATATTTGTAGCAATGAAATATATTCCTCCCCCAAAATAATAACTAATTGATTAGAAATATCTATGATGCATATTCACCCTATACTATAAAGGACCAAAAATGCCTTGCATACGTGTCATTAAAAAGTGCATTAACATAAATATGGCCATAAGAAGAGGTAATACAAAAGTATGCAAACTATAAATGAGTCAAGGTGGATTATCTATAAATTGTCTGCCCAAAACTTTCTGGCTTGTACTCAAGTTGAAGGACATTATTCCACCAGGACCCACTCAATAAGAGTCTGTTTTCCTCAGCAAAAGAGGAGGATTAAAATACAAAGCTTGTGGAATTCTTTTTCTGAAAAGTGTAATTATACTCCTCAAACTCTATGCACAAATCTGGGTCTGGTGGATCCAGCAATGGAGTGGGCTGACTGGATTTTCCATATTTGAAGTTTTTCTTTTCTAGCCTAATCAATGGCTGTTATTACCCTTTCTATTTCACTGGAATGTTCCTGCCGTGTGAGTCTCTTCCATCATCTACCCAGAAACCACTGAAAAACAAGATGAGTCTGGCAGTTTTGGCTGGGCAGTGGGTCAACCAAATTGCTCGAAATGCAGGCCTGAATGTCTATGGTCGTTGCATGTTGCCATGTTACTTCCTTGTTTTGTGTTTTTGTGGCACCCCTATAGTCAGCTCTGCTCTCTGTCTCCCTCTCATTTTACTTGTATGAAGTGGCATATGTTTCTTCATCTTGCAATGCAAAAGATGCCACCCCTTTCCAAAATGACCAAGGGAAAACCATTGATTTCTCTGTTTAGACCCCTTTGCTCAATTCATTGACCCATTTCACTTCTGGTTTTTATTTAAAACATCAACTTGTTGCTCCCCATGGGTTTTACCCTTTTTCCCTTGATTTTTATTCCTAGATGTTTTTCACTTCTCTTCCCTTGGGTCAAACATTTACATTTCTGCATGGATAATTGCATACTTAACTGGAATTGTCTGTGGACCCCCAAGCAGCTGAATCTTTGCTCTCCAGATCTTCATCTTGTTTGGTTTCTTGTGTCCAAGAATCTTTACCCATTTATCATCGACCCCTACTCATCTGTTTTTGTAATTCAGTTCCCCCCTTTTTCCTTAAAGATTTCGTCTTCCCTTCAGTCTTGTTGCATCTATGAGCTGTTACTCCATCACCTCCAAGGGTGACCCATATAAGGGCAGCTTCAGCCCTGTCCCTATTTCATCCTTAGGTTATTTCAAGAACGCTTTGTGAACATAACTAAGCTTTGCTTTGTGACAAGTTCTTGAAAAAGCCCTGTCCCTATCCTTACCCCTGTATTTTTGAATCTTGAAAAAGCCCTCTCTGGATAATTAATTACAGCAGTCATGCACCCTTCCCAAGATGGGTTTGGGATGCAAGATTCCCACCACTGAAACCAACATAATGCCCTACCTCCCTTGCAACAATTGCTATCTGTAACTAAGCTTTGCTTTATGACAAGTTCATGAAAAAGCCCTGTCCCTATTTCATCCTTACCCCTGTATTTTTGAATCTTGAAAAAGCCCTCTCTGGATAATTAATTACGGCAGTCATGCACCCTTCCCAAGATGGGTTTGGGTTGCAAGATTCCCATCACTGAAACCAACATAATGCCCTCCCTCCCTTGCAACAATTGCTATCTGTAATTTCTCTTCTAGTAACTTTGATGAGAAAATATCTCTCTGATCTGGTGACTTAGCCATATCCATCATCTCCATAAAAAACTAGATCTCAAGTTTCCTTCATTGCTCCTCTGTACCTGAATCAGAGTCGTTCTTGATTGCTTCTCAGTCAAAGTCATTGGAGACACTGATTTGTAGAGTAGAAGTAGATGTTTGATTTAATCTTGTGAAATTGGGTATTAAAAAACCTTGAAGGATTTAGAAAAATTTCTTTTTGTTAAAAGGGATCTCATGGTGATTAATTTCGACTAGGACTTTGGACAAAAATTGTTATTTACATGAATCTTGTCTACCAGTTATGCCATTTATTGATCCTTCTTTTAGGACTATGTTTATCAAGTTTTCATGTCTAGAATCTAGATCATGGCTAAAGTGAACAAGAAAAAAATGTACATTCAATTGCATTTAAATGTGAGGAAGTCGAATTATTAATGTGGTACTGGACGAATTTATCTTGCTTAAACTTAATTGCATATTTCTTAAACTTTCTTCTATTCTTTATTAGCTCCAAGCTGCAGAAAAAAAGATTGAAGATTTGAACAAGGATCAAGAAACTCTTATTGACGTGTTTGCTGAAGAGAGGGAGAGACGTGATACTGAAGAGAGAAGTTTGAGAAAGAAGCTACAGGTTCTACTCTCTTACCTAATTTCCTATGGAGTATAAAATAAAGAAGGCATCAATATATTTATAGTCTTTGTAGATATGATAATTTTTTGTTTTTGTCTTCTAATATTTTTTGTTTAGTTTTAATCTTCATAAATTTTTTAAGTTTTTAAAATGGTTCCTAATTCCTGTTACCAACATAGGAGGGCTTGACCTAATATTTTGCAGGGTTGAAGACCAATTAATTGATATGTTTAATTTTGAAAGTGCATTTATTGTTTAATTACTTAATTGCCAGCCAATTTTTTACAGTAATTCACCGATTTTTTAAAACTAAATTACTTTACCTTCCTTTAGAGAGATTAATATTACATTCCCATACCCTCTTATTTTATACACTCCCCTTAAAAGATGTATGCATCATCTCTGTCTATTTTAATGTATGCTTGTGTTTTTAGAGATTTTCTCTTAGTGATTATTGAAAATTTCTCTCTCATATGCTATCTTTTCTTTTTCTGTTTTTCCCCCAATATAGAGTGTATTACTCCTTCTGGTCTTATTTAGAAGACAATCTAAACAAAAATATACATATTAAGAAAAGATGTTAATGTATTAATTTTTATAAAAAGACACTAATATTCTAATTTTATCCTTATTTTAATTCAAATTCAACTTTAATAATAGTAATAATATTTTTCAAAACATGAATAAACATGAAAAATTATCAAATGTTTTTAGGTAGGTGAAGTTTATCTTAGTAATAAGATTGCTAAAACACTTCTTTATTTGTCTTATATATAAGATCGAGTGAGTACTATTTTATTATATGCTGTTATTTTTTATCAAGTCTCATGACATTTATCATTCACCTGTAGGATGCATCAAATACCATCCAAGAGTTGCTTGACAAGATACGAGTGCTTGAAAGGAAGTCTTCAGGCGGAAAGTAGACCAACGAAAGTGATGCTACTGCATTTTCCACAGGCTCGAGTCTTACATCTACATGGCGTTGGGAGCTTAAGTTTTAGGATGTAGGATAAGACCATTTGTTCATTGTTTGTATAGTTTTATGATTTGGTTAAATTTTCGGGTTGGGCACAGAATAATAACTTGATGTCTGATTGATTAATGTTCTTTTCTAGTGTATTTGAAGCAAATTTATGATGTAACGAAAAATTTCCAAGAGTTGCCCTGTTTCCCGAAACTACATTTATGCCTTTGAAGTATATTTTTTGGAAGAGGAACTTTGATGTATTTGCCTGCAACATTTAGCTGAAAATTATTTGTGAGGGAAATGATTTAGGTTATGCTAGGAAAATGTTTATGCGAACTAGCGAGTCTCGCTTAATGATTTAGGCCAAGACAGAAAAAACTAAATCCAAACATGTTTATGCGAATGCGAGACTAGCTAAATGTTTATTCAGTGGCAGTGGCATCTTTACTTACGACGATTGGATTAGATTTTTTAATTTAATGTAATATTCAGGTTTAAATGCATATAATATATTAAATTTTACATGCTAACAAAATAAATAAATTTATTTAACATATAGTCAATTCAAGATTTTTGTGTAAGTGAAACTAGCATTCACTAGCAAGGTGGAACTATGTATGAATAATAATAGAATGTTGTTATGGTAGATTGCATAGAAAATTTGAATTCAATTTGTGATTTTTAAACTTCTAAATTAGGTTGACCATAGTACTATTATGGAAATATTAAATGAAAAATATTTGAATTTATTTCTTAATTTTTGCGCACACAAAATAAAATCTTGAGCATATATTTAATAAAAACACATACTAAATTTTATTCTCAACTTAAATTTATATTTAGAAAAATTAAAAAATACTTGAAAATTTATTAGACAATTACATTCATATACAATTTATGTTCAGTGCTACAACTTTCTATTGTATTAGTAAAATAATTTTATTTTTATTGTTATTCAAATAAAAATATTTAATGAATATAACTCAATGTTTTAAATATTTTGATTAATTGTTTTTTAGAATACAACATTAACTAATAAATAAAAAAGAAAAAAACTTAGAAACCATAAATCAATTAAAACAACTTCTACGATACCATCAATGATTGTTTGATTAATTTTGAAAAATAAAAACATTAATCTAATTAATGGTTTAAAATCACGACCATCAACTATTTTGAACGAATATTGATTAGGGATCAATATTATCATAATATTATTAAAATTAGAAGAATAAATTAAAATTATATTACAAAATAACTATTAAAAGACTAGTGGTCCCCATTAAACTTGGACTTAAGACTTTATTAATTTTGTGATATATAATCATCTAACTTAACTTTACCATATTAATCAAGGTCAAAAAGAAATCATTCAATTCAATTCACAATTTTAAAATTTTAAAATCAAGTTTGATTATGATATTGTAGGAAGGTTTATAATGTAAAAATAATTAAATTTAATGACTAATTTTTGTATACACAAACTCTAACAAAAACTATTAATTTTGATTCTTAATTTGAATTTATGTAAATACAATTATCTATAGTTGAAGCAGTTACCTATAATCAAATAAATTATCTATTTTGAAATCTCATATATTCTTATCTATTCAATTCAATACCTAATTTCCATCCAAAAAAAAAAAAAACACAACAAAAATCTAGAGCATATATTCTAAAAAAATACGTGCCAATTTTAAAATTCAGCTTGATATTCTATTCAATTTTTTATTTTTATGGTAAGCTTTAAGGAGTTGATTTATAAAAAAAGTTAACGAAATTAATCATATATAAGCATATTTTATTTTGGACAAATTACCATTTTTTAATAACATGCTATTATATATAATTAACTTTAAATGATAAAATTTAATATTTAGTCCTCCATTTTTTAATATATCATTATTCTCCATTTTGAATTTTTAAAAAAATAACTTTTTTATATAAATTTAAGCTTTAACAAATTAGTTTAGAAATGAAATTTAAATGTCAGTATTTAAAACTCTGTAAAACTTTATCATAGTTTTAAAAATAAAAACATGATGTCATATCCAAGCTTAATATGTATTTGTTTTTAAAATTATGATAGTCAAAATTCCGGAAAGCATATTATTATTATTATTATTATTATTATTATTATTATTATTATTATTATTATTATTATTATTATTATTAATTTTTAATATTTTTAATTATTTAAATTATTAAATATATATTTATATCTGATTCCTACTTTATTTTTTTTAAAAAAATGTGAGATTGATCAAATTTCATCTTAGTATTTCAATTATATATTGTGTCAAAATATAGATGTATTATTCTTTTATTCCCTCGCGAGATCATTTGTTAGAAAATAAAATGAATCATAATCTTATTAAATGTTTAATCGTATTCAAACTCTCCAAAATATATATGCATCATATATTTTCCTTAGTTTGATATGTCCGAGAATATAGTGTATATTTAATAAAGTTAATGTATATTTGATAAATTTTAAGAAATTCCCTTTACTAAATTATCTTAAATTGTACTCTATAACATCCCGGATAATTAATTTAATTATTGGTGATAGACAGAAAATAATGAATAAATTATTTAAAATTTAATTTGGAATTTCTTAAAATCTTTATAAATTAATTGTTCATTAATTAAGGCAATGGAGAATTAAGTAAATTAATTTGATTGGTTGATTAATAAGTTTAAAATTAAATTAAATGGGTGATGGTAAATTTTAGTTCACTAAAAGGTTAAAGATAAAAGTTTTATTTAAAAGGGTAATAAAAGAAAATGGAAAAGAAATTAGCAAATGACCAATTCACCCTGAATGAAATAAAAGTTCAATTCTTCCTTCTTCTTCACGATTTCTCGTGTGCATGAAGGCAAAAATTGGTTTCTCTTTTCTTTCACCATTGTTACAGCTTCAAGCGTCAAATTAAGGGCACATTTCGCATCGGAACCTTAAATTAACCATGTTTTTGGCATCAGTGGAGTAAGGTAAGTGCGTATATGGTTTCAATTTCAAGCTTTCTCTCTCCCTCATGTTTTCTCTCTCTAACCATGTGTGTATGCATGTGGGGTGTATTGCATTTTCGTTTTTATGCTGGATTGGACCTTGAAAATGGCTTTTAAGATAATGGGTGATTCCAATTCACGTTCTTTCCTTTTTCCCTTTCTTGACCGAACCCTATACAAGCTTGGGGTGTCTTGGTTTTTCCTTCTTATGGCAATGTGGAGCTTGAATAAGGATTTAGAGCAGTGGGTATTGTTAATGATGAATGAGTTCTTCGTTTCGATGCTTGTAGGTACCGAAACAAGCGTTGAAAAGTCGTAAGAGTGAAGTGGGTGTTGGAAACAGATACGAAGCGACGAATTATCAAGCCGTGGGGCGTGATTGACATCTCGAACAACTAGCGTAAGCTTGAAATCGAGGTAAGGGGGTGTTCGGTGTTATAATTAATTAAAATTGGGTATCGACCCTAGCCGGGATTTGAAAAAGAAGTAGCGTAGTCGATGGAAGTTAGTGTAATTGATGGCACTTAAGAATTCTAGTTATGTTGATGCAATTAGTTATGATATGACATGGTTAATGAATAGTGAAAATGGTGAAATTGTGAAAATATGACTTATGGTGATGTTCATATTGGCGTTTACTTAGTTGTTTGAAATATAGAAATGAATGAAGACTTACTTTGATGTATGTTACTTGATTTCTTAATTAAGGATATGTTAAGTATTATGTGAAATGAGATTTTGGGGTTAATTATGATATTTGTAGTTGTTGGCAACATACCTCTTAATTGTTGATGGTACAAAGTTAGACTTAGAAGGGAGAGTTGAATAAGTCTTAAACTCTTTTTCAAAAATATTTCACAAATAGACCGCTCAAGAGTAAAACTAATTTTACAGACCAGAGATAAGGTGGAAGAAAATGCACAGTGAAAATTTATCCTAGTTCACTTTCAACATAGAAGCTAGTCTAGTCCCTTCAGCCCGAAGAATTTTCACTATTGTAAAACACCTTTACAATCTACACTAACATAGTGCACCAATTATTCTTGACTTTAGCTACTTCTGGCTTATACCCAAGTATTCTTGACACTAGCCACTCCTGGCTAAAAACCCAAGTATTCTTCCAAAAGCCTCTTCAGGACCCAAGTGTTTCCCAACACTAACAGATTCTGGCAACATACCAAAATACACAAAGTGAAGGTAATAAAGCATTTGAGGTTACAAACCAAGAACTTGAGCCCCCCTTTAGCTCAAGTGGTTAAGAGCATTTGGGGTCACCTAGAACAACAGGGTTCAAGCCCTGTCTCCCCCTTCCCTAGACAAAAAAAAGCTAAGAACTCAGTGTACAAAGGTATGAAATGAGTACAGGTACACTGAGCTACAAACTACTATAAGTCATAGTTTGCACTAAGTAGAACTACAAAGAGGACTTATGTAGTGAACACAAGAACTTAGGTTTCTAGAGAGAAAACAATAGAGAATTCAGGAAAAGAACAAGCAGCATTGCATTCTTGAATTCAAAGGCTTCTTGTATTTATAGTCCTTCTAAAAAGATCCGTTGATTCAACTTGAAGGACGCTGGTCTCTTCGAGTACTGTGCCATCAGTGATTGCAGAGACATGCTTCAGAGGAGTTTCCTAAATTGGATAACTTCAAAAGTATTTCAACAAAAGATCCCTTTTATCTTATCCACTTTGAGGAAGCACATACACACCATAGGTGTTGACTTTAGGCTTTCCGTATTGATCAGGTTCAGCTTTTCTGACATCTTGAGATAAGCAAGAAAACCTATCAACTTTTCCGTTGATTTCATTTTTAGTGAAATCTTCAGAGATGAAACGAGAAAGTTCATGCAGCTTCATTCCTGGGAATAAGAGATCCTTTCTTGAATACTTCGAAGAATGAGGTTGTTTCATGGTTTGTAGGTTCACTTGACTTGATTTAGTGAAGCTTTGAGTGAGTGCAAACTTGTACAATCTTGAAACGCATTGAGTTTCGTGGACTCCCCTTTCTTTTGCAACTGGAGTTCTACGGACTCCTGACACTCTTGAACAGAAATGTTAGACAAACAAGTAGTACAAAATTCATTTTAGTTAAGAGTCTTGATGTGTATTATTAACAAATCGCATGGGGTTCAGACTGTTCAATCATGAGTTTAGACTTTACTCTAACAATTGTTATTGTTGATTCGATTGATGATTTTTTTGATATGTTGGTTTGGTTCATATGGATGTGTCGATGATGAATTGATGATGATAATTTTAAATTGCATGAGGTTACAATAATTGGATGTGATATTAGTTATTGATCATCGATACTAGGCATGAGGTTGCCATTATTATATATGTTGCGTTGAAAATTAATTATTGGTTGTTGCATGCTATGCTTTGTGATAAATGAAATGAGTACCCTTGGTGATGGGAACCAAGTGGTAGCCCCTGGTGATGGTAACTAGGTGGTTCATGTGGAAAGTTGATATCGTGTTGCATGACATTTGCATTTAGATGCACACAGGACTACAGGGGGTGTAACATCCCGAAAATTGATGAAAATATTTAATTGAGAGGAGTAAATAGAGGATAATCTTGCTTAAATTAATTAATACCCGGGATGTTTAAAATAATTAAATTGACAATTTTTAAGACTATCAATAATTTATTATAGCTTTAAAAGCTAAAATTAATGCCCGATTAAAATATGGGTGTCAGATAAGTATCTCCAAGTGAGACACTGTTGGTCAAGGTGATAGAGGATATTATTGGGAGTCTGAATATATCTTTAGAGTAATTTTTAGATAAAGTATGTGGCCCAAACAGGGATCTTGTTTGTTATAAAATGAAAGGATTTTAATGAAGGGTTAAATTTAAAACAAAAACCCTCTCTCTTTTCTCTTTATTCCCGTCACTTTTTCTCCTTCTCAAAACACTCACTTCTTTTCTTCTTCCTCTCCCAACTTCTTCTTCCTCTTCTCTTCCTCTCAAGAAACCAAGTGGGTGTGCCTTTTCCCTCTCCATTTTTGTTTTGCTCTCCCTAGCAAGGAGGAAGTTGTAGTGTTAGAACTCTCTTCCCTTTCCTCTCTCATTTTCGTCACTCTCCCTCACTCTCCTAGGGGTTCTTGTTCTTTTTCTTAAGGTAAGCTCTCTCCTTTATTTCTTTGAGCTTTGAGCCCTAGGTTATGGATTTTGAGAGTTGTGAATGAATGTGATATGATTTAGAAGCCATTCTAGACAAGCCCTAAGGTGCGGTGTAAGATTTTGGCATGATAATGTGAGGGTGTTTGGTGGTACACAAAAATTGTGATGCATGGAGTGGAAAATGATAGGTATAGATGATGGTTGTTGGGTTTTGGTGAAACCCTAGCTTCTAGAATTAGGGAAAAATGAGAAATATGGATGGATAATGGTTTATCTATGTTGATCGAGTAATATTGATGATGAAAGATGAGAATGATGATAGGAAATGGTCATGCATGTAAGAACCCATTAGTGGTTATGAGTCTAGAATGTTTAACAATGGATATAAGCACCTAGACCATGATGGTTATAGCGGGTTTGATAAAATAAAAGTGATTTAGAGTGTAAATGGCATGAACACCATATAGCTAACCAAAAGTATTTAAATCTTGGTGGTTTAGATAGAAAATAATTATATGTAGTATGTTGTGTAATGTAGAAAACGACCCCATCGGTGAAGCGGGACCTTCGGACTGCGTTGACTACTACTTCTTTTGAGGTAGGAGGGGGTAACATTTCTAAATGTATAAGTTCATCCATTATTAATGTATATGTGTGGATGTGTTTCCATAGTATGACTTGGATGAATATCTTGATGTCTTTGTGATTGAAATACGATTGGAGTAAATTACGTTATGTGGTAAATGTTTGGAATGATGATGTTTGAAGTATGACTTATGATTATTTTGCTTTGATGCCATAATTGTGATTGGATTCATTATAATGCGTGAGCATTAATGATATGTGTATGGAGGAAATTGATGAACCATGATTGCCATTAACAATTGATATGAATGAAATCCTATGTTGTGTGATGATTAAGAGTGATAAGGATGTTGAAATCCACAAAGTAATGGTGGTGTGTGGTTGGATGTGGAGTGGCATTTAGTATGCATAGTGTGAGAAATGCATTGATTGGCATTTGCATCCATGGCATATCAAAAGATGTCTATGTGGAATGTTAGGGGTTCCACTAGGCGGGCCCAGTGGGAGGGCGACCCAGTGCATGGGTAATTTATGTTGTTCCCTAGTGATTCATTAGAATCAAGAAGCTTCCTATAGTTTGGTGGCGAGGCACCCTACGTGGCGGGCTTAGTGGGTGGGCGGCTCTGTAACGAGCGAGTATCCTCATGGTTTCTAATGGGAAATGACTCTCTCAATGCGTGTTCGGGAAGGGCCCGTAGCGCTTTGGCAAGGTGTAGCCATATTGTTGAATCCGTATGTCACGGGTGACTACAAGAGGGCGAAAGCGGTTTGGTACCGGTAAAAGTTTATGATTATGCATACGAAAGTTGAAATATATGTGTACACATTTACTACTGCAGTAAGGGTATAGTAGCATACCCATGCTTAACCCACATATTGTATGATATTGTATTCCCACAGTCTAATCTACATTTGTCATTGATTCATTCGTGCATATGCATTATCCATAGGAGCATTTACATATAGCCGGTGATATGCTGAGTATGTTAGCCATTGAGAAAATGAGGCATTGAAAGGAAATGATGGTGTTGTGGTACTAACTCAAGTAAATAATTGTGATATTTGTTGATGATGTAGCTTGTAGTACGATTGAGATATGCATGTTGTGCACATGTATGCATATGATGTCATAATGTATGACTTTGATTCATTTGGTTTATGTTACTCACCTCGTAGTTGCCATTTTTCAAAGGTTGATGTAGGTTCCATTGGAAGCTTAAGCTTTTTATAGGTGGAGTGTTTTGGAAGAAGGTAAATGTGGAAGTAGGAGCCTAGGGCTGTGGCTGACGTTATATGTAAATGCTAAACGCCTATATGGATATGTAAAACGCTTATATGTTTTGGTTGTATAACTATTGAGTTAGATATGTGATTGTTTGCGTAAGTACTATGGGAAAATTAGGCCTACTTGCCTTGTATGACATATTTATAACGATTTAGTCTCTTTGAATTAAGTTGGTTGATGATAAAAAGGAATTAATGATATTATACTTATGATGTATGTTGAAACCGAGATGTAGATACGCCATATTTCCACGTATCGGTAATTAAACCGTGTATAGTATGCCAATAGGTCATAATGCCCATTTGAGACTTGTATGCATGTGTGGTTGTGGCCAAATAGGCCTAGATAACAAATTGGCATGGTAGGTTGAGGTAAAATGTGCCTAAAATGATAATCTTGTATGTGATGATCTAGGATCAAAATTCATAGGCGGGACTTGGTGGTGCAAGTCCTAATTAGTTGCCTAAAGGTGGTTAAAATGATGGTTTAGGTCAAATTAGTGAATAAAATAAATTGCCACCCCTTGAAGTTTGAAAAACTTAAGTTTTTGGGTAAAAGCTGATAAATTCGCTCAACTTGAGTATCAAATATATGGTTTCTGGCCCAATTACACTCAAGCGGGTATGACTTCGCTTGAGCAAAATTGTTCGAATTAGATTCTGTTCCTTTTTCACCCAAGCGAGTGTGGCCTCGCTTGAGCGAGTCCTTGTGACAATGGTTCTGTGTAAATTTCACTCAATCGGATAGATTCTCGCTTGAGCGAATCCCCTTTGGAATTGGTTTTGGATAAATTTCGCTTAAGAGAAAGGAACCTGCTTAAGCGAACCACTCTTAACTGGTTACTGGATGAATTTCACCCTAGCGAATACTCCTTGCTCGAGCAAATTTAAGGAGAGTTAGATACTGGACATATTTCGCTCAAGCGGTAGTGGTCCGCTTAAGCAAAATGATGGTTCTAATGCTATAGCATGTTTCGCTCAGGCGAATCCTGATGCGCTTAAGCGAGCTATGGGGATTTCGCTTTAAGCGAGTTATGCAAAATTTGATTTCTTCACTTCCTTCATAACTTGGGGGTCTTCTCTCATATCTTCATATATGAGATGAGGCGTATGCCCTGTATACGTGACTTTTTCGCTGTATACTCTAGTATATCGTATACACACTGAGGCTATTTATTATCAATCCAGTTTATTAAAAACTTTAAACTCTCACTCTTCATTTTCTGTAGTTTCGGTCTTGATGTAATTGTTGAAGTGTCAAACCTCTTTTTGTTACGTGAAAAATTTATTCACATTTATTAAACTATTAAACTTAATTACATCGGATTCAGGTTATGGAAATCAGGGTGTGACAGGGGGCCTGTGATGTCGGTCCAGATGGGAGGCGACCTGATGGTAAGGCACGAACCTTGTGGTGGTTTCTTTGGATTCCACAGTCGCCTTCGAGTGGGACTCAAGGCCGGCCCGCAACACTACCACTGTCGCCAGGAACGACTGTGTTGCATGAATGAGCGAGCGGTTTGCTACCTGTAAAATGGCTAAATCAGCTAGAAGCTGAGATATATTATTATTTTTTAAAATTCCCATTATTAGAGTGAGATCCACATGCATTGCATTATAGCTGTGAGGCAGCCACTGTGACATCACTATGCTGTGGGACAACTATTGATGTGCACTAAAAGCTGCGGGGCAGCCATTATGATCATGAGACAACTATTGAGAATGATTGTTATTATTTGATGATATTGTGATTGTGTGAACGTGCGCTTAAATGTTAGATCGGATGAAAATCATGAAGTAATGAACTGGGTTGCTTATACATATAAATATTGTGATTTAAATGCTGTAGGACAACTTATGGTGTATGTTGATGTAGATGATTGCATTTGTGGTAATGCAATCGTATTAAATGATAGTGTGTGTGGTAATGACTATGATAAGTATGTAATTAGACTGAATACTAGAAAATTGATTAAAAATATTGACATAGTTGTTATATGTTGGCCGACGGGCTTATAATAATAATTGTTCATATGGTGAGGTAAGTCATGGTGGATTGTAAGTATATAGGTGAGATATTGTTATTGATTTTATGTATTTACCATTTTATATTAATTATGATTTCCAAACACTCACCCTTGTTATGGTTTGTTTTCTTTTTATAACCAATGACAGGGAAAAATGCTGATGCCCCGGAGGTAAGCGCTAAGTGAAGAGCGAGTTCCATGGAAGAAGGGAAGTTAATGTTGTTATAATGGTGATTGTAATGGATTAGTTATGATACACACACATGTATGTGTTCTATAATAGTAGGCTTAAGGATGTGTTTGCTTTTTAATCCTAAGTCATGATGAAATAATTGATATTAAGTAGGGGTGGCAAAATGGGCCGGGCCAGGCCAAAGCCCGTATAGGCCTGTCCAAATACAGGCCGGGCCGGGCCAGAATATTTTGGCCCGACCCGTTTTCTATGTGGCTCGCGGGCCAAAAGGGGCCAACCTATTTTTTAAATAAAATTATACAAACTATTTTTTATTTTAAATTTAAACTATTTTTAAATATCTTTTAAGAAAAATTAGAAATAAAAATTAGATTTCAAATTTTCAAAGAAATGTTTTTGTAATTAATCCAATTTATTTCATTAAATGGAACAATAAATAGTCATCAAAATTAATTCCTTATCAAATAATCAAAATTATAACTAACCAAATATTAATATTATATATATAACATATTAAAATATCTTTTAATAAAGGCCCGCCGAGCCGGGCTGGCCTATGACGGGCCCGTTTTTTGGCGGGCTAAAATGGGCCAGGCCTATTCGGGAAAACGGGTCTCAAAGGTTGGCCCGACCTATTTTAATGGGCCAAATGGACCAGCCTGCGGGCCCAGCCCATATTGCCATCTCTAATATTGAGGGTTATGTTAAATGGTTTGATGATATTGGGTTAACATGTGAAAATAGATTATGGATGTGGAACTTGTGTATGGAATTTGTATGCATGATGTTTGTGTTTGTGTGATGTTGGCATAAAGCCATTCCTGAATAATGATTGATGCATGAATGTGATGGGTAGGTATCTGTTATATGTATGAGATGTGTTGATGTGTAAATGTGTAATTATGTGGAGGATAGGGTGATGATTAGTGAGACTATGATTGATGGAGTGTTATATTGCATTTTAGGCAAAAACAAATTAAATTAGCAACTGAATAGGTGAAATGGAGATCCGGTGGGAGTTAGAATCCCCGAAGAGGACTAATAGGTCCCCAAATGTCATTTAGAGCACACATGCATAATTATTGATTGAATTGGAAGGAACTTGAATGGTTTGGTGCATTGTATTGGTGAAGTTTTGGTCATAAAGCAACTTGTTAGTTCTTTGGAGTTTATTCCGGAAATGCTTGTTTTACGAAAAATTTTCTCCAAAATTAATTATACATGGAATAAACTTTGGAATTGATAAGGGGACGTTACATACTCCATTATGCCTAATTTTTTTAAAATACTTTAATATAAATGAATGGTTATTTATAACAATAAATATGTTTATATTAAAAAGTAATTAATAAAAATAAATCCACTAAGAATAAAAATGTCGTAAACATATATTTATATTGATTCCCCCCCCTTAATGGAAAATCATATCTATATTGATTTAGTATTCACTTTTAACAAAATATTAATATTATTATTACGATAACTACCACATATCCTTGCTATAAAAAATCTATCACTTTATCATTATTAAGATGAATTGATTGATAAATATTTTAAGTTGATATTATACGTGATCCGGTGTGCATACCGATCCCTAATGGCAAGCAACACCGGTCAATACAGAAACATGAAAAATGCTAAGTCAAAACCTAAGCATTGGACTAGGTGCTCAAAAATTGGATGTAATCATTAAGTCTCAGTACGAAGTTACAGGTATGACCCGACCGCAAAAGATGACGTCTAAGTGTGAGTTAGACAAGTATGGGTAGCTTGTCCTTGCAAATACTGTAGCTACTATTCACTGGTAGGAAGGTCAAATCATCTTATACATTCAGGGAAGTTCTATAAATACAACTCATTTATTAATTCACAAGAGAGTACTTACAACACTTAGTAACCTCCTTAATCCCTTTATTCCCCATAACAACCGTACCGATTTAAGCATCAAGAGTCCCTTTTGTAGGTACACCTCCCCTGTGTCCTATCAACCTTAGTTGGAATTGACTCAGAGCTTTACCTTAACATGAAGAACATGGAGTTCCCACTAGACCTGTATGTATAATATCATACTCCACTGAGACAGTGTAAAATAGAGAGAGGAAGAAAGCAACTTTCAACACTGGTTGTGCGAGACGTACTTTAGACCTAATACATCGGTCAGATCAATAAGTTTTATAACGATAAATTTTGTGAGCACCTAATGCTCTAATAGTGAAAAATCTGAGGATTTTTTTCCTAATTAATTGTGAACCCCATTTGGTCGCTTGGAAGTCCCAAACATTAGTTACTTTAACCCTAGAGTGTTTAAGAGGAAGTTAGGTGGAGTCCCAATGCGTTTCGGCAAGTTATGGAGGTTATAAGCTACCGTGTAATCGATTACACCAACCCTGTAATTGATTACCAACACTTAAAGACAAAATCCACATGTGAGGGGGTGTCTGGTAATGGATTACTAGAATGGTGTCATTGATTACTAGGGGCTATGCAATCGATTACCCGCGAGCTCTTGCACAATTTACAAGGTCTGCTCTCTGGTAATCGATTACACTAACCCTGTAATCGATTACCAGACAGACAAAATGCAGAATTACGTAAAAATTTGGTTTTGGGGATAAGTTCTACACACCCTAACTTCCTCAAATGACCTCTAAACACCACCAAACTTTGACACCACCTATAACACAACATTTATGACCTGTGACAACTAGCCACGCTCCAAAATTTATAAATATAAGCATGTTATGTGCAAAAATGCAATTTAACCAACTTAGGCCCTTTTCCACTCAACTTAACCTATCAATTCCTATTCAAATTGGACTATTCCAATTCACACACACTCCAAATACAAAATATGAGCTATTGGACCTATCCGAAGGTTCCAGAACCTAATAGATTCCATTTTGACCCCTTTTAGTTCCTACTTATGCATGAATTCACCATGAAACATCATGATAACTCATTTAAGTTTCAACACTATTACATAAGTCTTGTCTCACAAGCATCAACACAATATTATATCTCACATATCATGCAACAAAACTTGCCTATAACACAAGTTGAATAATACATCACCATATATCACAATTCTTGGGCATAATTCATATCTTTTCATTCATCATGGATCCTTCCATGTCTATTCAAGTCCAGTCTATCATTATGCATATGAAACATCATTAAAACTCACAAGTGTATATCAAAATATTTTCTAAACCTCCAGTGAGGTTGTCTACTACCTAGTCCACTATACAAATACACACACACACACGCATCAAGAGCTGGCCAAGGCACAAAATATCAAACTATACCAAATCTATATACACATATTCACAACATGCATATATACACTAATTCATCTAACTAAGCTTCATCATAGGCTTGGTGACCATTCACCATTCCTTGCTGCGGTCCAAGTCCACTGAAATACAACAACACTTAGGGTTGAACATATATATGTTAAATGACAGGTATTGAACTAGATTTCACCATTACATATAATATTACCTATCTAGTTCCACAATCATCATATTGAATCTGAATGAGCCAACCTAGGTCTTTAATCCCTGTATTTTTATCTATTTTGTAGGAAAAAGAGGAAAAATGGAGAAAGAAGAATGAAGTGGCCAAAAATTTGAGCAAGTTTGGAGCAATTCACTTAAGCGAGGCCAAATTCGCTTCAGCGAGTGACTCGCTTGAGCGTGGCTTTATTCACTTAAGTGAGATGAAGACAGAAAATAATGGAAAATTACTCGTTTGAGCGAGGCTCATCCCGCTCAAGAAAAAAAGAGGCAGAGACTTTAAGTTATCAACTCGCTTGAGCGAGGCTTGGCCCGCTCAAGCGAAAACAAAGTGGTTGCTTCAGGACCAATCTCGCTTAAGCGAGGAAACTCTCGCTCGAGTGATAACGTGAGGGATTAAGCAACTGGAAAGGGAACCTTCAAGATGAAGAAAACAGTTTTGCTTGAGCGAGGCCCATCTCGCTCAAGTAAGATTATTAATATATAAGGAATTTGCACACAGAAGTTAAGAGAGCTACTTTTGGAAAATTTAGATGACGGTCTCCTCTCTTTTTGGGATTTGACCTAGAATGCCGTAAAAGCTGTTTTTCTTCTCATTTTTCTCATTTTCTTGGTTTGTAATGGCTACCATGCGTAGCTAAAACTCTTTTTGGGATTCGATGAAGCCGATTCGAGCCTAACATACTTTGGCTCTCTCTCTCTCTCTATATATATGGTATTTTGTTCTATTGATTTTGGTATTTCATTGTGTTTAATGCTTGATTCTATTAGATAAATAGTTTCTTGATTCAGTTTTTCTTGAGTAGTTGGGAAATGATTCTTGAAAACCGATTTGAATGAAATACTTGATACGATCTGTTGTTAGGAATAGTTTCTGACGTATCGAATGCGTTAAACACCTGATTATAATGCCGGAAAAATCCTTAAAATGATTAAGGGATCAACGTTTTAGGAGTTTTCTTATGGATTTTGTAATCGAGGAATCGATACGAATGACTCTCGATTATTGCGTCAAAATTAATAGTTTCAAATGCCAGTTATATATGTATATCCAGGGTACGGCTAGGCGCGATAGATGATATCCAATCCCAGTTTCTCATCATCTGATTTCTCTTTATATACGTTGCTGTTTATGTTAGTTTTTAAGTTTAAATTTTACTTTTGCATCGAATCCATGTTTTTAAATCATATTCTCGCCTAAACTATTTGAAACTAAATATTTTAAATTACAACAACCCCCAATGTAACGACATCTGTTTAATACTATAATGGGTAGTGGATAACTTGGCACCACACACCCTATCACATATCAACACATGAATCATAATAAATTATCACTATTCACAATTCATCATTAATCATATTTCCATTTAATATATTTGCATAATCTCAAATTGCATCAATCACAACAATGCAAATCATAAGCTGCCTAACAACATCTGAATCTTAACATCTATATGCAAATGTATATGCATGCGGATCCAAATCTATTGATGAGATTTGCACTACAGTGTATAAATTTTCTCAACATATAATCAATTCTTTTTACCAGTACCAAAACTCTTGCCTATAATGTAACACTAGTCACTCTCAGTGACAACAACTCAACTCACGTGTTACGGGCTGACCTTGAACCTAATCCAAGGCGGTTGTGGAATCCAGAGGAAACCACACAGGGTCTTTGCCTATCCAAAGATTGTCCTCCCATCTGGGCTGACATCACATATGGCGCCCTGAATCCACTATTTGGTAATAGAGATGTTGACAACTAGTTAATAAAAAGTAAGGTGAATTTTTTTCGCTTGCATCATTTCTTAGGTAAGGCACACCACAAAATAAAATTTAAACGACTACTCTAGATTTAATTAAAAACATCCTATATATAAAGATCTGAGAAAGAGAATGTTTAAGCAAAAGGCTAATAAATTTTCATCAACATATAAGATTGTCATGCATTAAGTCCTCTACTACTCATATTAAACCTTAATCATTCAATCTCAAGGGTACATTCCCACAAGCTCACTCCAAGTCTAATAGTCCATAGTCATATGTAAATTCAACAAGGTCTTTCCCAGAGTCTACTTATATGACAATATCATTCTCATATACTAGATGAACATCGATCTTTACTTCTCACTTCTAGTCCTCTTTACAGGACCTTAACAAAGAATGAAACCACCTTAGTATTTTTCCAACATAACATGTTCCAATCTAACAACTCAAATCCAACATCTCATTCATAATAATCACATCATCCAAACTCCATTACTAGGTTCACATAACAACTTGGGTTGTCAATCAACATCCTTCATCTTACTAAGAAAATCATAATTCAAATCCCAATATCTCAAGTGTGTCAACAAGAGTTCAACAACTTCAATCATAAATTTTAAGCATAGGCATCTAAACAAATAGTCAAACTATACAAAATATTGCTATATACAAAACACTCTACAAAAGTGGTAAAATTATGGAACCCAAAAAAAATTACCGGCCAAGGCAAACCATCATACCCTCTTCACACTAGGCCACATCTTCAAAAAGTTCTCACTTCTCAAGTCAACCTATAACACAAGGCTAAAATGGACAACATGGAGAGTGAGTATATTTTCTCAATGATGAACAAGTAAAATCAACATGATAACATATACACAAGTAAAGGAAACTATACTAATTTCCATTCAACATTCAATTACATGAACATAGCACACATGCCAAGGTAACACCAACATCATTTCTTAATTCAAGTCACCCATAAGTCATAAACATTTTGGTATCTCATTTTAAATGCCATGATCTTAGAACTAATACATATGCCATACACTAAGATAATGCATATGCAACGGGTCTAACTTTCAATAATTCAATTCTTCTTTCATGTGCACACATCACTTTGATAATCACAACCACACATAGTTGTTCTAATATTTGACCCATGCAAGGTTTCTTTCTTAAGATCCCACAAGATCTTCACTTATGCCACATGCTAAATATCGTAACCACGTATAGTCGCTCACATAATCAACCTACGCAAGGTTTCTTTATCAAGATCCTATAAGATCCAAATTTCACATAATGCAATATTCTATGCATGCCATGGGATGTAAAAGAATGCATATGATAGTCTCAATTCTCACAAGAATTTCACACATTCATACTTAATGTCATTACACACTTTAAAAACCTTAAACAAGGCAAGCATTCAATCATGTTATCTCCCAAGGCATTCATTTAATTTCTAATCACTTTGAGGCATCATTCTATTTCAACATTTCACCAAGCCAAGAAAACACTTCATTGGATAATCACCCATGAATTCAAGTGGTATGTCAATAATCACATCAAGGCTCATAACCAACACATTTGCCAATCCAACATCAAATTATTCATGAGACACACTTCACATAATTTTCATATTTATACAACATCAATACCACTCAAGGCTATCATATAAGTATACACCAATACATGCATACATTATCAATAACATTGTCATACATTTAGAAAGTGAACTCCTTTCCTACCTCAAGGGAAGTGTTCCGTGGGGTTGGATGGGTTGGATGATCCCGCCTCATAAGAATGGTCAAAGCCTACATTTTAAATATACACAAGGCCACATCAAACATCACTCTAGTCAATCTTAACAACTAAGTCTCTTTTAGAGGCACATATGCATATTCATATATACAAAACTTAGTTAGGTTTATACCATTACCACCTTGGAGGCTTGAAGTTTAAGTTGTCATTATCACACTTTTCCAATGTCTTAAAGATTTAAAACTCACTATTTGCAATTAGACAAAATCCAAGGGGTTATTTATCAAGTTCTCCTTTACTTAGCAATTTTAGTCAATCTTTTTCTTTATCCTTTTAAGACAACTAATTGTCACTAATGGTCTTTAAATATTTAAGTGTCTTATTATAAGTCTTTGGAATCACCTATTATTCATAATGACTTTCTATTATTACCAATCTCAAGTAACACTCCAAAACCACAGTCATCTCTAATTTTATATCATGACTTAAATTCTTTAATCCACTTACATGACCAAGTCACCTATCACCTACAACAACATTCTCTAAGTTCAACTAGTAGCCTTTTTAGGCCTAATATAATCCAATGATATTTTCTAGGCCAACAATCCCTTGATTCTACCCTTAATGGTCCATGTTATCCATCCAATTCACTATCAACATTATACTTTTTCCTACCTCTTTTACTCAATGGCCCATCTAGTTCTTAAGCCACACTTACTAACACTTTCTCAATTCCATAATTATTCTCTTAAGTCCTAATATGCTCCAACAAATTTATTTATTCTAGTAACTTACCCATTCCTCACCAATTCACATTTTCCTACACCTAACTCATGACATATTTTACTCTTTGTCAACCAATAATTATCTAACACAAATTCTAATTAATAACCCACATCTAACAAGACTTTTCAAGCCCATTAATAAGGTCAACACATTTATGAACCTATTATTGTCACTTGTCATTTTTCTTACTTCAAGAGAACTTTTAAAGCCTACATTCTACCCTATACTTTCTACCAACATCAAATAAATTTTAGAGCATTACGTAAAGTCTCATAACTACTTTAAAATCATCCATAGGCCATTTCAAGTCTAAAACAAGATTTTTTCCTTAAATTAAAGTAAGCCCTTAATTTCTAATTTTGCCTTTAAGGCCAATCAATACCAATTTATTTATTTCAACAACAATTAATTCAATCCTAATAACTATTTCACATCAACTTCAAGCCACTAGAAGCATTATTCAATAACAACAACAAAAAATTCCCAGTGGTCACCTAACCTAAAGTTTTGAGTTTCACATGCATAACATCAATTTTTCCAACACTAATCACAACATCTTTAACACTTTATGCTACTAATTTAGAGTTTATTAAGGATTCATGACTTACCCCAAGGTGACCTTAAATCCCAAATTTAAGAGAGCAATGGAAGTGGAGATTGAGAAGCCCTAACACCAAATGCATAAACAAGCTTCTCCAAAATGCAAGTGAAGCTCCCTTGGACCCTAAAATTTCGTCACTTTCATGGGTGAGCACAAAGAGGATTTTTGGTTTTGGGACATGGTGAAGGGGAAGAAGAAGATGAATGGAAAAGGGAAAAGAGAAGTAAAAAGATGAAGCTTAGGGGTTCTAGGCACCTTACCTTAGTCTTCCTTCAAGAAAACTCAAAAAACTACCATGGAGGATTGCTCCATTTTCACGCCTAAATGAAGAAAGGGAGAGGAGGAGTTTTCGATTTTGGAAGGAGGGAGGGGGGACTGCTGGACCAAAAATGAGAAGAGAACAGAGAGGGAAAAATTTTTGTTTTTTATGCAAAATGACCACAATGCCCCTCATTTAAATTTTTTGGCTCCAAGGCCTATTTTTTGGAAATTCATCATCTTGGGCTTGAAATGCTAATGGAAACAGCCCTTCAAACTGCTGCACGGCCAGCCCATTAGTTGGAGGAAATTTTGTTACGTTTTGGTTCGAAAACGAAGCGTTTTGGCCACCCAGGGCCCCTTTTCCGTCTAATTAATTATCTATAAATTTTTCTAGGTTTATTTGTGTTTAACATAATTATTTTAGTGTTTTCTAATACTCAATAATTATTTTTGGGTTAGTGAGTTTTGAGGCCCAATTAAGGCCCGTTTCCCGAATCGGTCATTTTTCCGACGCTAAACGACGTCGATAAATTCTGAATAATTTGCGATAAATTCAACAAATGCCCAAATTAATTTAGCTTCATTTTTGGGGCATAAATATTCATTTCTAATAATTATCTTATGTATCTCTACACGTTTAGTTCGTCTCTGTGCTCTATCCGTACATCCTTCGTCGATTAAACGATGGCAGTAATTACCGTATTCGTCGTATTAACTAAAGGGGTTCCCAATTAGTTTTCTCTACGCGATTGGGATATCAGTTAATTATTTCCTATAATTATCCTATTTATTTCCTCTAATTAGTTAATTCTACATAAATTTTGAGATGTTACAATTCACCCATCCTAAAAGAAATTTCATCCTCAAAATTTATATACTTGAAGTAAATATCTTCGGGTATCGTTTCCTCATGTCATCCTCACGTTCCTACATAATAGTGCTCTCATGTCCATGCCTCCAAGCCACTTGCACAAGTGGAACCAATTTGCTCCGCAATCTCTTGGTAGAATGCCCAACAATCTTAGTAGAGACTGGAGGAATAGTTAGATCATCCCTGATCTCAACATCATCAACACTAAGCATATGTAAAGGATCAAACATATATTTCCTCAATTGAGAAAAATGGAATATGTAACACCCTCAGTTAAATAAGACAGACCCTTCTATAGGATCATCCTACTTAACTAAGAGATTAAAAGTTTTTAGAAAAAGTGAATTTTTTTACAAGAAAAATAATGGTAGATCAGTGGAAGCAAATAGTAGGTAATTCACATAGTCATTCACAAACTATAAGCAATTGTACTCTTAACAGAATAGGGCACGTAGGAACCTTTAAATACATACAGTCATCCATTGTCTTATTATTTATATATATATATATATATATATTCAACTACATATATCCTACTTTTATTGAGTGCTCCCAGTTGGTCCAACGTACTGCCGTTCTTTGTACTCCGGTTCTTGGTTTCCTAGCTCCTCTGTTATTATTAAACAGAAAGGGTGAGTATATACTCCAGACCCTGAAGGTTCCCGGTGCGGGCATATCCAGTCAACAGATAATATAACATTAATAATCCAATTAACATATTTATAACTATAACAATCAATAATGTTGCTATGGAATGCATGAGTTAGGTTCATTATAATTTATCTAAAGTTTAAGTCTCATGATGCATGTGGGCCCAATAAACCAATCCACCATCACCATTATCTCATTCTTTGGAAGTCGTCCTGCTCAAGTTGCCCTTAGGCACAACGTTTCCACACTAGAGCGATCGGAGCCCACCAAGTCCCCCAACCATTATTTAATCATCATAAGGTACGAATAGACTCACAAGTTCTAATCATTATATTATCCTGGGACTTGGCTCTACACGATCATAGTTACATTCCGTCATTTAGTCAAAGTACACCAGATTTGCATCGTCTGACCCGGCTTCAGGCGCGACTCTGATGCCATTGGGTTTCCGTCCCGGTTGTACTCCCAAGATTCTCCTCAAAGATCGGACGTGAATGTCCTCCAACGTACCCGGTGTATGCTCTAGTTTTAATCCTTCAAAAATATCTTTATGATGCAAAATGCATTATTTAAGTTTTATCATTACTTTGATCCCTGGGTATTTATGTGTTTCCAGCCTCGTAATATTTGTTCTCATGTTGTTAGGTCCCACCTATTTTTCAGACGTTGTAGGTTATTTTTATTATTTTATTTATTATTATTTTAGAAAATATATCGGTTATATCTTGGCTAAAATAATGCTTCGTTTAAAGAGTAAGTAGTGTGTTCCTTATTTCATTATTCATAACAAAAACAATAATAATATTAGTAACAAGAATAATAATAATAATAATGATAATAATAAGGCATCGTCTGTTATAATATAAAAAAAATGAAATAAAAGGAAAAATAAATACAGAGAATAAGGCGGCAGGGCCGACCATTGTATTTAGTAAAATAAATGACAAAAATTAAATAAAGCAAAAATAAATGTTAAGAATAAGACAGTAGAGTTGTGAGTTATAATATAAATAAGCAGAAATGAAATAAAAAGGGAAAATTAATACAGAGAATAAGGCGGCAGAGCCGTCCATTATAATATAGATAAACAGAAATAAAAGGAAAGATAAATGCAGAGAATAAGGCGGTAGAGCTAGCCAATATATTCGATAAAATAAATGACAGAAATTAAATAAAAGAAAAACAAATGTTGAGAATAAGGTGGCAGAGCCGTCCATTATAAGATAGATAAGCAGAAATAAAAAGAAAGATAAGTGCAGAGAATAAGGCGGGAGAGCCAGCCTTTAAGCTTAATAGTAAATAATAATAATAATAATAATAATCATAATCATAATAATAACAATGATAATAATAATAATAATAATAATAATAATAATAATAATAATAATAATAATAATAATAATCATATTCATAATCATAATTATAATCGTAATCATAATAATAGTAACAGTGATATAAATGGTCACCATCCATCCTTATTTCCTTGTTTATCTCGTCTTTCAAAACTTCCTCACTGGAATCCACATAGACACCCATGGTTCTTAATATTTTCACAATTCAATACCTAACATATCTACTTAATCATCATGGTTAGTAATAATCAACACAGCCAATTAATCATATACATAGCAATAAAAATATATAAAAGTAATATATAAAAATTAAAGCATCTTAATTTAACAACAATTCCCGAACCTGCCCTCGAAAAGGTAAGGATCAAAAGTACCTTAGTCTTTCCAAACACACGGTCCACCCCAGGATACCAGAGAATATACCCCTTTACCTCAGGTGTCGTATTTTTGTGATACTAGACGAGAGGGAGAAAATTCAACTTTCAAACCGTAGCTCCGATCGATGATCTGTCTTCGTAGTTAGACTCTACGTGATGATTAGACTTTTGATTTGCCAATATTCAAATGATTGGGCAAAAAAAGAGAGAGTGGAAGAAGTGGTAGAGGAAGAAGAAGAGTAGAGGTTCACGGTAGTCGGAGGTGGTTTTTGGTGAAGAACAGAGGTGGCTTAGTGTCAATAGAGGAGAGAGGGAGAGAGGGAGAGAGAGAGGGGCTGCATGAAGTGGGAGAGAAAGAGTGGTGCAGATTTTGAAGAGGGGTGATGCCATATTTATAGGAAAATCTGGCCACCGGGTCTAAATTTAATTGGTACCAATTTTGAATAGTTAATTTTAAAAGAAAACAAGAAGTTACTTATAGTTACGGTTAGAATATGAAAAAGTTTGCAACATGAAAGTTATAGATCTGCTCTTTCTCTTTGAAGCGATATATGGTATGTGAAAATCTGACACCCGGAGCAAAAGTTACGCTAAAAACAGAGAAAAATCAGAGTTGGTGTAATAGTTCTTTTTTGAAAGATAATTCTGCCGCGCAAAATCCGTTGTGAATTAGCTTTTGGTTTCTTCATGAAAGTTGGAGGATTTTTTGATACGAAACCATGAAAAAAAGAACGAAGTCATTTTGACATCGTATGAGACAGATATTCGCATTTTTCTATAGGGGGTACTATTTTATGTGAAAATCACTATTTCTCTGAAAGGTTTCGCTTTTCGGGGATGATTGAGTAAGAACAAGCTTGCAAGTTCTTTATGAGAATTGTAGAGGAATTTAATACGAGAACAAAGAAATTACAACGAACTGATTCTGAGCTCGTATGAGAAAGTTATGATTTTTCTAAGAATTTAACAAGATCAAATAACGGGTTTTTCAAGTTTGGTGATGATAGATCACGAAATAGAGTTTGAGGCTAGAAATAAAGTTTGTCAGGTTTTTCATAACAATAAAACTGAGATTAAAATTTCTTAATTTTGACCTCATATGAAAAAGTTATGCCCAAAATAGGAAAGATATTTGAGTTGAATTCAGAGGTTCCTATTTAACTAGATAATTTTTCTAAGAAACGAGGTTGATGAGGTCCGAATTAGAGTTTGGGCTCTTCAAGAAAAGTGTTTGATTTGTCAAAACAGTTCATTAGGGACTCTCCGTGCTGAAATTGGATATCCTAAAGTGTAGAAATAGATAATTATGGACCTCTTTTCGGTATGAATCAGGTGTCTAGGAATTAACCCAATGAATGATGGTACAAGTCTAATTAGTTTATTATATCAGTGTTAGATATAGGATTGGATTGTCAATTCTTGACTACCTGCAGGGTCTTTTATTTACTTTTTATCACTTATAAAACTTCCATACTTCAAGATTTACAAGGTTAAGGCTGCTTACTAAAAATAGGGATGTTACAGAATACATCGTGAAGATTCACCAAATGAGGCGATGCGGTAAGCAACCTCACCGATCCGCTCCAAAATCTCATATGGACCATAAATCTAGGGCTTAACTTTCTACTCTCAAGGCTCTACCAACACCTTTGTCATGAGAAACTTGTAGGAATACATGATCTCTAACTTGAAACTCAAGTGGCTTCTTCATCTTATCATAATAACTCTTCTGCTGGTCTTGAGCAATTCTTATTTTCTCTTGGACCATCCTAATTTGCTCTGTGGTCTCTTCAACAATTTCAGGCCCTAAGGCCAAATTCTCACCAACTTCTAGCCAACATAAAGAGTCCTGCATTTCCTTCCATATAACGCCTCATATGGTGCCATGCCAATGCTAGAATGGAATCTGTTATTATAAGTGAACTTAATTAGAGGCAAATACTTCTCCTATGAGCCATCGTGCTCTAGAACACGTGCACATAACAAGTCCTTAAGATCTGAATGGTCCTCTCGGATTGCCCATCCGTCTGAGGGTGATAAGCTAAACTCAGCTTCAATCTAGAGCCCATTGCCTCATGTAAGCTCCCCCAAAACCGGGAGGTAAAACATGGATCTCTATCAGAAACAATACTAGAGGGCACCCCATGCAATCTCACTATCACCTTGATGTACAAGTGTGCCAAATTCTATAAAAAACTCTTCATGCTAATCGGTAGGAAATGCATGTTGTTCAAGTGGCCTCAATACTCAAGAGGGGGGAGGGTGAATTGAGTTTTAAAACTTTTGGTTGGAATGCCTTTGAAATTGATTTTTATAACCAAGTTAATGAGAATATGCAAGTGAAATTAAGAAGAGGATAATATGCAAAGCACTATAATGAGAAGTATTGCTGAAGCAATTTTCCCAAACACCTGGTGGGCAGTATTTGAAGAGTAGCAAATTAAGCAAGTTCAAGTGTGCTCTTCACAAACAATCAACAATAATCAATTAGCAAGCAGTATATGAAAGTAAGGAGTAAGGAAGAGAAGCTTGCAAACCGATATAACGAGTTCCACCCAATCCGGTGTACGTCTCGCCTCTAAGCAACCCACTTAGAGGATTTCACTATTAAAGATTTGAGATACAAGCTTTGAGCAATTGCAGCTTCCTAGTGTCCCACACTCAAGAACTCAATCCTCACAAGCAAAGGGCAACCCACCCAATCTCACAATCTCTCAATACCCAAAGGTTGAACCCCAAACTTTGTGACCACTCAACCTAGAGTGAACAACCACTCAACCTAGAGTGAATCCCTTGTGTTTGGTGTTGTGTTTACAATCAATACACTCTCTTAATAGAGTAGATACACAAATGAAAGCTCTAACCAATTCTAACTCTCAAGATGAGAGGATATACAAATGTATTTCAAGATACAAGAAATAGGGCTTACAAAGCACAAAATAGAGTAAAGGATTTGTAGCTTCTTGTTGTGTCTTTGTGCTTATGTTCCTCTTCAATTTATAGAGCCAAAATAGCTGTTGAGGTGTGCCCTTCGTTCTTCATAGCCGTTGCACTCAGTGGAAATTTGAAGAATGGTGGAGACATGAGCTGGTTTCCCACTTAAATGTGTTTTTCCACTAGCGTAATCGATTACACCCTCGCGTTGTAATCGATTAGCTTCAAGTCAGAGAGTCACTAATCGATTATTTCAATTCCTGTAATCGATTAGCATCTATACCTGATGCATTTAATTTGATTTCGCAGCTTCCTAATCGATTAGCATGTCTTGTAATCGATTACCTTAATTCCAGTGGCTTCCTAATCGATTGTATAGCTTTCTTAATCGATTAGACATTATACCTGATACATTTAATCCCATTTTTGATAATTGTAATCGATTAGCTTCAAATGTATAATCGATTATTTTAATTCCAGTGAGTTCATAATCGATTATTACAAGTGTGTAATCGATTATCTTAATTCCAGTGACTTCATAATCGATTATCTTTATTCCCATAATCGATTAGCTTCAATCCTGATGCAGTTTCTTCCAAAACAGAAAGCTCCTAATCGATTAGCATAAGTGACATAATCGATTATCTTCGCTGTTACTTAGCACCTGATTCCATATCTTTGTTTTTGCATAGGTTTCTTCAAGAGTGTTTTGTCATTATCAAAATCTTTGAACATCCTTGAACCTGTATACATATTCAAACACAATGCATACTCTTTGTCAATCAGTCCATAATCACCCAGATCTCATCATAGTTAGACCTTGTCCTTGGCAATTGGGACACAAAGTCTATAGCAATAGCATCCCACTTCCAAACCAGGATATCAAAAGGTCTCAAGGTACCAGAAGGTCTCTGATGCTCTACCTTCACCTTCTGATATATTAGGCATGAAGCTACATAGTTAACAATACTCCATTTCATTCTGGGCCACCAGAAGTTCTTCTTCACATCTTGGTACATCTTAGTTGCACCGAGATGGATACAAAATATGCTTTTGTGGGCCTCCTCAAGCACAATGCTCTTCAAGTCACCAAAGGAAGGTACATAGACACGACCTTTCACACGCCATATACCATCAACACCTTCTACAAGGAATAAGTTCTTCTTGCCTTCCTAAGATCTCCTCATCTCCTCCAAATACTCATTATCTACTTGCCTTCTTTTCACAAGGTCTAGGAACTCATTGCGCACCTTCAAGGTAGCAAAACACATTTTCTTTGTGGATTCAATTTCGGTCTAGACATTCAAATTGTGAAACTCTTCAATTAACTCAAGTTCTTTGACCATTTTCGTGACCGGGGTCCCGGGTCATGACACGAACTGGGAGAATGCAATTATAAAGAAAAATGAAACCGTATTGGAACAAGGCCCTTAGGAGGCCTAAAAAAAAAACAAAAGGGTTCAGGGAGTCGCCACTAATATTTATTAAGGAAAATATCAGGAAAACCTTTAAATGACACTGGTTTTTAAAATGAGATTCTGTTTGGTCCGAGAGTCGAATTATAAGTGGGGAAGGTATTAGCACCCGACACTGTCCGTCCTAAAATGGTTACCCAAATTGATCATGTATATTTTTTTAAAAAATGATTATTAAATATTTCATTCTTCATAAAGAATACAACCATGATAGATGTTATTTATAGACAATATACACATGAACAAAATAATAATAAGGACATTTTGAAAAAAATATAAACAAACATAAAATAAATTAAATAATAGGACACATCACCCAAGTTTCATTCTTTGAGTTCAAAGGAAAATAAATAAACAAGTAATTAAAAGACAGTAAAATAAAATAAAAAAATAAGACATCTCGTCTAAATTATCTTTCTAGTAATTAAAAGACAATCCATTAATTTTACCAAAAAATACATGGTTAAATTTTTTTTAAAAAACAAATAAATAAATGAAAAGGTAAAATAGATAGATATAAGAAGGAAAATAGAACTAAATACATCGATATGAAAATAAAGAAATGTATACACTTAATTAATTAAAATTAACAAGTGAATCTTATTCAATCATTTTTTGAAAATAAGGTTAATAAGACGTCTCATCCAAATTAATCTCATTTCAAACTTAAAAGAAAGATAAATAGATAAATAAATAGGTAAGAGGGGAAACAAGATAATAATAATAAAATAATCACCTATAAAAAAACTTAAGAAATTATATAACATGATAGACAAATGATTATGTAAAAGATAACTACAAAATTATTGTGAAGAAAAAATAAATAATTGCAAAAAATTAAAGTTTAGAAAAATAAAGTGTGAAAAAATAAAGTGTAAATAAATAAGTAAATAAAAATAAAAATGCAGAAAAATAAATAAAGAAAAATAAAAGTGTAGAAAAATAAATAAAAGTGCAAAGAATAAATAAATAAGCAAATAACTATAGAAAAATAAAGTGTAGAAAAATAAAAATAAAAGTGTAGGAAAATAAATAAATAAATAATAAAAGTACAGAAAAATAAATAAAAATAAAAGTGTAAAAATAAATAAAGAAAAATAAAAGTACAGAAAAATAAATAAATAAACAAGTAACTACAGAAAAAGAAAGTGCGGAAAAATAAAGTACAGGAAAATAAATAAATAAAAAATAAAAGTGAAGAAAAATAAATAAATAAAAATAAAAGTGGAAAAAATAAATAAATAAAAATAAAAGTACAGAAAGATAATAAAGAAAAATAAAAGTACAGAAAATAAATAAATAAACAAATAAATAAATAACTGTAGAAAAATAAAGTGTGGAAAAATAAAATGCAAATAAATAAATAAAAATAAAAATGCATAAAAATAAATAAATAAAAATAAAAGTGTAGAAAAATAAATAAGAAATAAATAAAAGTGCAGAGAATAAATAAATAAACAAATAATTGTAGAAAAATAAAGTGTAAAAAAATAAAATGTAGAAAAATAAATAAAGAAAAATAAATGGAATAAAATATGATATCACAACACAATATTACCAAATAAAATAATAATGATAACAAATGTCAAATAAAATATACGAAAAGAAAATAAATGAAATTATGATCCTAATTATGACAATCAAATTATAAATAAAATTCCACAAGGGAAAATTGCAATATTAATAAAATAAACATATATTAAAGAAATAAATAAATATTCTCATATTTATTAAAAATACCTTAGTACAAAAACAATTAAAGAGGAACCAGAACGAAATTCGGGAGATCGATTTTGTGTAGATTTCCCTTGCTTTTGGCTTCATTTGAACTCGATTTAAGGGTGTTTGGACACCGGTTACAGGACTCTTACAGTAATTTTGGTCACAAAACTCGCATACTAAAACATAATAGAGTAACACAGGCACACTTTCGTAACCACATTTCAATACCTCTATTTTTGAAAACAAACTTTTCTAAAAAATCACATAAAAATATATCACTCTTTTCTCTCTTCCTCCTTTTTCTTTTTCCTTTGCATCCTCCTCAATTTATAGAGAAAAATTTACCTTGGATCCTTCATGACATGCCATCACTTTCCTTCTTTTCTAAATTATTAAAATTTGATGTCAATTTCCTTAATTTTCTCCAATTATGCAACCAAATTGGGTCCCACCTTAATAAATCACCCTAACTTCTCTTTTATTTCTTTTTTCTTTTTTTGGACCTTTTTTGTTTTGGGCCCATTTTTTATTTTTTTTGTTTTATTTTTTTGGATTTTTTGGGCTCATTTTCAGACTTTTTTTTGGCCTTTTTGGTCTATTTTTGTTTTTTTCTGAATTGATTTTTATGGGCCATTTTATTTATATTTTATTTTATTTTTGAATATTTTGAGTACAAATGAGTAATCACTTACTCTTATGGAAACATAAACTATTTTAGAATCTTAAAATTATTTATTACACATTGGGACATAAATAAAATACCCAATAAAGAAAAAGTACTACCCATACTACACGAAGCAAGAAGGTAGTCATAAAACATTAGTTTTCTGCCCTTATTCTTTGCTCTTGGCTTCGACACCTATTGGCCATTGAGAAAAATCATGGAAGAAGGTTGATGAAAGGAGAAGTGTGGTAGGAAATGAGGAGAGATTGAGTATTTATAGAAATGGAGAAGGTACTATTCTGACGGTCACTATGCAATTTTTTTAATATTTTTTTAAAATTTTAATTTTTTTTATCTGGATAAAAGTAGGTGTTCACATTATTGATGAAAGAATATGAAATTTATTCATATTATTGATGTGAAAAGGAAGTAAAGACGTGAACACCGTTAAGAATTCAAGAAAAGTTTGGAGGCTTTTCACAGAAAACAAATAAACTGAGTCCCCTTTAAGTTGAGGGAACTTTGACAATAAACAATTTAAAGGTGGTACTAGAAGCTTTTGATAAGAAGTAAACAACCAAAAGGTGTTGCCACAGGCTTTGATAGGACATTTAAGGTGATACTTTAGACTTTCCTTTGGGGACAGAATGGTATTTGAGGTTTTACCAGGTACATAAAAAAATTCAAGAATATGTTTGATGTTTTCATTGGAAATTAAGTTGCCTAGCGTGTATACCCGAGGTTTCCGACAGAAAGTGACAATTTAGAGGAGTTGCCTTAATATTTGCCCTTGAAAATGAACAGCCTAGGGATGGGTACCTGAAGCTTTGAAGGAAAATAAATGACATAGGGGATTACCCCAACGTATTTTGACTGGACGACATAGCTTAAGAATAGGTACCTGAAGCTTTGAAGGAAAATAAATAACATAGGGGGTTGCCCCAACGTGTTTTGACTGGACGACATAGCTTAGGAATAGGTACCTGAAGCTTTGAAGGAAAATAAATGACATAGGGGGTTGCCTCAACGTGTTTTGACTGGACGACATAGCTTAGGAATAGGTACCTGAAAGGAAAATAAATGACATAAGGGGTTGCCCCAACATGTTTTGACTGGACGACATAGCTTAGGAATAGGTACCTGAAGCTTTGAAGGAAAATAAATGACATAGGGGTTGCCCCAACGTGTTTTGACTGGATGACATAGCTTAGGAATAGGTACCTGAAGCTTTAAAGGAAAATGAATGACACAGGGATTGCCCCGACGTGTCTTGACTAGACAACATAGCCTAGGAATGGGTACCTAAAGCTTTAAAATAAATGACACAAGGGATGCCTTGATATATATTTTTTTTAGTAGCCTAGGAATGAATGACTGAGGCTTGGACATAAAGTAAGACCTAGGGGGAAATGTTTCTGACACTGTGACTTACGGTGAAGGATATATGTTCGACTTTTGCAAGAGGAAATTGGATGGTATGAAATTTAAAATTTGTACTCAAGAAGAATGTGTTCTTGAGGTTGAGACTTTTTGAAGGACTGAGATTTAAAAGAGGCTGACTTTTTAGTCATATGGCTCACTAGGGATTCTAAGTGAATACAAGGATTCTTATATTAAACTTTTTATCTCAGTAAACCACCTTTACTGGGGTTAGGTGATGGACTGGAACTATTGATTTTGACTCTTCATGGGGAACATTTGTTCTTGTTATAGCCTATCAGCTGGAGAAAATATGAGAATAATCTTTGGCTGACTTTCTTGTAGCATGTTTGACCACATCTTGAATCCTTTTGAGAACTACGGGAAAAGAAATTGGGGGGCATGCCAAAGGATTCAAAGGATAATACCTTATAATTTCAATCCAAACTTTTGGAGAACATAAAGACTACCCTATCATTTTAGAGTATTCTCAAGCATAATACTTCTTGACTGCATCTGAATTGACCAGGAAAGATAACTCCTCACCGTCCATGTTCGTCAAAATCAAAGCTCCTCCAGAAAAGGATTTCTTTACGAAGAATGGTCATTCATAATTTGGCCTCCATTTGCCTCGGTGATCATTTTGATTTGGCAAGATCTTCTTTAGTACCAAATCACCTTCATGAAATTGATGAGGTCACACTTTCTTTTCGTATGCCTTCTTCATATGCTTTTGGTATAACTACCCATGACAGAGAGCGGTTAACCTTTTCCCGTCAATTAAATTTAGTTGATCATACCGAGATCAAACCCATCCAGCTTCTTCTAATTTAGCGTCCATGATTACTTTTAAAGAAGGAATTTCCACTTCTATTGGTAAAACAACTTCCATACCATTTACCAATGAGAAAGGTGTTGTCCCTGTCGAAGTTCGTACAGAGGTACAGTACCCATGTAAAGCAAAAGGAAGCAACTCACTCTAGTCTTTGTAGGTTTCAACCATCTTTTGTATTATTTTCTTTATGTTTTTGTTGGCAGCTTCCACCGCTTCATTCATCTTGGGTCTGTATGAAGATGAATTGCGGTGTTCGATTTCGAATTCTTTGTAGAGTTCATCCATCATTTTATTATTCAGGTTTGTGCCATTATCAGTGATGATCTGATTTGGAAAACCATATCTGCAAATCAATTCCCTCTTGATGAATTTCACCACAACATTCTTTGTCACATTGGTATAGGAAACTGCTTCAACCCACTTAGTGAAGTAATCAATGGCTACAGGAATGAAATGATTCCCATTTGATGCTTTTGGTTCAATGGGACCAATAACATCTATGCCCCACATAGCAAAAGGCCAAGGTGCAATTAATACATGTAGAGAAGATGGTGGTGCATGAATGTTATCTGCATAGGTTTGACATTTGTGACATTTCTTGGCATAATTATGACAATTATTTTCCATCGTCATCCAATAATATCCAGCTCTGAGAATTTTCTTTACCATTGAGTGTCCATTGGTATGTGTTCCGAAAGGTCCTTCATGAACATCCTTCATGATTTTGTTAGCTTCCGTCGCATCAACGCAACGAAGGAGAACGTAATCATAATTCCTCTTGTAGAGTGTCTTACCAGTCATAAAGAAATTCATGGCCAGGCGCCTGAGAGTTCTTTTATCATTTTCTGAAACACCAGGGGGATATTCTTGATTTTGAATGTAATTTTTGATGTCATGAAACCATGGTCTCCCATCGGGCTCTTCTTCTATCACATGAAAATATGCAGGTTTGAGATATCTTTCAATCTCGATGAGGGGCATGACACATTCCCTACTTACGTTGAACATGGAAGCCAACATGGCCAAAACATTGGCTAACTGGTTATCATCCCGAGGAATACGATGGAAAGAGACTTCATTAAACCTTTTGATTAGTTCCATGATGTGAACTTGATAAGGAATCAATTTGTCATCTCTAGTACCCCATTCTTCTTTCAACCGATGAATCACCAAGGCGGAATCTCCATATTGTAGGGATTTCACCCTTGCTTCAAGTGCTACCTGAATTCCCAAAACACAAGCTTCATATTCTGTAATATTATTGGTGTAATTAAAGCAAAGTCTAGCAGTGAATGGGAAAAGTTTGACATCTGGTGAGATTATAATAGCTCCAATACCATGCCCTAATACATTCGATGCCCCATCAAACATCAAAATCTAGGTTTCTTTGAAAACTTTTTCTCTTCTGACAATATCATGATGTCCTCATCAAGGAATTCAAATGACATAGGTTGGTAATCATTCAAGGGATGGTGTGCCAAGTGATCAGCTAAAGCACTCCCTCTTATAGCCTTCTAGGTGACATGAATGATATCATACTCAGTCAAAAGAATCTACCAATGAGCTATTCTTCCCGTTAGAGCTGGTTTTTCAAAGATATACTTGATTGGATCCACCTTAGATATCAACCAAGTAGTATAAGATAACATGTACTACCTTAGGCGATGAGCAGCCTATGCCAATGCACAATAAGTTCGTTCCACAGTGGAATATCGTGCTTCAGTGAACTTTTTACTCAAATAATAAATGGCGTGCTCTTTTCTCCCAAACTCATCATATTGTCCCAGCATAGAACCCATAGATTCATCTATGACTGTCAAATACAACAGGAGTGGTTTTCCCGGAGTTGGAAGAACCAGGATCGGTGGGGCTTGTAAGTATTGCTTTATTTTGTCAAAGACCTCTTGATAGTCATCATTCCATTGTACCGGTTGACTTTTATGAAGCAACTTAAAGATTGGATTACATACAGCTGTTAGTTGAGAAATGAAACGTGCTATGTAATTCAGTCTTCCAAGGAATCCTCGTACTTCTTTTTTAGTACTAGGAGCAGGCATTTCCATGATCGCCTTTACTTTATCAGGGTCTATTTCAATCCCTCTTTCATTGACTATGAATCCAAGTAACTTTCCAGATCTAGCACCAAAAGTGTATTTGGCCGGATTCAATCTGAGTTTGAACTTTCTTAGATGTTTGAAAAGCTTTCTTAAGTCATTGATGTGGCCTTCTACTATTTTAGATTTAGCAATTATGTCATCCATATAAACCTCTATCTCCTTATGCATCATATCATGAAACAAGGTTACCATAGCTCTTTGATATGTTACCCCAACATTCTTCAGACCAAAGGACATCACTTTATAACAAAAAGTTCCCCATAAAGTGATAAATGTTGTTTTCTCCATATCCTCGGGTGCCATCTTAATCTGATTATATCCAGAAAATCTATCCATGAATGAGAAGATAAAGTACTGAGCTGTGTTGTCAACCAAAATGTCAATATGTGGTAGTGGGAAATCATCTTTGGGGCTAGCCCTATTCAGATCTTGATAGTTTACGCACATTCGCACTTTCCCATCTTTCTTAGGAATTGGGACAATCTTGGCTATCCATTAAGGATATTTTGCAACAGCTAGGAAACCCGCATCAAACTGTTTGGTGACCTCTTCTTTGATCTTTAAAAGCATCTCAGGTTTTATCCTTCTTAGCTTTTGTTTTATAGGAGGACATTCTGGTTTCAATGGTAACTTATGCTCAATAATACTAGCATCCGATCCCGGCATGTCTTGGTATGACCAGGCAAACACATCATTAGACTCAATTAACATCTCAATCAGAATTTTCCTTTGCTCGATGCTTAGAGAAGTACCGATCTTAAGTTCTCTTTTATTTTCTTCACAATGATTTCTAGATGGGGATAAATTTCTTTAGCTTCCTGATCTAGCAACCTTAATAATTCAGGGGAAGGTTCATTGGACTCTTTGTCCTCCTCACTTGTTGGATCAAAATCATGATAGGAGAAAGCAATTTTATTATTTTGAGATTCAATTTCAGATCTGTAATTTAATTAATAAAAAGGAAAAATAAGGAAAATAACAATTGAACTTAATATTCATTCATTTGAAATGATAAAGGAAACATGCTTTTGCCCTTATTGAAAATTCATCCTAAGGCTTTAGGCATGGCTAAAGGATCCAAACAGAAACCTACAAAGTGAACAATTACTTTGAAGTGAAATTTAGGATCTCTGGAAACTCAATGACTTCCCAATTACACAGCACAGTATCTAAAGAACAAGGGTAAATCAAGTCATCTTCAGCCTTGGAATCATCATTGACGACTGCCACTTGGTCTGGAGACGTCAAGCCTGCGCTCCTGAAGCTTTGATAAAGGTCACAGATAGTGATCCTTGCAGTTAGGGGTTCCCAATTTTCTAGCTGTACAAGTCATTTTTCTCTTTTATCAGCGAAGACCTTCACTTTTTCCATTGGCGAGGGCTGATATCCTAGCCCAAAGCTATTCTTGTTCTCCTTAACCCATAACGGTTCTACTCCTCAATCAAGCATCTTCCCAAGCCCTTTCCCTGGCTGGAATCCAGATTTCATCATTACTTTAGCCACCATCATAGAAGCTTTGGAAGGATAAGCTAGTTGTAACCCTTTACTCACATAAGTGGTATGCGCAATTTCCAACGATTGGAAGGAAGTTTCAAGACTCTCTTCGGCTGCTTCTATGTATGGAGTTGACATGGGCTTGCTAATGAGGAAATCTTCCTCACCAGAAACAATAATTAGCTTGTTGTCTACTATAAATTTTAGCTTTTGATGGAGGGTAAATGGAACCACACCGGTAGAATGTATCCAAGGCCTCCCCAATAGGCAACTATAGGCAAGATTGATATCCATCTTTTGAAACAAAACATTGATAGTGTAGGGGCCCACTTGGATGGGGATCTCAATATCTCCGATGACCTCTCTTCGAGTGCCGTCCAAAGCTCTTACTACCATTGAGCTTGGCTTCACATATGTCCCGTCAAACGGGAGTTGATTCAAAGTGAACTTTGGCATGATATTCAGAGAGGAGCCATTGTCAACTAGGGCCTTGGCTAGGATATAATCCCGACATTTTATAGAGATACGTAATGCTCTGTTATGACCTCTCCCTTCAGTAGGTGTTACTTCATCGGTGAAAGTTAAGTAGTCCTTTATTGCAATGTGCCCCACCATCCCTTCAAACTTCTCTGGTGAAATATCTTTTACGACATGTGCTTTGTTCAGGACTTTCAACAACATTTCGCGATGTGGTTCTGAATCCAATAAGAGAGACAACAAGGATATCTTAACAGGAGTGCGATTTAACTGGTTGAGAACTTGGTATTCACTTTGCTTAATGAATTTCAGGAATTCATAATCATCTTCTTCTGTTATTCCCTGGGGAGGGTCTTATTCCTTTTCTTTACCACAACTTTCTTTTTCATTTATAGGCACATCCTCCTTTCTCAAGTTTTCAAGAGCATAAATTCGTCTTCTCCTAGTCATTCCACTCATCCCCAAAGTATTGGTTACCGAGGATGATGATTCTTTTGGGAGTTGAGGGATTACATCCACCTCATACTTCCATGGTACTGCATGGGTATCTTTGTACAAAAATGGAGATGGGGTCCTAATTGTCAAGGACGAATGTTGAATAACAGGCTGAATGCCTTTGTCATAATAGAGCACTAGAGGCTTTGGCGTACCTAGGCTAACTAAGCTAGAGTCGTATTCTTCTTGGATCATATTTACACTTTCACGAGGACGACAGTAAATCTCTACCAAATATGTGTCCAATAATCCTTACAAGGCATCAAGAAAATTAGGATCAGTGGACACTTGATCAAGATCGAGATTTGGAATTTTGATTATCATTCATCTCTTGCAAAGTTGAGTGTATATCCAAGGAAAAGAGTTTCTCACTTTCGCTACTCTTTTTACACGACTAATTCCTTTATCTTCCAAAACTATATTTACTCCTAAGGTCCCATGATCAGGTAGAGGGTTGGCCAAGATATTTGGATTTCCTTCTTGAAAATTGAGCCATTTTGCCCTAATCAAGTCTCGGACCTTGTATTTAAAGGTGATGTAGTTTTTCATTGAACGACCCAGTGCTCCACCATGATAATCATATTTGGCATTAGGGTCGTATACCTTAGGATACGGTGGTTCCACTGGTTTCAACGGGCAAGGTACTACCAAAGTATTCTTGATGAGAAGTGGTAACAATTCAATATATGACATGAGAATTGGGTCGAACTGTATAGGTGCATGTTCGTTGTTTGGTTTTCTGGATGTGGGAGTTTTATTAGGATTAGGTACCCACTGTTGTGTTAAAGGTGAGGGATTTCTGAAATTTTGGTTAGGTGGTGGTTGATAAGGCTGTGGATATGGAAATAATGGGGTTCCAGAAGCGGTAGCTATGTATGGATGAGGTCTATAGGATGGATAGGGTGGTTGGAAAACATATAGATGTTGGTAGATGGTGGGATTTAGTGGCCTTAGGTTGCCGTATACAAAATTTGTTTCTCTGCCTCTTCTTTTTACTACCCCAGCTGTGATCTTCCCTGCTGTGGATGTTCTAGATGCTCCTTGGGGAACTTTGCCAGTTCTCATCTCACTTTTAATTCTTTCTCCAATCATTACTATATCAGAGAAGTTTGATGAGACACTCTCAAGTATTCTGTCATAGAAGGGTGCCTAAAGAGTATCAATGAACATAGCAACAAGCTTTTTTTCGATCAAAGGTGGTTCTACTTGGGCTGCTAATTCTCTCCACTGTTGAGCATATTCCTTGAAGGATTCATTTTCTCTTTTGGACATATTTTACAACTGGAGTCTATCCGGTGCCATGTCCATATTGTACTTGTATTGCTTAAGAAAAGCATCTGTCAAGTCCTTCCAACATGGGATACGTGTCCTTTCAAGATGTGTGTACCAGCTAAAAGCCGGCCTAGCAAGACTGTCTTGGAAGAAGTGGATTAGTAGCTTCTCATCATGAGAATCTGTAGTCATTTTCTGACAATACATTGTCAAATGATTGCGTGGACATGTGGTACCCACGTATCTGTTAAATTCGGGCAGCTTGAACTTTGAAGGGATAACTACATCTGACACCAAGCACAATTCAACAACATTTGTTGTACCTAGACTGTTTCCTCCTTCGAAAGCTCAGAGCCTCTCTTCCAACCACTCTATTTGCCCTCTTAGCAAAGAAACTGACAGTATTTGGATTCATTGTACCGAGGGGAGCATTTTGGGCAGGATCTTGATGGACAGACAGCTGGTGTGTCATATGTAGGTAGGCATGTTAGAATGGGTTGAATGGCGTAGTTAGGTGTATGATATTGGGTTATGGGGTGGTTTTTGGTTGAGTTTGAGTATTTTGGGGAATGGTTGTTGTTTGATTGGTAATTGGAGGGTTAGATGTCTGGGGGTTAGGAATTTTTTGGGCGGCGGAAGGATTTTCCTGAGTAGGATTAGGATTCATAGTGTAATATCCTCGAGGTAAACCGTATAGAGGCCATACATATGTTTGTTGAGCATTCCTGTCTTGGGAAACAAAATATGGAAATAGCATACCATAAGGCGGGTGCTGGATGGGTTGAGATTCCATTACTGGAGCATGGTTGTTTGCATGTATGGTCAAGGGTATAGGATTCCCTTCCTGATCTTGCATGGTAGCATCAGGATCCCCACTTACTGTGGAGGATCCTCTTTCTGTGACCTTCTTCTTTAGAACCTGGCCATCTTTACCATTTGCTCCTTGAGCTGATTAACCTCATTCCTTAAATCATCCACAGTAGATGGTTCCGTCTCTGCCATGAGCCTTGCTTGCAGTCTAGTTCTATAAGGATGCTTTGAACCCTCTGTACCTGTGATGTAGGTAAGTACAAAGAAACCCCCTTAGCATAAACAACAAAATTTTGTTAAATAATGTAAAGAAACATAAAGTAAATGAATTTTAAACATCGGTAAGCACAAATAAACTTTTCTTTTAGAATGTCTTATTCTAAAGTACTAAGTTAAGAAAAATGGAAATTTAACATGAGATTTATAAATGAAAATTTAACATGAGATTTATTCATTATTCAACAACAAGTTCCATTATTTGTTACAACAAATCAATTTTCTCTCGCCCTCGCAATTAAGACCTTCATTTCATCTAATCTCCCCTTGCAGTATTAAATGAAAGTTATAACTTCTTTTGGTATAGAAAGTGGATTCACCATTGCTTCAGCTTTCTTCAACAGGTAAGGAATATCTCCAAGTGTTCTATTAGCAAGACCAGCCAAATTAGAAAAATGGTTTTTCCAAGAATAGACAAGACTATCCATCTCAACCCTCCCTAGCGTCATTAAACGTGTAATCTCTTCATATCTCTCTTTATCTTCCATGGCTTGCCATTTCTCCTCATTTATCTCACGCTCATAAGCATTGACGACATCCTTGACTTGTCATTCCAATTCATCAATTCGTGCTTGCATAAGGTCCTTCTGAGCTTGAGCTTCCTCTTTTGTCTTGGCTAAGATTTCTGTAATCGCCTTTTGTCAGCCAATATATCATCCTTTTGCTTTTCTCTGGTTTTCAACTGACTGTTCACTGTTTGGAGGCATTGATCCAATTGCCTCGTATATTATCTATCCATTCTCTGCTTCTTACTGATATCTTCAAAGGCAGTTTCTAATTCATACCTTTTCCTCTTAAGGGAAACATTGTTTTGTTGAGCCTTGATTAATGCATCCTCTAATACTTGGTTTTTCTCCGTCATTTCAACTAGCTTACTTTTCAAGTTTTCAATCTCCTCTCTTTCAATGGGAAGTGTATTTTTCACATGAGCACTGTGATCTTTGAAGGGTAACTTGACAATAGCTACCCTATTTGAAATCCATTGGTGGTAACCTCTGTTTGTAGCATAACTTCGGACACCCAACTCTTTTCCTTTTCTATGGACCTTGGCCCAAGTGTAACATCTTGTTTTTAATAATAGTTCTATTTTGTAAATTATGAGGTATGGAAGGTCTTAAGTGATAATCAATGAATAAAACACCCAATGGATGGCTTATATTACTTCAAAAATTCCATTTTGGAGTATAATTATGGAATTTATATAGACCTTTAGATATAATATTCTTTTTCCGAGTGGAAATGCCTTAGAAAGAACTGTCCGAGTGAAAAAGGGACTCTGTTTCGAGTGAAAATTGAAATTTCCGAGTGAAGTTTTGTTTTCCGAGTGGAATATGGCCGAGAGAGTTTATCCCGAGTGGAATTCTTGCCCCAGAGACACTTATGTATGAAGTGGGACTGATAGAACCACTTCTGGGTGAGAGAATCCGAGTGACTCACCTTGGAGTGACTCACTGCCGAGTCAAATGCCTTTAAATGACTCATTTCCGAGTCAATTATCTCTGAATGACTCATTTCTGAGTCAAATATCTCAGAAAGACTTATTTTCGAGTCAAGTATTTTTCCAGTGACTCGTTTCCGAGTCAATCATGGTTAAACATTGCAATTCTGAACGAAAATTCACTGAGTGCCTTCATTTTCGAGCGAAGTACAGAGGAAAATGTATTTCTGAGTGGTAGGGTTCCGGCTGGGGACACACGGTGTATGATTGTCCAGATGTGCACTGGAATAATTTCATGTGAGTGAGGAAGAAAAGAGGTCATCTTTGGGAATGAGATTCCGAGTGAGTGAACAACTATAGGGGAGAATCGGTTTCTGAAAAGTTTTACCGAGTGGAACCATGTGTGTGGAGACTCGGATTTAGAATGAGGAACTGAGTGTTGAAGAATGAGTGAAAGAGGACTCAGTTTGGATTACTCTGCCGAGAGAAGAACAGAATGAATGATGGGTCAGTAAGGATTATTTTGTTGGGTGACAAACTTGAGTGCATGAGTCGGTTTCAGAGGAGTTCTACCAAGCAGAAACCTAAGAGTTAGGAATCAGTTTTAATTGATTTCACCGAGTGGACAGTCGAATGGAATAAGTCAGCTTTGAGGTAATTCACCGAGTGAGAACCGATCAGGTATTGAATCAGATTTAGAATAAATAGCCGAGTGATAGACTACGTAAGTATGAGTCGGCTTAGGAATGATTTGGTTTGAAATTATCGAGAGAGAGACTGATTGAGAGCTGACTCGGTTTCAAGAGGTTCTGCCGAGTGAGAATCTGAGAGCTTTGAGTCGGTCTGGATTAAGTTGTTGTGTGGAAACCGAGTGGATGAAAGGTCGGTTTTGAGGAATGACGACCTCTGGTCGGATTTCGCTTAAGCAAATGAATTCCTCACTTAAGCGAGTGAAGAGTGGAATAAGTGAGGCTTGAGTGTCTCGCTCAAGCGAGTCGGAATTCGCTTGATCGAAACTCCCTTCTGCCAGTGCAATGTATGGCACTCGCTCAAGCGAGAGAGGATTTCGCTTGAGCAAGAAGGACTCGGATTTCCTTCTCTTCACGTTATTAACAATTTCCAGTAGGCATATATACTGACTGGGTAGAATTCCAGTCGGTTTAGAGGCTGATCGAGTGGAATTTCAGTCGGTATTCAGTGTTAGAATTAACTTTTGACTCCAATTTTGTCCTCTTATGCATATTTTAATATATCTGATCCAATTATTCACCCTAGTGTGTGGACGGCCAGAAGTGGACATTATAGAGCTCACTTTCTTATCTCAACCTCCATTATTTTTCCACAATCAATCCACTAACAGCCCACTAAAAATCCACTCACGAGGATGATGTTCCCCACTTGTCTTTGCATTATTAACACTGCCTCTGTTAAGACCAGAACTCCTGAGAACAAAGTCAGTAAATCTTCTTCCTCTCTTTTACTCTTCTCCATCAAGGCCCTTCAATCTGAAGCTAGGACAGCAAGGAGACCATTTTCAATCAGCCAACTATCTTCAATCCAAGTAAGAGGGGACAGGGTTGTGAATAATTATGAAATGGGTAGAATTGTATGCTATCCTAGGATTCCAATTTTATTTTCGTATATTGTTGCTCAATTTTGAAGCTAAACACGTATGAGTTTGATTCTAACTTCTTCATCAAAGTTGTAGAACTTTTTGTTATGTGAATTTTGAGACCTGAACCGATTGATTTGAATATGTATAGAAAAAGTTATAGCCAAAATACTATAGCATGTCCGTGTGGAATATTTATCCTATGTTTTGTGTATATATTAATATTCTGGGAATTATACATGCATAATCAGCCTTTGATGTCTTTACAAAAGTTGTAGATATTTATGTTGTGGTTTTATAGAAAGTGGTTTTAAGTTAAAAATATGCTTGTAGATCTAGATATGCCTAAAATACAGAAGTATGTTCATGCTGAAAATCTATTAATAATGAAATATGAATCGTATTTTTAAAACTGGGAATTTTGTGGTGAGAATTAGTGATCGGTGTCTTCATGAAAGTTGTAGATATTTGTGTTAGGAGTAATTTAGAACTAATCCCATGCCAAAATTATATTTTAGCTCCAAAAACGTTGAAAATACTAACATATGTACGTTTTGAAAACTCTCTTTGAGGCAGTTTTGTATTTTGTGGATAAGTGGTGTTTCTGTTTGGAATTTGGATTTATGGTCTTCATGAAAGTTGTAGATAATTTTATTATTGAACTATAAAAAGTGGAATCACTTGAAAAGGTTTTGATTTTCTCATGTTATGGTTGTTTTACTAACGTATGTCGTTGTTGGAAATGCTGAAATTTACTTAAAATGATTATTATGGATGAAAATGATATTTTCTCTATGGGTAACAATTTATTATTGAATTCTTGAGGGATTATGAAGTATTATGGATGTTGATGAGTGTCTAATGAGTATTATACAGTTTGTGTATTTTGGTGGTGAATAATTATGAATGACTAAATTAATATATATACATGAATGCCTTGCGGTTATTGATACATGTGGTTGAAATGGTAAATCCATGATTCTGAAAATTATTATATGTGATATATCCCTTTGAGGACTTGTGGTTTTCCAAGTGGTTTTGGAAATCGATATATCATGGTATGTTAAATGATAAAGAGAATTAAAGGCATTCATGCATCATAAGCATTTGGACGCACCATGGAATTTAGGGGTTCCATGATTGCCTACCCTGGTGGGGGGTTACTCTATGATGAGTTTAAGCCCTATTTTCGCAGGAGCCATGGAGTGTAGGGATTCATGGTTATGCTAAGTCCTACTTGTGTACTTCGGTACTGCAGGAGCCATGAAGGTGTAGGGATTCATGGTTATGCTAATTCCTACTTGTGCACTTATTTTCGCAGGAGCCATGAAGATGTAGGGATTCATGGTTATGCTAATTCCTACTGGAGTCTCTATGAGACTTTTTACTGCAGTATTCCCACCAAACCAAATGGATCCAACATGACATCATTTGACTAATTTAAGATTTATTAATTATAAATGAATTTGTTTGGCATTTCCATCATATCATTCTGCCTTGTTGGTTGTGTTTGTGAAATTTTATTTATTTTATAATTATTCTATATTCTGTCTCACTCTTAAATTAATTTTTATAGTGAATGCTACACAGAATGAAGAGTGATGCCATGAATGGAGTTTACGTGAATTATTGCTTGGAATTTGACTTTATTTTAATTTGATGGGTTGTAATAATAATATAAAGTTTCATGTACTGTATTTTTCTAAATCGTTTCCGCTATATAAATATTTCATGACTTTAATTATTCACGACTAGTATGTATGATAATAATCCGCGTTTATCAACTTTTACATGACTTATTACAAATTTCAAAAATGATTTTTTTTTAAAACGTGAAAAATTTATTCGAGAAATTACTAAGGACGTCACACCAAGCATCAATGACAGTTTGGATAACAGGAGCACTATTTCCCTCTATATGGTAATGAAGGAAAGGTGCCACTGTTTCTTCTCCCAGAGGCTGGAGCATAGGATAAGCAAGCTGTCTTTTCACAATGGCAGGATTATAGTTGATGCATCCTTGAGTTTCCATGAGAGGCACATTGGGAAATTTCCCATAGCAGTAAATAATAGAATCCACATTCATCCACTGAGGGTACAACCAAATCATGTTTGCACACAATCCTGCCAGATGTCTTGCCCATTCCCTATTAGTCTTCTTGGTTAACTAAAGAAGTTTCAAATTAGAGATAGGCATTCGACCTTGCCAAACAGATACAAGGCAGGTAGACAACAAATGATTTTCCTCCCATTCCGGTTGTGACAGAAATCCATTGTACAATAGATGTCAGCCAAGACAGTGGTAATGAAACTTTCTCCTCTAAGCTTTTGAGCTAGGAAAATATCAATTGCCTTGAAACCAATGTAATTATCAAGGTTGGGGAAAAAGACCACACCATAAATAGCCAATGCCAAAGTGTTAATAAACACGTCTCATTCCCCTTTCCCTGCCTGACTAAAGAGTTACTGCTCAAAGAAGGTTAGTGCGAAACCTGAAATCTGGTTCCTATTCAACTGAGCTCTCTTAAGTACTTCAGGATCTATCTTGAGAACACGAGCTACATTGAAAATGGAAGCATGATGCTCGGTTCATCGATAAGGTTTCAGATCTTCCAATGGCAAGCCAAATACCTGCTCAAATTCCTTTGGAGTAGGAGCTAATTGGAAGTCTTTGAATGTAAAACAGCGGAGACGAGGATCATAAAACTAAGCTAGAGTAGTAAGGGCCCTTCCTACACTTTGACCTCTAAGAATTTTAGGATCTTTCCATACTTCCTTGCAAAGGTCATTTTCTTAGTAATATCCATCCGTTTTCCTAAGGATAATAGATTGTTAGTATTTGATTTCATGATTTTGAGATATAACAAAATTTTCAAACCAGTTGCCTTCACTTCCTGGTCACTTGTTCTCATATTAAATTCCATTTTCTATGATACTTACCAATATTTAAATTTTACCTTTCATAAAGAAAACAAAAAAACAAATTAATAAAAGGAAGGATCTAATAATTATTCTAAAATAATATTTATCATGATCTATGTTAAAAAATACATTATTTATAAAGTCTTTTTTTTGAAAATCTTTTTTAATTTTCTTTTGTGAAAATGAAAGATAAGAGGAATGTTTGCCCCATTGTGTCTTAGACTGAGGTAGCCACCTAATTGGTTCTAAGGTTTTTCAAACATGATTTCTCACAAGGTGACTATTCTAATTGGTTCTAAGAAGGTCACCGGAGCTTTGATCTTTAGCTATGAGCCTTATGCAAAAAGTAGAGAATCCTACTTAGTGCGGGTGCCATAACTAAGATAATACTCCGGTTGAGTTTTTCACGCAAATCATGGTAGGACGTATCGTCCTAAATGACACCGCTAATAATCCCCCTAACCTACGTCTTTTGTAGGGCCTGGTATAGGGTCCTTTTTTAACGGTGTGTGCATAAATGTGAATGTGATATGTGTGGGGGCATTCATACCTGAATTTTCTTACCCATTCTACACAATGAACAAACACAAATAACACGTGTCTTCTACCCTATGGTTCTAAATTAAAGCAATAAATAAAAAACAATGTAAGTTCAAAATAAATAGAATATTAGACAAACAACGGGAATAACAAAATAAACAAATAAATAGGATGAAACAATTAATAATCAATAAAATACACAAGATCAATTTAACAGGCTTGACTCTCAAAGAGTCCCCAGTGGAGTCGCCAACTGTCACGACCGGGGTCCCGGGTCATGACGCAGATAGGGAGAATGCAATTATAAAGAAAAATGAAACCGTATTGGAACAATGCCTTTAGGAGGCCTAAAAAAAACTAAAGGGTTCAGGGAGTCACCACTAATATTTATTAAGAAAAATATCAGGAAAACCTTTAAATGACACTGGTTTTAAAATGAGATCTATTTGGTCCGGAAGTCGAATTACAGGTGGGGAAGGTATTAGAACCCCACACTGTCCGTCCTAAAACGGTTACCCAAATTGATTATGTATATTTTTTTATAAATGATTATTAAATATTTCATCCTTCATAAAGAATACAACCATGAAAGATGTTATTTATAGACAATATACACATGAGCAAAATAATAATAAGGACATTTTGAAAAAAATATAAACACACATACAATAAATTAAATAATAGGACACATCACCCAAGTTTCGTTTTTTAAGTTCACAGGAAAATAAACAAACAAGTAATTAAAAAGTAAAATAAAATAAAAAAAAGATATCTCGTCTAAATTATCTTTCTAGTAATTCAAAGACAATCCATTAATTTTACCAAAAAATACATGGTTAAATTTTTATAAAAAATTAAACAAATAAATAATGAAAAGGTAAAATAGATAGATATAAGAAGGAAAAATAGCATTAAATACATCGATGTGAAAATAAAGAAATATATACACTTAATTAATTAAAATTAATAAGTGAATCTTATTCAATCATTTTTTGAAAATAAGGTTAATAAGACGTCTCATCCAAATTAATCTCATTTCAAACTTAAAAGAAAGATAAATAGATAAATAAATACGTAAAAGGAGAAACAAGATAATAATAATAAATAAATAATCACCTATAAAAAACTTAAGAAATTATATAACATGATAGACAAATGATTATGTAAAAGATAACTAAAAAGTTATTGAGAAGAAAAAATAAATAATTGTAGAAAATTAAAATGCAGAAAAATAAATAATTAAAAGTGCAGAAAAATAAAAATATAAAAAAAATAAATGAATAAATAAATAACTACAGAAAAATAAAGTGTGAAAAAATAAAATGTAGAAAAATAAATAAATAAAAATAAAAGTGTAGAAAAACAAATAAATAAAAATAAAAGTGTAGAAAAGTAAATAAAAGTGCAGAAAAATAAATAAATAAAAATAAAAATGTAGAAAAATAAATAAAAAAGCAAAATAAATAAATTAATAAAAACAAAAGTGTAGAAAAATAAATAAATAAACAAGTAACTACAGAAAAATAAAGTGCAGGAAAATAAATAAATAAAATAAAAGTGTAAAAAAATAAATAAATAAAAATAAAAATGGAAAAAAATACATAAATAAAAATAAAAGTACAGAAAAATAAATAAAGAAAAATAAAAGTACAGAAAATAAATAAATAAATAAATAACTACAGAAAAATAAAGTGTGAAAAAATAAAATACAGAAAAATAAATAAATAAACATGAAAGTACAAAAAATAAATAAATAAAAATAAAAGTACAGAAAAATAAATAAGAAATAAATAAAAGTGCAGAGAATAAATAAATAAACAAATAACTACAGAAAAATAAAGTGTGGAAAAATAAAATGCAGAAAATTAAATAAATAAAAATAAATGTAATGGAATATGATATCACAACACAATATCACCAAATAAAATAATAAATAACAATAATAATGATAACAAATGTCAAATAAAATATACGAAATAAATGAACTAAAAAGAAAATAAATGAAATTATGATCCTAATTATGACAATCAAACTATAAATAAAATTTCACAAGGGAAAATTACAATATTAATAAAATAAAATATATTAAAGAAATAAATAAATATTCTGATATTTATTGAAAATACCTTAGAACAAAAACAATTAAAGAGGATCCAGAACGGAGTTTGGGAGATCGATATTGTGTAGATTTCTCTTGCTTTTGGCTTCGTTTGGACTCGATTTAAGGGAGTTTGGACACTGGTTACAAGACTCTTACAGTAATTTTGGTCACAAAACTCGTATACTAAAACATAATAGAGTACCACATGCTTTCCTAACCACATTTTCATATCTATATTTTTGAAAACAAACTTTTCTAAAACATCACACAAAAATATATCACTTTTTTCTCTCTTCCTCCTTTTTCTTTTTCTTTTTCCTTTGCATCCTCCTTTATTTATAGAGAGAAATTTTCCTTGGATCCTTCATGACATACCATCACTTTCCTTCTTTTCCAAATTGTCAAAATTTGATGTCAATTTCTCCTAATTTCTCTAATTATGCAACCAAACTGGGTCCCACCTTAATAAATCACTGTAACTTCTCTTTTTTCTTTTTTTCTCTTGACCTTTTTTGTTTTGGGCCCAATTTTTTTTTTGTTTTTTTAATTTTTTTGGATTTTTTGGGTCCATTTTTTAGACTTTTTTTCCCTATTTTTGTTTTTTTTATTTGATTTTTTTAGTCTTTTTATTTTTTTATTTTTTTTGAATATTTTGAGTACAAATGAGTAATCATTTACTTTTATAAAAACATAAACTATTTTAGAATCCTAAAATTATTTATTACACATTGGGCTATAAATAAAATATCCAATAAAGAAAAAGTACTACCCATGCTACAAGAAGCAAGAAGGTAGTTACAAAACATCGGTTTCCCGCCCTTATTATTTCCCCTTGGTTTTGACACATATTGCCCATTGAGAAAAATTATGGAAGAAGGTTCATGAAAGAAAAGGTGTGGTATTTGTAACACCCTAAAAATTGGGGGTCAATTTTTCGCGATTTAGAAAAATAATTACAAGTAGGAGGAACACAATATATATATATATATATATATATATATATATAGAGGATGTATCATATGAGAAAGGCTCTCTTATGTGAGAGTGAGAGGGGCAAATCTGGGCCGTATAACCATACAATGGATGATTGAGATTAATCATGTGATTTTTTTAAGAAGTCATGTGACCTTTTAAGGGATCATGTGACTTTTAAAAACTTTTAATCTCAACCACCCATGTATGGTTATTGTGACATCCCTCGTCAATTTTCTCATTTTTCCAAAATAATTTTTCGTATTTTAATATAAAAATCCCCTCAGTCTTAATATAAAAATATTTACTTTTCTTAAGTATATTCAAAGTAGTAAAATCACACTTAAATTAGCAAATTCCGACTGAAACGGATCCAAAATACATCCATTAATAAAATAGTTATTTAGGAACAACGAAAGAAGGAAAACGGAGTCAGGAGTCAATCGCCTGAGCGAGCCCCTGATTCGCTTAAGCGAGTGCCGACTCGCTTGAGCGAGTGCCGACTCGCTTGAGCGAGTGCTACTCATCAACTTGAGCATGCAAGACATACGAGTAAAGCCAACAAGTCGGATCTCACCCGGAAATATGAGCATTCGGGTATCTCTCGCTCGGAAACGACTTAACATTCACTCAACAAAGGCTCCCTCGATCTGTGACGTCCCGTGTAGTTTTCCGAATAAATTTTTCGTATTTTTAAAAGATCATTTTAAAATTCATAAATTAAATTCAGAGTTCACGTAGTAGTTGGTAATTGCGAAATATTATAATACATACTAGTCGTGAATAATTAAATTCGATAAAACATTTAAGTAGCGGAAACGATTTAGAAAAATAACGGTACATGATACGTTATACTTATTACAACCCATAAAATCAAAGTCCAAGTAATAGTTCATATAGGCATCAATCATGGCATCACTCTTCATTCTGCGTGGCATTCACTGTAAAAATTAATGTCAGAGTGAGACAGAATATAGAATAAATATAAAATAAATAAAACTGCACAATCACAATCAACAAACCATAATGATATGATGAATATGCCAAACAAGTTCATTTATATTTAATAAGTCTTTAATTTAGTCCAATGATATCATGCTGGATCCATTTGGTTTGGTGGGAATACTGCAGTACAAAGTCTCATAGAGACTCCAGTAGGAATTAGCATAACCATGAATCCCTACACTTTCATGGCTCCTGTAGAAATAAGTATACCAGTAGGAATTTACACAATCATGGATCCCTACACTTCCATGGTTCTTGTGAAAATAGGGCTTAAACTCATCATAAAGTAACCCCCCACCAGGGTAGGCAATCATGGAACCCCTAAATTCCATGGTGCGTCCAAATGCTTATGATGCATGAATGCCTTTAATTCTCTTTATCATTTAACATACCATGATATATCAATTTCCAAAACCACTTGGAAAAACACAAGTCCTCAAAGGACACATCATATATAATAATTTTCAGAATCATGGATTTACTGTTTCAACCACATATATCAATAACCGTAAGGCATTCATGTATATATATTAATTTAGTCATTCATAATTATTCACCACCAAAATACACAAACTGAATGATGCTCATTAGACACTCATAAACATTCATAATACTTCATAATCACTCAAGAATTCAATAATAATTTGTTACCCATAGGGAAAATATCATTTTTATCCATAATAACCATTATAAGCAAATTTCAGCATTTCCAACAGCAACATACGTTAGTAAAACAGTCATAACATGAGCAAATCAAATCCTTTTCATGTGATTCCACTTTCTATAGCTCAATAACATAAATATCTACAACTTTCATGAAGACCATAAATTCAAATTCTAAACAGAAACATCACTTATTCACAGAATACAAAACTGCCTCAAAGAGGATTTTTAAAACGTACACAGGTTAGTATTTTCAATGTTTCTGGAGCTACAAAAACAATTTTGGCATGAAACCAGTTCTAAATTATTATTAAGACAAATATCTACAACTTTTATGAAGGCACCAACCACTAATTCTCACCACAAAATTCCCAGTTTTAAAAATAAGATTCGGATTTCATAGTTAACAGATTTTCATCATGAACATACTTCTGTATTTTGAGCATATCTAGAGCTACAAGCATCTTTTTAACTCAAAACCACTTTCTATAGATTCCTAACATAAATATATACAACTTTCATGAAGACATCAAGGTCTAAAAACGTATGTATAATTCCCAGAATATTCATATATGCACAAAACACAAGATAAGTATTTCAATCGGACATGCTGTAGTATTTTGATCATAACTCATGCTATATATATCCAATTCCATCGGTTCAGGTCTCAAAATTCACATAACAATAATATCTACAACTTTGATGAAGACACCGATCACTAATTCTCACCACAAAATTCTCAGTTTTAAAAATAATATACGTATCTCAAGGTAACAGATTTACAGCTTGAACATACTTCAGTATTTTAGGTATAACTTGAGCTACAAAAATTATTTTGACTTGAAACCACTTTCTACAGATCTATAACACAAATATCTACAACTTTCATGAAGATATCAAAGGCTGATTATGCATGTATAAGTCCCAGAATTTTAATATATACATAAAACATAGGATAAATATTCCACACGGACATGATGTAGTATTTTGGCTATAACTTTTGCTATACATATTTAAATTAATTGATTTAGGTCTCAAAATTCAGATAACAAAAAGATCTACAACTTTTATGAAGAAGTCAGAATCAAATTCACACGTTTTCAATTTCAAAACTGAGCAACAATATACGAAATTAAAACTGGAATCCTAGAACAGCATACAATTCTACCCATTTCATAGTTATTCACAACCCTGTCCCCTCTTACCTTAATGGAGGTTCCTAAAGTGGTTGAAAGTGTTGTATTATTGTCCTAGCTTCAGATCAAGAGTGAAATTGATGGAGAAAGTGAAAGAAAATAAGAGAGAGACTTCACTAACTTTAGCTTATTCTAAGAATTCAGACTTGGGAACAAGATGTAGTGTTGATTTAATGATGCAAATGACAAGTGGGGGACAAGATTTTCATAATGGGATTATAGTGGGATGTTAGGTGCATGAATTATGGTGATAATGGAGGTTTTAGGTGAGAAAAATGAGCTGGATTGTTGACCATTTCCGCAGCCTACATAATGTAGTTTGTTTGATTGAAGTAAATATCAATTCTGACACTGTTTTGGTATTTTAGGCATATCTCTCTCATATCTTAATGGATTTTAACAAATTTGGTCTTGTTGGAAAGCTAAGACAACTAGGAACAACTTTGTAGTTTATCACGTTTTCAAATTCGGACTCTAACAAGGTATTAAAATTTCTACAAGATGATATGATTGAAGTAAAATATCAATTCTGACACTATTTTGGTATTTTGGGCATATCTCTCTCATATCTTAATAGAATTTAACAAATTTAGTCTTGTTGGAAAGATAAGAAAAATAGGAACAACTTTGTAGTTAACCACATTTCTAAATTTGGACTCTAACTAACAATTAGAATGTGTACAAGATGACGCATTTTGAGTGGAGTATGTGGCAATTTGAGTGGAGTAATTGGAAAAGCCAAGGAAATTAATAACTAAGGAAATAGGTAATAAATTATTTGATTAACTTTTACCAAAGGTATAAAGTTAAAATTATTTACCATGGTAAAAGGTTAAATTGAAGATGTTGTCCTAACCAAAAATTTATGTAGAAAGTTGAGATAAAATGGATAATATCATTGATGGTCTAAATCAAAATGATTATACATGAGAATAAAATTTTTAGGATGTTACAATTCTCCCACCCTAATAAAAATTTCGTCCTCGAAATTTAACATAACGCACTCCTCAGTGAAACAATTCTGGGTATTGCATCTTCATAGCATCCTCACGCTCCCAAGTCAGAGTTACATCATTCCCTTGTTTCCATGCAACCTTCACTAATGGTACGTTCTTGTTTCTCAGGTGTTTAATCGACCTTTCTATGATCTGTGTGGGTTCTGTGGTCAGATTTTCTTTAACTTCAACATCATCATTAGCAATCACATGAGTGGGGTCTTGTACATACTTCCTCAATTGTGATACATGAAACACATTGTGCAAATTTGCAAGATGAGGAGGAAGTGCAATCTGATACGCCACTGTACCAATCCTCTTTAGAATTTCATATGGTCCAATAAACCTTGGACTTAACTTCTTACTCTTCAATGCTCGGCCAATCCCCTTGTGAGGTGAAACCTTCAAAAATACATGATCACCAACATGGAATTCAAGTGGTTTCCTCCTTTTATCATAATGGTGCTTCTGTCTATCTTGGGATGCCTTCATCTTCTCTCTGATTACTTCTATTTGTTCAGTAGTCTGCTACACAATTTCAGGTCCTAACGCCAAACTTTCACCAGTTTCTAACCAACAAAGGGGCGTTCGACACTTTCTACCATACAATGCTTCAAATGGGGCCATACCAATACTGCTATGGTAACTGTTGTTATACGTGAATTCAATCAGTGAAAGAAATTGCTCCCAACTACCACCATGCTCAAGTACACAAGATCGCAGTAAGTCTTCCAAACTTTGTATGGTACGCTCTGACTGTCCATCTGTTTGAGGATGATAAGCTGAACTTAATCGGAGTCTTGAACCCAACTCCTGATGCAAGCTTCCCCAGAATCGGGAAGTGAACCTCGGATCTCTATCTGACACAATACTGGATGGTACACCATGAAGTCTCACGATCTCTTTCACATATAATAGTGCCAACTTTTATAGAGAATTCTTCATATTCATCGGAAGGAAGTGAGCAGACTTAGTCAATCTGTCTATAATAACCCAGATTGCATCATTTCCTGAACGTGTTCTTGGTAATCCTGACACAAAGTCCATTGAAATGTCATCCCATTTCCAGACAGGAATCTCCAATGGTTGTAGTTCACCAGATGGCTTCTGATGTTCCACTTTGGCTTTTTGACACACCAGACATGAAGACACATATTCAGCTATTTCTTTCTTCATCCTTGGCCACCAAAAGCTTTTCTTCAGATCTTGATACATCTTAGTTGATCCAGGATGAATGCTCAACATACTTTTATGTGCTTTTTCTAGGATTGTCCTTCTCAGATCAACATCATCTGGTACATAAATTCTGCTTCTGATTCTCCAAATTCCATCTGATCCTTCTTGTAATCCCATATCCTTTCCATTCGCCTGCAACTCTCTCAACTCCTGTAGTTGCAAGTCCCCTGTCTGCATTTCACCTATCAACTTCAGAAAATCATTGGTTATTTTCAAAGTTCCCAAAGTCATACTTTTTGAAGATTTCAACTCCACACCCAAGTTCATATCTCTGAACTATTCTATCATCTCCATCTCTTTTACCATTAAGGATGCCATATGAATGGATTTCCTGCTAAGTGCATCTGCTACCACATTTTCTTTTCCTGGATAGTACTTCAAATCAAAATCATAATCTTTAAGAAACTCCATCCACCTACGCTGTCTCATGTTTAATTCCTTCTGATCGAACAAATACTTTAAGCTCTTGTGGTCACTGAACACTTCAAACTTGACTCCATACAAATGGTGTCTCCAGATTTTTAAAGCAAATACCACCGCTGCTAATTCTAGATCATGCGTCGGGTAGTTCATCTCATGTGGTCTCAACTGTCTAGAAGCATAGGCAACCACCTTCCGTTGTTGCATCAAAACACAACCTAAGCCCATCTTAGAAGCATCGCAATAAACCACAAAGTCTTCTTGTGGATTAGGCAAGGTTAAAACTGGAGCAGATGTAAGCTTCAATTTTAGTTCTTGGAAACTTTCTTCACATTCTGGCGTCTAAGAAAAGGGTTGATTCTTCCGGGTCAGACGAGTCATTGGTAGGGCAATTCGAGAAAACCCCTCAATGAATCTCCAATAATATCCGGCTAATCCTAGGAAGCTTTATATCTCAGTGACTGAAGTAGGTCTCTCCCAGTTTATTACAGCTTCTATTTTAGAAGGATCCACAGACACTCCTTTGCTTCAGATTACATGGCCTAGGAACTTTACCTCTTCCAACCAGAATTCACATTTAGACAACTTAGCATACAACTGCTTCTCTTTTAGGATCTGCAATACCACTCGAAGGTGTTTTTCATGCTCTTCCTATGTCTTGGAATAAATCAGAATGTCATCAATGAAGATAATAACAAACTGATCCAAGTATGAATGAAACACTCGATTCATGTAATCCATGAATACAGCTGGGGCATTGGTTACTCCGAAGGGCATCACAAGATACTCGTAATGACCATAGCGTGTTCTAAATACCGTCTTTGGAATATCCTCAGACTTGACACGAATCTAATGATAACCTGATCATAGATCAATTTTAGAAAATACTGCAGCACCTCTCAATTGATCTATCAAATCATCAATTCTAGGCAAAGGATATCTATTCTTCACCGTCAATTTGTTCAACTGACGATAATCTACACATAATCTCATGCTTCCATCTTTCTTCTTGACAAGTAATACTGGCGCTCCCCATGGTGACACACTAGGCCTGATGAAATGTTTCTCCAACAACTCCTCAATTTGCTTCTTTAGTTCTGCCAGTTCAATAGGTGACATATGATATGGGGCCTTAGATACTGGTTCTGCTCCTGGAATTAAATCAATTGAGAATTCTATCTTGTGTTCTGGAGGTAAACTTGAGACATCCTCAGGAAATACTTCAGGGAATTCAGAAACAACTGGCATTTTGATTGCTTTAGATTCATCATCTCCTTTGGAAAGAGTAAACAAGGCAAATAATTAAATTTCACCTTGTAAGGTAAAGATCTTGAGATTGTCAGAAATAAGATTTTCTTCTGATGGAAATATCACGGTCTTGTTATGACAATCCACCAAGACTCGATTCGCTGATAACCAGTTCATCCCTAGAATTACTTCTAGATCCTTCAAAGGTAAACAAACAAGATCTACAAGGAAATTTCTACCTTCTATGAGCATAGAACAATCGCTACACACCTTAGTAGTCCTAAGTTGTGTACCGGTGGGAGTGGAAACAGTCAGATCATATATCATAGACTTCACAGGTAGTTGAAGACGTCTGACACACTCCTCAGAAATAAAAGAATGAGTAGCACCAGAATCAAACAACACAGATAAAATAGTACCATTGATCTCACACTTACTTTGCACAAGATCGTCTGCTTGGTCTGCCTTTGAACCACTGATGGCAAAGACTCTCCCTGTTGCCAGTTGTAATCTTTGGTCTGTTGACCCCCTATTCTGTCTTGGAGGTTGATCAGCACTAGTGTTTCCTCCATGACCTCCCTGATAATCAGAACCTCTTTGATTATTCATAGTGTTGTTGTTGTTTTGGAGGTTCTGAGGGCAATTAGGACTGATGTGACCTTTCTGATTACAACGATAGCAAGTGACATCTTCAAGACGTCTGTTACAATCACGTATGTGATGGTTACCTCCGCACTTTAGACATCTCATATTGTTACGTCTTTCAAAAGATGATGATGATGATCCTCCCTTGAAACGACTTTGATAGAACGATCCCCTCCTTTTGAAAGCAACGGGTTGAGGTCTCGGTTGTCTATTGGCCTTTTCTTGTGCCAACCTGGCTTGGTGATTTACTTCAAAAATTCAGCATTTATTAATCAAGATGGGGAAACTCCGAATTTCTTGATATCCGATAGCCTCTTTGATTTCAAGATTCAGCCCGTTCTCGAATTTGACACATTTTGAGGCTTCAGCACCAGCCTGTTGAAAAGGGGGTAAAAGAGAGATAATTCTTCAAATTTTGCAGCATACTCACCAACAGACATTGAGCCTTGTTTCAGCTCCATAAATTCCAGCTCTTTTCGGCTTTTCACACTCGCTGGAAAATATTTCTCCAGGAAACAGTCTTTGAAGTTGATCCAGTCCAAAGGTCTGTCGGTTTCAATCATACGAGTTCTGGCATGTATCCACCAGTTTTCTGCTTCTTCAACCATCATATAAGTGGCATACTCCACCTTTTCGAATTCTGTGCAGAGCAAGGCTCGGAAGATGTGCTTCATTTCCTTAACCCATAGGTATGCTACCTCCGGATTATAACCTCCTTTGAATTGTGATGGCTTCCTTTTTAGGAAGTGATCTAACCCGTGAAGTCCTCCAGTACTTTTCGGTTGATTTTGTCTTTCTGTGGCTTCAGCCAAGCGGTTGAAAGCAGCTGCCATATCGTTGTTGTTGTTGTTTCTTGCCATCCTACATTTGTAGTTTGGTTTATACTAATTCTAAGGGAAAATATGTCGTATATATATATATAATATTATAACGTAACTATAAGTATTCTACAATTTATCAGATAAGTAATAAGTCATATAATATACATTTATCATATTATCAAGTAAGTAATCAAACAAGTCATTTTGCAATTTATCAGTTAGGCACAAATCATATAGTACACACTTAACATATTATCAAACAAGTAATCAAACAATTCACGTAATATATCAAGAACAATACATGTTACATCAATTGGTCCTGAATTTTTGAAAACGCTCTGATACCACCAATGTGACGTCCCGTGTAGTTTTTCGAATAAATTTTTCGCATTTTTAAAAGATCATTTTAAAATTCATAAATTAAATTCAGAGTTCACGTAGTAGTTGGTAATTGCGGAATATTATAATACATACTAGTCGTGAATAATTAAATTCGATAAAACATTTAAGTAGCGGAAACGATTTAGAAAAATAACGGTACATGATACGTTATACTTATTACAACCCATAAAATCAAAGTCCAAGTAATAGTTCATATAGACATCAATCATGGCATCACTCTTCATTCTGCGTGGCATTCACTGTAAAAATTAATGTAAGAGTGAGACAGAATATAGAATAAATATAAAATAAATAAAATTACACAATCACAATCAACAAACCATAATGATATGATGAATATGCCAAACAAATTCATTTATATTTAATAAGTCTTTAATTTAGTCCAATGATATCATGCTGGATCCATTTGGTTTGGTGGAAATACTGCAGTAAAAAGTCTCATAGAGACTCCAGTAGGAATTAACATAACCATGAATCCCTACACTTTCATGGCTCCTGCAGAAATAAGTATACCAATAGGAATTTACACAACCATGGATCCCTACACTTCCATGGTTCTTGTGAAAATAGGGCTTAAACTCATCATAGAGTAACCCCCCACCAGGGTAGGCAATCGTGGAACCCCTAAATTCCATGGTGCGTCCAAATGCTTATGATGCATGAATGCCTTTAATTCTCTTTATCATTTAACATACCATGATATATCAATTTCCAAAACCACTTGGAAAAACACAAGTCCTCAAAGGACACATCATATATAATAATTTTCAGAATCATGGATTTACTGTTTCAACCACATATATCAATAACCGTAAGGCATTCATGTATATATATTAATTTAGTCATTCATAATTATTCACCACCAAAATACACAAACTGAATGATGCTCATTAGACACTCATAAACATTCATAATACTTCATAATCACTTAAGAATTCAATAATAATTTGTTACCCATAGGGAAAATATCATTTTTATCCATAATAGCCATTATAAGCAAATTTCAGCATTTCCAACAGCAACATACGTTAGTAAAACAGTCATAACATAAGCAAATCAAATCCTTTTCATGTGATTCCACTTTAAATAGCTCAATAACATAAATATCTACAACTTTCATGAAGACCATAAATTCAAATTCTAAACAGAAACATCACTTATTCACAGAATACAAAACTGCCTCAAAGAGGATTTTTAAAACGTACACAGGTTAGTATTTTCAACGTTTCTGGAGCTACAAAAACAATTTTGGCATGAAAAAAGTTCTAAATTATTATTAAGACAAATATCTACAACTTTTATGAAGGCACCAACCACTAATTCTCACCACAAAATTCCCAGTTTTAAAAATAAGATTCGGATTTCATAGTTAACAGATTTTCATCATGAACATACTTCTGTATTTTGAGCATATCTAGAGCTACAAGCATCTTTTTAACTCAAAACCACTTTCTATAGATTCCTAACATAAATATATACAACTTTCATGAAGACATCAAGATCTAAAAACATATGTATAATTCCCAGAATACTCATATATGCACAAAACACAAGATAAGTATTTCAATCGGACATGCTGTAGTATTTTGATCATAACTCATGCTATATATATCCAATTCAGTCGGTTCAGGTCTCAAAATTCACATAACAAGAAGATCTACAACTTTGATGAAGACACCAATCACTAATTCTCACCACAAAATTCCCAGTTTTAAAAATAAAATACGTATCTTAAGTTAACAGATTTTCAGCTTGAACATACTTCAGTATTTTAGGTATAACTTGAGCTACAAAAATCATTTTGACTTGAAACCACTTTCTACAGATCTATAACACAAATATCTACAAATTTCATGAAGACATTAAATGCTGATTATGCATGTATAAGTCCCAGAATTTTAATATATACATAAAATATAGGATAAATATTCCACACGGACATGCTGTAGTATTTTGGCTATAACTTTTGCTATACATATTCAAATTAATTGATTCAGGTCTCAAAATTTAGATAACAAAAAGATCTACAACTTTCATGAAGAAGTCAGAATCAAATTCACACGTTTTAAATTTCAAACCTGAGCAAAAATATACGAAATTAAAACTGGAATCCTAGAACAGCATACAATTCTACCCATTTCATAGTTATTCACAACCCTGTCCCCTCTTACCTTAATGGAGGTTCCTAAAGTGGTTGAAAGTGTTGTATTATTGTCCTAGCTTCAGATCAAGAGTGAAATTGATGGAGAAAGTGAAAGAAAATAAGAGAGAGACTTCACTAACTTTAGCTTGTTCTAAGAATTCAGACTTGGGAACAAGATGTAGTGTTGATTTAATGATGCAAATGACAAGTGGGGGACAAGATTTTCATAATGGGATTGTAGTTGGATGTTAGGTGCATGAATTATGGTGATAATGGAGGTTTTAGGTGAGAAAAATGAGCTGGATTGTTGACCATTTCCGCAGCCTACATAATGTAGTTTGTTTGATTGAAGTAAATATCAATTCTGACACTGTTTTGGTATTTTAGGCATATCTCTCTCATATCTTAATGGATTTTAACAAATTTGGTCTTGTTGGAAATCTAAGACAACGAGAAACAACTTTGTAGTTTACCACGTTTTCAAATTCGGACTCTAACAAGGTATTACAATATGTACAAGATGATATGATTGAAGTAAAATATCAATTCTGACACTATTTCGGTATTTTGGGCATATCTCTCTCATATCTTAATGGAATTTAACAAATTTGGTCTTGTTGGAAAGATAAGAAAAATATGAACAACTTTGTAGTTAACCACATTTCTAAATTCCGACTCTAAATAACAATTAGAATGTGTACAAGATGACGCATTTTGAGTGGAGTATGTGGCAATTTGATGAGAGTAATTGGAAAAGCCAAGGAAATTAATAACTAAGGAAATAGGTAATAAATTATTTGATTAACTTTTACCAAAGGTATAAAGTTAAAATTATTTACCATGGTAAAAGGTTAAATTGAAGATGTTGTCCTAACCAAAAATTTATGTAGAAAGTTGAGATAAAATGAATAATATCATTGATGGTCTAAATCAAAATGATTATACATGAGAATAAAATTTTTAGGATGTTACACGATCTGACATAACTCAGAAAATAAGTCCACTCGGAACCGCTGGTCTTTCATCACTCAGAAAAGCTTAACTTCCCTTCACTCAGGAAAGATTCACTCATATCTTCACTCGGGAGCACAGTTATCTTTCTTCACTTGGAATTTAAGCCATAGCTCACTCGGAGTCGCTCCAACATTTCCACTCGGAAGTAAGTCTCTCGGTTATTCTTCACTCAGAGAAATGGAGAATATTCACTTGAGCATAATGAACACCAAATCAATCGGCTCTTGCTCAGGTAAGGAGGAATCCACTCGGCTAGCTTCACCCGGTATACGACTCTGCTACTGTAATACAAATCCACTTATAAAGTAAACACCAAGCATTTAACATCAAGAATTTATACTCACTTCGCACAGCATTACCGATTTGAATTTATTTCATTATACTAGTAACACTGTAGCATAAAACACTCGGAAAACTCAATACATATAAATTACAATGCATTCACATTCACTCGGTGCCTTGGCATCAATCCCCCCCGCTCGGCACACCTCCATGGCTCCGACCTCCTCCCTGTCACTGGTTACTAAAAATTGAAAACAACAGCAAGGGTGAGTGTTTAGCATCATAATTAATCTAGAACGGAATTCAAATAAAACACGAGTAGAAACTCTGTCCGATTGGTTATTCCTCACACTGCATATTTCACTCAGCAAGCAACTTACTCGGCAATATACTCTCTCGGCAATATGTCCATTAACACTCATCACTATAGTAATTCACTCTCAGCAGTATAACAACTCTCCTTCGACCATCTTAATAAGTAATTTCCACTCAGTAAATATAACAATTCTTCCACTCGAAAAATATAGTAATCCCTCAGCAAAGATATGAAATTACACTCAGCAATTACATCTATTCATTCAGCAATGATTTAAACTTTCGTTCAGCAATTATAACCAATTTTACCACTCGGTGAATATAACATCACTCAGGAATTATTTAAATTTTCATTCGGCAATTAAAACCATTTGCACTCATCAATACATCAAATCATTCCCAGCAAATATATATCAAATTCTCACTTGGCAATCATAACAAATTAACACTCGGTAATCATAACAATTCATGTTCAGCAATTATAATACATCATACTCGGCAATTATGTTCATCTTCATTCAGCAAATATAACAATTTACACTCGTCAAATACAAAAAATTGTCCCTCGGCAAATACAACACCATACTCATAAATTTTCACTCGGATAATATGACATCTCACTCAGCAAGTACAAAACATCATGCTCATTAAATATATCAAAATCTCATTCGGTAATCATAACAAACTTCACTCGGCAAGTATAGCAAACTGCACTCGGTAAATATACACCACAACTAATAATTCATCAAATTACAAGTCACAACTGACTCTCATAAAATCGACTCCTAGTATCCGGATACTAAAGGATTGGCCTTCAGTTGGGAGTCCGACTTGACATCCCGTGAACCCGACTTGGTTCACCGAGCCCGACTTGGCTCCCCCTCAACCACTAGGTCAAAGACCATTGGGTAGCTTAACTGGGTCTGACTTGACCACAAAAGCCAAAAATACAGGGTAATATATACCGTCGGCCATCCCATACCACATAATCACATCTCAATCATTTCATACTATCAACAATCAACAAATACAACCACCAGAACTCGCATATGCTCATAACACAGGGTGACCGACTTGTCAAACCCTTTCATCACATTGCCACTAGGCGACCTGCTTGTCAAGCCCATTCATCACATTGCCAGCAAATACCGATTGTCACAGCATTAAATATTTTAATTTCAATCGGCTTAAGCCACACACACACAATCAGAAACCGATCGGTGTCTACATACATGCATCCATACATATTTATATACTCTCATTCGACATCATCTCAAATATCACAGCATCAATTACTTCTCAAGTCACATACACATGATCAGAAACTGATCGGTATTCACATACATACATGCATACTCATACATTCACAACTATATTACAACATCAACCTTAAATATTTCTTAAGTCACTCATACACACACGTACACACGACCCTAGATCGATCGGTGTGCACCTCCATACTTTCATTCATACGCATATCCATATAATTTTCACTCAGTATCATCTCTTACCCAGTTTAGTCATTCTAACAACTCGGACAGTGTCCTGTTCTCATTAATTACAACTTAAACACCCCCTTACCTCCGTTCCAAGCTTTGACAATCGTTGGGTCCATAGTTCCATCACCGTTCCAGCACCAGCCTCCTTACGCGTTTCACCAGTGTTCGTTTCACCACCTAATAGGTTTGGAATGTGAAACACATCAACGTTACACCACCACTCACCCTATTAAAGGGCCACTTTGAGGCTCACAGCCAAGAGAAATGAAGATCGGAACAGTACCCCCACATGTATGACCATTCGGTCCAGAAAAGAAACGAAAGGGATGAGGTGACAATTTCACACGGTTTAGAGGACATACCTTGAAACCATAACCACAGTTACACAATTATCTCAAGGTTTGATGCAAAAGAGACTTTCCTTCAAAGCTTTCAGCCCTCAACAATGGAGGAAGGAGAAGAAGGGAGGAAACAGACGAAGGAGAAGAAGATTCTCGCGAGAAGATGAATAATTAAAGAAAGAGAAAGACACCTTTCTTTAATACCCATGGCAACCGGTCACCTGCCCAGCCGGTCATTTCTCCATTCCTTTATGATTTCCTTAATGATTTTAATTAAACCTCTCTTCTTCAATTCACACCTTTTATAATTAACCAATAATTCATAAAAATATCAATTAAATTCCTAAAAACAATTTTTAACATTTTCCACTTCACAAAATTTTCTATAAATATCCGGGATGTTACATCCACCCCCTAAAAAGGGATTTCGTCCCCGAAATCAACACACCTACTGAAAAAGATTGAGGTACACCCGCCTCATATCCGATTCAAATTTCCGATTCCAATTTTCCTAGTGTAGGTTACCCCTTTCAAATTTCTCCACTTCATTCTTACCAATGACACTTCCTTGTTCCTTATCCGTGTGGTCCGGAATTCCTCAATACCGATCGGCCGACTTCCATCGTCCTTCAATTCAAAGGGTCACTCGGCACAATCATTGAATCACTCGGAAAATACGCTCGAAGTTGTGACACATGAAGCACATTATGGATTAGTTAAAGAACTGGGAAGATCCAGTCGGTAAGTAACATTACCGATTTTCCAATATTTGATATGGTCCGATACATCTTGGATTAAGCTTTTGGCTCATCAATATCCGACCGACACCTTTAGTCGGTGGAACCATCAGGAACCCAAAATCACCCGTCTGAAACTCAAGGGGTCTATGCCGATTGTCATAGTAATTTTTCTATCGGTCTTGGACCTTCTCCATTTTCTCTCGAATTAAGGTAACCTGTTCATAGCCAAGAAGTGAGCACTCTTGGTCAATCAGTCTATCATCACTCAGATTGCATTACACCCGGATTGGAATCTCCGATGGCTGGGGAAATCCAGGAGGTTTCTGGTGCTCAATCATACATACAAGTTATTGCCTTTTTCATTCCGACTACCAGAATCCTTTCCTTACCCGGTAATACTAGAATGAATGCTCAAAGAACCCTTTTTCATGCAACACCACTTGGTCTCGGAATCTACAAATTCCATCATTACCTTCGGTTAATTTCCACATTACTTCTTGAGAATATCACTCGAACCGAACAAAGACTCAGCAACTCTGATTATGGACCCGAGCACGAATTAAACAAATTCACCACTCGGATACATATTCCCCTTGGGAATTATTCACTCGGAAATATACTCATTCGAAGTTCCTCTTTCTCTGTCCAGAAGTACTTTTCCTGAAACAGGATCACTCGGTATATCTTAATCGGGCCATCCTACTCGGAAAGTGTCACACTCCACTCAGAGGTATCCTACTTAGGAATTCACTGCTCCGAAATATCTTGGGCCCAGTACTTAATCAAAACAGCTTTTCTTCACCCGGAAGGTCTTGTCCCAACACGATTCACTCGGAAATTCTCCACTCAGTGTACCTTAATAGAAACTTAAATCATTAGATTTCCTGGTATCATCTCTATTTACTCCTCATCTCTAATCGCTTATCAATTTTAGAAATACGACTCATACACTTCTCTTCGCTAAATCCGATCACCCAAGATTGACTAAAACACATCTGTCCCCTTGACTCCACACGACCTCAACCACTAGTGCAACAACTGAGGTGATCAGTCTCAGTAGTTCAACACTTCGTAGTTAACCCGAGTGAAAGTCGGGTATACAGTCCAACTATCCATATCACCGATCGACATGCAACTGTTTGCATCATTATCCATTTACCTATGCCTATTGGCAACTTCATGAAGAATCAATGTTAAAAGGAACCTACGGTGGCTAGCCATTATGATTCCCATGTAACATTAATATCCGTGCAAAGTATAAACGACTAGGTAAAACTCCTCTTCATTCCTATTATTTGCCCGCTCAACCACTTTCTAATTACTTTGTCCCATGTTCTTCATTTTCTACTTCTCGTTATCATATGCACAACAGTCCAATATATATATATATATATATATATATATATATATATATATACTTCACTCGACCGTCACTCATACAATTCTTTTTGTTGATTATTCCGAGTGAATTCTCACTTCATCAATTATTCTCGCTGAGAATTATTACTAATTGTCCTTCGGCTATTACCTTTAACTTATTCGACATTATTACACCGTCCTCCATTACCTACTCGGAATTTCTCCCAATGTCCTTTAATGAATCGTCTAACAACTTGAACATAACATACTGGCAACGTTTATTTAAACCACTTTACAGAATCTCTATAGGAGGCTCACCCCTCCTAGAAGGTTACCTTCTTACAACGTTGCTAACTTGCATTAGCTATTACTCGTCCATTAAGTACATTCAACACCTGAATGAACAACTAATATCAATCGTCATCCTGACCAGGTAGAAATGTATAGGGGTTCATTCTTCCTAAGAACAATGATATCAAAGTATTCATCCATTTATTTCATTTTATGAAACATCCGACTCCATTATTCCGACAAACTCATAGCTATCAACGCACTTACTATTCCCATTTCCCCCTCTCAGAAAATTAGTACCCGAGTCCTAAAAGTGTTGGCTCGGTTACCAGGCCACTCAGTTGCTGCCTTTGTGGGCAATCGGGCCTAAGGCGTCCTGGTTGTCCACATTGGAAACAAACGATTTGTCCAGTCAGACAATGTCTTACAATATGGCTAAGCCACAACTATAGCACGTTCGGTTGCCCGACTGACTACCAGATCAGCCAATAGAAATCCGGCCAGAAAAGAAAGAAGACATAGTGAAAGACTTACTGCCACGAAAGAACCGATCCATTTTCTTGTAACTCAATCCTCTTACCTTCACGACCTTTTATCTTCCGACTGGAGGGCCCTCTGTAATGGTACTCCCTCGGTCAGCATATCCTTGTCCACCAGAATCGGATAATCCTGAATCTCAATCGGCATAATCTCACTGCGAATTCTAATTCACAATCCTGCTTCATTTTTGGCACACTCACTACTCTCGGTTTCTCCCAGTGAGAAAGAGTGATAGAAGTCACAGCTCATCAAACTTAATAGTGCGCTCGGCCGTTGACACTCGGCCCTGTCCCTACCTCAAGTTCCATTTTCTTTCGAATTTTCTAATTATCTGAGAAGTACTTGACAAGAAACCACTCTTGGAAATTCGCCCACACTAACGACTCACTCGTCGTCTTCATCGGTACCTTAGTCCGATACCACCATATCCTAGCCTCTCCTTCAAATGATAGGTCATAAACTATACTTTATGCTCCTTTGAGAACTCGGAATACCCAAAAGCTTATTCGATTTTATTTATCCGAACGTACTCCCAACCATAGTCATGTCCTTCTTTATAAGCAGGGGGGAATTCCTTTTCAAGAATTCATCAAAAGTGGGACCTGATTCAGTCCTACTCATCAATTTGGCGAATTCTGAAAAGAAGCCATCTCCTCTATCAGACTAGCTCTCCGGCCATAAAATAATTCTATAATGAATAAACACTTCACTATTAGTAACCAATACTCTACCAGGGAGTCGGATAATTACCTCACATAAAACACGATGCCACTAGCGTGCCAAGGGAGTGATGCCAAGCTGCACAAACAACCAGAAATACAATGCAATAAAGTGCAAAACACAATCACTCGATTCGCCCATCCACTCAGCTTTAGAAAGAACCGCTCTGATACCAAATGTGACATCCCTCGTCAATTTTCTCATTTTTCCAAAATAATTTTTCACGTTTTAATATAAAAATCCACTCGGTCTTAATATAAAAATATTTACTTTTCTTATGTATATTCAAAGTAGTAAAATCACACTTAAATTAGCAAATTCCGACTGAAACGGATCCAAAATACATCCATAAATAAAATAGTTATTTGATGCTAAAATCCCGAGTCATTAACTTGGTGGTGAAAATCTTAGTAAAACAAAATATGACTCTCGAATTTACACTTATGGCAAGCGCACCAGTCGTTAAAATTGTAGAATATTTGATCGTCCCACAGGGATTGTGGTAAGTACCTCAATCTAGGACTAGTACAAGCTGAACCAACAGAAAATACATGAAGTTCATTCGGTTTTTATGGTTTTAGTGTTTTATAGTTGTTTTTTGTATTTTCAGAAACAGAGTTAAAGTGAAATGTAGGAAGTGATTTAAAGAAAACAGGTCAGGACTGCTTCGGCTCACAATTTCCTCAAGAAACATGCAATTAAGTATAATCGAACTTCACAATCTAGAGGACAATCCGCTTGTGGTTACTCCCTAATTCCTTAGGTGAAAAACACTAATTCTTAAGCAATGAACCTTAATTCCTTAAGTGCTCGATTAACCTAAGAATCTAATGCAAAATTGGAGGTTGAACTCTAACTATTCACCTAAATTGATTAGGCCTGAACTAGTTAGAAAGCTGAAAGTTACCTAAGCTTCAGCCATGATTCCTCACTGGTGAAGTTCTTCATCGATTCTGGATTTGTCAATCCAGCAGTTCTACTCCACTCCTCAGCTTGTTCGCCTCAGGAGCTAGAAGTCGATCTACTTGCTCACAGCTTCAAGACTCCATTGCTAACCTTCGCAATCCCAACCTTAGGGATTTAGAACTCCATCGACGTTGGCTTCATCGAAGGAATACAGATAGACATGGATGGGAGAGTTTAGAGTGATGAAAATGTAGTGAGAGATTGGAATTGGAAAAATGAAGTGTATTATTTGTTCTATGTATTCTGTCTCTGTTTTTTTTTCCGTCCTGGTTACAGAGTATGTTCATGAGTATATATAGGCTTCTATCTAAAAACTAACTAACTAAAACTGATAACTCTGAAACCTTAAGTTAACGACTAAACTTAACTAACTAATCACAGCTCAGCTCTTAGCAGATTACAACTCATCATTAGCTAATGTACAACTCAGTGCCAACCAATAACAACTCACTACTTAAATTATTAAGGTACAAGTAGAAGCGAAGGCAATGGAAGATGGAAACTGCACTGCGTCGAGTGTGTTGTTGGAGGGAAGGAACAGTGTTTAAATTACTGCCTTTATGCTTCAGCTACTGGGTTCTCGCTTGAGCAGACTAAACTTTCGCTTGGGCGAATTCGGGAATTGCATTGCAGTGTTCCTTTGTCGCTTAAGCGTGATTGAGAAGCTTGGGCGAATTGATATTCTGTAGTTACGCTTGAGCTAACTTGTTTGCTTGAATGAATCTTGGGCCCTCGCTTGAGCGATTCAACATACGCTTGAGCGGATTAATTACTCAATCGGTATTCTGCAGTTGGCGCTCGGATTCTTCGTACAATATTCCGAGTCTTTGTTGAGTCGGTTTTTGGACTCTTTTGGGGTCGGTGTCTTGGGAGTCTTCTTAAGTTAGCTTTCCTGAAGTCTCGCTTGGTCAGTATTTGAGCTCCTTTCAGTCGGATTTGTGAAGACTCACTCGGAATTATCAATTCCTGCTCGGATTTGTAGGATTTCACTCAGAATTTTCTTCTTATCTCGAGTGCGCCCTGTTCCTGTACCAATAAAAAGCTACTTGCCTAGCAATTATATGCGGGCTGCTTAGTGAATTTATAAATACTTCAAAATTCCTTAACTAATTAATATTTTCAATCGGTTTCTTACATAAATAACATACTTTTGAAATGAATAACTAAAACATGAATTATTAACAAATTATTAAATAATAATATCAAAACTAGACAATACTTAGTAATTTATGTTAAATAAACAGTGGAATAATTAAGTCTTTTCAAGACTTATCATTATTTAGGAACAACGAAAGAAGGAAAACGGAGTCAGGAGTCAATCGCCTGAGCGAACCCCTGATTCGCTTAAGCGAGTGCCGACTCGCTTGAGCGAGTGCTACTCATCAACTTGAGCGTACAAGACATATGAGTAAAGCCAACAAGTCGGATCTCACTCGGAAATATGAGCACTCGGGTATCTCTCACTCGGAAACGACTTAACCTTCACTCAACAAAGGCTCCCTCGATCTGACATCCTCGGAAAATAAGTCCACTCGGAACCGCTGGTCTTTCATCACTCAGAAAAGCTTAACTTCCCTTCACTCAGGAAAGATTCACTCATATCTTCACTCGGGAGAACTGTTATCTTTCTTCACTTGGAATTTCAGCCATAGCTCACTCGGAGTCGCTCCAACATTTCCACTTGGAAGTGAGTCTCTCGGTTATTCTTCACTCAGAGAAATGGAGAATATTCACTTGAGCATAATGAGCACCAAATCAATCGGCTCTTGCTCGGGTAAGGAGGAATCCACTCGGCTAGCTTCACCCGGTATACGACTCTTCTACAGTAATGCAAATCCACTTATAAAGTAAACACCAAGCATTTAACATCAAGAATTTATACTCACTTCGCACAGCATACCGATTTGAATTTATTTCATTATACTGGTAACACTGTAGCATAAAACACTCGAAAAACTCAATACATATAAATTACAATGCATTCACATTCACTCGGTGCCTTGGCATCAATCCCCCGCTCGGCACACCTCCATGGCTCCGACCTCCTCCCTGTCACTGGTTACTAAAAATTGAAAACAACAGCAAGGGTGAGTGTTTAGCATCATAATTAATCTAGAACGGAATTCAAATAAAACACGAGTAGAAACTCCGTCTGATTGCTTATTCCTCACACTGCATATTTCACTCAGCAAGCAACTTACTCGGCAATATACTCTCTTGGCAATATGTCCATTAACACTCGTCACTATAGTAATTCACTCTCAGTAGCATAACAACTCTCCTTCGACCATCTTAATAAGTAATTTCCACTCAGTAAATATAACAATTCTTCTACTCAGAAAATATAGTAATCCCTCGGCAAAGATATGAAATTACACTCAACAATTACATCTATTCATTCAGCAATGATTTAAACTTTCGTTCAGCAATTATAACCAATTTTACCACTCGGTGAATATAACATCACTCAGGAATTATTTAAATTTTCATTCGGCAATTAAAACTGTTTGCACTCATCAATACATCAAATCATTCCCAGTAAATATATATCAAATTCTCACTTGGCAATCATAACAAATTAACACTCGGTAATCATAACAATTCATGTTCAGCAATTATAATACATCATACTCGGCAATTATGTTCATCTTCATTCAGCAAATATAACAATTTACACTCGTCAAATACAACAAATTGGCCCTCGGTAAATACAACACCATACTCATAAATTTTCACTCGGATAATATGACATCTCACTCAGCAAGTACAAAAATTCATGCTCATCAAATATATCAAAATCTCATTCGGTAATCATAACAAACTTCACTCGGCAAGTATAGCAAACTGCACTCGGTAAATATACACCACAACTAATAATTCATCAAATTACAAGTCACAACTGACTCTCATAAAATCGACTCCTAGTATCCGGATACTAAAGGATTGGCCTTCAGTTGGGAGTCCGACTTGACATCCCGTGAACCCGACTTGGTTCACCGAGCCCGACTTGGCTCCCCCTCAACCACTAGGTCAAAGACCACTGGGTAGCTTAACTGGGTCCGACTTGACCACAAAAGCCAAAAATACAGGGTAATATATACCGTCGGCCATCCCATACCACATAATCACATCTCAATCATTTCATACTATCAACAATCAACAAATACAACCACCAGAACTCGCATATGCTCACAACACAGGGTGACCGACTTGTCAAACCCATTCATCACATTGCCACTAGGCGACCTGCTTGTCAAGCCCATTCATCACATTGCCAGCAAATACCGATTGTCACAGCATTAAATATTTTAATTTCAATCGGCTTAAGCCACACACACACAATCAAAAACCGATCGGTGTCCACATACATGCATCCATACATATTCATATACACTCATTCGGCATCATCTCAAATATCACAATATTAATTACTTCTCAAGTCACATACACATGATCAAAAACTAATCGGTATTCACATACATACATGCTTACTCATACATTCACAACTATATTACAACATCAACCTTAAATATTTCTTAAGTCACTCATACACACACACGACCCTAGACCGATCGGTGTGCACCTCCATACTTTCATTCATACGCATATCCATATAATTTTCACTCAGCATCAACTCTTACCCATTTTAGTCATTCTAACAACTCGGACAGTGTCCTGTTCTCATTAATTACAACTCGAACACCCCCTTACCTCCGTTCTAAGCTTTGACAATTGTTGGGTTCACAGTTCCATCTCCGTTCTAGCACCAGCCTCCTTATACGTTTCACCAGTGTTCGTTTCACCACCTAACAGGTTTGGAATGTGAAACACATCAACGTTACACCACCAGTCACCCTATTAAAGGGCCACTTTGAGGCTCACAGCCAAGAGAAGTGAAGATCGGAACAGTACCCCCACATGCATGACCATTCGGTCCAGAAAAGAAACGAAAGGGATGAGGTGATAATTTCACATGGTTTAGAGGACATACCTTGAAACCACAACCACAGCTACACAATTATCTCAAGGTTTGATGCAAAAGAGACTTCCCTTCAAAGCTTTCAGCCCTCAACAATAGAGGAAGGAGAAGAAGGGAGGAAACAGATGAAGGAGAAGAAGATTCTCGCGAGAAGATGAATGATTGAAGAAAGAGAAAGAAACCTTTCTTTAATACCCATGGCAACCAGTCACCTACCCAGCCGGTCATTTCTCCATTCCTTTATGATTTCCTTAATGATTTTAATTAAACCTTTCTTCTTCTAATCATACCTTTTATAATTAACCAATAATTCATAAAAATATCAATTAAATTCCTAAAAACAATTTTTAACATTTTCCAATTCACAAAATTTTCTATAAATATCCAGGATGTTACAGTTATACGGCCCAGATTTGCCCCTCTCACTCTCATATAAGAGAACTTTTCTCATAAGATACATCCCCATATATATATATATATATATATATATATATATATATATAACACCAAGTAAATACCCCGGATCATTTTATAGCCTATCTCATATATGAAGATATGAGAAGGTGAATTAAAAATAGTTCCTGAGAAATTTATAAATAAAAACAGTGGAAGAATTAGTTAAATTATTATACTATGATTGGATTTTAAATGGATAATCGATTAGAGGAAATAAGGGGTCAAACTATGATAATTACATTTGTAGGATGTTACAACAACAAGCCTTAATGTCAAGAAAACCCAATTAAATGAAACAAAAGCAATTGGAGGAATCAGGGCCATCTCGCTCAAGCGGATGCCCCACTCGCTTAAGCTAGTTCCATAAGCCACGCTTGGGCAAGCCAGCGAGGCGCTTGAGCGAAAGAGGAAAAAGGCATCAGGGGCCATGCTACCATCAAAGGGGATTCTCACTTAATTGAGAATCCATCTCGCTTGAGTGAGATTATCAGGTCTTATGCAGAAAACATGAAAATTTCACAACTCAACATGCCAAAACTCAATTCAAGCCAAATTGGTTAAATTCATCACATCACATACATCATGTTAAGCATTTAAAACTTGTTCCAAACAATAATACTCATAATTTTTCATTCCAACTCATGAATCACATTCTAATTAAGCTTATTACTATATATGCCCTATAAAATGCAATTTTTCATATAAACCTTCATTCATTCATCAAATTTAGAGGCAATCCACAACCAGTTTATCATTCATACATTGACAAGGTCATAATAAAAAATGAGCCATACACACAAGGGTCTCATTTTCCTACATGACTTCTAAAATCAACTATCCTCAAGTTAATTACAAAATAAGCATATACACACTATATGCCATACAAAATGAATATACATGCCGGCCAAGGCTCATCCACAGTCCTTTCCATATTTACCTTCTCCAATGCTCGACCTCCAAAAAGTAGGATTTAGATCATACCTACATCAACCTTAAAAATGGCAACTAGGAGGTGAGTAACATAGTCTAAATGTATCAAAGTCACACATTATGATGATACTAATACATACTCACATATGATACATTTCACAAGAAACATCATAGTTACATTCACATGCTATACCATTCATAGCAACATATTACAAACCCGAGAAATACAACCACAACACACATAATTAAATCATTGGTATTCTTAATAGCATCATCATACACACAATGTTAGTATCTCATTTCTTTCCTCTTTGTATCTCAATCATCCATTGCCATCATGGGCTTCCCATTAGGCATATCTCCAGCTATATGCAAAAGCTCTTAAAGCTAATGCATATGCACAAGGAATTATCACCAAATGCAGATCTGACTGTGGGAAATAACAACATACTAATTGTGGGACAAGCATAGGTGTGCTACTATGCCCCTATTACAGTAGAAAAATATGCACACTTATATCTCAATTCATGCATGCTCAACAACATATTTTACTGGTACCAAACCGCTCTCGCCCATCTGTAGCACTAGTCACCCCGTGACTTGCGAATCAACATTGTGGCCTCACTTGCCACAAGTGCTATGGGCCCTTCCCGAACACACATCAAGAGAGCCGTGTCCCGTCGGACATCAGGGTAACTCGCTCACCATAGAGCCGCCCGCCCACTGGGCCGGCCACATTGCGTGCCTCATCACCAAACTATGGACAGCTTCGTGATTCCCAGAATTACTAGGGAAATATAACATTATACCCGTGCACTAGGTCATCCTCTCACTGGGCCTGCCTAGTGGAACCCTTAACATTCCATATAGACAACAATGATATGCCATGGATGCAATACAATGCAAATCAAGTACATCCTCACACTATGTGTAACATCCCAAAATTTGTAATTTTTAGAAAATTCCTTCATTAAGGATTAATGAAAAATTTCTGAATGAAATTCTGAGTGAATACTGTTTGAAATATGATATTCCGAGTGAAAATGGTACGATACCGAGTAAAGTAAGACCGAAGAAGCTATTTCCAAATAGAGTTAAGATGTTTCCGAGTGAAACATCATTAAGCAAATTATTTCTAAGTTAAGAAAACGGTGTCCGAATGAGACACTTCTGAATAAGGAAAATCTGAGTGAGACGATTCCAAAAATGGAAAGGCGTCAAGTGAGAAATTTCTAAATACCGTATGACGAGGCACCGATTGGGGATATATCGAGTGAGTCTTTTCCAGGAAGTGTTTCTGGACAAAGGACTTTAACTCCGATTGAGTATGTTCCGAGTGAACAATTCTCGGGAAAAGTAAAATATCTGAGTGGTTTGTTCCTGAGTGGTGGACTCTTCATTCAATTTAATTTATGCTCGGGTTTATTTTTGAGATTGCCCTTGACCCCGAGTGATTTTTCAACGGAAGACTTCCGAGTAACGTAAGTAAAAGAATTGACTCGGACAAAAATATATCTGAGTATATTTGAATGAGATGTTACCGTGTGGGACGTCTCCGAGGAAAGAAAGCTGAGTGTTTCAGGGGATAGAGCCTTTCCGAATGAATTTCCTCTGAATGAAGGAATTCTGAACGGGCAGAGACTTTCTCAGAAAGATAGGCTCAGAATGTTAAAACCGAGTCGGAATTAATAATTATTTTAATTATTAGATCTTTCCACGTCACTCTGTTCTTCTACCTTCCAGTAAAGTCTTTTTCTGATATTTTTCCAAGAATGAGACCCTCTCTGATGTGCTGTCCCTTTTCATTAAATGCTTATTCCTTATTCACTATCTGAAGAAACGTACAACAGAGATCTTTTTATTGTTCACGTCTCTTTTGCATGAACAATATAAATATCAGCTACTGTTGGATTAATTAAAGACTTTTGGAAAGTGAGAAACATCATCTACAATCTTTTTCTTCCAACTCTTGCTAAAAGCCATTAACGAAGAAGAAATCAAACTTCATTTCTTCCCTTTACAAAGAAAGCTCTAGACTGGTACAAAACTAAAATTCCAGTCGGAATTTACAAGCTGTAAATTGGATATAACTTTAAGAGCTGCAAGAACTCTTTATTTCCAGGTAGGGGGAGCGTTACATTTCAAATAGATAGTTTATGAATGGATGTGGGGTAATATTATTATGATATATATGTTGTGTGCATAATTGTTATATAGACCCCGATTATATGACGCATTATGTTTTCATATATTCCATTCATATTATTGATATGAGATTGATGGTGAGTATGCGAATGTTATTCATGAATTTTTCATGATGGATATAAATGCATGGGATGCATATCGATTAGTATGTGATGCTTGTATGATGAATGACTATGAAATATGTTGTGACTAAAAGACCTTAGGTGGGACTCAAGGCAAAAGACAAAAGACCTTGGGTGGGACTTAAGGCAACCTCTTGAGCAGGGCTCGGGGTTTTAGCCCGTGGCACTCACCATTGTCACTGAGAGTGATGGTGTCACATAAGGGTGTAAACGGTTTGGTACCTGTAAAATGGACGGTTCAGCTGAGAGCTGAGTTATGGCTCGGGGAGCCAGTGTTGCAACACAATTAAAAGACTTAATAATGGATTTATCCGATTGAATACATGTATGTACTAATATATATTTGTTATTGAGAATGACATGCTATTTTTGTTATGCTATATGACATGGTGGTGATGTTTTATATACATAGTTATGAATTGGACTTTTAATTCGATTCAATAACTATTATTTGATATGTTTATGCTCACCCCCTACTTCCTATCATTTTTACAGTGGATAAAGGGCACAGCGACGGCATATGAAATCACTCAGCAGATTGGAGCACTATGTATTTACTTGTTTGGTACATAGTGCGCATAGTGGTTTTGTAGAAGAAGCCTTGGCCGGCTCCTATGATTACCGAGTGTATATTTTCTTTGTATATTAAATAGCCGGTCGGCTTTTGTAAAGTGACAATAATATTATTTAATTCAGATTTTGTTTTGATCTTGGAATTATTTGTGAAAAGTTTATTTATATTTATTTGTATTTTAAAATGAGACGGTCGGATTGATGTACAGCTGGTACTGTTAATGTTGAATCCGACTCCTGTTTTAGAAATTTAAATTATTTGCGAAAAATTTATTTGATTTATTGAAATATATTTTAAAAATTAAGGATGTTATACTATGCATCCTAAATGCCACTCCACAACCAACCATTCACCACTACCACTTAGTGGATTTCAATATTCTCAATATCCTTAATCTTTACCAATCCTTATTGGACTCATACACATCAATAGTTAATGGCAATCATATTTATCAATTCATACATACACATTTGGGATATTTCACATCATTGATTTCAATTCGCAATGTGACACCCTAAAAATAGGGGTAAATTTTTCATGATTTTAGTGTAATTAATTCATGATAGTTGTAAGTGGTAAAGCTGTTTATTTATTTCCCCGGACCTATCAGAGACCTATCTTATATGTGAAGATATGAGAAGGTAAGTCAAGAGGATATGAATAAATGCTCCAATTAAAAACAGCGGAAGAATTTAGAATAAGTTAATGCTATGTGATTAAAATTAAGAGGTCGTCCATTATAAAAATTAATAAATCAGATTTTATGACCAAGGTATTCATGAAGTAATGTGGAATCAGGGTTTAATGAAAAGAAAAGAGAAAACAGTTTAATAAATGAGTTTTTGGGAAGTCAGGGTCCCCTCGCTCAAGCGAAATTCCCACTCGCTTGAGCGAGTGCCATACAATGCACATGGGCGAGACAGAAGGGAGCTGAACGAAAAGAGAAAGGGAGTTACAGGGGTCACTTCGCTCAAGCGAATTTCGACTCGCTTGAGCGAGACACACAAGCCTCGCTTGGGCGGAGCCAGCGAGCGTGGGCGAAAATCGTCTAGAATCGAATTCAATACCAACTTGCTTGAGCGAGCACCTCAACCGAGGCCATTCGCTCGAGCGAAATTCGGCCAGTATCTAAACTACTCATTACTCGTTTGGGCGAGACCTCCTCGCCTAAGCAAATAACTTCCAGAGCCGAGCTTATACTCGCTCGCTCAACATGGCTCCCCAATGCTCGGGTTTTCATTCGGCAGAATCCTTCCAAACCGACCCATCTCTCACTCAATTTTCTACTCGGCAAAATAATCCAGACCGACCCATCTCTCACTCAATTTTCCACTCGGTAAAATAATCCAGACCGACCCATCTCTCACTCAATTTTTTACTCGGCAAAATAATCCAGACCGACCCATCTCTCACTCAGTTTTCCACTCGACAAAAACATTCCAAATCCGAGTCATCTCTCACTCGGTTTTCCGCTCGGTAAAATCATTCCAAATCCGAGTCATCTCTCACTCGGTCTGGGCTCCCTAGCACTCGGTTTTTCACTCACCTCGCTAGGGCGAATGCCATCCTCATGATCCTTCGCTCGGGTGAATTTTGTCCAGTGGCTAATTCTCTTCGCCCTTGCTCGGGCGAGACCCCATTCGCCTGGGCGAATTTCATCCAGTAACCAAACACTGATACTGGGACAATCTCGCTTGAACGAGATTCACTCTCGCTTGAGCAAGATCATCATACAACATGCAGAAACTTGGAAATGTACACAACACAGCATACCAAAATTTAACTCAAGCTAATTTACCATAATTCATTACATCTCAATCATTATATTAGTCATTTAAAACTTGTTCCAGACAAGCATGTTCAAAAATTCCCATTACGACTCATCAAACGTATAAAAATCAATTCATCATCTCTTCTACTTCATAAAATTAATACACAAATATAATTCTTCATTCATTCATTAAAATAAGGGAAGACTCATCATTCATACATTCACAGGGTTATGATTGAAAATGAGTCATGGACAAAAGATCTCATTTTCCTCCATGACCTTCCCAAAATCATCATTTTATATATATATCTAGTTATCATCCATACGAATATCTATTCTAAACCTATATTATACAAAATATAAAGGATGTCATACACATTACAATCCTTCCACACAACTATTAAAATCAAAATACTGCCGGCCAAGGCATTCTTTACCAAAAAGAGGCTTCCTTCACACTTCTCCTTCATAAAACAGCTCCAAAGCAAGTCCTACAACACAGGAGCTAAAAAGATATACCACAGGGAGAGTGAGTATACTTTCTCAATGATGAAATTCCAACAAATAAGATAACATATGAATGAATGCAATACAGTTATTCCCTCCTCAAGGAAAGTTCATTCAACACTAAATCAATCACCCCTCAATATTCATCTAAATACATATACCCATCAAGTTTCCCAAAATCACATTAACCAATATCACAATCAAGATTAATAATTCAAAACAAGGGTTCCACCTACTCCTCTCATAACCTCACAAACAGAGTATCACTTTATGCCATGCTTCTATGGCTAATACATGTGCTAGTGTTTATAATACATATGCACAGATCCGATTTCAGTCACATAAATTAACATCATCACTCCGGGATATACCCTTCATGGCACCCCGCAAGGTGATATATTCATGAATTCACAACATCATCATCACTCCGGGATTTACCCTTCGTGGAACCCCGCAAGGTGATATATTCATAAACACGATAACATCGTCTTCACTCCGGGGTATACCCTTCGTGGCACCCCGCAAGGTGATATATTCATCAATTCACAACATCATCATCACTCCGGGATTTACCCTTCGTGGCACCCCACAAGGTGATATATTCATAAATACGATAACATCGTCTTCACTCCGGGATATACCCTTCATGGCACCCCGCAAGGTGATATATTCATCAATTCATAACATCATCATCACTTTGGGATTTACCCTTCGTGGCACCCGCAAGGTTATATATTCATAAACACGATAACATCATCTTCACTCCGGGATATACCCTTCGTGGCACCCCGCAAGGTGATATATTCATCAATTCACAACATCATCATATCGTTCATGAAGTCAATAACAGCATCATCTTATAACATGCCATTCATAGCCTCATTTAGGCTTCGTCATATAAATACTCATTTTAAAAACAACATACACAATTCCCATTTCAACCACATGATAACACATCCATTCAAAACAATATGCCATATTACATTAATACATACATTATCATCACAATTCTCATACATTTAGAAAATACACCCCTCTCCTACCTTAAGAGAAGTACGCTTCCGGGTTTGACATTCCCGCTTCACAAGAGTTATCAAGTCCTACACCAATCATTATAGGACCTTATCAATTATTCATTCAAAAGCCATTTCAATATACATATACATATCTATGTACACATGATTCTCCTCATGTGGAAGCTATCATAAGTTTATTTATTTGCTTACTTAGGCTTCGGGAATTCCTTCCCTTAATCCACCATTCATTATTATCAAGGCTACAACCTAACTTGTTAGGTTATCCCATTTGCCACACTTCACATTAATTCTATCTCAAGTGGGTTTTATTCATATTCTCTAACCACCATCTCTAGTTACCATTAAATGTTAATGCCTCTTCATTTATTACACTTCCCTCATCAATAAATGTTAACCCTTTCAATATTATACATTTCCCCCAAAATTTCATAAGTTAGGGTTTTGTAAAAACCCAACTCCATCTTAAATGCACTTCCATACTCATAATCTTTTAACCCCATCATCCATATATTTCATTTATTACTCATAAATACCCAAATTTATTTCACCCACACCTTAGGGTTCATGCATTTAATGTTTTCTTTCTCTACCCACAAACATTTAATACTCTTCCAAGTTACCATCCCTTATCCTCTAGGTTCCAAACTTAAAAGTAGTGGTAAAGAGCTTACCTTGCTCCAAAATGAAAATGGGATTCAAAGGGAAGATGAGGATGACGAAAATGAAGAGGAGGGAGGAGCTTCAAGCCACAATGTCCTCCTCCAACTTGGAGAAAACGAAAATAGGAGAGAAGAATAAGCAAACCACTTGCTTAGTTTTTTGGGAAGGAAAGAAGAAGAAGAAGAAGAAGAAAGGAAGAGGAAGTGTGTTGGCGTGGAGAAGAAGAGAGTTACGGGAAAAATGAGAGTGAATTGGTGAGGTTTTTATTTTATTTTTATTCTCATCACTTAATTCTTCCGTTTTTCACTAAACAGGTTCTCCGTTCGGGCTCGATACGTATTCTAAAAATTATTCCGAATACATATGCGGATCCCCAATAACATTATCTACAACCCTGACCAACGGCATCTCAATCGGAGATACTTGGTCCAACACCCATATTTTATCCGGGTTAATTTTCAACTTATTCGGTCATAATATCTCACCACAGTCTCAGAGAATCTTAATTAAATTATTTCTAGTATTTTGGAACTTTAGTTAGTCCATGTTTAACTATTCAATATTTATTTTCTTGATTTAACTTTCTATTTTAAAAATTCGGGGTGTTACACGCAACATGGTCTCAAACCATCATGACATATTTCAACAATATAATATCATATTCACTATCCCAAACACATGCCACATAACATCATCCATTTTAAATGCACACCAATCACAAAATCATCACATCATCCATTTAAACAATCACCGAACACAAACATATATACGTATTTTCACATTAACAATGGATGAAAATATGCATTTAGAATAGTTACCCCCTCCTACCTCAAGAGAAGTGGTAGTCAACGTGGTCCAATGGTCCCGCCTCGTCAATGGGGTTATTTCCTACATTTCAATATATCACACAATCAATTTTCTATTCAAACTACCAAGATTCAAGTGCATATTCATTTACTTGGTGTTTATATCACTTTAAATTCTCAAACCAAATTTATTTCATTAATTCCACCACAACCACCATGGGTTAGGTGCCTACATTTATTATTATGCATTTTTGATATCAAACCCATTAATGGCTTCCCACATTAATGGTTTCCAACAACCATTAAGCTTCATTAATGGCCATTCACCATTTATAGCCTCATTTTACCTCATCAATAATATTTACTTAACACCATAAATGCTTCTCCACCCTTATTTAACATTTCCCCTAAACCCTAGGGTTAGGGTTTCTCTAAAACCCAACAATCATCATCAATGTCCATCATCTTCCACCACATTAAATGCCATTTTCATGTACCCCATCATGTCCTCATAAAACTCATATTAATTACACCTCACCTTAGGGTTTCTCATCTTAAATGCTTCCGACTTATAACACACATGCATTTAACTCTCTCCCAATAACCATTACCCGAAACCTAGGGCATAAGGCTCAAGAAAATAAAGGAAGATCCTTACCTCAAGCTAAAAGAAATGAGTTCCCAGAATGGGGAAGGAAGAACACGAAAATGAGAAGAGAGGGATGAGAGTCTTCAAGCTCCCAAGCTCCAAACAAAAATGGAAGAGGAGAAAAGGGCCACCACTTGCATAGGGTTTTTGGAAGGAGAAGAAGATGGAGAGTGAAAACGAAAGTATGAGGAGAAAAGGAGAATGGGAATTAGAAGAAATGGCAATGTGAAGTGTAGATTAAACAGGATCTTCTTTGGTGCCCAATACTTTATCTAAAAATTATTCTGAATATGTATTCAGATTCCCAGTAATATTTTTAGTGGCCCTGACCATTATCATCCCAATCGGAGATAATTGGTCCGACACCCATATTTTAATCTGGTCGGTTTTAAGCTTATTTGGTCCCAATAAATTACTAATAGTCCCCAAGAATCTTAATTTAATTATTTTTAATATTTTGGGATTTTAAATAATCCACATTCAATTATTCAATATTTATTTCTCCTAATTAGTCCTTTATTTTGAAATTTAGGGTGTTACAATATTTATAGAAATGGAGAAGGTACTATTCCAATGGTCACTATACAACGATCACTATGTAATTTTTTAATAATATATTTTTTAAAATTTTAATTTATTTTTTTATCCAGACAAAAATAGGTGTTCACAACCATCATGGCCGACACATGCAAGGATTTTCTACTAAGAGCATCCTCAACCATATTAGCCTTTCCCGGATGATACTTCAACTCAAAGTCATAGTCCTTTAAGAACTTTATCCATCTCCTTTGACGCATGTTTAATTCTTTTTGATTAAAGAGGTATTTCAAGCTTTTGGGATCACTAAAGACCACAAACCTCGAACCATAGAGATAATGATGCCAGATCTTTAAGGAAAACACAACTGCCACCAACTTTAAGTCATGAGTGGGATAATTGACTTCATGGAGCCTCAGATGACGTGAAGCATAAGAAATTACACACTTCTTCTGCATTAAAACACATCAAAGACCATTCTTAGAAGCATCACAATACACCATAAAGTCTTCCTGCAAGTTAGGCAACGCCAGTATAGGTGCAGAAGTGAGTCTCATCTTCAACTCTTCAAAACTCTTCTCACATCCAACATTCCACACAAATGGTTGATTCTTCCCAATCAACTTTGTCAAAGGCCTAGCAAGACGAGAGAATCCCTAAATAAATCTTCGGTAGTATCCAACAAGACAAAGGAAACTCTGAATTTCAGTGACAGTTGTAGGCCTAGACCATGCCATAACCGCCTCAACCTTAAAAGGATCAACAGAAACACCTTCTATAGATATCACATGCCTTAGAAATTGGACACTCTCTAGCCAAAATTCATATTTAGAGAGTTTAGCATAAAGTTGTTTCTCTCTAAGTGTACCCAGCACCAATCTCAAATGTTCTTTATGCTCCCCATGGCTCTTGGAATACACCAAAATGTCATCAATGAATATCACCATGAATCAATCAAGGTAATCATGAAAGATGGAGTTCATGCAGTCCATGAACATAATTGGAGCATTAGTCACTCTAAATGGCATCATAACATACTCATAGTGACCATATCGTGTCCTAAAAGCAGTTTTCGGGATATCTCCGGCCTTCACCCTAATTTGGTGCTAACCGGATCGTAAGTTAATCTTGGAGAACACAATAGCACCCCTCAAATGATCCAACAAGTCATCTATGCATGGTAGAGGGTACTTGTTCTTGATCGTCATCTTATTCAATTGGCGGTAATCAACATATAACTTCATCATTGCATCCTTCTTCTTCACTAGCAACACAGGAGCTCCCCAAAGGAACACACTAGGTCGAATGAACTCTCTTTCGAGCAACTCCTCCACTTACTTTTTCAACTCAGTTAACTCTATAGAAGACATCTTATAAGAAGCCATAGAAGGCGGTTCTGCACCCAGAACAAGATCAATAACAAACTTAACCTTACGCGGAGGTGGGAAATCGGGAACCTCTTCAAGAAAGACATCAAGGAATTCAGATACCACTGGAACTCCTAAAGGATCAGAATTATTAGTTCCATCAGCAAGAGATAACAACATGCAAAGTTGGGATATACCTTGCATATCAAATTTGTCGACGCTTAGGGGAAGGAAGATGATACCTCTTTGTTGGTAATCAACCATGATCTTGTTGGTGGAAAGCCAATCCATACCGAGGATGATCTCCAAGTCTCTCATAGGCAAACAGACAAGGGAGACAATGAATCTTCTCCTTTTAAGGAGCATCTCAACGTTGTCACAACGTGAAACTGATCTAAGACAAGCATCGGTCGGAGTAGTGACCATAAAAGCATTTTTCATTATATTCACCGGCAATCTCAACCTCTGTACACACTCCTCGGACACAAAAGAATGGGTAGCTCCCGAATCATAAATAACATGCACCGTAGTACCAAGTATCTCACACTTACTTTCAATTAAGTTACCAGCTTGTGCAGCTTCCTCTCCAGTCACAGTAAAAATCCTCCCCGGAGTTTGTGTAGTCTTTCCTCTATTGCCACTACCATGTCTCCTATCGGTGTGGCCGCCACGACCTCTAGTTTATCCACCAGTAGCCCCATTACCACGTCCACAACCACTAGCGTGGCCTCTACGGTTCATAGGAGCAGGAGTAGTGGGACGTGTAGGAGTTGATTGAGACATTAGCTCTCCTTGCAAGTAGAGGACATACAGGTCGGATGTGACCCACTTGGTCACAGTTAAAGCAAACTACACCGTCTTGGTGCACACACTCACAAGTATGATCAGGTCTTCCATATTTAGTGTAACATGGCCTATGAGTATTTTCATTGCCCTGACCATAACCATAACCACTGCCTTTAACTTGGGCACCAGAATGAGCACCTCTCTAGAAATGCCCTCTCTTGGGGTTGCCATGCTTCTTGAAACTGGATAATGGACCTTTCAGCCTACGGTCAAACCTGGAATGGTGTGATGGGGCATGCTCCTCAAAGATACAACACTTGTTCATAAGCACCGTGAAGCTTCTGATCTCCTGATGACAAATGGCCCTTTGGATGTTAGGACATAGGCCATTTTCAAACTTCACGCATTTAGAAGCTTTTGTTCCCTCTTGCTAGTATGAAGGGTAGAACTTACATAGTTCTTCAAATTTGGAAGCATACTCTTCAACAGATAGGTTGCCTTGCTTGAGCTCCATGAACTCAAGCTCTTTCTTGCTCATGTAGCTCTCGGGCACATACTTCCTCATCAATTCAAACTTGAAATTCTCCCAAACTAAGGGAGTAGCAGCCGTAAGCATCCGACTCTTGGTGAGTCTCCACCAAGTTTTAGCCTTATCCCTTAACATGAAAACATCATACTACACTTTCTGGAGCTCAGAGCACTCAAAGCTATCAAAGATCCTTTCCACATCACAGATCCAAAAGCATGCTTGTTCGGGTCTAAACTCACCATGAAACTCTAAAGGCTTCCTCTTCAAGAATTTGTCAAGGCCAGAAGCGCCTTGAACTGCTGGACGGGCTTGCCGATCATTTCCCTGCGTCTTACGGTTTTGCATTTCAAGAATGTCAGCAAAACGGTTCAAGGCCCGAGCAATAAAATCATCATGATCAGCGTGACGACGAGCCATCTTAAAATCTATATTCACAACACTAAGTTCAACTAACATTAGTGAGTTAGTCAATAGGCACTCCTGTGGCCACACACTATAGCAATTTATCTTATAACTAAGCCTTATCTCCCTATTATATAAATTGTCAAAAGCAATAGGGTAATATCAATTCAAGGCATGCTATCACGTCTCAATATCATGCATACATACATAATCATGCTAATTCATCATTGGGAGGGATTAGCGTGAAGAAAGCTTGGCCGAACTTATCAAAATCAAACATCAATCATATTTAATACATCAAAAGTGCAATTATATTGACAATCATTCAAATAAAGCATGTTATGCCCTGATACCACCCAATGTGGCGCCCTAAATCCACTATTTGGTAATAGAGATGTTGACAACTAGTTAATAAAAAGTAAGGTGAATTTTTTTTCACTTGCATCATTTCTTAGGTAAGGTATACAATAAAATAAAATTTAAATGACTACCCTAGATCTAATTAAAAACCATCCCATATATAAAAATATTAGAAGGAGAATGTTTAAGCAAGAGCCTAATAAATTTTCATTAACATATAAGATTGTCATGCACTAAGTCCTCTACTACTCATATTAGACCTTAATCATTCAATCTCAAGGGTACATTCCCACAAGCTCACTTCAAGTCTAATAGTCTATATTCATATGTAAATTCAACAAGGTCTTTCCAAGAGTCTACTTATATGACAATATCATTCATACATACTAGATGAACATCAATCTTTACTTCTCACTATCTAGTCCTCTTTACGGGACCTTAACAAAGAATGAAACTACCTTAGTATTTTTCCAACATAACATGTTCCAATCTAACAACTCAAATCCAATATCTCATTCATAATAATCACATCATCCAAACTCCATTACTAGGTCCATATAATAATTTGTGTTGTCAATCAACATCCTTCATCTTACTAAGAAAATCATAATTCAAATCCCAATATCTCAAATGTGTCAACAAGAGTTCAACAACTTCAATCATAATTTTTAAACATAGGCATCTAAACAAATAGTCAAACTATACAAAATATTGCCATATACAAAACACCCCATAAAAGTGGTAAAATTATAGAACCCAAAAAAAATTACCGGCCAAGGTAAACCATCATACCCTCTTCACACTAGGCCACCTCTTTAAAAAGTTCTCACTTCTCAAGTCAGCCTACAACACAAGGCTAAAATGGACAACATGGAGAATGAGTATATTTTCTCAATGATGAACAAGTAAAATCAACATGATAACATATACACAAGTAAAGGCAACTATACTTATTTCCATTCAACATTCAATTACATGAACATAACACACATGCCATGGTAACACCAACATCATTTCTCAATTCAAGTTACCCATAAGTCATAAACATTTTGGTATCTCATTCTAAATGCCATGATCTTAGAACTAATGCATATGCCATCCACTAAGACAATGCATATGCAACGAGTCCAACTTTCAATAATTCAATTCTTCTTTCATGTGCACACATCACTTTGATAATCACAACCACGTATAGTTGTTCTAATATTTAACCCATGCAAGGTTTCTTTCTTAAGATCCTACAAGATCCTCAATTATGCCATATGCTAAATATCATAACCACGCATAGTCGCTCACATAATCAACCCACACAAGGTTTCTTTATCAAGATCCTGCAAGATCCAAATTTCACATAATGAGATATTCTATGCATGCCATGGGATGTAAAAGAATGCATATGATAGTCTTAATTCTCACAAGAATTTCATACATTCATACTTAGTGTCATTACACACTTTAAAAACCTTAAACAAGGCAAGCATTCAATCATGTTATCTCCCAAGGCATTCATTTAATTTCTAATCACTTTGAAGCATCATTCTATTTCAACATTTCACCAAGCCAAGGAAACACTTCATTGGATAATCACCCATGAATTCAAGTGGCATATCAATAATCACATCAAGGCTCATAACCAACACATTTGCCAATCCAACATCAAATTATTCATGAGACACACTTCACATAATTTTCACATTTATATAACATCAATACCACTCAAGGCTATCATATAAGTATACACCAATACATGCATACATTATCAATAACATTGTCATACATTTAGAAAGTAAACTAATCTCCTACCTCAAGAGAAGTATTCCGTGGGGTTGGATGACCCCGCCTCACAAGAATGGTCAAAGCCTACATTTTAAATAAGCATAAAGCTACATCAAACATCACTCTATAATTAAGTTAATATATGCATATTCATATATACAAAACTTAGTTAGGTTTATACCATTACCACCTTGGAGGCTTGAAGTTTAAGTTTTCATTATCACACTTTTCCAATGTTTTAAAGATTTAAAACTCACTATTTGCAATTAGACAAAATCCTAGGGGTTATTTATCAAGTTCTCCTTAACTTAAAATCTTTGTAACAGCCCTCATTTTTGTGTGTTATATGACATCCTGGTCGCTGTTGAGGGCGGGGAGTGATCGAAGGTGCATAGGCACAGACAAGGAGCGGCTCCTAGTAGGCTTCTAGTGGGAGGGGCACATGAACGAACCGAATACATACCAGAATGAGAGGGATCCAAAGACTGTATAGGTATGGGACTATACAGTCGAAGATAGCTTAAAGAAAATAAATTCGTACTACATATACCAACAAATGCATTAGCCTTTTCGGTGGCCTATCACTTAAGGACTCCAAAGTTAAGCGTGCTTAACTTGGAGTAATTCTGGGATGGGTGACCTCCTGGGAAGTTCTTAGGAAGTGTGTGAGTGAGGACAAAGCACACTAGAAAGGTCTCGTGTTGGTCTGTGGGGCGAGTCGTTCATTCCTGAAAAGCGGCCTGGGCGTTACAATGGTATCAGAGCATGGCCTCTCCTAGTATGGTATGGTTCGGGGATGAACCAGGCGGAAGCTGGTGGGCATGTGACATCCCGGTCACTGTTGAGGGCGGGGAGTGATTGATGATGCATGATTTAGCCTTAATTCCTTGCTTTAAATGTGTATAATTTGCCATTGCTAATTGTGTAATATTATGCATTTTAACACATTTTCATAATTCAAGCTTTATTTAATATTAACTGAATTAGACGATAATCTTTAAATGGAAATAATAAATCTTACTTGATTTCCCTTATATTGTAGTGAATAATTGAGTTTGCAATTGGGAAATTATGAAATTGAGCATCAGGTCTGACGCGTAGCACCAATACCACGCGTAGCGTGGAAACAAATTCGCAACACCCACGCGCAGCGTAAAGCCCACGCGTAGCGTCAACAGTGACGAGGATCCCATTAACAGGCTGTGTGCAACTTCAGAAGTGGAGGATTTATTTATATTAAAATACTTATTGGCCAATCCATTATAGACATATGGCACTATCTCAGTGGGGAACATGCAGCACAAGTGTCCAAGCATTATTGAAGAATTATTGGATGAAATAATGTATTTTGAGTCAGAAACCCTCACGCGTAGCCTCACAACTAAGCGTAGCGTAGAAGCAGATTCGCAACGCTGACGCGTAGCGTCCTGCTGACGCACAGCGTCAGCAGGAGACCTTTACCTCTGCTTTCACTATAAATAGGACCATTGCCAAAGGCTTCAAACACACCTGAATTCACGTTTCTCTCTTTGTTTCTATAAGCATCAAAGGAAGGCACAAAGCCTCCTCCTCTCTTCTTTCCCCTCTTTGCTCCATTCCGGGTTAGTTTCTTTTCTTTGTAGTTGTTATTATGGAGGGCTAAAACCCTAGATTGATTTTCTTGGAAAATATTGTAATGTAATTTTGAGGTCATTATTTTTAATACACTATGTTTTTGTTATTGTTATTTCTTCATAATCTTACTCTGCTTATTTAATTCCATTTTGTTTAATCAAAATTGTATGCTTAATCGGTTTAATTATTCAAATGGAATAAAATAAGGTTTTAAATTAGAATGGATTAAGGAAATATGCATGCTTAATGAATATTTTCATAATCACTTTTAATAATTATGGTTTGCTTAATTCCATAATAAGAGAATAGATTATGTATGTAGGCGATGTTCTTACATATGCTCAATAATTCCTAGATTCTACGATCTTGACTCCTTTTGCTTAATTAGGATGCTTGATTAAAATATTCATTTTTAAATGAAAGTAAAGGAATTATGCATTGAAAAAGACGCTTAGTTGATTAATTCAAATTGAGCTAAGAAATTGACAGTAATGAAAGTATACAAATTATCTTTAGTGAACCAAGGATAAATTTATTTACAATACTCCAAGAAAATCAATTGCTTGTTAATTATTGTTTTAAATCCTATATTTACTTTGTCTTTAATTTTAATTGTGATAACAAAATCAATCAAACCCCCCCAATTGTACGTTTGTTGAACTTATGTTTGTAAAAAATTTTAGTTGTTGAGTTTTTATTTTTAATTGTTAAAAATTAGTTTAAGACTTGATTTTTCCTAAATTTTTGTGTTGATCCTTGAGAGAACGACCTAGGTTGACACCCTAGTACTACATTAATTAATTTTAATGTACTAATTTGATGGAATCACGACTGTAAAAAATACACACGTCAGTGATCGTCGGTGCATAGGCACGGACAAGGAGCGGCTCCTGGCAGGCTTCCAGTGGGAGGGGCACATGAATGAACCGAATACATACCAGAATGAGAGGGATCCAAAGACTGTATAGGTATAGGACTATACAGTCGAGGATAGCTTAAAGAAATAAATTTGTACTACCTATACCAACAAATGCATTAGCCTTTTCGGTGGCCTATCACTTAAGGACTCCAAAGTTAAGCGTGCTTAACTTGGAGTAATTTTGGGATGGGTGACTTCCTGGGAAGTTCTTGGGAATTATGTAAGTGAGGACAAAGCACACTAGAAAGGTCTTGTGTTGGTCTATGGGGCAAGTCGTTCATTCCTGAAAAGTGGCCTGGGCGTTAGATGCTAGGACTTTAAGGCCAATTGTCTTGATTGCATGATAATTTTGTGCGTATTGATGACTAGGGTACGGCCGATTAACTTGTGTGTGATAGCTGAATTATATTTTAGAAGATTTTATGAATATAAGGCGAATACCCTTGCTTTAATTATGTGAGAAATAGAGTCGATTAGATAATAATAGTAATGTGTTTGATAATGCTCATAATAACAGAGATTTTTCAATTAGAACGTTAGAAATCTAATAGAAATGTTTAAAGTATTTTGTTCAAGTTATATAAACTATGTATCTCCCCTGATTTGGGCCAAGAAATTATTTCAGGAACTTGGAGTCAATTATTTTTATCCCAAAACGTCCGTCACAGCATTCCTAATGATTTTTACGAAGAGCCTGATACCCGTTTCCAACCACCCAAGCCCCAAAACTTTGATTTTAAGTTACCCGGGTAAGCCAAAATGCGCATTTGTACGTATTTTAGGCGTAATTTCCTCTTCCGTTATTGGATTTGAGTTGTTATTAATTCAAAATCTCTGTATCAAATTTATCTACAACTTTGATATTGACCACGAGAGCCAATTCTTACCCCATAAATCCCAGAAATTAAAATACCATATTGATTCATATTTCTCGAGTGACTGCTTGTACTATGTTTAGTATTTTTCACGTTTCTCCCTTGTATGGCCATGAAATTGAACGATTCTTCCGCAAAAATTTTCTTGACTCAATTTTATACAATTTTGATGAAGAACAAAAAGCTCAAATCCCTACTAATTTTGCCCAGAAAATTAATCATTGTATGAAATAATAATCCCGTCACAACCTTGCACTTCTTTCGTATTTGGGTCATAACTCCCTTATTTCTTAATGAAAATTTTATGCCATATACCAAATTAAAGATAACAAAAAGGTTTAAAACTTTTATGTTTAGTCCATTTTCAAATTTGGCCCAAAAAGGCCCTTAAATTCATGAGCAAGTGACTGCACCTGCACTTGACACATCAGTTTTGCATGAGCAATTAACCAATCACGTTGCACCACCTCCTTGCCACTTGCTTTAGCCATGCAAGGTCCTTCTCCACCACTCCACAAGTTGAAGGGGAAACCTAGCAATTGCATGAATCTAATCTGACACCTCTCCCACTCACTCATAGCCGTGGAGCTCCTTGGTGGGCAAGGCATGCATGCCAAAATTTTACACTTCCTAGACCACTCTAGTTTCTTCTTTGTTCCTTTCATTCTCTCTAACTTAGAAAAATTCCAGCAACACTTTTCTCCATTTTTCTTATACTTCTTCCATCTACAACATCATCATCCACTCACTACCATCTAATCCAACCACCACACCACCTTTCTTAACCTCAAAAATTCAAGCTACCACCTTCCAAGACAATACTTTCTCCTTGAAATTTCTTCAAACAACAACCATTTTCTTCTCCCATTCACCATCAAATTCACGTCAAAACCACCACCTCCCAAGTATTCATTTTCCTCCTCCTTGATGAAACAAATTATGATGATCTAAACGCAAACCTTGAAGTCTTTAGCCTTTCTCTTGGTGGCTGAATTTGTTGTGGTAAGTGGGAAGTAACTAGCTTGTCTAAATTCATAAAATGTCACATGCATGGTGTGACGACCCTTATCAATTTTCTCATTTTTTACAATAGATTTTTCACTTTTAATAAAATCCACTCGGTCTTAATATAAAATAATCTTTACTTTTATTAAATTCATTCAAAATAATAAAATCTTACTCAAAATGGCAATAACCGATCGGGAATAAATCCTTAAACAAAGCATATTAAAAATAATGACCGATCGGAATATTTCAACATAAAATTGAAAATCAGCGGAAGGAAGAAATCGGAGTCAGGGATCATTCGCCTGAGCGAGACTCTAATTCGCTTGAGCGAGATCCGACTGGCTTGAGCGAACACTGAGAAAGTCACTTAGGCGAGTTCCAACTCGCTTGGGTGATTGCTACACATTAAATCTGAATAAACAAGACTTACAAGAAGAGTTAACGAGTCAGCTTTCACTCGGAAATAAGTCTACTCGGAAACACCGGTCTTTCATTTTTCAGAAAAGCTTAACCTTCCATCACTCTAGAAAGGTTCACTCATACCTTCACTCAGAAGCACTCTTATCTTTCTTCACTCAGAGTCTCAGCCATAGCTCACTTGGAGACACTCCAACCTTTCCACTCGAAAGTGGTCTCTCGGTTATCCTTCACTTAGAAAGCAATGAAGGATACTTAGGTGTAACATCCTGATTTTAGGGGAAAAATTTTCACGAATTAATTGGGGAATAACCTGGATCCCTAATATAACACTCCCATATATGAAGATATGAGAGTTGGTCCCATGGCCAAGAAGAAAGAGAAAGGAAGGCAAAGGGAATAAAAAAAAACATTCACACGGAAGCACCGACAGCGCCTGAGCGAACCACCACACAGCGTACACTCGCTCAAACGAAACGCGAATCCGCCTGGGCGAGACGCCCAACTCGCTCGGGCGATACCACGACAACGCCTTCCAGTGACCCACATTCGCTGGAGCGAGTCCTCCATTCGCTGAAGCGGGGAGTCTCACTCGGCTAAACCCTCACTCGGCATCGAAACATCCATACTCTTGATAAACGACTAAGTCCACTCGGATTCACTCCTAAGGCAACTCGGTATGAAGGGTTCCAACACTCGGAAACGACTCCCACGCCTACCTTCTATAACCTAGTCTCTTATATTTATCTACCGAGGTATATACTAGATTCGCCAGATAAGTGAGGGACTTTCCACTCGGATTCTATAGACTCTCACTCGGAATATTTCCCGCTCGGAGCTTATACACGTTTTCACTCGGAATCGGTTAAGCCTAAGCGCTCGGGAATTCTTCACTAAGTTACTCACCAGAATGACACTGGAGGAAACTTCCCTAAGAACTCGTCTAAGTGTTTCTCTCTCGGGAAACTCATGTGAATGAATCTCACTCGAAATTTCATACTTACATATACTCGGAAATCCTCAGACCTATATTCATTCGGGGAGTAACAGCTAACTCACTCGGCACACTACAATTTAATCGCTCGGATTATACTTATCCTACGCTTAGAGTACATTCCATTCCAAACCACTCCATTAACTCCTGCTTCAGACGGGGGATCACCTAGGATCTTTTTACTCGGGAGTACAAGCTCTTCCTCACTCGGCTTACATACAATCTTTCACTCGGAACCACTCAGCTTCATAACTACCCATAAACACACTAACCTCTTACGCTCGTAAGGCATACTCGTGCATCCATACTTACCGCTCGGACATCACTTACAGTATAGAAGAACACACAACATATATATATATAAAAGAAAGTATTCAAATAATTACAAGAGTTTCATCATGACCTCTGTCACCCGAAGGTGTTCAAGTTCTAACGTAGGGGCTAAAACCAAAACATGAGCCGGCCAAGGCTTAACAGGACCTTACACACAGTATATACATATACACATATATTCGAAAGCACTCGACTGTTTTGTCCTGCACTCAGTTCCTCCTTCATCCTTCATTCCGAGAGATGTTCACTGAAAATGTAGCCACTGTAGGGGTGAGCTTTCACAGGTAAAATGACAATCAAGGGTTTGGTATCAGTGTCAGTATGCACACTCACTTTCATTCAATCGTTTTCAAGTTAACTAAGGTTAGGCAAGCAGAATAATATCTATGGCATACATACAACACACATAAGTATCCACACACTCAGAAATCATTCATAACACTCAACACATGCTATGCGTACTGTTCTAATCAACCTCATTTCTACATGCATGCCTGCGGATCCGACTCGAGTGATGACTTTCAGTTACAGTTTCCCTCCTACTGGCCCCTCGTCCCTCAACTCTTCCCGTGTGGTACCAGCCTCCCATGGGCGTCTCGAGACTCCTCTCTAGCTCCTACGGCTACCACGAGCTCTCTCGGGATCTAGCCAAGGTCTGTAGCTGGAAGTCATTCCCTCGGGCTCATGACCTTCCACGGGTCACCCCACTCTTACATATGCAGCTAATGCATTTACCAGCAAGCACCATCACACAACCGATACCTCCTTCGTGACCATAAGTAGAACAGACTCAACACAACCTTTATATTTGTTTTATCAGTTACCCCAATATGTACAACAATCGGGCAATCAAAGTAATGGCATTTGACAAATCAACTAACGAGTACACATTCATATTTTCACAGTGTTAACAAAGATGGAACCATGCATTTCATTCGTCATTATCAAAGGCTAACAGTCCATATTACTACCCTCTTGATTGCATGCAGCTACCATATAACCACTGTAAAACACACAAAAATCAGAACCATCAATCATGCATAAGATCCAGTCATCATAAACACATGCACACACTCAAAGCAGTACATTCATCCGGCACCGTTCGTGGACCATGCATTTGACATGCAAGCGCCCCCTACCTACGGAAGGAACTTCAAGAAGCTTTTCTGCTCTCGACGTTGGATCCGGCGCCCTTCTTCTGATCCGTTCAGCCTTTCTTCGCCCCGTCGCACTCTACACTCGGTTCGGGAATGGAGCGTTGTTCTTCCTCTGCCTCAACGGTCGTCTTTCACCAGTTGGAGGGCTCTGACCTTCTTCCCGTACTGTCGTCGTGAAGAACAAAAACAGGGGAAAGGAAAGAAGATGGAGACGAAGAAGAAAAGAGAGAATGAAGTAGTGGGAGAAGTTTTTGCACACACGGTAATACAGGGTATGCACATATATACGTATGCGAAGAGAAGGAGTGGGATGGGAGAGCGTGAGTCGCAGTCCACTCACACCTTCCGCCAATCACAAATAGCCACATCCCACCAACTAAGTCCAATTAGCTTGTCATTAACTCTCAAGCTATATTGATTATGATTAACAATTAATTCTTTACATTGCATTCAAATTCTTACCATTTAATTTTCATTCGGTAACTAACTTCGGAATTGGGATGTTACAGTTCTCCCCCACTCAAAAAGAATTTCGTCCTCGAAATTCAGTCGGTAACTCACCTTAGTAAACAACTCGGGGTACTGCTGCCTCATGGTGTCTTCGCGTTCCCAGGTACGAGAGGTAGTCTTGCCTTGTTGCCACTCCACCTCGACCAGCTGTACATTTTTGCTCCTCAACCGCTTCACCGATCGGTCCACGATTCTGATCGGTGTAGTCACAGTGGTCAGGTCTTCCTTGACTTCCACTTTGTCATCAGGCATTGTGTGGCTGGGGTCATGTAGATACTTCCTTAGTTGAGACACATGAAACACGTCATGCAATTGAGATAAGTGAGTCGGTAGTGCTATACGATATGCCACGGAGCCGACTCATTCCAACACCTCATAAGGTCCAATGTATCGAGGGCTTAACTTTCTGTTTTTCAAGGCTCGCCCGACCCCTTTACTCGGTGAAGTCCTTAGAAATACCTTGTCTCTGACTGAAAACTCTAATGGTTTGGTTCGCTCGTCGTAGTAGCTCTTTTGCCTGTCTTGAGACGCCTTCATCTTCTCTTTTATCACTCGGATCTGTTCTGAAGTTTACTTAACAATCTCTGGTCCCAATAGCAGACTCTCACCCGTTTCCGACCAGCAAAGCGGGGTTCGGCACCTTCGACCATACAACGCTTCGTAGGGTGCCATACCAATGCTGCTGTGATGGCTGTTATTGTACGTAAACTCAATCAAGGGAAGGTACTGCTCCCATTCTCCATCGTGCTCCAACACACACGCTCTCAATAAGTCCTCCAGGCTTTGAATCGTTCGCTCGGATTATCCATCCGATTGGGGGTGGTAGGCAGAGCTAAGCCAAAGTTTAGTGCCCATTTCTTGATGCAGCCTGGTCCAAAACCGGGACGTGAACCTAGGATCCCTATCTGATATGATGGAAGTCGGTATACCATGCAGTCGGACGATCTCTTGAATGTAGATCCGTGCTAACCTATGCATCGGGTACTTCATGTTCACAGGTAGGAAATGTGCACTCTTCGTCAGTCGGTCAATAATGACCCAAATTACATCATGGCTCACTCGGTTTTTGGGCATTCCCATGACAAAGTCCATAGCAATTGAGTCCCATTTCCACACGGGAATGTCTAGGGGCTGTAATGCACCATACGGCTTCTGGTGCTCGACCTTCGTCTTTTGACAGGTGATACACCGAGCCACGTATTCTGCCACATCCTTTTTTAGTCCGAGCCACCAGAACTGTGTCCTTAGGTCATGGTACATCTTCGTGGCTCCCGGGTGGATACTTAACAAGCTCTTGTGAGCCTCATCAAGCACCATTCTCCTCAATTCTCCTCCACCCGGCACGTATATTCTGTTTCTTACTCAGAAGATTCCATCCGTTCCCTCGGTCAAGGACAAATCCTTACCTTTGGTCTGAGTCTCCTTCATCTCAGCCAAGTAGGAATCCGGCTGCTGCTGCTCGTACACGGATTTCAAGAAGTCATTGGCAATTCTCAGCGTGCCGATCGTCATTTTCCGAGAGGAGGGGATGACAACATGTAAGTTCATGTCTCGGAACCGCTCCAACAGTTGTACCTCCTTCACCATCATCACTGCCATATGAAGGGATTTCCGACTCAATGCGTCAGCAACAACGTTTGCCTTGCCCGGGTGGTACTTTAGCTCGAAATCATAATCCTTTAGAAATTCCATCCATCTCTTCTGCCTCATATTCAGCTCCTTCTGGTCGAACAAGTATTTGAGGCTCTTGTGGTCACTGTATACTTCAAATCTGGACCCGAACAAGTAATGCCTCCAGATTTTTAATGCGAACACCACAGCTGCCAACTCCAAGTCGTGGGTCGGATAGTGCTGCTCATGAGGTCTCAATTGCCGAGAGGCATACGCTATCACTCGGTCCTTCTACATTAGCACGCACCCTAATCTGAGTCTTGATGCATCACAATAAACCATGAAGCTCTCTTGCAAGTCAGGTAATGCCAGCACTGGTGCAGCCGTCAACTTGTTCTTCAGCTCTCGGAAGCTGCCCTCACACTCGGGACTCCACACGAAGGGAATGTTTTTCCGAGTCAATTTAGTCAGTGGCAAAGCCAACTTAGAAAAACCCTCAATGAATCTTCTATAATAGCCTGCCAGGCCCATAAAGCTCCTTATCTCCGAGACCGACTTGGGTTTCTCCCATGTCATTATAGCTGTCACCTTCGAAGGGTCCACCGAGACACCTTGCTCGGAAATCACATGTCCGAGGAAGTGGATCTTATCCATCCAGAATTCGCACTTTGAAAGCTTCACAAATAACTGCTTCTTCTTTAACACTTGGAGTACCGCTCAGAGGTGTTCTTCATGCTCCTCGGAAGTCTTAGAATAGACTAGGATGTCATCAATGAAAACAACCATGAATCGGTCTAAATAGGGGTGGAATATGCTGTTCATGTAATTCATGAAGACAGCAGGGGTGTTTGTCACACCGAACGGCATCACTACATACTCGTAGTGGCCATACCGAGTCCTAAAGGCTGTCTTTGGGATATCCGAGTCCTTCACTCAGATTTGGTGGTATCCTGATCGCAGGTCGATCTTTGAGAAGACTGAGGCTCCACGCAGTTGGTCAATTAAGTCATCAATTCTGGGCAACGGGTAACGATTCTTAATTGTGAGTTTGTTCAGATGTCGGTAATCTATACAAAGTCTCATGCTGCCATCCTTCTTCTTAACAAGCAGCACAGGTGCGCCCCATGGTGATACACTCGGCCTAATGAATTATTTTCCGAGTAACTCATCTACTTGCTTCTTCAACTCGGTTAATTCAGTTGGGGATATTCTATAAGGTGCACTGGAGACTGGCTCGGCCCCAGGGATCAAGTCTATAGAGAATTTGACTTCTCTATTGGGAGGGACACTCGGTATGTCTTCAGGGAACACTTCTGGAAATTCACAGACAGTCGGGATTTCGTTCACTCAGGTTTTACTCTCGCCCTCGGTTAGACAAAGCATCATGAACAGTTGAGTTATACCTTGTGCTGTGCAGTCCTCATGGTGCTGTCTCGGGAAGATTATCCTTCGGTTTCTGCAATCCACTAACACCTCGTTGGCTTAAAGCCAATCTATTCTGAGCACGATATCAAGATCCTTCAAGGGTATGCACACTAAGTCGAAAGTGAAACTCCGATCACACAACTCGAACGTCACTCCTTTTCACATTGATGAGGTCAGTACCTTAGGACCAGTCGGATTGGCTACTTCCAAAATCTGATCCATTTCCACGGTCGGTAATTTCAAACGTTTTACACAATCATCAGCTATGAAGGAGTGGGTAGCTCCAGAATCAAAAACTACACTAAGTGTGTATCTACCGAGTGAGCACTTACATTGTACTAAGTCATTTGCTTGTGCGACATCCTCTGCATTGATGGCGTAGACTCTTCCAGCAGCTGGTTGATCGGTATTTCTCCTCCGGTTATTTGGGGCAACCATCATATTCCCTCTAGCTCTGCTGCTTCCGCCCCGTGAGCTTTGTCCATCATTCCTATTGCTCTTTACCTGAAACCCTCCTTGACGCACACTAGCATTTGTTTGACGGAGTTGGGGGCAGTCAGGGCGAATGTGCCCCTTATCCCCGCAGTGAAAACACTTAACATCGGCACCATTGCAACTCTGAGCAAAGTGGTCGCCACCACATTTAAAACACTTGCCATACCTGGGTCGTCCACTCATCTGTCTCCCTCGGTCACCGCGATCCTGATATCTAGTGAAGGGTTCATTTCTTCCTACGTTTCCTGGCCTCTTGAAACGTGACTGCTGAGGCCTCAAATACTGGTTGACTCTGCTGCTCTGGCCCGAGTGGGCCTTGTCATCTTCTTTAAATATTCTACATTTGTTCACTAATGCAGGAAAACTCCTGATCTCTTGATATCTGCAGGCCCTCTTAATATCCGATCTCAACCCATTTTCAAATTTAAGGCATTTGGAGCTCTCCGTCCCTGGTTGTTGAAAAGGTGGGTAGAATAGGCACAATTCTTCGAACCTAGTCACATACTCTTCCACAGTCATGGAGCCCTGCTTCAACTCCATAAACTCCAACTTCTTCCGACTCCTCACTGTGTCGGGGAAGTACTTCTCTAAGAAGCATGTCTTAAAATCGTTCCATGTCAGCTGAGCATCATCATCAGGGAATCGGTTTCTGGCTATCTTCCACCAGTTCTCCGCTTCATCTCGCAGCATATACACTGCACATTCCACCTTTTGGGCCTCGGTACAACGAAGACCCCCAAAAATCCTTTCCAGTTCCTGGGTCCATTTAAAAGCTGCCTCCGGGTTACGTCCTCCTTGGAATTCACTCGGCTTCCTCTTCAGGAAGCGGTCCAGCACGTGGCCATCCTCAGCTCGAGTCTGGCCTTGCCTCTCAAACACATCCACAAAGCATTGGAATGCTGTGGCTATAGCCTCCATGCTTTGGCGATGCGTCATCCCTTATCCTGAAATTAACATTCAAGGATAAGTATACCGAGCCACTCATTACCATTCGGATTTCAGCCTATTGTTCAATGACTTAGCACATCATGCTATCTCTATATATTATACAACTAATCGGACCAGGGGAAACAACCTCCTATCCACAAGTCAACATCAATCAGGTTCAATAATATCACAACAATAATGACCATTCAGTCAGATTGCACCCAACCGCTTACACTCGGTAAGCATACCTTGGCCTTGGACTTTTCGGTCCGCTCTGATACCAAAATGTAACATCCTGATTTTAGGGGGAAAATTTTTGTGAATTAATTGGGGAATAACCTAGATCCCTAATATAACACTCCCATATATGAAGATATGAGAGCTGGTCCCATGGCCAAGAAGAAAGAGAAAGGAAGGCAAAGGGAATAAAAAAAAACATTCACACGGAAGCACCGACAGCGCCTGAGCGAACCACCACACAGCGTACACTCGCTCAAGCGAAACGCGAATCCGCCTGGGCGAGACGCCCAACTCGCTCAGGCGATACCACGACAACGCCTTCCAGTGACCCACATTCGCTGGAGCGAGTCCTCCATTCGCTGAAGCGGGGAGTCTCACTCGGCTAAACCCTCACTCGGTATCGAAACATCCATACTCTTGATAAATGACTAAGTCCACTCGGATTCACTCCTAAGGCAACTCGGTATGAAGGGTTCCAACACTCGGAAACGACTCCCACGCCTACCTTCTATAACCTAGTCTCTTATATTTATCTACCGAGGTATATACTAGATTCGCCCGATAAGTGAGGGACTTTCCATCGGATTCTATAGACTCTCACTCGGAATATTTCCCGCTCGGAGCTTATACACGTTTTCACTCAGAATCGGTTAAGCCTAAGCGCTCGGGAATTCTCCACTAAGTTACTCACCAGAATGACACTGGAGGAAACTTCCCTAAGAACTCGTCTAAGTGTTTCTCTCTCGGGAAACTCATGTGAATGAATCTCACTCGAAATTTCATACTTACATATACTCGAAAATCCTCAGACCTATATTCATTCGGGGAGTAACAGCTAACTCACTCGGCACACTACAATTTAATCGCTTGGATTATACTTATCCTACGCTTAGAGTACATTCCATTCCAAACCACTCCATTAACTCCTCCTTCAGACGAGGGATCACCTAGGATCTTTTTACTCGGGAGTACAAGCTCTTCCTCACTCGGCTTATATACAATCTTTCACTCGGAACCACTCAGCTTCATAACTACCCATAAACACACTAACCTCTTACGCTCGTAAGGCATACTCGTGCATCCATACTTACCGCTCGGACATCACTTACAATATAGAAGAACACACAACATATATATATATAAAAGAAAGTATTCAAATAATTATAAGAGTTTCATCATGACCTCTGTCACCCGAAGGTGTTCAAGTTCTAACGTAGGGGCTAAAACCAAAACATGAGCCGACCAAGGCTTAACAGGACCTTACACACAGTATATACATATACACATATATTTGAAAGCACTCGACTGTTTTGTCCTGCACTCAGTTCCTCCTTCATCCTTCATTCCGAGAGATGTTCACTGAAAATGTAGCCACTGTAGGGGTGAGCTTTCACAGGTAAAATGACAATCAAGGGTTTGGTATCAGTGTCAGTATGCACACTCACTTTCATTCAATCGTTTTCAAGTTAACTAAGGTTAGGCAAGCAGAATAATATCTATGGCATACATACAACACACACAAGTATCCACACACTCAGAAATCATTCATAACACTCAACACATGCTATACGTACTGTTCTAATCAACCTCATTTCTACATGCATGCCTGCCGATCCGACTCGAGTGATGACTTTCAGTTACAGTTTCCCTCCTACTGGCCCCTCGTCCCTCAACTCTTCCCGTGTGGTACCGGCCTCCCATGGGCGTCTCGAGACTCCTCTCTAGCTCCTACGGCTACCACGAGCTCTCTCGGGATCTAGCCAAGGTCTGTAGCTGGAAGTCATTCCCTCGGGCTCATGACCTTCCACGGGTCACCCCACTCTTACATATGCAGCTAATGCATTTACCAGCAAGCACCATCACACAACTGATACCTCCTTCGTGACCATAAGTAGAACAGACTCAACACAACCTTTATATTTGTTTTATCAGTTACCCTAATATGTACAACAATCGGGCAATCAAAGTAATGGCATTTGACAAATCAACTAACGAGTACACATTCATATTTTTACAGTGTTAACAAAGATGGAACCATGCATTTTATTCGTCATTATCAAAGGCTAACAGTCCACATTACTACCCTCTTGATTGCATGCAACTACCATATAACCACTGTAAAACACACAGAAATCAGAACCATCAATCATGCATAAGATCCAGTCGTCATAAACACATGCACACACTCAAAGTAGTACATTCATCCGGCACCGTTCGTGGACCATGCATTTGACATGCAAGCGCCCCCTACCTACGGAAGGAACTTCAAGAAGCTTTTCTGCTCTCGACGTTGGATCCGGCGCCCTTCTTCCGATCCGTTCAGCCTTCCTTCGCCCCGTCGCACTCTGCACTCGGTTCGGGAATGGAGCGTTGTTCTTCCTCTGCCTTAACGGTCGTCCTTCACCAGTTAGAGGGCTCTGACCTTCTTCCCGCACTGTCGTCGTGAAGAACAAAAACAGGGGAAAGGAAAGAAGATGGAGACAAAGAAGAAAAGAGAGAATGAAGTAGTGGGAGAAGTTTTTGCACACACGGTAATACAGGGTATGCACATATATACGCATGCGAAGAGAAGGAGTGGGATGGGAGAGCGTGAGTCGCAGTCCACTCACACCTTCCGCCAATCACAAACAGCCACATCCCACCAACTAAGTCCAATTAGCTTGTCATTAACTCTCAAGCTATATTGATTATGATTAACAATTAATTCTTTACTTTGCATTCAAATTCTTACCATTTAATTTTCATTCGGTAACTAACTTCGGAATTGGGATGTTACATTAGGCACCAAATTAATGGACCCTTGCTCGGACAAGAATAATTCCACTCGGCTAGTTTTGCCCTGTAGTCAGCCATGCTACAACAATGCAAATGCACTCATAAAATAAACACCGGTTCAATTTTAATTCAAAACAGAACACATTGTAGCATCAAACGCTCGGAAAACTCATTATGTACATATATTACGTAATTCATTCAAATTCACTCAGTGTCTTGGCATCAATCCTCCGCTTGGCGTACCTCCATGGCTCCGACCTCTTCCCTGTTACTGGTTACTAAAAATGAAAACCACAGCAAGGGTAAGTGTTTAGCATCATAATTAATCTAAAACATAATTTCAATAAAATATGAGTATAAACTCTGTCCGATTCCTTTCTCCTTAATTTACACCTTTCACTCGTCAATTATCTCACACTCAGTAATCCTAACAATTAACGACCATTTTAACAAATCATTCAACAAGTAAATCATTCGGCAAGTACAATTTACCACTCGGTAATTATAATAATCACTCAGCAAATATATGATATTACACTCTGCAAATACATCAAATACTCAGCAAATATTTCAATTCTCATTTGGCAATTAAAACCAATTGCACTCAGCAAAATTATCAAATCAACTTTCACAACTGACTCAAAAAATTGACATAGTATCCGGATACTCAAAGGATCGACCTTCAGTTGGGGGTCCTACTTGACACCCTGTGAACCCTGCTTGGTTCACCGAGTCCTGCTTGACTCTCCCTCAACCACTGGGTCATAGACCTCTGGGTAGCTGAACTGGGTCCTGCTTGACCACTGAAGCCAAAAACGAGGGTAACATATACCGTCGGTCGTCCCATACCACGTCATCATATAATCACATTTCACAAGTGGCCATTAACAACATCACTCGGGTGACCTGCTTGTCAAACCTGACTTCACATTGACACAAAACATCGATTATCACAGCATCATTAATTCAATTTCAATCGGAATATATGTCACACACACAATTAGAAACCAATCGGTGTCCATACACATGCTTACACATACACAACTTTCATTCAACAAAGTCACACACACACACACACGATCCTAAACCGATCGGTGTGTACATTCATGCGTACATTCATATACATATTTACACAGTTTTCATTTAGCATCAGGTCTCACTCAGTTCACAGTTATTACAATGACTCGGACAGTATGTCCTATTCTAATTAATTATAACCTGAACACCCCCCTTACCTCTGTTCCACGCTTCAACAGTTTCTGGGTTCACAGCTCCTCCGTTCCAGCACCAGCTTCCTTACTCGTTCCACTACCTATGGTTTGGAACGTAAAATACGTTACCATCACACCACCATCCACACGATCAAGGGCCATTTTTAGGCTCACAGCCAAGAGGAGTGGGGATCGGAACAGTACCGCCTCCCATACATGACCATTCGGTCCAGAAAAGAAATGAAAGGGGTGAGGTAACAACTTTTAAATGGTTAAAAGGACTTACCTTGAAACCACTATCACAGCTATGTAATTATTTCAAGGTGTTGATGTAAAGTGAACCTTCCTTCGAAGCTTATAGCTCTCAATCAATGGAGGAAGAAGAAGAAAAGTAGTAGATGTTCTTCACGTGAAAGAGAGTGAATGATTGCGTAAATGATTGAAGAAAAAGAAGAAAACCATTATTTAAACTCATGGCAACCAGTTGCCTTCTCAACCGGTCACTTTTAACCGGTAACCTCTTTAACCGATCATCTCTCCATTTCTTTTACAATTCTTTAAAGATTTAATTTACCTTCTCTTCTTCTAATCACACCCTTTATAATTAACCAATAATTCATAAAAATATCAAATAAATTCCTAAAAATAATTTTAATATTTGCACTTCACAAACTTTTCTATAATTATCCGGGATGTCATATTCACCCCCCTAAAAAGGGATTTCGTCCCCGAAATCAACGCACCTACTGAAAAAGATTGGGGTACACTCTTCTCATGTCCGATTCCAATTCCCATGTATAGGTTACCCCATTCAGATTCTGCCATTTCACCTTCACTAATGGCACCTCTTTGTTCCTTAGCCGTTTGGTTCGATACTCCTCAATACTGATCGGTGAAACTTCTACCGTTAGGTCTTCCTTCAATTCGATAGAGTCACTCGGCACAATCATCGAATCACTCGGAATATACGCTCAAAGTTGTGACACATGAAACACATTATGGATGTTAGTTAACAACTGGGGAAGATCCATGTCGCGACTGGGATCGCGGCGGCACGGCCGACCCTCAAAACGATCTTTTAGTTTGGTTCGAAAAGAAAAAAAAATAGGGAGTCGCCACCAATATTTTTAGGATAAAATATCGGGAAAACCTTTCGTTAAAGCACTGGTTATAAAAATGAAATTCCATGTTCGGGAGTCTAATTACAGGTGAGGAAGGTATTAGCACCTCACAACTGTCCGTTATAAAAACGGTTACCTCAATATGATAACGTGCATTATAATTAACCCAATAATTATTTTTAACTTCTTCATGAAAAGAAAGTATACGAGATGACAAAACATACAAAAATAAACAAAAAAATAAACACGGAATATTTACATGAGATTAACGGGACGTCTCGTCTAAGTTAAACTCGCTCCTCTTCTCTCTTTTTTTTTTAAAATAGAAAAATAAAAATTGCAATAATAATGAGAATAATAATAATCATTACAACTTTTATGCTAGTCCAAATAAAATGTAAGAAGCACTCATTTTTTGTTATATATTTATTACAAACCTAGGAAAGGGTAAAAAAGAAAAGAAAAAAAATAACAACAATTTATTTTAGTGGGAAAATGGAGTATCGAGTGAAAAAATGGAATTCCGAGTGAAAAGGTGAAAAACCGAGTGAAAAATGGAATTCCGAGTGAAAAGGTGAAAAACCGAGTGAAAATGGAAAAAACCGAGTGAAAAAGTGGAATACCGAGTGAAAAGATGAATACCGAGTGAAAACAGTGGGCCGACCGAAGGAGAAAAACAGTGGGGGTTGACAAGAGTTTGAAGGTGTCTAGAGGGAGAGAAAGGGCTGTGTTGTATGGTAGGAGGAGGACGGTGTTGGGAGAGAGGAGAGGTTGAACCGTGTGGGTTTTAGTGGAGAGAGAGAGAGAGAGCTGGATGGTATGGGTTATAAGGAGAGGGGGACGGTGTTGGTGGGTTGGAGGACGGTGTGGAGAGAGGAGAGTGAGGAGATGGTGTAGGTGCAGGAGAAAGGAGAGGGAAGGAGAGGGGATACAGTGTGTGGAGTGGGACGGTGTGAAGGTTTGGATGTTGGGACGGTGTGGTGGTTTGTAGGAAGAGGGACAGTGTGAGGGGGATAGTGTAGGGAGGAAGAGAGGGACAGCGTTTGGGAGGAAAAGAGAGGGGACTGCACGATGTTAGGGTTTTCTCAATGAAGGCTTTTTTCTTGAAGGCTTCAGGATCCTCTCTATTTATAGAGGTCCTGGACGCCCACCATCAGTGGCAAGTGGGGCTTCCCCTTTTGTCCTGCAGTCAGCTGCCCCACTTGATCTGCGTTGGATACAGCCTGGATGGAGTTGGTGGACACAGGTTGCACCTAGACAGCCATAGAGGACGGCAGCTACTCTTTGTCACTTTTTCAGCCGCCCCCACAAGTCAAAGATCCATTTGGATAGTGGAAATCCAAGTCAGCAAGGGTACTCGATGGGAATATGGGTTAGATTTCACCTCCTCTCCACAATCCGAGTGGAAAAGGTGAATTTTGTGCACAAGACCGAGTGGAAAATAAGCTGTTTATACAAAAATTGAGTGATGAATGACTCGAAACCGACTGAAATGGTTGAATAATGACTCGAAATTGGGTGAAAATGACTCGGAATTGGCTAAAAATGGCTCAGAAATTGAGTGAAAGGACTTACTCGGTGCTGACTGAAAGAGTAACTCACTCGGTGCTGACTGAAAGAGTGGCTCAGTGCTGACTGGAAATACTTCACTCGGTTCTGACTGAAGAGGTATCACTCGGTGCTGACTGGAGATACTTCACTCGGTTCTGACTGAAGAGGCATCACTCGATGTTGACTAGAGATACTTCACTCGGTTCTGACTGAAGAGGCATTACTCGGTGCTGACTGGAGATACTTCACTCGGTTCTGACTGAAGAAGCAACACTCGGTTCTGACTGAAGAGGCATCACTCGGAATTCTTGCAGTCGAAAGTATTTGACTCACATCTTGTTTCTGTGTGAAGCATTCACTCCAAATTTCTTCTATCGGCGGTGTTTTGCTCAGATCTTGTTTCTGTGTGAAGCATTCACTCGGAATTACTTCAATCGGAGGTGTTTTACTCGTATCTTGTCTATGCTTGAAACATTCACTCGAAATTTCTTCAAAAGTGACACAGAACTTCACTGCTTGAAGGATTTACTCGGAACTGACCTTGGGAGTCGATCTCATCTTCCAATCAGAATGGAACTTGGACATTTTCACTCGAAACCTACCTTCTTCTCACTCAGAACTTGGAAATTTGGCAATTTTCACTCAGAACCTGCCTTTTTTCACTCAGAAATTGGAATTTGACCATTTTCACTCGAAAATAGCCTTCTTCTCACTCAGAACTTGGAATTTTACTCAGAATTTCCATTCAGAACTTGGAATTTCACTCGGAACCGACCTTCTTCTCACTCAGAATTTGGAATTTGGCAATCTGACTCGGAATTGGCCTTCTTTCCACTCAGAACTTGGAATTTCACTCGGAACCGACCTTCTTCTCACTCAGAATTTGGAATTTAGCAATCTGACTAGGAATTGGCCTTCTTTCCACTCAAAACTTGGAATTTCACTCAGAATTGGCCTTCTTTCCACTCAGAACTTAGAATTTCACTCGGAACCGACCTTCTTTTCACTCAGAATTTGGAATTTCACTCGGAATTGGCCTTCTTTCCACTCAGAATTTGGAAACTTCTCTCAGAATGCCCTTCCCTATGTCTTTTCTTGAAGCCTTTTTCTTCCTTTTTGGAAATTTCCTGAAGCCTATTGGAATAGCACCTTGCTACGTCTCACTCGGAGACTCTTTACTCAATAATGATCATTCCGAGTCCTTTTACTCGAAAATGATCATTTCCGAGTCAGAGTTTTTTTTTGTTTTTTTTTCACTTGTATTCTTTTCACTTGTGGATATCAATCGGACTGAAATAGGTGTTCACAGATGCCCCTCTTTACTTTGTTTCCATGAGAAGAGCATGAAGTTTCTTCTTGCTTTTGAAATGGAAAGGGAGTAAAGACGTGAACACCATTGTCAAAGTATGAGATGAGGGGGAAAACCTAGGAACTGACAGGAAAAGTAAAAGGTGAGGGTGTTGCTTCTCGGTTGATTGGAAAAATGAAAGGTGAGGGTGTTGCCTCTCGGTTGACTGAAAAAGTAAAAGGTGAGGGTGTTGCCTCTTGGTTGACTGAGGAAGTAAAAGGGTAATGATGCTGAAATCCTGAGCCATTAATTTGGTGTAAAAATCTTAGTAAAATAAAATGTGACTCTCGGATTTACACTTTGGCAAGCGCACCAGTCGTTAAAATTGTAGTGTATTTGATCGTCCCACAGGGATTGTGGTAAGTACCTCAATCTAGGACTAGTACAAGCTGAACCAACAAAAAATACGCGAAGTTCATTCAGTTTTTAAGGTTTTAGTGTTTTATAGTTGTTTTTGTATTTTCAGAAACAGAGTTAAAGTGAAATGTGTAAAGTGATTAATAGAAAACAGGTCAGGATTGCTTCGGCTCACAATCTCCTCAAGAAACATGCAATTAAGTATAATCAAACTTCACAATCTAGAGGACAATCCGCTTGTGGTTATTCCCTAATTCCTTAGGTGAAAAACACTAATCCTTAAGCAATGAACCTTAATTCCTTAAGTGCTCGATTAGCCTAAGAATCTAATGCGAAATTGGAGGTTTGAACTCTAACTATTCACCTAAATTGATTAGGCCTGAACTAGTTAGAAAGCTGGAAGTTACCTAAGCTTCAACCATGATTCCTCACTGGCGAAGTTCTTCATCAATTCTGGATTTGTCAATCCAGCGATTCTGCTCCACTCCTCAGCTTGTTCGCCTCAGGATCTAGAAGTCGATCTACTTGCTCACAGCTTCAAGACTCCATTGTTCACCTTCGCAATCCCAACCTTAGGGATTTAGAACTCCATTGACTTCAGTTCCATCAAAGGATTGTGGAACGTCATGGAGGAGAGGAATTAGAGAGAGAAAATGAAGTAGTAAGATGTTCGAAGTTTAGAATGAAAAAGAATGTGTTCTATGTATTCTCTGTCTCCACACACTTTTACAGAGTATGTACATGAATATATATAGGCATGTAACTAAACTAACTAACTTAACTGATAACTTAGAGAACTTAAGTTAACGAATAAAACTAATTAATTACATAGTTTACAGAGTAATCAACTAATTACAGCTCAACGCTTAACAGGATCCAGCTTAACCTTAGCTAATTTACAGCTCAGCACCAGCTAATTGACAGCTCACTTCTTAAGTTTCTTAAGGTTGCAGTAGTAGAGAAGAAGGCAATGGAAGCGGAACAGTACTGCACCAAGTGTGCTGTTGGAGGGAGGGAACAATGTTTAAATTACTGCCTTTATGCTTCAGCTGCTGAGTTTTCGCTTGAGCGGATTAAACTCTCGCTTGGGCGAGTTCGGGAATTGTACTACAGTATTGCTTGGTCGCTTAAGCGTTATGGCGAAGCTTGGGTGAAAGGTGATGTTTTAGGGTCACGCTTGAGCTAATTTTTGGCTTTCGCTTGAGCGAATTTAACTCCCGCTTGAGCGAGTTGATTATTCAATCGGTATTCTGCAGTTGGCGCTCGGGTTCTTCATGCAATATTTCAAGTCCTTGTTCTCTTTTGGAGTCAGTGTCTTTGAAGTCTCACTCAGTCGGTCTTTGGACTCTTTTCAGTCGGATTCAGGAAGTCTCACTCGGATTTATCAATTTCTGCTCGGATTTGTAATTTTCACTCGGATTTGTCTTCTTTTCTCAAGTGCGCCCTGTTCCTGCACCATTAAACAGCTAATTGCCTGGCATTTATACGCTGGCTGCTTAGTGAATTTATAAACACTTCAAAACTCCTTAACTAATTAATATTTTCAATCGTTTTCTTACATAAATAAAGTACTTTTGAAATTCATAACTAAAATACGAATTGTTATCAAATTATTAAATAATACTAACAAACTAACCAATAATTACTAAATAATGTTAAATAAAAAGGTGAAATAATTAAGTCTTTTCAAGACTTATCACATCCCCAAACTTAAAACTTGCTTGTCCTCAAGCAAATATTCAGACTTATTAACTACAGCATTTGATCAACACTCTCAACCTTTCCTTAACTTAGTTCATACTATAATTATTGAATACCGATCATGCTTTCTTCTCGCAATTTCTAAAAGTATAAAAACTTACACCTCCTTTGGGAGACAAGCTGCTGATGCTTTCCTCACTGGTCGGTGTTTAACTCTTCTCTCGGTGTATAGGGTAAATAGAATGCACTCATCACCTGCATACTAGTTAGATCAACATAGGCTTGCAACAGTTCTAAACATCATGAAATATGCCAACTCAATCGGATCAGTAAGGGCTTTTTAAGCTTATAATGGGGCTCGACTACAGGCTCAATTATTGTTTTTCCGAGTCATAGATAGGTTACAAGATGTGTCCACTGATGCTTTGCCTCAATTCTAACTTAATTGCCTCTACTAACAACTCTCTTTACTTTTCTGACTGAATGCTACTTAATAACTCGTGCTGTTTTGCACTTTCTTTTTCTTTCAGTCCTTCGGACTTCTCCTTTTTTCTTGACTTTTTCTTTCCATCTTTTTTCGTTCGAAAATTTTTTTTTTTCTTCTTGTGGTGCTTTGCACCTTTTTCTTTTCTGAACTTTGTTCATTTTTCTCTCGGCTTTGCCTTTCTTTCATTTCTCAAGATTTTTCTCTCGGCTTTGCCTTTCTTTCATTTCTCAAGATTTTTATCCATAATCAAGGTCGGAGTGTGTCTTTAATTACTGTTAGGCACACTCTTCATCCCCAAACTTAGAGATTGCTAGTCCCTAGCAATAAGCAAAAACCGAGTAATTCACCAGTGGAACATCCAGGGTACTCTAGTCGGGTTTTTCTTAGATAAATAGGCTTGTAACGTTAGGTATTTAAAATGAATAAAAGGGTCTCAGGCTCAATCATAATTATTGGGTCAAAGGATGATTAATAGATTAGGAAGGCTATTTTTTTTGGCCCTAGCTAAATAAACAAAGAAGGCCTCCATCATTTTCGATTGGTTGACATACAACAATTAGCAAGCACTGAGGCAAATTCTGTCTCACTAACTAGCATGCAAGCTCACTCGGAAAAAGATAAAACAGGCTCAAAAGCTCATATGAGTATAACAGTTAATCAGCCAGTCTTGTCCCCAAACTTAATGTAAGATCATACATTTAGATTGCTAACTAGCATGCCGAGTAAACAATTTAATTAATGATGAAGAATAGTTATGGGCAGAGATCATGAGTTAAGCAAAAACCGATTAATTAATATATCCGACTGAAGCCTAAGAATTAGCAACTTTAAATTATTAAGATGGATTTGAAATTAAATATAATTAACATATTTTATCAAATAAAGAATCGGAAAATCAAATAAGAAGTCGGGGTACTAGAATACTTCCCTTTTACCTGAGTGGCAGTGCTGGGAAGCACCTGGTTGGACTTTCTCAGAAATTAGAAGACGTGCCTTCTCCTGTAATGCGCGTAAGTACGCTGAAATATTGGCGTGCCAACGCCTAATCTAAAAAAAATGAAGCATCAGGTATGATATTCGCTCAAGCGTGTTAAATCACGCTCAAGTGAGAAACACAGCATTAGGTATTATCAATATGGTACTCACGCTCAAGCTCACATACCAAATAGATAAAAGACCAAGAAAAACTGAGAAAGAGATACCGAGAGAGAGAGAAAGATGAATGTACAATGAGTGAATGCGAGACGAGTGTATGACAGAATGAAAGATCGGATGAAGAATAAAAGTAACAGACTGAAGGTGGAAGATCGAATGAAATAAATACCAAGTGGATCAAGAACGAATGAAGAAAGGGACCGAGTGAATGAAAACGAGTGAAAGAAATATACCGAGTGGATGAGGTCAGGGAAGGAAGCGGTGAGGGAAACAAGTGAACAAATGGCCGAGTGACTGGAAGGCCGAGTAGACAATATATGTGTATTAAACACGTGAACGAAAGACAGAGAGACGCGTAGAAAAACGAAGGGATAAGAAACTGATTGAAATAAAACGAGTGAATGAAAACGAGCGAATGAGAGAATTACGGAGAGATGGGTAAGGAACACAATGGAAATAAGGTAAATTGAAAGAACGAGTGAATGATATACTGAATGGAAGGAATGCTGAGTGAATGAAGAATGAGAAAATGAAGACGAGTGAAAGATTAACTGGGGGAATGAAGGGCCGAGTGAATAGAAGAATCAAGAAAGAATGAAAGAGATGCTGAGTAAATGGAAGAACTGATGAATAAAAGACAAACGGAAAAATGAGAGCAAAGCTGAGTGAATAAAACGACAAGTGGAAGAACGAAAAAGATAGAGTGCAGTAATGAAAGACTGATTGACGGGTGACGAACAGAAAAGAGAGTGACCGAGTGGAAGAGTAAACGAGTAGATTAAGGGTGGATGAAAAAAAAAACCAGTGGATGGAAGAATGAATGGGAGAATGAATGAGAATATTTCGAGTGAAGGAGATGAGTGAAGGATATACCGATCAGATGACGGAGATGAACGAGTGGAAGAAACCGAGTGATCTAGCGAGAAACTGAGTGAATGAGGAACTGAGTGATGAGTGAGTGAGAAAAAGTGAATAAAACACTGAATGAAAAGGGTACTGAGTGAATGAATACCGAATGGGTCATAGAATGAGTAAAAGAATGAATGAATAAAGAAAAGTGTATGAGAACCGAGTGTGACAATGAATGGACGAGTGAACAACTGCAGTGAGATACGAGTGAACAGAGAAGCGATTGGGAGAAAGAACGAATGAAGGTAAGGCCGAGTGAAAGAAAGAACGAGTGGAGGAACACACGAGAGAATGATTGACTGAGTGAATGAAGAGTGACCAAAGTGAAAATGACCAAGACGGAGAGACGAGTGGATAAGTGAAAGTGACCGAATAAATGAAAGACGAGTGGAAGCTTGACAGAGTGAATGAAGAACGAGTGAAATAGAGTGGCCGAATGAATGAATTCCGAGTGGGATAGATGAGTACAAGTTATACCGAGTGGATGAAGAACCGAATGAAAAATGAGGTGAAAAACGGAAGCCAGAATGAAAAGGAGTGACTGAGTGAGAAAAACGAGTGAATACAAGAATGACTGCATAGGGGTCCGAGTGAACGGAATACCGAATGGATGAAGAAAAAGACGATTGAGTGACAAAATGAGTGGACGAAAGAATGAGTGAATGAAAGGCTGGGTGAACAACCAACACATGCAGAGAGATCTGGTGAGGAAACCGAGGAAGAGCTCAGCTGGATTAAAAGGACGAATGAATCAATCAACGAATGAGAGGAAGAGATAAAGTATGGGAATGAGTGACAGGTGAGAGTGGATAACAGAATACATGAAAAGAAGGCCGAGTGAAAGATAAATGAAAAAAACTGAGTGAAGAGTGAGGAATGAGGGATCCGAGTGATAAAAGGCTGACTGAAATAAGTCACCCTTCATCATCTGACCTGTGTATTACATCAACAATCAAAAACCATTTATTAAAGTCCCCATGAGAAGTTTCCGATCGAAAAGGGTATCAGTGGGTATCATGTCAATCTCGCTCAGGCTCATTAAGCTTTCGCTTAAGCGAGAAAATGCACAGCACATCCTCAGGCCCGATTGCGCTCAAGCATGAGCTTGAAGCGCTCAAGCGGAGGTGCAGAAAAAACCATGCATCACTGTCACGCTTTGAGCGTGTGGAATGACGCTCAAGCGAGCAGTTTATTGAGAGGCAAAAGAGCTCACGCTCAAAGTGGAAGGGGAAACAGGTCTCGATCTCGCTCAAGCGAAAAGAAGACACGCTCAAGCGAAAAGACTTATACAAGGTCACGCTTAGATCACGCTTAAGCGTCAACTTCCTCTTGCTCCAGCGTGGGGGGAATCTGATTCTATTTTCTTCATGTTGTTCAGTCTCTCACTATTTTATTTATGTACACGAAAACCCAACACAAGATCATCCTCCAGGATCCCATTTCTTATGTCCATACACTCTTGGTCTTTTTACTCCTTGTTTTTCCTTGTTATGTTTGAAGCTAATGCTCAACATAACTTTCCTCCAATCTTTTCTTTTCCAAACTTTCTACTTTTTCTTCTTTTTCTTTTCTTCACTTTTTTTCTTTTTCTGTTTTTTGTTAGTCTTCCTCTTTTTATGCCACAAGCAATGTTCTTCTTGACTTGATGATTCACATTTCTTTTTGAATTCCATAGCTGCAGTAGTCATCACTAGCAAACGCTCCTCATAACATGGCTGAATTTCTTCTTCTTCTTTTATATTCTCAACATCTACACATGTTAACTCTTCTTGTGCATGAACTTCTACTTCTTTCTCTGTGTTCACACTTGGCTCCAACAAAAATTCAGTATCATTATTATGTTACCAAGATATGGTTTCCATCTTTGCTAAGATCTCAACCTTTTCTATCACTTCTTGCTCAATAATAGTGTCTAAATGATTTTCAGGTTCCTCAATGGCTTCTGTTGTCATTTGTTCAATTTGCACTCCTACAACACTTGCACCATCAAAGAAATTATTCAATGACAACTCTTGCTCTTGTTCTTCTTCAGACCAATCTTTTTCATTCCAATCATCAAAGAATGCTTCACTAGATATACTATCATCTTCCACTTCTGAAGTATAATCCATATCACTTTCTTCTTCACATTCTTCAATTGACTCTTCTTCCATCAAATATCCCTGAACTTCCTTATTTTCTTCTTCTTTTTTTGTTTCAAGTTCAGGTTCATCCATTTCAATGTTTTCTAGCTGGACTTCTTCTTCCCCAAACTTAATTTCTTCAACTAGACCAACATCATCATCCCATGGCTCTTCATATTGGTCTTTTCTTCGTACAACCTTTGTATTGCTTTGCTCTTCGGCTAACTGCTTTGCAATAAAATCCACTTGCTTTTGAATATTCATGATTGAATTATCAAAATTTTGAAGGCCGGTTTGAGTGACTTTTATGAATTGAATTAAACTCCTTTCTAACTCTGATGGCTCCTCCTCAATTGGTTGTACCTCCTCTTCATGGTTCATGCATAACGTTTGTGAATATTGAAGAAACTCTACTAAGGTGTCATCAAGATCCATTACCTGTAACTTTTCACTTTCCAAAGGAACTAGGAAAAACATAAATGCAACAACTAACTACAAACAAGGCTACTGTAACAGTTAGTACCAACAACTAAACAACTAAAATCGAAACAGTAGTAACTATGAACAACAATACAGCGAGATTTAACAAATCCTACTCTTACAACGAAATTTACTAACAACTAACAATCATGTACAGAAACTAACAAAAATGGTTCAGTCTAGTACCGGTCCAAGGATTGTTGATATTACTCAACAATCCCCGACAACGGCGCCATTAACTTGATGCTGAAATCCTGAGCCATTAATTTGGTGTAAAAATCTTAGTAAAATAAAATGTGACTCTCAGATTTACACTTTGGCAAGCGCACCAGTCGTTAAAATTGTAGTGTATTTGATCGTCCCACAGGGATTGTGGTAAGTACCTCAATCTAGGACTAGTACAAGCTGAACCAACAAAAAATACGCGAAGTTCATTCAGTTTTTAAGGTTTTAGTGTTTTATAGTTGTTTTTGTATTTTCAGAAACAGATTTAAAGTGAAATGTGTAAAGTGATTAATAGAAAAGAGGTCAGGATTGCTTCGGCTCACAATCTCCTCAAGAAACATGCAATTAAGTATAATCAAACTTCACAATCTAGAGGACAATCCGCTTGTGGTTATTCCCTAATTCCTTAGGTGAAAAACACTAATCCTTAAGCAATGAACCTTAATTCCTTAAGTGCTCGATTAGCCTAAGAATCTAATACGAAATTGGAGGTTTGAACTCTAACTATTCACCTAAATTGATTAGGCCTGAACTAGTTAGAAAGCTGGAAGTTACCTAAGCTTCAACCATGATTCCTCACTGGCGAAGTTCTTCATCAGTTCTGGATTTGTCAATCTAGCGATTCTGCTCCACTCCTCAGCTTGTTCGCCTCAGGATCTAGAAGTCGATCTACTTGCTCACAGCTTCAAGACTCCATTGTTCACCTTCGCAATCCCAACCTTAGGGATTTAGAACTCCATTGACTTTAGTTCCATCGAAGGATTGTGGAACGTCATGGAGGAGAGGAATTAGAGAGAGAAAATGAAGTAGTAAGATGTTCGAAGTTTAGAATGAAAAAGAATGTGTTCTACGTATTCTCTGTCTCCACACATTTTTACAGAGTATGTACATGAATATATATAGGCATGTAACTAAACTAACTAACTTAACTGATAACTTAGAGAACTTAAGTTAACGAATAAAACTAATTAATTACATAGTTTACAGAGTAATCAACTAATTACAGCTCAACGCTTAACAGGATCCAGCTTAACCTTAGCTAATTTACAGCTCAGCACCAGCTAATTGACAGCTCACTTCTTAAGTTACTTAAGGTTGTAGTAGTAGAGAAGAAGGCAATGGAAGCGGAACAGTACTGCACCAAGTGTGCTGTTGGAAGGAGGGAACAGTGTTTAAATTACTGCCTTTATGCTTCAGCTGCTGAGTTTTCGCTTGAGCGGATTAAACTCTCGCTTGGGCGAGTTTGGGAATTGTACTACAGTGTTGCTTGGTCGCTTAAGCGTTATGGCAAAGCTTGGGTGAAAGGTGATGTTTTGGGGTCACGCTTGAGCTAATTTTTGGCTTTCGCTTGAGCAAATTTAACTCCCGCTTGAGCGAGTTGATTATTCAATCGGTATTCTGCAGTTGGCGCTCGGGTTCTTCATGCAATATTCCGAGTCCTTGTTATCTTTTGGAGTCAGTGTCTTTGAAGTCTCACTCAGTCGGTCTTTGGACTCTTTTCAGTCGGATTCAGGAAGTCTCACTCGGATTTATCAATTTCTGCTTGGATTTGTAATTTTCACTCGGATTTGTCTTCTTTTCTCAAGTGCGCCCTGTTCCTGCACCATTAAACAGCTAATTGCCTAGCATTTATACGCTGGCTGCTTAGTGAATTTATAAACACTTCAAAACTCCTTAACTAATTAATATTTTCAATCGTTTTCTTACATAAATAAAGTACTTTTGAAATTCATAACTAAAATACGAATTGTTATCAAATTATTAAATAATACTAACAAACTAACCAATAATTACTAAATAATGTTAAATAAAAAGGTGAAATAATTAAGTCTTTTCAAGACTTATCACATCCCCAAACTTAAAACTTGCTTGTCCTCAAGCAAATATTCAGACTTATTAACTACAACATTTGATCAACACACTCAACCTTTCCTTAACTTAGTTCATACTATAATTATTGAATACCGATCATGCTTTCTTCTCGCAATTTCTAAAAGTATAAAAACTTACACCTCCTTTGGGAGACAAGCTGCTGATGCTTTCCTCACTGGTCGGTGTTTAACTCTTCTCTCGGTGTATAGGGTAAATAGAATGCACTCATCACCTGCATACTAGTTAGATCAACATAGGCTTGCAACAGTTCTAAACATCATGAAATATGCCAACTCAATCGGATCAGTAAGGGCTTTTTAAGCTTATAATGGGGCTCGGCTACAGGCTCAATTATTGTTTTTCCGAGTCATAGATAGGTTACAAGATGTGTCCACTGATGCTTTGCCTCAATTCTAACTTAATTGCCTCTACTAACAACTCTCTTTACTTTTCTGACTGAATGCTACTTAATAACTCGTGCTATTTTGCACTTTCTTTTTCTTTCAATCCTTCGGACGTCTCCTTTTTTCTTGACTTTTTCTTTCCATCTTTTTCCGTTCGAAATTTTTTTTTTCTTCTTGTGGTGCTTTGCACCTTTTTCTTTTCTGAACTTTGTTCATTTTTCTCTCGGCTTTGCCTTTCTTTCATTTCTCAAGATTTTTCTCTCGGCTTTGCCTTTCTTTCATTTCTCAAGATTTTTATCCATAATCAAGGTCGGAGTGTGTCTTTAATTACTGTTAGGCACACTCTTCATCCCCAAACTTAGAGATTGCTAGTCCCTAGCAATAAGCAAAAACTGAGTAATTCACCAGTGGAACATCCAGGGTACTCTAGTCGGGTTTTTCTTAGATAAATAGGCTTGTAACGTTAGGTATTTAAAACGAATAAAAGGGTCTCAGGCTCAATCATAATTATTGGGTCAAAGGATGATTAATAGATTAGGAAGGCTATTTTTTTTGGCCCTAGCTAAATAAACAAAGAAGGCCTCCATCATTTCCGATTGGTTGACATACAACAATTAGCAAGCACTGAGGCAAATTCTGTCTCACTAACTAGCATGCAAGCTCACTCGGAAAAAGATAAAACAGGCTCAAAAGCTCATATGAGTATAACAGTTAATCAGCCAGTCTTGTCCCCAAACTTAATGTAAGATCATACATTTAGATTGCTAACTAGCATGCCGAGTAAACAATTTAATTAATGATGAAGAATAGTTATGGGCAGAGATCATGAGTTAAGCAAAAACCGATTAATTAATATATCCGACTGAAGCCTAAGAATTAGCAACTTTAAATTATTAAGATGGATTTGAAATTAAATATAATTAACATATTTTATCAAATAAAGAATTGGAAAATCAAATAAGAAGTCGGGGTACTAGAATACTTCCCTTTTACCTGAGTGGCAGTGCTGGGAAGCACCTGGTTGGACTTTCTCAGAAATTAGAAGACGTGCCTTCTCCTGTAATGCGCGTAAGTACGCTGAAATATTGGCGTGCCAACGCCTAATCTAAAAAAAATGAAGCATCGGGTATGATATTCGCTCAAGCGTGTTAAATCACGCTCAAGCGAGAAACACAGCATTAGGTATCATCAATATGGTACTCACGCTCAAGCTCACATACCAAATAGATAAAAGACCAAGAAAAACTGAGAAAGAGATACCGAGAGAGAGAGAAAGATGAATGTACAATGAGTGAATGCGAGACGAGTGTATGACAGAATGAAAGATCGGATGAAGAATAAAAGTGACAGACTGAAGGTGGAAGATCGAATGAAATAAATACCAAGTGGATCAAGAACGAATGAAGAAAGGGACCGAGTGAATGAAAATGAGTGAAAGAAATATACCGAGTGGATGAGGTCAGGGAAGGAAGCGGTGAGGGAAACAAGCGAACAAATGGCCGAGTGACTGGAAGGCCGAGTAGACAATATATGTGTATTAAACACGTGAACGAAAGACAGAGAGACGCTACGTGTAATGATTTGGGGATTTTGGCTAAATTGACGATTTTGGTGACTTTGAATACTCTAGAATGATTTTACATGAGGAAATGAATGCTTGAAGCATTGGTGTTGATTATTGAGGATTGGGAGAGGAATGTATATGAGTATGTATGTGGTTGGAGGAATTAATTTAGATTGTTGATGTTTGTGATGATGTTAAAAATGGTTACAAGCCATTCATAGTGGATTTAGAAAATAGATACTTGAGTTGATGAGTATATAGGCCTTGATATATGCCATTGAGGTTGTTGATTGAGGATGGTCTTAAATGGAGCTAATAAGGCTTATAATGAATTTGAATGAATTATGATGATGAGTAGTGAACCATATGATGACTTAAAGGTCTTATGAGTAAGGGCCATGGTATTGTTGTTGTTGGATTTGTTTAGCCCTTTAAGATTTAGAGAATCTTGGTTTTGGGAGAGGAATTCCCAAAGCCTAACATGAGTGTATGAATGGGATTTAGACAAGTCTAGGACTTGATAATGAGTTTTAGGGGATGATGCCTTATGATGGTATATTAATACATTTATATGTATGTTTATGATAGGATTGTGTTCCGGACGATGATGTGGAACGATCGAGGCAATCAGAGCACTTGGATTGCGGTTCTTCTCTTGAGGTAGGAGAGGAGTTTGCATTTCAAATTTGCATGAGTGAATAATTGTTGAATTATGAATATGTATGAACTCATGCATTGCCTTACCATAATTATGTTGAATGTTGAATATTGAATTGATGATGTGGTAAATGCTAGGCTAGGCAAATGGTTAAATTTTGGAAATTCTATATATATATATATATGAGATGGTGATTAATGGTTAATGGTCCCTAAATGGGAATTGATGTGTTGAAATGAAAGACCCATAATGAAATGAATGATAGATGATTTGAGTCATATTGTAGTTCACAAAGTGCATTTTAATGCATAATCATGGAAGTGAAGGGGTCAAATAGAGTGTTATGTGGTTTTGATGACATAGGGTAGTTCCAATAGCTTCCATGTATGAATTAAAACTTGTGGAAATTGGAATGGGTCAATTTAAGTAAGAAATGACCCCTGAGTTGCATTAAAGAGGCTTAAAATGGGTAAAACATATTTATATGCATAAGTCTATCATTTTTAAGAATTTTTGAATGAGACCAGTGGCCACGCGTCATAAATGGTGTAATTTAGTTGGTGTCAAAATTTGGTAGCATTTGGAGTTGATATGAAAAAGTTAGGGGGGTTAGAAGTTCCAAAATTATGCATTTTCTGCATAATTTCTGCATTCTGGTATGCGTAATCGATTACAAAGGTGTTCCTAATTGATTACAGGCATTCTGTTTCATGTGTAATCGATTAAAAAGGTATTCATAATCGATTACAGGCCTTCTGAGTCATTTGTAATCAATTAGGTGCTTGGCCTAATCGATTAGCTATGACAGGATTGCCCGATAAACGTTCTTTGCTGTTTTTGGGCCGTTTGGGGATCTTAATTACATTTTTGGCCTCCGAGTTCTTCACAAAAGTTGTAGATAATTATGTTACGGAGGTGTGAGAATTAGTATCACTTTAATTGGAGTTTTCTAACTCTTAGTAGGCGAAAAATACCGAACCTATTGCGTTCAAAAATTCAAGTTTAAGAGGGTTTTGAACCCAACTTTTTATGGTGGTCAAATTGGGACTAATAGGTGATAATTGTGGTATGTCCCACTATTATTAAGACTAAAAGTGAGCTTTTCTCATGTCTTAGTATTGAAAGTTAACATGAGCTTGTTATTACCTAAACCCCCCTTTTTATTATGTAAAAGTATGAGATTATGGTAGGGGTATATGATGATGGTGAGTCTAGGTGATAATGATGTTGATTGACACACATTATGAGAGTATGAATATTCACCACTAATGATATTAAATGATGGTTGATCTATAACACACCTGGTATAGTGATGAAACTAATGAGGGATGATTGTACGACAATATATTCATTATATGTCGATGAATCGGAGATGATATTGATAATGAATGATGATGGGCGAGATTGTTAATCGTTCCATGAATAGAGGATGGTTGCTAATATTGATGATTTGTTGAATACTATTGTGTTGATACAAATGTGACCTTATATGTGTGGTTTGAATTGTATTTGTGAATTATTGTGAATACCACACTAATATGTAAGACAATGGTTATGAATAATGAGATGAAAATCCATTAAATGAATGTGTGGTAATATTTATGAATGATATGTAATGATGTGATGCGATTATGGTTGATCGCAAGTATTGACTTGCATGGATGATATGAAAAATATGTAAATATATTGAGACGAAAATGCCACACTTAAAACTTGAAAATAATGGCTAAAACCAACTGTGATAAAATCCACTAAGATGTATATAGTTGTGTTGGTGATTATGATGATGATGGTTGATAAGTGGCATTTAGGATGCACAGTGTGAGAAATGCATTTGATTTGCATTGCATTGCATCCATGGCATATCGATCGCTGTCTATGTGGAATATTAGGGGTTTCCACTAGGCGGGCCTAGTGGGAGGGCGGCTTAGTGCACGAGCGTATTGTTGATTCCCCTGTGACTCAGTGTGTGAGTCACGAAGCTGTCCATAGTTTCGTGACGAGGCACCCTATGTGGCGGGCCCAGTGGGCGGGCAGCTCTATGGTGAGCGAGTTACCTTGGTGTCTGACGGGGCACGACTCTCTCGATGTGTGTTCGGGAGGGGCCCGTAGAACTTTTGGCAAGTGAGGCCATGTTGTTGATCCGCAAGTCACGGGGTGACTAGTGCTAGAGATGGGCGATAACGGTTTGGTACCAGTAAAAGATGTTGTTGAGATACATGCATGCTCTGAGATATGTGTACACATTTTACTACTGCAGTAGGGGCATAGTAGCACAAATATGCTTGACCCACAACTTGGTGTTTATTCCCACAGTCGGATCCGCATTTTTTGTTGATTATTCCATTGTGCATATGCATTAGCCATAAGAGCATTTGCATATAGCATGGAGATATGCCAGAATATGATGATGATTGATGATGATTGAGATGATGGTATTGGTGTTGATGAGATGAGAAGTTAATATAATGAAAGACCACATAAAAGTAATGAATGATATGAATTTATGAAATGATGTTGAATATGACGATATGTATGATATGGCCCAATGTAATGAAGGGCGTATTTGTTTATGATTTGAGATGATGATGTTAGCCCATAGTGGTTTGATGAAAGACCAGAATGGTCTATGTTAATGATGTTGGCCCATTGTGGCGATGTGATAGATACGTGTTGGCCCATTGTGGCGGTGTTATAAATGTGTATATGCTTGCTTTGCTATGATTTGATGAATAAGCATGAAATGAATATATATATTGTTGAATGAATAATCTATGATGATTGTTGTTGAGTATAGCAAAGCATACATGATGTTGATATGCATATGTACATAATTTCAATTGTATTCATATCGTCATTTGAAATGTATAACTCACTCTCCCATGTGGTCTACTTTTTAGTATTGATGCAGGAAAACCATGGGATGAGGATGTTTAAGAAATAAAGTTTTCGGGAAGGTAAATAGTTGTAGAGGAATGTCTTGGTCGGCAGCATTGTAATTTAATGTGTTATGTATAAATTGAATATTATGATGTTGTTAACTATTGATTTGAGGAACGAACTGTGGACATAAATATACACTTGGATGATGTACAAATAGTGGAAATATATGAATTTGAGGTTGGACCGATTATGGTCTATTATGAATATGAATATTAGAGATGTATGAAGCATGACCATATAGATAGGTATATACTTATATCTTAGGCATTGTATGCTTATGTGATTATGTAAAATGATGATGGTTGTATATTAGGCTTATGATATACCATTGCATTCTTGCCGAGCCTTTTCTCATATCCTCATATATAGGACTAGGCGTGTGCCCGGTATACACATTCTTCTTCCGTTGTAAACTCTATTATTTTTGTATACCGAATGGGCAAACTATTTATCGATCTAGTTATAGGTTACTTAATCTCACTCTTTGGTTTTCTGTGATTTGCGTCTTGATGTGATCATAATGATGTCTTGGAAATGTTTTTCAAACGCGAAAAATTTATTCGCAATTTAATTAATTATGACAATTACATCAGGATTCAAGTACAGAAAACCAGTGGGTGTGATACCTTGGCTCAATTTTAACTTGACTGCTTCTATTTAGCAAGCTTCATTATTTTCCGAGTGAATGCTAATCTTAACACTTTCGGTGCTTTGCACCTTCTTTTTCTTTCAGTCCTTCGGACTTTTCCTTTTCTTTCTTCTTTTCCATCTTTTTCCGATCACATTTTCAATTGGTGCTTTGCACCCTTTTTCTTTTCTGACTTTGTTCATTTTTCTCTCGGCTTTGCCTTTCTTCCTTTCATTTTTTTTTCAAGATACTCACCCATAATTAAGGTCGGAGTGTGTCCTTAATTACTGTTAAGCACACTCTTCATCCCCAAACTTAGAACTTGCTAGTCCCTAGCAATAAGTAAGAACCGAGCAACTCACCAGTGGAACATCCAGGGGTAACTTAGTTAGGTTTTTCTTGGATAAATAGGCTTGTAACGTTAGGTGAATAAACAGAATAAAAGGGTCTCAGGCTCAAACATAATTTTTGGGTCAAAGGATAATTAAATATATTAGGAAGGCTATTTTTTTGGCCATGGCTTAAATTAACAAAGAAGGCCTTCATCATTTCCGATTGGTTGGCATACAAACAATTAGCAAGTACTGAAGCAAATTTTGTCTCACTAACTAGCATGCAAGTTCACTCGAAAAAGGATAAAACTGGCTCAAAAGCTACGAATGTAACAGTTAATCAGCCAGTCATGTCCCCAAACTTAATGTAAGATCATACATTCAGAGTGCTAACTAGCATGCCGAGTAAATAATTAATTAATGATGAAAAAGTTATGGGCAGAGATCCTGAGTTAAACAAAACCGATCAGTTAATTTATCCGACTAAGCTTAAGAATCAGCAACTTTAATTTATTAAGATGGAATTGAAATTACACAATAAACATATTTTAGCAATTAATAAGTCAGAATATCAATTAAGGAGTGAGTAGGAAAAATACTTCCTTTTTTACCTGAGTGGCTGTGGATGTGAAAACACGTGGTCGGGTTGGGATGCATTAATTTACCGATACAATCGAAAAACAGAATAAAACAAGTAATTTTAACAAAGAAAGAAAGTTTCATTACAACTAAAATAAAAGCAAATTCATTGTTCAGGAAACAGTTAGAATAATGTCAGGTTAATTACATAAGAACATCATAATAACACGTAATAGCAACTCAAGCATCCTGATCTTCATTCTCTTTGTCCTGCTCTAAAGGTGGTGAGAGGTCAGCTGCTTGGGATACGTCCTGTGAGGGAATATTGAATCCAATGGAAGCTAACCACACATCTCTGTCAGGTGGGACTCCCATTTCAGTTGTGTGTTCTATCCTCAATTTCGTGGCAATCTTTCTGAGCATGAGATCGTGGTTCAAGACCCGATCATAAATTCCAAGTTGCATCTTCTTTATGACCTGTAATTCTTGCAACACTACAGAAATGTCAGAAGAAGAAGAACCGGCTCCTGCAGATTGCCTGGGACGCTCGGACTCTTTGGTTTTAAACTTTATAACATGGTCTTCAGCAGCCTTAATACTTTCAACTTCTGGCAATTCATTCCTCTCAACTACAGGGGATGCATTCTTCTCAGCTTTACTTTGACTGGGTGCATGTTCAGAGGAATCAGATATACTGATGGTTGCTACTTCCTTTTCGTTATCTATTTGCTTTCTTCTCACACTTCCTTCTGTAAAATTTGGTCTAGGTCTTTGCAGGAGTCTTTGTGATCTTCTTTTCATAGTTAATGTTAAAAGAATGCTGATAAACAACCTAAATAAAAAAAATAAGAACAGAAATCCAAAAGAAACACAGCAAACCCAAAAAAATGTGAGATGCATGGCTATGAACAGTGGAAGAATATTAACAAAGAAGCAAGAAGATACTACACACGCACTTAGAAGTGCACAAAATAAGTGAAATAAGTGGAAAGGTAGTACCTTTCTTAGAAATTAGAAAGTGCCTTTTCGTCTTCAACCCCAATTCAGCGTAGGTACTTAGGGTTTTGAAGCTGAAAGGTTTTTATACTATTGAAGTTACCTATCCCAGAAACGCATAAATATGTTCCATCTTTATTTATTACTTATTAATATTATATTATATATATTTATGTATTTATTTATTTATTTAATAAATTTTAATTTTAACACTCTTACTCGGCTCACATACTGAATAGGTGAAAGATCGAGTGAGAAAGGGAAGAAATGCCGAGTGGATTATAAAAGATGAGTGACAAAGATGAAGAAGATGAGTGAATGAACAAATGATGGAAACAAACGAGCGAATAAAAGCAATAAGTAAATGAAAGAGTTAGTGGAAGAACAAATGGAAGAACGATACGTGAATGAATATAGGATTCCGAGTGGACAGAAAAATGGGTGGGAGAAATAACAATGAAAATAAGTCCGAGTGAAAGAAAGAGTATGGAGAGATATAAGATGATTGGAAGAGTGTATAGAAGAATGAGAAATAAAGGACGAGTGAATTAAAGTAAACGAATGAATGAAAACTGAGTGATCAAACGTGAGGCAATAAATGGAAAACTGCAAAGGAAAAACACCGAGTGAAAATGAAGAAAGATACCGAGTGATAAAGAAGATACTGAGTGGTAAAGGATAAGTGGAAGAGTGAACAAACAAAAAGTGCAAAGAAGGAGTGAGTAAGTAGAAAGGTCGATGAATAAAAGACGAGCGGAAAAAATGAAATGAGCAACGCTGAATGAATGAAACAACAAATGAAAGAACGAATGGATAAAAATAGAGTGCGGTAATGAAAGACTGAGGGACAGGTGAGGAACGAAAAAGAATGAGTGACCGAGTGGAAGAATGAATGGAATAACAAATGAAAATATTCCGAGTGAAGGAGATGAGTGAGGATGTACCGATCGATGAAGGACATGAGTTAAATGCAGGAGCGAGTGGAAGAAACCGAGTGAATGAAAAAGAGACTGCAGAAAAAGACTCATGAAAGGGATACCGACTGGATCATAGGACGAGTGAAAGAATGAATGAATAAAGAAAAGATCATGAAAAACGAGTGAGACAATGAATGGACGAGTGAACAAGCGAGTGAGAGGAAGAACAAATGAAAGAACAAATGAAAGTAATACTGAGTAAATGAAAGGCCGAGTGAACAAAACGAATGCAGCGAGGGGCCGAGTGAATGGATGAGAAAAATAAAAAACCGACTGAATACAAGACTGACAAAAATATACTGAGTGAATAGGAGACTAATGGATACAAAACTGACTGTGATAAGTGAGGAATCCGAGTGATAAAAGGCTGACTGAAATAAATCACCCTTCATCATCTGACCCGTTTATTAAATCAACGATCAGGAATCCTTTATTAACGTCTCTCTTTTTATTCAAGAATGACGAGTGAAGTTCAGTCGGGAAAAAGGGCAAAGAGTGAGTAACAGTTATCCGAGTATACTATTCTTGCTCAAGCTCGGACTTCCTTCTTCAAAACTTCAAAAAATTTTATTCAAACTTTATTCACTAAATTTTTATAGTTTTTTTTTTATTAAAAACACTCAGAACGTAGGGCTGCCTCCCTAGAGCGCTTCTTTAAGGTCACTAGCTTGACCTTATGGCATCTAAGAAGATGCTTGCAGTAACAAGGAGGTTTTCTGCCTATCAAACTCTCCTCCAAAGTAGAGTTTGAGTCGCTGGCCATTTACCTTAAAAATCCGATTGGTAGTCGGGTCTTTTAGCTCAACTGCACCATGAAGAAAAACCTCATTTACAGTAAAAGGCCCCGACCACTTCGATCTAAGTTTTCCAGGGAAGAGTCTCAGTTAAGAATTAAATAATAATACCTAATCATCCTTCTGAAACTCTTTCTTATTAATTCGCTTATCGTGCCACTTCTTTGTTTTCTCGTTATAAATGGAGGCACTTTGATAAGCGTTGAGTCGGAACTCCTCTAATTCATGGAGTTTCAAAACTCTTTCCTCCTGGGATTGGTCACAGTCCATGTTTAATAGCTTTGTGGCCTACCACGCCTTGTGTTCCAACTCCACAGGGAGATGACAAGCCTTACCGTACACTAATTGATACGCGGACATGCCAATCAGAGTCTTGAAGGCTGTTCGGTAGGCCCACAATGCATCATCTAATTTTACCGACCAATCTTTTCTAGATTTCCCGACCACTTTCTCTAAGATTCTTTTGATTTCTCTATTTGACAGCTCGACTTGTCCACAAGTTTGTGGATGGTAAGGAGTGGATATCTTATGTAACACCTCATAGTGACGCAGGGCTTTTTCCATTATTTTATTACAAAAATGTGAACCCCTATCACTAATAAGTACTCGCGGAACTCTAAACCTAGAGAAAATATTCTTCTTGATGAACCTAAGCACCACATGTGCATCATTGGTTCTGGTCGGGATTGCCTCCACCCATTTGGAGACATAGTCGACAGCAACAAGAATATATTCGTTGGAGAACGACTTTGGAAAAGGTCCCATAAAGTCGATACCCCAAACGTTAAATAATTCCACAATTAGAATGTTTGTCAAAGGCATGCCAGCTTTAGCAGAGAGACCTTCGCTCCTTTGACATTTATCGCACCTTTTGACATACTCTTTAGCATCTTGAAAGATAGTTGGCCAATAAAAGCCACTTTGTAAAACTTTTGCTGTTGTACGGGAGGCACCATGATGACCTCCATAATAGGAGTCGTGGCAATGCCACAAGAGCCTTTCTTGCTCGGATTCAGGCACACATCGCCTGATCACTCCATCAACTCCTATTTTATACAAAAATGGATCATCCCAAAGAAAGTTTTTGCTATCATGAAATTTTTTTTTTCTCATTTGGTATGTCCAACCATCAGGTACCACCGAGGCACTTTTAAAGTTGGCCATATCAGCATACCATGGCCCGGTGATAATTGCCATCAACTTCTCGTCTGGAAATTCTTCTTTAATTAAAACCGAATCCGACTCTCCTTCCAGATGAGACAGTTGGTCGGCAACTGAGTTCTCTACTCCCTTTTTATCTCGTATTTCTAAGTCAAACTCTTGGAGTAACAGAACCCACCTGATCAGTCTCGGCTTGGATTCTTTCTTAGCTAGTAAATACTTGATTGCCGAGTGATCTGTATATACAACAACCTTGGCCCCAATCAAGTAAGCACGAAATTTATCAAATGCATACACCACAGCAAGCATTTCTTTTTCAGTAGTGGTGTAATGTATATGATTTTCGTTCAACACTTTACTAGAATAATAAATTACATGAGTTAATTTTCCTACTTTCTGACCCAGCACCGCTCCGACTGCAAAGTCACTTGCATCACACATTAATTCAAACGGTAAAGACCAATCAGGTGCTGCAAGGATCGGAGCTGAAATCAGACTTTGTTTCAATTTTTCAAAAGCCTTGACACAGTTTTCATTAAACGCAAACACATGATCTTTTACAAGCAAGTCAGTCAAAGGCTTAGCTATTTTTGAGAAATCTTTAATGAACCTTCTGTAAAAGCCAGCACATCCTAGAAAACTTCTCACTCCTTTCACGTTGATTGGAGGAGGAAGTTTTTCAATAATTTCTATCTTGGCTCGGTCCACTTGAATGCCCTCAGCAGAGATTTTGTGGCCAAAGACTATCCCTTCCTTAACCATAAAATGGCATTTTTCCCAGTTAAGGACGAGGTTAGTTTCTTGGTATCTCACCAGCACCTTAGATAGGTTGCTGAGGCATGAATTGAAACTATTACCAAAAACAGAGAAATTGTCCATGAATACTTCAATGAATTTCTCCACCATGTCCCCAAAAATGGCCAGCATACACCTTTGAAAGGTTGCTGGAGCATTGCACAAACCGAACGGCATGCGCCTGTAAGCAAATATTCCGTATGGACAGGTGAAAGCTGTCTTCTCTTAATCTTTTGGGTCAACCATAATTTGGTTATAACCCAAGTAACCATCAAGGAAACAGTAGTACTCATGACCCGACAGCCTCTCAAGTATTTGGTCAACGAATGGCAAGGGAAAGTGGTCTTTCCGAGTGAAGTCATTTAACCTTCTATAGTCTATATACATTCTCCATCCTGTGGTTGGTCTAGTAGCTATGACTTCACCTTTTTCATTTTTAATAGTTGTCATTCCTCCTTTCTTGGGCACCACTTGGACCGGACTGATCCAAGCGCTGTCTGAGATAGGATAAATGATTCCTGCATCAAGAAGCTTGACCACCTCTTTCCTGACTGCCTCTTTCATTATTGGGTTCAATCTACGTTGTGGCTGTACTACATGGGAATAATCATCTTCCATCAGAATTTTGTGCATACAAAATGATGGACTGATTCCCTTCAAGTCAGAAATATTCCAGCCAATCGTAGATTCATGTTCCTTTAATACCCCAATTAGTTTATCCACATCCTCATCGTTTAAGTCGGCATTAATAATGACAGGATGTGTGTCCTCCTCTCTCAGGAAAACATATTTTAGATGAGAAGGTAAAGGTTTTAAATCACATTTTTCTTCAGAAAATTCCTTTCCCTTCTCAGCTTCAGTAATTTTCAAATTATTTTTCTTTTCTTTTTCAAAATCACCTACTTCTAATACTTCCAGTAGGCTCAGTATTTCCGAGTGAGAGTCATTTAACTCCTCAGTCTCGGAGTCAAAGTCATCCTCTAAAAAAGTTCGTAAGGCCTCTTCCTCAGTTTTTAAAAGCATTGGAGTGTGGTAACTTTTAACCTCTTCAATCATTAAGCAATCCATCCTTTCAGTCGGATGTTTCATGGAATTGAAGACATTAAAGGTTACCTGCTCCTCCTGAACTCTCAGCATGAGTTCACCCTTTTCTACATCAATTAATACTCTGCCAGTAGCTAGGAAGGGTCTACCTAAGATTAAAGGAATCTCTCGGTCAGCCTCCATATCCAACACTATGAAATCTGCTAGGAAGATAAACTTATCTACTTTGACTAACAAATCTTCCAGCATCCCTTGGGGATATTTAATGGATCTGTCAGCCAACTGCAAAGACATGCGAGTTGGTTGAAGGTCATTAATTCCCAGTTTTTTCATCAAAGATAGAGGCATTAGATTTATACTGGCTCCTAGATCACAGAGAGCACTTCCTGCATGAATATCCCCAATTGCACACGGTATTGTAAAAGATCCAGGATCTTCTAGCTTTTGAGGAAGTTTCTTTTGAATGATTGCACTGCACTCCTGAGTGAGAGCAATCATTTCATCCCCCTTAAGCTTCCTTTTCTTAGACAATAGTTCTTTCAAAAATTTTGCATAAGAAGGCATCTTCTGCAATGCCTCGGCAAAAGGGATATTTATGTGGAGTTTCTTGAATACATCTAAGAACCTAGCAAACTTCTACTCTTCTATTTGCTTTTTAAACCTGTGTGGAAATGAAGCATTTCTCAGTTTCTCAGGAGTCAGCTTAGAAGCTTCCTCCAGAATCAAATCAACCTTTTTCTTTTTCTTTTGGTGGACTTTATTTTCTTTTTCTTTTTTTGTTTCATTTTCATTTTCATTATTAACCTGCTCGGTTTCCTGCACTATTTCTTGTTCTTTATCTTTTTCTGAGCTTATTTCCTGACTCGGAGATGGAGAAATAATTTTTCTACTCCTAGTGATTATAGCCTTGCAATGTTCCCTTGGATTTACCTCGGTACCTCCAGGGAAATTGCCTGCTTGCCTCTCAGCTAATTGCTTAGAAAGTTGTCCGACTTGATTTTCTAAATTTCTTATGGACGCTTCCTGATTTTTGAAACTAGCCTGAGTGGCCTGAATGAACTGAGAAAGTACATTCTCAAGTTCTGATTTCTCTTTAACAGGAGGGTGAGAGGGTTGTTGTGGTCTATTTGTGGGTTGATTTGGTGGGATGTTCTGATTCAAATGTGGACCTTTCTGCCAGGAAAAATTAGGGTGATTCCTGTAATTAGGATTAAAGGAATTAGAAGGATAATTCCTTTGATATTGTTGCTGCCCCATATAATTCACTTGCTCGGAAGGCACATTTGGATCACACATTCCATTCTCATGGTCTCCACCACAAAAGTCACAATTTATCATAGAAACCTGACTCAGCTTTTGGAGTTCTGAAATTTGTATACTTAGTTTCTCCAAAGCCTGAGTCATCAGTTTACTCTGAGCCAGATAAGCATCTTGTACTTCTAGTTCTAATATCCCTCTCCTAGGGACTTGGCTCCTTTCACTAATCAGACATTCATTAGAAGCCATTACGTCAATCAGCTCTATGGCTTCTTCTACAGTTTTTGTTATTAATGAACCTCCAGCTGAGGCATCAATCAGGACCCTGGTAGCTGGCCTGACACCATTATAGAAAATAGTTACCTGTTGCACATCAGAAATCTGATGATGAGGACATCTCCTTAAGCTCTCTTTATACCGATCCCATGCTTCCATCAAAGACTCACCTTCTCTTTGTTGGAAACACGTGATTTCATTGCGCAACTTTGCATATTTAGAAGGAGGAAAATATTTAATCAAAAATTTTCTTTGCAAGTCCTCCCAGGTGGAAATATTGCCTCTTGGTTGACTCTACAACCAGGCTTTTGCTCGGTCCCTTAGAGAAAATGGAAACAATCTCAGTCGGATTGCCTTGTCAGGGACTCTGTTCATTTTTACTGTGTCACAGATTTAGAGGAAAGTTGCTAGATGCAAATTTGGATCCTCAACCTCACTTCCTCCGAACTGTTCATTTCTTACTAACTGCAGTAGAGCTGGTTTAAGTTCAAAGTTATTTGCTGAAATTGGTGGCCTAAGGATGCTAGATTGTGATCCTTCTTCAGTCGGCCTGGAGTAGTCACCTAATGTAACTCTCCTCTGTTCCATTTCTTTTTGTTCTTTTCGCTTTTTCTCTTTTCTCAGTTTACGTTCTAATAAATCGATGTCAGGATCAAAGAAGAAAGGCTCTCCTCTGCTCCTTGACTACATACAACAAATATCAAACAAAAGGAAAATTCACAGCTACGACTACAGCTACACGAAAATATCAACTACTACAAATAAAATTGAAACTACGTACTAAATGCAAACAAAGTAAACAGTTCAGTCTAGTACCGGTCCAAGGATTGTTGATATTACTCAACAATCCCCGGTAACGGCGCCATTAACTTGATGCTAAAATCCCGAGCCATTAACTTGGTGGTGAAAATCTTAGTAAAAACAAAATATGACTCTCAGATTTATACTTTGGCAAGCGCACCAGTCGTTAAAATTGTAGAATATTTGATCGTCCTATAGGGATTGTGGTAAGTACCTCAATCTTGGATTAGTACAAGCTGAACCAACAAAAGACACAGGAATTTCATTAGGTTTTTGGTTGTTTTAGTGTTTTATAGTTGTTTTTGTATTTCCAGAAACAAAGTTAAAATGAAATGTGAAAGATGATTAATAGAAAATAGGTCAGGATTGCTTTGGTTCATAATTCATCAAGAAACATGCAATTAAAGTATAATCAAACTCCATAATCCAGAGGACAATCCGCTTGTGGTTATTCCCTAATTCCCTAGGTGAAAAACACTAATCCTTAAGCATCGAACCTTAATTCCTTAAGTGCTCAATTAACCTAAGAATCTAATGCGAAATTGGAGGTTGAACTCTAACTATTCACCTAAATTAATTAGGCCTGAACTAGTTAGAAAGCTGGAAGTTACCTAAGCTTCAACCATGATTCCTTACTGGCGAAGTTCTTCATCAGTTCTGGATTTGTCAATCCAGCGATTTTGCTCCACTCCTCAGCTTGCTCGCCTCAGGATCTAGAAGTCGATTCCCTCGCTCACAGCTTCAAAACTCCATTGCTAACCTTCGCAATCCCAACCTTAGGGAATTAGAACTCCATTGATTTCGGTTCCATCGAAGGATTGTGGAACGTCATGGAGGAGAGGATTTAGAGAGAGAAAAAATTGCGAAGTTGTGAATTGTATTCTATATATCTGTCTCTGTTCTGGCTCTCTTTTACAGAATATGTACAACCTATATATATAAGCTTCTACCTAACTAACTAACTTAACTGATAACTTAGGAAACTTAAGTTAACGACTAAACTAACTAGTTACACAGTTTACAGAGTGATCAACTAATTACAGCTCAGCTCTTAACAGGATCCAGCTCATCCTTAGCTAATTTATAGCACAGCACCAGCTAATTAACAGCTTACTACTTAAGTTACTAAGGGTGCAGTAGTAGAAGAGAAGGCAATGGAAGCGGAAACAGCACTGCGCCGAGTATGTTGTTGGAGGAAAGGAATAGTGTTTCCTCTATACTTCAGCAACTAGGTTCTCGCTTGAACGGGTTAAACTCTCGCTTGAGCGAGCTCGGGATTGCACTGTAGTGTTGCTTTCTCGCTTAAGCGTTATGGTGAAGCTTGGGCGAATGAATGATGTTTTGAGGTCACGCTTGAGCGAACTTTGACCCTCGCCCGAATGAATTTGTCTATCGCTTAAGCGAATTGTCTTTTCAATCAGCATTTCTGAAATGGACGCTCGGGTTCTTCTTTTTATTTTCAATCGGTTCCTTTTTATTTTGGACTCCTTTCAGTCGTATATACGAAGACTCACTCGGATTTGTAAATTCTCGCTCGGCTTTATGCTTTCTCACTCGGATTTTTGTAATTTTTCCTCGGATTTGTCTTCTTCTCTCGAGTACGCCCTGTTCCTGCACCAATAAACAACTAATTGCCTAGCATTTGTATGCTGGCTGCTGAGTAAATTTATAAATAGTAATAAACTCTAGATTTATTAATATTTTCAATCGTTTTCTTACAAAAGTAAAGCACTTTTGAAATAAATAACTAAAACACAAATTATTAACAAATCATTAAATAATATAGTCAAAACTAAACAATACTTAATAAATTATGTTAAATAAAAGGTGGAATAATTAAGTCTTTTCAAGACTTATCACCTCTCGGTTGATTGAAAAAGTAAAAGGTGAGGGTGTTGCCTCTCGGTTGACTGAAAAAGTAAAAGGTGAGGGTGTTGCCTCTTGGTTGACTGAAAAAGTAAAGGGGTGCCATTTGATCGGCGACAGGAAGGTAAAGGGGTGCCATTTGATCGGTGACAGGAAAGTAAAGGAGTGTCATTTAATCGGCGACTGGAAAGTAAATGGGTGCCATTTGATCGGTGACTGGAAAGTAAATGGGTGCCATTTGATCGGCGACTGGAAAGTAAAGGGGTGCCATTTGATCGGTGACAGAAAGGTAAAGGGTGAGGGTGTTGCCTCCCGGTTGATTGGAAAGTAAAGGGTGAAAATTGGGGGAGCTAACAGGACGTCTCGTCCAAATTAACTCTCTGTACCTAAAAGGTCGGGATGATGCCCCGGCTTGCCATGACTGAAGCCTTTGACTGAAATAGAATAAATCTGGGGTGATGCCCCAGTTTGAGATAGTTTGAAAGAATCTTGGGATATTGCCCTTTGTTTGAAAGGAGGAGGCCTGGGGTGATGCCCCAGTTTTGGAAAAAGTGATCTGGGGGTCAACAGGACGTCCCATCCAAATTAACCAGGATCTAGAGCTTTGGGGTGATGCCCCAATTTTGGAAAAGTGATCTGGGGGTTAACAGGACGTCTCGTCCAAATTAACCAGGATCTAGAGCTTTGGGGTGATGCCCCAATTTTGGAAAAGTGATCTGGGGGTTAACAGGACGTCCTGTCCAAATTAACCAGGATCTAGAGCTTTGGGGTGATGCCCCAATTTTGGAAAAGTGATCTGGGGGTTAACAGGATGTCCCGTCCAAATTAACCAGGATCTAGAGCTTTGGGGTGATGCCCCATTTTTGGAAAAGTGATCTGGGGGTTAACAAGACGTCCCGTCCAAATTAACCGGGATCTAGAGCTTTGGGGTGATGCCCCAATTTTGGAAAAGTGATCTGGGGAGATGCCCTTAGTTTGGAAGAGAGATCTGGGGAGATGCCCCAGTTTGAGCTTTTTAGTGAGAGGAGCATGATGGGTGCTAGTTTGGTAATGGTGAACTCACTAGGAAATGATAAGTCCTCTTAAGCCTGATCAAAGAAATATCCTGGTTGAAGGAGCTGAGTCCATTTTGCGGTTTTCCTCAGGAGAGATCTTCAGTCTATGTTCTACTGAAGTACAAACAATAGGTCTTGCTGAGAGAAAACTTTGGCGAATACCTACTTTTGGATGATGGATTTGGTGTCCCTTTGACAAAAGAGTGAGTTAGTATAAAAAGACTTACAGGTAAATCTTCCCTGGCGACTAGCTTTTTAAGATAACTCATGGATGAAATAGAAACATCCTCCGACTTTTGGCGAGCGTATTTAGCAGAGATAGTTATGCTTATACCAAGCGAATTCTGGCGCTAGGATGCATTTTGTTCCCCATAACTTTACGCTCTGTCGTTTCCAATTTCAAAATTTCTTTTAGGCAAAAACTTGTTTATTCATAAAATTTAGTCATGAACACATGTAGGAAGAAGGGAGACTTTTATTTATAAACATCAGGTATGTACAGTAGAGATGAAAATAATATTAAACACAGAGATGTGACAAGATATAAAGAATGGAAGGCAAGTGGAAAGGGGAAGGCTCATATATCCTCTAGTGATCTTTTGAGAGCAATGAGAAACTTGACCCTTTATCATGACTTTGTGTTCGTCCTCTGACTTTGCTTCTGAGGGAGTAATTTGACAACACCCTAATACCCATTTTGACCTCCTTTGTCTTTGGCTTGAAGGGTTTATATTGCAGAGTCGAGTTTGTAGAACCGCCTTTTCAGGTTTTCGGCTCATCTTGCTGCTCTAACTTTTGCCTAGGTCGCCTTTTCAGGTTTTCAACCTAGCGAGCTTTTCTTTTTCTTTTTTATTTTATTTTATTTTTATATTATGCAAAGTATTTCTTCACTGCATCGGCATTGACAGGCATTGGCAGGTCGTCTCCATCCATGTTGGTGAGTATGAGAGCTCCTACGGGGAAAGCCTTCTTTATAACATATGGTCCTTCGTAATTAGGTGTCCATTTCCCTCAGATGTCTTTTTGAATTGGCAAAATCTTTTTGAGAACCAAATCCCCTTCTTGGAACTGTCGGGGGCGCACTTTCTTTTCGTATGCCCGCTTCATACGTCTTTGATACAATTGTCCCTGGCAGAGAGCGGTTAACCTTTTCCTGTCAATCAGATTCAGTTGGTCATATTTGGCCTGGACCCATTCAGCTTCTTCCAGTTTGGCTTCCATGATCACCCTAAGGGATGGAATTTCCACTTCAAATGGCAGTACAGCTTCCATTCTGTAGACCAAAGAAAATGGTGTTGCCCCAGTTGAGGTTCGCACCGAGGTTCGATATCCGTGTAGCGCGAAAGGGAGCATTTCATGCCAGTCTTTGTAGGTTACTACCATCTTTTGCACTATTTTCTTGATATTTTTATTAGCTGCCTTAACTGCTCCATTCATTTTCGGACGGTATGGAGAGGAGTTATGGTGGGAGATTTTAAAGCTCTCGCAAAGCTCCTTCATCATTTTGTTGTTTAGATTTGTACCATTGTCCGTGATGATTTGGTTTGGTAGGCCGTACCGGCATATCAGCTCACGCTTGACGAATTTGACCACAACATTTTTCGTCACATTGGTGTACGAAGCTGCCTCTACCCACTTGGTGAAATAATCGATGGCAACTAGAATGAAAAGATGACCGTTTGAGGCTTTTGGCTCAATGGGCCCAATTACATCCATACCCCATATTGAAAAGGGCCATGGTGCTGACAAGACATTTAAGGATGAAGGCGGTGCATGAATGTGATCAGCATAAATCTGACATTTATGACACTTCCGTACGTAAGCAAAACAATCTGCTTCCATAGTCATCCAATAATACCCCGCTCTCAGGATTTTTCTTGACATAGCATGCCCATTCGTATGAGTTCTGAAAGATCCTTCGTGGATATCTTTCATGATCTGGTTTGCCTCAACGGTATCAACACACCGGAGGAGAACGGAATCGTAGTTCCTCTTGTATAGCACGTTACCACTCAATAGGTATCCCATAGCTAGCCTTCTCAAAGTTCGTTTGTCATTATCCGTGATGCCCTCAGGGTATTCTTGGCATTGGAGGTATCTTTTGATGTCATGATACCAAGGTTTGCCATCTGGCTCTTCTTCTATTACCTGGCAATGGCCAGGTTCTTGTCGTTTCTTTACTTCAATGAGAGGCACTTCGTAATCACTGTTAACTTTGAACATAGCGGCTAGGGTGGCTAAAGCATCTGCCATTTGTTTGTCTTCCCGTGGAACATGATGGAAGGTAACTTCATCGAATCTTTTGATCGTCTCCTTGATGTGAGCATGATAGGGAACTAGTTTACTGTCTCTAGTTTCCCACTCATCCTTTAGTTGATGGATAACCAAAGCAGAATCTCCATAAACTTCCAAGATCCTTATCCCCATGTTCAGAGCTGCTTGCATTCCTAGAGAATATGCTTCATATTCCGCAACATTATTGGTGCAATCAAAACACAACCGAGTGTAAATAGGGATGAATTCCTTATCAGGCGAGATCAGGATAACCCCAATTCCATGTCCTAGTGCATTGGACGCCCCATCGAATCTCATGATCCATCTGGTTTCCAGACCATCTTCTTCTTTGGAGAGGGCCAAGATATCCTCATCTAGGAAATCATGCCGCATTGGTTGGTAAGCCTCAATGGGTTGGTGTGCTAAGTAATCTGCTAGCGCACTCCCTTAAATTGCCTTTTGGGTGACATATGTTATGTCGTATTCTGTCAATAACACTTGCCAACGGGCAATCTTCCCAGTCAAAGCAGGTTTTTCAAAGATATACTTGATGGGATCCATCTTAGACACCAGCCAAGTAGTATGATTAAGCATGTATTGTCGTAAGCGTCGGGCAGCCCAAGCCAATGCATAACATATTCTTTCAAGAGATGAATACCTTATCTCGCATTCAGTAAATCTCTTGCTCAAGTAGTAGATGGCGCATTCCTTTCTTCCAGTCTCATCATGTTGACTTAATACGCACCCCATGGATTCATTCAGCACGGTCAGGTATAGAATTAACGGTCTCCCATGAACGGGCGGCACCAAGACTGGTGGCTCCAATAAGTACTGCTTTATCTTTTCAAATGCAATCTGGAAATCTTCATTCCACTGTCCAGGCTGGTTCTTGCGAAGCAATTTGAAAATCGACTCACAGGTTGCTGTCATTTGGGAAATGAATCAGGCGCTATAATTCAATCTTCCCAGGAATCCTCGGACTTCTTTTTCCGTACGAGGAGGAGGCATTTCTAGAATTGCCTTGACTTTGTCAGGATCAACTTCTATCCCTCTCTTATTCATAATGAATCCTAACAATTTGCCGGATCTTACGCCAAAAGTGCACTTGGCGGGATTCAATCTAAGCTTGAATTTCCTTAACCTTTCGAAAAGTTTTCTCAGGTCAGCAATGTGTTCTTCTTCAGATCTAGACTTAGCAATTATGTCATCCACATAGACTTCTATTTCCTTGTGCATCATGTCGTGGAAGAGAATCACCATTGCCCTTTGATAGGTGGCTCCCGTATTCTTCAATCCAAAGGACATTACTTTATAACAAAAGGTGCCCCACAGAGTGATGAACATGGTCTTTTCCATATCTTCTGGTGCCATCTTGATCTGGTTATATCCTGAAAATCCATCCATGAATGAGAAGATGGAATGCTGAGCTGTGTTATCAACTAGTACGTCAATCTGTGGTAAAGGAAAATCATCCTTAGGACTCGCCCGATTCAAGTCTCGATAGTCCACACACATTCTTACTTTCCCATCTTTCTTTAGAACGGGAACTATGTTGGCTACCCATTGCGGATACTTAGCTACGGCTAAGAAACCAACATCGAATTATTTCTTGACTTTTTCTTTAATCTTAAGAAGCATTTCTGGTTTCATTTGTCGCAACTTTTGCTTGATCGGTGGACATTCCGGCTTTAAAGGCAACTTGTGTTCCACAATGTTGTTATCCAGACCCGGCATATCTTGATACGACCATGCAAAAATGTCTCGAAATTCCTGGAGCAGTTTAATCAATTCACTCTGCCGTTGTTCACTCAAGAGGGTGCCTATCTTGACTTCTTTATTTTCCCCTTCATCTCCCAGGTTAATGGTCTCAATCTTTTCCTGATGAGGTTGAATTTCCTTATCTTCCTGTTCCATTAATCTCGTCAATTCGGGTGAAGGTTCAAAGTCTTCCTCATTCTCCTCATAGGCGTAATCATTTGGATTATCAGAGTCATGAAACAGAACCGAGTTCTCATTACTCTCAGAGGAATCGCTTTCAGATCTGCATTTGGGTTATATTATAATGAATGAAAACAAAGAAAGACAAGCAAATGGAAGGTTTAAAAGAAAGAGATTGAACAAAGATTAGGTATAAAATTGGACTGCGTTCATTCAATTTAACAAACAAACAAGTTTTTGCCCTTATTACAAAATGGATCCCAAAGCCTTAGGCATAGCAAAGGGATCGACATATTTTGAAAACAACAATTACTTTGGCTGAGGATTGATAGTTGTGGGGAACTCCATGATTTCCCAGTTGTCCAGTTCTTGACCGGGTAAGCAAGCATGCACCAATTCCATATCATAGCTGGGTCCGTCTCCAACCATAGCCACCTGACCCGGATATATAATCCTGACGCTCCTGAAGCTTTGATAGAGGTCACAGATAGGGATTCTAGCAGTGTCGAACTCTTGACCGGTAAGACGAGCAATCCTTCTCTCCCTTCTTTCTTCTCCTACCCTTTTTCTATCAGCTGCTGTAGGCTTGTATCCCAGACCATATCTGTCTTTGTTCTCTGGGAGGTATATAGGTTGGGTTCTTCCTTCCAATTCTCGTTCTAAACCTTTTCCCAGCTTGTATCCTTCTCTCAACATTGTCTTTGTAACCATTAGAGGCACGTTTAGGAAGGATGTCTTTGTAATGTTTGTTGCATTGGCCACCTCTAAAGCCTGAAATGAGGTTTCGAGGGCTTCCTCGGTCGCTTCAATGTATGGGGCGTTGGCAGGTTTGCTGACCAACAAGTCCTCTTCTCCAGAGATAATCACCAACTTGTTGTCGATGATGAATTTCAACTTTTGATGTAGGGTGGAAAGAACTACCCCAGCCGAATGGATCCACGGCCGTCCCAGCAAATAACTGTAAGCGGGCGTAATATCCATGACTTGAAAAAGGATTTGAAAGGTACATGGCCCAACTTGTATAGGCAGTTCAATTTCTCCCATAACTTCTCGGCGAGTTCCGTCAAAAGCCCGGACTACCATGGAACTGGGTCTCATATAGGTCCCATCAAAAGGAACCTTTGCCAATGTAGATTTTGGCATTACATTCAGGGAAGACCCATTGTCAACAAGCACCTTCGCCATGATATGATCTTGACATTTCACGGAGATATGAAGGGCTTTAATATGCCCTCTTCCTTCCACTGGCGTCTCGTCATCCGTAAAGGTAAGATAATTGTTGGCCACAATATGTCCCACTATGCCTTCGAACTTATCTATTGGTAAATCATGTTTCACATGTGCCTCACTCAAAACCTTCATCAGTGTGTTCCGATGTGGTTCGGAACTCATTAGTAAGGACAACAGAGAAATTTTTACCGGGGTGTGGTTCAGTTGGTCCAACACCTGGTAGTCACTATGACAAATGCATCTTAGAAACTCTTGGGCTTCCTCTTCAGTGACGGCCTTCTTTGCCTCACCAGAGGGTTCTCCCTTCCCAGGTCTAACATCCCCTGTAGCCTTGTCAAGTTTTGGTTCTGTGGGAGCATATACTCTTCCACTTCGGGTGACACCCCCAATTCCAGCAATATTCGTGACAGGGGATGATGGTGTAGGCTCAACTACCTCAAAACTAGTAACAACTACATCAGTGCCATACTTCCACGGCACAGCTCGTGAATCCTTGTAAGGGAACGGGGTTGGTGCGTTCACTGTGATAACAGTTTTAGTAGGAGTCGGAGCCACTGGTGCATTTTTGTTGTAAAATATGACTAAAGGCTTTGGGGCCCAAACTCGGCTTTGCTCTTGTATCATATTTATTCTACCTTCACGATGCCGGCAAACTTCTATGACATGACTGTCCATAAGTCCCTGAAGGGTTTTTTGGAAGTCCCTTCGCTTTACGAACTGGAGGTCATTGCACTCTTCATCCCATGATCCTTCTATCAATCCCATCTTAAGCATATGGGAATGAATCGTTTCCAATGGAATTTGGATGTCCTTAACCTTGGAAATACATTCCTCATCTCTTTCCACAGCGTTAACACCTGGCCTCCCATGGTTTGGCAGAGGATTGGTGGTCACATTCGGGCTTCCTTCTTTGAAGCTTATCCAATCAGCTCTGATTAAATCCTTTACCTTAAATTTCAGTGCCAGGCAGTTCTCGGTGGAATGTCCTGGTGCACCGGCGTGGTAATCACACCGCGCATTTGGGTCATACCCTCTGGGATAAGGTAGTTGAAGCGGTTTTAGAGGGCAAGGTGCCACCAGTGTGTTTTCAATAAGATGGGGGAGAAGCTCGGTGTAGGTCATAGGAATTGGATCAAATTGCACTTGAGTGCGATCATTATTCTGCCTCCTCAGGTTTGGATTCGGTGGGTTCATTTGCGGTGGTTGGTATGGTGCTTGTGGTGGTATAGGTGGTCGCATAACTGGTGGTCGGAAATGTGGTGGGTTCGAATTTGAAATTGCAGCCACATATGGGTGTGGCATATTATGGTAAGTTGATGGAAAGGTGACGGGAGTAGGTGGTCTAAGCTGGTTCCTTCTTTGATTGTGAGAAACCAGGTTAGTCTCTCCCTCTCTTCTTTTACCTTCTCCAAGTAAAGGTTTTCTTGCTGCTCTAACCCCAGGCAGGCCTCGAGTAATCTTCCCAGTCCTCAGGCGATTCTCTATTCTTTCTCCGATAGTGACGATGTCGGAGAAATGGGAGGAAATGCTTCCAATCATCTTATCGTAGAAAGGTGACTGGAGTGTATCAATAAATGTGGAAATTACCTCCTTCTCTGATAGAGGTGGGTCAACCTGCGCTGCTACTTCTCGCCACCATTGGGCATATTCTTTAAACATCTTATTATCTTTCTTGGTCATGTTTTACAACTGTACTCTATCTGGCGCCATATCCAGATTATACTTGTACTGTTGCATGAAAGCATCTGCCAGATCTTCCCAACAGCGTATACGAGATCGTTCAAGATGATTGTACCAGGTCAGAGGTGCTCCAACCAAACTATCCTGAAAGCAATGAATGAGCAGAGGGTCATTGGAAGCATGAGAAGCCATCTTTCGGTAGTACATGGTAAGATGGTTCTTTGGATAGGTTAGCCCCCGATATTTGTCAAATTCTGGCATTTTGAATTTGGGGGGAATGACAACATCAGGAATCAGACAGAGTTGTGCGACACTACCCATTCCAAACCGATTCGTTCTTTCCATTTCTCTTAAACGCCTTTCCAGGAACTCTAACCTTCCCTCCTGGGTAGCAGCAACAGCACTTGGACCTGCAGCGACATGATGACTACTACCCCTAACTGGTTGGTCGACATGTGCCAGGTTTGCATTAGGCATTGAGATGTGGGGTCTGGTTGTTGCTTGAGCAGCTTGTGGTTGCGCGGCTTGTGTATGGATTGGAATTGTTTGAGGATCCCGGACGGGTGGGACGTTTGGCTGAGCCGTATGAAGGATTGTTTCCTGATAATCAGGCTCTTCTTGAAGTGGTGGGAAATAGCCAGGTGGCAATCGATATGGGGGAAAGGGTATGGCATTACCTTCCTCATCTATGTAGATAGGTTGCTGAGTGTCAGCAGGGTTTGATTTCCTAACGTGAATGGTTAGGGGAGGCGCAGTAGGGTTTGAGCTTGGCCCTCCAGCAGGACCCTGAGTGTGTTGGGGAGTGGATGGTCATTGTCTGGTATTTTCAACACCTGCTGAAGAATCCCCTTCTGTGACTCTCCTTTCAAGAAGCTTGGCCATCTCAGCCATCTATTCTTTTAGCTAATTGACTTCAGCTCTCAAGCTCTCATTTTCCTGTTCTATTTCAGCCATGAGTTTTGTTTGAGCCTAGTCACGTAAGGATGTCTACCCGTTATGTCTGGAAACCACAACATTTTGTTAGGAAAATAAAAGTAAACAAATAAAGAAAAAAGGAAAAGAAAAACAAATGATGTTACGTAGGATGCGATTCTGAATTTAGCGCGTATTCTCCGACCGTTCCTCAGAACGTCCCATTCAAAAGTACTAGGTAAAGCAGTAAAGTGGAAATTAACATGAAACAATTGTGAAAGCGGATTAATTCATCATTCCATTCTTCTGTAAAGGTACAATATTACTTGAAAGTTTTGATTACAACATTTCAACCATCCCTGGCTCGAGCAATCATGTCCTTCATTTTACAAAGTCTTTCCTGGCAATAATTCAGAAATGATGATATCTCTTTTGGGGTGGATAAAGGATTGACCATGCCTTCGGCCTGCTTCAACATTGAGGGAAAATCCTCCAAGATTCCATTAGCTATGTATGCCAACTTGGCGAAACGGTCCATCCATAAATGAACGACCTCGTCCCGTTGAGCTAACTCAGTCTCCAAAGCTCGTGTGGCCTTTTGGCAGCGTTGCTCAGCATCACAGGCTTTTTTCTGTTCATCATGTATTTCTTGCTCATAAGCCCTCATTGTTTCATCAAGCTGTTGCTCTAATTTGTGGACCTGGGTTTGCAGTATTTCCTTTTGCACCGAGGTCTCTTTTTCTTTTTCTTTGGATAGTGTCAGCATGTTTTTCAGGACTTGTTTTTCGGCCAACATGGCGTCACTCTGTTGGCCTTTTGTTTTAAGCTGGGAATTAGCCGCACGAAGGCAATGGTCCTGTTTCTCCCTGTAGTCTTCGTCAATCTTCCTCTTCTTTCGCATTTCATCCATAGCATGTTTCCCTTCGGAATTCTCCTTCCTCTGAAGGGAGCACTCTTGTTGACATTTCAAAAGATCTTCTTCTAGCTTCTGATTCTTTGCTGTCAACTCTTCTATTTGTGCCTTCAGAGCCATGGTGACCTTTTCTTCCATGATGACTGGCGGAGGGAAATTATTTGCGGATTGGTATGAAGGGCTTTTGAAGGGCAGTTTTACAATGGAGGCCCTGTTTAGGACCCATTCAAAGTATTCGGCCCCTACAGCATGGCTTCGTGCCCCTAATTCTTTTCCCATTCTATGGATCTTCTTCCACACATTGGCTATATCCCGAACAACGGATGTGTAATTCCCTTTTACATAGTACAAAACGAAAGGAGTGAGTAGTTTTTCGTTCGGTGGCCCGAGTAGAGGATAAGCCAACTGACGCTTTGTAATAACAGGGTTGTAATTGATGCATCCCTACATGCCCATGAGAGGAATGATAAGTCTTGAAAAGACTTAATTATTCCACTAATTATTTAACATAATTTACTAAGTATTGTCTAGTTTTATTATTATTATTTAATAATTTGATAAGAATTCATGTTGTAGTTAATTATTTCAAAAGTATGTTATCTATGTAAGAAACCGATTGAAAATTTTAATTAAATAAGCAATTTTGAAGTATTTACAAATTTACTAAGCAGCCAGCGTATAAATGCTAGGCAAATAGCTGTTTATTGGTGCAGGAACAGGGCGGACTCGAGATAAGAAGAAAATTCCGAGTGAAATCCTACAGAGCCGAGCGAGATTTGATAAATCCGAGTGAGACTTCCTCAATTCTGACTGAAAAGAGTCCAAAGACCGACTGAGTGAGACTTCAAAGACACTGACTCCAAAAGAGAATAAGGGCTCAGAATACTGCATGTAAAACCCGAGTGCCAACTACAGAATACCGATTTAATAATTAATCCGCCCAAAACAAGACTCCGCCCAAAGCAAGACTCCGCCCAAGCAAGACTACGCCCAAGCTTACTTAAGAAGACTCCCAAGACACCGGTTATAAAAGAGAAGAAGATCGGAATGCTACATAAGAAACTGATGTGCTTAGTCATTATTTAATCCGTCCTAGTAAAATCTGGACTCACTCAAGCATAACTTTAAGAGACCGTCCTCGCCCAAGTTTTGCCATAACACCCAAGTGAGAAAGAAACACTGCAATGTTAATCCGGACTCGCTCAAGCGAAGCTTAATCCGCTCAAGCGAATACTCAGCAGCTGAAGCATCAAGGCAGTAATTTAAACACTATTCCTTCCCTCCAACAACACACTTGGTGCAGTACTGTTCCGCTCCCATTGCCTTCTTCTCTACTACTGTAACCTCAAGCTAACTTAAGAAGTGAGCTGTCAATTAGCTGGTGCTGAGCTGTAAATTAGCTAAGGTTGAGCTGGATCCTGTTAAGATCTGAGCTGTAGTTAGTTAGTTAGTTATTTTGTAAATTATGTAATTAAGCAGTGTTAGTCGTTAGCTTAAGTTGTCCGAAGTTATCAGTTAAGTTAGTTAGGTAGAAACTTATAAATAGGATGTACATACTCTGTAAAGAGGAGAGTAGTGTGTGTGTGCGTAGAGATACAGAGCAACGTAATACAATTTCATTTTCCAAATCCAATCTCTCACTACATTTTCATCTCTCTAAACTCTCTCCTCCATGACGTTCCATAATCCTTCGATGGAACCGAAGTCTATGGAGTTCTAAATCCCTAAGGTTGGGATTGTGAAGGAGAGCAATGGAATTTTGAAGCTGTGAGCAAGTAGATCGGCTTCGAAGATCTTGAGGCGAACAAGCTGAGGAGTGGATCAGAATCGCTGGATTGACAAATCCAGAACGGATGAAGAACTTCACCAGTGAGGAATCATGGCTGAAGCTTAGGTAACTTCCAGCTTTCTAACTAGTTCAGGCCTAATCAATTTAGGTGAATAGTTAGAGTTCAACCTCCAATTTCGCATTAGATTCTTAGGTTAATCGAGCACTTAAGAAATTAAGGTTCATTGCTTAAGGATTAGTGTTTTTCACCTAAGGAATTAGGGAATAACCACAAGCGGATTGTCCTCTAGATTGTGAAGTTCGATTATACTTAATTGCATGTTTCTTGAGGAAATTGTGAGCCAAAGCAATCCTGACCTGTTTTCTTTTAATCACTTTCCACATTTCACTTTAACTCTGTTTCTCAAAATATAAAAACAACTATAAAATACTAAAACCATAAAAACCGAATGAATTTCATGTATTTTCTGTTGGTTCAGCTTGTACTAGTCCTAGATTGAGGTACTTACCACAATCCCTGTGAGACGATCAAATATACTACAATTTTAACGACTGGTGCGCTTGCCATAAGTGTGAATCCGAGAGTCACATTTCATTTTACTAAGATTTTACCATCAATTTAATGACTCGGGATTTCAGCTTCAAGTTAATGATGAAGAGTGTGCCTAACAGTAATTAAGGACACACTCCGACCTTGATTTTGGATAAATATGTAGAAAAATAAAAGGAAGAAAGGAAAGAAAAATGAACAAAGTTCAGAAAAGAAAAAAAAGGTGCAAAGCACCACAAGAAAAAAAAAATTCGATCGGAAAAAGATGGGAAGAAAAAGTCAAGAAAGAAAGAGAAGTCCGAAGGACTAAAAGAAAAAGGAAGTGCAAAACAGCACGAGTTATTAAGTAGCATCAAGTCGGAAAAGTTAAGAGAGTTGTTAGTAGAAGGCAAGTAAGTTAGAATCGAGGCAAAGCATCAGTGGACACATCCTGTAACCTATCTATGACTCAGAAAAACAATAATTGAGCCTGTAGCCGAGCCCCATTATAAGCTTAAAAAGCCCTTACTGATCCGATTAAGTTGGCATATTTCATGATGTTTAGAACTGTTGCAAGCCTATGTTGATCTAACAAGTATGCAGGTGCTGAGTGCATCTTATTTACCTCATACACCGAGAGAAGAGTTTAACACCGACCAGTGAGGAAAGCATCAGCAGCTTGTCTTCCAAAGGAGGTGTAAGTATTTATACTTTTAGAAATTGCGAGAAGAAAGCATGATCGGTATTCAATAATTATAGTATGAATTAAGTTAAGGAAAGGTTGACTGTGTTGATCAATTGCTGATTGATAATTAATCTGAATATTTGCTTGAGGACAAGCAAAGTTTTAAGTTTGGGGATGTGATAAGTCTTGAAAAGACTTAATTATTCCACTAATTATTTAACATAATTTACTAAGTATTGTCTAGTTTTATTATTATTATTTAATAATTTGATAAGAATTCATGTTGTAGTTAATTATTTCAAAAGTATGTTATCTATGTAAGAAACCGATTGAAAATTTTAATTAAATAAGCAATTTTGAAGTATTTACAAATTTACTAAGCAGCCAGCGTATAAATGCTAGGCAAATAGCTGTTTATTGGTGCAGGAACAGGGCGGACTCGAGATAAGAAGAAAATTCTGAGTGAAATCCTACAGAGCCGAGCGAGATTTGATAAATCCGAGTGAGACTTCCTCAATTCCGACTGAAAAGAGTCCAAAGACCGACTGAGTGAGACTTCAAAGACACTGACTCCAAAAGAGAATAAGGGCTCAGAATACTGCATGTAAAACCTGAGTGCCAACTACAGAATACCGATTTAATAATTAATCCGCCCAAAGCAAGACTCCGCCCAAAGCAAGACTCCGCCCAAGCAAGACTACGCCCAAGCTTACTTAAGAAGACTCCCAAGACACCGGTTATAAAAGAGAAGAAGATCGGAATGCTACATAAGAAACCGATGTGCTTAGTCATTATTTAATCCGTCCTAGTAAAATCCGGACTCACTCAAGCATAACTTTAAGAGACCGTCCTCGCCCAAGTTTTGCCATAACACCCAAGTGAGAAAGAAACACTGCAATGTTAATCCGGACTCACTCAAGTGAAGCTTAATCCGCTCAAGCGAATACTCAGCAGCTGAAGCATCAAGGCAGTAATTTAAACACTGTTCCTTCCCTCCAACAACACACTTGGTGCAGTACTGTTCCGCTCCCATTGCCTTATTCTCTACTACTGTAACCTCAAGCTAACTTAAGAAGTGAGCTGTCAATTAGCTGGTGCTGAGCTGTAAATTAGCTAAGGTTGAGCTGGATCCTGTTAAGATCTGAGCTGTAGTTAGTTAGTTAGTTATTTTGTAAATTATGTAATTAAGCAGTGTTAGTCGTTAGCTTAAGTTGTCTGAAGTTATCAGTTAAGTTAGTTAGGTAGAAACTTATAAATAGGATGTACATACTCTGTAAAGAGGAGAGTAGTGTGTGTGTACGTAGAGATACAGAGCAACGTAATACAATTTCATTTTCCAAATCCAATCTCTCACTACATTTTCATCTCTCTAAACTCTCTCCTCCATGACGTTCCACAATCCTTCGATGGAACCGAAGTCTATGGAGTTCTAAATCCCTAAGGTTGGGATTGTGAAGGAGAGCAATGGAATTTTGAAGCTGTGAGCAAGTAGATCGGCTTCGAAGATCTTGAGGCGAACAAGCTGAGGAGTGGATCAGAATCGCTGGATTGACAAATCCAGAACGGATGAAGAACTTCACCAGTGAGGAATCATGGCTGAAGCTTAGGTAACTTCCAGCTTTCTAACTAGTTCAGGCCTAATCAATTTAGGTGAATAGTTAGAGTTCAACCTCCAATTTCGCATTATATTCTTAGGTTAATCGAGCACTTAAGGAATTAAGGTTCATTGCTTAAGGATTAGTGTTTTTCACCTAAGGAATTAGGGAATAACCACAAGCGGATTGTCCTCTAGATTGTGAAGTTCGATTATACTTAATTGCATGTTTCTTGAGGAAATTGTGAGCCGAAGCAATCTTGACCTGTTTTCTTTTAATCACTTTCCACATTTCACTTTAACTCTGTTTCTCAAAATATAAAAACAACTATAAAATACTAAAACCATAAAAACCGAATGAATTTCATGTATTTTCTGTTGGTTCAGCTTGTACTAGTCCTAGATTGAGGTACTTACCACAATCCCTGTGAGACGATCAAATATACTACAATTTTAACGACTGGTGCGCTTGCCATAAGTGTGAATCCGAGAGTCACATTTCATTTTACTAAGATTTTACCATCAATTTAATGACTCGGGATTTCAGCTTCAAGGAACATTCGGATAACCTCCGCAACTGTAGATAATTGACTCAACCATTAGCCATTGAGGATACCACCTGACTTTTTCAGCTGTAAGGCTTACGAGGTGATTAGGCCATTCACGCCCACTCTTCATGGCCAATTGGCACAATTTCAAATCAGAAACTGGACACTCGGATTTACATATTTGATGGAAGATATGAGATGTGAGCCATACATATAAAACGGGTAAACAGCAAATGATCCTCTTTCCCCCTTGCGTATGGCAGAAATCCATGGTGCAATACACATTAGCCAAAATGGCTGTGACGGGATTCTCGAGCCGGTGCTTACGAGCCAGGAAGACAGCAACGACATCATAATCTACGTAGTTGTCTAAATTAGGGAACAAGACAACCCCGTAAATAGTGAGGGTTAAAGTATCTATGAAATCCTCCCATTCCTCTTTATCAGCCAGGATCTGCATGTGCTTCTCAAGAAATTCTTAGGTGAACCCGGGAACTTGATTTCTGTTCATTTGCACATTCCTCAATGCCTCGGGAGAGATTCTCAAAACACAGGCGATTGAAGCGATTGTCGCGTGATGGTCAAGATGGCGATAGGGATTTTTCCCTTCCACTTGTATCCCTAATATCTGTTCAAATTCTTCTATTGACGGAGCCAGTTGAAAATCTCTAAATGTGAAACAGCGGAGGGGTGGGTCATAAAATTGTGCCAAGGCTGTAATTGCTTCGGTTTGGACTTCCACCTCCAATAGTCTTAAGATCTTCCCATATTTCCTGGTAAGGGCCATCTTCTGAGTCATACTTAATCTTTTCCCCAGTGCTTGCAGACTAACTGTATCAACTTTTTTAGCATTGAGATGTAATATTTTCTTCAACTCTGTCACATCTGTACCATAATTGTCATGTTTCATGTTAATTTCCATACTTGCTCAGAGATACTGCCAATTTCTGAATCGTTTCCTGCGAATATCAAAACAAAGAAAAGGAATCAGTTATTGTTATGTTTTGAAATTCATGTTTTCCCTAAAGATGTGATGTAAAAAAAATTGTTTTTGTTTTTTTGGTTTTTTTTTGTTTGGGAAACATTGATTTCCAAAACTCATACGAGTCTAAGTTACAGAAGCCATAGATTTTCTTAATCGTCATTGATGCCCCAGTTAAAGGGACCCAAAATTATTTCTTTTGATTTCCTTGTTTTGACGACCAGGAAAATCTACAACTCAGGACTTGGAGGTACATGATCAAAAGAGAATTATCCATCCACTCGAAGTGTACTGGGTGTTTTGGAAATGAATCATTGTTTTCGAAATAGAGTACCCTCAATGGATAGATAATTCATTCATTTGGATTTAAAAGAGAGAGTGAAAATGACATAAGGTAAAGTAAAGTCTGCCCTTTTGTGGCCTAGGTTGGGTTTTGTTGAAAATTTTTTCTAGGCCCTATGGCTTGTCTAAAAGTGACTCTCCACACCGGGTGGCTTTCACTAGACATCTAGAAGGTCACCAGAGCCAAGATCCTACCCATGACAGGGACGCAAATAGTGGGGAATCCACTAAGTGCGTATATCATGAGAGGTCGAACTCTGGTTGAGGTTCTCACGAACACCGGATAGGAAGTACATCTCATACGATTCCGTTACCAACCCCTCCGAACTTAAGCTTCATTTAGGGCCCGGGTATAGGACGCCACTCATAGGTGTGTGCAAGTAATTGTGAGTGTAGTGTGTGGAAGGGCATTCAATACCTTTTACCTTACCCCATTCTGCACAAAGAACAAACACAAACCAAATATACAAAGTCGTCTAACCTAGGGTTCAACAGACATTGACAGAACATAAATGATAAAATACAAAATAGAAACCATATACAAACATTGACAGAAAATAAAGGAAGAAGTTAAATAATTAATATGCTAATTAAAACATGCGCTATCAAATTGACTGGCTTGACTCTCTAAGTCCCCAACGGAGTCGCCATCTGTCGCGACCAGGATCGCGGTGGCACGGCCGACCCTCAAAACGATCTTTTAGTTTGGTTTGAAAAGAAAAAAAAACAGGGAGTCTCCACCAATATTTTTAGGATAAAATATCGGAAAAACCTTTCGTTAAAGCACTGTTATAAAAATGAAATTCCATGTTCGGGAGTCTAATTACAGGTGAGGAAGGTATTAGCACCTCACAACTGTCCATTATAAAAACGGTTACCTCAATATGATAGCTCGCATTATAATTAACCCAATAATTATTTTTAACTTCTTCATGAAAAGAAAGTATACGAGATGACAAAACATACAAAAATAAACAAAAAAATAAACACGGAATATTTACATGAGATTAACGGGACGTCTCGTCTAAGTTAAACTCGCTCCTCTTCCCTCTTTTTTTTTAAAATAGAAAAATAAAAATTGCAATAATAATAAGAATAATAATAATCATTACAACTTTTATGCTAGTCCAAATAAAATGTAAGAAGCACTCATTTTTTGTTATATATTTATTACAAACCTAGGAAAGGGTAAAAAAGAAAAGAAAAGAAAATAACAGCAATTTATTTTAGTGGGAAAATGGAGTACCGAGTGAAAAAATGGAATTTCGAGTGAAAAGGTGAAAAACCGAGTGAAAAATGGAATTCCGAGTGAAAAGGTGAAAAACCAAGTGAAAATGGAAAAAACCGAGTGAAAAAGTGGAATACCGAGTGAAAAGATGAATACCGAGTGAAAACAGTGGGCCGACCGAGGAAGAAAAACAGTGGGGGGTTGACAAGAGTTTGAAGGTGTCTAGAGGGAGAGAAAGGGTTGTGTTGTATGGTAGGAGGAGGACGGTGCTGGGAGAGAGGAGAGATTGAACCGTGTGGGTTTTAGTGGAAAGAGAGAGAGAGTTGGATGGTATGGGTTATAAGGAGAGGGGGACGGTGTTGGTGGGTTGGAGGATGGTGTGGAGAGAGGAGAGTGAGGAGATGGTGTGGGTGCAGGAGAAAGGAGAGGGAAGGAGAGGGGATACGGTGTGTGGAGTGGGACGGTGTAAAGGTTTGGATGTTGGGACGGTGTGGTGGTTTGTAGGAAGAGGGACAGTGTGAGGGGGACAGTGTAGGGAGGAAGAGAGGGACAGTGTTTGGGAGGAAAAGAGAGGGGACTGCACGATGTTGGGGTTTTCTCAATGAAGGCTTTTTTCTTGAAGGCTTCAGGATCCTCTCTATTTATAGAGGTCCTGGACGCCCACCATCAGTGGCAAGTGGGGCTTTCCCTTTTGTCCTGCAGTCAGCCGCCCCATTTGATCAGCATTGGATACAGCCTGGATGGAGTTGGTGGACACAGCTTGCACCTAGACAGCCATAGGGGACGGCAGCTACTCTTTGTCACTTTGTCAGCCGCCCCCCACAATTCAAAGATCCACTTGGATAGTGGAAATCTAAGTCAGCAAGGGTACTCGGTGGGAATATGGGTCGGATTTCACCTCCTCTCCACAATCTGAGTAGAAAAGGTGAATTTTATGCACAAGACTGAGTGGAAAAGGAGCTGTTTATACAAAAACCGAGTGACGAATGACTCGGAACCAACTGAAATGGTTAAATAATGACTCGGAATTGGGTGAAAATGACTCAGAATTGGCTAAAAATGGCTCGGAAATTGAGTGAAAGGACTCACTCGGTGCTGACTGAAAGAGTAACTCACTCGGTGCTGACTGAAAGAGTGGCTCAGTGCTGACTGGAAATACTTCACTCGGTTCTAACTGAAGAGGTATCACTCGGTGCTGACTGGAGATACTTCACTCGGTTCTGACTGAAGAGGCATCACTCGATGTTGACTGGAGATACTTCACTTGGTTCTGACTGAAGAAGCAACACTCGGTTCTGACTGAACAGGCATCACTCAGAATTCTTGCAGTCGGAAGTATTTGACTCACATCTTGTTTTTGTGTGAAGCATTCACTCAGAATTTCTTCTATCGGAGGTGTTTTGCTCAGATCTTGTTTCTGTGTGAAGCATTCACTCGAAATTACTTCAATCGGAGGTGGTTTGCTCGGATCTTGTCTATGCTTGAAACATTCACTCGGAATTTCTTCAAAAGTGACACAGAACTTCACTACTTGAAGGATTTACTCAGAACTGACCTTGGGAGTCGGTCTCATCTTCCAATCAGAATGGAACTTGGACATGTTCACTCAGAACCTGCCTTCTTCTCACTCAGAACTTGGAAATTTGGTAATTTTCACTCGGAACTTGCCTTTTTTTCCACTCAGAAATTGGAATTTGACCATTTTCACTCGGAAATAGCCTTCTTCTCACTCAGAACTTGGAATTTCACTCGGAATTGGCCTTCTTTCCACTCAGAACTTGGAATTTCACTCGGAACCGACCTTCTTCTCACTCAGAATTTAGAATTTGGTAATCTGACTCAGAATTGGCCTTCTTTCCACTCAGAACTTGGAATTTCACTCGGAACCGACCTTCTTCTCACTCAGAATTTGGAATTTGGCAATCTGACTCGGAATTGGCCTTCTTTCCACTCAGAACTTGGAATTTCACTCGGAATTGCCCTTTTTTCCACTCAGAACTTGGAATTTCACTCGGAACCGACCATCTTTTCACTCAGAATTTGGAATTTCACTCGGAATTGGCCTTCTTTCCACTCAGAATTTGGAAACTTCTCTCAGAATGCCCTTCCCTGTGTCTTTTCTTGAAGCCTTTTTCTTCCTTTTTGGAAATTTCTTGAAGCCTATTGGAATAGCACCCTGCTACGTCTCACTCGGAGACTCTTTACTCGGAAATGATCATTCTGAGTCTTTTCACTCGAAAATGATCATTTCCGAGTCAGAGTTTTTTTTTGTTTTTTTTTTCACTTGTATTCTTTTCACTTGTGGATATCAATCGGACTGAAATAGGTGTTCACAATCCAGTCGATAAGCAACATTACCGATCCTCTCCAGTATTTGGTATGGTCCAATGTATTTCACATTAAGCTTGTGACTCTTCAATATCCGACCAACTCCTTTAGTCGGTGAAACCTTCAGGAACACCCAGTCACCCGTCTGAAATTCAAGTGGTCTATACTGATTATCATAATAACTCTTCTGTCGGTCTTGGGCAATCTTTATCTTCTCTCGAATTAGAGCAACTTGCTCATTCATTTCTTGAATCAACTCGGGTCCAAGATGAATGGCTTCACCATTCTCATTCCAACACAATGGTGTACAACATTTCTGACGTATAAAGCTTCATACGGAGCCATTCCAATGTTACTATGATAGCTATTGTTGTATGCAAACTCCACCAAGGGTAAATACTTTTCCCATGAGCCACCCTGCTCTAATACACAGGCTCTCAGCATATCCTCAAGAGTCTGTATAGTCTGTTCCGATTGACCATCGGTCTGAGGATGATAAGTCGAGCTCAGTCTCAGCTCAGTACCTAATTCCTGTTGTAGACTTCCCCAAAATTTAGAAGTGAATCGGGGATCCCGATCGGAAATGATGCTCAAGGGTACGCCATGCAATCGTACAATCTGAGTAATGTACAGTCTTGTCAGTCGGTCCAATGACCATTTCATGTTCATGGCCAAGAAGTGAGCACTCTTGGTCAATCGGTCAACAATCACCCAGATCGCATTACACCCGGATTGGGTACGAGGTAACCTGGATACAAAATCCATGGTAATACTCTCCCACTTCCAAATCGGAATCTCCAGAGGTTGAAGTAAACTCGGGGGTCTCTGATGTTTAATCTTACATTTCGGACATATCACACAGGACTTCACATACTCGATAATTTCCTTCTTCATGCCCGGCCACCAGAATTCCTTCTTCAAATCGTGATACATCTTTGTAATACCGGGATGAATACTCAAAGAACTGTTATGTGCTTCAGTCACCACGGTTTGCCTGAAATCACCGTGTGTAGGCACCACTACTCGGTCTCAGAATCTCCAGATTCTATCCGTTCCTTGAATTAATTCTATGTCCTTGCCTCTTGCTTGAGTGTCAAGCAATTCCAACAACTCCTCATCGTCCTTTAGGGCCATAGCTAAAGACTTCAGAAATTCATTGGAAATCTTTAGGATACCGGCTGTCATTCGGTTTGGAGCGTTCACAGCGACTCCAAGGTTCATATCCCGAAAGCTTTCCAACAGTTCTTGCTCTTTGCCCATCAAGAAAGCCGTGTGTAACACTTTTCTACTCAGTGCATCGGCAACCACATTTGCTTTTCCCGGGTGGTACCTCAAGTCGAAATCATAATCCTTTAGATACTCCACCCATCTCCTTTGTCTCATATTGAGTTCCTTCTGATCGAACAAATATTTCAAACTCTTGTGGTCACTAAACACCACAAACCGAGACCCATATAGATAATGACACCAAATCTTCAATGCATATACCAATGCTGCAAGCTCAAGGTCATGAGTTGGATAATTTTGTTCATGTGGCCTCAATTGCCTTGAAGCATAAGCAATCACTCGGTCGGCTTGCATAAGCACACATCCCAAACCAAACTTGGATGCATCGCAGTACACTACAAATTCCTGTGTCACATCAGGCAGTGCAAGCACTGGGGCAGTCGTCAAACACCGCTTAAGAGTCTGGAAATGCATTTCACACTCTTCCGACCAAACAAATGGGTTCTCGTTTCTCGTTAACCGAGTCAAAGGAAGTGCTATCCAAGAGAAACCTTCAATGAAACGCCGATAGTACCCAGCTAATCCGAGAAAACTCCTAATCTCCATTACCGACTGAGGCTTTTCCCAAGCCATAACCGCCTCAATCTTAGTCGGATCTACTGATACACCCTCTCGGGAAATCACATGCCCCAAGAATTGTACACTTTCTTCCCAGAAATTACATTTGGATAACTTAGCGTACAATTTCTTCTCTCAAAGTATCTGCAGAACAATTTGAAGGTGTTGAGTATGCTCCTTAACTGACTTCGAATACACTAGTATGTCATTGATGAATACTACCACAAACCAATCCAAATACGATTGGAAAATCTGATTCATATAGTCCATGAAGATAGCAGGAGCATTCGTTACTCCAAAGGGCATTACAACATACTCAAAGTGCCCATACCGAGTCCGAAAAGCCGTCTTGGGAATATCTTCCGACTTCACTCGGATTTGATGATATCCCGACCTCAAGTCGATCTTAGAAAAGACGACAGCGCCTCGCAACTGATCCAATAAGTCATCAATCCGTGGCAACAGATATTTATTCTTTATAGTCAGCTTATTCAACTATCGGTAATCGATGCACATACGCATACTACCGTCCTTCTTCTTTACCAACAGTACAGGAGCACCCCACGGTGAAGCACTCAGTCGGATAAAGCCCTTCTCAAGCATTTCATTCACTTGCTTTTTCACTTCGGTTAATTCCACCGAAGACATTCTATAAGGCGCTCGGGACACAGGCTCGGCCTCGGGAATCAAGTCAATCGAAAAATCAATCTCCCAACTGGGAGGTAGCTCCAGAATTTCTTCCGGGAATACGTCAGGGAATTCACATACTACTGGAATTTCACTCGGCATAATATTATACCGACCCTCTGAAGTAAATAAAATAACATAGGTGGCGAAGACATCACTCACCACATTCTTGGTGTCCAGTTCCTGAGAGAAAACAATAGTTTTCCGATAGCAGTCCACCATCACTCGGTTATCAGCTAACCAATCAAGACCCAGGATAACATCTAGGTTCTTCAATGGCATACATATCAGATTCACTCAGAAAATACGATCTTCCACTTGTATCGGCAACTCCCCACACATAGTGGTTGCCCAGAAAGTGGAACCAATAGGAGTGGAGACACTAAAAGCATTCTCCATTAACACAATCGGCAAACCAAGCCGTCGTACACAACTCTCGAAAATAAACGAATGGGTCACACCCGAGTCATAAATTACATCAACAAGATAGCCATGAATGAGGCACTTACCCTACACCAGGTTATCATTCTTTACAGCTTCTGAGGCATCAAAAGCAAATACCCGCCCGGTCAAGACATTCTGGGCACCACTGGATTGAACATCTGCTCTCTCCGAGTGTTGGCCACCACGTCCAGCACCGAGTCTACCTCCTCTAGGAACATTAGTACCCCGAGTCCCCGAAGTGTTGGCTCAGCTACCATGTCCACTCGGTTGTTGCCTCTGTGGGCAATCAGGTCTAATGTGTCCTGATTGTCCATATTGGAAACAGACAATCTAACTGGCTGGACAGTACTTTGCAATATGGCCCTCCTGGCCACAATTGTAGCACACTCGGCTACCCGACTGGCTTCCTAATCGGCCAGTAGAACTCCGACCAGACAAAGAAGAAGACGTAGTAGAAAACTTACTGCCACGAAAAGACCGACCTATCTTCTTGAAGTTAAACCCTCTTGTCTTCAGCTGTCTCTTATCTCTCGGCTGAAAGGCTCTCTATAGTTGCACTTCTTCAGTCATCCTAGCCTTGTTTACCAGACTCGGATAATCCTGAATCTCCATCGGTACAATTACACTACGGAGTTCAATCCGTAATCCCGACTCATATTTAGCACACTTGTTGCCCTCGGTTCCTTCCAATGAGAAAGGATGATAGAAATCACACAGCTCGTCAAATTTAGCAGTGTACTCGGCCACTGACATTTGACCCTGTTCCAACCTCAAGAATTCCAATTCCTTCCAGATTTTATAATTATCCGGGAAGTATTTAATAAGGAATCTCTTTCGGAAATTCACCCATACTACCGGTTCATTTGCTGCCTTCATCTGAACCTTGGTCTGAGACCACCATACCCTCGCCTTGTCCTTCAACTGATAGGTTGCAAATTGAACCTTCTACTCCTCCGAACATTTGAAATACTCAAACGCTTGTTCAACTTCTCTGATCTAAATATACGCCCCATCATAATCATGCCCTCCTTTATAGGCAGGGGGATTCCTTTTCAGGAATTTATCAAGAGTGGGACCGGACTCGGTCCTACTCATCAACTGAGAAAACTTTGAGATGAAGTCATCTCCTCCACCAGAACTAGTCCCTTCGACCATAAGGTATTTCTACTATGAATAAACACATCACCATTAATAACCAATGCTCTACAAGGGAGTCGAATAATTACCTCATATAAAACACAACGCCACTGGAGTGCCAAGGGAATGATGCCAAGCTGCACAAACAATCACAAACACTACAAACACAGTCCAGTATAGGACTCACACAATCACTGGGTTCACCCATACAATCGGCTCTAGAAAGAACAGCTCTGATACCAAATGTGACGTCCCTCATCAATTTTCTCATTTTTCACAATATATTTTTCGCTTTTAATAAAATCCACTCGGTCTTAATATAAAATAATCTTTACTTTTATTAAATTCATTCAAAATAATAAAATCTTACTCAAAATGGCAATAACCGATCGGGAATAAATCCTTAAACAAAGCATATTAAAAATAATGACCGATCGGAACATTTCAACATGAAATTGAAAATCAGCGGAAGGAAGAAATCAGAGTCAGGGATCATTCGCCTGAGCGAGACTCTAATTCACTTGAGCGAGATCCGACTCGCTTGAGCGAACACTGAGAAAGTCGCTTAGGCGAGTTCCAACTTGCTTAGGCGATTGCTACACATTAAATCTGAATAAACAAGACTTACAAGAAGAGTTAACGAGTCAGCTTTCACTCGGAAATAAGTCCACTTGGAAACACTGGTCTTTCATATTTCAAAAAAGCTTAACCTCCCATCACTCTGAAAAGATTCACTCATACCTTCGCTCAGAAGCACTCTTATCTTTCTTCACTCGGAGTCTCAGCCATAGCTCACTCGGAGACACTCTAACCTTTCCACTCGAAAGTGGTCTCTCGGTTATCCTTCACTCAGAAAGAAATGAAGGATACTTAGGCACCAAATCAATGGACCCTTGCTCAGACAAGAATAATTCCACTCGGCTAGTTTTGCCTAGTAGTCAGCCATGCTACAACAATGCAAATGCACTCATAAAATAAACACCGATTCAATTTTAATTCAAAATAGAACACATTGTAGCATCAAACGCTCGGAAAACTCATTATGTACATATATTACACAATTCATTCAAATTCACTCGGTGCCTTGGCATCAATCCTCCGCTTGGCGTACCTCCATGGCTCGGACCTCTTCCCTGTTACTGGTTACTAAAAATGAAAACCACAGCAAGGGTGAATGTTTAGCATCATAATTAATCTAAAACGGAATTTCAATAAAATACGAGTATAAACTCTGTCCGATTCCTTGCTGCTCAATTTACACCTTTTACTCGTCAATTATCTCACACTCAGTAATCATAACAATTAACGGCCATTTTAACAAATCATTCAACAAGTAAATCATTCGGCAAGTACAATTTACCACTCGGTAATTATAATAATCACTCGGCAAATATATGATATTCCACTCTGCAAATACATCAAATACTCAGCAAATATTTCAATTCTCATTCGGCAATTAAAACCAATTGCACTCAGCAAAATAATCAAATCAACTTTCACAACTGACTCGAAAATTGACACAATATCTGGATACTCAAAGGATCGACCTTCAGCTGAGGGTCCTACTTGACACCCCGTGAACCCTGCTTGGTTCACCGAGTCCTGCTTGACTCCCCCTCAACCACTGGGTCATAGACCTCTGGGTAGCTCAACTGGGTCCTGCTTGATCACTGAAGCCAAAAACGAGGGTAACATATACCGTCGGTCGTCCCATACCACGTCATCATATAATCACATTTCACAAGTGGCCATTAACAACATCACTCGGGTGACCTGCTTGTCAAACCTGACTCATTAACAACATCACTCGGGTGACCTGCTTGTCAAACCCGACTCCACATTACCATAAAAAACCGATTATCACAGCATCATTAATTCAATTTCAATCAGAATATGTCATACACACAATCAGAAACCAATCGGTGTCCATACACATGCTTACACATACACAACTTTCATTCAACAAAGTCACACACACACACACGATCCTAAACCGATCGGTGTGTATATTCATACGTACATTCATATACATATTCACACAGTTTTCATTTAGCATCAGGTCTCACTCAGTTCACAGTCATTACAATGACTCAGACAGTATGTCTTATTCTAATTACTTATAACCCGAACACCCCCTTACCTCTGTTCCACACTTCAACAGTTTCTGGGTTCACAGCTCCTCTGTTCCAACACCAGCTTCCTTACTCGTTCCACTACCTACGGTTTGGAACGTAAAATACGTTACCATCACACCACCATCCACATGATCAAGGGCCATTTTCAGGCTCACAGCCAAGAGGAGTGGGGATCAGAATAGTACCCCCTCCCATACATGACCATTCGGTCCAGAAAGGAAATGAAAAGGGTGAGGTAATAACTTTTAAATGGTTAAAAGGACTTACCTTGAAACCACTGTCACAGCTATGTAATTATTTCAAGGTGTTGATGTAAAGTGAACCTTCCTTCGAAGCTTATAGCTCTCAATCAATGGAGGAAGAAGAAGAAAAGTAGCAGATGTTCTTCACGTGAAAGAGAGTGAATGATTGTGTAAATGATTGAAGAAAGAGAAGAAAACCATTATTTAAACTCATGGCAACCAGTTACCTTCTCAACCGGTCACTTTCAACCGGTAACCTCTTCAACCGATCATCTCTCCATTTCTTTTACAATTCTTTAAAGATTTAATTTAACTTCTCTTCTTCTAATCACACCCTTTATAATTAACCAATAATTCATAAAAATATCAAATAAATTCCTAAAAATAATTTTAATATTTCCACTTCACAAAATTTTCTATGATTATCCGGGATGTCACACATGGTGAGGTATAAATGTTCTTTAGCATTTATATCTTGATACCCTCTTAAAGATCTTTGTTTTTATAGTTTAATCTTGAAAATTTCTTTGGAAAAGTGAGATCTTTAAGTGGTATCATGGTTGCACCATGATTTTATTTAGTTCTTTGAATTTTTAAAATTTTAATTATGAAGTCCTAACTTGTGAATTTTGGCCGCTGCAGAATATTTGTTGTGAATATGTGCATGTGATATAATTGTTAATTAATGTGCATTTTTGATTTAAATGGTGGCTTGTGGTGTTGATATTATTCTTAAAATCTATGTGTTAAAATGAGTTTTGGATGACTAAGATGAATGGTTAGTGCTGCTGGAAGTTTTGTGGTTAGTTAAAAGACTTAGCGTTAATAGATCCTAAAGTAAAATCGCACTTAAAAATGACTTAGTATGTGGGATTTATTTGTATGACTTAATCTTTGAATTTTATGTGAAAAAAATGAATTTTAGGATATATTTTAAATTCTGGAATTTTATTAAATAAAGAAGATAAATGGCTTATGTTTGTGATAATTATGTGATACATTAGAAATTTGGAAAAACGATTTTATAAACGTTGAAGTCCATTTTCATTTGGTAAATGAAGAGGTGTTTGGGCTGCTGTATTATTAGTGATTTAGTGTACTCTTTAATTATTAAAAATTTTATGGATATAGTGATTAATGACAAACTTAAAAAGGGACCTGAGTTTAGGCGCGAACGGTGAATTAAAAATGGTGAAAAATGTATTTTCATGGGTAAATGGAGGAATTTGGAAAAAATGTTTTGGAGGAATATTTTGTGATATGAGAAATGAATTTTGAGCATGAGAAAAATACCCAAATGAATAAAATTGATTGAGAGAATTTCCGACGCGCGATTTGTCCTTAAACGTGTTTTTACGAACGTTAGAACGGCAAAAACTTGGCGCATTACAACCTTTTTGTGTAGGGGTTGTATCTGGGCAGAATTAGAATTTAAAATTACTATATTTAATTAGTACTTTAAAATTTAAACACTTTTGGCTTTGGAATCACCCAAATCGGAATTATTTAGATAAAATACGATAAAAACGATATTTTGACAAAAATGGAATTTATCACTTTGTACCTTTACTTTAGAAAAATAGGATTCTTTTGCTTTCAATATAGTACTGGAAGAATTATTTTATAATGACAAAATGTTTTATCCAATGATTTATGAAATTTTTTTAGAAGGTTGAAATCAATTTAATTCGTTCGTCGTAAGTCAATACAACGAAATGATATTGGTAAAGAATTGAAAATTTGTAAAAAATATATTTTGTTCTCATTTTTTCTTAGAAGTGATATCTAAATTTAAGATCATACTTTTAAATACAAGAACAAAATAAGTTAAGGACTTTACTCTTTACAATATTTAATAAATATATTATACTTAAAATATCTTTTAGATTTGAAAAATAAATTGAACACTTTTAATCCTAGAAGATTTTTAGACTTGTTTTAGAAATGATCTCAATATATTGAAACAAAAATTATTTTAGGAAGTATTTAGATCTTGGCTCATAGTGCCCACTACATGAAAATATTTTACCATGCACACTTTCCTCGCTTTAAGGACAAATACATCGAGCAAGTAAGGTTCCGCCTAGTACTCGGGCACCCTAGTGATAAGAAAAGCATATGGCATATTGCATTGGAGATCCGGAGGGATGTTGGAATATTCTCCTAGAACATACAATGATGGGTACACTGAAGAAACCACCGCCCCTCGACCCCCGAGGGTAGTCTAGGGAGTATATCAGAGGCGGACCTCCAATGGCTCGGATTCGTGCACGATGTCGGACAGCTCGTTGCAAACTCTGATGTACTTTGACGAGAGACGGGGGTTTACTATGACCGTGGAGTGCCCATTCCACATAGATTGTGATTGGCTATTGTGATGATAGAGCTGCGTGTCCTTACCCATTTGTGAAAACTAGAACGAGGAGAGCTCTGATCGCTCTAGTTGGGCAGGTAGGATAAGGCGAGATTGTTATGCACATGGATATGGATATATGAGATGGATCAGTGGAAGTTGGGCCTCATGGCATAATAGTAATGAATAATAACTTATAATGATTGACCTAACCCATGCATAACATACCATCATTGTATGACTAATCCTGTTGGTTTTCCTTGTTCCTTGCATGTTCAAGTACTGTATGATTATTCTAAGGTACGTTATGTATGATCTTTCTCCTTGATTGAAATTACATGTTTGCTAAATACTTAAGCTGCCCTTGCATGTGGATATTATGGGTTAAGAGCTTTCTACCCACTCCTTTCATGTTGTATGTCGTTTTCCTTTCTTGTGATCATCAGCGGAGGGTCAAGGCGAGCGCGAGCAGGGCTTGGACTACTTACAATACAGGACGTCAGATTGAAAGTGTCAATTGTGTATATTTCTGCTCATGTCGAGATCATTATGGACCTCAACGTTTTATGTTATTTTCTTGTAGTAGTTGATACTGGGAGCCTACGAGCCTCGTACTCTTTCAGGTACGTTTATGTTAAAAGAATCGATCCATGTAATACACTTATTTTAAATCTTGAGTTGATGATGATCACTAATAAAAAAAAAATTTCTCATCTTTTTAAAGATATTAGTGACTCCTTAATTAAGTAGAACGTTCTAGTGTGAGAATTTGTTAAGTTAATCAAGGGTATCATAAATTTTAGTCAATCTTGTTCTTTATCCCTTTAAGATAACTAATTGTCACTAATGGTCTTTAAATATTGAAGTGTCTTATTATAAGTCTTTGGAATCACCTATTATTCATAATGACTTTCTATTATTACCAATCTCAAGTAACACTCTAAAACCATGGTGAGCTCTAATTTTATATCATGACTTAAATTCTCTAATCCACTTACATGACCAAGTCACCTATCACCTACAACAACATTCTCTAAGTTCAACTAATAGCCCTTTTATGCCTAATATAATCCAATGATATTTTCTAGGTCCACAATCCCTTCATTCTACCTTAATGGTCCATGTTATATATCCATCCAATTCACTATCAACATTATACTTTTTCCTACCTCTTTTACTCAATGGCCAATCTAGTTCTTAAGCCATACTTACTAACACTTTCCCAATTCCATAATTACTCTCTTAAGTCCTAATATGCTCCAACAAATTTATTTATTCTAGTAACTTACCCATTCCTCACCAATTCATATTGTCCTACACCTAACTCATGACACATTTTACTCTTTGTCAACCAATAATTATCTAACACCAATTCTAATTAATAACCCATATCTAACAAGAGTTTTCAAGCCCATTAATAAGGTCAACACATTTATGAACCTATTCTTATCACTTGTCATTTTTCCTACTTCGAGAGAACTTTTAAAGCCTACAATCTACCTTATACTTTCTATCAACATCAAATAAATTTTAGATTACGTAAAGTCTCATAACTACGTTAAAATCATCCATAGGCCATTTCAAGTCTAAAACAAGATTCTTTCTTTAAATTAAAGTAAGCCCTTAATTTCTAATTTTGCCTCTAATGCCAATAAATACCAATTTATTTATTTCAACAACAATTAATTCAATCCTAATAATTATTTCACATCAACTTCAAGCCACTAAAAACATTATTCAACAACAACAAATTTCCAATGGTCACCTAACCTAAAGTTTTAAGTTTCACATGCATAACATCAAATTTTCCAACACTAACCACAACATCTTCAACACTTTATGCTACTAATTTAGAGTTTATTAAGGGTTCATGACTTACCCCAAGGTGACCTTAAATCCCGAATTCAAGAGAGCAATGGAAGTGGAGATTAAGAAGCCCTAACATGAAATGCATAAACAAGCTTCTCCAAAATGCAAGGGAAGCTCCCTTAGACCCTAAAATTTTGTCAATTTCATGGGTGAGTACAAAGAGGATTTTCGGTTTTGGGACATGGTGAAGGGGAAGAAGAAGATGAATGAAAAAGGGAAAAAAGAAGTAAAAAGATGAAGCTTAGGGGTTCTAGGCACCTTACCTTAGTCTTCCTTCAAGAAAACTCAAAAAACTACCATGGAGGGTTGCTCCATTTTCATGCCCAAATGAAGATAGGTAGAGGAGAAGTTTTTAGTTTCAGAAGGAGGGAGAAGGGGCTCCTAGACCGAAAATGAGAAGAGAAGAGAGAGGGAAAAGTTTTTGTCTTTTGTGTAAAATGACCACAATGCCCCTCATTTAAAATTTTTGGCTTCAAGGCCTATTTTTTGGCAATTCATCATCTTGGGTTTGAAATGCTGATGGATACAGCCCTTCAAAGTACTCCACGGCCAACCCATTAGTTGGAGGAAATTTTGTTGCGTTTTGGCTTGAAAATGAAGCGTTTTGGCCACCCGGGCCCCCTTTTTCGTCTAATTAATTAGCTATAAATTTTTCTAGGTTTATTTTTGTGTTTAATCTAATTATTTTAGTGTTTTCTAATAATCAATAATTATTTTTGGGCTAGTGAGTTTTGAGGCCGAATTAAGGCTCGTTTCCTGAATCAGTCATTTTTTCAACGTTAAACGACGTCGATAAATTTCAAATAATTCATGATAAATTCAACAAATGCCCAAATTCATTGTTGGGGCATAAATATTCATTTCTAATAATTATCTAATGTATCTCTACATGTTTAGTTCATCTCTGTGCTCTATCCATACATCCTTCGTTGATTAAACGACAACAGTAATTACCGTATTCGTTGTATTAACTAAAGGGGTTCCCAATTAGTTTTCTCTATGCGATTGGGACATCAATTAATTATTTCCTATAATTATCCTATTTATTTCCTCTAATTAGTTAATTCTACGTAAAATTTAGGATGTTACATCACAGACCCCTTACAGTCCTGTGTGCATCTAAATGCAAATGTTATGCTTACAACAATCACAAATCATCAATGAACCACCTGATTACCATCATCAAGGGCCACCACTTGCTTACCATCACCAACGGTTCTCACTTCAATTCATCAACATGCAACAATTAATTACAACCAATTCACAATATTGATTAAGCTACCTTAAGCTTTACTTAATTATCATTAATACACGCATAATCAATCACATATAATCATCAGCAGTTGCAACCTAATGCAAATCATTATCATATTCATCAATTCATCAAATAATCACATATGAACGAAGTCCAAATTCATCAATTATATCAAGATTAACACCAAGAGGGGATATATGACATTTCAATCAACTAACATAAATCCCAATCAATTCCATCAATCACCAACCATTTGATAAATAAAGCTATATCCTCCTATCCATTCATAATCTATACATTTAAAATATAAATGTTCCTCATACCTGGAATCGATGATTCCTAAAGCTCAAAACGTTTTTTTGAACTCTTTACGAACTTAATTCTACATGGAAATAATCAATAATTTCTAATTAATTCACTAAATACTAAAACTACGTAATTTAATCAAATTCCATCATAACGGTGTCCCGACACACCATTGCAATTAACAATTTAATTAAACGATACTAGCTCGAAGGATTACGACTTACCAAATTTCACCAACGGGTTCCAACACTTGCTTCCATAAGGTCACAACAGTGCCATAACTTTGAATTAATTCTAAAATAACCTAACACCATAAAATGAAGGAATTAAGGCTTGAACTTAAGAATGGGAACTAACATCACAATTTAAACGCTCTGAAGCTTACTGACAATGTGGAACCAAGAAACCCCAAAGTGTCTGATGCTGCCTACACACAAAATAGGTTTCAAACAACCTACAATTCATGGAATTTGAGAATCAAGAAGTGGGGTTTTTAAGGAACAAGCCAAACTGAAGCTATGGTTCAAGAACCTTTACCTCTTGCAATGGAAAAATGGAACCAAGTTACCCTAACCTTTCTAAATGCTTCTCGAGAAAGAGGAAGGAAGAAGAAAGGCTTAAATTCTAGCTTTGCCTTAGTGAAATTTGAAAGAAAATGGTTGCAATGGTGGGATAGAATACTACGATAGAGAAGATGGAGGAAACAATGGCTCTTTTCTTTTCTTTTCTTCAAGGCATGCATGAGTAAGAGAAAGAAAGCATAAGGAAAATGATGTAACTTGGAACTAATGGATTTAGGGGCAATTTTGTCCTTTTAACAGTTCGGTTAATTTCTGAAACCAATCGACAAAACTTACTCCGATCACTTTCAAAAATTAACATAACCACCATTAATTATTTAATCTTCCCAATTTAATTATTTGATTAATAAAATTAACCAATAATTAAATTCAAGATGTTACAAATTTATTTTTAATCTGAGATAAATATTATACATATTTATTTAGTAATATTTACATCAATTCATTAAACAAAATATTTTATAATGATTGAAATTTATAAATGATATAATATTTTGAAGTTACTATATTATTTGTTATTATTACATCATACAAAATATTATAATTATATCTTTATTATATACTTAGGGCCAGTTTGGGAAAAGAAACTTATAAATTATGGTTTATATCTTATAGTTTATGACTTTTTAAGTAACTTATAACTTTTTAGTAAACATTGAAATAGAATTGTTTAGTAAAACTAACTTAAATTATTATAAATGACTTTAAAGAGCATAGAACATTTTAATTATGTGAGAGATAAAAATTGTCATTTTAAGAAAATATAAGGTAAAAATAAAAATAAGCAATTAATGATAAATATAATATCCCAATTTTAATTATTAGTTAATTTTTATTAATCGAATAATTGATTAGGTATGTTAAATTAATTACAGATGGGTACATTAATTTTTAGAATTAATCTGGTTAGTTTTGGGTAACCTGAAGTTACCATATTGGTTTCGAAAATTAATCGGAAAACAAAAAATTACTGAATTGCCCTTAATATCTAATTAATTCAATTCTCTCATTTCACTCTTCCTCTTCATGCATGCGGTAGAGAAAACAAAGGCAAAATTTCACCTCTTCTCATTTCTTCTCTTACTCGTGAGCTCCACCTCCATCACTTCATCATCTTCTTCAATTTTATTCATGCAAGAACAAAATTCATTCTGTTTTTCCATTTCTCCTTCACGCGGGTAGCAATTGAAGGCTTTGGTTCCTCCATTTTCTCAATTTGAAAGGTGAATTCCATGGACCCCATTTATCGTTTTGGCCTCATTCTTTAAATTCAAGCTTTAATTCCTTTAATTTCATGTTTTTAGTGAGCTTTGAGACTATTATCAAGTGGTAGGCAACGTTAAAAGGTTGGGGGTTCTTAATTCCTTTATTTTCAATTAAGTTTTGAAATGACCCACTGTTTAATTTGGTTCTGTTTTGTGAATTCAAACTTCAATTCTGTCATTTCCATGGCTATAGGTGATTTTAGAACCATTTCAAAAGCGTGGGTAGCGTTGGAACTGTAAGAAATTAGTTTCAGAATCCTTCAGCAGCATTCAGTAAGTCGTATAAGCCTTCGCCGTTGTGAACACCTCTTTTGGTCCGACCCAAATACCAAGGATTTGATTAAAAGGAACCAGAAGGCTCGAGCGAGATTGTGTTGAATCAGAATTTTGGCCTCTGGCATGTTTTCACCCGAGCAGGTGGTGGTTTCGCCCAAACGAGATTGATGGAACCAGGGGTTCGCCCCTGGATCAATTTCGCTCAGGCGGAGGAATGAGCGCTCAAGTGAGAAGGAAGAGTTTCTGATACTGGAACAATTTCGCTTAAACGAGACATGTCTCGCCGTAGCGAGATTGGTACCAGATGCATATTCCCTTCCTTCGCTCACGCATTGCTAAGTGGATTATCTCCGGGTAGGGTGTTTCCGAGTGGAAAATTCCCGAGGGAGGTGCCTCCAAATGAAAAATGGCTGACTTTGAGTGAATATTTCCCGGTTGGAGGTAAATCCGAGTGGAAGATTCCCGATCAAAGCCACTCCGAATGAAAAATGGCTGACTTTGAGTGAATATTTCTCGGTTGGAGGTAAAACCGAGTGGAAGATTCTCGGTTGCAACCACTCTGAGTGAAAAAGGGACCAATTTTTAGTAAATACCTCCCAAAGATATACGTCCGAGCAAAGGAAGCCCCTGACTATGAATGAACACTTGAGTGGTGTGTTTCAGAGAAAATGGCATTTTGAGCAAAGAACAGGTCTTTCCGAGTGGTGTGTTTCGGAGAAGATGTCTTTCCGAGCAAGGAAAAGGTCCGACCGGTAATGAGCCTCTTTCGGGCAGAAACTTTCAAAGGTCTATATTTCCGAGTGGGATGTCTCCGAGGAAGGCACTTCCGAGTGGTTTGCTGCCGAGAGATGTATTTCCGAGCGAAGCAAAGCACTGACCTGGAATGAATCTCTTTCGGGCAGACTCTCTCAAGTTTCAAACTATCCCCGAGTGGGATGTCTCCGAGGAAGACACTTCCGAGTGGTTTGCTGCCGAGAGATGTATTTCCGAGCGAAGCAAAACACTGACCTGGAATGAATCTCTTTCGGGCAGACTCACTCAAGTTTCAAACTATCCCTGAGTGGGATATCTCCGAGGAAGGCACTTCCGAATGATGTGCCGTCGAGAGATGTATTTCTGAGTGAAACAAAGCTCTGACCTGGAATGAGTTTCTTTCACCCAGATTCTCTCAAGTTCCAAATTTTTGAGTAAAAAGCAAGTCTGACTTCCGAGTGAATACAACCGAATGGTGAATTCCCGAATGAAGAGTTCCTAACTGAAGTACCTCTGAGCGAAGAAATTCTGACTTTAGAAGAATGCTTTTTCTAGTTGGAAATACATCTGAGTAAGGTTTCTCCGAGTAGGTCATTCTCGAGAAACTTCCGAGCAAAGAATGGCCTGACTATGAAGGGTACTTTACGGACAAAGATATATCCAAGTGGTTACCCTCCAAGTAATACATTCCCGAGTGGGTCATTCTCAAGGGAATCACTTCCGAGCAAAAAGGCTCTGACTATGAAAAATACTTTTCAGACAAATACATCCGAGTGAAGTGTCTCCCAGATACAGAGATTTCAGAGTGGACAATTCCTGGGTGATCCAATTCCGAATGAATACTTTGGGCAGGCTCTTCCAAGTTCCATAATTTCTGAGTGGTTCAATTCTGAAAGAAATGCTTCTGAACGATGAAAGGCTGATTTCGAAGGAATACCTCTCAGACTTGGACATTCGAGTAAAGAATTCCTGAGTGAATTAAATTTAAAGTTAAAGTGGTTAACTTTGAAGGAGCTTGTCGGCCCGAGATATAACCGAGTGAAATATCTTAGTAGGTGTTTCCGAGTGATATGTTTCCGAGTGGTCCACTTTCGACCAAAGAAAGGCTATCAACTTTAAATGAGTGCTTCAAGCATAAACATTTCCGAGCAAAGCACCTCCGAGTGAAGCAATTCCAAACGAAAAGATACTTTGATGAATAATTGCTTTGATGAATAATTCCCGAGTAAGTCAGACTCCAAAAAAGCATTTTAGGCAGATATGTCCGAGTGAGTCACTTTTGAAACAATTCCGAATGAATGTTTCAAGCAGTGAAGCAATTCCGGTTGAGTGCTTCAAGCAGAAACAAGTTCCGAGCAAAGTACCTCCGAGTGAAGCAATTCCGATTGAGTGCTTCAAGCAGTGACACTTCTGAGCAAAGCATCTCCGATTAAAGCAATTCCGAATGAATGCTTCAAGCAATGACATTTCTGGACAAAGCAACTCCGAGTGAAGCAATTCCGAATGAAAAGAGGCCCTGATGAATACTTCTCGAAAAGAGATTTTCGAGTCAATAATCTGTGAATTCAAGCCTTCACACCGAGTGTCAAAGGTCGGATCGGATATATGAATTCAAGCTTTCACTCAGTCTTTTATATATGAGAGCACCTGTTCCGCTTGGATTAATTTCCACTAAGGATGGATACTGGCTGAGACACTAATCCGGGTCATAGGAAGAATGCCAGTTCCCTGTGACACCATTCAACTCATGCAGACTTGGAATCCCACCACCCAAGTCGATCCATGAATTCTGGAAGTGGCAGACATGGGGCGGAAGTGGAAATAATTAAAAATTCCCCACCAGCCGCTGCCCCTCACTACCTGTTAGTGGCTAGGCTGCCTCCACTGTGAGTGGAGGTTTGAGTTGTCCGAGTACTCAGCCAGCACCCAGAACCCCTATAAATACCCCATCTGAAGAGGCACAAACGGTTGGAGTTTTTTCTCTCTTGAAACGTCTTTCTGCCCACACTCCCCTGTAACTTGCTCCGATCTCCACAAAATCTTTTGTCCTTAAAAAGCTTGAAGTTTCCTCTGGTGTTCAAAGCCAGAACCTTGTTCTCTTGAACCTCATAATCTGTTTTGGGCCCTAAGTGGTTACTGCAACATCGGATTAGATCCGATTTCCATTGAACCTTCCCATCTCCTAAACACTACCCAGCTCCCTCCACTCACCTTCATTAGCCACATCGGTCACACTCTTCCTCATTTCGGTTTCCAGTGTTCAAATCCAACACCGGCTCAGCACTCTCGCCACACCGGTCACACTCTTCCACATTTTGGCTTCTAGTGTTTGAATCCAACACCGGCTCAGCACTCTCACCACACCGGTCACACTCTTCCTCATCTCGGTTTCCAGTGTTCAAATCCAACACCGGCTCAGCACTCTCGCCATATCGGTTCCATTCTGTTCCTTATTCTTACCATTCGTTATCCATTTCCCTGTTGAATTTGCTTTTTGTTGATTCTGATTCCCCATTTTAAATAAGTATTTTTTGCTGCTGATTTTCTTTTTCCTTCACCCAGATTCATAATAAATAACAAAAAACGAGTGTTTCACATTTGAACTAGCCTTAAAAAAAAAGTTTTCCTATTGAATTTGCTGTTCGTTGATTCTGATTCCCCATTTTAAATTAGTTTTTGCTGCTGATTTTCTTTTCTTTTATTCAGATTCATAATAAATAATAACCAAAAAACAAGTGTTTCACATTTGAACTAGCCTAAAAAAATTTGTTTTTATTAATCAGTGTCGTACGGGAGTACTCCCATCCACACAATATGCTTAGAACCAGTACACGTGCGAAGAACTTCGCCTTGTATGAGTTATCTTCAAAAACATCATCCACCATTAATCTCTTAGTCTTTTCCCAAAAAAAACATCATCAAGAACTACGTAACCCTGATTTCTTGGTAACTCAAGAATACGTAGGAGCAGGACTTCAAATCTTGTCGGGCCCACCTTTCCCATTTTATTTCTATTTTATCTTCTTTATGTTTCCTTTGCAACTGCTTTCCTTATCACTTCCATGAAAATCAATTTAGACGTGACGTCTTGTTGATTTTCCCCTATTTTGGTAGACCATCACCATGATTCATAAGGAACGGGATACTTGAGATGAGACGTCCCGTTTATCCCCTTCCCGTTCCCAACCCCGTGTTTTGATTGAATCCCATGAAAATCAATTTAGACGTGACGTCTTGTTGATTTTCCCTTATTTTTGGTAGGCCATCACCACGATTCATAGGGAACGGGATACTTGAGACGAGACGTCCCGTTTATCCCCTTCCTGTTTCTAACCCCGCATTTTGATTAGAGGATGACTAATTTAGACACGACGCCTTGTTAGCATCCTTTCCTTTTCCTGTTTTATACCAAAGCCAAGGTTAATTTGGACGCGACGTCCTGTTGACCTACACTCCATGTTGTTTAGTTTGTTCCTTCCGTTTTTTTACACAAAGTACAACAATAAAAGGGGAGAAACATAACATCTTTTGTAAGGCTATTTATGTTGCGCATTTTCAATCTTGGTACTATTTTTGACATGCGATGTAGGATGCTAATACTTTCCCTACTCGTAACCGACTCCCGAACTTGAATCTCATTTTTTTAAAACCAGTGCTTTACTAAACTTAGTTTTTTCCCAATGTTTTTCCTATGGATAAAAACGTTGGTGGCGACTCACTGTTTTTGTTTGTTTCACATCCTTTCGAAAGGGTCGGCCGCAACGTCGCGATCTAGGTTACGACAGATGGCACCTCCGCTGGGGACACTTAAGAGAGTCAGGCCAGTTTGATTGAAAGCGCATGTTTTTTTATATAGCCTTTGTTAGATTGGATTTCTTCCCCTTATTTATTTTCTGTTAATTGTTGTGAATGTTTGTTCTTGTTTTAATTGTATCTTGTCATTTGTTTTGTTGTCTATGTTTTACATGTTTGTTGAACCCTACGGTAGAGGACCATGTTACTTTTCTATAATCATTGAACCCTAGGGTAGATGACTTTGTATATTTGTTCTGTGTTTGTTCTATGTACAAAATGGGGTAAGGTAAAAGGTATTGAATGCCCTTCCCCACACTACACTCACAATTACTTGCACACACCCAAGGTTGTCAAAATCGAGATTCTACCTAGAATCGTGGAGGCTCCAACGACTCGTAGAATCGAGATTCTAGGTAGAATCGTAAGATTCTACCTCTAATTAAAAAAATCTAAAAATAAAATAAAATAATATATCAATAGATAAAATAAAACATAAAATTGCATAAACAAGTCCATGAAGTCCAACACAAGCTAAAAAGTTCACACAAACAAGTATATAAAATCATAAACAAGATGAAATTAATTAATAATGATCATCTATCAATCAAAATCTAATCCTCCAGTGTATTCTTCATCTTCATTTTCCTCAATTTCATCATCTTCATCAGATGATAATTGCTCTGCAACAATTGCATCAACATTAAAGATAGGATCATCTGAAGTTGGATTGTTTTGAAGTTGCTGAATATTGTCACCCACTTCCCCAACAACATTGACATTTTCATTTTCATTAGCAATGGGTGGTTGAAAAGCCTCTTCATCATTAGCACCATTGGCATCCGCCTCTTCAGTGATCCATTCATCATCTGAATTAATTTCTTCAAAAGGAAGAACAATATTCTTCCTTACTTGTCTACCTAATTTCATGTTATACATTACATAAACTAAATCATTCATCTTCTTTTGATGCAAGCGGTTTCTCCTCTTTGTATGAACCTATAAAACCAAATATAACAAACTAATTAAAATTTAAGACCCTAAACCATATAAGATAATAGTAATTAAAAAGTAACTAAAACAACTTAGTTACCATTTCAAATGAACTCCAATTTCGTTCACATCCCGAAGAGCTACAAGTCAAGCTCAAAATGCGAATAGCAAATCTCTTAAGCTCGGGAGTGTCATCCCCAAATGATTTCCACCATTCTGTAGGATCCATGGTCTTCCTAGCCATCACAGCAAATGGATTACCAAAAATCCCTCTAGCATTTCTAAATTCAGAAATTTGATGATTAATCTTGTTACTCTCAAACATATCATTAACCATTCTCGCCAAGCAATTGTATAGCCCTTGTTTCACCTCAACATCATCATCTCTAAAATTATCTTCATAGTGCAATTGTGGATTCAGATAATATGCTGCAGCATGTAATGGCCTATGCAGTTGGTGATCCCACCTTTCATCAATAATTTTCCATATAGGTTCATAGCTAAAGAACAAATTAAGATAAATGACAAGTTAGTTAGGAAAGAATTCACAAGTTATAAAATTACTAACGAGTGAAGATAAGAATATTTACTTCTTTTTGACATTGCCGAAGTTGAGTTTTATTTTCTCCTTTGCTGAATCCAGTCCATCATATATGAACCCCATGGCAGGTTTCTCATCAGAATCTACTAAGCGAAGGACGGTCATAAGAGGAATAGCCATCTTGAGACATATGATAATGTTCTTCCATAGTCGACTATCCATAACCATCTTTGCAACTTGTTTCCCATCTGATGTAGAGGCGAACCTACTTGATTGCCACTCAGGTGAGGAAAACATAGTCATCCATGCCTCTTTGTGCTCATTGAGACAAGCAAGAGTCAAATAAGCAGTGGCAAATCTTGTAGCACCAGGCCTAATCAAGTCCCTCCCTTTAGTGAACTTCTTTAGAATGCTGATGAGAAGCACTCTAGTATATATATAAGTGGTGATCTTCCTCCCCTTCATTATAGTGACTTCATGAACCTTGATCTTCTTTTCAAAATCTTCAAAGATCAAATCAATACAATGAGCGGCACAAGGAGTCCAAAAAAGATTCTTCCGTTTTTGCATCAATAACTCTCCAGCTAATTTGTAATTTGCAGCATTATCTGTAACAACTTGAATAACATTCTCTTCTCCAACATATTCCACAACATCATCTAACATCTTAAAAACTTTGTCAGCTATTTTAGAGATGTCAGATGTGTCCAATGAATATAAGAAAATAGTCCCCTTGGGGCTATTCACCAAAAAATTCACAATTGACCTCCTTTTTTTATCCGTCCATCCATCAGACATTATGGAACATCCAGTTTTCTTCCACTCTTTCTTATATTCCCCAACCATTTCATCAATTCGAGCCACTTCCATTTTTAACAATTTTTCTCTAACATCATGGTATGAAGGGGGTACATAACCAATGCCATATCTTGCAATCTCATCACACATTTTGATGAACTCCGGCTTCTTAATACAATTGAAAGGAATGGCACTAGTGTAGAAAAACCTAGCAACCTGCAGATCAACATTCTCCTTTGTTTTTTTTTCATGATTTGGTTAATTGTTGATTGACCACCCTTTTTGCCTTTGGAAACAAACTTCAAAATACCTTTCCCTTTGGTTTGAATTTGAGATATATCAATCTCCTTCTCAATTTCATCTTCTTCTTCCTCCTCAGTTATGTCAATCATTCTTCTTTTCTTTCTTGCTGCCTCTTGAGCCCCCGCTAGAACTTTTATCATTGCTATTTTAACTTCTTCAGGTACTGTAATACAAGGCTCAACATCTTTACTAGTGCTAGCAAGATGATGCTTGAATCTAAAAATTCCCCCTATTACTTTTAAGCAATAATTGCACTTGACCTTTTTCCCATCACCATTAACATCCAGCCCATGTTTCCAACCAACATCAGTCCTTTTTCCTGGGGCATTCTTCCACTTGACAGCTGCAGAACTTGCTAATGATGAATCTGTACCACTACCAGCTGGAGGTGTAGGCGTAGGTGTAGGTGTAGACATTATCTAAATCCAAACAGATACAAATACAATCTGTATCATACAACTTAAGCAGAATTCTAACACTAATTCTAATCAACAACAAAGTTTCTATCTAATCTAATCTAACAATAAGTCACAAACTCAGCTCAGCTGCATAATAAGCATGCATGCACAAAGTAGAGAGGCAACATCACAGGCAACAACAATGGCACAGATTCAAAATTTCTCCAACAACAACAAAATTTACTAAATCAAAACAGCAACATAACACAACAGCAGCAAGCAAAGTAGAGTTCTATAAAAAAAACAGCAACATAACACAATGGCAGCAAGCAACCAAAACAATTTATTCTTTCCAATTCAAACAAAACAATAGCAATTTATTCTTTCCAACTTCTGTATATACATATATAGTATGTATACTAAATGCTACCGTCGGAGGAGGGAGAAGGCGACCACTGTGCAGGAGGGAGGAGCAGGCAACCACTGTGGCAGGAGAGGGAGGAGCAGGCGACCACTGTAGCAGAGAGGTGGTCACGCGGCTGAGCTGACAGCTGAGAGGAGCTGAGAGGGAGGAGGCGACCACCGTACCAGAGACACACGTATGGGAGAATGAAAGAAGAGGCGTGCGCGAACCACGAGAGGCGGAGGAGAACCGACCACGCGAAGGAGGAGGAACAGCGACCAGCGACCACCAACGGGAGAGCCGACCACGACGGGAGGAGGCAGACACGGAAGGAGGAGGAACAGCCGGAAGCAGCACGAAGGAGATAAGCAACGCGAAACTGAAAGGGATTAGGGATTTTGGGGGTTTAAAATTTTTTTACCAAAACGACGTCATTTTGGTCGATCTTCTGTCCAAAAAAAAAAATTGGTAAAAACGGTAAAAACTATAAAAACGCACCGATTCCACTGATTCCACCACCGATTCTACCATTTCTACCTATAAAACGAGTCTACTTCTGATTTAACTCGAAAATCCATCTAGAATCATAAAATCGTCCGATTCTACTTGTAAAATCGCGATTTTAACAACCATGCACACACCTATGAGTGGCGCCCTATACCCGGGCCCCAAATGAAGCTTAAGTTAGGAGGGGTTGATAACGGAATCGTATGGGATGTACTTCCTATCCGGTGTTCGTGAGAACCTCAACCAGAGTTCGACCTCTCATGATATACGCACCTAGTGGATTCCCCACTGTTTGCGTCCCTGTCATGGGTAGGATCTTGGCTCTGGTGACCTTCTAGATGCCTAGTATAAGCCACCCGGTGTGGAGAGTCACTTTTAGACAAGCCATAGAGCCTAGAAAAGACTTTCAACAAAACCCGACCTAGGCCACAACAGGGGCAAACTTTACTTCTACCTTTTCTCATTCTCACTTTCCCTTCTGATCCAAATTAGGGGACCACTCGCCCGTTTAGTGGATTATTTTTTCCGAAAATGACATACTTTTAACTAATGATCCTTTAACGGGCAAGTAGTCCTTTCCTTTTATTCATATTTGTTTAGGTCTTTGGGCCTTGAGTTATGGACCTTTCGAATCATCAAAAAAACAATAAAAAAACAAAAAAAACAAAAAAAATATAAAGAAAAATCAACTGTTTTTGTATTGATGATGATCAGAAAATCTGTAGCTCACATGACCTTTGATTTGACACAAGTTTTGTCAAATCGTAACCCCTCGAATACAAAAATGTTTTCAACAAAGTTACTAGGGGAGTGTCGATTTGTAAAGCATGTCAATTCCTGATGGCTCTTTCTCTCTATTCTCACCGGAAGCTATTCAGAGCTTAACGAATACCCTTGAGCAAGATATGGAAATTAACGTGGGATCAAACCTTTAAGAGGAGGGTCATGGTTCCCCGAGCTAGAAATAGCTGAACTTGAGGCTCTTATTGCATTTCAGAATGAAAGATTCTTCTGTATTCATAACTATCCCATATTAACTTCCATGTTTATCACACTTAGTACTTCTGAACAAATCGTTCTGAGGAATAGTCAAAGGATGCTCGTTAAGACCTGTGATTGCTTCATGTGCCAATTTATTCTAATGTCAGTCATACTATTTTATTTCCTTTTATTTCCACCTGACACTTTTGTATTTTTCAAAAGACATCATGAGGAAACACCCTTACAGAACCCGACTTCAAAAGAGACTCGTGACTGAAATAGAACAGGAAAATAAAAACCTCAGAGATGAGGTCAACCAACTAAAGGAGCAAATGGCGGAGATGGTTAAACTTTTAGAAAAAAGAATCACAGAAGAAGGCTCCTCTGCGAGCATTGAAGATGCTCAACAACAACCACTAACCCCACTACATTCCTCGGGCCTTGGTCTAACACAGACCGAAGTTACTCACCCTACGACCGCCTCCCTCACTGTCAACACTGGGAAAGCAAAGCAAGTGGTTGACCCCCAACTGTTTGTTGGTCTAAATGGTAATCCTGTACCTTTTCCACCTTATGGAATACCCCAAGGATACTCTCCCCTATTCCATAACCAACAAAAGGATCATAATTTTCGAATGATGAATCCCCTTGTCTCACAATCCTCCCAACCATCTGGGCCACCTATCACTGGGGCACCTATCATGAGAAGATTTGTATCGAGAAATAAAGAAAAAAGAAAAGGGGAAACCAACTCCATCTTCTACAACCAAAAGAAGGCCCAACCAAGACCAATAACTCACACTACCTTTCAGCCTACCAATCTTCCTACACCTTTCATCGCTATCACCGCCCATCACCAAGATTCCTATCCTCCCCCATTACAATCCCACTTCCATCCATTTGGCGCTCGAACACCTACCCAGTTCCATTTGCCTGTTTTCAAACCCCCTAATCCATAACCTATGCCATACTATCCTTCACAACGATGGACTCGGCCTCCTAATTCCATCCGAAGCACAATAAAACCCATCAATAATCGAACACCAGCCTGGTTCGACCCCATTCTGATAACCTACATAGAACTTTTACCTCACCTTATCCGCAACTTCCTTACGGTACCCTATCCATTGAAACCGGTGGTTCCCCGTTATCCTAAAGGGTATAATCCCAATGCCCGATGTGATTACCATGCTGGAGCCCGGGGCATTCTACTGAGGACTGTCAGGCCCTAAAATGCAAAGTGAGGGATCTAATCAAAGCCAAGTGGATAGATTTCCAAGAAGGAAGTCCCAACGTGACCATAAACCCCTTGCCTAACCAAGGGAGTTCTGGGGTTACTGCAATAAAAGATGGTTAAGAGCATGGAAGGGATGTCGTCGCTACTGAAGATGGCCCCTGTGATGATGCAAACTTTGTGATTGCCCGCCAGGCGGAGAGCTTTATGACTAGGAGACCGTCAAATTCCATACGACTCTAAATTTTCAATCGAAGAGATGTTTTAATGTCTTTTCAACCTGATAGTTGTGCCTAAGGCTTTGGGATGTTTATGTAATAAGGGCAAAAACATGTTTTTATCATTTCAAGTTTCTCTCAATAAATACGTGTCGAATTTCAAAATGCCTTTTCTTGCTTTCCTTATCGCTACCTTGGATCCTTTTCCCTTTATTTGCTTCTTTTTTCTCATTCACCATGATAAACCAAATAAATGTAAGTCTGAAAATGATTCTCCTAACAACAGTGAGGTCACGATCCAGTTTCACGACCTCAACTACCCGGTCGATCGTGCTGACAAAGAAGGTAGGGAAGCTTGTGAGCCATCGCCCAAGTTAACAAGATTGTTAGAACAAGAGGTTAAAGAGGTTTATCCCTTTTAAGAGGCGATTAAGATTGTCAAATGGAGAGGAGAAAAGATCAAGGTGGGTATACCCCTGAGTCAAGAACAATTGAAGAAATCCATTAAGTTATTAATGTCCTTTAGTTTAAGAAAACACGGGGGCAATTTATCAGAAGGCATTAGTAACTTTGTTTCAGGACGTGGTAGGAATCTATGTAAATAACAACACGGCCAAGTCCCAAATTGGACAAGGGCATGCCAGTCGTTTAAGGAAACCCCAACAGTCACAAGCATAGATAGGGGTAAATTACTGATGCCTATAAATACAGGTACAATCGAGGGAGACTTTGCCCAAAAAAAAACACAAAAAAACAACAAAAATGAAAGGAAGAATGAAAAAAAATAAAAAATAGAATCAAGCTCGGAGTCCAATGCACGTGCCAAGTGGGGCAAGCTGGTCACGTCCAGATCATCGAGCAAGCTGTCATTTTTTGTATGAGGGGGATGAATGTCACTAGGCCAAGAACTTGCATTCTTGTCGTCATCAACACCTCAACCTTAAAGGGTGCGCCATTCCTCATGCCCATGTAGCCAAGGAAATAGTCTGTCAGATTGAGTCATTGCGTCATTAAGGGGATTAAAAAAACAAAACAAAAAAAGGCAAACAAAAATAAATAAAAATAAAAAATAAAAAATAAAAAATAAAAAATCCAAAAAATGAAAAAAGAAAATAAAGGCCAAAATGATGACTCAAAGTAATTCCCTCTCATTGATGCCAAAAGACTCACCAATATTTTCTTGAGTACATGGCATAGGAGTAAAGTCTCCTATTTTAAGTGACATCAGTTCCTCAAAGGATCAAACTAAATTTGGAAAGGCTGGGCAGATTCAATTGGAGTGTAATCAGTTTCAACCTTTTACTGTAAAGGATGCAGCCAAAAATAAACAAGTAAGGAAAAACACATTATAAAGAGAAAAGCTCGCTAGGCTGAAAACCTAAAAAGGCGGCCTAGGCAAAAGTTTGAGCAACCCGATGAGTCGAAAACCTGAAAAGGTGGCTCAGGTAAAAACTAGGGTCAAGATTTCGGCAGAGTAGCTAAAAGTTTCCAATGCAAAACGTATAAGTCCAAACTGGGGCACGTGGACCATGGTCAAACTACCCTCTCAAAGGCAGAGTCGAACGATGTACTTGAGGTCGTAATGTGGGATTGAGTTATGCACTGTTCTCAGAAATTCACTGGAAGATCTGTAAAACCCTCCTTGTTTCACCCAATTGTCAATATTTCCAATTTAACCATGCTTGTTTCTTCTGCTTTCTATGCTTTCTTCCCTCTATACTTATCCAACTCAAATAAAATTTCACCTTTTTGACACGTATTAATGTTGAGTCTCATTGATATGATGGATGTGTGTTTTTCTCTTAATACATAAAACGAGAAAGTAATGACTATTTAAAGTCGTAAGGACAAGATGCTCCTGTTACTTAATCTCGCCTCAAGCAATCATTATGAAGACTGGGCCGGACACGCCTCCCGAAGCTGAAGGTACCTCATTTGACCCGGCCAGGTCCGTTTCCCAAAGCAAGCCTTACCTCGCCCATTCTATTTCAGTCATGAGTCACCTCAAGTTTGTAGAGATCAAGGTTCTATAGGAAGTCTCCTCAGATTCTTATTTATTTTTGCTTTATATCACTAACCCTTTTTTGCAGGTTATTACAATAGACAGTCATGTCAAGTATTGACGCCTCAATCAAGTCCTTTTCCCCAATGGAACCACAACTGCCAAAACTAGAATCTTTCAAAGTTTCTTCCTCCATCGCCAAAGTTGGCAATTCTCAAAGTCTTCTCCTTAATCGCCAAAGTTAGAAATTCTCAAAGTCTTCTCCTTAATTGTCAAAGTTGGCACTACTCAAAGTCTCTTCCTTGACCGCCGAAGCTGGCACTCCTCAGAATCCCTTCCCCAAATTGCCAAAGTTGGCACCGCTCAAAATCTCTTCTTCAACCCCCAAAGTTGACACTCCTCAGAATCCCTTCCTTAAATTGCCAAGGTTGGCACTGCTCAAAATCTCTTTTTCAACTGCCAAAGTTGGCACTTCTCAGAATTCCTTCCCCAAATCGCCAAAGTTAGTACTTCTCAAAGTCTTCTCCTCAACTGCCAAAGCTGACACTTTTCAAACTCCCATCCAAGGAAACTACCTGATACATTCCAACAGTCAAGCGTATCCCCTTCCCAGGCCAAATACCACCTAAGAATAGCTTCAAGTAAAACTCTCCCCCCAACGGAATCACCAAACCCTCTCCCTAGTGAGCCTACAATTTAGATCATCTTCTCCCCCTAGTAAGAACACTTTTCTAATCAGGCTTAGAAGAACTCTTCCCAAAGGGCCCCAGCACACTTCTCTTAGTGAATCCACATATACCAGGTGGACCCCAGATTTTCCTTTCCCAATCAAGGGGCAGTACCCCGAACCATCAATCCTTCCCCGGTGGAACTACACTTCCCAAACAAATCAAACTGGGGCATCACCCCAGGTTCATTTCTTCTCACTTAAGGGGCAGTCCCCCAAGGTTCCGAGGCAGATAGTTCAAACTGGGGCATCACCCCAGGTTCATTCTCTTTCACCTAAAGAGGCAGTACCCCAAATCGCCCAAAACTCTCCCCAGCAGACTCACCATTCATCCCCGAGGGGAATCCCGACTGAGGGTTCCTCCCTAGGAGGACCACAAAATGGACTTAGCTCCCCTAACTGGAGTACTTCCTAATCAGATCTGGGAAAGTTAAGTTATCCTCAGTGGAATCACTTTTCCAACAGAACCACTGTGATCAAAGGCTAGCCCCGCCTTCCTTCCCCAATAGGAAAACACTTTCCTCAGTAGAGTTACCCTCATTAAATGTCCCAAGCTGGGACACCCCAGATTTTTCTCCTCCGGCGGGCCTGCCATACATTCCCTAATGAACCTCAGTACACTTTTCTCAATCATTACCAGACCAAGCAGCCCCCCGGATATCCCCAGTGGACCCCAAATTTCTCTTTCTGATCAAAGGACGGTACCCCAAATCACCAAATACTTCCCCTGGTGAAACCTTAAAGGTTACCGGATAGATGCTAACCAAATCCTTCCCCGTGGAACTACACTTCCCAAACAATTCAAACTGGGGCATCACCCCAGGTTCATTTCTTCTCGCTCAAGGGCCAATTCCCCAAGATTCCTTCAAACCATCTCAAACTGGGACATCACCCCAGATCTATTCTCTTTCAGTCAAGGGGCAGTTTCCCAAGAGTCTTTCAAACCATCTTAAACTGGGGCATCACCCCAGATATATTCTCTTTCAGTCAAGGGGCAGTTCTCCAAGATTCCTTCAAACCATCTCAAACTCGGACATCACCCCAGATCTATTCTCTTTTAGTCAAGGGGCAGTTCCCCAAGATTCTTTCAAACCATCTCAAACTGGGGCATCACCCCAGATCTATTCTCTTTCAGTCAAGGGGCAGTTTCCCAAGATTCATTCAAACCACCTCAAACTAGGACATCACCCCAGATCTATTCTCTTTCAGTCAAGGGGCAGTTCCCTAAGATTCCTTCAAACCATCTTAAACTCGGACATCACCCCAGATCTATTCTCTCTCAGTCAAGGGGCAGTTCCTCAAGATTCCTTCAAACCATCTCAAACTAGGGCATCATCCCAGGTCTATTCTCTATCAACCGAGGGTCAACCCCAACCTTTACATCTCCTACCAACAGTGAGTTAAATTGGACGAGACGTCCGGTTAACTCCCCCAACCTTTACATCTCCCGTCAACCGAGGGTCAACCCCAACCTTTACATTTCCTGTCAACCGAGGGTCAACCCCAACCTTTACATTTCCTGTCAACCGAGGGTCAACCCCAACCTTTACATCTCCTGCCAACAGTGAGTTAATTTGGACGAGACGTCCTGTTAACTCCCCCAACCTTTACATCTCCTATCAACCTAGGGTCAACCCCAACCTTTACATTTCCTGTCAACAGTGAGTTAATTTGGACAAGACGTCCTGTTACCTCCCCCAACCTTTACATTTCCTGTCAACCGAGGGTCAACCCCAACCTTTACATTTCCTGTCAACACTGAGTTAATTCGGACGAGACATCTTGTTAACTCCCCCAACCTTTACATTTCTTATCAACCGAGGGTCAACCCCAACCTTTACATCTCCTGTCAATCGAGGGTCAACCCCAACCTTTACATTTCCTATTAACAGTGAGTTAATTCGGACGAGACGTCCTATTAACTCCCCCAACCCTTACATTTCCTGTCAACCGAGGGTCAACCCAACCTTTACATTTCCTGCCAACAGTGAGTTAATTCGGGCGAGACGTCCTGTTAACTCCCCCAACCTTTACATTTCCTGTCAACCGAGGGTTAACCCCAACCTTTACATTTCCTGCCAACAGTGAGTTAATTCGGTCGAGACGTCCTGTTAACTCCCCCAACCTTTACATCTCCTGTCAACCGCGGGTCAACCCCAGTCTTTACATTCCTGTCAACTGAGGGTCTCCCCCAACCTTTACATTTCCTGTCAACCGAGGTTCAACCCCAACCTTTACATTTCCTGCCAACAGTGAGTTAATTCAGACGAGACGTCTTGTTAACTCCCCCAACCTTTACATCTCCTGTCAATCGAGGGTCAACCCCAACCTTTACATCTCCTGTCAACCGAGGGTCAACCCCAACCTTGACATTTCCTGTCAACCGAGGGTCAACCCCAACTTTTACATCTCCTGTCAACCGAGGGTCAACCCCAACCTTTACATTTCCTGTCAACAATGAGTTAATTCGGACGAGACGTCCTGTTAACTCCCCCAACCTTTACATCTCCTGTCAACCAAGGGTCAACCCCAACCTTTACATTTCCTATCAACAGTGAGTTAATTCGGACGAGATGTCCTGTTAACTCCCCCAACCTTTACATTTCCTGTCAACCGAGGGTCAACCCCAACCTTTATATTTTCTGCCAACAGTGAGTTAATTCAGACGAGATGTCCTGTTAGCTCCCCTAACCTTTATATCTCCTGTCAACCGAGGGTCAACCCCAACCTTTACATTTCGTGGCAACAGTGAGTTAATTCGGACGATACGTCGTGTTAGCTCCCCCAATCTTTACCTTTCAGTTAACCAAGAGGCAACACCCTCACCTTTACCTTCCAATCTAGTCGTCGGACAAATGGTACCCGTACTTTCCAGTCGCCTATGAAGGCACCCTTTAGTTTCTAGTCCCCTATGAAGGCACCCTCTACCTTTCCAGTCGCCTATGAAGGCATCCTCTACCTTTTCAGTCACCTATGAAGGCACCCTCTACCTTTCCAGTCACCTATGAAGGCACCCTTTACCTTTCTAGTCGCCTATGAAGGCACCCTCTACCTTTCCAGTCGCCTATGAAGGCACCCTTTACTTTCCAGTCGCCCAACAAGGCACCCTTTACCTTCCAGTCGCCGAATGAGGCACCCTTTATTTCCAGTCTATCGGGGGTCAACCCCAATCCTCTCACTTCCTGTTAACTGGAAGACAATCCTTTCTGGTCAATTCAGAACTCAAAAAAAAATCAAAAAACAAAAAAAAAACAAAAAAAACAAAAAAAAACAACATAAAAAACAAAAAAACAAAAAACAAAAAAAAAGAAAAAAGAAAAAAAAAGAGAGAGACAGATGTGGGAAAATGCTCGTCATTAAATAGGAAAGGATCACACCGACTCGTTGATTGCCAACACCGTCAGATGCCATACCGATCAAGAGGTCCCACCTGACTCATACATCGGTGTTCATATCTTTACTTCCTTTTCACTTTAAAAACACGAAAAACTTCATGTTTTCTCTTGTGACAAAGAAGTAAAGATGGGCATCTGTGAACACCTCTTTTGGTCCGACCCAAATACCAAGGATTTGATTAAAAGGAACCAGAAGGCTCGAGCGAGATTGTGTTGAATCAGAAATTTGGCCTCTAGCATATTTTCGCCCGAGCAGGTGGTGGTTTCGCCCAAGCGAGATTGATGGAACCAGGGGTTAGCCCCTGGATCAATTTCGCTCAGGCGGAGGAATGAGCGCTCAAGCGACAAGGAAGAGTTTTAGATACTGGAACAATTTCGCTTAAACAAGACATGTCTCGCCCGAGCAAGATTGGTACCAGATGTATATTCCCTTCCTTCGCTCAAGCGTTGCCGAGTGGATTATCTCCGGGTAGGGTGTTTCCGAGTGGAAGATTCCTGAGGGAGGTGCCTCCAAATGAAAAATGGCTGACTTTGAATGAATCTTTCCCGGTTGGAGGTAAATCCGAGTGGAAGATTCCCGATCAAAGCCACTCCAAATGAAAAATGGCTGACTTTGAGTGAATATTTCCCGGTTGGAGGTTGTAACATCCTGATTTGAATCTAATTACCAATTAAGGTTAATTAGAGAATTAAGATTTATTGATTGGATAATAATAATAATATGTGGCCAGGCAGAATTACACATGTGCCCTTGGTGGTGTGAAAGGGGCTTCGGTTCCCTCTCCCCCCTCATTATACACGTTGATGGCTGATGGGATTGGTTTTAATTAAGATGTGACTTTTGATTGAGAGGGAGTGCAGGCGCAGGGCAGTGCAATGATAATAGCTTCAGTTCACATTCACAACCACTCCCTGCTCATTACACTTTGGTTACATTGAGAACCACTCTTCTGTTCTCTCTACAACTTCTTGAAGCCTCTGTTTCATCTTCTTCTTTGCTGTTCTTCGTCTTTGCCTTCTTCATCTTCTCCTTCTACTTGAACACTGAGTAGAACCTCGAGTGGGAAGTGGGAACACGAAGTAGGAACAACATGGTTGAGAGAGAGAACAGTGTGGTGCTGTGTGTCTTAGACGCGGGGGTCCTCCACTGATCTGCCAAAACAGCGATGGGTGTTTGGAAACATGGAAGTCCTTCATTGTTGGTAAGGACTGGGCTGTTCGAGTGTAGGAACAGCTTTGGAATCCTTCGCTGGTTTGAGTGAAAGGACAGTGTGTGCCTTGGAGGCTTGGAACTCTCCACTGGCTGCATGGAGAGCATGGAGTGTCATGGAGGCAGAGCCGTTCGAGAGTGAGTGGCTCGGTGTTCCTCCAAAGCAGAGTACAGTGCTGAATGACTGGAAGCTCGATGAGCTGCTGGAATCTTCATTCCAAATAGGGGGCTGATTTACATCTCAAATGTATGGTTTATAGACGGGTTCCGGGTGAAAATTACTTCACTGTGTTGTGTTGCATTTGTAATGTGTTGATTGTTGTTTGCCCATTGAGTGATAGCTCGGACGTGTGTTGATGATGAATCATGTGGTGCATGTAGATTTCCGTCCATGAGATGTATGCAGAGTGAATGCATGTGCATGTTATTATGATTGCCGAGTGCATTATGCTGAGGGACAGTTGATAAATATTCATTTGTTGTTTTATATTAACATGCATGTCGATGCCGAGTGTATGAGTTGGTTATACTGATCCCCGTGTGTGATTTTGTGTTTAAATGCATGTGATGCTTGTCATTGAACATGCGAATGCTGAGTGCATAAGATGGGGACTATTGTGTTAATTCCTTGTGGGATTTTATATGAATTAGCATGTGATGCTTGTTGTAAATGATAATTCCGAGTAGATGGCATTGTGATTGCCGAGTGCATGAGATGTGGATCGGTTATATTAATTCTCGTTTGGGATTCTATGTTGAAGTGCATGTAATGCATGTTGATTTCATTGAGAATGTCGTGTGCATGTATTGTGATATTGCTATGCCGATCCCTGTTTATGATTAATAATGATAAAATGCATGGGATGCATGTTATTGACATTTGAATGCCGAGTACATTGGCATTGGACGCCTGATGAATAAGACCGTATGCATCTGATTCACCACTGGAAGTGCTTGGAGCATATAGCGTTAGACGCTTAATATAGAGTCGGCAATCAGATGAATACGTGTCAAATATAATAAAAGACCTTGAGTTGGACTCAAGGCAATGCCGAGTGCATTAGCGTTGGACGCTTGATGAAAGACCTTGGGTTGGACTCAAGGCAAGCCTTCCGTTGTCGCTTGGAGTGACTGTGTTACAGGTGAGGGCAAACGGTTTGGTACCAGTAAAACGGCAGGATCAGCTTAGAGCTGAGAAAAGGCTTGGAGCCTATGTTGCAACAATAAAAATGAATAATTAATAATCGGATCCGACTGAAATGATGAGTGCACACTTATAATTGTTATTGAGCCCAATGTGATTTGCATGTATATGTGGATATGTTATTGAGAATAACATCATTGATATGGTTTGGAATTGATGTGAGTAAATCCGAGTGGATGAATGCATGTATACTGATGCTATACCGAGTGCACATTTATATCCGAGTGGATGAATGCATGTATACTGATGCTATTGCTGAGTGCACACATATACTATTGATGAGCTCAGGTGGTTGCATATATATATATATATATATATATGCGTAAATGTTGATGTGAATAGCATGATTAATATAGCCATGAATAATTGGAGTGAATTCCGACTGGGTGAATATATATACATTGGTACTATTGCCGAGTGCAAGGTGATATTATGGCTGTGAATATATGTGATTGTGAATGATGTGCATTACTTAACCCTGGTTGGATTGTGTGAATCCCGAGTGGATGATGTTATTAGAGTATTCATATTGAATGGCAGGATATGTTATTGCTGATTGAATAATGTTATTTTATAGTAGAGAATTGAGGATTAAATCCGAGTCAATAACTGTCATTTAATATGTAAAAGCTCACCCCTACTGTGGCTATATTTTTCAGTATATGCAGGTCGGTGTGGTGAATGTCGAGAAGGCCTTAAACCCGAGTGGTGGGTATTTATGCTGCTGTAGTGTACAGTGCAATGTACCGAATGTAAAATAGATATGTTAAAGCCTTGGCCGGCTCTCATGTAACCCGGTTATCTAAACGTATTTATTTATATGGGTTGACTATCAGGGATGTAAACATGTATACAATTATATAAATATATATTTTACATTGAGATGATGTTATTTGTATCGATTAGGATGTGGTGTCGAAATAATAATGCTAAGTTAATGAGTTTCCGAGTGGAATATTGTTGGGAGAGCCATTTTCGAGTGAGGCTTTAGTGTGTGGGCCTTATCCGAGTGATAAAGGCATAAGACAGTTCCGAGTAAGATATACTCAAGTGGGCTATTTCCGAGGGAAGACTAGTCCATATGTTACCGAGTGAAAAGTATGAGTAAACCCCGAGTGGGGAAGGGTTTGAATATTCCCGAGTGGAAATCCCGAATGAACGAGGTGTATTTTAGGAGTCCTCTTCCGAGTGAACGAGGCTATATATATATTCCGAGTGGATATGATTTAAATAAGTCCGAGTGAGACTTAATTTAATGAATTCCTCCGAGTGATGAGAAGTCAGAGTAATTCCGAATGGAACTTGATTGTGGAGACTCCTTCCGAGGGAAGTAGGTTTAAGCGATCTCCGAGTGAGAAAGATCAAAATATGCCGAGTGAAGAATGGGTAATGTACCTCTGAGTGAATTGAGGTTGAAATATACCGAGTGGTATTGGACTGGGGAAATACTCCGGGTGAGGGAAGTTTATGGATTCCGAGTGGAATAACTGGGGGAATCATTTCCCGAGTGGAGATTAAATGCTTCCGAATGAAATGCGAATGTGAACTTCCTGAAATGAGTTTAGTATCTGGCTAAGTATGAATTTACCGAGTGAAGCATGACCCTATGAGGATAGTTCCCGAGTGAACGTGGTCCCAATTCCAAGTGACGGAATATCCGAGTGAATGGGTTCGCTTCAGCGAATGAGGATTCGCTCCAGCGAGAATGGGGCTCGCTCAAGCGCTGTATCCCGCTGGGCTGTGTGACCGAAGCTGGGTCTTGTCGGCATGTGACATCCAGACCCGGTCTTCCCTTTCTTTGGTCGGCTTTCACTTGCCGACTGCCTTGTGATCGATTTTCTGCCTTCCCTTACCTTCATTCTATTTTAATTACCCGACTCCTATTCAAAGCTGATTTGTGGACGTTTGGAACGTTCTAAATTTTGGAAAAATTTTCCCTAGACTCGGTTTTGCTCTTAATTAGGTCGGGTTATTTCAGAGGTAAATCTGAGTGGAAGATTCTCGGTTGCAGCCACTCTGAGTGAAAAAGGGACCGATTTTGAGTAAATACCTCCCAAAGATATACGTCCGAGCAAAGGAAGCCCTTGACTATGAATGAATACTTGTCAGACAAGGATGTCTCTGAGTGGTGTGTTTCAGAGAAGATGGCATTTTGAGCAAAGAACAGGTCTTTCCGAGTGATGTGTTTTGGAGAAGATGTCTTTCCGAGCAACGAAAAGGTCCGACCGATAATGAACCTCTTTCGGGCAGAAACTTTCAAAGGTCTATATTTCCAAGTCGGATGTCTCCGAGGAAGGCACTTCCGAGTGGTTTACTGCCGAGAGATGTATTTCCGAGCGAAGCAAAGCACTGACCTGGAATGAATCTCTTTCGGGCAGACTCTCTCAAGTTTCAAACTATCCCCGACTGGGATGTCTCCGAGGAAGGCACTTCCGAGTGGTTTGCTGCCGAGAGATGTATTTCTAAGTGAAGCAAAACACTGACCTGGAATGAATCTCTTTCGGGCAGACTCACTCAAGTTTCAAACTATCCCCGAGTGGGATATCTCCGAGGAAGGCACTTCCGAATGATGTGCTGCCGAGAGATGTATTTTTTAGTGAAACAAAGCTCTGACCTGGAATAAGTTTCTTTCGCCCAGATTCTCTTAAGTTCCAAATTTCTGAGTAAAAAGCAAGTCTGACTTCCGAGTGAATACAACCGAATGGTGAATTCCCGAATGAAGAGTTCCTGACTGAAGTACCTCCGAGCGAAGAAATTCTGACTTTGGAAGAATGCTTTTTCTAGTTGGAAATACATCCGAGTAAGGTTTCTCCGAGTAGGTCATTCTCGAGAAACTTCCGAGCAAAGAATGGCCCTGACTATGAAGGGTACTTTACAGACAAAGATATATCCAAGTGGTTACCCTCCAAGTAATACATTCCCGCATGGGTCATTCTCAAGTGAATCACTTCCGAGCAAAAAGGCTCTGACTATGAAAAATACTTTTCGGACAAATACATCCGAGTGAAGTGTCTCCCGGATACAGAGATTTCAGAGTGGACAATTCCTGGGCGATCTGATTTCGAATGAATACTTTGGGTAGGCTCTTCCAAGTTCCATAATTTCTGAGTGGTTCAATTTTGAGAGAAATGTTTCTGAATGATGAAAGGCTGATTTTGAAGGAATACCTCTCAGACTGGGACATTCGAGTAAAGAGTTCCCGAGTGAATTAAATTTAAAGTTAAAGTGGTTGACTTCGAAGGAGCTTGTCGGCCCGAGATATAACCGAGTGAAATATCTTTGGAGGTGTTTCCGAGTGATATGTTTCTGAGTGGTCCACTTTCGACCAAAGAAAGGCTATCGACTTTAAATGAGTGCTTTAAGCAGAAACATTTCTGAGCAAAGCACCTTCAAGTGAAGCAATTCCGAACGAAAAGATACTTTGATGAATAATTGCTTTGATGAATAATTCCCTAGTAAGTCAGACTCTGAAAAAGCATTTTAGGCAGATATGTCCGAGTGAGTCATTTTTGAAACAATTCTGAATGAATGTTTCAAGCAGTGAAGCAATTCCGGTTGAGTGCTTCAAGCAGAAACAAGTTCTGAGCAAAGTACGTCCGAGTGAAGCAATTCCGATTGAGTGCTTCAAGTAGTGACACTTCCGAGCAAAGCATATCCAATTAAAGCAATTCTGAATGAATGCTTCAAGCAATGACATTTCCGGACAAAGCAACTCCGAGTGAAGCAATTCCGAATGAAAAGAGGCCCTGATGAATAGTTCTCGAAAAGAGATTTCCGAGTCAATAATCTGTGAATTCAAGCCTTCACACCGAGTGTCAAAGGTCGGATCGGATCTATGAATTCAAGCTTTCACTCAGTCTTTTATATATGAGAGCGCCTGTTCTGCTCGGATTAATTTCCACTGAGGATGGTTACTGGCTGAGACACTAATCTGGGTCATAGGAAGAATGCCAGTTCCGTGTGACACCATTCCACTCATTATGACTTGGAATCCCACCACCCAAGTCGATCCATGAATTCTGGAAGTGGCAGACAGGGGGCAGAAGTGGAAATAATTAAAAATTTCCCACCAGCCGCTGCCCCCACTACCTGTTAGTGGCTAGGCTGCCTCCACTGTGAGTGGAGGTTTGAGCTGTCCGAGCACATGGCCAGCGCCCAGAACCCCTATAAATACCCCATCTGAAGAGGCACAAAGGGTTGGAATTTTTTCTCTCTTGAAACGTCTTTCTGCCCACACTCCCCTGTAACTTGCTCCGATCTCCACAAAATCTTTTGTCCTTAAAAAGCTTGAAGTTTCCTCTGGTGTTCAAAGCCAGAACCTTGTTCTCTTGAACCTCATAATCTGCTTTGGTCCCTAAGTGGTTACTACAACACCGGATCAGATCCGATTTCCATTGAACCTTCCCATCTCCTAGACACTGCCCAGCTCCATCCACTCACCTTCATTAGCCACACCGGTCACACTCTTCCTCATTTCGGTTTCCAGTGTTCAAATCCAACACCGACTCAGCACTCTCGCCACACCGGTCATACTCTTCCTCATTTCGGCTTCCAGTGTTCGAATCCAACACTGGCTTAGCACTCTCACCACACCGGTCACACTCTTCCTCATCTCAGTTTCCAGTGTTCAAATCCAACACCGGCTCAGCACATTAGCCACACCGGTCATATTCTTCCTCATTTCAGTCTCCAGTATTCGAATCCAACACTGGCTCAGCACTCTCACCACATCGGTTCCATTCTGTTCCTTATTCTCCTGTTGAATTTGCTTTTTGTTGATTCTGATTCCCCATTTTAAATTAGTCTTTTTTGCTGTTGATTTTCTTTTTCCTTCACCCAGATTCATAATAAATAACAAAAAACGAGTGTTTCACATTTGAACTAGCCTTAAAAAAAGTTTTCCTGTTGAATTTGCAGTTCGTTGATTCTGATTCCCCATTTTAAATTAGTTTTTGCTGCTAATTTTCTTTTCTTTTATTCAGATTCATAATAAATAATAACCAAAAAATGAGTGTTTCATATTTGAACTAGCCTAAAAAAATTTATTTTTTTTAATCAGTGTCGTACGGGAGTACTCCCGTCCAGACAATCTCCTTAGAACCAATACACATGCGAATAACTTCGCCTTGTATGAGTTATCTTCAAAAACATCATCCACCATTAATCTCTTAGTCTTTTCCCAAAAAAAAAACATCATCAAGAACTACGTAACCCTGATTTCTTGGTAACTCAAGAATACGTAGAAGCAGGACTTCAAATCCTGTCAGGCCCACCTTTCCCATTTTATTTCTATTTTATCTTCTTTATGTTTCCTTTGCAACTGCTTTCCTTATCACTTCCATGAAAATCAATTTAGACGTGACGTCTTATTGATTTTCCCCTATTTTGGTAGACCATCACCACAATTCATAAGGAACGGGATACTTGAGACGAGACGTTCCGTTTATCCCCTTCTCGTTTCCAACCCTGTGTTTTGATTGAATCCCATGAAAATCAATTTAGACGTGATGTCTTGTTGATTTTCCCCTATTTTTGGTAGGCCATCACCATGATTCATAGGGAACGGGATACTTAAGACGAGACGTCCCGTTTATCCCCTTCCCGTTTCTAACCCCGTATTTTGATTAGAGAATGACTAATTTAGACGCGACGCCTTATTAGCATCCTTCCCTTTTCCTGTTTTATACCAAAGCCAAGGTTAATTTAGTTTTTTAAAACCAGTGCTTTACTAAATTTAGTTTTTTCCCAATGTTTTTCCTATAGATAAAAACGTTGGTGGCGACTCCCTATTTTTGTTTGTTTCACATCCTTTCGAAAGGGTCAGCCGCGCCGTCGCGATCCAGGTTGCGACAGCCGTTTTGTTAAATTGTTAGATATTGCAATGTTTGGTTTTTCGATAGGTTAGAAAATGATTAAATTAGACAGATTTAGTGATCGGTTAGTTAATAAAAAAATATTAGGTTATGTATGATGTAGGCTTTGATTTTGAAATGTGACTGGTGTGTTTGAATGATTGAAACAGGTTTTGATAATGACAAACGTGAAGACTAAGGCAAAGACTCCTACAGGAAGAAAGGATATTACCATAAAGCCAACATTGTGAATCTGTAACACATAAATACATGTCATATGAAACATCAATTATCATCATCAAAAAGGAGGAGAATGAAGTTGTATATGCAAATATGCAAAGTAGTTTTGATGAATGACAAAGTATTCATGATGATAATGGATTGGCAAAGGATCCTAAACAAGGAAGTTCAAGCACAAAGACAATGGCTAAGAATAAAGAGATGAAGATGCTTCACAAAAGAGACCAATGAATAAACAAGATGAAAACATGAGTTATGGAAGACAAGGTTGATGTCATGAACTCAAATCATGAAGAATGAGCTCATAAGTTTTAGAAGAATCAAGGAAACAAGGCAATGAGGATCAAAGAAATAAGCCATGGGTCAATAAAAATCAAGAACGCATTAAAGACCTTGAAGAATTGTATCAGGTACATGTCCTAATCGATTACCACACTAGAATAATCAATTACCATAACTCTGTTTATGACACAATCAATTACAATAAGAAGGACAATCGATTACAAGGGTTCTGGAATGTAACTAATCGATTACAACTGCACAACTAATCGATTACAGAGCTTCTGTATGCACCCTAATCCATTACACATAAGGCACAATCGATTACCATGCTGCGTAACCTAATTAAATGCATCAGGTGCCACTCATAATCGATTACAAGGCAAGGCATAATCGATTAGAAGGGTTCTGTTTCATAGCTGATCGATTACAATAGAAATGCTAATCGATTACAGAGTGAATTACACTGAAGATTTCAAAGTGTAATTGATTACAACTCAAGGGCTAATCGATTAGCATTGTGTCAGAACATGGGAAAAGTGTTTTTAAGTGGAACTCCAGCTTATTTCTTCACTCCCACTTTATGCCCATACTTGAGGTATCTGTTGGAGACACTATGCAACAGCTAGGAACCCTAAAAATGGCTATAAATGGAACATGAATTCAAGCAAGAAAAGGAGAGACCAAGGTACAACACAAGGCAATCAACATTCTTCTTCTAGAGGTCTTCTTATTAGATTTCTCTTGTATATTCTGCAACTCTTGTTTCTAAACTTGTATATTGCTTAAGACTTGTTAGATTGTGAGTTTCAATTTGCATATCCTCTCTTGTTGAGAGTTAGAAGTTGTGAGAGCTTTCATTTGTATATCTACTCTATTGAGAGAGTTATTTTCTTGTAAACACTACATCAAACACCAAGGTTTTCACTCTAGGTTGAGTGGTTACAAAGGTTGGGGTTCAACCTTTAGGATATTGAGAGATTATGAGATTGGGTGGGTTGCCCTTTGCTTGTGAGGATTGAGTTCTTGAGTGTGGGACACTAGGAAGCTGTAATTGCTCAAAGCTTGTATCTCAAATCTTCAATAGTGGAATCCTTCAAGTGGGTTGCTTGAAAGCGAGACGTACACCGGGTTGGTGGAACTCGTTAAATTGGTTTGCATTTCTCTCTACCTTGAACTCTTTATACAACTGTGCATATATTCTGTTTGTTAAAATGCATGAGCTGAATGTTTGAATCAAAGTTGTTGTTCAAGTAGAAACTTAACTCTGCATGCCAAGTGTTTGATAATTTGCTTGAATCAATATTTGGTGAAGTTCCTAAAAACTGGAATTTGTTATAACTTGCCAAGTATTTAGAACATTATTCCCTATCAACTCTTGTGTGTTACTTACTTAATTGCCTTTACCTATTTCTTGCTCACAAGCTGTTTGATAAATTGAATGAGCTGAACCCTTAGAGGAAACATCACATTATTTATGAAATAAATCTATGCACTCCAACTGATTGATAAATTGTTTAAACCAATAACTTGCTTGTTTATCATACTTAAAGCTAAATATCATCATTACACATCAAGTGTGTCATAGTGTGATATGTGCATAAAAGTTATTGTCTCTTCATCATTGCATCATTTGTATATTACTAACCATTTCCAAGGGGATTCTGCGTGAAAATTTGAAACACTCAATTCACCCCCCTCTTGAGCGTTGAGGCCTTGGCTAACAACTGGAAGCGTGGATTGATAGTTAGGAACTCAAATTCTAGTTAGGAGGAACATTATATTTTAAATGCATGATTTATGAACAACCAGAGGATAATTGATATTTAAATTAAATTGGAATTTATTATTGTGATTAGTGATGTACATAATTATATTATATAACTATCCTCAATTTTAAATTGATGTTAGAAAATATGAAAATTGATGAGATGATGTGGATAATTAATTAATTGATGAGCATGATGTCTTGTATTGGATTGCAATGATTAATTATGATATTTAATTGTTGCAACCTTTCCATTCAGAGACTAAACCTCCTTCAGATTCTTTGGGCTTTACAGATCCTGAATCGCTTGACACTTGCCTGGATTTGCCTTTATACCGTGTTGAGTTAACATGAAACCCAAGAATTTTCCAGTAGGAATGACAAAAGTACACTTTAGTGGGTTCTAGCACATATTGTACTGTCTCAGCCGAAGAAAAATTTGGCGCAGGTCTTCAACGTAGTCACTCCTAGCTAGGGTTTTGGAAATGATATCGTTAATGTACACCTCTACCAGCTTGGTGTCCATACCTTCGAACACCTTGTTGATCATCCGCTGGTATGTGGCTTTAACGTTCTACAAACCGAAGGGCATGATGGTGTAACAGAACACACCACGGTCATTGACGAATGCCATTTTCTCCTGATCATTCTCCCACATCGGAATCTAGTTATACCCTGAATACGTGTCCATGAATGATAAGTATTGGAAACCAGACAAATCATCGACCATTGTATCAATATTTAGGAGAGCGTATGGATCCTTTAGGCAGTAACGGTTTAGGTCAACGTAATCTGTACACATTCTCCATTTCCCGTTGGCCTTCTGCACCATCACCACATTGGAGAGCCAAGAGGAATACCGAATCTCCCTAATGAACCCAGCCTTCAAATGATCTTCAGTTTGCTCATAAGTTGCCTTCTGCTTTTCTGGGCTCAATCTTTATTTCTTTTAGGAAACCGACCTTGTATCTGGGTAGACGGATAACTTATGACAACAAAAATTAGGGTCCATCTCTGGCATATCAGCAACAGTCCATGCAAAAAAGTCTTTGAACTCCTCAAGGAGCGTAACTAGACGTTGCTCCAAAACAACCTCTAACTTGTCATTTATGTGCGTGACCTTCTTCCGGCTATCTCCAAGTACAACGTCCCTAAAACCTTCCTCCAACATTGGCTTAGATGGATTGAGCAGATCAATCTTAAGCTCAGCCTTGGGATCAAAGTCAATTAAGCTGACAGATCCAGCCATGGTTCCTCCGTCGTTCAGCTTCCTCTTTTTATTGAATACCTCTAACTTTACCATGTTAAGGCTTAGATTGTAACAATACCTGGCCATCTCCTGGTCACTTCGGATGGATGGGACATTGTTGTCCTTATCGATGAACTTGACAAGGAGGTGAGGCGTTGAAACGATGACCTCTATGGCATTCAGTGTGGGCCGGTCTATGATGCCATTGTATGGTGATTTGACATCTATCACCAACACCCTAGATTTCACCATTTGCGCTCCAGGTTCACCTTCAAATGAAACATAGGTGTCCAAGTAACCCTTGGTAGGCTGCTTGGCTCCATTGAAGGCTGTTAGTTCTTGCGTATAGGGCTGAAGATCAGAATCATTAAAGCCTATTCTTTTAAAATAGTTATAAAAAATAACATCACAGGAACTCCCCTGATCAACAAGGATTTGCTTGACGTCCTTGTTTGCGATGACCGCTATGATGACCACCGCATCATCACCTCCAGGGATAGTTGGGCCAAAGTCTTCGTCAGAGAAGGAGATCACTGGAGCCGCTACTCTATCTCGAAATGGGCGATTATCCTAGGGTTTGCCTTGAACTGAAAGAATCATGCAATGATGATTCTTCCTCACAGTGATTGATGCTCCTCCACCGGCGAAGCCTTCAGCGATCATATCAATCACCTCACACCGGCCTCGCTACTGTTGCTGGGGTGCCTTCTCCTCCTGAGTTACATCGATGATAACAATCCCCTTCTATTTTTCAAGAGCAGTCAATCTCTTCATGGGACCCCGGTTGTTATCACCATCCTCATCATGGTCACGGCTCCACTTTTCTATCTGGTCTGGCTCATCCATGGACCTCTCCTTAAAGAGGTATTGTTTCAACTTCCCCTCACGGATAAGGGTCTCCACGACATCCTTCAAAGATCTGTATTCCTTAGTAGAATGCCCTACTTGCTTGTGGAAATCATAGTACTTACGCGGATTTCTAAGCCTCTTTAATGGGGCTAGTCTCCTGATACCGTACACACTAAATGCCGGTCAACCCACTTCTCTAAGGATCTGCGCCGGTCTGGTGTCCAGCGGGGCATAGTTGTTGAACGAAGCCACATGCTTCTCCTACTACTGAGGCTATTGGTTCCTAAACCTGTCCCTTTGAAAGCCTCTCCGGCCTAGTCCTCTCCTTTTCTCTGGGCGGTTGTGATACCGAGATAGGTGGCTTCAATCTTGCCGCTGTGGCCTTCAAGTGCATCTCTATACCAACATACTTTGATGCCTTCCTCTGGAACTCTTCAAAGGACGCCGAAGGGCTCTTTGCTAAAGACAAAGCAAAAGCAGACTTAGGGTGTAAAGCCTCAATGACGATGTGCAACTAGATGGCCTCAGTAAGATTAGGGACCATAGTTGCCTCCTTATTGAACCTCTTCAGAAAATCCTTCAACATTTCATTCTCACCCTACCTTATTTGTGCGAGTGTGTGCGATGTCTTGGGAACGTCCCTGGAAATGATGAAGTGGTCACTAAAAGCCATTGTCATCTCCTCCCAAGAGTCTATTGATCCCGACAGAAGTCCTTTAAACCAGTTAAGGGCTTCTCCAGTCAGGGTGCATGGGAACATACGACACATTACATCCTTTTCTGCCCCTAGGAACATAGCTTCATAAGCATAAACATCCAAGTGCTTACATGGGCCATTCTTACCCGAATATTTCCCTATGGATAGATTATGTGTCATCTACAAGTGCCTGGTAATTGGCACACTCATGAGCCTCCTGGAAAACAAGATGTTAAGTCTATAAGTCCCTGAAGCTGCCACCATTGGCTTATTCCTTCTACCAATAAACCTCTCCCCTGAGTCTTGGGTTTGCTCTCTCTCCTCGTACGTGGAAATCTTGGAATACTGGAGAGTGTTAGATTTCTCTCCCCCAAAGGCTTTATGGGGTTTCTCTGCCTACGAAACTGCTTTCTCCTCTATTTTCCTAAGGTCTCGCTTCAGTTCAGCTAACTCCTCCCTGAGTTGCTTGATAATCTCATCACGAGGATCAGGCATTCCCAAAGGCATTATTCTTCGAGAGCTCCTTGCTGGAGAATCAAAGGCTAGACACATGTTAACCTGGGGTATGACATCCTCCATGTGCCTCTCCTGAAAATCTCTCATGTTCCCTTCCATGGAAAGCTTCAAGACTTCTGTGAAAAGTTGGAATCTATCTATTGAGTCCTTCCGGGCATGCCAATGAACTGGTCTAAACCAGGGTCAAGGATCCAGTATGGGACCAGCCATAAATGTTCTCAGTTCTCAGTGATCTGTACACTGGTCTAGTGGGGATATAGTCTTATGTCCCTTATTCTAGTGGGAAATAAGGGTCTTGGAGATCCTTCACACCAAGCTTTCATGTTGACAGGGGGTGAAAGGTGATGTCACTTACGAAGATTCTCCAACGCTCAAGCCAGTGACTAAAAAAGGAATTCAAGGTTATCGAGCGTAAGTTTGAGAATTAGTCTAACGTACCAGAGTCGTGGAAATGTAGGTACTTATATACATGCATGTGGAGAATAAAGGGTTTTCTAGGGTTGGGGGACCATTTGTACAATATGTCAGTACGATTATGACACACGACGCGGGTACCTCCGCGTCACCTACAAATGTTCCCTCGTGATTGTACCTTGTACTATTTTTCGGGTGACATAGATGCTTTTCGGTGTGCATGGTGCTGACTTGGAATTCTGTTATAGAAAGGTATCTCATACGGGCTTACAATCCAGAGGTTTACCTGCGACACCGGTAAGCGAATGAGATCGACTGAAATTACCCTTTTGCCTATGTGCCGGTATCTAGATCGGATAACTTGGGTTGAGGTGCCGCTGTCACTAAGAGTGATTGGTGTTGCAATATGGATGAGCAGTTCGGTACCGATAAAAAGAATTAATGATATAAGTTAAGAAAATTTTAATACTGTAGTATTAATCCCATCAATGAAGTCGGATCCGCATGCATATGCATTGACATATAGATTGAGATTGAAAAATGGTAGAACAACTATTGATAATGATTTGATTGTGGTTGATTACACTTGCGATAGTGTATATGTATATATATTGGTTTATGTTAAATGGAAAATTAATGATGTGATGATGAATTATGGTGATGAATAATATGGTGGTTGTTAAAACTAGATATGAAATAATATATGTTAAGGCTAGATCCAATTCAATATTTGTCATTTAACATATATATGCTCACCCTAACCATTTTTATTTTAGTGGACTTAGGTCAAGGGGATGAATGATGAATAGCCATTATGGATGTGATGATGATCATTGGGAAAGATTAATGCATGTATATACTTGTATAGCTTTGATATTTTATGCCTTGACCAGCTCTTTTGAATGATGTATATATTTGTATAGTGCAGTAGGTATCTGATAACCTCACTAGAGGTTTATAATTGTTTTTGATACCTATCTATATACACGAGTGATGATGTTGGTGAATTGATGTTTATGCCCAAGAAACTGATGATGATAATGATATTGTTGAATTCATGATATGGGTAGGTTTTGCTAGATGACATTGAGCCTAGAATACTATAATTGACAAGTATATGATGATAAATATAGTGTAGCATTGATGTTGAATGAGTTTGTATCTGGAATTGTGAGAATTATGCATTAAATAAGGAATTGAACAAGTCAAAATGAGATCTATGGGATCCTGGGACCTTTGGATAAGTTTGATAAACCATATACAATATTTAGAATGTGTGAGAATTGGTTTGGTCCAATTTGGATAAGAATTGAATGGTTAGGTTCCTAGAAGTGGCATAAACATATTTTTTCACATATTTCCCTTAGTTTTGGGAATTTTTTAGGTGCGGATAAGAACAATAGGTCATAAATGGGGTATAGATACTGCTTGAAAAATTTGGTCTCATTTAAGCAAGGTTTGGGCAGTTTTTGCACTTGAGTAAATTGGATTGTTAAATAAAATGTGTCATTTTCTACCATTGTCAGAAAATTAATACGGTAGTTTGATATTTTGATACACTGGGAATTCTGTGTACCAAACTAACCTTTCCTCCCTTCATGAAGTTCTAGATATCCGAGCTAAAGGAGGTGTACAAATTGGATTCACCTCAATTGGAGTTTCGTAGCTGAACTTATGTGCAAAAAACCACAACACGTCTCTACTAGAGAACCCCAACAGGACAGTTCTGCATAATGTAGTACTCAACCTAACCTAGGCCGAATTAGCCTCTCATTCCTTCATCAAAGTTGTAGGTATTTGAGTTATGAAGGTGTAGCCATTGAATTCATCTAAATTATAGTATTGTAACTCAAGTTATGTGTGAAAAATTCAAACTGTGCCACTATTGGAAATCCAAACAGGACAGTTCTGCATAATGCAGTCCCGGGCCCAATCTAGGCCAAATTGGCCTCTAGTTCCTTCATCAAAGGTTTCGTTATTTGAGCTATGGAAGTGTTCAAATTAGATTCAACCCAATAGGAGTTTCGTAGCTCAAGTTATGCGTAAAATAACAAACCTATATATTTTTAATGTTTTTGACTTTTTCATTTAGCTTCCGCCAAATCTTTTTGAATCTATTTTACCTAATGTTAAAAGTATCCTAACAGTATTAGGAGTATCTGAGTGACCCAATTAGGTTCACAAATCAAAAAAAAATTTCCGCAATGTTATAATAAATTTGATAACTTTTCATCAAATAACTTTTAAAAAGAAATAAACTTAAAAAAAAAACTGTAAGTTGTTTATGCAAGTGTGGGTATCAATGTATTGACTAAGTTAATTATTGACCAACAACTTTTTACAATTAAAAATAATACCTTCGTTGAGAGAAAGAAGGTAGGCCGATCTCAAAAAGGAGAATATGGTCCTCAAAGGACAAGAACTTACATTTCCACAAAAATAACCTCTTTAGGACAATAAATGTTACTGTTATCTCTTCCATTGAATACCCTTTGTGAACGCAAAAACCGTGAGTTTCTTTGTGTTTTACTAATAACAGTAATGATATATATATATATATATATATATATATATATATATATATATATATAGTTTATAGGGGATTCTGTATCACAGTGGTTAGCTTTGTAGTTCGATGAAAATGCATTTCACAATAACCTTATCCTTGTTCTTTCTCGGAGTCCTCGCTTTTATCACAGGTTTGATGTGGTTAATTGATTGGATCTTTTTTGTTCTTTTGGGGTTCTTGTTTTGTTTTGTATAGTGATGTGAATGATATTATATATGTTGCAGATTTGGGTGGTGGGGGAGCCATGGGGTTGAGGGTGTACTATTCCCATGATTTGCCAAATGAAACTAATGACGCGCATCTCGGACCACCTGGTTATTATTCTTTTACTCGATTGAATGTGGCTAGATTTGACTCTTGCAGATGAAATGAATTTAAGGATCAGACACAATTTTGCAGCAACTAGTTAATTTATAATTGATAATTGATGCAGGTAGTGGAATAATAGTTGAAGAAAGAAGGGGAAGAAGACACAAGAAGTGTATTGAAATAGTGCAAGGAGCCATATGGTCAGATGGGTGGCCCACAAACATGGTTGAGATCGTGAATAGGTGCCAGAGGGATTGTAGGAATATTCACGTAAATTGTAGCGGCTTCAGTGATGGAAATTTAGTTTGGAGCAACCCAAAAATAATAAGGGTCCTCAAGGATAGTGATTGTCTCGTTAATGATGGAAAACCCGTACACAGTGGCACCAATGTTTCCTTTACTTACACCAATTGGGACGAGATTCCATTTTCCGTTACCTCTTTGCAATGCGATTAACATACACATCATGATTATAGTAATCATAATATGTGCTTAATGTGAAATACTTGGAATTTGAGAACAACTTGCTTTATCTGCTGCCTATTTTTATTTCCTCAATACACACACATATACATATATATATATATATATATATAGCAAAAATCTATAAATACCATAAAAAAGAACCATTAACTATAAAATTAAATTTTCAAAATAAAAGCTATAATAAGGCATAATATGTTTGTCAAAACTAGGAAGTAAAGATTATCGACACAAACTTGAGACAATCATCAGGCACATCCGCAAAGTATGAGACATCAGCATGCAGGGGGAAAATATAAAAATATTTTAATAGGAAATATATTGTAGTCAAATATAAAATTTATTTTTAGATAAATAAACTTTTTATATAAGAAAATATACTTACAAAATAATAAAATATAAAAAATAAATAAATTTAAAGTAATTAAATTATATGATAATATTTTGCTCTAAAACATATAAAATAGCTATATTTTCTTTCATTAAGTGAAACTAATTTTTATAAAAGAAGAACATTCATCTTAATACATACAAAGTAATTATCTCAAAACATTTATTTATTTATTCAAATTAAACCTTAGTCTTGATCATCATGTTTATTATCGAAAATACATGTTCAGCCGCTGCTATAGAAATTAGTAAAAGTGTGTGGCACAAGTTTTATCAACATATACAAAATTATATAAATGTAAAATTTTCTTATTTCACAAACCATCAACAAAATTCTAAAGTTTAGAATAATTTATGAAATTATTTATTCTAAACTATCTTATTATTATTAAGTGATATAATTGTATTATTAATTTTTTTTCTCAATTTATATGAGTGGACTAATTATATCTTCTTATTTTAATTCTACACTAGTAAAAATCTATTATTTTCTCTTCTAGTTAATTTTTCTCTCTTTTTCAGCATACATTTTTTCTTTCAAATGGGATAAAAAGGTGAAAGGCCATGGCACCCATTGCCCTGACGTTCCTCCCCTCTGACAATCTGTTTATGATTTAAGTACGAAACAATCTCTTGACAATTTGTTTCCACCTCCATATCCATAAAGCATAAGTCATGAGCAGGCCTAGACACCCAACGAAGGACACGCACTTCCGCCAAATGAGAGTCGGTGAACACAAGCTGAAGCCAAAACTTGCCCATGATGATCCCTAGTAAAGATAGCCCCACCACCAGTACTTCCACACCTACAATTCCTGACTGCAACCACATTAAGCTTAATACAACAAGTCATTTTCGAAAACCACTTGTTTCTCCTAACCCAAAAGCATAATAGAAACAAGTGCCCATTGTGTCTTTTCTAGCTTTAACACATCATGGAACCAATCAGCAACTTGACCATTTACATAGCCCACTTGTGCAGCCGCCCAAACCATACGTGCATGAGAGCACTCTCGAAAAATGCATGAGCAATGGTTTCCACGTCCAACCCACTCATAGCATAGGGCAATCTTGAAGAAACCGATCTGATATCGGGAAGTACCTGGACTTCAACACACGGGCCAATAAAGAATAGGGATGTCAACGGGGCGGGGCGGGCACGGGTACCTCTTTCCCGCTACTCGTGCCCGCGGATAAAAATAAAATTCGTGCCCGCCCCTTACCCGCATGGGTACCCATTTTACGGGTTTTTTTTCGGGTAGTTACTACCCGCGGGTATCAACGGATATCCATGGGTACCTAATTGAAACAAAAAATTAGAAATAAAAATATAAAAACATTAAACTGAATTACAAATTAAATATCTATCATCACAAATTACAAAACAAAATAAACTGAATTCAACAAACATAACAAGTATTTGATTAACATAGTCCTAAAAGCATTATAAAATAAAAAAAACATTCAAGAGCATTTGATCAACTAATTCATCAATGGAAGACTCTAACAATCCACTTCATCTTCAAGCTCCTCAATAACATCAACTTGTTCAGATGATTCCTATAAAATAAAACAAGCCGTCACATAAGAATGTATTTACAAAATTATCTTGAATTTTTCATTAAATACAATAAACAAATATACTAACAATTTTGTCATCAATGTCATCTAATATTGTATTTGCAAATTCCATATTCTTATTTGCCTCTTTTCTTGAAGAACCTGAAATTAGAAACCCGAATAAATTCAAAACTAATTACAATAAATAAAATTTAATCAAATATATTTAACAATAAAATATAAATTGTTACCCTTGACATTAATCCATATCCAATTTTGGAGACACATCATTGCTTCTAAAGTCTCAAGAAGCAAATTACTACGATGAGGAGTAATAATCCGACCACTAGTACTGAATGAAGACTCCGATGCCACAGTGGAAACAGGAATTGCATAAAAACCCCTTGCAATCAATACCAATATCGGATACTTTAAAGAATTACTCATCCACCAAGTCAACAAATTAAACTTTTCTGAATCAAGTATGGCTGGCTCATCTAAATACAAATCTAAATCTGTCCTACTACAATTTGTAGAATATTATTCAACCCTTTTGGATCTTTCAAAATCTGTAAACCAAGCATCTGAACTCACATTGACTGCAACATCTCTAACAGGATTTAGATTTTCAATAATGGTATCCTTCCCCTTCAATTTAATCTCATAGTCTTTCACCAAGTCATGCAAAATATCCTTTACCTGGTTAATTTCAAATTTAGTTGTTTCTCCATAAATACGAGGGAAAAAATAATGTGACAATAAACCAATCTTGAACCTTGGATCCAACACAGTGCCAACAGCCATCACCTCATTAATTGTACCCCAATACCTTTCAAATTTAGTTATCATGGATGAAGCCATTTGATGAATAACATGACTAGCACTACCAAGCCATTCAACCAATCCTAATTTAATTTGGCACACTTTTAGGAATAAAACATTTGCAGTTGGATATGAGGTTCCAGAAAACAAGTTTGTTACATCATAAAACAATTGCAACTTCTCACAAATTTGACTTGCCATATCTCACTCATCATCACTAGGCAAAGTTTTGTATTGATTACTTCGTTGTGACAATCGTTCAAACACATCTTTATACTCAATTGCAACCTTAAGCATCAAGAAAGTAGAATTCCACCTAGTTTTACAATCCAGAACAAGTTTTTTATCATATGAAATGGTTAGTTGCTCACATGTTTCTTTGAACTTCTTCTCCCTTTTAGGTGTACCAGTCCAAAAATTAACACTAGCACTAACCTTTTCTATGGCATCAGAAATCATAGACAACCCATCTTTGACAATAAAATTCAGTATAAAAGCACAACAACGCATATGTAGTAACCTACCACCTAAAATAAGGTTTTTACGTGGAAGTTTCTCCAACAAATATTCAATCATAGCATCATTAGTAGAGCAGTTATCAACAGTCAAAGTTAAAATTTCCCTATCCAAACTCCAATCCATCAAACATTGTATCAGAACAACACCAAGAGCTTGACTAGTATGAGGTGCAGGCACATAAATAAACCTAGTGACAAAAAATGATTCATTTTTAAATAAAATACAATAAACAACATATCATAATTAAACACTCATAGCCATGTTAAAATAGAGATTATACCTTACAAGTCGACTTTGAAGAGTCCATGAATCATCAATGTAATGTGTTGTCACTGCCATGTAACCTAAGTTTTGATTGCTGGATGTCCACATATCAGTGGTGATTGCAATTTGGCTTTGATTCTTTGCCAACAACTTCTTTGTTTTCTCCTTTTCCTCATTATAAATCTTGATGATATCACTCCTGATAGTATTACGAGTAACCACCTTAAATAGAGGTGCCACAGTACCAACAAAATCTATGAAGAAATAATGATTCACCATGGTTAACGGATACTCATGTGCAACTATCATCTTTGCAAGTGCACACCTTCCTACCTCTTGGTTAAATGTTAAAGAACCCGCAAGTAATGTGTCAGCGCCTTTTTTTCTGTTTTAAGAAATGCCTATTTGATATCACAAGTTGTTCGGAGTTTGCAAGACTTAAAATGACTTCTTAAATGTGATGTTCCTTGCTTTGGATCCCCTAGGAGTTTTGAGTCACAATAATTACAAACAGCTTTCAATTTTCCATCAATGGTTTTCTTCTTGAAATGGTTCCAAACATCTGAAGTGTGCTTTCTTCTACTTGGTTATGTTCTTTCAGTTTTATTTTGAATTGAGGTTATCTCAATCTCAATATTTTTAGAAACATTGTTTGATGCAACCACATTGGAATCCCCTTTGTTAGTTGATGGGAGATTCTCATTAACTTAGTTCTCCACACCTTGTGAACCCAACGCAACAGGTGCGTTCTCATTTGACATCCTAATTATCATATTGAAACTCATTATTTAAAATCAAAGTCAAAGCCGAATGAAAAAGTAATATCCAAAAGCAAAATAAAAATATAAAGTTCAGCATATATATACAATAATAACCAGTCCAAAGATGATAGTTAAAACTGAAAATATATACGGGTACCATACTAATAATAACCACAATAATAACCACACTTCCTCTCACATGTAATTTTCATTTTTAAGCATCACTATAATCAATTATTCCTTTTCATTAAATCACAGAGATCAAATAAAGAACACACCATCAATTGATATTCTGATTTGACCCTAAAGCTAAGACTTCAAGATATTGTTTGATATTCTGATTCTTTCAAATGGACAACATATAAAAGACTTCTATAGACCATGCCAAGAATCATGGGTAATTTCACATTTTGTTCAGATAGATGGACAAATTCAATTTTTGTAAAAAGGAAAAATCATGTAACAACCAATCATGCACAACTTCCATAGACCATACCAAGAATCATGGGTAACTTCACATTTTGTTCAGATAAATGGATAAATTTACTTTCTTCATTTTTCGTACAAAGGAAAAATATTTTCAATAGTTTGTAAAGAGAAAAAATGGGTGAGATTGAACAGTGTCACCTACTATCAAGTAGGATAGTAAACACATTACAAGCCAAAAGATAAAATTTAAAACAACTTCTAAAGTCTCATCTGGATTTAAATTAGACCTCTTCATTCATGAGCAGTGTTAATGTTAAGAGACTAAATACTGACCTCCGTATGGAAATCTGGTCAGGAGCTCTGTTTCAGCAGCTTTCTGCATCAATTAAGACACAACATATAAGAACTTCAAAAGATTAAAATAGAAAAATATCTCAGCAGAAAATGTACAAATTGAATGTTTATGAAATCAGCAAGAAATCAGCAATAAATCTATGGAAATACTCGGTAATTGGCAGTGTACTTTTATCATAATCGTTTAACTTATGAAATCAGCAATAAATTCATATTTCTTCTATTGTGCCTGTAGTTGGGAGTACAGTGTGATGACCCAATACAAAAACAACTAACTGATGCAGTATCAAGAAATCCCGTTCAGAACCTGCTTACATTTTGATTATTTTCCATTAGTTTATTACCTGTTGGTTGTCATGTTAGCCTCGAAATTGAAATTTTTCTTTACTCTACAAAACCTTCATTCAGGTGCCTCTATCAATGTGCAACAGAGAAATTGTTTGAAAAAGTTTGGTATATGAGAGAAGATAACAAAAAATCAGATAACAAAAACTCAGAACCCAAATGAAAAGTATTGCTTTTTTTCTATGAATGGAATATGAGAGAAGAAAAGTTTTCTGTGAATGGACAAGGGAGGAGCTTCAAGATGACAAACCGTGAGGGAGGAGCTTCACGACGACCACTGTGGGGGACGAAGAAGACCACCACAGCTAGGGACAGAGAAGACGACCACCGCGAGTGACGGAGAGGCACTAGACCACCGTGACGGAGAAGACGGACTGTAGTGAGTGGAGAGGCACGAACGAACGATTGAATGAATCCCTTCTTTCTTCCTATTTAGAGCTAGGGTTTTTTAAGAAGCATTATAAATACCAAAATACCCCCTAAATATAATTATATATTAATAATAATAAAGGGTATTAATATAATTATATATATATACGGGTACCCGCGGGTACGGATATCATTATATCCGTACCCGTGCCCGTTTCTTAACGGGTAGTACAAAACCCGCCCTCCTTCCTCCACGGGTACCCATACCCGCGGGTTTTTATATCCGTGACGGGTTTTTATCTGTGGGTACCCGCGGGCGTGGATATTTTTGACCTCCCTAATAAAGAACAAGGGGTACTAATAATCCCCTACCAATGTTTGGCAATAAGAGCCAAAAATTGAACGAGTGAAAATTTCTGAAACCCATTCCCTCTATTGCTTTGGATGATGTCCACCCCTTCCAATTCAACCAATAAAAATCTTTCTCTTGTTATCATCTCCACCCCCAAAAAACCTTGCAATCATACTCTCAATTTATGCACAAAGACCTTTAGGTAACTAAAAACGCGACATAATGTAATTTGATATTGCATGTGCCACAAACTTAATAAGGACCTCTCTGCCTGAGACTTTGACAATGCCTTCCAACTCTTTAACTTCTTCCGGACCCCTCATGGAAAAATTCAAATATTTGAGACTTTGACTTCCTAACAACAACAGAAAGACCCAAATACCTGGAATGACTCTCAACCAAGTTTACTACTAAAAGTTGTTTCAGTTCATTAGATCTATTAACACTCATATTTCGGCTACATGAGAATTTAGATTTTTGTCCAAATTGATTTTCTGACAAGAAGCTGTCTATTAGTAGAACAACGAAAGTGATGCTACTGCATTTTCCACATGCTTGAGTCTTACATCTACATGGTGTTGGGGGCTTAAGTTTTAGGATGTAGGATAAGACCATTTGTTCATTGTTTGTATAGTTTTATGATTTGGTTAAATTTTTTTGTGGCATACCTGAAAAAACATGGACAAAACATGGACGACAATAATTGCCAATTGGTGGAAGAAGAATTTTGCAACAAAGAAGCATTTTGATTTATTCAATGATATGCAAGGTGTTATGGAATTGAAATAATATTTCACCCATCTTCGATTGTAGTGCGTAAATAATTATACTAAAAATTGCATTTACTAATTCTCAGGAAAGACTGGAGGAGTCACAAACGGTCTCACTTAATACTCAATCTCCTTAGACAGAATTTTCTATGCAATTAATAACACAATAATTTACAACAGCTACTAAAAATAATGCTATTAAATAACCAATAAAGAACACCAGAATTTAACGAGGTTCGGCTAATTTTGCCTACGTCCTCGGACACCACTCAATTAATATTTCACTCTAGAAATATTACAAAAGGGAGGGAAAGAATACACATAAGCCCTTATAATTAATTAGGCTCTTGTTGGGATGATTTAAAACTAAAGGAGGGGGTTTCCTTATATAAGCTAGAAAGGTCCCCCCCTCCCTTCTAAATTTCCAATGTGGGACTTCCCACACATAACAAATCTCCACCTTGGGAAGTTTCCACATTTTACAACTTCAAAATCTTCTCTCAACTAATAGTAGTGTCTTCATTTATTGATTTTCAACTTCTAACAATATTGATCAAGTCCAAGCAGTGTTGAAACTTGACCGCTGTCACCACCTTTGTTAACATATCTGCGGGATTCTCTGTTGTTGGAATCTTCTGAAGTAGTACTCTACCTTCTTCCAAAATCTCCCGTACAAAGTGATGATGAACATCAATGTGCTTCGTCCTTGCATGATAAACTTGGTTCTTTGCTAAATGAATGGCACTCTGACTATCGCAATGTATCTCCATCTGCCTTTACCCAATTCCAAGTTCATCAAGTAGACCTTGAAGCCAAATCGCTCCTTAACAGCCTCTGTAACTGCCATATACTCTGCCTCTGTGGTAGACAAAGCCACTGTTGGTTGTAAGGTAGACTTCCAACTTACTGGTGCTATAGCCAGAGTAAAGACATAACCAGTAGTTGATCGACGTTTATCCAAATCACTTGCATAGTCAGAATCACAGTATCCAACTACACATTTGTCATCTTGCTGGGTCTTCTCAAACATTAATCCAACGTCCTTAGTGTTCAAATATACCACAGAATCCATTTCACAGCTTGCCAATGCTCCTTGCCAGGATCATGCATATATCTGCTGACAACTCCAACTGCTTATGAAATGTCTGGTCTTATGCACACCATAGCATACATCAAATTGCCCACAACATTAGCATACGGTACTTTTTCCATGTATTCCCGTTCTGCATTAGTCTTCGGAGACAATGATAAACTGAGCTTGAAATGAGGAGCAAGTGGGGTACTAACTGGTTTTGATTTCTCATTAACCCCAAAGCACTTCAATACCTTTTTTAGATATTCTTTCTGTGTCAAACAAAGCCTTCCCAATTTCCTATCTCTGCTTATCTCCATGTCAAGAATCTTCTTAGCTTCTCCTAGATCCTTCATTTCAAATTCCTTCTTCATTTGAGCTTTTAAGTGCTCAATCTCCTTATGACTTCTGGATGCTATCAACATATAGAAGAAGATAAATGTACGATCCATCTTGTAGCTTGCATAAATATACACATTGGTCATACTGACTTCATGTGTATTTCTGCTTCATCATAAACTTGTCAAATCGTCTGTACCACTGCCTTGGAGATTGCTTCAAACCATACAACGATTTTCAAGTCTGCAAACCATTTTCTCTTTTCAAGCAACTTTAAACCCCTCAGGTTGGGTCATATAGATTTCCTCCTCCAAGTCTCCATGTAAAAATGCAATTTTTACATCCAATTAAGCAAGTTCCAGATCCATTTGTGCTACCAGAACAAGCAATATTCAGACAGAGGAGTGCTTTATAACTGGGGAAAATACTTCATTATAATCACCTCCTTCTGTTTGAGCATAGCCTTTAGCCACCAATCTTGTTCTGTAACGAACATCACTTTGCCTAGGAAATCCATCTTTCTTTGCATACACTCATTTGCATCCAATTGCCTTCTTTCCCTACGAAAGATTGACTAATCTCCATGTTTGATTCTTATAAAGGGATTGCATTTCATCATTCATTGTAATTCTCTACTTATCTTCTTCTAAACTTTGGACTGCTTCATGATAAGTGTCAGGAGTATCTTCAATTACAATTGGAGATGCATAAGCCACTGTATTTGTATAACGTAGAGGAACTTTACTACACCTTTTTCCTTTATGTTTTACAATTGGCTCTGACGATGATGAGAGTTACTGGGGAGGTTCTTGAATCGAAACCTCTTCTTCACTAGACTCCTCTACTACCATAAGAGTATTTTCATCTGTCTTTGTATTTATAGCTGGAATAACAATTTCTTTATCAAACTCCACCTACTTTGGAGTCTCCTCTATCGGCTTCACATTCTTCAACATGGTAGACTCATCAAAAGTAACATCTCTGCTATGAATTATCTTCTTTGTTTCCAAGCACCAGAGATGATATCCTTTCACTCTAGATGTGATCCCCATAAATAGATCCTATTAAGCTCTTGGATCTAGCTTGGATTCCTTAACATGGTAGAAAATAGTAGATCAAAACACATGCAAGGAATCATAGTCTGTAGCAGGTTTCCCATACCATTTTTCAAATGGTGTTAGACCATTAATTCTAGTTGATGGCAAACGATTCACCAGATGACATGCATACGTCAAAGCTTCAGCCCAAAATTGTTTGCCGAAACCAGCATTGGACTGCATGCATCAAACTTTCTCCAATAGTGTCTAATTCATGTGTTCTACCAATCCATTCTGCTGTGGTGTTTCCTTGACTGTAAAGTGTCGAACAATACCTTTATCATCATAGACCTTCTGGAAATGATCATTCTTGTATTCTCCGCCATTATCTGTACGAAGTCGTTTGATCTTCCTACCTGTTTGAGTTTCAATCATCTTTTTCCAAGTAAGAAAAATTTTCAACACTTCATCTTTAGTCTTCATAGTATACACCTACACCTTCCGAGAGAAATCATCCACAAAAGTAACAAAGTAATGTTTTCCTCCCAAAGAAGCCGTTTTGGAAGGTCCCCATACATCAAAGTGAACATAATCCAAAATCCCTTGTGTATTATGGATCGCAGTCCTAAATTTCACTCTTGTATGCTTCCCCTTGACACAGTGCTCACAAAAGTCTAATTTGCAAGCACGTACTCCTTTCAACAATCCTTTCTTTACAAGCAAGTTCAAGGATTTCTCTCCAGCATGCCCCAAACGTCTGTTCCATAATCTGATAGCTTCCATCTCACTATCTTCACTACAAGCTGTTGCAGCAATCCCAGTAATTGTACTACCATGATAGTAATACAAATTATTGTTCTTTCGAATTCCCTTCATCACCACCAATGCACCAAAGAGGACCTTCATTACTCCTTCTCTTGCAATAACTGTGAAACCCTTTGATTCAAGAGTTCCTACAGAAATGAGATTTTTTGTCAAGCTCGGTACATAACAAACATCAGTTAAAGTTCTAACTAATCCATCATGGTTCTTCAAGCGTATTGAACCAATCCCAGTGGTGGCACATGGTTCATTATTTGCCGTATAGACATCTCCTCCTTCTAGTTCTTTAAAACCAATAAACCAATCCTGATTGGGACACATATGATGGCTACAAGCAGAATCTAATAGCCATGCACTAGAAGGATTATCAGACGACGTAATAACTAGTGAGAAGTCTGAATCTTCATCACATTCTGCAACATTTGAATTAGAAATAGCTTTCCCCATTTCTGACTTACTTTTGTTCTTTAACTTCGGGCAATCTTTCTTCCAATGTCCCTTCTCTTGACAAAATGCACATTCATCTTTTGTTAGCTTGGTTTGTAACATCCTGCTTTTAATAATAGCTCTATTTTGTAATTTATGAAGCATGGAAGGCTTATAAGTGTTTATTAATGAATAAAAACACTTTATGAATGGTTTATAATACTCCAAAAATTTCATTTTGGGTATAATTATAGAAATTACATAGATCTATTTTGATAGGATCCAATTTCCGAGTGAAAGATTGAAGGTAGAGGAGTAAATTGAGTGAAATTGGAAGAAACATTCTGATCCGTTCTGACCTCCAAGGCTAGGACGACCTCAAGGTTCCAAAGGGGAAGAACGGATGACAGTAAATGCCACATCACACCGGACAACCGGTATGGATAGGATTGTCTTTTATGTTGCACACCGGATCAACACTTTACCAAATGAGCTGTAGGACGGATAACTTTGAACCGATATTCAAGACCGGAATTGAGTCCGTCCAAGAAAAGAAGATAACAATAAAAGGGTACGGTTTTCCTAAGTGGAAAGCTTACTAATTGTCTACAAGACTGAGTGACGTCTTGCTGGTTGCTGGACGGTATAGTTTTCTGAGTTGTTGGTTATTGGACGTTGCTAGTTGCTTACTGAATAGTTGGATGGTGTTTGAACTGTTCTTTATTGGCGGAGTAAAGCTTAGGCGGAGTCACATACCTTGGCGAGTAAAGCTTAGGCGGAGTCACGTACCTCGGCGGAGTAAAGCTTAGGCGGAGTCTCATGCCATGACGGAGTCATAAGCATTGACGGGGTCAAATGCCTTGGCGGAGTAGTAAATTTACGCGGGGTCACACGTCTGGCGGAGTCATAAGCATTGACGGGGTCAAATGCCTTGGCGGAGTAACGCGAATATCTTTTAGAACATGGACATCTCTTAAGATACACTCAACACTGCCCTTCACATTCAATACCGCCCTCACTCCATACCGCCCTCACACTCAAGACCGCCCTCACACTCAAGACCGCCCTCACACCCTCCACACTGCTCTCATACAGCTGACTTCAGTTCAGGTGACACCGGATGAATTTAGTTCGGATTATCATTAATGAACACCGGACGGCTTCAAGGAAGGTTAACTCAGCTTTCCTTAGAACGGATGTACACACCGGATGATTTTGAGCCGATGTACAAGACCGGATGCTCAACCGGACTTGGAAATGGAATTCTGGTCGGTTTTAAAGTGCAGAAGTAACTTTTTGACCCTTTTCTTGTCTTTTAGGCATTATTTTAATATTTTTTTAATCCCACTAATCGCACTAGTACGTAGGACGGCTAGAGATGAGCACTAAGATAGCCACCTTCTATTATTAATCCTACATTATCTCCACTAACAGCATTAAACCTCCACTCACAAGGATGATGTTTCCCACTCACTTTGCATTATTAACTCTGCCTTGCCAAGACCTGAACGTGGAAAAAACAGAACTAGTAAACTATCCTTACCTTAACTTCTCTTCTTCCTCAATATTCCTTCGATCTGAACCAGGACAGCCGGGGGACCTCTTTTCCAATCAGCTAAAAGTCTTCAAAACAAGTAAGAGGGGACAGGGTTGTGAATATTTGTGAAATGGGTAGAGTTGTATGCTGTTCTAGAATTCCAGTTTTAATTTCGTATCTTGTTGCTACATTTTGAAGCTGAAAACGTATGAATTTGACTCTGACTTCTTCATGAAAGTTGTAGATCTTTTTGTTATGTGAATTTTGATACCTGATTCAACTGATTTGGATATGTATAGCAAAAGTTATAGCCAAAATACTACAGCATGTTCGTATGGAAGATTTATCCTTTGTTTTGTGTATATATTGATTTACTGGGAACTGTACGTGCATAATCAGCCTTGGATGTCTTCATGAAAGTTGTAGATAATTAAGTGGTGGATTTTTAGAAAGTAGTTTCAAGTTAAAAAGATGCTTGTAGCTCTAGTTATGCTTAAAATACAGAAGTGTGTTCGTGATGCAAATCTGTTAACTATGAAATCCGAATCTTGTTTTCAATACTGGGAATTTTGTGGTATGAATTAGTTGTTGGAGTCTTCATGAAAGTTGTAGATAACTATATTAAGAGTATTTTAGAACTGGTTTCATGTTAAAATCATTTGTGTAGCTCTAAAAACGTTGAAAATACTAATATATGTACATTTTGAAAACTCACCTGGAGGCAGTGTTGTATTTTGTGGATAAATGGTATTTCTGTTTAGAATTTGAATTTATGATCTTCATGAAAATTGTAGATATTTATGTTAAGATTAATTTAGAACTGGTTTCATGCAAAAATCATTTTTGTAACTCTAGAAACACTGAAATTACTAACATATGTACGTTTTGAAAAACTCACCTTGAAGCAGTATGGTATTTCGTGGATAAATAATATTTCTGTTCGGAATTTGAAATTGTGTTCTTCATGAAAGTTGTAGACAATTATGTTATTGAACTATAGAAAGTGGAATCACCTAAAAAGGAGTTGATTTGCTCATATTATAACTGTTTTACTAATGCATGTCGCTGTTTGGAAATGCTGAAATTTACTTATGATGGTTATTATGGATAACAATAATGTTTTCTCTATGAATAATAATTTATTATTGAATTCTTGAGTGATTATGAATAATTATGAATGCTGTTGAGTATCATACAATTTGTATATTGTGGTAGTGAATAATTATGAATGACATAATTAATATATTTGTACATGAATGCCTTGTGGTTATTGACATGTGTGGTTGAAACAGTAAATCCATGATTTTATGAATTATTAAGTGTATTGTGTCCCTTGAGGACTTGTATTATCCAAGAGGTTTTGGAAATGTGGATATCATGGTATGTTAAATGATAAAGAGAATTAAAGACATTCATGCATCATAAGCATTGGACGCATCATGGAATTTAGGGGTTCCGTGATTGCCTACCCTGGTGGGGGGTTACTCTATGATGAGTTAAGCCCTATTTTGTTGTGGTCATGGGGCTGTAGGGATCCGTGACTGTATAAATTCCTACCGATGTGTTGGTCATGGGGCTGTAGGGATTCATGACTGTATAAATTCCTACCGATGTGTTGGTCATGGGGCTGTAGGGATCCATGACTGTATTAATTCCTACCGATGTCTCTATGAGACCTTTTACTGCAGTATTCCCACCAAACCAAATGGATCCAGCATGACATCATTTAACTAATTGAAGAATTATTAAATGGACTTGTATGGCATATTCATCATATCATTATGAGTTGTTGATTGTGTTTGTGCAATTTTATCTATTTTATATTTATTCTATATTCTGTCTCACTCTTACATTAATTTTTACAGTGAATGACACGCAGAATGCAGAGTGATGCCATGATGGATGTCTATTTGCTTTATTACCTGAACTTGAATTTATGGGTTGTAATAAATATAATATGTCATGTACTATTATCTTCACAATCGTTTTCCGCTACTTAAATATTTTCTTGGATTTAATTATTCACGACTAGTATGTATGATAATTTTTCCGCTTTTATTAATTGTTATATAAACTCTAAATTAAATTTATAATTTTAAAATGATCTTTCGAAAAAGCGAAAAATTTACTCGAAAATTTTAATTCACGTTTCGGGTCGTTACATGGTTCGTGACTTAGATCTCCCCTTCTTCCTTCTGGTTTAGAATTGTGTTCTTACCCTAACAACCAGAGCTTCTGTTGTTTCATGTATACTTCTTCTTCTGTCCTTCCTTCTTAGTTCATAACTATATAAAGCAACACAAACTTCACTTAGAAAGACAATAACTTTTCCATAGAGTAGAGTAGTTTCAAGAAACTCAAACTCCTCAGGAAGAGATCCCAACAGCATCAGGGCCAAATCTTCATCTTTGAATGTTTCATCCATATTCACCAAATCAGACACAAGCTAATTAAAACAAATGATGTGATTATTTAGAGTGGTACCAGCAGTATATGTGAATTGAAAAAAAATTTTCTCCATATATAGCTTATTCTGATGACTTTTCTTCAAGAATTTCTCCTCCAGTTCCTTCCACAATTTATTTACAGAAGTCTCCTTGCAAAACGCATACTTCTGCTCTCTTGAAAGGCACGACCGGATATTACCATATGCTAGTTGATTGGCTGTCTTCCATTCTTTCTCATCAACTTCTTCTGGTTTCTTATCTTCAATAGCAATATCTAGCCCTTGTTGAAAAAGGGCATCCAACACCTCACATTGCCACATGCCAAAATGGCCAATACCGTCAAAAATTTTAATGGATAATTTTGTGTTCTCCACTCTCGTCAAGATAGATGAGGAAGGCTCTACTTTTGATGTGGATGATCCCTCTCCATCGGTTTTCTCTTGCTCACTCATTTTGGTGATTAATAGCTATCAATATGTGAAACACCTGGAGCCTAATAGAATCTTTTCTGATGTGACAGATCAGTCTATACTGTAATCACAGAGCATACTTTGAAATCAATTGGCTCCGATACCAATTGTTATGGAATTGAAATAATATTCCACCCATCTTCGATTGTAGTGCGTAAATAATTATACTAAAAATTGCATTTACTAATTCCCAGGAAAGATTGAAGGGGTCACAAACGATCCCACTTAATACTCAATCTCCTTAGACAGAATTTTCTATGCAATTAATAGCACAATAATTCAAAACAGCTACTAAAAATAAAGCTATTAAATAACCAATAAAGAACATCAGAATTTAATGAAGTTCGGCTAATTTTGCCTACGTCCTCAGATACCACTCAATTAATATTTCACTCTAGAAATATTAAAAAGGGAGAGAAAGAATACACAAAAGCCCTTATAATTAATTAGGCTCTTGTTGGGATGATTTAAATCTAAAGGAGGGGGTTTCCTTATATAAGCTAGGAAGGTCCCCCCTCCCTTCTAAATTTCCAATGTGGGACTTCCTACATATAACACAAGGTGTAGATTTTTACAAGATATAAAAATAGAATGTTAATAACAGAATAAATATAAAACGGTTACATAATTCCTTAGTTGTAGCTCTTATATGAATCTCTAATTAATCTAATTATTATGATGATTTTCTTCCTTTTCTGTTACTTGATGTCCTTGATTTCTATATTGTAATCCTTGATATGCCCCTTCAAGCTGGAGGGGAAAGGGAGTGGACTCCTAGCTAGGGTTGCAAGAAGGTAAAGGCTTGTTTTAGTATAGTTTTGTTGAAGATGTCTGCTTGTTGAGATGATAAAGGTAAATAGTCAGTAATAAGAGCACCCATAATGACCTTTTCGTAGATAAAATGATAATCGAACTCAATGGGTTTGGTGCGAGCATGAAACATAGGATTTATGGACATGTGAAGGGTAGTGCTATTGTCACAAAAGAATTGTGGAGGTTTTGGAAGGTTAACTTCCAAATCTTCGAGTACAAAACTGAGCCTAGTTATTTCAGCGATAGTGAAAGCCGATGAGCGATATTCAACTTCTGAACTTAAGGAAGCAATAGTAAGTTGCTTCTTTGAACACCAAGAGATGCAATTTTCTCCCAAGAAAACACAAGAACCTGTGGTTCTTAGTATATAGAAAAGCAGCCAATCTGTATCATAAAACCCATAAAGGGACACAACTTGGGGACAAATAATGTAGACTAAAATGTTGAGTGCCTTTTAAGTAATGAAGTTTTCTATTGACAGCCTTCATCTGAATGAGATTAGGGGCATTAAAGCATTGACAACGCGATTTACATCATGAACAATACCAGGTTTAGTAAAAGTTGAGTACTGCAATGTCCTAATGATGCTACCATAAGCGGTAATATCAATGACTTAGTTATTTGTTGGTGATGATTTTTCTTTTGGTACTTTCTAGGATTTTTGTTTGTTGAAGCAGATCTTGTATGTATCTTATTTAGGTAAGAAAGACACCACCCGAAAAATGATTGATTTCCACACCAAGTATCGAAAAGGACCAAGATCTTTGATTGATTGCGAATTGATTGCCAAGGCTATTAATTAAACCTGAAATAAAAAGATCGTTATTTCCAGTGACAAGAACATCGTTAACATAAATACGGAGAATTGTAATGACAGTGCATCAACATAAATACAGAGAATTGTAGTGACAGTAGATGTGCAATAAATAAATTTAGAGTGTTTCTACTGGACCTTTAAGAAATTGAAGGTTCTGTAACCCTTAACATGTTGTCTACTTTATTAAAAGTCATATGAAATATTTATACATATTATATTTTATATATTTAACTATTTATACTCCTTTCATTGTTGTTATTCTCATTCTTCTTCAACACATTCAATGATGTGCGACTTCAAAGACCACTGGACCACTCGTAAGCGCCGAACGCGGAAGTGTAGGAAAACCAAACCCAGTCGTGCCACTGCCACCCCCACCACCCCGCTCTCTTGGACCGCCACCACCTCTGTCGACGGTTACAAAGGTTCTGCTCGCTCAACTAGGCCAGTCCATGACTCAGGATCTAAGGTTCGGTTTTGGTATTTCTTCTTTCTTCTAAAAATTTTGGTTCCAGTGTCGGAGTAGCTGGAATATACGGTGTTGGACGGAGAAGAGGATTTGGGAAATATTAAAAATTTAAAATTATTTAAATATATAAAATATTATGTGTATAAACATTCCACATGATTTTTAATAAAGTAAACAACATGTTAAGGGTTCCAAAACCCCTAATTTCTTAAGGGTCCATTAGAAACACTCATAAATTTATGATGAATAATTTTTACTGCAACAAAAACCAAGATGGAGAAGAAATTACGAAAGACAAACAAACCATCTGAGCCCATATAATGATTGTTTTAACAAACACCTGATTAGGATGAGTGACATCAGTAAAACCTAGTGGTTGTTACATATAAATTGTTTTCTTTAGATAACCGTGTAAGAAAACATTCTTAACATCCAATTGACGCATTTTCCATTTTAGTGAAATTCAGAGGTGACAAACCTAATAGTGGTCGATTTTAACATTAAATGTTTCACCATCATCAACTCCATAAACATACGTGAAACTCGCAACTAGTTAGACTTTAAAGCGATCAACTGAACCGTCTTCTTTGTGCTTGATGCGGTAAACCCATTTGGAACCAATGACATTTGAGTTAAAAGGCGAAGAACAAGAATCCGTGTCTTATTAGCAATTAAGACTTGAAGCTTCTCTTGCATGGCAGCCACCCATTTAGGATCCTTTAAAGTCGTCTTCAAGGTTTGAGGCATGAGTGGAGAAGTTGATGTGGCAAGAGCATAATCTCTAGAAGGTCAGACATTATCAATAGCTGAACTTTTTGTTGAATTTTGAAGGTTCTTATATGTTATAGGTTGGTTCTCAAAGATAGTGGGAGGAGTTGTAGAAGTTGTCTCAGAAGAACTGCCAACAACAATTTGGGGAAACCAACCCTAATTAGCATGCTCAATACTGCTCATGATGATCTGTAAAACAATTATTGACACAAAAACGTAAAGGATTAGTAAAACTTGGATTGTCTTCATTTGTCAAGATAGTTGGGGTTTGAAGTATAGAGGTACTTTCCTTTGTAGATTCACTTGATTCATCATCGGTAGGGAACTCAAAATAACAATGTTAGTCACATGTTTCCTTTGTTGAAGAAGATGTAGGTTCTTTGTAAGGAAAACATTTTTCATCGAAGACATCATGATGAGAGATATAAACTCTTCTAGTGGGGTTATTGCCAATGAAAACACACAGATATGTCCTTTGACAAATGTATTCCCACCTTCATATCTCAAAGAAGGAAACTAACAACATCTGAGAACCCACAAGCCCATGTAATCTGGTTGTTTCTTATGAAGTTTGTGATATTGAGTATCATTAAATAAGGTTGATTATGGCATTCTACTCTTAAGGTAAACAACAGAAAGAAAAATATCAATTGAAAGTGTTAAAGGTAAATTTGCATGAAATAACATGGTCAAACCAATCTCAACTATGTGCTAGTGCTTTCTTTCTGCAATTTTGTTCAGGAGTCCTTGGATAAGAAACTTGTATCTCAATGCCATTAGTTTTAAGGTAGGAAAAAATTATTGAAACTAAACTCACCTCCTCCGTCACATTCAAAAATCTTAATGCAATGATCAAATCTATTTTCAACAGTTTTATGAAATTCTTTAAATACATCTAAGAAATCTGATTTTCTTTATAGATGACATAACCATGAGTACCGTGAGAAATCATCTACAAACACAACATAAAAACGAAATCTTTGATTTAAAATAACTAGGGAAACCCCCAAAGATCATAATGTGTCTTTTTTTCTGTCTTCTCTTCTGCAAGCTAATCCCTTATATATTAATGCACTTGCTTAAGTGAAGGTTGTCTCGCTCAAGCAAGTGCAACTTGCATTTGTTTTTTCCTTCGTATTCTCGCTTAAGCGAACTGACATCGCTCAAGCGAGAATAGATCTAATTCTTCATAATCTTATTTTCGCTTGAGCTCCAATGGTCTCGCTCAAGCGAGTTGTCTCTTTCCTTCTCCGTTGAATTTTCGTTCAAGCTCAAACTTCGTTGCTTGAGCGAGTGTTGTTACTGAGCTCTCTGGACAATTTTCGCTTGAGCGCCAATGGTCTCGCTCAAGTGAATTTCTTCAATGACTCTCCAGGTTCTTTGCTTGCTCAAGCAATAAATCCCACGCTTAAGCGAAGGTCTCACTTAAGCGGATGTAGATCTCGCTTAAGGGAGATTTTCCAAAAGTGCTTGTTTTTGCTTCCAAATGCTAATCCTTCATCAAACTTCCCAAAACTCCTTCCTGCAACACAAAATTATAACTATAAAGCTTCTTATCAAATACGAAACAAAGTTGAGAGAGATTTTTAATTTCTTAACATTTCTACATCTAATTAACACCAAACATTCAAAAAGTATCCACATTTTTGCCCAATTCTTAAGGAAATTTATACATTATAATAGTTATCAATGTGCTTTCTCAGGAAGGAAATCTGAGATTTTATTTGAAGAATGAAATGTGTTTTTACAACTTTTTCCCATTTGGAAACTACAACAAATGACAGATTTTGAAATCCAATTAGAAAAATTAATAACTTTTTTTTTCTTTCAACACAAAGTATCTTTGAATTCGGATGTCCAAGATGCCACAGGGTTGCAGATGTTCCACCATTTCTTATTGCACTAAGAGCCTCTTGAGAGACATCATCCAAGGCATATAGTTGACCCCTTTTATGTCCCTTTGCTATTATTTTCTGGTTTTAATCCTGAACAGAAAATTCAAAAGGAGTAAATTCAACAGTACAAACCTTTTGATGAGGTAAAATTTCCATGTCCACCTTTATCATTTCTTCCACAACCTCTTTGACCAAGAAAAGCTTGAGCGTGCTCTAAGAGATTCTTCTCTTCATCCTCCTTAGCAAGTTGTGATTGCTGAAAACTTTGGAGAGCTAGCACGAATTGTGTAAAGGATGGATAAGGAGGCTTAGTTAGCATCCCAATCCGGCAGGTTCCATAACTTGGACCCAAGCCTCGTGCTAACTGGAAGACTTTGTCCATGCCTGAAACTAGTAACTAGATCGAGCAATATCATGGCAATTGCTTTGAAGTCTTTGAGATAGTCTTTTAGAATTCTTGACCCTTCCTTGACGGTCATTAACATGTTCTTCAAATGGCCTTCCTTCTCAATTGTCAAAGGAAGTAGTTTGATTTATTTGATGATATGCAAGGGTTTATATACATTGAATACAAGATATAAAAATGGAATATTAACAATAGAATAAATATAAAATGGTTACATAATTCATTAATTGTAGCCCTTATATGAATCTCTCATCAATATTCAATATAATTATTAATTGTTGTGATGATTTCCTTCCTTTTTGTGTTACTTGATGGTCCTTGATTTCTGCATTGTAATCTTTGACGATGGAAAATAAGCCTCAACTCAGAAGGGTTTGCTGAATTAGGTTTAAGGAGTGGTCTGAGTGGATCTAAAAGGTAACCAAATCTCCTTGACAACCCCAAAACCTGTAATTCACATGAATTCAAACTAAACCAAATTCAACACAAATCTATAAACCAAAACCATAAACACCAAGCTTAGGGGTTGACATGTCTTCCAAGGATCTCTCCCGTCATAGTTTCTGCACCCACAAAAGAAAAACACATCATCATTCATCTTTGTTACCAGGAATTAGACTAAACTCTCTAGTTCATTCATAAATTCTATTTAGCTTCAGCAACCGATGCATGGTGTGGGGAACTTTCATAAAAAAACACTTTCTTTGAACCGAGTTTAGACATTTAGATGAGAAAAAATTAAAACATATACAGTAAACTCTAAACAACAAATCATTAATTTTTTTTTCTATACGATATGTGGCCCTATCAAACTGGCTACATTTGTATTTTCTTTTCCTCCAAGATTCATAACACATGCTAATTACTTACTAGCATCTTAATTAACTTTAGATTTTTAACAATTAAAAATAATACCTCTTACAAAGTTAGAACCTCTAGAAAGAAAGAAAGGTGGACATGATGACATGAAAGGCCGATCTCAAAAAGGAGAATATGGCCCTCAGAGGACAGAAACTTACATTTCCACAAAGATAACCTCTTTGTTACTGTTATCTCTTTCATTGAATAGCCTTTGTGAACGCAAAAAACTATGAGTTTCTTTGTGTTTTATTAATAACCGTATTGATAATGCTTTTTTATATATATAGATATTGTTTTACGGGTTTCTGTATCGCGGTGGTTAGCTTTGTAATTCGACGAAAATGCATTTCACAATAACCTTATCCTTGTTCTTTCTCGGAGTCCTCGCTTTTATCACAGGTTTGATGTGGTTAATTAATTGGATTTTTTTTTGTTCTTTTGCGGTTCTTGTTTTGTTTTGTTTAGTGATGTGAATGATATTATATATGTTGAAGATTTGGGTGGTGAGGGAGCCATGGGGACGAGGGTGTACTCTTCTCAGGATTTGCCAAATGAAACTAATGACGCGCGACCACCTGGTTATTATTCTTTTACTCGATTGAATATGGCTAGATTTCACTCTTGCAGATGAAATGAATTTAAGGATCACACACAATTTTTCAGTAACTATAGTTAATTGATAATTGATGCAGGTAGTGGAATAATAGTTGAAGAAAGAAGGGGAAGAAGACACAAGAAGTGTATTGAAATAGTGCAAGGTGTGGTACCCATATTGTCAGATGGGTGGCCGATATTCACGGTTGAGAGCATGAATAGGTGCAAGAGGGAATGCAAGAATATTCACGTTTAGAGTCCAAGTGGTGTGTAACGTGTCTTAACTGTAAGGTTGTAGGGGTATGAGTGGTGTATTGATAGTGTTGGGCTGTAAGTTCATGGGGTACGAACTATCGTAACAATAATAAGGTTGTGGGGTACATCCATGTGCCATCAGGTACATTGACCCCATAGGTTGTAGGGTCCAAGTGGTGTGTAACGTGTCTTAACTGTAAGGTTGTAGGGGTATGAGTGGTGTACTGATAGTGTTGGGCTGTAAGTTCGTGGGGTATGAACCATCGTAACAATAATAAGGTTGTGGGGTATATCCATGTTCCATTAGGTACATCGACCCCATAGGTTGTAGGGTCCAAGTGGTGTGTAACGTGTCTTAGCTGTAAGGTTGTAGGGGTATGAGTGGTGTATTGATAGTGTTGGGCTGTAAGTTCGTGGTGTACGAACCATCGTAATAATAATAAGGTTGTAGGGTACATCCATGTGCCATCAGGTACATCGGCCCCATAGGTTGTAGGGTCCAAGTGGTGTGTAACGTGTCTTAGTTGTAAGGTTGTAGGGGTATGAGTGGTGTACTGATAGTGTTTCGCGTAAAAAATAATCCGATCCGATCAAATTTCATCCGGCGATCATAACATAGTACTTACTAGTGTTTAATAACACACATAATCAATAGAAATATAAATCAAATCCATTTTAATAATACATTTAAATTTAAAATAAAATGACAACAATAGCAAGGTAGCTATGCCATATTTTTTTATTAACGTGGGTGTGGATTGCGTGTTTCTATCTTTTTAACCTTGGATTGGATAATCGGAGTAAACGAGTAAATCCGACCCGCTGCTCAGCCCTAGTTGTAGGGTCCAAGTGGTGTGTAGTGTGTCTTAACTGTAAGGTTGTAGGGTATGAGTGGTGTACTGATAGGGTTGCGCTGTAAGTTCGTGGGGTACAATAGTAATTAAAATAGTAATAATAAAATAATAGACATACTAAACCTAATAATTAGTATTATTATCCCAAATAATTAAAATAGTTATAATAAAATAATAATTATACTAAAGCCAATAAATAGTACTAATATGCCAAATAATTAAAATACTTATAATAAAATAATAATTAAACTAAAGCTAATAGTTAATACTATTGTGCCAAATAATATTATTAAAAGAAACAAAATGCCCTCTCTTTAAGTACAATTTATTTTGATCACAATTTTTTGAACTTTATTTTTTCATTTTTGAATTTGCATTAAAAATTAAAATGAAAGGGTGCCTGTAGAAAGTACCAACTGAACACATTATCTCAACAGACACTTTACATACATAACCTTTCAACTTCCAAACCATTGAATAGAGCATAGTACATGCATGAATGAATAGACTTTCCCTCCATAACCAGACTCTCAATAACCTTTTGGCTTCCTATCCACTATATCTGTCCTCCACCCTTGTCTTCCACCCTAGACCATCTGAAACAACCTTTCAGTTCTAACACTCTCCCCGAAACCCACATGGCCAACTCCCATTCATCCGGACCCGATTACGCATCCCTGACGACAGCAGAACTCATCACCGTACTTCGCAGTGCATGTGAAATGCATGTGTTCGATCAGGTTGAATAGGAGTTACTGGCGAGGGACGCCAGAAAAGCTGAAGAGATGGAGAGGTTGAGAGAGGATGTTGACATGCAGAAGATAAGAAAAGACGTGGTGGAACTGAAGTTGAAAAACCAGGAAAACGAGTATGCGGCCATTTGTCAGGCAAAGCAAAACCTGCTCTACATGATTAAAAGGACTGGGGCGGTGGACGCTGACTTGGTTCCCTCGTTGGTGAAGCGTAACGAGGAACTTGAACTTGAAAATGCATCCCTTAAAAAGGAAAACATTCGGATGCGAAAGGCAGTCAACCACTACACTGAGCTGGTCGAGTATTACAAGGCCGAGAACAGTAGGCTGAATGACAAACTGGATGATGAGGACGTTTCATCATCATATGCGTCAAATACCATTTAAGCTCTGTTTTTTTTTATATTTTGGGATTGCAATGTATTTATTTAACACTTATAGGTTGTTTTAATGTATTGTGCCCTGGATGGTCAGGAATCCTTCCTTCTACTAACCTTGTTATCAGTAATGGTGGTGACCTTTTGTTGCTATATTAGTGAAATTGGCTTTTTTTCTCTGTTTATACGAACCTATTTTAATGAAATTGGCTTTATTTAGTACTTCGGACCGCCCATGTGGATTCCTTTTTTGGCCGAACTGGTATGCAATTTTAGTAAACTGATTTAATGATTGGTAATACAAACACTCATTCTGGTCACCATCCTGTTATAGGGGTTGAATTTATATGAAATTGGTTAATTGACAATAAGGGTCTGATGTGATTTTGAATGAAGGTTGATTTCACAGTTCAAATGGGGGAACAATGTTGTTTGATTCGTAATGGGCCATGAGTGTTTGTATTACCAATCATTAAATCAGTTAAATAAAATTGCATACCAGTTCGGCCAAAAAAGGAATCCACATGGGGGGTCCGAAGTACTAAATAAAGCCAATTTCATTAAAATAGGTTCACATAAACAGAGAAAAAAAAGCAAATTTCACTAATATAGCAACAAAATATCACCACCATTACTGATAATAAGGTTAGTAGAAGGAAGGATTCCTGACCATCCAGGGTACAATACATTAAAACAACCTATAAGTGTTAAATAAATACATTGCAATCCCAAAATATTAAAAAAAATAGAGCTCAGATGGTATTTGACGCATATGATGATGAAACGTCCTCTTCATCCAGTTCGTTATTCAGCCTGCTGTTCTCGGCCTTGTAATACTCGACCAGTTCAGTGTAGTGGTTGACTGCCTTTCGCATCCGAATGTTTTCCTTTTTAAGGGATACATTTTCAAGTTCAAGTTCCTCGTTACGCTTCACCAACGAGGGAACCAAGTCAGCGTCCACCGCCTCAGTCCTCTTAATCATGTAGAGCAGGTTTTGCTTTGCCTGACAAACGGCCGCATACTCATTTTTCTATTATTTCAACTTCAGTTCCGCCACGTCCTTTCCTATCTTCTGCATGTCACTCTCAACCTCTCCATCTCTTCAGCTTTTCTGGCGTCCCTCGCCAATAACTCCTGTTCAACCTGATCGAACACATGCATTTCATATGCACTGTGAAGTACGATGATGAGTTCTGCTGTCGTCAGGGATGCGTAATCGGGTCCGGATGAATGGGAGTTGGCCATGTGGGTTTTAGGGAGAGTGTTAGAACTGAAAGGTTGTTTCGGATGGTCTGGGGTGGAAGACAGGGGTGGAGGGCAGATATAGTGGACAAGAAGCCAAAAGGTTATTGAGAGTCTGGTTATGGAGGGAAAGTCTATTCATTCATGCATGTACTATGCTCTATTTAATGGTTTGGAAGTTGAAAGGTTATGTATGCAAAGTGTCTGTTGAGACAATGTGTTCAGTTGGTACTTTCTCCAGGCACCCTTTCACTTTAATTCTCAATCCAAATTCAAAAATGAAAAAAATAAAGTTCAAAAAATTGTGATCAAAATAAATCGTACTTAAAGAGAGGGCATTTTGTTTCTTTTAATAATATTATTTGGCACAATAGTATTAACTATTAGCTTTAGTTTAATTATTATTTTATTATAAGTATTTTAATTATTTGGCATATTAGTACTATTTATTGGCTTTAGTATAATTATTATTTTATTATAACTATTTTAATTATTTAGGATAATAATACTAATTATTAGGTTTAGTATGTCTATTATTTTATTATTACTATTTTAATTACTATTGTACCCCACGAACTTACAGCCCAACCCTATCAGTACACCACTCATACCCTACAACCTTACAGTTAAGACACACTACACACCACTTGGACCCTACAACTAGGGCTGAGCAGCGGGTCGGATTTACTCGTTTACTCCGATTATCCAATCCAAGGTTAAAAAGATAGAAACATGCAATCCACACCCACGTTAATAAAAAAATATGGCATAGCTACCTTGCTATTGTTGTCATTTTATTTTAAATTTAAATGTATTGTTAAAATGGATTTGATTTATATTTCTATTGATTATGTGTGTTATTAAACACTAGTAAGTACTATGTTATGATCGCCGGATGAAATTTGATCGGATCGGATTATTTTTTGCGCGAAAAACTATCAGTACACCACTCATACTCCTACAACCTTACAACTAAGACACGTTACACACCACTTGGACCCTACAACCTATGGGGCCGATGTACCTGATGGCACATGGATGTACTCCACAACCTTATTATTATTACAATGATTCGTACACCACGAACTTACAGCCCAACACTATCAGTACACCACTCATACCCCTACAACCTTACAGCTAAGACACGTTACACACCACTTGGACCTTACAACCTATGGGGTCGATGTACCTGATGGCACATGGATATACCCCACAACCTTATTATTGTTACGATGGTTCATACCCCACGAACTTACAGCCCAACACTATCAGTACACCACTCATACCCCTACAACCTTACAGTTAAGACACGTTACACACCACTTGGACCCTACAACCTATGGGGTCGATGTACCTGATGGCACATGGATGTCCCCCACAACCTTATTATTGTTACGATGGTTCGTACCCCACGAACTTACAGCCCAACACTATCAGTACACCACTCATACCCCTACAACCTTACAGTTAAGACACGTTACACACCACTTGAACAAGGTATACCTTTTATCCACAAACTAGCTAGTTGAAAAAAGTCAATTAACAGTGTGATTTTGTTTTGATTTTTTTTTTCATCTGTAGATATTTGTGCCTATAAATGAAAGCAACATGCACTGGTTTTTCCTTGTCGTTGATCTGAAAGAGGAACAATTGATCTGGCTAGATTCAAAACCATGCAAGTCGAGCTCGAGGTGGAGGGAACTAAGCATCATGAAATTGGTGAGCTCTGTTAACATTATACAATTTTGTTTGATTGACTATAATTGACCTGTTTATGACATATCTACAGATAACTAATTATATTATAACAAAAAAATAGTTAATCTGTTTATGACACAAAACTTAAATAATAGCAAATCCTCTTAACGACTTGAGGAGATCCTAAAGGATGATTAGAGTGGATATAACTGCTCCATATGCATATACTAACGTTTGATTTGACTCAGGCAATATTTATTGAGAAGATGCTAAAAGATGATTCATTTTATGAGTCACAACAGACTGTAAGACCATTGGTGGCAAATTACAAGATCAGGGTGCCTTCTGACATTGGGGAACAGCGACATACTTCGTATGCTATTTATGTGTTATAAAAAAGTTAATTACAAATACATGATGTGATTCTCGTTACATAATTATCCTGTTTAATTGATTTTTTAATGACTTGTTAGCAATGATTGCGGGGTTTAGGTTTGTCAATGGATGCTTGACTGCATGCTATCTACCAATTATAAGATCCATGTAAGTAGTTTTGATAACTTATTTTATTATCAAGTTGTGTACATTTTATGAAGAAATAAAATTTCTAATTGTGAGTGCCTGTACTGGTGAATGATGTTACAAGAATGCGTATTGCACTTGATTTGGTATTAAAACCATATAATTCATTGAGAGATTTGGTCATCCAGCAAGCATTTGACAACTAGAAAATGCTGGAAGATAGGAAGAGAAATCTAGTCAGGAAATAGATTGCAAATATGTGGGGCTTTTTAAGGGGATGGCGTCATATACTAAAGCTTTACATACTATTTTATTTTTGGGTATTTTGCTGGACAAGTTGTTGCTGTTAGACAGACTGTTACTTATGACATTTAATATGTATAACTTGTTACTTGGATATGTTGGTTAATGATGATGTTTTATTAATTTTTCCATCTTTATTGAGTATAGACACAAGTGTGTTAACTCTTGAGTATATACTAAAGTAGTTAGTTAAAGCAGAATCTTTTCCGACGGTTTCTAACAATGCAGAACAAAAATTGATGTAATATTTCGTACCCTACTAACAGGAAATTGGATGATTAGGGTGAAACCCTTAGACACAGGGTGAATGTTGGCCAATGTAGTGCTTTTAGTGATGAAAACAGAAGGCTTCAGTATGTATTTGTTTTCATTTACCGTTTAAAACATGATATGTGATTAACCAAACTATCTCAAATACATCCTTGCATTAATATTTTCATCATCTAAAATTGTTAGTTGATTTAATAGATTACATTATTTTAGAATAGTTTAGATATGACTTGTAATTTTTTCGTTAATTGCATACCAATATTTTCTTCTTGAAGTTTTCACCCACTCAATAGTATGTGAACCGAACATAGTGGTGAGACTACCTAGCTAATCAAAAAACAAATTGTAGAGGAAGTACCTAGCTAATCAGAAAACAAACATTTGCATTTCAATTTTTACACAAGTTTGAAGTTATGATATACAGGCATGGCCTTTAACATTCAGGGTCTGTACCAGACCTTACATTCCATGTTTACATGATCAAAGAATTTAAATGATATCTGTGACAGGTTCGAGGGTCAGGAAACAACATGTTTACATCACACTACCACTCTATAATTTATTTTCTGGATTTGGGTTAGCCCAATATGCTATAGGATTCCATTGACCTCTCTATTGAGTTGCAGTTCTGTCATGAACTAATGGTTCAGAGATAGAAGAAGCATTTGCTATGAACTCCAAAAGTGTCCTATTTTCCTTTATAAGATCAACTAGTCCCAATTCCACTGGTTGGATAAAACATAGCCGCTATTTGAATGGCCGTGATTTGTAGTTCTCTAGGACCAGACCAACAAAATATGATGGCACATCAATCTGCAAACATAATTGTATCGTTTTCTGTTAGTTTTATAATACACCCCCATCACGGTTCTATTTTCTTCCAGTACAGATGCAACAATTCCTTCTTCTAATACGACACTGCAAAAGAAGGAAGGGTTTAATATAAAATATTCATTTAAATTCAAATTCATATAATGAGAAATTCTTTTTAGCAAGAGTTTGTTGTTTCCAAAACAAAATAACTGCCCTAAGGTTATGGTTCAGAAGACTCTAAAATTTATCACATATCCTGTGAGTGAAATGGCCAGTGTGAAAACTTGGTGTTTTTTCCATTCCTTATAAAGAGCATAGTCAAAGAATTGTTGAGCATCAATTTCATCAACACAATCTTCAACAACAACTTAAGAGGCAGAGGAGTTCATATAACAAAAAATGTCACTCTTGTTGTATAGGGACTTTGTTTGTGGTGATCCTAGTTCAATTTTCCTAAAAATAGATCATGGAAAGGAAGAAATATCACACATTTAAGCCTGTCTTATTGTAGAAAAAACATACTCAGGAAAATATAACTATAAATTGGGAATTCATACTTTAGAATAAGTATTCCACAAAGACTATAACTATATATCTCTCTTCCACATTCTTGTACAAATTCAACCTATATATTAATATAGCTTAATTTGCAAAAAAAAATTAGTAAGTACTCTTCTTTCTTAAAACCAGTTGAAACTTTAGTGTAATCAAACATGAATTTTATTCTCTTAAACCTCAACATGATCCGCATGAGTGTAAATTGCTTCGATATATAAACAGACCCATCACATATAATAACAATTAGAGTATGCAGCATGCAGAGCATAAATCACATTATTCATCTGATTTTAATTTAAACAAGAAGTCACCATTTAATTCTTATGCAAAGTTGAGTGTATTAAAAAAATGAGACTCTAAAAAAATAGCGAAGGGAAAGAAGAGACCCGATTTTGTCCACCCAAAACGCCAGCGACAATAGTTATGGAAGGATCTTGGATGATGTGAGGAAGTGTTTCAGAGCTATTCCTACAAAGCCGGTAGCAGAGAACCAAAACCGAGCGACTGAGTAAGTGATTGGAATAAAAATGGAAATGAAGACAAGGGAAAAGGTAGTTACCTCACAACGACTCCAAACGGCTAAACAAATTGTAGAGATAGGAGATCTCGATGATATTGGAAGGTACTGATGGTTTGAGAGTTAGAAGAGAAAAGTCTGAGTCTGTAACAGAGCCGCGCAATATCTAATGGAGTCTGTGATGACGAGACTTTGACAGGCGCGGTGATGTTCTTGGCCACAGAGCATAGGGAACGACAGAGAGACCAAAGAAGAAGAACCACACGATGAAATTCAGAGAAAATAAAAGAGGGGAAGCTCCAACAGAGTCAGACGGAGGCACTTCAAAGTCACGATTTGGAGGCTGTGGTGGGGTCTTTGTGAGGGAAATTAGAAGAGGGAAGGCTCGAGGGTTTCCATAACCTCCTCAATGCTTCAGAAATGTGAAAGTTTAAGAAGAGGAAAGGTTGAGGTTTTCATTACATGATAAAGAAATTTTAGAAGATGAAATGATAAAGAAAAAAGAAGGGGTTAACTTGTAATTTTAAAAAGTTAGAATTATTAAAATATATAAAATATTATGTGTATATATGTTCCACGTGTCTGTTAATGAAATGGACAGCATGTTAAGGGTTCCAAAACCCCTTATTTCTGAATGGTTCAGTAGAAACACTCAAAATAATAAGGGTCGTCAAGGATAGTGATTGTCTCGTTAATGATGGAAACCCCTTACACAGTGGCGCCAATGTTTCCTTTACTTATACCAGTGGGGGTGAAATTCCACTTTTCGTTTCCTCTTTGCAATGCGATTAACAAACCTTGGATTTTCACTTTGCATTAACATATGGTGATGGTAAGATAACAATAATACTATATAGCTCCTCTATCATGGTATGTGCTTACAGTACCTTACATGTGAAATAACATTGAGAATAACTTGTTTTTCTCTGCCTATTTTTATTTCCTTAACACGATGTAAAAATATATATAGATAATGTACAACAAAGAGACACTACTACAAAAAAGGCTATTGTCAGCGATTCCGCTACTGCTATTGTCAGCGGTAGAAGCGCTAACAATAAAGGCGCTGATAATAGCACTAAAAACAACGTCAGCGCTTAAACCGCTAACATTAGCTATGTATTGTCAGCGGTTATGTTGCGGAACCGCTGACAATAGTCAAACAATGTCAGCGGTTGTACTTCGGAACCGCTGATAATAGGCAAACAATGTCAGCGGTTGTAGTGTGTAACCGCTGACAATAGTTAAAAACATTGTCTGCGTTTGTACATGGGAACCGCTGACAATAGTTAGGTTTTTTATAAAATTTCAATTTGTTTAATTTTTTTAAAAACCTGTACACAAGCAACTCAACATTTTACATAACTTGGTAAAAAAATCATATAGTGAAATGTAGATTTTAATGAAATATATTATAAACCAAAAGTAGATTTTACATGAACCGACACATTTTACATAACTCAGATCCCGTTTGTACTTATGACACAGGAATAGAAGAGGAAGCAACAGGTGTTCCTGAGTCCTGCAATTTCTTCTTGATCAAATCCAGGGCCGACGATGAACTCTGCAGATTAGAGGGTTTAAGAGCTGCAGCATCACGACCACCAGTATTAATAGCAGGAGCATTCAGAGTAACCATGCCTGACCCTCTATCAGACAATACATTAGCATTTGGAACTGACATTAAATGATCTTTTGTAACATCATATCCTGTTTCTTTTTCAGTTCAGCTACCTCGTTTGGGATTTGCCAGCAGCTTGTCTAACATAAAATAAGGAAATATGAGAGAATGGCATCATGATTAAAATAAGTAATAATTATACACGTACATTATATAAAATTTTTAAAAAATTACAATTTAATAACTATTTTGGAAAATTACCAAATCTGTCTAATGTTTTGATAATATATTAACTAATTAACCAGTGTTCAAAATGATGTTCTAAAATAAAAAATGTCAATAATAAAAGTGGCCTCATCGCTTTTAACAAAACCTTAAACAAACCAATAAAAGACTACTGCAAGATAGAGGCACAGTGCAAATTAAAAACTGAAATGGTTGCTTGATAGAAAAGTATCTATTTTGTAAATCAGAAATAACTGATGCTGCTTCAGAACATAACTTACACATTACACATGTCAATGTGAGGTAGATGAGTCAGTGAGGTAGATAAGTCAGTAATATATCATTTTTTTGTTCTGTTAATAATTGTCTGATCAAAAGAACAGATTTTTGAGCTTTCTAAATGCCTCCACATATACTATGAAACTCATACTCTGATTTGCACCATTACTGCTAGGTCCATGAATGAATTTCACATCTCTAACACACCCAGATTCAAGATCTTTGGGCATCAATCTTGGACAGTGCACAGGTTGAATAATAAAATATCTAAATTTAATTCTTAATTAACATACATACAAAAAAATTAACAAACTCTAAAACATATTCTAATGAATGATACACGCAGATTTTAATTTTCAATTAAAACTTATATTGAAAGGAGAAACTAAGAAAAATACAAAAACACACATTTAGAAATTATTACACGATTATAAAAAATTATTAAATAATTACATTAGCATGATAATTATTAAAAAATTATTAACAACATACACAAAGAAATACCAAGTCATGATAAAATACAAGAATGTATAGCATCTGACCCTGCCAAAGCAGACAGGAAAATAGCCTGGAAAAATTGAATAATATATGTTAATACATTAAAGACATGCAACAACGTTAAAACATATCATTCTTCATTAACCAGTTCAGCTACCATGAACCTCTCTGAAAAGTTAACCATGAGCCATAGACTAATTTCACATAATAGTATTTCCATTGCAGACAGAATATACCTTTTACACAAATTACCCCATTCATACAATCTGGAGAACCAATTTGAGAGTTAGCCTTGAGTATGGTAGTTAGCAACCCAACTAACTAGTAATTCATTGATTAGAGAAATTACATATTGTTTCCCTTGGCTTCCTTCAACAAACCAGCAATGTTGCGCAATTAATCTTTAAATATAGCTCAACCTGAGGGTATCTTTCACATATATCTTCCATTACCTCTTGAAATTTTTTGACCGTGAGTGTTCCATAATTGTATTTGTCAGCCTTCTTAAAATCGCTGCAATGTCTTCCTAGGAGAACTAAAATCAATTCACAATTAGCAGGAAGAAAGATAACATTTGAATAGAAAAGATTAAGTGATGAAAACTCAGCCCTTTATATTTTTCTATTTCTTCAAAGTTAAATATGGGCCCCCTTAACGAAAAATAGACCAAAGAAACTTCAAAAATCAAAGTCAAATGAAAAATTGGATTGTCGGTACTGATTAGTGTTTGGATAAGAAAGTCACAAGATTAAGTGTGTATAGAGACAATAGGAAACAAGTTAATTAGATACTATTTGGTGGAAATAAAGTATTAGGTACCATGACTTTTCACTGGTTTATCATAGCACAATCACTAAGGGCATACACATTGTTGCACCCCTCAACTCTCAACCATTCTGTCTGTAGCCAGAGCACGTCTGCTACCCTGTTTAAAAGAGAAAATGCCAGGGGAATCGATGTTTAATGACTGTAAACTCTCTTTTTAAAATGATTATTGGAGAAAAACTTGAGAAACATGACGTAGAATGATCATTCAGCACAGACACAATGTATAATTTCTTAATAACATACCTAACATCAACGCATTCTCCTATTTTCTTTAGCAGAAACAACAGTATCCAACTCAGTTTTGGTATCGCTATTTTCTTAATAACATACCCTAACGCCACCATCGACGTTTTCTTTTCTGGCCAGTTATGCAACTCTGCTCCGAAAGATTGTCCTCTCCAAAAGCCCCTCGAAAAATCATGGTTTCGTTGCTTTTGCTCTCGCGTTGGGATTTTGTCACTGCTGGTGCGCGCGAGAGAGAAAGCGGGGATTGGAACAAACTATTACAGCGTTTCCTATAGAAAAACATGAAAACGCTATAACCGAAAACATCCATTATAGCATTTAAAAAAAAACACGGAAATGCTGTAAATCGAGAATAGGGAAACACAGTCATTTACCTCTGTTCTTGTTGAAAGAGAGTCCTTGCTTCGGTGCCATTGCAGATCAAAAAACGAAACAAAACCTTCAAAGCAAGATCTAGAAAAAATAACAGACGGGAGCGAGACCGATCCTGAGAACTACGATCTGATTCGAGGCTGAGCTAGTGAGGGTTCAACGCGCAATGTTAGTCAAAATCCATCACCAACGGAGTGAAGCAAAGGAAGCATTATTCCATGATTCGAAATTTAAAACTGACACTAACATCAATGTATGAGCGAGAGTGAGTGAAAGAAAGAGAAACACACATGGGCGATAGTGAGGGGATGAAGGAGAAATGTTAGAGAGACAATGTGTGTATCTGATAGGAAGATAATTTTTTTTTGACACAACCAATTGAAGTAATTAAGAAATGTGTGGGTTTAGTTGTACTGCATTATGGGCATGCGTGAACTATATTAATATTAAATCAAAAAGCATACCAGCGTGTGGTGTAAGGGTAAAGTCTACAGTTACATTTCAACTAAAGTGTGCGGTTACTACATGGAACCACATAGTTAAGTTAGACTATTGTCAGCGGTTTATACATTGAACCGCTGATAATACTATTGTCAGCGTTTCCTAAAATAACCGCTTACTTTAGTGTATTTTTTGCAACAATGTCTGCGGTTCCGCCCAACCACAGACAATAGTACCGCATCCTTTTGTAATTTCTGTTGTAGTGAGATTTATAAGGTGCAATAAAATTTAGAAGAAATGTTGAAATACATAGTGAAGATATAAAGAAAAAACTAGAGAAGTTATGTATAGAAAAATCTATTAATACGATAGAAAATGAATTATTAACTCTAAATAAAATAAAATTTTAAAATATAAGAACTATAATAATGGGCCTGATATATTTTCACCTTTGCAGAATTGGTAACCAAATCTGTTTATTTTACAAATAAATTTAAACTAGTTCAATAGTAATATAATAAAATGGAATTTAGATAGTTTTAGTGAAAAAAGAATATTAGATCTAACATGGTAAATGACAATGGCAGCAAGTGCCTATATAGCAAAGTGATTTGTTGATAGAGATGAAACAAATGGTATAGTTCATTAAACCGCAGCTTCTTGTGTGTCGCCTGGTAAGTGTAATATTGTGATTGGCTGTGTGGTGGATTGCATGGTTAGAAAGGAATAAATAAATGGTAGAGCTAGGAAGAAAAATCTTGAGCTATACGGAAATGGTAGAGAAGCTTGTGCTTTCTCATGTCTTTGTAGAGATAGATTCTCAAGTAGCCATTCTTCTTGCCTCTTCCGGATCATACTTGGCCCTGCTTTAGGAAACTAAGGTTATCCTTAGAAGAATGATGGGTAATTCATCTGAAACATGTTTTTCCGGAAGCAAATTATTGTGGACTTATTAGCAAATTTTGATCATAGTACTTTTTTTTATGTTTAGTTTAATGTTGCTTTTCTGGTTGAGAGATGATGCTTATGGTATTTCCTAGGATGATTGTTTAATTTGGGTTTTTACCCTATTTTTTCTTTTAAAAAAACTTATTTTTAAAAATATTAAATTGAGAATATTTATTTTCAATTTTGTTAGGAGGCTAGGAAATAATATTTTAAATTATATTAAAAAACTTATGTAATCATGCCAGACTAGAATTACCTTCTAAATTATTATTTTTTGGTTAAAAACCTCTCAAAATATTTAAAACGTTTGGAGAAAACTTTTGCCAATAAAGTTCATCAGTTAAGTAATAAAGTGGTCAACCATTAATTACTTTAATATTGACATGTGTCCTACATATCCCACATCAACCATACTCATCTTTCTTCTCTCTCCTCCCATTTCCTCATGCCCCATCCTAAGCCTCCATTAAATACTACAATAATAATTTAGATTTTTGTAAAGAAGATTAGTAAAACAAGGCCACTAATTCTATTAGAATATTTGTAAATTAAAATGAATGATCTGATCAAATTGATCCTCTTAGAAATTTGATTGTGACACTAAATGTTAATTTTTCATAGTCTATATAGTGGTGGTAATGAACAAAATAATAATCTAAATATTATATATATATATATATCATTGTATAAGAGTGGGGTAACCTATTTGCAATATTGTAGCATATTATAGCGCTTAATCTACATGTACATATAAAAGTTTGTAGAAAGATTAATAAGATTATTCATATTATACAGTCTTCTTAGTAGGTTAGTTATTAGCTATAATATACACATTTATATCAAAAGGGAGTACTCCATGGCCAAGAGCAGTTATATCATACAACAAAAAAAATACTCATGCCTACAAGCTAATTAGTCAAAGTTATGTGATTATAATACATCCTCCTAGTCATTCTCCACTGTGGAATGACCGTTAGATGCTTTGTCATCCTCATCTCCTTGGTCCGCGAAAGGAGCTAGAGGCAGTGGGATGATAGGAAAGAAACACTAGTGCAAAAATTAGATATAACAACTGAATATAATCACGTGTTAAAGTGGATCAGTGATAAAAATATACATAGTGGTATTTTTGAAATTATAAGATGAACGATATAATCAGGGGAAACTATATATCCACGGTTAACATCATAACTGTGATCGTACCCATCAATATATAATCACGGTTGAGGAATCAATCGTGGATATATAGAACCTGAAATATATATCCACGGTTGACTACACAACCGTGACTATATATTTATGGGTACGATCACGGCTCTGATTTTATCTGTGAATATAAGTTGATGTCTATAATCATGGTTGTATTTACAATTGTGGATATATAGTAAATATATCCACAGTTTGAAGTAAACCGTGGATATATATTGATGGGTATGATCACGGTTATGATTTTAACCGTGGATATAGTGTTGGCATTTAACTAGGGGTATTGGTGTAACCATGATGATAGGGATACTACGATCACGGTTCCAATAGGAACCATGAATATATGTTTGATTTAAGTTAGGGTTTTGGAGGTTTTAGGTTATTTCCCCGCGTCCTTGACTTCTTCTTCTTCCTCTCACGCTCTACTTCGTCGTCTTCGCAGTGGTTGAGTGCTTCATCTTCATCCCTTTCTCGTTCAGGTAAGTGTTTCCTTTTCTTCCTCTCTTGTTTTCCTTAGGTTGCATTGTGTGTGACATTCTCTTCCTCTGTTTTGGTTACAGAGCACAGCGTCGTGCCCTCTTCTCTGTTCAGTGTCGTTCCCCATCTTCGTGGTTTATTCATTCAGGTAGGTGGCTTCTTCCCTAAACCCCCATTATAAATTACGTGCCTTTTGCTGCTGAACCGATTGTCTGCGTAACCCCATTGTCATTGTACTTTTTTGTGGCCATGTTCCCTATTCCCTGAACCCTCATTGTCATTATGTTTTTTTTGTGGCCATGTTCCCTGTTCCCTGAACCCCCACTGAATCAGAATCTCCCCTGTCTTTGTTACTTCTTGTCTTGTAATAGGAGTGAAGTTGTATAGCAAAAGTGTGTTTAGGTCTGACCATTATCAAGACTGGACAATGAGGGACCAGAAAGAGAACTCCATAATGAACTTCAAATTAGTGGCCTGCCTGTGTATATTGTTTGTAGGTTTGGTTTTCACTTTGATTTTTGGTAATTAAATTACATTTTATATTTACCATACTCAGTTTTTACTTCTAAATAAAATAAAAATAATGAATATAAGATAACTTTTGAGATCTGTTTGAGTTCTTAATATAAACTTTGAGATAAAGTAAATAGATGTTTAAATTGTAAAAAGTAAAAAAGGGTGGTGTATATATATGAGATTGATTAAAAATTATTATAAAAATAATTAAGCATTTATAAGTGAGATGCACCACTAAAGATAGTCTTAGGTTTTGAAATTATTGGATTAATTTTAATATAAATAGTGATTTCATAATTATTTATTGTTTTTTTAATAAATAATCACCTGCCTAAAAGAAATTATAATTTTTTTTGGGCAAATGTATAGATTAATAATTTAGAAGAGCAAGCTTTCAAACTGATTTTTGAAAATTATTTGTCAACAGATCAATTTGTAAAAAACAATTGTGACTAAATTATTCTAAATATTTATTTTGCCACTATTTTAATCTTATAATGATTTATTCACTGAATATGCGAGAGATGTAAAATGACATAATTAGATTTAAAAATAAAAAATCAATCTAAAATATTTACCAAATTGAGGTCAAATACAAATAAGAAAGTAAATGTATAAATAAACTTTCAACAAATTGAAGTTGTTAATGCTAACCTAGTTAATGAAAGTTCATGTGATCTTATAATCCATAATTCATAATCCATGATCCAAACTTTAAAAGTCTTATAATCCAATACGATAATCCATAATTCATAATCCATAATCCATAAATCCATACTTCTACTTCAAAATAACACAAATTAAAAACATCATAATAATTACTAAATAAAAGTCCAAACTTTAAAAGTCTTATAATCCAATACCATAATCCATAATCCAACACCATACTTCTACTTCAAAATAACACATTTTTAGGTATTATTTGTAATCAAAATTTACATTTCACTTATATAATGTTATTTCTGTTGATCTTGGTTGCTCGTATATAGTGTTATTTTTGTTGTTGTATGTGTGTGGTTGTCATTCTTGCGAACTCGTAGGCTCGTAATAGTTAACTAGTAACTAGTATGAAAGTTGTTGTACATGAGTGAACTGTAGTTCCCCGTTTGAGATTCGAAACAAATGGTTATTAAATTAATTAATTTCATCATTTGTGTTGAATCTTGAATTATCCATTTGGACAGTTTGGGATGAACAATTGTTTTTTATACCTCATTAGTATGTACAAGTTAGGAGTTATTTTAAAATTTGATAAAGTTTCGGTAACTTGCATTTTGTGTTATTCTCTGGGTGCATATTTAGTTGTGGTTGAATTTGATTTGACCACTCTCATTTTATATACTTAGAGACCAATGTAAAATGCTGCCGAAATTTGATCAAATTTTAAAATAACTCCTAACCTGTATATATCAATGACGTATAACAACAATTGTCATCCTGAATAGGTATAGGACCACCACCTTTGTAAGAAAAGTGAGATTGATTATAACACCTTGTAAACAGTTGGTATGGATCGAAGTTGGATAACTGCATCACGCATAAGTCTAGAGTACGAGGGTGGAGTTGAATCATTTATAGAATTTGAAGCGAGGAATGTTGAGGAGGTGAATGGAAGGTATTTTTGCCCTTGTGTTAAATGTTTGAACCTGCGTCGGCTAGACTTGGAAGAGGTGCGAGAACATCTATTGTGTAATGGATTTCTTTGTAGTTATACCCGTTGGATATGACACAGTGAAGATGTGGTGGTCCCAAGTTCTGGCTCTCAAACTGAAAATCGAAGCTCGATGCATGACATCGATGTCGACATGGATGACCAACTTGAGGATATGATCCGTGATGTGGGTGAGAAGGTTCTAAGAAAGCTCATGTATATATGACTCTGTGTGAGGATCATGAGAAGCCGTTGTATCCAAACTGCGTCAATTTCATGAGATTATCAGCAGATTTGTGGTTGTTTATTTGAAAGCCATAAACGGATGGACGGATAAAAGTTTCACTGACTTACTGAAGTTGTTGAAAGAAATGCTCCCAGCTGGAAACTTCTTGCCGAATCGTAACTATAAGGCCAAAAAGGTGTTGTGTCCTATGGGATTGGAGTATAAGAAAATAATGCATGCCCAAATGATTGTGTATTATTCCGGGGTGAGTATGAAATATTGCATCGATGTCCTAGGTGTGGGGTGTCACGGTATAAGAAGAAAGAGGCTGATTCTGATGAGGTCTGCACTAAAAGATCTCCTGCAAAGGTGTTGTAGAATCTGCCCATAATTTCAAGACTAAAGCGTCTATTTGCCAATGCAGATGATGAAAAACTTATGAGATGGCATGCTGATGAAAGGGTTGTTAACGGACTAGTTAGGCATTCGGCCGATGGATCGCAGTGGAAGAAAATGGATATGATTTTTTTGGATTTTGCCCATGAACCAAGAAATGTTAGGCTTATACTAGCCACAGACGGCATGAACCCGTTTGGGAACCTGAGCACAAACCATAGTTTGTGACCTGTTTTGTTGTTCGTTTACAACTTGCCACCATGGCTATGCATGAAACAAAAATATGTTATGTTATCAATGATGATTTCTGGTCCACGACAACCGAGGAACGACATTGATGTATATCTGACTCCATTAGTTGAAGCCCTCAAAGTGTTATGGGAAGACGGGGTTGATGTGTTTGACGGGTTTGCGAGGCAATCATTCAAATTGTGTGTCATGCTATTTTTCACGATCAATGACTTTCTAGTGTATGTTAACTTATTCGGGTACAGCGTGAAGGGTCATAAAGCTTGTCCTGTATGTGGGGAGGGAACTAGTTCTGTTTGGCTGCACCATGGTAGAAAAATGTTTATCTTTAACATCGAAGGTTTCTTAAAGCGTTCATTTCGTAGGTTAAAGAAGTCGTTCAACGGAGCGCAAGATTTTAAAATGGCTCCTCCACCACTATCAGGTCACCAGACATATGAAAAGGTGAAAGACATCAACATGGTGTTTGGCAAGTGTGAAAGACAATCCACCGCACAGAACCACTGGAAGAAAAAGTTAATATTTTGTGTCCTACCATATTGGAGGGAGATTGATGTAAGACATTGCATTGATGTAATGCATGTGGAGAAAAATGTGTGTGACAGTTTGGTTGGGACACTCTTAAACATACCCGGAAGACTAAAGACTGCCTAAATTCATGTATGGACTTGGAGTTGATGGGTATACATCAGGATTTGCATCCACAATCAAAGGGTAAAAGAACATATTTGCCCCCAACATGTCATACGTTGTCCAAAAAAGAAAAGCAAAGTCTGTGTGAATCGTTACATAGTGTGAAAGTTCCGTCTGGTTATGGCTCCAACATCAATTATTGTGTTTCCATGAAAGATTTGAAGTTAGTTGGGTTGAAGTCTCACGATTGTCATATGTTGATGCAACAGTTTCTACCTATCGCCATTCATGACATTCTTCCAAAAAATATGAGAAATGTCATAACAAGACTGTGTTTGTTTTTCAATGCCATAAGTTGCAAAGTAATCATCCCCGACGAATTGGATGTGTTGGAACAGGAAACATCACTTATACTATGTCAGCTTGAAATGCATTTCCCACCTTCTTTTTTTGACATAATGGTTCACTTAATCATCCATTTAGTGAGAAAGGTCTAGTTGTGTGGTCTAGTGTTCCTACGGTGGATGTATCCCGTTGAGCGATATATAAAGATATTGAAAGGGTATATAAAGAATCAACATCGTCCTGAAGCTTCAATTGTGGAAAGGTATATTGCAGAGGAAGCTATTGAGTTTTGCACTGATTATATGTCACATGCTGAAAGCATTGGTATTCCGAAGACTCGTCATGATGGGCGATTGGATGGGAAAGGTACGATTGGTAAAAAATGAAGAGCATGCCACATGATGATGTCCTCCAAGCGCACTTGTATATTTTGAACAACACGGATGACGTGCAACCGTATCTAACCACTCACAAAGAGCTAGTCAAGAGAAACAACCCTAGAATGACTGAAAAGTAATGTTGAATGAACACAACAAGACATTCATGCAGTGGTTCCAAATGACCGTTACATCTGCTTCTGTGACATTACATCGACTGCCACAGGGACTGAACTTTAATGTCTTCACATTTTATGGGTATCACATAAATAACTATTCATTTTATACAAGAACACAGGATGAGAAGAGTACAGATCCAAATAGTGGAGTTATGGTTGTAGCTCAGTCAATGCATTTCTCAACTTCAAAGGACAACAACCCTGTCATGGTCGACCAGTGTTACTTTGGTGTGATTAAAGATATATGGGAAGTCGATTACGGTCCTTTCACTGTTCCTGTGTTTAAATGCAAATGGGTTGACAATAAAAACGGTGTTAAAACTAATGATTTTGGATTTACATTGGTGGACCTCAACAGGATAGGTTATAAGGAGGAACCATTCATTATGGCAACGCAAGTGAAGCAAGTTTTTTGTTATTGACCCAGCTGACAAAAGGTGGTCAATTACGGTAGACACAACATTGGAGACCCCAGCCTTGATGTTATGGAAATTTCATCCACCACAACATGTATTCCGTCATCTGTCGTGGAACATAACATAGATGATGTAGTTGCAAGTCGTCATGACCACCATGAAGGCTTGTGGGAAAATATACCATCTTCATAGGGTATGAATAATTGTATTGAATGTTATTTTAATGAATCATTGTATTAAATGTTATATTAATTATTCATTGTATTAATCATGTTACAAGTACTATGTATTGACATTTTGTTTTTCCTTGTTTGGACAGATACTCATGGCTGACCAGGATGATCCTGCTAGGTCTGACTCACAGGCCACAGGTTCCTCTACTCGGAAGAGTAGAGGTGTTACCCGGATGCAGGATGTTGCACTTAGGTGTCATCGAGGAGAGAGGTTACGTGTTGACGTCGATGTCAACACTGGTAGATTTGGTGGACCACATGGCTCAAAGTTCAATAGTTACTTAGGAGTCGTGGCACGTACGAAGGTGCCCATTATTATCCCTGACTGGGATAATGTCAAAGAGGTCCTGAAGAACCATATCTGGAGTGATATTCTGGTAAGTTAAATATGTTATATTAGTTATGTTATATTAATTATTTTAATGTATTATTTCATGTAATTCATATACTGAGTATTTCCCCCTTGTAGGACTCTTGGGATATACTAGCACGTGACATACTGAGGAGGAAGATCCTCAGTATTATTACTGAGAGATGGAGGTCATTCAAGTCCTCACTCACCAGGAGGTATGTAAGGACTTTAAATTCTTAATCAACAGTTTACCTATTGTATTCTCAAGTTTTACTTCACCTTATTTTAACTGTGAATTGTAGGTATATATTTGAGGAGGAGCGAGGACAATTTCCCGGAGAGAAATATACCTTCATTGATCGGGAGATTTGGGGTGCCTTCGTTGCATCTAGGCATACCAACCAATGGAAGGTACGTTGGTATTTAGCATGATTAAATCATTTATAATTTAAACGTAACTCTAACACATTTTCTTTCTTGTTATAGGACATACGAGAGAAGGCACAACGCATCAGGAAGCTGAATGACTGCCCCCACAGATTGTCGTGTGGGGTTACCGACTATTGGAGGAGCACATGGCCCAGGAGAAGGGCAGTCAGTGTCAGGCTAGCCAACCTAACACCGGTGTTGTGGATCCCCCTTCCCCACCTACACGCTATGAGAAATGGAAGCGAGCCAGGGTCAGGAAGAGTGGGGAATACACTTCCTCACACGCTCAGGAGGTCGCCTCACGAATAGTAAGTATCAGCCACATAAAGTTTTATGATTTTTGGTTTACATGAAACCTTGAACATTAACTTATTTGGTTTCAGGATTCCTTGGTTGAGCAATCAACCCAAGGCTCTTTCGTAGCCCATGGTAGGCAAGACATCTTGACCACCGCCATCAGCAGGCCAGAGCACCCAGGGAGGGTGCGTGTTATTGGTCGAGGTCACGGTAAGTTGGAAATGACACTATCCTTTGATTTTGTTTTCTATTAATCAATTGTAGTTAATCATTCATATTTCACAGGCCTCCAAAGCTATTATGGTACTCTTAACCCTGCGCCCTCTGTTGAGCAGTTAGTGGAGCAGAAGGTTGAGTCGAGGGTGGTTGTTGTAAAGGCTGAGTATCAGGAGGAGATTACAAAGCTGCAGCAAGAGATGGCCCGATTCAAGGAGGAGATGAAGGCCTCACTCGGCCATCACCAGGAGCCTACTGCCCCAGTTGTCGACCCACAAGTTGGATTCCTTATAGTATTTAACTTGAAGTTGTTTGTAATTTGTTTCTTTCATTGTTGGATAACTTCTGCTTGATGTGTAAATATGTAGGTACGGAGGGTTAGCACTAAAGGTTCGTGCACTGCACCTGACCCTGACGATGATGGGGTCAAGGCTGTGGATACCCATCAATGTGACCTGTTCATTAATGGGTCGGAGGAGCCAGTTGCCACTGGTATGGTCGACAACTTAGGCCCTGTGGTTTACCATCAGTCATTACCTGATGGTATGTGCAGGGTCTCTGTTGTGCTCGTCCTCGAGGAGGATGTTGTTGTGCCAGTGGCAACTCCAGAGGTGAAGACCGTCGGTCAGGCGGTGGGACACTTTCTTATGTGGCCCAACAGACTCCTGTCGGTTGCTCATACGCAAGTATAAACCTGAAACACTAACAGATTTTGTTATATTGTCAATTATGGTACAAATTGTAATGGTTTTAATTGTTCAACAGGAAGTAGGACCAGCATTGAAGAAGCCAGACCCCGTCGACAATCTGATCCAGATGCTATGGCAGGTCGGGCCTGAGCTAGGAGAGGACGCTCTTCAGGTCCCATGGCAACCACTGGTGTTCGTCCGTCCAAGTTCACTACCGGTTTACATTACACAGAGTGACTTGTGTGAGATTATGATGGGGTCGACGATGCTAAACATATCCATCATTCAGCTGTGGGAGCTGTAAGTATATCATTTTATGTCCAATTATTTCATTATACAAGTTATTTGTCGCTAACCATGTCTAAACTTGTTTAGGTTTCTGCATAAAATCTGTATGGACTTAGGTTTCGATAAAACTTATGGTTTCATAGAGCCCTCTTTCATACAGATGAAAGGAAACAGCAAGGAGGACACCCAAGCATACATCCGGAATTGGATGTATGAGTCAGGAAGGGTGTATACCCGGCCCCGTATCATAAAGGGTAAGAATCTATTCCATAATTATTGTCCATTAATTTGTGCATTTTGAAGTCTCACTTATCATTGGTAAATGCAACGCTTATTGGACGTTCTTGGTGATCTGTCCCCGGGATTCAATGGCTTTATACTTTGATTCTGTGCACGGGACTGTTCCATAAGACCTCGGGACCATAGTAGACGGGTAAGTTAGTCCATAAAAAATAAGTACAAATTTGATTACATCAATTTTGGTCTTATACGATTCTAACTTATCTTGTGTTTTCTTTTGACGTGGGGTGGTCGTTGGATACAGACGACTACATGGAAGTAAGTCCACCGGAAGAAAACTTGTGTGGGTGCACTCAAAAGTAAGTCAATCGAATTCATTCAATTCTTTATTATATTTTGAAAACTTGAATTCACTTGCTCTATATTTTATGTCCATTGTAGTCTTATAGGCAGGAGGGTAGCTTTGAGTGTGGCTATTACATCATACACACTATGCTGACCATCGTCCAAGAACATTTAGTAGATGGATGGACAGATGTAATTCTCGCTTGCCTAGTTTTCTACCAATTTGATCAAATTCATGTAATAAATAAAACTTTTGTTCTAATTATTTTGTGTATTGTTTGCAGTACTTTCAAGACCGGTCATACTTCCCTAAGACACATATAGATAATGTTAGAATGCAATGGGCCGCATACTTCATTGAAGTGAGGAAAGGACTTAGATAGATATAGGAATTTTATTCTCTTATATATGTATCTAGTGTAGGATTTAGGGTTTAGATTTTATTAGGTTACATTCATCTCAATTGTATATAGTTTTATTTTCTAGGTTGTTATGAATTAATAGCAAATTAATGTTATATATATACATACCATTATTTTCATATATTAGTGTTGGATATACTGGGATATATTGTATATTGTGTTGGCTGTCTAATTACAAGTTTGGGAAATAATAAAATAGAACCTACATTAAAAAAAACCTCAATATTTAATCACGGTTATGGTAATAACCGTGATTATAGACCATCTTTATTCACGGTTGCTACCATAACCGTGATTATAAATAGTCTGTAAATGCATGTTTTATGACCATTTATAATCACGGTTATGGTTGGCAACCGTGATTAAATAGGTTCTTATTTAATCACAGTTACAAACAACCGTGATTAAATAAGATTTACAACCACGGTTGTCAACCGTGATTAAAGTACCTCATCTACTATCACGACTGCAACAACCACGGTTCATTAATCGTGATTAAAGGCCAATTTTAACCGTGATTATATCCACTAGTGAAAGGAAAAAAATCCAACACCAACCTAGCCCTGAATATGATGGTAAGGACCTCTAAGGGGTTAGGTACCCCTAGTATAGCTCGAGATAATCGTAAGGTAACAATTTCGTAGTACACATGCACATGACTCATCCAGTGGTGTTGCCTAGGTCTTATTCTAATATCAACAATATAAGGTTGACCATTATCATCCATAATGACTATTTGCTCAGTTTGTATCTAATTTTATCATAAAACATAAAGGAAAATGGTGAAAAACAAAAAATACCAATATCGTACAAGGCATGCAAAAATAATAGACTTTCACAAAATTATAAGTTCTACTTGTAAATTTCTCTAAACATGACATTTACATCATTGAACATGAATGCATGCATGATTGACAATTCTTATTCTAGTTCTTGTCTCATTCCATAATTTAGTTGAGGTCTAAAGCTTCTCATACCATATTATACCACAATGTTTTATTAGTTATTGTATTGGTGATGATGTAATGCATACGGACCCAAATTTTCTTTTATTAGGAGCAGTCAGGAGTTGACACTGTTTCGTAATAAAATAACAATTGTCCATATGACAAAATGAATAGCTCCACAAACCTTAATATGCACTTAGGGCCTAGTCAGATTAGCAAGAGTTTCCTGTGAATTTATCCGACATTGAGAAGCGACCCTAGGTCTCCCAGGCCTCCCTTCACACCATTTCTTCCCAAGGTTCATTATTGAACCATCACTAATTCATTCCTCGAATTTTCATATATCTTTTATTTATGATACGATGTATGTCATATATCATAAATTTAAATTAGTTCAAGCTTTTAAATATTTAATTTTTTATTCTTCATAAGGACTACCAAAATTTTGGCAAAGTTTCTCCAATAAATTGGATATTTTCAAATTTTGACTTTAACTTGTTACATTTAAAAAATTCTCAAATAGTATAATATATCAACATTAAATGTATGTTTTTTATTTGGGCATCAAAACTTTTTAAAATATTATTCCCTCACTTAAAAGCATCTTAACCATTTAGAATGATTACATATTTCCTTTTTCACAACATAACGTACCTCATAAATATATATCCATATTATAAGGAAGTATAAATAATATACATATGACATTTAAATATGAATAATAAGATTATAAATAATTTAATAAATAAAGGCATCACTTACTAAATATTAAATAACGGAAGCAAAATAGCAACAAATATAAATATTGAAAGGGTTCGAGAGTCTTTTATATCATTTCACATGTCTTGCTGAGTAATTTCCTATCTCAATCTCCTTTTACCTTATGAACTTACTTCAAGTCGGGTTGTAAGTTTTCCGTTTAAGCTAACTAGTACATACATATATAGGTTCTCTATGTTAGCATTTTAAATTATATATTTATTCATTTATAAATTTTACACAACATTTTATCTCGTGCTCAAATTTGAAGAATATCGACGATGACAACAACAACAACAACAACAACAACAATAATAACAAAACTTAAATAAATAATTAAAATATAAGAATAATATATAAATAGAAAATAACATAAAGAAATAAAAATTTAAATGATAAATAAACAGAGTAAATAAAATAAAAAAACTGAAATAAAAAAAATAAAATAAATAGATAAATAAATATATAATAGTAAAAAAATAATAAATAAACAAATAAATAATCAATAAATAAAAAAATATATATAACAGTAAATAAAAAATAATTAATAAGTAAACAAATAAATAATAATTAACAAACAATAAATAACATAATTAAGTAAATGAATAAATAACAAATACATATATTAATAAATAACTAAAATCAAGATAAAAAATAAACGTGATTAACGCAAGAAAAGTTTTATATATATATATATATATATATATATATATGAAAGTTAATCTTTGTGTGTAAACTAAACCTATCTTGCCAACAAGAAAATTTAACACGAGAATTGAAAAAGAAAATGAAGGAGATAAGTTTACCTGCTGAAGGTAAGGAATAAAGCGTGAAGAAAATGAAGAAACGGGTATGGAAGGACACACATATAGAGAGAGAGAAGAGAGAAAGAGAGAATCTCATTTTCCTTTTAAATTTTAATAAAAAATTTGATATTATCTTAAATATATAATAAAATATTTAGTTTTTGTTATAGAATAAACTAAAATTATAAGAGTATGAGAAGAAGATTTAGAAGAAGAACTTGAAAGTAAGAGAGATTATGAGTGAAAGAAGAAGTTATATGTATTAATGAATGGGGGGTATTTATAGGAGGCGAGAGGGGGACATTTATAAATATCAAAACTTTAGGGGGGACATCCACAATTATTCATAATACTCCCCCTTGGATGTCCATATTTAGAATGTGCCTCGTTAAAACCTTACTAGGAAAAATCCAGTGGGATAAAAACCTAGTGAAGGAAAAAGAGTACAACATTCTTTACAAAGCATATTCATGAAAAATAATTAAATTACAAATATTTAATTCTCTCCCTCATCAGAACACTTATGTAAACGTCGAAGACCAATCTTCTGTACTAGTTGCTCGAAGACTTTGGTGGGTAATGATTTTGTAAAAATATCTGCCAAGTTTTCACATGATCGTACTTGTTGGGCATTTATTTCACCATTCTTTATAAGATCATGAGTAAAGAAAAATTTTGGTGAAATATGTTTTGTCCTATCTCCTTTAATATAACCTTCCTTTAACTGGGAGATACAAGCTGCATTATCTTCACATAAGATTGTTGGTGGTAATCTTCCAACATGCAAGCCACAAGTTTCTTGAATATGTTGAATCATAGACCTCAACCAAACACATTCTCGACTTGTTTCATGTAATGCCAGAATTTTAGCATGATTAGATGATGTTGCTGTAATCGTTTGCTTTATGGATCTCCATGAAATTGTTGTACCACCACATGTGAACAAATATCCTGTTTGTGATCGACCATTATGAGGATCAGACAAATACCCCGCATCTGCATAACCAATTAGGTTTGCCTTAGATACGTATGGGAAAAATAAATCCATGTCCATTGTACCTCTAAGGTATCGGAGTATGTGTTTAATTCCATTCCAATGCCTTTTTGTGGGTAAAGAACTATGTCTTGCTAACAAATTGACAGCAAATGATATATCAGGTCGTGTATGACTAGCAAGATACATCAGTGCACCAATTGCACTGAGATATGGTACTTTAGGACCAAGTCGTTCTTCGTTTTTCTCTTGAGGTCGAAAAGGATCTTTGCTTACTTCGAGTGACCTTACAACCATTGGACTGCTCAATGGGTGTGATTTGTCCATATAGAATCGCTTTAGCACCTTTTCAGTATAAGTCTTCTGGTGCATTAAGATTCCTTCCTTTAAATATTCTAATTGTAATCCGAGACAAAACTTTGTTTTTTCCAAGTCTTTCATCTCGAATTCCTTTTTTAAGCAATTTACAGCCTTTGAGAGCTCTTCAGGAGTCCCAATGATATTTAAATCATCCACATAAATTGCAATTATAACAAACTCTTTTCCCAATCTTTTCATAAAAACACATGGACAAATCGGGTCATTTTTATATCCTTCTTTCAACAGATATTCACTGAGGCAATTATATCACATACGTCCAGATTGTTTCAGTCCGTAAAGAGATTTATTCAATTTAATTGAATAATTTTCTCGAGGATTTGTCTTGTATGCTTCAGGTAAATTAAATCCTTCAGGGAGTTTCATATATATGTCATTTTTAAGTGATCCATATAAATATGCTGCAACAACATCCATAAGGCGTAAGTCAAGCCTTTCACGGATTGCCAAACTTATCAAGTATCGAAAAGTAGTGGCATCCATTACTGGTGAATATGTTTCTTCGAAATCAATACCAGGTCTTTGTGAGAATCCTTGTGCAATAAGTCTTGCTTTGTATCGCACAATTTCACCATTTTCATTTCTTTTTCTTGTAAAGACCCATTTGTACCCAACTGGTTTTATACCTTTGGGTGTTTGGACTACCGGCCCAAAAAATTTACGTTTTGCAAGTGAGTTTAACTCTTCTTGCATTGCATCTTTCCATTTTGGCCAATCATTTTTTTGTGCACATTCTTTAACTGATTTTGGCTCATAATCTTTATTATCATTTATGATATCAAGAGCTACTTTGAATGCAAAAATTTCATCAACATCGACTTCAGGTCGATTCCATTGTATACCATCCATGACATAATTTATCGAGATCTCTTTGTTTGTATCAATTTCAGGTACCTTAGTTTCTTCTGGATTTGAAACTTTGATTATGTCAGGAGACTCTACTGGAGTCTTTATATCCTCGATTCGACCATCCTCTTTATTTACTTTTCTTTTCTGAGGATTTTTATCTTTAGAACCAACAGGTCTGCCACGTTTTATTTTGGCTTCAGACTTATTTGTAAATTTAGATTGTCCTTCAGGGATATCAATCTTTATTGGAGTATTAACAGCTGGTATATGTGACTTAGTTACTCTTTTTAGATCAGCAAATGCATTAGGTAATTGGTTTGCTAAATTTTGCAAACTAATTATTTTCTGAACTTTTAGTTCAGATTGCTTTGTTCGAGGATCAAGATGTGATAGAGACATCTCATTCCTGCTAATCCTTTTGTCCAACTGTTTATTTTCTCCCCCTAATGGTGGGAAAACAGATTCATCAAAATGACAATCAGCAAAACGAGCTGTAAATAAATCACCTGTTAAAGGTTCAAGATATTTTATTATGGATGGACTTTCATATCCAACATATATTCCCGACCTTCTTTGAGGTCCCATCTTAGTACGTTGTGGAGGAGAGATAGGAACATATACTGCACTTCCAAAGATTCTTAGATGAGAAATATTTGGTTCTTTACCATGAACCAATTGTAAAGGGGAATATTCATGATTACTTGTAGGCCTGATGCGAATCAGTGCTGCCGCATGCAAGATTGCATGTCCCCAAGTTGAAATTGGGAGTTTTGATTTCATTAATAATGGTCTTGCTATCAATTTCAAACGTTTAATCAATGATTCAGCAAGTCCATTTTGTGTATGAACATGTGCTACAGGATGTTCAATATCAATTCCAATGGACATACAATAATCATTAAATGATTGAGATGTGAATTCACTGGCGTTATCAAGGCGTATTTTCTTAATTGGATAATCAGGAAAATGAGCTCTTAAACGAATTAATTGAGCTAGTAATCTCGCAAACGCCTGGTTGCGAGTTGATAATAAGCAAACATGTGACCATCTAGTTGATGCATCAATTAAAACCATAAAATATCTAAATGGTCCACATGAAGGGTGTATTGGTCCACAAATATCACCTTGTATACGCTCTAAAAATGTGAGTGATTCATTCCCAATTTTCATTGGTGATGGCCGAATGATCAATTTTCCTTGAGAACAAGCAGCACATGAGAAATTCTTAGTTTGCATAATTTGTCTGCTGGACAAACAATGACCATTTGAATTCTCAACTATTTTTCGCATCATAATTGATCCTGGATGGCCTAGTCGTTCATGCCAGATAACAAAGTCATTCTTATTTGTAAACTTCTGGTTTACAATAACATTTGTTTCAACTGTACTAATAGAAGTATAGTACAAACTGGAGGATAGTGAAGGTAATTTTTCCAATATGCATTTCTTATCAGAAATTAGTTTTGTGATGTAAAGATATTCATCATTTCCTTCATTTGTGGTCTCAATATGATATCCATTTCTGCAGATATCCTTAAAACTCAACAAATTTCTTTGAGACTTCTTAGAATATAATGCACTTTCAATGTTCAATTTTGTTCCTCCAGGTAACAAAATACTGGCTCTGCCGGAGCCTTCAATTATATTTATACTACCAGATATTGTATTAACATTTGCTTCTTGTTTTACTATATGGTAGAAATATTTCTCATTCTTGAGAATAGTATGTGTTGTTGCACTGTCTGCGAGACATATATCTTCATCATTCACATGAGCATTCATTCTTCATTAAATAAATAAAAATAAATCATGAGTAAAATATAATTAACAATAATATTTAACAGAATTTTATTGATAAAGACAAAATTTACAACAAAACAAATTACATGAAACATTAAAAAAAATTTATTTAGGGGCACTCCCTTCTCCAACCGAGTGGTCAATTTCTTCTTCAGGAAGAGTAAGAAAATCATCAACACTAAAATCAGAGAAATCATCATCTATACCAGCAAAATTTGTCTCTATTATTTTTCCTTTATTTTTAAGGGATTTTTGGTATAGATCTACGAGATGCTTTGGTGTGCGATAAACTCGAGACCAGTGTCCCTTGCTACCACAACGATAGCAGATATTTTTAGTTTGTTCGCTATTTTGAGCATCTGTCCCTTTTTTCATATGTTCTTTATTTTTCCATGTGAATGATGATCTCTTATCATTGCGACCATGACCACGGCTATAACCATATCCACGACCAATACCATGTCCCCGAGCATTACCTCGTCCACGACCGCGGCTACGGCCACGACCACGACCATGAGTATTATGATCGTGTGTTGCTACATTCACTTTTGGGAATGGAGCAGTTCCAGTTGGACGAGATTCATGATTTTGCATAAGCAATTCATTATTTTGCTCAGCCACAAGGAGACAAGTAATTAATTCAGAATATTTTGTAAAGCCCTTTTGGCGATATTGCTGCTGCAGGATCAAATTGGATGCATGAAAAGTAGAGAATGTCTTTTCTAACATGTCACTTTCAGTGACTTTTTCTCCACATAATTTCAACCTCGAAGTAATTCTAAACATTGCAGAATTATACTCATTTACGGATTTAAAATCTTGAAAACGTAAATGCATCCATTCATAACGGGCTTTTGGAAGAATTATATCCTTTTGATGGTCGTATCTTTCTTTTAGATTATTCCACAGAACAAGAGGGTCTTTAACTGTTAAGTATTCATTTTTTAACCCTTCATGGATATGGTGGTGTAAAAATATCATGGCTTTAGCTTTATTTTGATCAGATGCATTATTTCCATTTTTAATCGTGTCTCCAAGACCTTTTGCATCTAAATGGATCTCAGCATCTAGTGTCCATGATAGATAATTTTTTCCACTGATGTCAAGAGCCACGAACTCAAGGTTGGTAATATTTGACATAGTTATATCTATGCAAGATATTATAAATAAGTTAGTAATAAAACAAGTTAATAATGATTAAAAAAATTATGTATATATATTATTTTTATTTAATTATAAGAGTAATATTAATTTATCTATTAAAAAAATTAGATAAAGTAACTTAGAAGATAACTAAACATGTTAAAATTAAATTTCATATGAGTGGTCCAGTAATGAAAAATTTAAAATTTTCATGAAATTTTATTTAAGCATTAGTGATTTAGTGGTATGGCAATAACTTACCACGGTATTGACTTGAGTTCAATTCCTTATTAATGCATGTTTTCTTGCTTCTAAAATAATTAATTCTTTTATATAATAAAATATATTATATTTAATTATAAATATGAGTATCAATTATAAGTTTGGAAATTAATCATTTAATAGTATAAGATCAACAATTAACACAATCAATTATATACTATAAGCATCAATGGAATTTAATAACATTTTAATATTATGCTAGTTAAATAAGGTAGCATTAGGTAGCAATGGAAATAAAGTATTAGTGGCTATATTCTAACATGCACTAGGTAGAAATTATAAAAGTAAAAGTAAGCAATGGAATTTAATAACAATTAGTGTAATAATGGTGTATGCATTAGGTAGCAATTATAAAAGTAAAAGAAAGCAATGGAATTTAATAACAATTAGTGTAATAATGATGTAGTAGGTAGTATTCATTAAAGTATATTAAACAAATGAATGATGTTAAGCAAATCAATCATGTAGTAATTGATAGCAAAATGTGAAACACCTAATAATAATGGAACAATAATAATATTATTGAATAATTGTAAATATATATATATATATATATATATATATATATTTAGATTGTTATAGTTCTTCAGGAACTAATAAATATTTTAAGAATTCTTCAAGAATTCTAACTATTAATTTTATACATCCTCAAGGATGTTTATAAATAAGTTCTTCAGGAACTTATATTTTTTTTTTATGATATAGAGATAATATTATACATCCTTCGGGGATGTTTAAAATTTAAGTTCTTCGGGAACTTTTATAATAAAATAAATATATAAATTAAAATTATCAAAATAACAACAATAATAATAATCATGTATTACCTCTCTAGACTTGAGTAGGTATCAGTTGGTCAGAACCTCGTGCTGATAACGTGTTATAGAATAAACTAAAATTATAAGAGTATGAGAAGAAGATTTAGAAGAAGAACTTGAAAGTAAGAGAGATTATGAGTGAAAGAAGAAGTTATATGTATTAATGAATGGGGGGTATTTATAGGAGGTGAGAGAGGGACATTTATAAATATCAAAACTTTAAGGGGGACATCCACAATTATTCATAATAGTTTTAGCATTTTTATGATATAAATTTTGTACCTATAATTTTATTATGGATAATCATTTTATATTTAAAATATATTTAAGAAAAGAAATGTAAGTTTTAAATTCTAAAAAATGTTCTAATTATAACCGTTTAACTACCTATTTTCTATAAGTTTCCTATTTTATTTTCTAATCAAATGATATCTAAACTTTACGAAATTTTAAACTTAAGCTCGTATGCATAAATCCAAACTCCCTATCAAGTTCCATAATTTATTGATAACATTTCCTATATTAGTATAGACGTAAATACCTCTATTTTAGACCATTTTTATTTATTGTTAAAAAATCTAGAAAAATTTCATAAAATCCTACAAATTATAACATAAGTTCTAAAAAACCTTAAGCTAATTTTGTCAAAATTATAAATTATAATTTTCCTTATGAATTTATCCTTAATAAAAAAACAATAAAAATAAGAATGTTACAAGTCTCTCATGACCTTTCTTCATCTTTCTGGTCTTTATCTTTTTCATCTTCCATTCCCCACTCCTCATCTCCCTTACCGTGCTCCTTCCTCTTCCTACCCTAGTTCTTAGATCTTGATCTTCTTCTATGTTTTAAGGGAAAATGTTTGACTTTCTTTGAAATTTTCTTTTCTTTTCTTTTAAATTTCTTGTTCTATTTCGATTTCGATTGTTGTGTGAGTATAACGCGTTTAAAACATGAACATATTGAGTTTATAGGTTTTTTAATCAAATTGTTCAAGTGAGTCATTTGTTGATGATGGGTTTTGTTAATGGTGATGGGTGTTGATGATGGCTGAAAGTGGGGTTAATGGTTTGTGTTGACGGTGGGTGTTTGACTAAATTCCTAAATGATGTCATATTGAAGGTTTGTTCACTTTCTTTACTAAATGTTTTTGTTTGCAGATTAACAAAGGAACATTTTTTTCTTGCATTAGGGTGTTTATTTTTGCTATTGTTTAAAAATAAAAAATAAGATTTTAAAAAAATCACCTACATATATTATGGTGGCCAATGATTGGTCACCTCAATAGTTAATTCACAAAGTTTAACGGTAAGAATTTTTCCTAAATGTTAAAAAAATCTAGAGGCCTTTTAACAAATATATATATATATATATATATATATATATATATATATATATTTTACCTGGTGATCCTAATCTCATATAATTAGAAGTTTTTTTTACATAATTTAGCCTATTTTATTGCTCACTAAGTTCTTCTCCCAATCATTTCAATAATTTTTACCCCAGAAGAGGTGGATATAAGGGTGTTCACAGTCTAGTACAGTTTAATTTTTATCCGATCTGATTATATCATTAAGTTATAATTCAGTTAGAATATATGATGACATCATATCCAATGAAATATAGTTTGAATTGGATCTTTGCATGTAATTTCATACTAGTAAATCAAGAATAACAATTTCAAAGTCAAAATTACCACTATAAAATTTTTTAACATAATATAAAAAACATAAATTACTACCTAGAGTCTTTTAAGTCTCACTTTTAAGATTAAATAAAATAAGAGTAATATATTAAAGATTGTGATTTAACTTAACTCAATTCAATTTTCAAAACTATATCTGAAATCTGATCCCCACAATAATGCAATTTTTTTACAATTTTAGTTTGATTAATTTTTAATTATATCGGCGAAGTAATTTTAATAGATCCAAATCAAATGATAAACCCCAATGTGGATAGGTTAAATTACCATCAGAAAGTTAAAAAAATATTCACTAAACTTACCCAAGTTCCCTTTTTCCATTTTTATTATTTAAATTTTTAAAAACATTTCTGAAAATATTAAAGTTTAACCAAAGATATTTACGATTTTACCAGAACGTAACATTATGGTCATAATATTCCTAGACATATTATTCAATTAAATATAAATCTGTAATTTTAAAGAATCACCCTAAAGATGCACCTTGACAAAATGTTTTACCTGTCATTGGAAAGCGACATGACTCAAACTCACCGGATTACGCAAATTGAATTGAATTTACCCCTGCATGCCCAAACCTCGTGATTCTTCGTAGTTCACATTTCCATGACGATCACTCTGATTCATCCCGAGCCTCTAATACTTGGGCAAAATGAAATACGGTGAGTGATAAACTGAATGGGAATGTGAATACTACTCCGATGCACAAGATATCACGCACGTCATTGTAACTTCAAAACGAAGACTTAATACACAACAGTAGCAATCAATGGTTACAATGTCATCAACCCTTTTGAACCTTGTAATAAAAGAATGACACCATCTTCGGAAATCATCATTAATACAAACTTTTCTATAAAATATATAATTGCCCGTATACGTACTTTACACAGGAAAGCTGAAATTGGGGTTTGTTTTTTCAGACAGATGATTTTGCAGTTCACAAGTGTTTGATGGATAAGGATATGAATCTCCAACTCATAATATGGAACAAGAACAGATAACCTTCTTGGGTGAATCATCAATCTTCTTTTCTGTTAGGGAAAAGAAATATGCAAAATGTCAAACTGTATTATTTATTTCAACCTACAAATCATAGGTACAGTAGTAGCACTAGTGCAGAAAAAGAAAATACTCTTCGAAGCCCATAATATGCTTCATGTTTGATGACTGTCCTGTGTCTCAACTACGAATCTCATTCACCAATTATTATATCATATATTATCCTATAACGTCAAAATTCAATTACAGCGTGGGTGCACACACCTCATGGGTTTGAATCCCAAGTGTAGTAATGTCAGAACGCCTATGGAAATGTCCAAAATATAAAGACACCACATTGACAAGATCTAAATTGCTAGTCCTAAATCTGGTCTTGTGTATAAGAATCTTTTGGAAAATTTTCTTAATCCTTCTATAAGACGTCTTCTAAATTGTTTAGTACACTAATTATTTTTTTACAAAAATACCCTCAATTAAATTGATAATTTACCCCTTATTCATATCAATTGATTAGTAAAACAGATTAAGAATAACTCTGGAGAAATAATGTAAATTATTAACAAATTAATACTAATTAATTTAAATAATTCCAAAATTCTTGCAAATTCGTTAAAAGCTTCATATATATTATCCATACCGAGATAATAATGAAGATTCATATGCTCACCTAAAAAAGCATTATTTTACAATATAAGCACTTTATCTCTTGAAAAAAACCCCAAAGTGTAGATGAATTGCATCGGAAAGAAAGGTATATTCAATGTCTTAAAACAACTTGTTAAGATTTCCATATTCCCTATGATAATGAGCTGTGCCAAAAAAAAATATTGATATTACTTGTCAATGTTTTATACTGGTATTATATTTTAAGGTAACATTTTTAAATGTTAAAAATATTTTTTATAATACTAATGTCTTTGGCATGTCCAGCTGTATGAAAGTATCGATTCTAAATGTTAAAAGCCAACACAAATATTTTAATAGGTCACCTAATGAGCAGTGCCCAAGACATGACATACAACTGTATAAGTGTTAAGTGGTGTGAAGTGTTAGTGATGAAAATTGTGTCTACATTCCTAACACCTAAAGCGGGAGTATCCGCATTTAATAATTACTATTCCCGAATGATGTAATGCAGTAATGCCAAGCTATATTGATATTTAGCTAGACAATTAAACTTGCAAACAACAACCATTATTCAGAAGAATGCACTGAGTTATAGAAGATAAACTATACAACTTTGAAGAATTACAATAACCATTTGTGCATAGAATGGAGGTCTGCTTTGCGCCATACATTAAAAAGGAATATAACACTCAATGGTGGTGTTAAAGGTTCCATCCCAAAAACAATTGACAATGGTTGGAGTGACCCAACAGATATTTAAACCATGCAAAATATTATAAGGCAGACAATGTAAGACTTCCAACACACTCCCTCCAACGAAACCAGCCGGACCAGGCAATGGGTAATTTTTGACTCATAAGAAAAAGGCAACTCTTGGACCATAAGAACCAGAAAGAATGCTCTAACTCTGATCTCATGTTAAAGGTTTCATCCCAAAAACAATTGGCACTGGTTAGAATAACTCAACAAATATTTAAACCATACGAAATATTATAAGGCAGACAATGTAAAAATTCCAACACGCCCCCTCCAACGAAACCTGACGGACCAAGTAAAGAGTAACTTTTAACCCATAACGAAAGGGCAACTCTTGACCCATAACAACCGGAAAGAATACTCTAACTTTAATACCATGTTAAAGGTTACATCCCAAAACCAATTGGCAATGGTTGGAGTGACCCAACAGGTATTTAAACCATGCGAAATATTATGAGGCAGACGATATGAGACTTCCAACATGTGAATACCCTTTTCCTTGACCACAGAACCAAACGGGAAAATCAAATTCTCACTTAAGAGACAAAAATAAACCATTACACATAAGGGAAATATAGTTTACACTGATTATTATATAGCTTGAGTCTTGGCAACTTGGGTAGACTAAATCAACACAGTAAATAACGCACACCATAAGTTTCTACTGAATCATTGTCCTTATCTCTGTTTCATACATTTATTTTACATTTGAATTGTAATGAATATGTCTCCTATATTTACTTACTGGTTTAGTCTATAATACTAAGCGAACACAAGAAGCAGCTATTGATTTTCAATAGTATTTAGTCATTTATAGTGTTTATTTAACTATTCAAAGCAACAGGCTCCTATAATTTGATGTACAAAGGAAAAAAAAACAATTGAAAATCCAGCAAGGAAGAAGCAGTATGAAACATTTTTTTTATTACTTTAATAAATTTTGATTCTTTAAATGTTTTATTCAATCAAAACCTTTTTTAAGTAAACTAAGGTTCACCAATGGATTGAAATTATTAAGCCTATCATTATTACTTTTTATTTTATCTTATAGGACATATGACATGATCACTTTATGATAATTTAAATCTTTAACTAACTTGTCTCATGTTTTATCTTAGTTTATTATAGTACTAAATATATTATAACCGGATATCTAATACTTGCTAATTCAACCATGGTTTAGCTATTGTTGAAACAATAAACCATGACCAAGTGTCCTCACTTGTTCAATGATCTGTCTGGTTTTTTAAACATTAACCTCTAAGGCAAAAAGTTGGCTGCTAACCTGGTTCATCTATCCCTTAAAAATTTGTGTTTTTTTCCCTATTCCACCTCATCCATTTCAGTAGCAAGTGACTGAAATGCTTAAAAAAGGTTCTTAAATGACTCTACTACCAAATATTAGCAAGCCAATGTGCCATCATGCAGATCCAACTGCTAACACATAGAAGTTGGTTGTGACATGAACTCCACTTAATATCCATGGCATGTAAAAAAATAGCAACTTAAATAATATGATGTATTAAAGAAGTCCACAGAACTTACCAGCTTTAGCTTTTGCTAGAGATGGCTGTACAACAACATGCATTATTATAACACCCCCTGCAATCTCACCAAATGGTACTTTACATTGACCGACAGTCTTGTTGTTTTCCAAGATTTTACCAGAACTAATCAATTTCACTTCATTTGCTGACTTTGGCACAACAGTTTTACCTACATGAGGGGGGAAGTACAAAAAATAAAATGAAAGAATTCAAGAGAACCAGTGCAATACCCTATCTTTAATAAGTTGTATAAAAGAACCCAAATCTACACGAATAAAAACCATACAAAGTTGACCACTTAAGAGCCAAAATTTCCTTGCAAAGAGTTTGTCCAGAAGGCACAACTTTCTAATATAACACTTCTTCATCTAATGTTATAACCCATATTTTAAATATAATTGTTATTTGATCAGTGAACTTTTCATTTATATCAAGCGCACTGGAAATTAAATGAGATTCTTAAATTATCCAGAACAAAATCATGTGCCCCCCACCCCCCAACTGATTCAATTCCACCTTTCTAATCAGATAGTGCTCATCCATTAGGACTTACCAAAACCTCCCGGCAGTTTGCATACAGACACTACTTTATCTACAGAGACCTGACTTCCAAGGGCCAGTGAATGGTAGTGCATCTAAATCAATCCTTCATTGACAATTAACCCAGATTTCCTCACCTCAATTTCTCTACCCAGTTTCAGGTCTTGGTTGCTGGTTTAAGCCATTTTCTCTGTCTCTGTTGGCTGCGATATTCTGAGAATTTAGTTTTTATGTTGTTGATGTCTTCTGGTCCTATTCATCCATATCCCACCCTTATTTGATCTAGTTACCCTATTTGGGTTGTTTGGTTCTCATTGTTGCATGGAACACTATATTCTTGCCCAGTGTTACGTGGTTAGCTATTTCCACCTCCATACCATGTTTTGGAACTTCCGTTCCAAATTTTACATCATTTGCAATCCAAAACACTATTAGCAGCATTCCAACCATTTCCCCTTTCTATAGAACTCTTAGTATAAACACTCACGCTACTTGTTCTTACTCAAAGCCTATTTTGATCCCAAAAAAGAAAAATAGTGTTCAAGTTCACTTAAATAGTTGCCTGAACATATGAAACTAGTAGGCAAAAAATAAGATAAAATAACTTCAAATAAGATTAGAATCTAGGGAAAATCTTGAGATGAAATAAGTAAGATTAGACTTTAGGGTATTATATTATAATATAATATATAATAATCCAATACTGGGAAAATTTTGATAAAAAAACAAGCCAGGTAACACAGTTGTTGCCTTTGTTTGGCTCTCTGAGACACTTAATTTGATTCCAACTTGTTCTACTTGAATGAATTATCTTATTCCATTTTTCGACATAACTATGGAGAAGGTTTTGATGCTGATAATGATACTATTAATTGTCATACCACGAACCATGTAACACAGTAGAATGACCATAGAAATCCAGTAGCACTTAACTTCAGTTAGGAAAGTTTTGGGAAAACTCCACAAAACCAAGCACTGCATTCCTGTTAGCCTCTAAGAATTAAAATCTGGTGAAAAAATTGTGTTCTCATTCTTTAGTCTTCACACCCCCAATAAACCCAAATTAAAATTCATAGAACTAACAAAGAAGTAATGATTGAAAAAGTAAGCATCTCTGCAAATATGATGCTGATTGTCAGTTGTAAACCTATCTAAGACTGCAACAGTGTAGCAATCTTTGGTGTTAAATAAAAATACCGCCAAAACCTAAAAAGTGGGTTTCACTGGGCTTGGCTGATGTAATTCGCATTTCAATTGACACAAGACAAGAAAGAACAGCTTCCCACATATCATCGAGATCAAAATTTCAATAATAACTACGGAATTCCAAACTTAACAATTTCTAGCATAAAAACAGATAATAACATGTTGCCCAGAACCATCATAGATCAAGCAATCCTAAACTCTTAAGTGACCTTGTCGGTGCACTCTAACTACAAGCAATTTTAATACGTGATTTACAATGAAATATCTAAGTCTAAACCAAAGTAGCAGATTAATGCTCCTCAACAATCAAAACTAAAGGCATCAACAAACAAAAGCAAGTCAAATTAATTTGGAGGAAATTGAGAAGAAAGAGAGACCTTTGGGCCAATCGGAGACAATCCTTTGCTTAAGCATATCGACGGTGGCGGCGGAGGAGTACCTGAAGGGTCCGATATCGGAGCCATCGTACAACCTAAACTTAATATCGACCAAATCCTCTTCCGGCATTTGAATTCACTTCTTCTTTTTCTTCTTCTTCTTCTTCTTCTTCTTCTTCTTCTTCTTCTTCTTCTTCTTCTTCTTCTTCTTCTATGCCTCGTAAAACGCTTAGCCTTACCCTAACCCTAACTTTTCCTTTCACGATTCCTAACATTCCAATCGAAATTGATTTGATTTGATTCCGTTAAACACTAATCGAATGTTGGAAGATCTGTAAATTAAGAAATCTAGCAGCGACAAAAGAGAGGTTGAAGAGTACCTTGAGTTCGATCAGAGTGAAACCGTTCATTCGCAGCTTTTGACTTTACTCTCTGGCTCTGTGCAGTAAACCTTTTTCTTCTTCTGCTTCTTCTGTAGTTGTTGGTGAATGCTCAACTTCACAACAACTAAAAAGATTAAATTAAAACCAAAAATAGAATAAAATCAAAATTCTGTCTTCGCCACTGAACCGGTTCAAAACGACACGGTTCAACCCCGTTCGCTTTAGGAGAAACGGCACCGTTTCTATGAATTCTATTAATGGACATTTATTAACAATAATAATGTGGATTTGGGTTTTTTTTTATGTTGACCTGAATCCACGCCCGAAGAAAAGAAAACACCAATTGTTCACGGACTGAAAAACGGAAAACCCAATTGTTCCTATAAAAATTCTAATAAACTTATTAAAGCCACTTTTTTTATTTTTTGTAATCATATTATAGCCACTTTTCCTTTATAATATGCTATTCATATTTATTATTATGTCAAATATTATGCCATTGGTATGTTTGAATACAAAGAAAATATAGGGAAAAATAAAACACGGATAATATAATATATTTTCTCTTTATTTAGTGAAAAAAGGAGAAACTGATAGAAGTTGTCTTTAAGATAAATAAAATATTTTCATTTTCTCTTTAATTCAAAATTTATTTTCCCCTTTTCTAAAGATGCACACGGCTTCATTTAGACAGAGAGACGAAATGGGATGTATAAGAATAAGAAGAAAAATAATATAGTATAAACGAGATGAAAAAAAATGTGTTGTTCAGAATAAGAATAAAAAAGCGAAAAATCATTTTTTATTTGAATGGACAAAAAAGAAGATAGGTAAAAATGAATTAAATTTTATGTATAAAAAATTTATTTTTTATTATAATGAATTTATTATTTTTAAGTCTTTTATAGCTTTTAATAATACACTGCTGAGTATGAGTGTCAAATAGATAGAATTTGAAATTTGTTAACATTATTTAATCCATCTATAACTTATTTAATAAAAATCATTCAATACATCCATAGTGATCTTTATGGGTGAATATTCAACCATTCATTTAAAACAATATATAATATTCTTTTTATTTTCTAACAAAATCATTTCTATTTTTATTTTATTTTATTTAATTATATATTCTATTAAGTTTTTTTCCTTTTTTATTTAATGATTTGTTGGATTAAAAAACATAAGGGATATCAATAACCATCCAATACAAAATGATTATCTAATCCAATTAGTATATTGTATCTCAATTTTTTTTATCAATGGATGAATTAGGTGGGAAATTAGCTCGATAAGTTGAATATATTCATATGTTAAATGGATTATATTAACACCTCTGGGACAAACCCAACAGAATTTTTTATTTTTTATTTTTATAAGAGGGGAGAACAAAAGCAAGAAATGAGACTAGTGTTTGAGACTTTAAAGGATTTCTATAAAGCCTCAGGTTTGAAGTCAATCTTATAAAGTCTCGTATGTTGTACTCAAAAGGAGTCTCGAATGCCCAACAAACGGTTTTATCGGAGATGTTGAGGATTCGAAGAGCAAGCTACCATGGGAAGCACTTGGGATACATTTATTGAAGTGGAGAGCCAAAAGAGATGTTTTTAGCCCAATCTTTGAAAAGGTTAACAATCGTTTGGCTTTGTGGAAATAGACTCCTAAATAAAGCTGGGAAACTTTGTATTCTGAAATCTGTTTGGTGAAAAAGGGAGAATGCTAGGGGATCGCACTTGGTATCTTGGAGGGATGTTACTTTGCCAAAAATAAAGGCAGGCTCATATTGAGGAGTGCTCGTGACAATAATATAGCCATGCTTGGGGAACTCGTAGAGGGGCTATTACATCATTACATGGTCATGGCAAGATATGGGTGCAAGCATTATCACAGAAATACCTTTCTTCTAATTTGGTCCTTGCAGGGAGCTATAAGGTGGGAGATTCATATATATATATATTGTGTGTGTGTATGGTGAAGTATAATAAAAGTGAAGGATGAGCTCGTAAATGGGTTTCTTGTGAGACTTGGGGTGTAGTGATTGGGTAGGAACGGGAATGTTATACTCCCGAACCCCATATGTACATATCATGGATACCAACTATGCATTCGTGATATTTGGAGAGATGGGGAATGGGATTGGCTTCCCTATAACTGAGATTTTGAAAGTTCAAGTTCCCTTTGTTATACTAGGGCATGACGCAATTTTATGGAAGGTGGAAAACTATATATGGAAGATATACAACTAGTTCCGGGTATGAGTGGCTTATTATACTCATAAACATGTAGCTAGCTCTCGCATTTGGAAGCATATTTGGAAAGCCCCTGCACTTGAAAAGATATGTACGGTTCTTCCTATGGCTTTTGTGTTGTAATGCATTGCCATCTAATGCTAAAAGAAGACATTGTAATTTAGCAAACTCAACATCTTGCTCGATTTGTGACGCAGAAGTTGAAGAGATTGATCATATCTTTCAAAGATATCCACAGGTGGTGATGGTTTGGGCTCATTATCTTTGGTGGATTTGTCATTAGGCGTGTCTGGTTATCAGCTAGCTCATGAATTTGATAAGTTTGGGGATTGGCACTCTCCTTTAGAGGCGACTCTGAAACTAAATGTTGATAGAAGTTGTCATGATCTTAACACAAAATGGGAGCAGGAAAGGCGGGACATGCATGGGATCAAGGGATGAAGAAGTACATGGATAACTAGTCTCATTTGCACACATTAGTTGCATGAGGATATTCAAGGTCTACGTGATATGTTGTTTTGGGATTAGGAGTGCAAGCTCATTCATATTGGAAGGAATGCTATGTTAACAAGAATAGGAATAGAAGATAACGTAGATATGAGGATTTGGACCCAACACAGATTTTAGAATTGAGGTTTTATATGTAGAAAATACTACAAACTATATCCAAAATTAGCTTCAATGTCATGAAACCCTTTTCCTCTCGAGATTAAAATATATGTTTATTTTCAATTGAATTTGGGTGTTCCAACTTTCTTTCTTTTTTATAGAATGTACATCAAGTATAAAAAACTCATAAATAAATAACTACTTTTCTATAATTAACTAAAAGAAATCTATGATTTAAATAACCAATTTGAAAATTTAAAATTAACCGTGTTATTATAAAAATATTTAAATCACTTCTCATTTTTATAATTGAATAATAACATATCAGATTAATTTTAATTCAATTCTTCACTTATATTAGTAGAAAGTAAGGATGTCAAAGCAGGTTGAGCCCGAAGAGCCTGTCTGCCAACACGTCTAAAACGGGGTAAGGCGAGTTAACCAAATTTATTCCATGGTGGGTTTAAAATTGGCCTGCCGTGCCCCGCATTTTTGCGGGTTTTTGGCGGGGCGGGGCAGGTTGACCCGGCGAGTTATATAATATTTTATTTTAAAAAATAATAATATAACATTAATAATATCCTATAAAAAATTAATTACCTATTTTGGAGAATGCACTTTACTAGTTTGATTACCTATTTTAATTCTTGGTGTTAGTGATGGTTTCATACTTTAATTACCTATTCTGGAAAATATATTTTATTTGATTCTTGGTATTAGTGGTAGTTTGATAACTTTAATCACCTATTTTGGAAAATGAACTTAACTACTTTAATTATTGATGTTGGTTTGATTATTTATTTTGGATAGATATTGAACTTTTTATTATTGAATATTAATAGAAACTTAAATGTTTAGTCCTTATTTATTATCATTCATTTATTATGAGGAATGAGATTATTTCATCTCACTAGTGCAAAAGATGGAAACAAAGACAGGATATAAGAACGGTTTATAGCTAAACGTGTTTAAAAGAGGCGCGGTGGCAAATTTGAAATTATCAGCAAGTTTTTAAACACGGTTGCATGAGAACCGTCTTGGTAGATAGGAATTAAGGACGGTTGTTCCTTGACCGTGTTGGTAGATAGGAGTTTTAACCACGGTTTTGTCTGAACCGTGTTAGTAGATAGGAATTTTAACCACGGTTAGCCTTGAACCGTCTTCGTAGATGGTAATTAACCACGGTTAAACTTGAACCGTGCTAATAGGGGGATACAAAGACGGTTGCCTCACAACCGTGCTCATAGATGCACCCGTTTAAACATTTCGTCTTCTCTACTGTTCCCAAAGCTAAAAGAATTCCCTCCTCCTTCTCTCCCCTGTACCCAAAACATTTCCCTCTTCTTTTTTCGTCACTAACCAAAACGTATTCCGAATCCCATTTCCCTTTTCTTTCTTCTTTCTCTATCAAGTACCCAAACAGCGTTTGCTTCTTTTCCATCTTCAATTTTCATTGTGCCAAAACCCATTAAGAATTTTCATCTTCTTTCTTCTTTCTCTACTTCACCGAGTACCCAAAACGTCGTCTTTGTTGTTGCGAAGTGGTGGTGAGGCTTCAAAGTGGTTCTTTGCTAGGTGGTCTGGTGTGTTGGTGGTGCATTTCTTCTTTGGTGTTTCTCGAAGTGCGTGCAGTTTTCTTCTTCCCCATCTTCTTTCTTCTTTCTCTACTTCACCGAGTACCCAAAACGTTGCGTCTTGGTTGTTGCGAAGTGGTGGTGAGGCTTCAAGTGGTTCTCCTTCCTTCTTCTTTGCTAGGTGGTGGTGTGTTGGTGGTGTATTTCTTCTTCGGTGTTTCTCAAAGTACGTGCAGTTTTCTTCTTCCCCATTGCTAGACTGCGTAAGTAATTGCTACAATTTAAATGATGGCCCTGCATGTGTCCACCTAATTAGTTCCTTTTGTATGTTAAATTAGTATAACTTATGCTTATCTTCCTTTAACAACTATATTCGTAGCATCTGAACTTGTTTTTTAGTTACAGTAGCATGTCAACTTTGAAACCACTAAGTATTTATTAACAGAAGAAAAATATTCGTAATTATGTTAACTGCTTGTATAATCCTGTACAGTGAAATATCAATTCTCAAAGAAGACAATTGTTAACCAAAACAAAAGGAATGGATCTAGGGGGTGAATCTTTATGATCTAGATCACTATATTATATACTAAAATACTTTTTTAATCCTCTTAAAATTTATGGTTTAGATAAAAACTCTTTAAAAATTTACCATGGACTTTTAGTTTTTAAAAAATTTTATGGTTTATGAAATTAAAAAATGAGGGAGAGAGAAAAGGGAAAAAATTATTTTTTTTAAAAGTTTTTAAGGACCAAAAGTCTAAGGTAAATTTTGTAAAGTCTAAATTCTAGGTTTTAAAAATGTTAAAATGTTAAAAGGGAATACCAAGTTTGTTTGATATGTTAATAATTTCAAGTAGATAAAAATTTTATTATAAATGTAAAATAATAAATTGTATGAATTATAACAAAATAATTAAAAGGAGTTATTTTTGTTGATTAGGCAATTAAAAATTTTAATATCATAATGAATTGCACGGCCTAATTAATTTAGTTTATTATACATTGTTTTTACTTTCTTTAATTGAATTTTATTATGTGTTACTAATTTTGTGGATGTAATTTATATTTGTTATAATTTTAGAATTTGATAAGTTTATTTAGTCCCTTTTACATGAGTTTGTGATTTATTAAATTGTATGAGTGACCTATAGTTTCCCGTTTGAGATTCGACACAAATGGTAATTAAATTAATTGATTTCATCATTTGTGTTGAATCTTGAATTGTCTGTTTAGACAGTTTGGGATGAATAATTTTTTTTATGCATCATTTCTATGTACAAGTTAGGATTTATTTTAAAATTTGATCAAGTTTTGGTTAGTTAAGTTTTGTATTGTTCTCTGGGTGCATATTTGATTGTGGTTGAATTTGATTTCACCACTTTCATTTCGTGTACTTAGAGACCAATGCGAAATGCTGCCGAAATTTTATCAAATTTAAAAATAACTCCTAAGTTGTATGTGGTTATGATGTATAGAAAAATGTTCATCCTGAATGGGTAGGACCACCTCCTTTGTGAAGAAAGTAAGATTCATAGCACCGTTAAATTTACTGGTATTGTAAACAGTGAGTATGGATCGAAGTTGGATAGCTGCATCACGTATAAGTCCAGAATATGAGGGTGGAGTTGAGACATTCATAGAGTACGTGATACGAAATGCTGAAGAGGTGAATGGAATGTATTTTTGCGCTTGTGTTAAATGCTTAAACATGCGCCGACTAGAATTGGCAGAGGTGTGAGAACATCTGTTGTGTGATGGATTTCTTCAGAGTTATACGCGATGGATATGGCATGGTTAACATGTTGAGGTGCCAAGTACTAGTTTTCAAACAAAAGACCAAAGTTCTGCTCATGAGGTTTGAACTGTTCTTTACTGGGGGTGTAAAAGTATGGTTGATGAACAATTCAAAATGTACATGTAATGTCAATCTGGTACAAGGAGATATTTGTAAATGTGCAAGTACGGAGTATCCTTGTATACTGGGGCGGAATACAATGCACTCTGGGCGGTGTGACAGTCCGCCTGAAGTAACCTCCTTTGCCTTGACACAATTGGTGGTGGTACCTGCAATTATTCTCCGACGCTCAAGTCAGTATTCTGAAATACTGTAAGACTTAGAAAGCAAATCTGAGAGAATTATGCAAGTAAAAGTGTAAGGTTCAGAATTGAGGGGGGATCCCCTTATACCTTTTTGCTGAGGTTTATATACCTGTTACTGGTGCTCCATTATTGGTAGGACCCGTTCCTTGTTTTCTGGCATAATGCAAGAAAGGTAGTGGGTCCCTGTGTCGTTCACGAGCACCATCGTTGTAGTGGGTATTTCCACTTGCTTGGAAAGCGTTAATGCCTTATTATTTTATTCATTGTTCCCTTTTATGCGTGACAGCGTGATTCCCATTTTCAACCTCTCAAGACAGAGTCAATCTCGTGCCGGGGTTATAAGTATGGGCTCGCTACGCAATATAGGAAATTCAATATTCCGCCTATGGCTTGGCGGAGTAGTATGCATTGGAAATACTTTGTGCATGTGTATAAGATATTCAATATTTTTCACCTTGGCGGAGTAATAAGCTTTGGCGGAGTAACGTGCCTTGGCGGAGTTACGTGCCCTGGCGGAGTTACATGCCATGGCGGAGTAACGTGCTTTGGCGGTATGTACTCCGTATAAAAGTAATTATAAGGTATTTGAGACGTACTTCTCCTGTTCAAAATGCTGATCTGGCAAAGCATTAAAACCATGCTTTTGGGGACCGGTGTTAGGACCGGATCATATGCCCCTAGCTTGTTATAGTGACTGACGGAGTTACTTTAATAAGCTATAACACTTTTAGCTTTTATAGGCATGGGTTTAGGCGGCGTTTGCTAGTTCAGGATTTACGGACAAGTGTTTTCATGCATTTATTGCTTTTGTCGTTACTTGCCACGCCTGTCATTAAAGCACCTCGAAACCACGTTTTGCCGCTTCAATATCTCATTGCCACGTATGCCCTCGTAACGATTGCCATTCCAATGATGGGACATAAATGCGTGGGATGGCAGTTGAAATACGTTTTCGAGGTTATTACCATGGGCCTTGGATTTTGAAAATATGCCCAGGAAATACCTGCCCTTAGATTCATCTATCGGTTTCAAAATCAAAGGAATCGTCAGTGAGATTCATCCAATGGCTGTAAACACATCTTTGAAGTTTTTGAGGTTCCGCTTATTTCCCCCCAAGCTATGCCTATAAATAGGTAAACTCTTGGGAGAGGAAATGTTTTGCTTCGTCTTCTACCTTGCGTTTTTGTGCTGAAACTGCTTTTGGGACGCTACTTTCTCGCAAGTTGTTTGTTGTTCTCAGTTCATCACTTCTTCAGAAATTTTAAGGTAACTCACTTGTTCCTCTGTTTTCTGTCTTCACTGTTATTGGGTTGGTTTTGTTTTCTTTATATGTGTGTTTATTGAAACGAGGATGAGAGAAAAAAAGTCAGAGTCGTGCTCTAGGGTTTCTGCTCGCCCCATGTTTTCGGATATTGAGAGTGAAGATGAGGCTTTCTATACTGGGAGGGATTCAACATTTACAGCAGCGTGGCGTGTTTTAATAATGTTGTACATTCGTTTGTATCAGGAGGTATTTCCCAAATACAAGTGATAACGATGGCAGAATGTCAGAATGTTGTGTTGCATGGGTTGGACTGGGAAAAAATGCTTGAAACTGACCCTTATTGTTGGGTTGAGGAAGATGTTAAAGATGCTTCCTCTCGTCATGCAACAACAAGTGGTGGGGTGATGGAGTTGTCTGTGCCAATCTGGAAGGATGAAAGGTTTGAAAGGAGGTTCATCGTCCGTTCGCCGAAGACGTTTGAACGTATATGCCATCGTCCTCAAGAGGAACGTACATTATACATGTACGATATTTTGTTTACCCAGCTGGGGGTACGATTTCCGCTGAATAAGTTCCAGATGGGCGTACTTAGATTTCTGGACTGCGCCCCTTCTCAGCTGTACCCTAATGGTTGGGGGATAGTTCGCAGCTTTGAAGTGTTGGCTAAACATCTGGAATTTACGCCTACTGTGGCGTTGTTCTTTGCTTTCTGTCGCATCATGAGGAGGGTGAATGCGAGAACTGGCGGTATGGGTTTTGTAACTCTTCGGGCGGAGCCGAAGATTGTGAACTTTAAGGCGTTTGCTGACTCCGCCAAGGAAGGCGGACTTCACTTTAGAATGAGCTTTGTAAAAGTCTCTGTCAGGAAGAACAAGTCCGTCTTTTGGCGGAGTAAGGAGTGAATTGATAAATTCCCAGTAGCGTGGACCCACGAGCACTTCCTCCTAACCAAACAAGCTTATGAAGTTGAGGAGAGTGCCCTATCAGCTACTTCCGTGGAAGTCCTGCGGACATTGAAGGAGTACAACTCTGTCCATAAGCAGATTTTATGCCGAAGGCTGCTTGGGCGGGATGCTGAGGGATACTTGAGTAATGTTTTATCATTAACAATTCCAATGTTGCTTGAATATTACTCCTATTGTTTCCTGCAGCTTCTAATTGTATTTATGTATGTTATTTTGCAGGAGAAATCGCTGAATTTCCTGGGATGGAGCGTATCAAGCAAATTCGCATGAGTCGCCAGGAAATCGATGCAGAAAACAATGTGCAGCCTAGGAGGAATCTGGCTGCTGCTCTGACAAAAACTCTTCCTTTCCCTGCTTCCACTAACGTAGTGACGTTAGAGGGTGTTGTAGGGTCCTCGACGGTTGAGGTTGAAAGGCGATCTAGAAAACGCCAAGAACCAGAAACTGTTGAGGTGGAGGAAGTGGATCCTCACCCCTTGCAAAAGAGGAAGACTAAGGGCAAGGAGAAGGTTGGGGAAGTGGCAGGGGCATCATCTGATGCTGCCATTGATGTGGAAGAGATTCAAGAGACACCAGCTGTGGATGTCAATGCTGAAGTGGGCGATATGGAGGGAGTTCCTGAAGAAGATGTTGTGGGGGAGGAGATGGAGGGAATTCAAGCTTCTCTAGTCCGCCAAGCTGAGAGTCCTGCCCTGGACTTGACTGCTCGAGGAACAGCAGTTTTCCTAGTCAATGTTCCAGGGGAGCCATCTAGGCGATCCGTCTCTTTACCTCTGGCGGGGTCTCGTCTGAACCCTTATTTGTATTTCTCAAATGTGGGATCCCGCCAGTCAGAGAGGCGTGATCCGGACTTCATTCTCCGCCCGGACATCGACTTTGAGGAAGTTGCAGATGCCACTGCTGCTGCAAGGTGGCATCTTGCTGAAATTGATGGTTTCCTCGCTTCCGTACCACGTATTGCGGAGGTAGCTGCTGAGGCCGCCATGTTTCAAGAATCATTTCATGATTCTATTGAAAAAATACGCAGCTTGGAGCATGATAACGAACAGCTGTCGGAGGTGATCAAAGCTAAAGATAAACATCTTGACACCGCCAACTCTGATATAAAGAAGCTGGAAGAGGAGCTGGCTCGGGTCAGAGCTGACAAGGCCCTTCTGGAAAAGCAAGTCTCGGGTTTGAAAGATCAAAATACCAAACTGAGCGACGAGGTGGGCGAGCTGACCCGAGTGAAGGCTGACAATGTTCTGCTGAAACAAGAAGTTTTTAATCTGAATCAGCAGAACCAAAAACTGGGCGAGGGTGTGAGCGAACTTCAGCAGAGGTTGGTCTCCTTTGAAATTAATAAGACTTTTGCTGAAGACGCCTGGGCGGCGGAGTTGGACCAAACAGCCACTGCATATACTAACCTTGAGAAATAGGTTGAAGAGCTGCAAGCTGAAAAAGCCACTTCAGATGCCGCCAATAAACGTCTTGATAAAGAATTACAATCGGCTTTGGATGCAGCTGAAGCGGCAATTGATGATGCTTTCAGCATGGCTGTTTGGCAACTCCATCATCGCAACCCAGGCGTTGTTCTCAACACTGCAGGCATCCATCCTTATTATGAATTTATCAACGGTGAATTGATGGTGCCCGTTCAGGGGGGTCATATTCCTGCACCCAATGTAGAGTATGTTTTGGCGGACTTGCCCCTCTCACAAAGTTTATCCAAACCCAGTGAGAGTCACCCCAGCTCCGCCTACTAAGAAGGAGTGCCACCTGAGCCTTGAAGATTAGCTCCGGGGTTCTTTTGCAAATTTTGTTTTTTGCATTTTAATAATATTGCCTTGTTCCAGGATAGGCTCTGGACCCTTTTCAATCTTTGACAATATTTAATGAAGCGTATTTTCTATAAATCAATACTTGTTCATATAAACACTGTCTGAGTCCGTCGGATTTATGCCTTGTAAAACGATATTAAGAAGGCAGCGTAATCATTTGAGGACTTAATGAAATATGACTAAGTATAATGAGGCGGAATAACCCCTTTAGGAATTTGGTGAAGTAAAATTCAGCAATGAGGCGGGATAGCCTCTAAGGAATTTCAATAAAGTAAATTCAGTAATGAGGCGGAGTAGCCTCTTGAGAATTTCATTGAAGTAAATTCAATAATGAGGCGTAGTAGCCTCTTAGGAATTTCAATGAAGTAAATTCTGTAATGAGGCGTAGTAGCCTCTTAGGAATTTCAATGAAGTGAACTCTGTAAGGAGGCGGAGTAGCCTCTTAAGAATTTCAATGAAGTAAATTCTGTAATGAGGTGTAGTAGCCTCTTAGGAATTTCATTGAAGTGAATTCTGTAAGGAGGCGGAGTAGCCTCTTAAGAATTTCAATGAAGTAAATTCAATAATGAGGCGTAATAGCCTCTTAGGAATTTCATTGAAGTGAATTCTGTAAGGAGGCGGAGTAGCCTCTTAAGAATTTCAATGAAGTAAATTCAATAATGAGGCATAGTAGCCTCTTAGGAATTTCATTAAAGTGAATTCTGTAAGGAGGCGGAGTAGCCTCTTAAGAATTTCAATGAAGTAAATTCAATAATGAGGCGTAGTAGCCTCTTAGGAATTTCATTGAAGTGAATTCTGTAAGGAGGCGGAGTATCCTCTTAAGAATTTCAATGAAGTAAATTCAATAATGAGGCGTAGTAGCCTCTTAGGAATTTCATTGAAGTGAATTCTGTAAGGAGGCGGAGTAGCCTCTTAAGAATTTCAATGAAGTAAATTCAATAATGAGGCGTAGTAGCCTCTTAGGAATTTCATTGAAGTGAATTCTGTAAGGAGGCGGAGTACCCTCTTAAGAATTTCAATGAAGTAAATTCAATAATGAGGCGTAGTAGCCTCTTAGGAATTTCATTGAAGTGAATTCTGTAAGGAAGCGGAGTAGCCTCTTAAGAATTTCAATGAAGCACAATTTTCGCAAGTGTTATACTTACTTGGACTTGTTGATAGTGCTTTGAGTTTGTTGATTATGTACTCCGTAAAACATTGGCTGTTAGGCGGAGTCAAGTTTTGGATGGAGCGTTCATCCCTTTGAATTTGAATTGGAGTGTATCTCCTGATCAAGTGAAAATTGTTAAATCCAGGGTTGGTATGGTGCAGCATATAGCTGTGACACCAATCCTTTCTGCAGGAATTTGGCTGGACCTTGGAGCTAGTATGGTGTAGCATATAGCTGTGACACCAATTCTTTCTGCAAGAAGCCTGCAAGAACTCGGGGTCGATATGGTGCAGCATATAGTTGTGACACCAATTCTTTCCACAGGAAGCCTGCAGGACCTTGGGGTCGGTATGGTGCAGCATATAGCTGTGACACCAATCCTTTCCCCCCAAGGAGTTTTTTGGACCTTAGGGTCGGTATGGTGCAGCATATAGCTGTGACACCAATCCTTTCCCCCCAAGGAGTTTTTTGGACCTTAGGGTCGGTATGGTGCAGCATATAGCTGTGACACCAATCCTTTCCCCCCAAGGAGTTTTTGGACCTTAGGGTCGGTATGGTGCAGCATATAGCTGTGACACCAATCCTTTCCCCCCAAGGAGTTTTTTGGACCTTAGGGTCGGTATGGTGCAGCATATAGCTGTGACACCAATCCTTTCCCCCCAAGGAGTTTTTTGGACCTTAGGGTCGGTATGGTGCAGCATATAGCTGTGACACCAATCCTTTCCCCCCAAGGAGTTTTTTGACTCCGTTTGTGAAGCTTTGTTGCACGTTGGATGTTCTTTATGGAATAAAGAGTTGTGCCATTATGCTTCAATTGTTGGAGCCGGTGTCTTATCTGCATGGGAACAAGTTCTGCCATGGATAATTAACTGAAAATTAGAATGAAGATTGAATGTAGGAAGACATTTTATTAATGATGGAACTACATAAAGAGCTGAGTTGGGATATGTCTCATCAGAACCTTTTCAAGGAAAGCCCATTTGGGAAGAACCTTAAGTTAGGAGAGAGATCATACCGTATTACCCAACTAGCTGTAATATATGCATAAATTTAAAATGTTCCATTTATTCCTGACCGGAGTGCCATCTAAGTTTTCTAGGCGGTATGTGCCTTTGCCCAGAATTTCGACGACTCGGTATGGACCTTCCCATGTTGGTGCCAATTTGCCTTGGTGTGCAAATTTGTTACCGATATTGGCCCTTCTCAAGACCAAATCTCCTTCTTTGAAACGGCGTTCAGAAACATGTATGTTATACCGTTTGGCGGCCTTTGCTTTAACAGCTTGGTCCCTTACAAAGGCTTCCTCTCTCAACTCCGCCAAGACCTCGAGTTCATGGGCGAGGTTCTGTTGATTGGCTTCTTCGTTGAAATGGAGGACTCGAGCTGATGGGGCTGCCAATTCAATGGGAATAACAGCTTCGACTCCATATGTCAGCCGATATGGAGATTCATTGGTGGTGGAGTGAGGGGTTGTTCTATATGCCCATAGAACGTGGCATAATTGATTTGCCCAATCTCCCTTTGCTTCACCAAGGCGTTTCTTAAGGCCTTTCAAGATTTCTCTGTTGGCAACTTCAGCTTGGCTATTGGTTTGAGGGTGTTCCACAGAAGAGAAAATCTGTGTAATGCTAAGATTTTCCAGGAGTTCAGTGAACTTACGATCTGTGAATTGGGTGCCATTATCAGTGACTATGCGTCCAGGGACTCCGAAACGTGCAATGATATTTTCATATACGAATCTGCGAGTCCTGGCTGATGTAATATGCACCACTGCCTCTGCTTCAATCCATTTGGTGAAGTAATCAACACCAACTATCAAGTATTTGATACCGCCGGGCGCAGTTGGGAATGGACCCAAGATATCCATGCCCCATTGATAGAAAGGCCAAGGCGTTATTGATGATGACATTTCTTCCGCCGGAGTATGGTGGAGATTTGCGAATCGTTGACATTGATCGCACTTTTGAACATACGAGGCGGAGTCATGCTTCAGGGTGGGCCACCAGTACCCCGCCCTGAGTATTTTCCGCATAAGGCTACGTGCCCCTGGATGGTGTCCACATTGCCCTTCATGGACTTCTTCTAACACAGCTTGCACCTCATTTTCGTTTATGCATATTAAGTAAGGAACAGAGATTCCTCGGCGGTATAACTGTCCGTCTAGGAGTGTATAGTAAGGTGCTTCTTTCTTTAGTTTTCATCGCTCAAGATCATCCGTGGGTAATTGTCCATTAACAAGGTAACGAACTATCGGTGCTACCCAGGAATTATCATCAAAAGAGCGGCTTTTAATCATATATGCTGAGGAAAGAAAGGAAATGCTTGGCTCCGCCAAGGTACTTTGTACAACCGTAGTTGTGCATCCTGCCTTTTTTGTGCTAGCCAACCTGGAGAGGATATCAGCACGTGTATTTTCTTCACGGGGTACATGCTTGAAAGTGACTTCATCGAAGCGCTGCTTTAACTCATTGACGCAGTCTAGATATTATTGTAGCAGAGGTTCTTTAGCCTGATACTCACCAAGAATTTGTGAGATTACTAATTGAGAATCACTGCATAGGGTGACAGTTTTGGCCCCAATATCTTGTGCTGCTCTGAGTCCGGCCAAGCAGGCTTCATACTCCGCCTGATTGTTAGATGTAGTGAAGGTAAAGTGCAGTGAAATTTCAAGGTGTACCCCGTCATCACTTTCCACAACAATTCCTGCTCCACATCCTTTGCTATTGGAAGACCCATCTACGTATACCGTCCAGTGTGAGTGATCTGCATCTGGGCTAGAACCTGTTAACTCAACTACGAAATCTGCTAGGACTTGTGCCTTGATAGCAGTTCTTGGTTCGTAGGATATGTCAAATTCAGAGAGTTCTACGGCCCATTTGATCATTCTTCCAGCTAGGTCTGGTTTGAACAGTATAGTACGGAGTGGCAAGTCTGTGCGAATCAGGATAGGATGGGCATGGAAGTATGGCCTTAGGCGTCGTGAAGCCCAAACAACTGCAAGTGCTGCCTTTTCAATCTTTTGATAACGGCACTCTGCACCATGCAATGTTTTACCAGTGAAATACACCGGTCGTTGGCCTTCAGTTGTTTCCTTGACCAGGGCTACTGCCAAAGCTTCATCTGAAACAGACAAATAAACAATGAGTTGCTCACCCGGGCTTGGTTTTACCAGGATTGGAGGGCTGGCCAAGACATTTTTCAAGCTTTGGAAAGCTGCCTCTTGCTCTGGGCCCCAACTAAATTTTTTGTCTTTTTTCAACATTTTGTACAAGGGAAGAGAGCGATGAGCCATTTTTGGCATGAACCGTGCTAGAGCAGCGATTTTGCCATTGAGAGATTGTATCTCTCTCAATGTTTTAGGGCTCTGTAACTCTTGGATTACGCGACATTTGTCAGGATTAGCCTCAATACCTCTTTGTGTTAGCATGAAACCCAGGAATCTGCCCCCAGGGACAGCAAATGTACACTTTAATGGGTTGAGTCTCATGTCGTATTATTGTAGGCGTTGAAAAATAAGGTATAGATCTTTAACATGATCTCCTCCTTCCGGGGTCTTGGCAATAATATCATCAATATACACTTCTACCAACTTTGTGTGCATACCCTCAAAAACTTTGTTGATCATACGCTGGTAGGTTGCCCCGGCGTTCTTTAACCCAAATGGCATGACGTTGTAGCAAAAGACTCATTTGTCATTAACAAATGTTGTCTTCTCTTGATCATCCTCACACATTGGAATTTGGTTGTACCCGGAGTAAGCATCCATAAAAGATAGATACTTGTATCCAGAGGAATCGTCAACCAATCTGTCAATGTTGGGGAGAGGGTATGGATCCTTGGGACAACATTTATTTAAGTCAACATAGTCTATGCACATACGCCACTTGCCATTGGCTTTCTGCACCATGACCACGTTAGAGAGCCAGGAGGAGTAATGGAGTTCCCTGATGAACCCCGCCTTGAGAAGCTCCTCTGTTTGTTCACAAGCAGCTTTTTGCTTAGCAGGACCCATACGCCGTTTCTTTTATGCCACGGGCTTAGTTTCAAGATACACCGCCAGGCGGTGACAACAAAAGTTGGGATCCATGCCAGGCATGTCTGCAGCGGTCCAAGCGAAGATTTCTTTATACTCATGGAGAAGTGCAATTAGTCTTGCCTCCATGTTAGCCTCAAGCTTGTCATTGACGTTTGTAATCTGTTTCGGGGTGCTACCCAAAACAATAGACTTGGATCCGCCATCAGGAGTTGGTTTCAAAGGGTTCAGGGGGTCTATAGAAGACTCCGCCCTGGGGTCAAGATCCACCAAATTGACAGATGCCGCCGTACTGCCCCCTTCATTCAAATTTCTTTTCTTAGACACGGCTTCCAGCTTGACCATGTTAAGACTCAAGTTGTAGCAATAGCGAGCCATTTCTTGGTCACCCCTCACAGATGAGACTTGATTATCTTTGTCAATGAACTTGATTAACAAATGGGGAGTTGAAACGATGGCTTCCATGGCATTCAGGGTAGGCCGCCCAATGATGCCATTGTAGGGAGACTTCATATCAATGACAAGAATCCTGGATTTCACAGTCCTTGCTCCAGGTTCGCCATCAAAGGTAATTCTCGTATCTAAGTAGCCTTTAGTGGGCTGTTTGGCACCATTGAAGGCTGTAAGGTCCTGTGTATATGGCTGCAAATTTGTATCAGTTAGTCCTATACGTTTAAAACAGTCATAAAAGATAACATCGCAGGAACTTCCCTGATCAATTAGGATGCGTTTTACATCCATATTAGCGATTACCGTAATAATCACTACTGCATCATCTCCTTCAGGAATAATAGGGCCAAAATCGTCGTCCGTGAAGGTTATAGGTGGAGTCTGGACCCCATTTCTGAATGGGCGATATTCTTTTCTCTTGCCTTGCACAGACAAGATCATGCGATGATGATTCTTCCTGGCGGAGTTTGAGGGTCCGCCCCCGGCGAAGCCTCCAGCTATCATGTCTACAACCTGCCTTTTGCCCCTCGATCTGGGTTCTGGGCTTGGTTCTTTTTGGGCGGACTCCAAAACAACGCCCTTTTGTTTTTCTGTTGCCGCCGTGCGTTTAGGCTCCCGAGTGTTATCAGGATCAGGAGAACGATCGCGAGATCTTTTTTCAAACCTCTCTGGCTCATCATGAGATTTACCCTTAAACAAATAATGTTTCAGCTTGCCTTCACGAATAAGCACCTCAATGGTATTTTTGAGTTGCTTGCACTCCTCCGTGGTATGGCCAACTGATTCGTGGAACTCACAATATTTCTTTGGGTTCCCACCGTGTCTGATTGGAGGTGGACGTTGAATCCCATAAACGTTAAGGGTAGTCCATCCTATTTCACACAAGATTTGTTCATATGTCGTGTTCAGGGGTGCATAATGAGCGAAATTGAACACTCGTTTATCTTGTTGTTTGAAGGGTTGGTTCCCTGCTTTGTCTTTCTGGGGGAACTTATCATTCCTGGATGATTTTTCCTTCACTTTGTCATGGTGTGGAGCTGAAGGAGGTGGCTTAATGCGAGATGCAGTGGCTTCCAAGTGCATCTCAATACCTACGTACTTAGATGCCTTTCTGCGAAACTCCTCCATGGTGGATGGAGGTCCTTTTGCCAATGACAAAGCAAAAGGTGATTTCGGTTGCATGGCCTCGATGAGGATGTGCAACTGGATTGCTTCCGTCAAGTCAGGGACCATGGCCGCCTCTTTGTAAACTCTCTTCAGGAAATCTTTTAGAGACTCCTTATCACCTTGTTTGATCTGAGCCAAGGTGTGGGAGGTTCTAGGTGTATCCCTAGAGATTACAAAGTGACTGCCAAAAGCTGTGGCCAAGTCTTCCCATGAATCAATAGAACCTGAAGGTAAACTCTTGAACCAGCTAAGAGCTTTACCTGTAAGGGTCCTGGGGAACATTCTGCACATGACATCTTCTTCTGCACCTAAGAACATAGCCTCGTAGATGTAAGCATCTAAATGCTTAGAAGGATCTGTTTCCCCAGTGTATTTTCCTATGGAAATGGGTTGCATAGTTTGCAAATGTCTGGGAACATGCGCATTCATGAGTCTTTTGGAAAATGGGATACTCATCTTGTATCCCGAGGGGGATGCGTTTGAAACTGCTCTTCTCCCCTCATGATGTTGAGCATTTGCCAGTGGGAGGCTTCGTTGCTCTTCCATGTAAGTAGGGATGCGAGAGTAATTTGGAGTACTCGATTCCTCCTGTGCATGCGATTCATGGCGAGGCTGGTTTGCAGGGCCCGCTCTCTCATGCATAGGATTTACCTTCTCACGACGAAGCTCTGCAATTTCTTCTTTCAGCATTCTGATCATGTCATCTCTCGGATCTGGAGAGTCAACATGCGTTGCCTTTTTGTGAGCATCGTTGTCAAAGTTGAGACGTCTAGGATTGCGTGGAGGAGAATCCTCTCTCTACATTTCTGGTCCTGGTCTCTCCATTAATGATGAATGTAATGGGAATTCCTCAAGGATTATGGGATTACCAATTTTACAGGTCCCACCGGGCGTGCCAATGAACTGTTCTTTACTGGGGGTGTAAAAGTATGGTTGATGAACAATTCAAAATGTACATGTAATGTCAATCTGGTACAAAGAGATATTTGTAAATGTGCAAGTACGGAGTATCCTTGTATACTGGGGCGGAATACAATGCACTCTGGGCGGTGTGACAGTCCGCCTGAAGTAACCTCCTTTGCCTTGACACAATTGGTGGTGGTACCTGCAATTATTCTCCGACGCTCAAGTCAGTATTCTGAAATACTGTAAGACTTAGAAAGCAAATCTGAGAGAATTATGCAAGTAAAAGTGTAAGGTTCAGAATTGAGGGGGGATCCCCTTATACCTTTTTGCTGAGGTTTATATACCTGTTACTGGTGCTCCATTATTGGTAGGACCCGTTCCTTGTTTTCTGGCATAATGCAAGAAAGGTAGTGGGTCCCTGTGTCATTCACGAGCACCATCGTTGTAGTGGGTATTTCCACTTGCTTGGAAAGCGTTAATGCCTTATTATTTTATTCATTGTTCCCTTTTATGCGTGACAGCGTGATTCCCATTTTCAACCTCTCAAGACAGAGTCAATCTCGTGTCGGGGTTATAAGTATGGGCTCGCTACGCAATATAGGAAATTCAATATTCTGCCTATGGCTTGGCGGAGTAGTATGCATTGGAAATACTTTGTGCATGTGTATAAGATATTCAAGATTTTCCACCTTGGCGGAGTAATAAGCTTTGGCGGAGTAACGTGCCTTGGCGGAGTTACGTGCCCTGGCGGAGTTACATGCCATGGCGGAGTAACGTGCTTTGGCGGTATGTGCTTCGTATAAAAGTAATTATAAGGTATTTGAGACGTACTTCTCCTGTTCAAAATGCTGATCTGGTAAAGCATTAAAACCATGCTTTTGGGGACCGGTGTTGGGACCGGATCAAGGTTGATGATGACATGGATGACCGACTTGAGGATATGATCCGTGATGTAGGGGTAGAAAGTTTTAAAAGAGCTCACGTATATGCGAGTCTATGTGAGGATTCTGAAAAGCCCCTGTATCTGAATTGCTCTAATTTCACGAGGTTGTCAGCAGTTTTACGATTATTTAATTTGAAAGCACTAAATGGGTGGACAGATAAAAGCTTCACTGAGTTGCTTAAGTTGTTGAAAGAAATGCTCCCAGTTGGTAACACTTTGCCAAATCGTAACTATGAGGCTAAAAAGGTGTTGTGTCCTATGGGCTTGGAGTATATGAAGATACATGCATGCCCAAATGATTGTGTATTATACCGTGGTGAGTACGAAATGCTGCATCGATGTCCTAGGTGTGGGGTGTCACGGTATAAGAAGAAAGAGGTTGATTCTGATGATTTCTGTAAAAAAGGGTCTCCTACGAAGGTGTTGTGGTATCTCCCTATAGTTCCAAGACTAAAGCGTCTATTTGCCAATGCAGATGATGCGAAGCTTATGAGATGGCATGTTGATGAAAGGGTTGTTGACAGATTAGTTAGGCATCCAGCAGATGGATTACAGTGGAAGAAAATGGATACGATGTTTCCAGATTTTGCCCGTGACCCAAGAAATGTTAGGCTTGCACTAGCCACAGACGGCATGAACCCATATGGGAACCAAAGCACAAACCACAGTTCGTGGCCTGTTTTGTTGTTTGTTTATAACTTGCTGCCATGGTTGTGCATGAAGCGGAAGTACGTTATGTTATCAATGATGATTTCTGGTCCATAACAACCAGGGAACGACATTGATGTATACTTATCTCCGTTAGTTGAAGACCTGAAAATGTTATGGGAAGAGGGGGTTGATGTGTTTGACGGGCTTACAGGACAATCATTCAATTTGAAGGCTATGTTATTTTGTACGATCAATGATTTTCCAGCCTATGGTAACCTCTCGGGCTATAGCGTCAAAGGACATAAAGCGTGTCCTGTATGTGAGGAGGGAACTAGTTCTGATCGACTACATCATGGAAGGAAAAATGTTTATCTTCGACATCGTAGGTTTTTTACACCTAATCATCCACTTCATAGGTTGAAGAAGTCGTTCAATGGTGCACAAGAGTTTGAAATGCCTCCCCCACCATTGTCTGGTCGACAAGTATATGAAAAGGTGAAAGAAGTCAATATGGTTCTTGGTAAGTCTGAGAAGCAGTCTATCTCAAAAAACACATGGAAGAAAAGGTTAATATTTTTCGATCTGCCATATTGGAAAGAGCTTGATGTGAGGCACTGTATTGATGTGATGCATGTGGAGAAAAACGTGTGTGATAGTTTGGTTGGAACCCTGTTAAACATACCTGGAAAAACAAAGGATGGCCTGAATTCGCGTCTAGACTTGGAGTTGTTGGGTATACGTGAGGAGTTGCACCCACAAGTAAAGGGCAAACGAACATATTTACCGCCAGCATGTCATACCTTGTCTAGAAAAGAGAAGCAAAGTTTGTGTGAATCGTTGTGTAGTGTCAAAGTTCCATCTGGGTACGGTTCCAACATCAACACTTATGTTTCCTTGAAGGATCTGAAGTTAGTTGGTTTGAAGTCACATGATTGTCATATGCTGATGCAACAATTTCTACCCATTGCCATTCGTAGCATTCTCCCTCAAAATGTCAGACATGTGATAACAAGGGTGTGTTTATTTTTCAATGCCATATGTGCCAAAGTAATCACCCACGATGAGTTGGAAGCATTGGAACAGGAAGGGTTTCTTATACTATCCCAGTTGGAAATGTATTTCCCTCCTTCATTCTTTGACATAATGGTACATTTAATCATCCATTTAGTGAGGGAGGTCCGTTTGTGTGGGTCAGTGTTCTTGAGGTGGATGTATCATGTTGAGCGATACATGAAAATTTTGAAAGGTTATATGAAGAACCAACGCCGTCCCGAAGCATCGATAGTAGAAAGGTACATTACAGAGGAAGCAATTGAGTTCTGCACAGATTATATGTCACAGGCTGAAATCATTGGTATTCCGAAGACTCGTCACGAAGGGCGATTGGATGGGAAAGGTACCATTGGGAAAAAAATAAAAAGCATGTCACGTGATGAAGTACTCCAAGCACACTTTTATATTTTGAACAACATGGACGCCGTGCTCCCGTATTTAGCTGCACATAAAGACATAGTTAAAAGAAACAACCCTAGAATGGCTGAAAAGTGGGTGTTGAACGAACACAACAAAACGTTCATGCAGTGGTTCAAAATGACCCTTCTTAAAGATACATCTGCTTCTGAGACGTTGCATCGACTGGCACTAGGACCTAACTTTGATGTAATCACTTATTGTGGCTATGACATAAATAATTATTCTTTCTATACAAGGATTCAAGATGACAAGAGTACGGTGCAGAACTGTGGAGTTATAGTTATGGCCGAATCAATGCATTTTTCCACTTCAAAGGACAAAAACCCTGTCATGGCTGAGTTATGTTATTTTGGTGTCATTGAAGATATATGGGAAGTTGATTACAGTCGTTTCACAGTGCCTGTTTTTAAATGTAAATGGGTTGATAGCAAAAGTGGTGTCAAAATAGATGATTTTGGTTTTACGTTAGTGGACTTAAATAAGGTTGGTCATAAGGAGGAGCCTTTCATTATGGCAGCTCAAGTAAAATAAGTTTTCTACATTGTTGACCCATCCGATAAACGATGGTCAGTTGTTCTCCAAGGTAGACACAACATTGAGGATCCATGTCTTGATGTCCTAGACATACCTTGTCTAACAACACATACACCAACGGACGTTGTGGAAGATCTCATAAATGATATAGTTGCGACTCGTAATGACCACCAGGAGGGTCTATGGGAAACATAGGGTATGGTTATATATCATTCATCATGTTTATATATCATTCACCATGTTTATATATCATTCGTCATGTTTATAAACTGATTCTTGTTTTTTTGAACAGATACCTATGGCTGATCAGGATTCACATGCGAGATCTGACTCCCAGAGCACAGATTCCTCAACTAGGAGGAGAGGTGTTACTCGGATGACCAGTGTTGCACTTAGGCGCCATCAGGGTCAGAGGACCCATGTTGACATTGATATTTACACCGGGAGGACTTCAGGACCCAACGCCGCCAAGTTTCAGAGTTACTTAGGTGTCTTGGCACGGTCGAAGGTGTCCATCATTATCCCTGATTGGGATAGTGTTGAGGAGGTCGTGAAGAATGCAATTTGGGCTGATGTTGTTGTAAGTATAATTATCTGTACATTTATTTACTCGTATTGTAGTTTTTTATGCGTAATAATCTCATCCTTGTTTATTTGGCACTTGTAGGATGCTTGGGATATTCCTGCAGTTGATACACTACGTAGGAAGATCATGTCTAAGATCGCTGACCGATGGAGGACATTCAAGAGCAACCTGACCTCCACGTATATTTTAATTTTAAAATATAAATGTTTAAAATCATCATGTTTTACATTATCAATTACTTAATTCAAATTTTTTAAATTTTAGGTATGTCTATGGGAAGAATCAGGGTGAGTTTCCTGGAGATAGATACACATCCATAGATCGACAGACTTGGGATACGTTTGTGGCATCCAGGCACACGGACGACTTTATTGTATGTATGTTTTACTGATTATGTTTTTCTAGTTATCGGAGAATGTATAACGTATAAATGGCTTTGAATTGTTTTTGATGCAGGCCAGACGCATGAAAGCACAGGAAATTAAGGGGAAAATGACTGCCTTCACACGTTGTCACGTGGGGGTTACCGATTATTGGAGGATCGGATAGTGGAGGAGAAAGCTATGCAACGTCAAGGTAGCCACCCTGACGCCACTATTGTGGATCCCCCCTCTCCACCCACACGACATGAAAAATGGAAGCGTGCCAGGACGAAGAAGAGTGGTCAGTACACTTCATCACATGTTGAGGAGGTTGTCTCAAGGATTGTAAGTATAAAGCTTATCGATACTTTTTATGAAACGTTAAATGTCTATCAAACCCTAACACTAATCACTGATTTTTGGTTGCAGGATTCCTTGGTTGAGCAGTCGACCCAAGGGTCATTTGTGTCACATGGTAGGGATGATATATTGACCGCCGCCATCGGTCGACCAGAGCACCCTGGACGAGTACGTGCAGCTTGTCGAGGTCATGGTACGTTTACATTAATAGTCTTAGATTCTGTATGATAACATTTTTATTTCTAATTATTCTTTCTCTACAGGCCTCTGAAGCTATTTCGGCCATCCAGCCACCCCTTCCCAGTCCATATCTGATTTGGAGAAGACCTTTGAGGACAAGGTTGCTGCAGTGAAGGCAAAGGCAAAAGAGGAAATGCAGAGGCTGCTTCAGGAAGAGATGGCACGGTTTCAGAGTGAGATGATGGCATCATTCAGTCAACAATGTTAACCTACGCCACCAGTGATAGACCCACAGGTTACATTGTACATTATTTAATTGAATCACCTATGATTCGTTATCATTATTTCTTGAATAACTTCAAAATGTTGTGTAATTATGCAGACTAGGCGGGTCAGCACGAAGGGATCATGTACTGCACCTGACGGTGACGATGACGACGTAAATCTTGGAGACTACCGTCAGTGTGACCTATTTATGGATGAAGTGGAAGAGCCAGTTGCCATTGGTTCAGTGTATAACCAAGGCCCTTTGGTTCACCATCAAAAATTACCCGATGGTGTGTCAAGGATTTCGGTTGTACAGGTCCTTGAGGCAGATGCAGTTGTTCCCATTCCAACATCTGAGGTACATCTGGTCGGCCAGGCTGTAGGACACTTCCTTATGTGGCCGACCAGACTTGTGTCAGATTCTGGTCCCCAGGTATGCTCTTTACCCAAGCATCAACTATATATTAAGTTATGGTTTCAATAATCATAAGTTGCTTCTAATTTTTTAACTATTTTAACAGGGTGTTGCCCCATCAAAGAAGCCAAAGCCCCCTTGATCCGATAGAACGACTATGGGACATATCGGCTGGGCTTCGCAATTGCACTATCCCGGTCCCATGGGAGGAATCTGTTTTTGGTTTCCCTAGTGCTATCCCAGTGTACATTGCACGACCTGACTTGTGTGAGGTCCTAATGGGGAAGACGATGTTGAACATTTCAGTGATTCAGTGTTGGGAGCTGTAAGTATGATGTTTTTTATTCAATGATAGTGTCAATTAAATTTATATTTTTACAACACTAAACGTCTACAAATTTGATTAGGTTTTTACATAGACTTTGCATAGAGAGAGGTGTCGATAACACTTATGGTTTCCTGGAGCCCTCTCTAATACAACTTCGTAGGAACAGCAAGGAGGAGATTCAGGCATACATCCAGAATTGGATGCATGCCTCGGACAAGACTGTGTACCTTGCGCCATTTCACAGAGAGTAAGAGTCTAATAAATATTTAGTTATTTTTGTCAATTTAATAATGGATTGTGTTATTACTATTCAATGGTACATTGCAGCCTTCACTAGCAACTGTTGGTCATTTGCCCGAAGGACGGCATTGCTGCATGCTTCTGTTCGTTGTATGGGAGTCCTGGTGCGGACTACATGAAAATACTCGACGGGTAAGTTGATTTTTAAAAATAAAACAACTTTACATATTTGATTAAGTCATTCTATTAACTAAACTGATGTTTTATTCTCTTACAGGGCTTTAATTGGGTACCATCTACTACGCGGCAAAGTGAGCAAGAAAAGACTAGAGTGGGTCTTCCCAAAAGTAAGCACTTCAATTAATAAGCATTACTTTTAAAGTTACCTCAATTAGTAACAAAAACAATAACTAATTATGAAATCAATGTATGGTACCTTGTAGTCTTATCGGCAGGATGGCACCTTTGAGTGTGGGTATTTCGTGATGAAGACGATGCTCACCATTTTCCAATCTAGTATAGTAGACGGATGGACAACTGTAAGTCTTTGCTGCCTACTTTAATTTATTTGGTTTTGACATATTACTATTACAATTTGTTGCTCACCTATTAATGATTATGTCTTCTTTACAGCACTTTCGAGACTCTTCCTCAATGTTCCCTGAAGGATACATTGACGAAATCAGAAACCAATGGGCCACCAGCCTTCTTCAACTCAAGGAAGGAGCCCAATAGACTTCTGTCATTTATTATATTATTACTGTGTAGTTATATACCTATTAGTGTAGCTTAATTATTTATTGTGCATTTTATATACCATATTTGATGTTTAGACTGTTTGATTGAATTTTTTTAAACGTTCATTATTATTTATCATTGGACTGTCTGGGACTGTTTACAGGTTTTTGGGAAAGAATAAAAATAAAAAAAAATTTAAAAAAAAATTAAGGTTTTAAGCATGGTTATGGTGTTAACCGTGCTTAAAAGTCACCCTTGTAAGCACGGTTGTGGTTTAACCGTTCTTAAAAGTCTCGAAGAAACAAGCACGGTTCAGGAGGAACCGTGCTTAAAGGTCACAGATACGAGCACGGTTCAAAGGAACCGTGCTTAAAAGTACCACTCCTACGAGCACGGTTGAAATTAACCGTGCTTAAAAGCCATCTACAAGCACGGTTGGGAACCGTCCTTAAAAGTCCTAAGCTACAAGCACGGTGGGAACAAGCACGGTTCTGGAACCGTGCTTAAAGGGTCCCCAGAACCGTGCTTAAAGGTCCTTTTTCCACTAGTGTCTTAGCATATTACTTTGATTAGTATTCGAGTTAGAATTATTAATATAATTATATTCAATTTTTTTAATTTTAGTGGTATACTACTTTATTTTTTAAAATTTAATTAACTTTTTCTTATTAAAAAATAAGTTAATTAATTTTTATTAATTTTTATTATTTTATATTTTTAAACAGACCAATCATTAACCAACCTCCTATTAAAAACTATTTTTTCAAATACAAAAATAATTTCAAATTTTAAAATTTTTTAAAGGTTGGCGGACTAACCCGCCTCACCCTGCGCCACCATCAATACGGGGCGAGTCAAAAATTTCAACCTATCTCTGGTTGAGGGCCAAACCCACCCTGCCCGTATTTTGGCGGGTTGATTGCGGGGCAAGGTGGGGTGGGTGGGTAATCCGCATTGACATCCCTAGTAGAAAGAGACGATAAAATAGACTAATTAACACTAGTAATATTAAGGCAACAAGACAATACTAAAAAAATTCAAAAATTTATTCCTTATTTATTTGTATCATAATTAAGTTGAAATTAAAATTTTTATATATTCCAATTTACAAAATCGTCAATCTAAAATTAGAAAAGGGAAAATAAAATTGAACCAGCATCATTGTGATTTTAAATATCACTCCATACCAAATCCAAGTGAAATTTTCAAAAAAAGAAAAGAAAAAAATGAAAGTTGTTCGTTATATAATAGTGGTGTTGTCCTGATGATAGAAGAAGATGATCCAAATTTGATATTTAACAAACAATTCCAACAATACTTAGTTGAAATTTGATCAACTTAGACAAAGATATAGATTTGTAAATTGAAATTTGATATAAAAATTAGGAAAAAATTTATTTTTGTAGTAAACGTTGTCGATAAAATTGATCATCGATATCTTCTTATCTCTTATCATTTACCCCTTTATCTTTCTCTCTCTCCCTTTTTGCTTTAAGAACTTTGTTGGAAAACTACCTATGAATCCTTAATTTGGTATAAATTCTAAACACATTTCTTTATAGCTTCAACAACTTCTAAAATCAAGCTCCCACCATTAACTGGTATCTTGTCTACCATTAGAGTTAGTCTTTTTTTTTGAAAAATTAAACAATATATATATAATTTAAAGTAATTGAATATAAGCTATACTCAAATACAGACATACAACTTAGAACATTTGTGTCATCATTCAACACGATTTAATACGTAGGATTCTCTAACCAACTAAACATAAAGTAACAAAAAGAAAATTTATACACCTTTAACCATGACCACGCTCTAACTTAAATAAGATCGAACACCTTCTCGAGATCTAGCTTATGATTGTCAAAAATGACTTTGTTTCTCTCTAACCATAAGGACCAAACCACAGCAAACCAAATAACGCTCCACAATTCTTGTTGTGCCTTATTGCCAGGTAACATTCCAATGAAACTCATCAAGTGTTTCATAGGACATACCTCATAAGCTTTACCACAAGAGAATAATAAATGATCAACTGTTTCATCTGAGCTTTATAACATCCTGGATGTTTGATAAATTGGAAATAAGAAAAAATATGTTTTGGGGTGAAAAATAATAATAAATAAAGGAAGAAAGTGGAAAATAGAATTTTAAATAGAATTTTAAGGAAATAGAATCAGGGGCCCTGACGCGTAGCATGGCTGTGGCTCGTAGCGTCAGGTGCAAATTAGTGAGCTGAAGCATAGCCTCATGGGACGTGTAGCGTCAGCGTCGCGATCAGCTTAAAACAGGAACATGCAAAACAGAACCCGCGTGCTTCTTTCCCTTCCATTTTCTTCCTCCCTTGTGATTTGAACTCTAGACCTGGTAGGAACTTCAATTTCTTATGTTTTTGAACTTGGGAAAACGTGGTAAGGCACGTGGAACTTCTAATTTCAAGTTTCTTCTTCTCCTTCTCTTTTCCCTCCTTGAAATTGAACCATGCATGCCAACGGAAACCATGAATTTGTGTTTTACAATGATAGAGAGTTTAATTATTGTTCCTAGGTTGATGGGTGTGATGAAAAGCTAAGGGGTTCTGTATTTCGATGCTTGTAGGTTCGGATTTAAAGATTGGAAGGTCGTTTGATGCGGAGGGTCTCAAAAACAAGGATCGAAATTAGAAATGGTAAGCTTCGATAACTTAAGATTGAGGTTCGAAGTTATTTTAAGGTTATGGATTATAGTTTTAGTAATTATAATATTTATGGGAGCTTCTTTGCATTAAATCTTAGAGATTTGATGGACTTCGATGGAACCCGACGATTGATTGGAAGCTTTGGAAAGCTCAGAATCGAGGTAAGGGGGTGTGTTGGGTTAAGGTTAATTTAGAAATTTGCCTGCGCCATTGGCGACTAGAAAAAAGGTATATTATAGCTATTATGAATGTGTTAATTGAGTTTAGAAGATACCTATATGAAAGGTTGGAGAACAAAAAGGTAAGGACGCATATTATAATCCTTGTAAGTGAAGAATAAGTGAATAAGTGGACATATAAAGTGAATGTGTCGATACATAATGATTAAAGGAGTTTTAGAATATAATAGCTTACATGGAACAAGAAAGTGAATGAAATGAAATAATATGATATAAAATAGCTATACGGTAAATTATGAAATAAAGTGAATCTAAGTAGGTGATATAAGATGTATGTATATGTGGGGTAAGTATGTGAGGATCAAATAATGTGAACTGTGACAAATGGGGAATTGAGAATGTATGAAAGATACTAATGAGCTGATAAGACTATGTGAGTGGGTGAGAGATTTCGAATTATAATAATAATTGTATTATAAGTGGTATAAAGATGACGACAATAACTAAGAGAATTGATATTGAGAGCTATGATAAGAGTGATGATTAAATAAAAGAAACTGGTAGTGGTGATAAACAGTAGGATTGTATAGATATAATATGCTGAATGAAATTGAATTCTATGATGCCTGTGAGTTAAGATGTTTGTTATAAGTAATGTAACATTGATGTTGATTGTATCATTGTTATATTTACTGGTTGAGAATTATGATTATTTTATGATGAATTATGGATAAGATAAGTATATAGGTATTAAACGTGATTTAGGAAGGTTGGATTATGTGACCGCCCCGCGAGGTGAGTATATATCAACTTTTGATATTATACCTGAGATTACGGATGTTTAACTATATTGAGATAAGTTGTGATAGTATGTTGATCATGTGATATGTGTTGTATAATGTGACATAATCGGTAATTGAGATAATGGAATATTACACTGTATGTGTGATGAGATGATTTATGAGTATAAATTATGATAAGTATTTGTTATGTGTAACATGGCTTGTATTGATGGGCTTGGCAAGTAGGCCGCCCGAGTGGTGATCACATGTCAGTTTCTGACATTTATGTATGTGATTGATGATGTTTATTTATATTGAGTTACATATTATGGATGAGGTACCCTAGATACTGTTGAGGGCGGGGAGTGGTCACTGATACACTGCATGAGCAAGGAGCGGCTCTTGACAGGCTTCCAGTAAAGGGATTGTATGTTTATGCTATATGATTGATTATGTGAGATGGCGTTATATTGATGGGCTTGACAAGTCAGTCGCCCTATGTTGTGAGCACATGTCAGTTTCTAACAGTTGCATATGATGCTTGTAATGGTATGCCATGAGGTATGACATATGATATATGATTGTGTGGTGGAGGACAACCGACGGTATGTGTTACCCTCGTTTTTGGCTTCCGTGGTCAAGTCGGACCCAGTTGAGCTACCCAGAGGCCTATGGCCTAGTGGTTGAGGGGGAGCCAAGTCGGGTTCACGGGATGTCAAGTCGGACTCCCAGCTGAAGGTCGATCCTTTTAGTATCCAGATACTAGGAGTCTGCTTATATAAGAGTCAGTTGTGTTTTACACTCCTTGGCCTATATGTGTGTATTTATAATAAAGCTTGTATGAAATAATATAAGATGCTGATTTGAGTTGGTGATGGTAAATTCATGATCTTGAATATTGGTTGATGTGCTGTGTTTGTGTGTAATGTAATTGGATAACGAATTACAAGATAAATAATCGAGTAGGTGGGGTCAATTAATAGTTATCATGAGTTAATAATGGTTTTGACTTTAGTGACAAACATAATTATGAAGGTACGATAAAGGGGATGGTAAAGAAATAGAGTAGGTGAAAGGTGAATCATAATAATTGACCTATTTATATACATCTATATATATATATATATGTATATATGTATATATATGTGTAAATTGGAGGGTAGCTAGATTACTCTTTTCCATTCTTATTGGTTATTTTTATATTAACGCTTAATTCCAGTCACTCACCCCCTGTATTGTGGTTTTAGTGACTGTTTGCAGGTATGGATGCACACCGTGAAGGCGAGAGCTAAATGAGGCCAGGGCGATGTGGAATCTAGAAGAGGAGATGTATATATGTATATAATTGCTTGTTGATTTATAAAATGTAGGATTGTGCTACTTGTTGGTGTGAAAGTATATTGATGTAGTACGGTAGTACTTTATTGTGTTTGTGTGTTATGTGGCACATAGCCATTCCATGATTGCATGATATGGGCATGTATTGGGTTATATGTATGCTTAAATGATATGTAGAGTGTGATTGCATATTTAATTGTTGACGATGATAATTATAATGATTGATGATGGCGGTAGTAATTATATGTGATGTGTGAATTATGATGAATTGAGGCATAGAGCCAATGATGTGTGAATGATAAATGCGATGGGCAAGTGTTGTATTGATGCATGATTGATCTGTGTGCTATGTGATTGATGTTTGATTGATAGATAAGATTGATTTAGGAAATCATGCATATAGTTGGTTTTATGAATGTAAGGAACTGGATAGGTGAAATGGAAATCCGACGGATTTCGGGACCCCCGGAATGCATCAATAGGTTCCTTAGGATATTTAGAAGTTGTGTGTATTGGCCTTGGGCCAATTAGAACCCATTTAGGGTGTTTGGTGCAAGGGTTTTGCACATAAATGGTTTAAACTGCACTTTGTGCATAACTTGCACATATGTTTAAATTTTAGCGAACGGACGGAGCCAACAGTTCCGGAATGGGGAAAACATATGGCCTGTGAAGTTTTATGGCAATCGGATCTAAAACGGGCCATTTGGGTATGTTAGAAGTTGGCTGGTTGGCCTAAATTAGGTAACGGCATCAGGTGTTGTTACTGTCATGCCCATGCTACGCGTGAGGCTGACGCGTAGCGTGAGGTGTGCAGGGCCAGTCTGACGCTACGTGTAAGGCTGGCGCGCAGCGTCAGGTCCCTATTTCAGGTTTTTGGTTTCTTTGGAGAATAATTGGGTTTTGGAGTTTTAAGGTGTTACATAATTATCATTTAGAATCTGTTTAGTGAAAATAAATGTTATTTTGAATTGAGACCAATTAAATTTAGTTAAATGCAAAAAATTTATTATGAAAATTAATTAAACAGGTAAAAATAAATACAAAATGACGAAGGGCATTACAAGCTTTGACACATTGGACATATATTTGGTACCATCATTCCTCGCTTCAACAATTCAACTCGCACCGGTAAAACATGCATAGCTATTATTTTTGAATATTTTCATATTGTGAAAAAAAATCATTTTTCTTATGTTTTAGAAATTGCTCTACTATTTCTAATTTCTAGTAGTAAGAGCATCATAAGGGATTAGTCACTATACGAGGATGCATCTTGCCCAAGTTCCATATCAGTGACCTAGTAATCGTTATATATTAAGCTACGTTGAGTAAGTTACTATCATGAAGGACTAGGTAAACTTTGGTGAATGCTAGAGTAGTATTTTAGCACAGTTGACGTAGCAAAAAGGTTTCTCTGCATTAACATAATGACTTTGTTATGCCATATTTCAAAATACTGTCTAATGTTTGTTTGGGGGAACTAGATTCACCATTACAAGACACTTGGCTAAAGTGACAAGTTTCCTATGCTAATACCTTTTTCTATTACGGAAAAGCTTATTGTGAAAAGTGACAAATAATTGGTTGTTAATTCTCTGTAGCAGTCATCTACTAACCCTATATTCTTTCATTTTGTTTGATATGTTGTTTAGGTTTGAGCTATGCAGATCAATACAAACCATAATTTTCTTGTCATATTTTTATGCATATACTTTTACAAGACTTAATCTGAAGTATTGGTTAAATTAAAATAATAATCTATCTATTGGTCCATTTATTAGATTGCTAATGACCTGTGAAATAGAATTTTAAAAACATGACAATTTAATAATTACTATAAATATATACTTTATTTTAGATTGGTCAAACAAAAAATTAAACCATAAATCCTAAATAAAAAATTTCTTTTGATCATCAATTTAAAATAATAGTCACTTTTTACTAACCTTAATTAAAAAATTTTGACCAGAAACTGAACATATCTTTGTATACCTTGCTATACGAGCATGACGACTGCATTAGTCCATTTTGACTATCAACGGGTGACATCAATCAAATTGAATATTATTTCTATTGATTTTGAAATGGTTGATGTTCAAACCAAGCAACGGTAGGAAAAACCCTAGGAATTACTCTAGGAGAATTAATATTATTATTGTTCTGAAATATGTCACTTGAATTACAATGAGAGCCTATAAGTTGTATTTATACAAGTTAAATAAAAGGAGACAAGGGAATCTAGGCCTAAACCCAATAGTGGAGAGATAACCGCTTCTGATGGGATCATGGAGAATCGTAATCTTCGTCATTCTATGCTAAAATAAAGGGAAGAGGGGGTACTCATGGGACCCCCTCTGACTTGGGAGGGAACATGAGCCCCTTAGTCATGAGCTATAGGTGTAAAGCCGAGCTAAGTGACTGAGCGCCTGAGTGAGATACTTTATGTTGGATGCAATAGCACGGAAACAGCTTCTAACTTCGATTTTTTTTCACATCAGTTTGAAAACCGATGTGGATCTAGTCGTTGTGAAATATAGGTACATCTCACATTGGTTTTAAAACCGATGTGAAAACTAACATAACACATCGATTTTTTACGTAACAGATATGAAATAGGGGACTTTTAACAACGGTTTTTCTAAAAACCGATGTGAAAGATTGGACTTCTAACATTGGTTTTTTGAAAACCGATGTGAATTATGGCACTTATAACATCAGTTTTGTTAAAAACCAATGTAAAAATTAGTTTTTTTATTTTTATATTTTAATTTTGTTAACAATAACTTGGACAAGTTAATTTTCAATATTCATCCCGAATATATTCATATGTTCATGACAATTCCTAGACATACATATATGCAACACATATACACAACATGTATATCAACACCAACTAAAATCATATACGTAACAATCAATCATATATAACACTAAACTTGTTTTATACATGGTTTGGGTCAGAATTTAATACATAATATAAACAAAATTTAAGCATAAAATTAGTGGTCTAAAAGTTTATGTATAATGTACTTACAATCATATGCATTACACTACATTAAGTTAAACAACTCTACATAATGCATAAAGCACCCTATTTTCATTACAAACATACCTACATTAAGCATTTACATGTAAAAAAATGAGAATCATACACACCATTTTCAACACACACATGCCTAATTTCATACTCAAGTTCTCTTAGGCATTTTAAAAAACATGTTCAAGGCGAAAAGTAGTAGCGCACCTCAACCATACACACATACGCATGTCCAATGCAAAAACCCATTTTCAATACAAAAAGTAATTATTTTTAACACAACTCAAGTTCTCTTGGGTATTTTAACAAACATGTTAAAGGGAAAAATTAAACCATACACACATACACATATTCAAGGCAAAAACTCATTTTTAACACAAAAAAGAAGTCATATCCAACACATGAAGAAGATAGGAAGTGGAAGAAGCTTACAATAATGAAGCTCAAGATGCGGAGTTAAAGAAGATGAAGTTAGAGAAGGTTGTACACGAGTTGGAGAAGGTTGTACACAAGCTCAAGATGAAGCTTTCACACAATGGAGAAATTTGCAACGAGTGTTGGAGAGCTGCACATTATCTCTTAATATAAGATGAAGAGGCACAATGTCACAAGTTAGAGAGCACAACCCATAATGGAGAGATGGCGAGATGGAGAGCTGCACAATGTTACGATATTGTCATTGCAAGGTGAGATGGAGAGCACACTGTTATCGTAAAAGAGAGCACACTGTCATGGTATTACGAATGAAAAAGTAATGCAAGGCAAAAGACGTATTGTTATCGTGAACAAAAAAATATTACGCTACTTTCCACATTGATTTTTTGAAAAATCGATATGGTATCTCCTCACTCTAGTGAAAAAAATAACGCAAGGCAAAAAGCACACTGTTATCGCAAATGAAAAAATGTTACGCTACTTTCCACATCAGTTTTTTGAAAAATCAATGTGGTATCTCCTCACTTTCCAACGAAAAAAATAACGCAAGGCAAAAAGCACACTGTTATCGTGAATGAAAAAATGTTACGCTACTTTCCATATCGGTTTTTTGAAAAACCAATATGGTATCTCCTCATTGTAGCGTCAAATAGGCGGGAAAGAGGTAAGTGACTGGAATCAAGAATTAACATAGAAATAAATACACAAATGCTAGGAAAAGTGTAGTCTAGCCACCCTCTTAATTAAAAGCACTATTTATTATCAAATCATCATTATCAAGCCAATCATTATCACTTTTTCATGTTTTCACCCGCCACACTAACTCAATTGTATAATTGGTTCCACAATCATACTAATTAATCATATTAAGGTCATCAACACATGCCATTACAAATTATTTATTTTATTTCGTATAACACACAAGATATATAAACATATCCACATACTCGTCCAACATGAGATCATTCACAACGGAAGCTTAAACTCATTTCACTAACCATATTCAGCATCATCAAGTCAAATCAACATCATTCACTACATAAGTTCCGATTCATTTCAATAATGCACATCATCACATATCACCAATATAAATATCATTGCATGTCAAAGCATATAAAACATAACTGACTCTCAAATAGATAATATGACACCCAAGTATCCAGATACTAAAAAGATCGACCTTCAGTTGGGGGTTTGACTTGACACCACGTGAACCTGACTTGGTTCACCGAGCCCGACTTGGCTCCCCCTCAACCACTGGATCCTACTTGACAACTGGGTAGCTCAACTGGGTCCGACTTGACTATGGAAGCCAAAAGCAAGGGTAACATATACCGTCAGTCATCCTCAACCACGTAAATCATATAATCAATCATTTCTTACTCAATTGGCATAAAAGCCTCACCTTTTAATTATTTAGGGTAGCCACATGGACCCGACCCCAAATATATCTCCACCAAGGCAGCCACATAGACCATGCCCCAAATATAATATCATACCATCACAAGGTATCACCTCACCAATAATCAATCATGATCATAAATCTCAATCATCAGATATAACAATATAATCAACGCCACTTGCTACACAATTTCACAATATACCTATTATACACTTGAAATCAAAATCATGTCATTACATCACAGATGCACATATCAAGCTCATCAATAACATTATATCATCACTCTATCATTAACCATCAATATAAATCATCATTATCTTTAATTCACCAACACATTCTAACAAGAATCATCATCAATCCAGACAATATTCATGATATCTATATACATATGAATATACATATCACCATCGTTATTAGCAACATGCCATTTACTTTATCTTCGCTCATTAACTTAAAACCCAATCATCATTTTGAATTTAAGATCAACGCATGACATCTATCGTAAATCACAATCGCACTATTTTATTTATGTGTAATTGTCGACATTTCATTATAAACTCCATCTAATTAATTTCTTATCAAAATCATTCATTGTAATTTATAACTTTACATCTACTCACACAGTCTTATCATCTCACTAATATCATTTATGCATTATCAATCACAAATTATCATATTTCTCATTATTTGTTTCTCACTCACCCATCTCACATCTATTTATATTTATGTACGTGCATAACCCCTTTAAACTCACCCTCTATTTTATAAACTACTATATACATACTTTTCACTATGTTTCATTGCTTCACAAATTTGCTTATTCCTTATAGGCTACTCTATAATTCTCTGATCATCCCTCGTCAATATAATTAGTCACATAATCGCTCATTCATTTATCTCTTATTTGTTATTTCTATAATTTATAGTTCGTCCTTACTTTCTCGTTCTCCAATCTCTCATCATTAAATTTCTAAATTTAATTAAACCATCTAATAGTGGCTATGATCTACTATTTTCCTTTACGTTAAATAATGTAACAATTTCTACAATAACCTTAACCAAGCATACCCTATTACCTCGACTCCAAGCTTCCGTTAATTATCCTCGAGGTCGGTCACGTCCTACAATTGGCAATTCATCGTTCCTCTTTCGATTCAAGAACTTAAATGGCTCAACGGTTGTCCGAAAACTCAATCCATCACCTACGGTCACCAAACAAGAAAACTCATTATTTTAAAGACCCAAACCAAGCTTCATCTTGTCAAGAAAATACAAAACAAGAACCCCACATACATGAGCCTATTTGGTCAAGAAGAGGAGAAAAGAGAAAGGAGAAATGTTAAATTGGAACACCAATGCATGGACCACCTCACGGCTAGAGAGAGAAAAAGAAGGGAAAAGAGAGAAACTTAAAATCAAGGGTACCGGAATGCTCACGTCACTTCCCCGAACTCAAAACCATGGTTAATTACAAGTTCCGGCAATGCGAATCCCTCTAGTTTGGTCCAACAAAGTCGCGACCCATAAGAGAGGAAAGAGAAGAAGAAGTCCCATTTTTGTTTTGCATGTCTCTGCGTTACCGCCACTGTCACCTTTTAATTCTTCCTGTGACGTTGACGCTACGCGCCATCCTAGCGCTACGCGTTAGGTCCAATATTTTACCCTGACGCTATGCATCACCCTGGCGCTACGCGTCAGGCAAAATCCATAAATCCCTTTTACATCATAGAAATGCCACAGATCCTCAATTATTATAATTTAGACTAATTTGTTTGATTATTATCCCTTTTTAAATATAAAAACACGTGGGGTGTTACATTTGGAGCTCCATTCCATTTTTGTGATGTGCAAGGATCCAACAAAACACTCAAAAGGACCGGGTGAATCAAAATCAGAATCAACATGGATGCTGAATTTTATGCAACACAAAAGCAATCATGATGCAACTGCAATTGAAGTTTTCATACTTGTTTTATTTTTAAATCTCTTTAATTTGCTTTTATTCTTGTTTTAAAGGTGTCAAATCTACAAGTTTATATACTTGATGGGATAAAAAACAAATTAATGCTCAAAAGATAAAGCCAATCACTTATTATATTCATTTCATTACCCATCACAATTGGGAAGAAACAAGCATGGTTTGAATTGACTATTGAATTTTGATTCATGCCAACAGTGATTATCAACACAGTGTCTTAATATGATTACTATTTAAAAGATCAAAGAACTTCTACCAATGATAGAGGAAAGAGGAACTCTGAATGCTGCTTCAAAGAATTCAATGTTAACAAGTTTTCGTAAACTAGAAAAGAAAAGAACAATCAATCATAACTTTAGCAACTTCATATATCTGATTCTAAGCAAAATTGGGAGATAAAGTTGAAAAGCAATTATAACAACAAAACAGAAAAGGCCAGCATCGATGAGATAAAAATAAATGAGGTGAAAATACCCTCGCAACATTTTTCCTTGGCAAATTGTATGATTTTTTTAAGCTGGTAAATAAGCACAAAGGAATAGGTTCTTGTTTTAACAATAATCTCTCTCCCTCTCTAAAATAGGTCCATGTTTATAATTCCTTCCACAGCTTAATTGTATACCTTTTGATATTCCCCATTTCACAGTTTGGTGAATGTAATATATATTTTTTTGGTGTAAGAGATTACATATAGTTATCTCAAATTGGAACCAATACTAGTTATTAACTACTATTGGCTGAAGGGATATGTCTCCTGGGAAGTCTTGTTTTTAAAGTGAAGTATAAAAACACAAAGGCACTTGTCTGGATAGAATTCTCAGTCACGATTCTTCAAACATTCGAGGCGCAAATTCAACTTTTCGATCCTGACAACGAGGTTTGTGATGGAGTAGAGGGGCCAATAGAAGTAGAGCACGATAGCTATAAGAAGGAAGAGGAAGAACGGCACCACCGACATGAACGGCTTGAAAAGGTTGTGTGTCACTGTGACAAGACCTTTTCGAAGAACGTCGAGTCTCAGGATCGTAAGGAGCAGGACCATGACCGCCATATAAATCTCCCAAAATGAAACAAGGTCTCATTTCTAGCTCATCTACAGTTATGACGTGTTGCAACATAGGAGGTGGCGAGGATGAAGGGAACGATGTGGGCGGAGATCTATCTGTGTACGGCGGAGCCAATTACTTCTTTTAGGTTTTAGGATTTGTGAGTGGGAACCGTTCTACCGAGCCCTACGGTGGGCGCCAAAATATTCACAACAAGCAATGGTAGGAAAAACTCTAGGGAATTACTCTAGTAGAATCAAGATTATTATTGCTTTGAAATGTGTCACTTGAATTACAATGAGAGCCTATAAGCTATATTTTTACGAGGCAGAGGAATTTGGGCCTAAACCTAGCAGTGGAGAGATAACTGTTTCTGATATAATCATGGAGAATCGTAATCTTTGTCATTCTCTGCTAAAATAAAGGGATGAGGGGTACTCATGGGACCCCCTCTAACCCGGGAGGGAACAACTGATATTATGGCATAAGAAATGTTAGCTACTATTTCTTTCTTTCGGACGCCACATTTTTGTTTTATTGATTAAAATTTGCTAAGAATCATGATTAATTATTAATATTTAATTTATTATATTTTAAAAATAAATTTTAATTCACTAATAAGAAAACGTTTTTGAAAGAGTGTATAATTAAAACTAACACTCCTTTAACGTTGGGTATATTTAGATCCGTGTATGATATTGGTTAAGAGTTAAATTAAAGAAGTTCCCTTATTCTTTTTATGAATAGAAAAAAGAAGTGCTTAAAATCAGGGTACATGGTATCCGATTGATATAATTCTATTGTTTTGTGGATAATAAAAAAAGAAATAAAAGAAATTGAGGTTAAATTTAAGGTTAATTATAATATTTTAACGATGTTTTCATAATCAGACTAATTATTAAAAAAATACAAATAAAGTATGATTAAATTAGAGATCAAATTATAATTAAACTAATAATAATAAAAAATTAAGATGAATCAATTATTTAATTAATTTACGATTCTATAATCAAATTAGTTGATTTAGGGTCCGTTTGGTTACCCAGTTGGGATAACTTGGTTGAGAAAACTGGGGTTTTGTAAACTGGGGTTGAGAAAACTGGGGTTTTGTAAATGGAGTTGTGTTTGGTTGTATAAAAGTTAGGTTGGGTAAAAGTGGGTTGAAAAGTAGTGATTGTGTTTGGTTGGAGAAAAAGTTAGGTTGGATAAATGGTGGTTTGATGTGAAATTACCAAAAAGGGTATTAGTAAAAAATATATTGAATATGTATATATATTAGTAATATAAATAGATATTATATCAAAATTTATATATATATATATATATAATATTATTTCTAATTGGATTATTTTTAACAAAATATAATTTTTTTTAAAATATAATTCCTATTATTTTTTAAACAAATAAATTTATTTTTGGACAAGTTAGATGATAATATATGAAATTAGATTATTTTTTCTCGTAAATATTTAATTTCTTTAATAAACTATATTTTTTTGTTACTAATTAGATGATATTATAACCAAATTGGGTATTTCTTTAACAAAATATATTATTGTTATTCAAATTAGATGATATTATGTATAATTAGAATGTAATTTTTAACAAATTAGATTATTTCCTTTAACATGTTACATTACTTTTTAATAAAATAGATTAATTGATGTTTATACATATAATTATGTATTTTCATTAACAATGTAAATGATTTTATATATAATATGGAAAGGAATGAAAATATTTTTTATGTAGACATAATAAAAAATTGAAATTTTTTTTATACAACTCTAGCAGCTACAATTTGGTCTCTAATGGAATCGCGAACAACATTCATGCCCGGCGATGCAGTCGTGTAAACTCCATCCGCAACTGTTGGATGTGCCCGATGTTGCACTCCCATTGAGTTGTCGTCATGTGGATTTTCATTGTCAAATTCAGGGTCTGGAAGGTTGCATCTCCGAATAAAATTATGGATTCCCATTGTAGCACAAACCACATGCACTTGGGTCTTATAACTATAGGCGGGCATTTGCCGAAGCACGGCAAATCTATTCTTCCAAACACCGAAGGTTCGTTCAATCGTGCTCCGTAGACTTGAATGTAAATAGTTAAAGACTTCATTGTTGTTCTGAAAATCTCGTGCCCGTCTAAAGTCTGGAAGATGGTATCTTTCACAACGGTAAGGACCCAGATATCCCATCGGCGTTGGATAGCCACTGTCTACCAAATAGTATTTACCTGTTACATGAAAGAAAGTATTTCATCAGTATATTCATATTTACCAAATTAGATGATATTAAATGTACACATGAGTAAATTATACCATACCTGGTGGTGGGTGTGGAAATCCATAATAGTCGTTGGTCACTGCATCGTTAAACACTCGGGCGTCGTGGGTGGATCCCTCCCAGCCGGGTAGTGAAAAAATAAAGCACATGTCCATTTCACAAACGGCCATCACAGTTTGATTTTCACAATAATGTATTTAAGATGGGTAAATATATAAGTGTACAGCTTTAGAGGGCTAGTGCTTTGATAATTACCCCCTGAACCAATTCCATTTGTTGTTCAAATATTCCAGGAAAACGGGACCGTTTCACTTTTTTGGGTTTGCTTTTTGAGGGGAGGAAAGGTGCAGAAGATCGAGAGTAAGATGTTTTCTATTCCAAGATGACTACGCCCCTATTTGGTATCCTCTCATAATTAATTAACAGAGATATTTCTGAAGAGAGAAAACTGATCTTACAGTTAAATAAGTTTAAATTGTTTTAAACGTTTATTTTTCTTATGGCTAGATTTAATCTCTTATTCCCTGTTGGAAAAGAAAAAAAGAATTTCACGTTCTTCTTAGAGGAAGGAAGGATTAGGAAAATTAGACCCTTTTAAATTTGTCAAAAAAAGGTAGATCTCTGTTGAGTTTTTAATAATCATTATTTTTTTATTCATATAAACGACTCAATAAATAATTTTTTTTTATGTTTCAAAATCCTATATTTCACTTATTTTAGAATATTTTTGAAAAATTTACTTTATTAAATTAATGGATTCAAAACACCTTTTCTTAGAAAATATTTGTTCATTCTTTTTTATTTTTGTTTTTTAATTTGAATTACAAAAAAAATAAAAGAAAGAATTTAAAAAATTACTTTAATTGTATCTTATCTTATTGTACTTTATTTTTAATTTGTGAAAAATTAATTTTAATTTTTAAATTTTCTTTATTTTTTATAAATCTGTTGTCTCAACTATATAGATAGTCCCTGAAAATTCCAACGGGGGTTTATCACCAGTAAAATTTTAATTTATTGATCTAACAAAGTTTTTAAATATTTTAAATAGTGTCACTAAACACAATTTTGTAATTAGATGTCAAATCAGCATAACATCTCCGTATATATAAGTAGGTACGAATGTTAAAATAGCTTATAACTTATAATTTTTAGTTATTTTATAGTTTGTAGTTTTTTAAGAAATTCTATTTCAATAAATTATTTAGTAAAATTAATTTAAATTAGATTAAATAATTTTAAAAGATATATAATATTTTAATTACAAAATAGATAAAAGTTGTCATAAAAATATAAAGTAAAAATGATAATTAAATATTTAACATGAGAATCTATAATTTTTAAAACATCATAAACTACTTCAACTAATTTTCAAAACTTTAAAACTTATAACTTTTCAAAAACACTATATTCCTTATTTTTATATTTACCAAATATCACTCTAATAATTTCTTAAAAATCATCAACTACACATGTCAAATATACACATAATATTTTAGTATAAGATATCACCTTTTCAAAATTATCAACTCTGATTTTATATTTACTAAAAAAATTTAATAATTTTTGAAAAGTTATAAGACAATGAATAAATAATAACATGCGACAAATGTACGTATAAGTTTTTGGTAACATATAAGTTAGGTATGTTTGATTTATAGTTGGTGAAACAGAATTTGGGAAATAAAAAAAAATTAAGAGTTGATATTGATCCTTCACGCCGTTAGAAACATTTAAAACGCTGTAGAATTTATTTTTAAGGTTGGTGAAACAGATTTAATTAACCAAGTTGGATATATGTACGATTTAACGTGAATTCTTTGCATTTGCCGACACATTGTTTAAGTGGGTGGAACGCGGAAGCGAAAGTTTATTAAGGCATGTTCTAACTTCTAACACATGTCTCAACTATGGACCATCTTCTAAATTCTAAAGTTTTGGGTTTTGACTGAGTTAACATCGCCACAACAAATATACGTATTATTATTATTATGGTATGTACGCGTATGATTTCTGAGGTTAAAATAATTATATTTATTTCTTTTGTGTTGATATAAAATTAAAATTCTTAGATTAGAAGATTTCTTTTTTAAAAAATAAGGAAGTCAATCCTTTGAGACGTTCAAATTGAAATGAATTTTATCTTTCAACATTTTTTGTCAAAAAAAACTCAACTATTTGTTAAATACACACATTTTGTTGGTTTCTGTGTCAAATATAATAACATTCTGCTCAATTCATGTGAAAAGTATTCCTTCAGGAATAACCTTCATGTTACTCTAATCTCCAGTAAAATTCATCCACCAAAGTTTTAACTAAAAAAAAAAGATACAATAACATTCTATTTTTATTATTGGTTGTTAAGTTTGATACAAAGCTAGTTTCTCTCTTAGCTTAGTTTCTAGTTATATATATATATATATATATATATATATATATATAAAATCCCGTATCAAAATTTTCTTGACACTATAAAAACCAAATTTAAATAAATCATTCATTTTAAATCTTTTTATATTGACACTGTAAAAAGCAGAGTAAATAACATTTCACAGTTAAAAACTAAATAAAGGGATTTTCAAAAATAAAAACTAGGCACGATGAATTGTACTTTTTGATTTATCTGGTGTATAATTTTTGCCCATCTATAATCAATTGGTCACATTTAGTCTTTATAGTTATCAAATTACTCAAATTAAGGTCTTGAACCTTAAATTGAGTTTCAAAAATTAAGTCCCTAAAAAAAAATTCAAAAATTAAGAAAAATGTAACTGAGATGTGTAACATCATTATTTAGGGGGAAAATAACAAAAAATAAAATAAAATAAAATAGTTACATAAAAATAGAAACCTATGATGTGTAAATAACATAGATATAATGCAATGTTTGCTTTTGTTTTGAATTAAATATTTTACATGTAATTTCTACTTCGTTAATCTATAAGGTAGTGTTTGAAAAAAGTATAATTTTTAGCACTTTTTCCTGGCTAACTCTTTTTCATATAAGACTTTGTTTTAAAAAAATCTCATATAACTCATGACTTATAATTTATATCTCTTTAGATAATTTATAACTTATAATTTTTTTTTGTCTACACCAAACAACCTAGTATTTTTAAAAACAATCATAAATCCTAAAATAAGTGAGTAGCTATCCGCGTCAAATAAACATTAAATCTTTCCTTAATAAATATTTCCTCACCTGTAAATGAAAATTCTTTATATTTTAAGTTTTTGATAATTCAACTTACCTGTAAATAATTCTATATAAGATCAATTAAACATGAATAAATTTCTTTTTAACTTTTATTCTGAAAAAAGATAACTACATTCTAAATATTAGTTATACATTTCAATTACCATTTTAATATATTATTAAAACATAATTTGAACAATTAAAAAACTATAAAGGTTAAATATGGACAATTAAAACCAGAGAGGGATCAAAATTATATAAATGCTAAACCCCGTGATGTTCGTTGATAGTTTTTGTTTTAAAATTAAAAAAAAACAAATGTTAGTTATTTTTAATTTCATGTTTTAGTTTTTATAATTTTGAATTTTAAAAAGTTGTTGCAAAACTTTTATAATTATAAACAAAACTATTTTACATATAAAACATAAGGTTAAATCTAATGGACCGAAGCTCACTTGATAACTTTTGTATAAAAGCACATGTTATTCACCTATTGTAATCAAGTGACACATTATAGAGATTAATAGACCTAATTCCTATGAGGATTTTCCTAGGATTTTGTGCTCCAAGCTCTGTGTGTGAACAGCCTCCATTTTCAATTTTTGTAATTAATGGTTCACCAACATCAACCAACTACATTTAATAACATTTAAATCATTTTTAAACTACCAATTTCAAGTTTCCAACAACATTCCACAAAGTCTCCTAACCTAGGATTTTCACCATTTTGTAACATTCCAAAGATTCAACACTAACAACATCATTTCCAACAACTTCAAGTCATCAATTTAAAGGTTTGCAAGTGTCTTATACTTACCCCAAATTGCTTTAAACCCTCACTTTCAAGAATGCAAGAAAAGTAAGAAATGAAGTTCCAAGCCTTCCAATGCCTTTAGAAGCTTTCAAAGAGTACAACAATGTCTTCCTTTGCTTTGAAATTTTGAAAATTCCTAGGGAGAGTAAGAGATGAAATTCGGTTTTAGGTCATGGACATGGAGAAGAAGACATAAATATAGAAACAAGGGGAAGAAGAAGGAAAAGGTTTCATGGCACTTACCAAGCTTCTCCTTCATGAAACTTCAAGAAAACTTCAAATCTTCCATGGTTAATAATGGCTTTCAGTTTTGCACATGGAGGAAGGGAGAGAAGAGAGCAATTTTGGTGGAGAGAGGGAGAAGGGGTGATTTTTGAATGAAGAAGAACGGAGGAAAAGGGAAATTAAATTTTTAGCTTTACCATTATTACAAGTTTGTCACTCCTTGAATTTTTTGGTTAAGGCTTATTTTCTTGGCACATTTCAGATTTGGGCCCAAAAATATGTTATGAAAAAACCCCATATCACACACGGCTAGCCCAAAGGGAGTGGGGGGAAATCGTTGCACTTTTGGCTCGAAAATGAAGCATTTTAGTTACCTGGGGCCCCCTTTCACATAATTAATTGTCTAGAAATTTTCTCGGGTTTATTTTTGTATTTAACATAATTATTTTAGTGTTTTCTAATCCTTGACATTAATTTTTAAAATAGCTCATTTAAAGTCCTTTCCCGGACCAGACGTTTTCAACGCTAAAACGACGTCCATCAATCCCAAATAATTTGGGATAAATTTAATAAATACTTAAATTAATTTAGCATCCAAATCTGGGTCAATACTAATAAAAACATCTCTGAATAAATTTCTAGCATCGTGCCAAATGTGCCCGATTAGAGTCAGAATCGGTGAAGCTTCTTTCTGTTCCCCTTGATTCTTGCGTTTTGGGGTTGGCTACCTCAGCTGCATACATTATTGCCTTCCACTTGATACCTATTATTAATGAGAAACGGCTTCTCACCGTGACCCCATATATATATATATATATATATATATATATATATATATGTATATGATCCGGTCTCAATACCGGTATCCGATCTACAAGACATATTTCAACGTCTTTGTCAAGACATCAATGTGTAACCGGTGTCATCGGTATACATCCGGACTGTAATTCCGTATCAGGCGTTCTCCCTATACCGGTTGTTCAGGATAACACCATGACACCGGACAACACACACGTCATTGTGCTAAAGACAAGGAACATTGCTACAGGGATCGATCAATAATTTCCTACACTACGAGCCAAATTCTGCTCACGGGGATGGTCAACTTGTTCCCTAATCCTAGTCTATATTCTCCATGCTCAATATAAAATAGCCACTTGACCCAATCATGCTGGTAAGTGCGTAATAAAATAATGCTAATGGGAGTTAGTGGTTCCCCACTAACGAGTCCTCGAAAAACGAGCCAATCAGGTATATGAACTGATTTCATGAATGAAGTGAGGGATCTAGAACCAAATCTATGAACGATTACTCTTTGAAATACATTCCTTACTTGGAATATCATCACTGACTTGAGCGTCGGAGAATCTTCGCAGGTGACACCACCATTCGCCCACTTCAACGCGTTAGGTCGGTGTGAAGGATCTCCAGAACGTCCAATCCGTTCCCTCACTCAAGGACAACGGATATTTATACCAGATACTCATACATCCGGTCTTCTGCACAGTATTTGCATACTATTTGTGATTGACTTGAGTCCGGATCTCTAGACCCCGGTTCAGGACAGATCAATATATATATATATATAAATTCCCACATATTTTGGATGTTGGTTATTGGATTCGGTCTTCCTCGTTTGACTAACCAATTAGCTTTGAAAGACCAGGCGCAAGGGTGCTAGGCATGCCAGTGAGTTAACTGCTGTCGGAAAAAGCGTGAATTATATATATATCGTAAAATTCTTATATATATCCATATAGAATAAAATACCGCATAAGTGGATATATAAGAATCAAAATCTGCTCAATCACTCATGTCATGATCTTCGAAACCATATCACATCCCGAATTTGATGAAATAGGATGAATTGAGACGATATTTTGTAAGTACGTAATTATCTTGACTACTGTTAGCGGAATACCATCCACTACTAAAAATCACAAGAGCAGCCTATCCATTGTCCCTATACCATTTTGAAGAACCTACCCTTTTATTTATGAGGCATAATGTAACAACTCAAATTTTTAGGCCAGGAACCCTTACTCTCGAGAACCCTAAGGAACCCTTATTTGTGAAAAGCTTAGGGCTTTGACCTGCTCCTTGAATAACCTAAGTGTAAGGAAATAGTGAGAGTTGAACCTAACCGAGATGTTAAGTATAAGATGTAAAGACCTTGAGAGAATGTGAGTAATGAGAAACTCAGTTCAGGGAGATATAGAGACTGTGAGGACATATGAGAATGTGTGATGATAGTACAAGAGGGGTTGAGATGAGAGAATAACAATAATATTTAATAATATTATTCAATTGGTGATAACACCCTAGTTTAATATTTAGTGATAAAAATCTCGTTTGATTAAGTATTAATTAGTTAATAATTTTTACTAATAACATTAATTATGTATAATGATAATTAATAACATTTAATATCTACATTAATTATTTAATTAATATTTATTTAATTTTCAAAATTACATAATGATAATATTTAATATATATTACTTAATTTTAATACTTATTTAATTTTAATATTTGATTAATATTTATTTATTTATTTATTTCGAATATATATAATTATATAATAATTGATCTGGGGTCCATACTGGACCCCACAACTAGTGGACGAAATGCGCTAATATGAAGAATGACATAAGGCCATTCAGACACCAGATTGCTAAAATCTCTAAATACCAAATTTCGAACCAAGGAACCAATGTTCTAAATACATGTCAGTGCAGATATCAGCCCTTGATGCCGGTCAAACCACCTGACATCTGAATGTCAGTCAGATAAGGTATGAGCAACCTGTTCCTACCCACGTACTGAAGCTACAGTATGTTAGTAAGGAGGTCAAATCAACTCTTCAACCTAGGGAAGTTTTATAAATACAACTCATTTATTAATTTGAAGCATTCTGAACACTTAATCTTAAGAACCTCTGTAATCCTTACTTTTTTGTTATATCTGTACTGACTTAAGCATCGGAGAATCTTTTGCAGGTTCACCTCTAGTGTGTTGTTCCATAGCGGTTTGGATTAGATGTCATTTCATCCTACAACGTGAAGAACTTAGGCTCTCCATTGGATCTAAGTATGTAATACCATACTCCACTGAACCACTATAAATTAAAAGTATGAGAGGTTACTTTGGACCCCGGTTAGGAAAGGTCAACTATTGACCGTGGACACCGGTCAGATCAATAATAATATTTTATTTGATTAGTAATTGTTTATTTAATTATTTGATAATTAGATTTGATAATAAAATATTATTGAGTCCTCAGGTTTAATTGTGGGACCTAGTAGACGATTAGATTTTGACGATTCGGTCCGAGACTAGTGATCCTATAAGGAAACTAGTCCTATTAGGACTCTCTTATTGTAAATCGAGAAAGACAGGTCCAGTCCGGTAGGTCCAACCCGTACCTCAAGAACCCTCCATATTGATCGTGCATACACTCTGGGATATTCGATCACAACATGGCCAGTTTTTAATGAACCGTTTTGACATTTTAAACACTTCTCCTGAAGGGATCCAATCCTAATTCGAGCTCTATCAACCTCGTTTTTCAAGAAAATAATTAGTTCAATCGGAACCCCTGAATTCGACCTAAACATCTTTAGTATTTTGGGTCTAACTTTTCCATTCAAAGTCGAAATCAAGCGATTCTTATCTTGGTTTCTTTATTATAAAAAATCCAACAACCTCTATTTCTAGCCTCGAACTCTTATTTGCACCCTGTCATCCCCAATTCAAGGAACTAAGTATTCGTACTCCGAAACCTCATTAATTAATCTTTTTAATCTACGGATAGTTCATTCAAAAAATCATATCTCTCTCAAACGATGTCCAATTTGTGCGATTCTAGTTCCATAATTTCCATAACAAAATTTCCTACAATCTTCATGAAGACCTTGAACGCTGAATCTTGCCCGTTTGGTACATTTTGGCATATTTTTCCAGCCTTGTTCCAGATTCATAACAACTCTTTCATATTTTAAAAAACTTCACGTATCTCCCCATACGATGTCGAAACCACTTTGTTCTTTCTTCTATGGTTTCGTATCAAAAAACCCTGCAATTTACATGAAGGGCTCGAAACCCAATTCCTAAAGCCCTGGTCTCCATAAATTTATCTTTTCAGCCCTTAATAATTTAGGAGCATTGGGAGAACTTTTCCTTGGTTCGTGCATAACTTAGGCTACTGTTATTGGATTTTCACGTATGATATATCATTTCAAAGAGAAAATAAAGCTCTACAACTTTGAGGTGGGAGTTTTTCCTAATTAACATCCTATGAATTAGTATATTTATTTAAAACAGGTTTCGATTAAGGTAACTAGTCGCCCATTGAGTATTCAATTTCTGGTCCTTAAATTACGATTCCGGCCATCATTTCCCAGCACCACCTCACTACAACACCTGCCTCCACGTATGTCTCCTCTTTGCGCCACCTATCACTCCACGTGCCTCCACCTTATCACTTCATCAATTCTATAAATTTCCAATTCCAAAGTTTTTTCTTCATTTTTCTTCTCTTTTCATTCTCGATAATGCACACCTTTTTCTTTCCTTCCATTCCAGCAAACTTACACACCACATACCACCTTCTCCAGCTACTTCTTTCTCTCCTTCCAGCCACCGCAACACCACCATGCTTATCACAACCACCACGGTGTCGCTCCGCCTTTGATTCTCCTCGATTTCCTTAATTTTCTCCCTTGAACCTGCAGCCTTCAACCACCTCTACAGCCACCAAATCAGCCTCCACACCATTGTACAACTACCTCCCTGCACTACCACGGTCCCCAAAAGTCGTTACGCCCTTTTGATCTTTGATCTGCGGCCATCGCCTTCGAACGACAAGCGATCGATGACCTTTTCTCGTTTAGACTTTAATTTCTTCTTCATTTCCATTTTCTTTCCTCTAATTTCAGTATTGCATGGCTGTTTTCCCTTTGATCATGTTGAGTGTGACTTGTTATTTTCCTTGGGTGGTTGCATGTTAAGTTTTACAAGCCCTTGGAGCGATCGGTAAGCGATCGACGAACCTTTTCCATTTCGATTTTGATTTCTTCTTCCATTCTTTTTTCTCCTTCAAATTTTAGAAATTTTAATGGCTATTTTCTCTTGTTCCATGTTGGTTGTGACATGTAGCCCTTCCTTTTGGCTCTTGCATGTTGGAAATCTTAGGTTCTAAAAATGATTGGGAATGATCAGGGTGAAGTAATTGGCGATCGGTAAATTTTCAGAGTTCAGTCCTTTTTTCTCTCTCAAGACTGAACCATCATCATGGGGTAAAGGGAGCCTTTCTTTGTTTTTTCTCGTTTTTAATTTCTTGATATTGTTTATGTGGTCTCTGGGAACACCTCCGTTAAGTTTTGTTAGATTCCGATGTGCCATTTGGAAGTTACAATTATATTGTCATCACCGATAAATTTATTTTATTTTCTGGATGAATGTATATATTTTTATAATTTATCATAATGTGTGCCTCGAAGATCGTGTTTTACCGAAGTTTGGAGCCTCATTATGAAGATTTATGGGTTACAGGAATTTATTATGGGTCCGGTTGTATTTTTATTTGGGTCTGTAATTAATAATTGATTTATTTGTAATTTTTATAATTTTCTGATAAGCCCCGCTATCTTGTATAGTCATCCGACTAGAGTTTGCGAAGTATCGTCGAAGAAATTACGCATTACAAAAAAATTTGCCAATTCACACTCTATTACGATTTTTTTCAAATTTATTTCAAAAATAGGACGCTGATGATTCAACGAAATTACCATGCGAGTTTTATAAATTTTAAATGAGTTTAATAAAGAAAAATGGGTAATAATTTAAAAAGGAATAACTATGAATTAATGAAATAATAATATTTAGTTATAATAATAAAATTAAGAGAAACGACTATTTTAAGGATTAATAGTGTTTTTCAAAGATATTTTATATATAAAAATAAATTTGGGTATAATTATTAAGTAATAATGAACTAATCAAGAATTTGGATTTATGTTAGTAATAATGATTTTTTTAGTAACAGAAATTATACATGTTTAGATGAATAAGTAAATGAACTCAGGTACAACCGGTAAATAAATAAATATTAAACCAATGATAATGGTTGTAATTACAGTTAAGAGGTAATAATGATAATTTGTGAATTATGAGTTTAATTGAATGATAATAATTATAAGCTAAAGATTTAACTAATTAGAAACAAATTTTTACTTATTGGACTCTAAAAAACGAATTTTAAACTGGACTTAAAAGAGGTAGGAATAGAAGTACAAATTATTATTTATAAATAAATCTAGGCAATTTTACTTAAAAGGAATTTTTGTAGGCAAATTATATTTTCAAAAAGAAAAGGTGAATATACACATATACCTATATATACGGTTATATATATATATACAAATATATATTTGTATAATAATAAGTATTTAATAAGTAAATATATTTTAGTAATTAGGAATAATTGATAAGTTTGTTATATCTTCTAACAAAATAGATATGCTTTTATCTATATATATAAAAATATATATAATAAACGAGTATTTTCTGGTATTTAAAAATGATTAGTAAGTTATAAAGCAAAAAGGAATATATGTATGTATGTTATGTATGTATGTATATATATATATATATATATATATTAAGAGTGAATATACGAATTTATTATAAGAATATTTTACAACAAGATTTAACTAAAATAAATATGATATGACTATATCATTCGTACCGACTAAATAAACTGGTGTGTGTACTTAATGAGTATATTGTTTGGATGAGCAACGTGTGTTTAACTGAAGCATGTGAATTTACACGCTGGTATATATTTGTTGACTAAATTACATGTATCTACGTATCCGTGTGAATGAGCTTGATGGAAACATATGTGATGAGAACAAATGAATTATGTTGTGATGCATTGATAAATCGTTATATAAAGGATGAAAGTGAGAATACGTCTCAGTAGGGATCCTGGTGTGAGATGGAAATGATTTGATGCAATTGGAATGGATCCGATGAGATAATGATGCATTGAGGTATGAGTTACTACCTCGAGATATGATGGATATGTATGCTCAAAACCCCTTTCATTCTTAATTGTAAGATGGGATACATTATGATTGGAGTAATTACTAAGGGATAATTATAACAATTATTAAAGAAAGTATTGGTAAATAAAGTAGACAGTCAGCTAACAATCAATAGGAACCAAGTAGGGCTGGTGATTGGGCGGGTTCGAACGGGTTCGGCCCAAAAAATTAACATTCAGACTTATCCAATACATCTAGTTTTTAAACCTAACCCGTCCGTAATAGGTTTCGAGGATATCCGGGTTTGGGTTGTTCAGGTAGATGGATAATTCGGGTGAATAACTTTGGATTGAGTAAAGTTCAAACAATATTTTTTTACATCAAAAATTAATTTGAGTCATTATGTTCACATAATTATTTATATAACCCATCAAAATAAAGACACAGTATGCCATTTTTGAAATGTGATTGGGTCAAAATAAAAATTTGATCCGTATTTATCCTTTATGTAGCATTCCATTCCATCATATATAAAAGTGGAAAGTTAATTTTTTTAGGACGTCTTTCTTGTCATATTAAATCTGTCACACAATCTCTGATATTTATGCTTATCAATCTAAATATATGTAAAAGTTTAGGATAAGTATAAACAAACAAATTAATACAAAATATGGTGTTTAACACACCTTACACACTGACCACATCACTGAAATTTAATAATTGATAGTTAAAATATAGAAATCATAATATCATATCCAATATCAGATACAATTGCAATGATTGTGTGAACCTACAAAAAAATTAAATTAAATTAGTAAATACAATATTGATATATGTAAAACTTTGCATAGCTTTCTTTTTTAATTTTTCAACATGGAACAATTAAACAGTGAACCATTCTGATCATTGGCGACAAAACAGATACCTGAACAGTACAAGTTGGCTACAAAAACATTATGGAATTTCAGTCCAAGCTCCATACCAAGACAGTTTTCCAGACCTATATTAAACAATCAAAATTAGCAATGAAAACTAGTAAAACTTGTGAAACCGCTTTAAGTAGCACAAACTATATGTTTCTCAAAACCTACTGATATCTAGAGTTCATAGATAATATGTATAAATTATGTTACAACTGTTAGACTTATGTCTATATCAATTATACCAATCACACACAAATCTTCATTGCCATCATCTAGAATTATGAATCTTCGGTGTCTTAAGGATGGCACTGCAAAGGGAAGAAATGGATGAAATGAGAAACCATTAATTGTCTGCATATAAAAGAACAAAAGAAAACTTATTATGGTTACAAAATGAAAAGTATACACACAGAAAATATACTGCCATGAGTGCCATCTAGATGATCATTAACACATAATAGCATATTAAATGCAAAAACCAATTAATACATCTTTTTTAATGGGAGAGGAACTTTAAGTAAAATGTTTGTCCAATATGCTAAGAGTACAGAAGTGAATATAAATATCAAAACCTTGCCTCTGTTACGAGAGTAAGATTTAATACATGATCAGAATATTAAAATTAGAGAAGAAGGATCAAGATTGAGATGAAATATAACCACTGGCATCTTTTAAGAGTACAAAACTTCAGTACCTATCCTAATGCCACCTTGAAACTTGATACCCACTGCCCAGTTTAAAGATTATATATATGTACTAAACCATCCTGAAGTGCCAAAATTGCAGAAGTAATCATTTAAAAACATCAACTAGATATTAGTTGACCATCATTCATAGCTAGATATAAAGAGCGAATATATTTAAGGAAAAGAAAAACAAGAAAAGAAAAATTCAACTAACCTAAGTCCAAAAAGGTGGAGACAGCTAAATATTAATATGAGTAAGCAAAACAATCATGTGATAAAAAGTTTCACCTTCACTGTCGCAGCAACATCTATAAATAAATAAATCAATGCAGTTGAAATATTAATAGTGAATATATTTAAGGAAAAGAAAAACAAAAAAAGAAACATTCAACTAACCTAAGTCTAAAAGGGTGGAGACAACTAAATATTAACATCAGTCAACAAAAAAATAATGGTTCAAAAGAGTGTGTGGCAGCGTTGTTAATACTTAACAGTCATTTGCCTGTTAAACAAAAAAATGCAGGACACTTGAAAAAATTAAACTCAAAAAATAAAGTCAGTTGAAACATTTTTAAAATTATATATAAATTTACTGGTACTATATAAATAGCTAAAAATAAAGTTGATACCTGCAATTTATTGGTGTGATGCAGAAGGTCCAGCCCCTGCACCAGGTACTACCTTTGTCACCAAATTGGTAGCATTTTGCCTTTTGTTTCCAGTCATAGGATCATTCAATTCTTATAGGAATTTTCAAACAAAGAATTAGCTAACTAATAAAATAAACAAATAAAAAATTCAAACAAGTTGGGTTATTATTTAGTACCTGCAATAACTTGGCTGGTCATCTCCAATTCCTCACTAACATCAAGTTCATGTAAAATATTTTCTGATGGCCTCAACCAATTTTGGCCACATATAAGAGCCTCTGCCATTTCTGGCTTTAGAGAGCTCCTATATGGGTCTAATATCCTTCCCCCGGTACTAAAAACAGATTCAGAGGCAACTGTAGAAACAGGAGTGGCTAGCACATCCTTTACCATAGTTGACAATATTGGGAACCGAGAACTATTATTTTTCCACCAAACTAAAAGCTGGAAGTTATCGTCCTCATCCACACATGGCTCACTTAGATATGTCTCAAGCTCATCTTTTTTATCAACTAAACTTTTCGCTTTTAGATGTAACTTAAAATCATTTGACCATGTTTTGTGTTTCTTCACTTCAACATCATTGGTATTACCAACAGTTGGGTTGTTGGATAGATGTGGCACATATGGAGCAATAAACTGAAATTTGAATCTAGGATCTAATATCACACCAAAAAACAGCAAATGATTCATGTGTAGAATATTCCCCCAATATTTCTCATATTTTGTTTTCTTGCCAACAGCCATACGACTGATAGTAGAATCAATACCAAGTATGGCAACATTAACCTCACAAAAAATAAGTGCTAACTGGTTAAAGGTAGCATGCATAGTAACATTTGTAGACGCTGAAAATATTTTTATAGCATCATAAAAGATTTTTAGAAAATTAACAAACACCCTTGAGTCTGCCCAATCAATACATGTGGGTGGTCCAAGTGGACCACAATTATCCCAAAATGCTGGATCATGGAATTTTAATTCTTCAAAGGCTTCTTCAAATTTTTCTGCAGTATCAAGCATGGTAAAAGTAGAATTCCAACGAGTGAAAACATCTAGACACACTAGTTTGGAAGATTGAACCTTAGCCCCTTCTATGCATTCCTTAAATTTCTACAACCTAGTGGTTGATGACCTTACATATTTAACAGCAAGTCTAATGCTATTAATGGAGTCATCAAGACACCTTATCCCATCCTTCACCATTAAATTCAGAATGTGGGCACAACACTACATATGAAAGAATTCCCCATCCAACACCAAGCCAACAATAGTCTTCAACCGATTCCTAAGATAGGTAATAGCCACATCGTTAGCAGAGGCATTGTCAACCGTTAAGGTTGAGACCTTACTTAAACCCAAATCTCTTAACACTTTCTCAACATGCTTGCCTATAGTCTCACCTTTATGATCTTCAATGACAGAGAAACTAATAACCCTCTTCTGATACTTCCAATCATTGTCTATAAAATGAGCAGTAAGACTAAGGTAGTTTAAATTTTGGAATGATGTCCAACAATTAGTAGTTAATGCAACTCTACTGCTGTTTAACTTGAACAAATCCTTTAGACACTTTTTCTCATCTTGGTAAAGTTAAAAGCAGTCCCTAGCAACTACTTGTCTCTTGGGTACACTAAATTGAGGTTGGAGTTGTCTACAAAGCTTCTTAAAGCCTTCACCGTCAACAACCTTAAAAGGTTATTCATCTAACATGACAAATTTTGCTACAGCTTTCCTACAGGCCTTATTATCAAATCTAGTTATTGCAGCAGCCAACTCATTTTTTTCTTGATTAAGTGTCAATACAGTTTGAGTAGGATCAGTTGTTACTGCAAGAGGCACTTTACTACACACTCTTAAATGACTAAGCAAGCTAGATGTGCCATGTATCTTGGGGTCACACCAAAACCTTTTCTCACAATATTTACATCGGGCTTCAGGAGATCTCCCTTCAACTTCAGGCAGTCTATCAAAGTGCAGCCGCGTAGGTGATCTCTTACGGGTTTCACTAGCGTTAGGTTTCCTTTTCTTTACATTCTGCTTAACAACTTCTGTTTGATTAATGGCTTCAGGTTGTTGATTAATAGGCTGTCCTACTGTAGATTTCAAGGTTTACAATAATTTTTAACTTTTAGTCTTATTATTGTATCTTATGCTTGCTTGTGTTTAAATATGTATCACGCAATCATAAATCACATTAAACCAAATCAATGTGACTTTTTAACATGTGACTGACAAAATAATAAAGTATCAAACTTACATATAAATAAATAAAAGCATCATGTAAAGTATAAGCATAAGAATAAGAGACATTTAGGCTAAAACAAGCACACCAACATAGTAAACACACTAAAATATCACTGTATTTTACAATACCATATTGAAATATCTATCAAATATGAAGCAATAGACTCATAAAACAAAAGAAAAATGTTTTAAATTTTAATTTCATTTTGTATATCACACTTACAAAACACATTAAAATATCAAGTTATTTTACTGTGTTACAATGTATTATTGTAAGCATGCTAAAGTATCAAACAAGAATTATTATCAAAAAATTATCCTAGGATAATTACTCACCTCCTACAGCTGCTGCTTGGTCACCTCCTTCTCCAGCTGTTGGTTGGTGCTCACCTTTTTCTCTAGCTGTTTGATGCATCTCCCTTACTAACTCATCAACCATTTTTCTTAAACTTATCTTGAAATTAATGAGAACTTCTAATGATTTATAAACAAGCTCTTAATCCATTTATCTAATCAATTTTTTTTAATGTGCACCATGAAACATATTTATTAACACATACAAGAGATAAGAATCCCACTCAAGTATAGAATATTATGATCATTTACAACCTCCTAGCCAAAAGAATTTTCAGTTCTTGTCTAACAAATAAAAACTCTTAACACATAAACACTGACTGAACCATTCATGGTTTCAAAATTAAGAGTGAAAAAAAATGAACAATTTAAGAGAATAATAATAATATTTATGGTTAAAAAATTAAACTTATTCAACCATTTTCAAATTGAGAAATGTAAACATACTAATCAAGTACTGAAACAATAAACCATATAGAACATAATGCATCCTTATTAATAAAGATTAAAAGAGAATAGGTTAAGCATGACAACCAAACAAAATGAGATGAAAAAGAAACTCAAAGCAGTACAATTAATTACTTAATAAAATTTTAACCACTAAATTATATGGAATTATGTATTAAAAGAACACTAATACAAAAAAGTATTATACCTCAGGTTTAATAACTGCCATGTCAATTTCTGACATCTCAAAACAATGTGAAAAGTAAAATCTGTTCAATTTGAAGTTTCTTTTGATATGCAAGCAATATTTGCAGAGGTGGAAACTTAAATTTCAAGTCCAAAAGACCAAATAATATATCCATTGATCATATGACTTTTGCAATCCAAATTAAGAAGCTCTAGCACTATTTCTCAAATGAAGGATCCCTAAAAATATTTATAGTGATACACGAATAATTATACTGCAAACCAAAATAGGCTAGGAATGGAGAATAACTCAGCACCTTCCAAATTCAAAATGATAGTTGTAAAGAACATAACAAGTCAATTTGTTCGGCTAATGACATTATATAAATGAATAATAGTCTTTTCTTAAAAAAATTTAACGCCGGAGAGAGTACATCTTTTTGTTTATTAAAAATATAACGCTGATTTATGGTATGTTAGGGAGCATGGTTGTAACACCCTCTGTTACACCTTAATAAATTCTAGAAAAATTCGTAATTTTTTTTTTTACTAAAGATATGATTGTTAAAAAGAAACTATCGGAATAAATTATATACATTATTTCTGAAATACCTCACAAATATTATTAAAAACTTTATAAAGTATTTGTACATTCATCCGAAGAAAATAAACATTAAACATTATAAGAAAGAGAGGAAACTCCATGGCCCAGAAGCAGTTACTAATTAACATTATTTATTCATTGGACCACGGTATTCATACCGAGCTCCCTTTCTAGAACGTGCTATATTTACTGCTGATATTCTTCGATCCTTCCCTCTGAACCATCAATTTAGAATATATGAAACAAAAACACGGAGAAAGGAGTGAGAAACAGAATATAATATTTCCGAATAAGACATAAGCAACAAAGGGTTTTCACAACCAATACATAATAATATCAATCACAATCACATACACAATCAATTATGAATGCATGAATGTTATGCAATATCTTCATCATAACTTACTTATATATGTGGGCCCTTAAATTTTAATTTGCACTGGGCCAACCAGGAGTTTACACTGTTCCATAAGTCCGGATAATAATAATATGAACAGCTCAACTGGCATGGAAACACTTAGAGACTAGTCAGATTGAGAAAGTTTTTATTGTGAAAGTACCCGACACTAGGGAGCTACCCCAGGTCCCCTGAAGCACCCTTTCACACTCTCTCATCCCAAGGCTCGTAATTAAGCCTCCTCTAATGTATCCTCGGTTTCTATAATCCGTCCCCAGACAATATTATTTCATTTCACTTTCATTATCCATGATGCATGAACTACTCGCGTATTGAGTTGGTTAAGGCTTTTAGAAACTCAATTATTAAATCCCTTAAAGGTTTACAATATCATTTCAATAAACTGTACATTTTCTCAGTTCTCTGAATTTCTGTCCCACAGAAATAAATTTGGTACAGTTTTCAAATCTCACGGAAATTGAGTTTCTAAGCCTTAAATATCTAAAAACTTTATCATATAAAACTTTACATAATCTTTCTCAAATTAAATCTTAACAAAATCAAATTTAGGAATCTCAATTATTTCCAAATATATTTAGTTATTAAGTTGGAAAAAATAAAATAGTTTTCTTTCAAAAAATTTTGTTTTATTAAAAGAGAATAATTATTAACCAAAAATACTTAAAATTACAAAATTTTTCTTTAACTCAAGATTTAATTAAATAAAATCTCATAAAATATTTTCTTTCTAAAATAAATACTAATTTTTTTATTCTAAATATTGAAAATAAAGTTAATAAAAATAATTTCTAAGAAGAAATAAAAGATAATAAAATTTAAAGAGTAAGGTAAGAAATTCTTACTGAATTTTAGCTTTCCGTCATGCTCGCTATATGCTCAAACTCCACATTACAATATCATCAATCAAAATTAAACAATATCAATCATAACTAAATATCATCAATCAATCAATCATAATCAAATCATAATCAAATCAATTAAATATCATTAATACATATCATAATACAAAATTTAATGGTTATTAATATAGTCAATTTTAGTCCTTTTGGTCAATTCCTCGCATAGGTATATGTAAGTCCATATAATCCAGTCCTTGCATAGGTATAGTTCAGTCCATATGGGTCATAATGGTCCAAGTCTTTGCATAGGTATGTTAGAGTTAGTTAAACCGGATATTTAATTTAAAATTTATTATAAATTTTAAGTTAAAAAAAGTTAATATTTTAAAATAATAATATTATCAGATTTAAAAGGAGTAGGGGACTCCTCCCATTATTCTTATGTCTTTTCATATTATACTCTTATCTCACTCCCCCTTACCTTGAATTGTTACCCAAAATGGATTTGCTTTGCGCCTCCGATTTCTAAAAATATTAATACCAATCTTATTTCAGTATAAGCATAAGACGAAGATTAAGATTACTACTTAAAACAGAAATGGTAAATTTTGAATAGTGAATAGTGAATAGTGAATAGTAAATCGTGAATAGTAACGGTAAATAGTAAAACGTGAATAGTAACAGTAAATAGTAAAACGTGAATAGTAACGGTAAATAGTAAATCGTGAATAGTAACAGTAAATAGTAACAGTAAATAGTAATTTACTATTTGAATAGTAATTTACTATTGAAATAGTAATTTACTATTGAAATAGTGTTTACTATGCAGAATAGTAACTTAAAATAATATTATTTTCAGTATAATAACAGATTTCTAAAAACGATATGAAAATAACCCAAAAAATATAAAAGAGAAGTATTCTTACCTTAGGATTTTGGCAGAACCTTCTCTCCAAAAACTTTTCTTCTCTCTCCCACTTCCACCACTATCTCACTAGCACTACTATATTAAGAAAACTTAATCTGAAATTGTGAATTCTAAAGAAGAAATCCTTCGGTATTTATAGGAAAAAAATTTACTATGCATTCCATTATTTTAATATAAAAGTACTATGCATTTTTGAATTTTTTATTCCAGGTTACTGTGCATCTTTTGAAAATTTCATACATGCACAGTGATTTGCATAGTAATTGTCGGCAAAATTATTAAGTCAAATAGTAACCCTTCACTCGGTATATTTTAAATATTCAAAATGAGTCCTTTTTGAAATTTAGCGATATTATATCAGTCCCTACTAATTTTATAATAAGTAATATAAAGCTGAAATTTTTAAAAATCTAAAATTTTCTGTTAATAAAAATTTATTGATACGTTTCAAATTTTTTAACGATTGGAAAAAATCAAGATTTTTCTCAAACCGATAATTTTTAGATAAGTCTACTTGAAATGGATTTTAGAAAATTTTCTTATAATTTCAATTCACTTTCTTGTAAATATTTTTAATTTAAGTCACTTATATGAATTTAAAATTATTTAAAAAAAATATTATTTTTATTAAAAAATTCCAAAATTCCAAAAAAATTCCAAAAAATCATAAATAATACGTAGATTAAAAAGTTCTAAAGAACCATAATTTAATTCCTTCAAAATTTTAATATAAAAAATAAAAATAGGGGTGTTACAACTCTACTCCCCTTAGAAAATTTCGTCCTCGAAATTTACATAATCAGTAAAACAAATGAGGATGAGACTCTTTCATCTCAGTTTCTAGTTCCCATGTAGCATCTTCTCCTCTCGTTTCACTCCAAATAACCTTTACAAGCGGAATTGTCTTGTCTCTTAATTGTTTTATTCTTCTGTCACTTATTCTAACAGGTGGTGCATCATATGTAAGATTATCTTTAACTTGTATGACATCAGGTTCAATAACATGTGTAGGATCAGATATATACTTTCGCAAGTTTGACACATGAAAAACATTATGGATATTAGAAAGAAAAGGTGGTAATGCTATTTGGTAGGCAAGGGGACTAACTTTATGAATTATTTGGTATGGACCGATAAATCTAGGAGTTAGTTTTCGAGATTTCATTGCCCGACCGACCCCAGTCATAGGTGTGACTTTCAAGAATACATGATCGCCTTCTTGAAATTCGAGCGGCTTTCTTCTTTTGTCATAGTAACTTTTCTGCCTGCTCTGTGTTGCCTTCATCTTTTCCTGAACTATTTTGATTTTATCCGTGGTTTGTTGTACCAACTCTGGTCCTAGCATCAAGTTTTCACCAGTCTCAAACCAACATAGCGGGGTCCTACATTTTCTTCCATATAATGCTTCAAAAGGTGCCATGCCAATGCTAGCATGGAAACTGTTGTTGTAGGTAAACTCCACATATGGTAAGAATTGATTCCAACTTCCTTTATGCTCTAACACACAAGCTCGTAACAAGTCTTCTAGAGATTGGATTGTTCTTTCTGATTGTCCATCCGTCTGAGGATGATATGCTGAACTCAGACGCAGTCTTGTTCCCATAGCCTTGTGCAAGCTCTTCCAGAATTGTGATGTAAAACGAGGGTCCCGATCAGAAATGATACTTGAAGGAATTCCATGCAATCTCACAATCTCCTCGATGTATAATTTTGCCAGCTTCTCCATAGAGTAACGAATGTTGATGGGAATAAAGTGGGCAGACTTTGTTAGTCTATCAACTATTACCCATATCGAATCATGTCCTAATGGAGTTTTGGGTAGAGAAGTCACAAAATCCATGGTAATGCTATCCCATTTCCATTCTGGTATTTCCATTGATTGTAGCATTCCAGGGGGTTTTTGGTGTTCCACTTTAACCTTCTGGCAAATTAGACATGCAGCCACATACTCTGCCACCGCTTTCTTCATTCCAGGCCACCAAAATAACTTCTTCAAATCTTGATACATTTTAGTAGCTCCGGGATGAATGCTCATATAACTTTTATGGCCTTCTTCCAAAATTGCTTTCCTCAACTCCTCTTGATCAGGGATACACACTCGATCCTTATACCTCAATAATTGGTCGTTTCCCATATTGAACTCGACTTCTTTTCCTTGTTTCAAGAGTTCTTTCTTCTCTTGCAGGAATTCATCCTCTCGTTGAGCCTCTAAAACTTGCCTCAGGAATTCATTTGTCACTTGCAACGTTCCTAATCTGTAGCTGTTAGCATTAACCTTTACTGCTAGGTTAAGATCTCTGAAGTTCTCTATCAATTCCAGCTCTTTAATCATCATCGTGGACGCATGTAGAGACTTTCGACTTAAAGCATCAGCTACTACGTTCGCTTTTCCAGGATGGTATTGCAACTCAAAGTCGTAGTCCTTTAAGAACTCCATCCATCTCCGTTGCCTCATGTTTAACTCCTTTTGGTCGAATAAATACTTGAGACTCTTATGATCGCTAAACACATCGAATGTTGCACCGTATAGATAATGCCTCCAAATCTTTAAGGCAAAAACTACAGCGGCTAACTCTAAGTCATGGGTAGGGTAGTTAATCTCGTGTTGCCTTAATTGACGCGACGCATAGGCTACAACCTTCTTGTCTTGCATGAGTACACTTCCTAGTCCTTGTTTAGATGCATCACAGTAAACTTCAAAACTTTGATGTGGATCAGGGAGTACTAACACCGGCGCAGAAGTAAGTCGATCTTTCAGCTCTTGGAAACTATTCTCGCATTGTGTCGTCCACACAAAAGGTTGTCCTTTCCGTGTTAACTTGGTCAATGGGTATCCTAGCTTTGAAAATCCTTCAATGAATCTCCTATAGTATCCAGCCAAGCCCAAGAAACTTCTAATCTCAGTGATCGTGGTTGGTCTCTCCCATTTTAAAACCGCCTCCACCTTGGAAGGGTCTACAGCTATTCCTCCTTGACTAATTACATGTCCTAAAAAGTTTACTTCTTCCAACCAGAATTCACACTTCGACAACTTTGCATACAGTTGTTTCTTTTTCAGGATTTCCAACACAACCTTCAAGTGTTCAACATGTTCTTCTCTGCTTTTAGAGTACACTAATATATCATCAATGAACACCACTACAAATTTATCTAGATATGGATGAAAAATCCTATTCATGTAATCCATGAATACGGCTGGTGCATTAGTTACACCAAAAGGCATTACTAGATATTCGTAATGGCCATAGCGTGTTCTAAAAGCAGTTTTCGTTACATCTTCTTTCTTCACCCTTATTTGATGGTATCCAGACCTCAAATCAATTTTGGAGAACACCGTGGCACCACGCAGCTGATCCATCAAGTCGTCAATCCTTGGCAGAGGGTATCTGTTCTTGATCGTCACCTTGTTCAGTTGTCGATAATCTACACACAACCTCATGCTACCATCCTTCTTCTTAACCAACAACACTGGTGCACCCCAGGGGGATACACTGGGTCGTATAAACTGCTTCTCTATCATCTCTTCAAGTTGTTTCTTCAACTCTGCTAATTCTAGAGGTGACATTCGGTATGGTGCAATTGAAATGGGTCCAACTCCAGGTACTAAATCAATGGAAAATTCCACATCTCTTTCTGGGGGTAAACCAGGGATATCTTCAGGAAAAACGTCAGGAAATTCACACACAACCGGCAGATTTTTGATTTTTGATTCTTGCTCTCCTTTCGTTGAAAGCAATAGCATGAATCCTTGAGCCCCTCCTTTTAAAGAGGCACTCACTTGGTTGGCGGTTAGAAATCTCGAATCCTCAGGATTCAAATTCACTGGTTCTTTAAACATTATGGTTTTATTATGACAATCTATTAGAACATGATTGTCAGACAACCAATCTAGCCCAATAATAACTTCTAAGCCAGAAAGGGGTAAACAGAAAAGATTAGCCTTAAAGTCCCTACCATCTATGACAATAGGGCATTTCCAACAAGCTTTGGAAGTGACAATGGGATTGTTTCCAGGAGTATGTACAGATAAGTCAAATGGAAGTTCTATCACAGGTAATTTTAGTTTTTCTACACAGTCATTGGCAATAAAGGAATGTGATGCACCTGAGTCATACATAACAGTTAAAGAAATCTTATTAATGATACACTTACCTTCTACCATGGAATCAGCATGAGATGCTTCTTCTCCAGTGATTGCAAAAACCTTTCCTTTTGCTTTTGGCCTTCCGACTGCACTGTGCGCGCCTCCTTGAGTATTTATGCTTGTACTTGCACCTTCAGGGTTTTCTCTCTTCATCTCTGGGCAATCCTTGATATGATGACCTGGTTTGTTACACTTAAAGCAAACATAAGTGTTTTTAGGACAATCCCTTTTCAAATGGGGTCCTCCACAGATAAAACATTTAAAATTTGGTGCAGATGTTGGGTAATAGCTTCCAGTTGAAGCTTGGGGTCTGTTAGGAACAGATGCTGCTCCAAACCGACGAAATGGTGCTTGGTAAGGCTTATTCCTTCTGAAATCTCTTCTTTGGTGATGGTGAGGTCCTCCACTTCTTATTTCTCCTGCCTTGTGAATGGGCTCACGACTTTTGGTCATTCTATCCTTATGGTCTTCTTCAAAGATCCTGCAGCGATTTACCAATACAGAAAATTCACGGATTTCCTGCATTCGTATAGCTTCCTTAATTTCTGGCCGCAGTCCATTTACAAACTTTGCACACCGATCTCTTTCATTAGTAGCATCATTATAATGAGAATGAAAACGAGATAGCTCTTCAAACCTGGATGCGTACTCTCCAACGGTCATATTTCCTTGGGTCAGCGACAGGAATTCGAATTGTCTTTTCTCTTTAACATCAGCTGGAAAGTATTTTTCCAGAAACATATCCTTGAAATAGTCCCAAGTGATCTCCATGTCGTTGACTTCGAATTGTTTACGCATGCTATCCCACCAATGTTCGGCATCCTCAGATAAGGCATAAGTAGCGAAGACTACCTTATCAGCTTCATTACATTGCAATGCTCGAAAGATCTTCTCTATCTCTCGAATCCAGATTTGTGCTCCATCAGGGTTATATCCTCCCTTGAAACGAGGTGGATTGCGCTTTTCGAATAGGTCCAGTCTTCTCAAGGCATCATTACCTTGACCTTCACGTGCTCCCATTGCATTGATTAAGCGTTCTACAACTCCAGCAAGATCGTTTCCAGCCATTAGTTTCCTGTTTCACAGTAACTGAGATTTGTCACATCAATCACAGTTACTACCAAGTCAGATATTCTACCTATACAGAGTTTACAGACAAAGCAAGATAGACCTTTTCCCCAGGCCTATTGGATTAACTGCTCTGATACCACTTTGTAACACCCTCTGTTACACCTTAATAAATTCTAGAAAAATTCGTAATTTTTTTTTTTACTAAAGATATGATTGTTAAAAAGAAACTATCGGAATAAATTATATACATTATTTCTGAAATACCTCACAAATATTATTAAAAACTTTATAAAGTATTTGTACATTCATCCGAAGAAAATAAACATTAAACATTATAAGAAAGAGAGGAAACTCCATGGCCCAGAAGCAGTTACTAATTAACATTATTTATTCATTGGACCACGGTATTCATACCGAGCTCCCTTTCTAGAACGTGCTATATTTACTGCTGATATTCTTCGATCCTTCCCTCTGAACCATCAATTTAGAATATATGAAACAAAAACACGGAGAAAGGAGTGAGAAACAGAATATAATATTTCCGAATAAGACATAAGCAACAAAGGGTTTTCACAACCAATACATAATAATATCAATCACAATCACATACACAATCAATTATGAATGCATGAATGTTATGCAATATCTTCATCATAACTTACTTATATATGTGGGCCCTTAAATTTTAATTTGCACTGGGCCAACCAGGAGTTTACACTGTTCCATAAGTCCGGATAATAATAATATGAACAGCTCAACTGGCATGGAAACACTTAGAGACTAGTCAGATTGAGAAAGTTTTTATTGTGAAAGTACCCGACACTAGGGAGCTACCCCAGGTCCCCTGAAGCACCCTTTCACACTCTCTCATCCCAAGGCTCGTAATTAAGCCTCCTCTAATGTATCCTCGGTTTCTATAATCCGTCCCCAGACAATATTATTTCATTTCACTTTCATTATCCATGATGCATGAACTACTCGCGTATTGAGTTGGTTAAGGCTTTTAGAAACTCAATTATTAAATCCCTTAAAGGTTTACAATATCATTTCAATAAACTGTACATTTTCTCAGTTCTCTGAATTTCTGTCCCACAGAAATAAATTTGGTACAGTTTTCAAATCTCACGGAAATTGAGTTTCTAAGCCTTAAATATCTAAAAACTTTATCATATAAAACTTTACATAATCTTTCTCAAATTAAATCTTAACAAAATCAAATTTAGGAATCTCAATTATTTCCAAATATATTTAGTTATTAAGTTGGAAAAAATAAAATAGTTTTCTTTCAAAAAATTTTGTTTTATTAAAAGAGAATAATTATTAACCAAAAATACTTAAAATTACAAAATTTTTCTTTAACTCAAGATTTAATTAAATAAAATCTCATAAAATATTTTCTTTCTAAAATAAATACTAATTTTTTTATTCTAAATATTGAAAATAAAGTTAATAAAAATAATTTCTAAGAAGAAATAAAAGATAATAAAATTTAAAGAGTAAGGTAAGAAATTCTTACTGAATTTTAGCTTTCCGTCATGCTCGCTATATGCTCAAACTCCACATTACAATATCATCAATCAAAATTAAACAATATCAATCATAACTAAATATCATCAATCAATCAATCATAATCAAATCATAATCAAATCAATTAAATATCATTAATACATATCATAATACAAAATTTAATGGTTATTAATATAGTCAATTTTAGTCCTTTTGGTCAATTCCTCGCATAGGTATATGTAAGTCCATATAATCCAGTCCTTGCATAGGTATAGTTCAGTCCATATGGGTCATAATGGTCCAAGTCTTTGCATAGGTATGTTAGAGTTAGTTAAACCGGATATTTAATTTAAAATTTATTATAAATTTTAAGTTAAAAAAAGTTAATATTTTAAAATAATAATATTATCAGATTTAAAAGGAGTAGGGGACTCCTCCCATTATTCTTATGTCTTTTCATATTATACTCTTATCTCACTCCCCCTTACCTTGAATTGTTACCCAAAATGGATTTGCTTTGCGCCTCCGATTTCTAAAAATATTAATACCAATCTTATTTCAGTATAAGCATAAGACGAAGATTAAGATTACTACTTAAAACAGAAATGGTAAATTTTGAATAGTGAATAGTGAATAGTGAATAGTAAATCGTGAATAGTAACGGTAAATAGTAAAACGTGAATAGTAACAGTAAATAGTAAAACGTGAATAGTAACGGTAAATAGTAAATCGTGAATAGTAACAGTAAATAGTAACAGTAAATAGTAATTTACTATTTGAATAGTAATTTACTATTGAAATAGTAATTTACTATTGAAATAGTGTTTACTATGCAGAATAGTAACTTAAAATAATATTATTTTCAGTATAATAACAGATTTCTAAAAACGATATGAAAATAACCCAAAAAATATAAAAGAGAAGTATTCTTACCTTAGGATTTTGGCAGAACCTTCTCTCCAAAAACTTTTCTTCTCTCTCCCACTTCCACCACTATCTCACTAGCACTACTATATTAAGAAAACTTAATCTGAAATTGTGAATTCTAAAGAAGAAATCCTTCGGTATTTATAGGAAAAAAATTTACTATGCATTCCATTATTTTAATATAAAAGTACTATGCATTTTTGAATTTTTTATTCCAGGTTACTGTGCATCTTTTGAAAATTTCATACATGCACAGTGATTTGCATAGTAATTGTCGGCAAAATTATTAAGTCAAATAGTAACCCTTCACTCGGTATATTTTAAATATTCAAAATGAGTCCTTTTTGAAATTTAGCGATATTATATCAGTCCCTACTAATTTTATAATAAGTAATATAAAGCTGAAATTTTTAAAAATCTAAAATTTTCTGTTAATAAAAATTTATTGATACGTTTCAAATTTTTTAACGATTGGAAAAAATCAAGATTTTTCTCAAACCGATAATTTTTAGATAAGTCTACTTGAAATGGATTTTAGAAAATTTTCTTATAATTTCAATTCACTTTCTTGTAAATATTTTTAATTTAAGTCACTTATATGAATTTAAAATTATTTAAAAAAAATATTATTTTTATTAAAAAATTCCAAAATTCCAAAAAAATTCCAAAAAATCATAAATAATACGTAGATTAAAAAGTTCTAAAGAACCATAATTTAATTCCTTCAAAATTTTAATATAAAAAATAAAAATAGGGGTGTTACAATGGTTCTGAAAGAGAAGAAAAGGGAGGGTAAAACTTTCATTTCTAATCAATATTATCTAATTCGATAAATTTTCAAAGAAAAAAGATAAAATGATATATAAGCATGAACTTAACATCATAATCTTTTGTTTATTTTTATGAATATTATACAACTCTCTTAATCTTCAAAAACAAAACGTTCCTTCCAAAACCCTAACCCCAACATACCCTTAATATATTACTAACTCAGTATCAAGGGAGACTTGTCAACACAATGCACCAAATGCATACATAATTAATTTGGTAATATTATAGAAATATATATAAGAAATGAATTCTCCATATTTACACAGCATGCTCTACATTTTCATACTAGTCAAGTGTGAAACAAAAACAAAGAAGCCAATAATCCCTAAGAGAAGGGACAACAAACAAAGATCCATTTTTTCTCCCTTTCTTTTTTCTTTCTAATTTGGACATACCTAGAATCTCGAATTTCATTTAATTTGAGTTTGAGTTTGTATTTGAATTTCAATAGGCCATGCACTGGAATTCGCTGCAAATCCACAACCAAATGATGAACAAAACCGTGCAGATGAACAAATCGAGCAGCAGGACAACCCATACGTGTTTCTTTCACACGTGTTTCGCCTTCTGGCGATCGACGGCAACAGAAGCCTTGGCCAGTGGCAAACAAACCACATCATCGGAGACATCGAGCATGGCAGCGGCATCCTATTGTTATCGAGGAGCCTCTTCTTCTTCTTCAACAATCCTTCAGAGGGCTTAACGATAAGGGAGGGAGAAGAAGAATGAGGGGGAGGGTGGGGAGCGTCGCGAAAGATGGAAGCGAAGTGAGGCTGGAAGGAGAGGTGGGAGAAGTGGTTGTGGGAAGAGAGGGTTTGGCGGAAGGAATGACGGGGATGGTGGAGGAAAGGGAGGGTTTGGGATTTGAGGAGGTGGTGGTCGAAGATGGCGAAGAAGACGAAGGGGGGTCGATGAGGAAGAGGAGGGAGAGAGAGAGGTGAAAAGGGTTTTAACTATAAAAAAAAAGAATGAACTTTGACAAATCAAAGAGGTTTAATAAGTAAAACATACCTGAAAGGATAAAAGGCAACGAGATGAACGACCACTGCCAGTGGGGATGACGGCGAGTGAAGACGCTTTCGGATGAAAGTAAGGAACACGATGAGACGGCGGCGCAAGAAAACAAAGGAAGCGTAAACCCTAGGAGAGGAAATTTAATTTAGGTGAAAATTGAAAAGTAAGGCAAATTAAAATGTATTCAACAGACCTAGTATAACAATTGGGCTGAGCCTATACCTGGACTTAGTCAGTCTCTTACAGGCAAGTATGGGTATCGAAAATGTGAAAAGTACTTCCGTACCCGCCCGTCTTTATCCATTTTAAACTGCACACCTTTTCTTATTTCCCCAAAACCCGAAGGCCCCCGACCCGATAACATAAATTTGATTCGGAATTTTCAGGCAGTTTCGGGTGGCTCGGATTTGGCCCACCCCTAGAACCAAGTATACACCTATATAGCCATAGGAACCCATGCCCTCAAAATAGTCCTACCCAATAATACTAAGACTAAAACCATAAGTGACAAAGTAATTCCCTAACAAGACTTAATTCCTTTAAAAGAGAAGTGGATGATATTTGGTAAAGACAACATAAAATAAACCCAATGTTAAGAATGAAAGTGGGCTGTTAAAGGGACCCTACCAACGACGAGTATGATAAAAAAAAGAATATGTATGAAACATGTATCATTTGCATATGATCTGATGTGGACTACAACATATAACGAGGGGTACGCTAGAGAATATGGTGGCTCAATCTCCGAGTTGGATCTTGGGAGTACATTGGGAGGGGACCCCTAATGGCTCATGAGTAGCACCCTGAGACCGGGTGAAACCATGCAATCCTGATGTACGTCGACCCAAGGCAGTATCCTTAAGGTTGTTGAGAACCAAGTCACGAGTATTGAGTGACCACAAATTATAATGAGATGGTTCTATATATTGTGCGGACATACGTATCCTGATTACCTCTAGAGGGCTTGGTAGGCTCTGGTCGCTTTAGTGCAAAAACGTTGTGTCTAGGGGCAGCTTGAGCAGGACGGATTCTAATGAGATATGGTGATGAGACTTGGGCCCACATGCATCATGATGACTAAAAAGAAGATTAATCTATTGAAATAAAACCATGCATTGCATCATACACTTTGAACGAATTTGTGATTGATTGTGATTGTAGATTTTTACTTGTTACATTATTGATAATGATTTCGTTAAGGAATTAGTGTTTAGTACTTCATAAAATAATTAGTGGTGAGGGGAAGAGTAGAAATTTAAATAGATAGAGATGATTGAGAAAGGTTAAGTTATAAGTACACAACTTAGTATGAAATGATTAGGAACCCTTGTGTGAATGGTAGGAAATAGAGAACAATAAAGATTGATACTGCATGAGAGGAATGTCAGAAATGACATTCCTCTAATTATTGTGGAAGATTTGACTCACCCTTATTACAAATTTATTCCAGACCCCGCGTGGAGGACAAGACTTACTAGAAAAAAGTTACTCACAACAGACAGAGCCGGCTATGCATCCTAGAGGGTTATTAGGAATATACGGCGAAGTAAACAACGACAATAGGATCTTAAGAGAGCCTGCGTACTCCTGATTCAGAGTATGTATAGTGTATTGAGTATGATCATGTGTTGTATATAACTATGTTGTATATAATGTATTTGTTCCACCAATGTTTATATGTACAAAAAAAAACTTTCATATTTTTTTCTCAAACTCGTAACCTCTCAGTTAAGTAGGATGATCTAGTAGAAGGAATTGTCCTAGTCAACTGAGGGTGTTACACATAAATAATCATTTCTAATATTTATCTAATGTATTTCTACACATTTAACTTGTCCATACATTATCTGTACGTTTTCATTGGTTGAACGACGATGGTAATTCCTGAATAAATCATATTAATTCAAAGGGTGCCCAAATAATTTTTTTCTACTTGTTTGGGACTTCAAATAATTATTTCCTATACTTATTCTATTTATTTTCCCTATTTAATTAATTATACATAAAATTTAAGATGTTACAACCTTAATATGCACTTAGGGTCTAGTCAGATTGGCAAGAACTTGTTGTGAATTTACCTAATATTAGGGAGCAACCCCAGGTTTCCTACGCCTTTCTTCACACCCTCCTATCCCAAGGTTTGCTATTGAACCATCCCTAATGCATTTCTCGGATTATAACCGTATATCTTAAAACATTTTTATCTTTCGCTTGTTACATGATGCATGTCATATATTTAATTGGTTTAATTTTTTTAATATTTTTCTTTCTTTTTAAGAGGATCAATCAAAATTTTGGTACATTTTCCTATAAATTAAACATTTCTAAATTTTATCTTTAATCTGTTACATTCAGAAAGTTCTTAGACAATATAACATTTCAACATTTAATGTATATTTTTGATTTTAGGTGTCAAAACTTTCCAAAATATTATTCTTTCATTTAAAAACATCTTGATCATTTGAAAATATTATATATGTATATTTTTCCCTCATAATAAACTTTATAATTATAAAAATATTATAAAAATTATAAATAATAAACAAATGATAATTAAATATAAATAATAGAAATAAATTCAAATAAAGAGGTCAACTAGTACATAGTAAATTACAAAAATAAAATCACAGTAATATAATTATTGAGAGGTATTATTTCACATATATCTTATACTTAATAATTTCTTATCTCACCTTTCCTTTACGACTATTGGATTTCAAGGAACAATATATTTGAGATTGACCTGATTAACCTAAACATATAAGTTCTTCATATTAGTGTTTGGATTAACTATTTCATTTTATTTAATTTTTATTTTATTTGACATTTAGCATAAAAATGATAATAATAGCAATATTAATAATAATAGCAGTATTAATAATGATAGTAACATAACAAAATAACTAACTAAATAAGTAATTAAAATATAGAATGAATAATAATAATAATAACAAAAATTAAATAAATAAAAAAACATAATAATAAAAATATATACAAAAATAACAAATAAATAAATAGACAACAAGTAAATAAATAAGATAATAATAATAGGAAAAAATAACAGAGTAATAAAAAAATAGAACAAATAAAAAATAATAACAGAATAATAATAATAATAATAATAATAATAATAATAATAATAATAATAATAATAACAGAATAATAATGACAAAATAAATAACAGAACTAATACACAATTAAAAATAAATAACAAACAAAATAAAATAAATATATGATATAAATAATATATATATATATATATATATATATATATACACACACATATACATAAAGACAAAAGAGAGAGTACCTACAACAGGAGAAGGGAAAAGGGAAGTGAAAATGACAATGCCCCCAAGGAAAGGGGAAGTGAAAATGACAATTCCCCTATTTTATAGGCGTTTTATTTTTTATAATTATCCATAACTATAATATTTTAAGTTTAAGTATTTTTATAAGACAAATTGTATACCTAAAATTTTGCTATAAACACTCAAAATGTATTTAAGAAAATAAATGTAAGTTTTTTAATGAATTTTTTAACTCTAAATATCTCGAATAATAAAAGTTTAACTACCCATTTTTTATAAGTTACAATTTCATTTTCTAACCAAACAATCTTTAAATCTTACAAAATTTTAAACTTAAGCCCATATGCATGAATCAAATCTCCTTACCATGTTTCATAATTTTTTTGATAATATTTTCTATACTGGTATAGACCTAAACGACTCTATTTTGGGCTATTTTCACTTATTTCTAAAAAAATTCAAAAAATCCATAAAATCCTATTAATTATAATGATCAATAAGTTCTAAGAGATCTTATGCTAATTTTGTCAAAATCCTAAATTATAATTTTTATTACAGTTTTATCCTTTAAAAAAATAGTAAAAAAAAGGATGTTACACGATAACGATGGTCACATTGGCGATGTGAGGTTGTCATGGTGGTGGCAATATCAATGGGTGATGGCAATGATAGAGGTGGAGTCATGATAACAATGACAATTATGGTGATAGAGAAGGCAACTACAATGGTTGAAGTGGTGTCGTGGTGGAGTGATGGAGTTGAGAGGTGGTGGTGGTAATGATGGTAGATGCAATAACGATGATGACAATGACAGTAGGGGTCGGTTGTGGCAATGGCAATATCAATGGTGGTGGCAACGACGGAGGTGGAGTCGCAATAACGACAACAAATAATAATGGTGGCGGCAAGGGAGACGATGATAGTGGTTATGATGGGTGATGGAGTTGGGAGGTGGTGGTAGTGGTGGTGATGATGACAATGACAGTGGTGGTGGTGAGGCGGTGACGACGACGGTGGTGGTAATGGTGACAATGTTGATGATAAAGTGGTGGTGTCGACGACGATGATGATGGTGTTCATGGGGGTGGAGGAGGAGGAGGAGGAGGTTATGGTGGTGACAACGACGATAAGGATAAGATATTGATAAGGGGTTAGGGGAAGTGGTGGTGGTAGTGTAGTGTGAGAGTAGTTGTGACAACAATGGTGATGGTGTTAGTGGTGCGGGGAAAGTGGTGGTGATGGTGTGATGATGTGATGATGATGATAAAATGGTGATAATGATGGTCACGGTGAAGGTGGCAGTGGGGTAGGGTGGCGATGACAATTATGATGGTGGTGATAATGGTAATGTTAGTGATGACAATAGCAGTAATAAAAGTGGTGATGATAATGGTGGTGTTGAGGTGATGGATAATAAGATGACCGTTTATAAAAATGAAAACAAAAATAAAGAAATTGTTGGGAAAAGTGATATAGAAAAGTAATGGGAGAGTATAAAGATTAACAAGAAATTAAAGAATAAAAGAAGTCAATATTATTAATATCATGGACATTAGAAATAACCTTAATTATAGATATAAGTTCAGCCTAAAGATAAGTAATTTCAATCTTTATCTACAAAAAATGAATAAGTGGTTACAACCCTTTTAGAAGGTTCTAAATGACTATGAACATTCACATATATTATTCATAACACTCCATTTGGATATCTATGATTTCAAAATGTGCCTTGTTAAAAGCTTACTTGTAGGAAAAAATTAATGAAAGAAAAAAAGTACAACATTCTTCAATATGCTTACTAGATCAATAGTTGTCAAATCATATCCTTTTGGGGAGGAATCAAATTATGGTTCATAAAAAATAGATATCTGCATAATATTTATAATATTCATTCAAAATGTGTCTAGTTAAAACCTTACTAGAAAACCCCAATGGAATAAAAAAATAGTAAAGGAAAAAGGATGCATTATCATTTGAACTTCTGGTTCATCTAGTTTTGTATGAGGATCAACGCAATAATAATCCATTGCAATCATATTTATTCCCAACTGTTTTCATTAACACATTTCTCCACAATGTTGAAAAAACTGGTTAATTGACAATTTGATTTATGTAATCTCATTATCTAAAGAGATTTATAATAATCAAATATATATCCTCAATCTCTTTTAAGAATCTATCTTGGTGTAATGTTGTGTGGTAATATTATATAATTTGTACAACATTTATTAGAAGGACAAATTTTGGTTCCTAAATACAAAATAAGTAATGCTACATGCATACATACATACATACACACACCTATATATATATATATATATATATATATATCCAATCATAATGCTACAAAATATTTATGTAGATTTATTGAAATTCAAGGCACTTATTAAATTAAGTGAGCTAATAATCTCAAACTTGTGATCGTGTACAAGTGACCTCTTTGCCCGCATGAATTTCAAATTACTTTTGCATCATGATTGACCTAGGACGATTTATCTAGTCATGCGAGACAACAAAATTGTCATTTGTAAGCTTTTGGTTTATAATAGCTTATAATTCAATTGTATTATTTTACATATAGTATAAATAATAATAATTTACAGATAATCTTTCCTATATACCATCTTTGTTCGAGATATGTTCCATAAGGTTAAAATATTCAATATCTGTTTAAAGAATATGTTTCAAAATTTTCCCAACTTCAGTTATCAAGTTAATTTGTGATTTTTTTACAATGGTAATTCTATTTTTGAAATAATTATTTTTGATTTTATTGGGTTGAAATTATACATCTTATACTTGATTTTGTAAAATATACAATTAATAAAAAAATCAAACAAATCGATCAAATCCGAACCGTATTTGGTCAGATCAGATGTCATCATAGATTTCAATCGGACCAAATTGTACCACAACTTAATAATGTGATCATGTCAGATAATATTTTGTTTGAAAATCAAATCGATCTAAATCATTAATATCCCTACATTCAACAACAAACTTACAACATAAATGTAAATTGAAAAACATTATAATTTGTGGAGGATGAAATTACAATATTAATTACGTTAGAGGTGTATCAGTAAAAATATGAGGTACTATGTGAGGTTTACTCCGTCATTATGTAACGTTAGTTTGGTGTTTGATACCAAACTAAACCTAAAGAAACAATTATTATGGTTTCTATTAATATTTTAAATTTATGACTAAAAGGGGAATCAAGGATGTATGGAGAGTAATATTATTGCTTTCACATCTATATATGCTATTAGCCTTTCCTTTTACAGTAACTTTTTGGGTACAAGTTATATAAAAGGAGTAATGTACCCAAAAGATGTTTACATAAAAGATGTGGATCGTATAGTTTAGAACTATTTAGTATAATTAATCAAAAAAAGAAAGAAAGAAGAGGGACTATTTAGAATAATGAAGCTAAAAAATATTTTTGTGAGGTTCACTGCATGGAGCTGGTTCAGACCAAAGGGAGCATCAATTTTTTTACTTAATTGGAGTCCATCAATTTTAGGTGAACTGAATCCACTACTAAAGAATCTCACCTTTATTTACATAGCAAGAGTTTGGTTTAAATTTTATAACGTGTAGACTCCCTTTTAAGTCCAAAAGTTGTTAGCGATATTGTGCTTGGATTTTCAGATTAGTTAACTATGAAAACTGAAAATGATTGCAATTATCTAGGAAGCTTCCTTCCAAGGAGCTAATTATTACTTTAAGCAAGCGTTTTTATATGGATCTTTTTTTTAATTTTCAGAAATTATCACTTAGGAATTTTTATATTTATATTTAATGAAATTGTTTTAAAACGTATTTTTGAGAAATTAGTATTCTTAGGTATTTACTTTTAATTATAATTCTTACAAAAACTTTTTCATCAAAAGAGTAATAATCTTAATTCTCGTTTAATCTGAAAGTTTTTTTATAATAAAAATACAATATGTTTTTTATATCAACTTATTTAAACTTTTTTATATATTGAATCACCATCCCAAATTATCCAAAATACGAAAGTGATTGGAATTTGAAAAATTTCCTTATCTTTTCACGAATAGCACTCTCAAACACCAACGTGTTAATCCGTTATCTCATCACCAACCTCACCAAACTCCCTAAATCATAAATCACTGCACATGTCACCACCGGTGAATTCACCACCACACCACTACCCAACACTAGCAACCTACCAATCACCACGTTCCTCTACCATATAAAAATTTTGAATTAGAAATTAATGTTGTCGTTAGTATGTACGCGAAGTGTGTTGAAGGGGAAACACTACAGATTAAGTTTGGGGTTGTTCAAAAATAAGGGGTATTGTTAGAAAATAAATTAAATTTCTTGAGAAAATTAAATTAAAACCAAACATAGGATCAACGAGAAATATTTTGTAATTTTCCTAAAAATATTGTAATTATATCAAACATATTTATAACATTACTAAGTGAGACGCCCTGGAAATACGGGGAAATTTTTTAGGTTTTTATAAATCATAATTCGATAAAAAGAAAATAAGTGGTGAAGCTGTCAGTACAACACCTGAATCTATGGTAAACCACTCCCATATATGAAGATATGTGAGGGTCATTAAAAATATGATTTAATAATAATTATCCAATTAAAACAGCGGAAGAATTAATTTAAATTGATGGTTGTATGATTGAAATTAAGGGAAGTAATTTCATAGAATTCCATGATTCATGACATACCCAATAACACCCTCAAAGTGATGCATGATAAGAATTTAATGCATGAAAAACAAAGGTTTATTTGAAAACAAACAAATGAGTATCAGGGTGTCACTCGCTCAAGCGAGAATCAATTCGCTTGAGCGAGCTAGCGTAGGCACGCTTGGGCGAAATGAAGAAAAGCTGAGCGAATGAAAAATTTGAGCATCAGGGGTCCACCTCGCTTGAGCGAGCCTTGCCTCGCTTGAGCGAGATGCGGAGGGAAACCTTAAGCGTGCCAGCGAGACGCTTGAGCGAAGAGTGAAGGTATGCATCAGATATCAATCTTGCTTGAGCGGAACAGGTCCCGCTTAAGCTAGATTGCTCCAGAAACATTGGCAACTCTCTGGCCGATTTTCGCTTGGGCGAGGCATCTCTCGCCTGGGCGAAAATCGTCCAGTATCAATTTCCCTCCTTCCTCGCTTGAGCGACTGCCGTTTCGCTTGAGCGAAAATAGTCCAGAGGCTAACCTCTGATTCCATGACAACCTCGCTTGGGCGAGATAAACACCCACTCGGGCGAAATCAGGCCAGAGGCCAAAGCCCTGTTTCATCTCAATCTCGCTCGAGCAAGATTCTCACTCGCTTGAGCGAGTTCTGCAGAATTTATGCAGAAAACGTGAAATTGTACACTTTATATGCAACACACCATGCCAAAACTTATTCTACTACAATTCATTTAAATTCAACATGGTTTACTCATTATATGGCATATTTATAACTTGCCTCATTCATCATTATCCATTAAAGTCCATTCTAATTCATGAAATGATAATAAATCAAACACCATTGTAGGTGGTCACCAAAACATAAATTTTTCACATAGATGTTCATTCATTCCTAACATTAAATATCAACAAGCATCATCATTCATCAAATTACATCATTGGGTCATAAATGAAAATTGGTCATACACCAAGATCCAATTTTCCTTTATGACCACCAAAATCATCTATCACCATTCTAGATATCAAAATAAACATCAATATACAAACATGCTATACAAAATCTAGACCTCGCCGGCCAAGGCACTTCCTACACCACTATTTATCTCCTCAAGCAAAATGTACTTCAAAATGTCAACCCCTTCCCATGAGTACCCTGCATCACAACTCTAAAAATAGATAACATGGGAGAGTGAGTCCACATTCCAAAGGTATGAATATGAATACCATGTGATTATGTATATATGCATCTACACATGTATACTTTGTACATCCATAACGTTCACCATGCCATATTCCATCACAATTCCATCACACATTTATCATAAATAACAACACAATTCCAAACAAAGTACACAAGCACATACATAATTACGTCTCTCAATAATTTAACTATCGCACAACCATTATTTAGTATTCATATCTTTTATGTTGTCTTAAAATATATTTTTTACAACCTCATCACAACCATCATCATATCTCACCACTTTGGCATACCTCCTTCTATATGCAAATGCTCTTAAGCTAATGCATATGCACAAAGGAGTATTTCAACAATTGCAGATCTGACTGTGGGATTACAACACCGAATGTGGGATTCAAGCATGGTCATCTAACCATACCCCTACTGTTGTAGTAAAATGTGTACACTTATTCTTTAAATTGCATGCATTCACCAATCATTTTACTGGTACCAAACCGCATCGCCCATCTTGCAACACCTGGTCATTTTCACCATGACCGCGGTATACAACATATTCAACATATGGTGTTGCGGGCCGGCCAGATATTAAATCGTGGCGGCTATGATCTCAAGGACCACCGGGGTCACCTGTTCATAGAGAGCCACCCCCCACAAGGGTCGGCCACATGTAGCTCCCCGAAGCAATACATGGGGGGCTTCGTGACTTCATACCAAGTCACAGGGGAAAAATACAGCTTGCTCGTGCACCGAGCTACCCTCCCACTGGGTCGGCCGAGGGAACTCCCCTAATGTTCCAACAACGGCGGCTATGCAGTATGCCATGGATGCAAATGCAGATCATATGCATTTCTCACTCTATGCATCCTAGATATGCCACTCAACATACATCATCATCGTCACCAACATCACCACAAGGTTTTTAATGGATTCAATCGTTTCGGTCATTCTCATTAATTTGAATCTTTGTGTGGCGTTCTCAATAGTTATCAATTACATCATTCAACTTTAATACCATATAAGAATACAATTCATTCTCTATCAAAATCATTAGCAATCGTTATGCTTTCTCGGTGGACTTATATTTATCTAACCACATATTCATCAAACAATTCATGCCACCACACCACACATCAAAATTTCTTCTAAATGCATTCAAAGCATGTTGCCAAACATATTATCTACATCATACACCACATCATCATCTCTCACGACATTCAAGCAAGGCTAAAATGCATGGCAATACATACCATAATCAAATAACATTCAAATTCATGCATTTAGAATATAAGACTCCTCTCCTACCTCAAGAGAAGAATTCTGATTGATAAGACGCTCCCGCCTCGTCGTTCGGAATCGGTCCTACATTCACATTCATGTAAAACCTCAATTAATCAACTACTCAAGTCATCAATTCAATTCTATTTAGTCATATTCATATCTATAATTTCATAACATGTGCTAGACATGTTGTAGATATCATTTTTATTCTTTATTAGACTTTCGGAATTCCTTCCCATTAAACCACCACCATTAAATTCAAGGGTTACAAGACACCCCTAGCCTCAAGCTTCACAAAACTCCTTCTACCAACATTCATATCTTTCAATATCGTACATTTCTACATAACACCTAATCTTAAATCAACATTAACCATTTTCCCCCCAAGCCTTAAGGTTAGGGTTTTCTCCAAAACCCAACCACATTCATTAATACATCTATCCTTCATCTCCTTTCCATCATAAATGCACCAACCACCATTATTCTCTCATAAATACTTACATTTATGATAACCCATTCTAGGGCATAAGCATTAAATGCTCTCTACAACCACTCTCCATGCACATTACTCCCACAAGGTATAAATACACATATCCATGGCCATAACTTTACTAAATGAGTAAGTGTAACTTATCTCACACCCAAAATAAAGTGGGTTTTCAAGGAAGAGGAAGAGGTACACGAAAATGGGAGAAAGAACTCCAAGCTTCTAAGCTTCCTCAACGAAAATGGAGGGAGAGGGAGAAGAGTCACCACTTGGGTAGGGTTTGAGAAGGAGGAGGAAATGAAGTAGAAGTGAAAATGAAGAGGAATTAGAAAGAAAGGAGAAGTAAGTGTGTTTGCCCCAAAAGCCTCAACAACTTCACGAAAATGAGAAGGGAGAATGGGCTTTTGCCTTTTAATTTTTTAACTCCTCATTAAAATTCATCGTTTTTCTACAAACAGGTTCTCTGTTCGGGCTCCATACTTCATCTAAAAATTACATCAAACACATATTCGGATTCCCAATATTATCCTTAACAGCCCTGACCAATATCATCTCATTCCGAGATACTTGGTCCGACACCCATATCTCAACCGGGCTCATTTTCAGCTTAACCGGTCTCCATAAATCACCAACAATTCCCAAAATTCTTAATTTAATTAATTTCAATATATTGGGACATTAACTAATTTACTTTCAATTTGTCAATATTTAATTTCCTTGATTTAATTCTCTATTTTAAAATTTGGGATGTTACACTAAGAAATATAATTCCTAAAAAGTAAAAAAATCCATATACTACATACCCTTTTGGTGGACAGGATAGAAATTGATAGAATATAATAAGTAAGCCCGATAGCATAAGATAAGAACGTGATAGGATATGGACATAACTCTTATTCTGTTTAGTGCTTGGTGTACATTAAGATAGAGTATAAAGATATATAACAATAACATCAATGATGATAATAATAATAATAATAATAATAATAATAATAATAATAATAATAATAATAATAATAATGAAAATAATAATAATAGTAATATTATTATTATTATTATTATTATTATTATTATTATTATTATTATTATGGAAACAAACTTCTCATTCTATCTTGTCCATTCCTAATCCAGCTACCTTCTATGATAGAACTTACAAAGGAACAACAAGATAAGATAGGCAATAGGATAGCTCTAATCTTATTTTTTTGACGAATCAAACATAAGATAACAATAGGAATTGATCTATCCTATTATGACACCGTTATCCTATCCACTAAACAGGCTATAAAGGTATTAATGATAACCATAAATATTAAAATCATAAAATCAACGCATATAAAAAATTATAAAATAAACTTTACCAATAAGATATCAATAAGGGGTGTATATGGTGCGGTTGATTCGATTTGGAAGTAAAAAATAAGGCAAACCCAATATTGTGTTAATAAAATTTGAGTCCTTAGTCAATTTTTTAAATGGACCTAATGTAATATAAATAATAATTTTTACATTATTTTTTCAACTTTTTGAGCAGGAAAATCTTGTATTAAAATCTGATAATCAAGTAATTTTAATTTCATTTTCAATAGATGATATAATTAATTCATTTAATTTATCTTGTAACATAATTGATCTTAGTTGAGAATTAAGTAACTTAATTTTAAAAAACTTCTTTCAACAATAGCAATTATACAAGTATTGTCATAATATTTTGCAAGCAATGCATACAACAAATATCCAAATTCATCAATAATAAAACAACTGCAATTAAGAAAAAGATTAATAAAAAAATTAAGCATAATAAATTATAGGGATGGTGGCATATGTTTTTCCACAACCCTGATCAAACTGCATAACAAGAAAATGCGCGGTCTATTCTAATTTGAATGAAATAAAATACAAAAGTCAAATAAACTAAATAATTACGATTTGGATTAGTTTGTTTTAATGGTTTTAAACTTTTTATTTTAATTTTAATGTTCTTGAATATCAATGCAAATTATGTAATCAATTTTTAAAGTTGTTATAAATAAAAGAAAAATATGGTTCTATCTTTGTAATACTCTTTACAAATAATTTATTGTGTTAAAGTAATTTATTTTGTAATTTATATGTTATGATTATAAAAAAAACCCGTAACAATACTGAAGTTAAACTATTTGTATATAATTTAGGTTTAATAAACTCATAATATAAATTACATTTTATCATTATTATAGGGTTACTTTAAAGCATGTGTATATGAATTAAAAAATATATTTAAGTACAATTTGGTTTGGTTTGCAAATGAAAACCATAGGTCGAACCAAACCACCATTTGCAAATCAACTCACATGTAGGGGTACCTTTTTTTTACGCGGTTATGATTGATGTGGTTAGTCGTTATCGTACACAATTAAACTCTTTTTAGTAATCATTGAGGAACAAATTTTCAAATAAAACATAATATTTATATGTTTTGATTATAAGATTTTTTATCTAATTAATATGTATTAAAATATTAATTAATTATATTAAAATTATTAAATTTTTTAAAATTTATAATAATTTTATAAACTCATCCTTAAGATTATTAAGACTCATCACTTCACTTTCTTCACTTAATTGTTTCCTACTTAATATGTCTTTACTTATAATCCATTGATACAGGAGCGATAAATATTATATCTGATGTATCTCATTATGTTATTTTGATTCCAACAAAAGTTATATATTAATAAGAATATTTTGGTTAAAAAATAATTAATTAAAGGTTCAGAAAAAGACTTACAAAGGGTTAAATAAGTCTGTAACTATATTTTGTGGAATAAAACCTTTTAAAACAAAAATGGCAACAGACTTGAATAAACAAAGGTTCAGACATAAAAAGATAAGGGATAAAGAGAAATGTATAACGAATTTATACTGATTGACTTTTAAATAGTGAAGCTATGTCCAGTACCTTTAGACTTGAAGGATTTTCACTAAGTAAAAACGTCTTTTTACACAAACTACACTTCCTGTGCCTCAAGTATTGTTGATTTCAACCACTTTATCCCTAGTATTCTTTTAACAAGCCACTCTTGGCTCAAAACCCAAGTATTCTTTTTAAAGTCTTTTCAGACCAAACTATTTCCCGTAAGAAACTAAGACTAGTTAACATGCCAGACTTTGACATAGGAAAAGATTAAGAGGTGTTTATGTTTAATAACTTACTGTATAAGTACAGATACACTATGTTAAAAACAAAGACTAAGTCTACAAGGAGCAGAAGCAAAAAGTTGAGAATGAGAGTCTCAGTTGTTGAACTAAAAGCTTGATTGGTTCATTTGGTTCTCTGTTGTTGTCAAGGTCTGAGGTCTCTTCTTATTTATAGGTCATTTCAAATAGTCGTTACCGTTTTATTAAGAAAAGGTATCTGTTTGAGCATGCAGACTTGAGAGAAAAGATAAAGACAAAAGTCTAGTTTGAGGATATGTAAATGTTGTACTAAAACAAAGTGCCTAGAATATTGCAGTGCAAAAGTCCTTTTTGTTGTCTTTCGTCTATTATGGACTATTGCAAAATAGGCTTGGTTGACCTTCTGAAGCTGTCTAACTCAAGTACTGATCCTTGTCAGCCTTTCAATTTGCGTAGAGTAACTTACTCGATTTTCTTTTCACACGAGCCTTAATTTTCTTTCAAACTTGTCTTCTTGCTTATTTTAGGTCAGGAGCAGACTTGCTTGAAGAAAACTAGGTCTAGGGTATCTTCAAAATATCCTTGAGTAGATTGAGTCAGAATCAGAGGACTGCTCTATACAAGAGGGGTATGAGTCTAATGACTTGAAGCTTGGATAGATGAAGTTGTGTGTGTGTGAGAAAGATGTATGCTGAGTCTGAAAGGTGAATCTGATAAAGAGCGTGACTCAATAGTCCTAAGTCTGGAATAGGCACATTTGATAGTCTTTCTCTTGAGCGTTGCCTTATAACAAACTTGAGTTGGGACAAACTTAGATAAATTTGATTTGGTCCTACATAGACTTTGTTGTTTGGAAATTATGTACTCACCCTTTAAGTTGTAGCCTATGCTCTCTAGACTTTATATTCTGAAACATTCAAGTAAAGGGTTAGATAACACTTTAACTTATATCATTTAATTAAAAGTCTTAATGTGTGATATTAACAAATCTTGGGGTCTCTGAAATAAACTTTAGAATCTCCAAAGTCTTTAAAAATAGACTTGATTCTAATATTAATTATATAGGAATTTTAAAAATGGTCTTATAAACATAATGTTTTTTCTAATGAAAATAGTCTTATATTAAGGGACAGGTGTAACAAGATCAAACTTGACCTAGTTGGTGTAAAGGGTAGCAGAAGAAGATATATTAAATTGTATATCGTACATGATACAGGTCTAGTGAACATCCAATATGTGCATCTTCACTTGGCCAGTAAAGAATAGATGGTCTTGATATGAAAATTATACTTTAATTCAATATTCTTTCTAGGGTGAATGTTACATGTGCGTAGTAGACACTCTAATACTTAAATTTTTAAGGACATTAGAGTTTAAGTTTTGGAAATTAGAATATGCATTTATTATGTATTAAATGAGTAATATATGTAGATGTGAACCCTGAAATAATATGATATCATTAATATTTTTTCATAATTTACAAAAAAATTATTACTTTTAGTTTTAAATATAAGCAAAAGTAATTACTCGCACATATTAAGAATAGTGGTTAGAAACAATCATTTAAATTAATGTTATCAAATATTTGATGTAATATCCTAAAATATCACTAATATCATTACATAAATCATTAGTTGTCTTGAGAATATGTATATATATATATATATATATATATATAAGAAGGATATATTTACAAATATTTAATGATATTAAAAAGGTATAATTTTGCTTATATAATAGGCTCGTTTGTTTAAACTTATTTTTGAGTGCTTTTTAAAAAAGTGCTTTTTTAATAATTACTTTTTTAATAAGCAAATTAGAGTTGCTTCTTAAAATAAGTAGAAACTAAGCTTATTTTCAGCTTCTGCTTATTTTTAAAACTTTAAACAAACATATCAACATTTAAAATAAGTACTTTTTTAAATTAAAAAAACACTTATCTCTTAAAATAACCTTAAACAAATGAGCCCAATATGACCAAAAAATTTCAATGAAAGTTGCTTATATTAAGAATTGGAAGTAGTATCATTTATGCCATAAAAATTACTATCTTTGTTCTTGAATATAAAAAATAAAATTCTTTTGTCCTACAATACAAATAAATTTAACTAACTCAAGTTCATTAAATAAAAATATTACTAAAATACCCTTAATTAATGCTTACTTTAATTAGACTAAACATTTTTAAGAAGTTTTAATAAAAGATATTATAGTAAAACACATACAATTTTAAATGAATCAAATGATATTAGATACGGATAACTAATTTGCTTTAAAAGTTTCCAAATGTTATTTTTTATTTATATTCAACAATAGAGAAAATACTATATTCATATGTCGTAGATTTTATTTCATTACCCAAACAAGAAAATTTGAAGAATGTCCCTGAGAACCATAAATTAAAGCAATTCGATCTTTGGATAGTGTTGATTATTAACATGCATTTTATCCATGAAAGAAGCGGTAAACTTAAAAATGATTAGTGTCTACATACTTGAGATCGAATCGTCTAGTGTTGAAAATTTTGTTAGTATTCCATATTAGGTTCAAAGATATCTGATTTTGTATTAATTAAATTAATTAGAGAGTTCAATAAATTATAACTAAGTTGACACCAACTAAAATTCTAGAAATAACAGAATTACATTTAAAGAAAAATACATATAACTAACACTAAATAATATCTTATTCTTTAGACAAACAACTTCTAAAGTCCTAACCAATGCCATCGCATGTATCAACTTACTGCGATTTATAATATCTAGTTACTATTAACATTTTTAAAAAAAAAACTTAAATAACTCTTTCCGTTAGATTTTATGTTTATTATGTGTAAACCCGTAAACCTCTAATGAATAAAACATGTAACGCGAGTTATTTATTTATTTATTTATTTATTTTTGGAAGGGGTCCCAGGAAGTTTGTTAAAGCATACAATAAAGCCTTAACAATTGGAAAGTTTGTCAAATTGAAACACAAAATTAGTTAATGAATATATATTGAACCGAATCAAGTCTAATCGCACATTTGTGATTGAGGATCAACATTAATTAGTGCGTGATTGTCATACGACCAAATCCTCAATAGTAGTATGCTTGATACGATAGGACATGTAACGTTGATGATAGTTAAATTGAGATCACGCTCCGTCGCCTTAGACAATTTGTTTTAAATTATTTTAATGACACTTGAGCTGCAAAACATTTTATTAAATTTTAATAATCAAGCAATTAAAAAAGATAATTAATTTAATCTTTGACTTAGGATTACGGTTCGTTTGGTTTTTAGTTGAGGAAATGAAGTTATAAAAATAAAAAAATTTAAATTTCACATCATTCAAGATAGTCAAAACTTCATTTAACCGTGACCAACCCGTTGAAAAACCAAATATACCCTAATCCATTCCAAAGACTCTAGTAGATATCTTGTTTGTGAGATACATATGCTTTCATTGGAGTGGAGTGGAGTGAAGCAGAAAATTAAAGTAGGAACATAGAATCTCAAGTTGGTCATGTGGCACAAAACGATAGGGTTGAAAAGAACACGTATTAAGATGAAGTTCCGGCCACCGTAACTGAACTGATGGGAATGTTTTGAACAGGGAAAAGAGAAAACACAAGAAAAGGTAAGATGATGAGTAAGATATGATTGAATTAAAGCATGTGAGCTAAGCAAGGTCCACCACAAAGTAGATGCATGACACAGAGTACAGGCCCGGTCACTCAAAAACATCATCAACCATATATTTTTGCAGGCCCAGTTATTTTTACAATAAAAATCAACAAACCTTCTCTTACAACAACTAAATTATCTCTACATTGGAGACAAAAAAAAAAAAAAAGTATCTCTGCATTTCACCCACTTCAATTCTTTTTACATATCTCTCAAAAAGAGTCTTTAATGGTCAACAAAATTGTTATCAACTTGATTTTTTCTTTTACCTTTTAGAATAACGGTAAATGGAAATAAGAGTTTCAATGTTTTATGCGTATCATCAAAGACTCTCAACTTGATGTTGAAGACATATTTATTTATGCATATTTAGGATTTGATTCGGTGTAATAAACGTTAGATGAATTTGATAGATTCATAGATTATTTTGAAAATGAAATGAATTATTGAAAGAAGTAAGCAGAAAAAGTTAAATGCAGAGAATCCAAATTATGGGGGCAATGATTGGGTAATACTTGAGGTTAGCGATGAGAAAAGCAAGAAATGAAGGATAAAAACGGATAAAGCAATAGAAGAAGACATGGTTGACAAATACTATAATGGGGGATTTGATTTGAGGGTCTTTAAAGGTACCCAACAAGAAGTGGTTGGTTACATCACCCCTTATCTACCCATGCATGATGGCACATCTGGTTGTAGGATCAACCAAGTATTGTGCATGGCAAGGTTTATCTTTCAACACAATCATAGGCAACTTTATAGATCAATTCTTGGCTCACTTATTTGCGTAAAGCCTTCAAATGCTTATCTTCAGACGCATACTCATCTCTCTCTCTGGCCCATTTTTCTCATTTCACGTTTAGTTAGTGCATTTTCCTCCGCCTAACGTTTCCCTTTAATTGAGTTTATCCCCCCCACTCCCTAAATTTATTTATTTTAAAAAACACCTTCGTATATAATTTTCGTCCCTAGATGAGAACGCGACATTTGATTAAAAGTATACATGAATTAACGACACATTCGCAAAAGGTTCAAGCTTTTCCTATGGAGAAGTGATAGAAAGCAAGTTTAAAGGAAAATACAAATCCCAACTTTGTCTTCTTTAAATTTCCTCCCCCAATATACGCTTTTTCATTTTGAGACGCCCATTGTGTCTACCTTGCAACGGAGGCTACCACGAAACATGAAATGGTGGGACAATGTAAATCGTCAGGTTATGTCATTCCTTGCAAAATATCACATCCCCCTAGCTAGTAGAATAATTAAGCATTCCTTTTTTTAAAAAAAATTGCAATTAATTATAATATTCCACTCCTATGCACATCCTCACCTAATTAATTCATGTTAGACATGTTCAGTTTTTTGGTTTACAAAAAGATGATGTTTAAACCTAGAAACTTAACTAAGGTCACTGTTCAAACCTTTTAATATTCTAACACTACACTGACTTTAATGGATTAAACATTTTCAGTAATTATATATAACAAAAAGTTAACGAGTACCTTAAGAATACGGGTTAAGGAGCAGACACATACAATCTTTGAGATGGTGGCTAGTAACATGAGACAATAGTGAAAAAGTGGGGAAGGTGCCTTTTACTATTAAAAAATCGCAAAAGAAGCAAGACAGATAGACATCTGTGGGTTCCTTGGGCTTAAACAATAAATTCACTTTTACGTTTCACATGAGCACTTTTATTTTCTTTCTGTTTTGACTTTTGTCCTATATGTCATAATAGGGTTTGATAGTTTGATCAACCTTCATAAGTAATTTTTAATTAATTAACGGTCAATCTTCATAGCTTATTATAATTTGGGGTTCTGATCCGTAGGTTTCGTGATTTAAAATTATTGGTGTTGCTCTTTTGCGATCGATGGAATGGGATTGGACTATCTTAGATTACTATGCAAAATAATAATCATAGTGTTCGGTGTTTTTGTCCGCTACGTGGAACGATGCTTTCATCAAGATATACAATGTTTTTTGGTTTTTTTTTTTCAATAAACCAAAAAAGAACATTTGGGTGGGCTTATCTGCCCCCTTCTATGACGCATATACGAAAAGCAAACTAAAGATATTCCCCATTATTGCATTAATAACCTATGATAAACATATGATTATAGATGATTTGACAACTATAAACAAGATCTGAATTAATCAAGATAATGATCATCAAAGGGAAACGTTAGAAAATTAGAACTTTTCATTTAAAATTATCTTTTAATACAATCTTTCCTATTTCGCAAGGCAATCTTAGTATTATTTCAATCTTTTTTTTTTACTTTAAATTGATTAATCAATATTTTTAATCAATGTCCCTAAATTAGTAGTATATACTAAGACCCATTTAGCCAAAAAAATAAAGATTAATTTCTATAAAGTATAAAGTATAAAGATTACTAAAATAAACCCTGTATTTTTCAAAAAGTTTTTTTTATAAATATAATAAGATTCAAACTATTACAACATGTTTAAACGAGTTAATTAATTGAGATAAATTTGGTTGGTGATTAAATTGCAAATATAAACAATTAATTAAAAAGCATTGGAATTAATTAGTGGTAGACAGGAACATTACTAAAATAATTAATTTTCATTACCCGAAAACACAATAATTACGTATACAAAGGAAAAGTGAATCGAAATGAGTTTGACTGAGGGATACACTGAGAAAAGAGAATATACTACGTACATCGCACGTAGTATAGTACAATATGAGAGTGGCCAAAGAGGCTAATTAAGCTTGTCTTGCTTACGACAATTACATCTACCCGAACAGCCAAATTTAAACCACACCTTTACATTAATAAAAACCAAACACTTAGATATGAGTGAGGTACGAGGGGTCGTGACCACACTCAGAGTAAAAGTAATTCAAAGGTTTAGGTTAAGTTTTTTTTTTCCTTCTTTCTTATTTCTTTTTTTTTTTTGGAGGGGGTCATCGATCACTTGTTTCTCCAAATTCATAATCCCAGTGTTGAAATTAGACTTTGCCAACAGCACCATGACCATGAGTCGCGTCCGAAGGTATCTTCACAACGTCAATTATGTGGCCATTCAACTCTTGTGCCTTCACTGGCTCCTCTAGTACCACTGGTGTGGCGTTTCTATACATCAAATACATCACCATCTGAATTATGCCGAATAGAAACCCAAGTGTATTTGGAAGCTGCATCATCCAAAAGTAAACATTAATCAACACGTACCATACTTCTATAGTTGCCCTTGATTGAATTGTCATGCACAAAGTTAATTTATTTTTACCAGCCACAAAAGATATATATACAAGAATTCATTATTAGTTACATCAAATAGATTTCACGCAAATGACAAAAATTCTCCCAGTCATTTGCAGACCGACAAAAATGCTTAGGAATTAATTAATGACAATGATGCAGTAGTTAGGAAATTAATATATGGATGGTCCATAATATTGTGATTGGATTTATTCATGGGAACTCCTCATTAATGGAGCACGGAAACATTTAATTCGGTAGCTTTAATTATTTCATGAACATTATCACAAATAAAGCAAAAAATGAAAAGCTAAAGTGGTTTTCCCAAAAAAGAAATGGGCTGCAAAGTGAGCAACACTCGTATACGCATTTGTAAGAAAATCAGAGAATAGTCCAAAGTTCAAAAACTAATCAATTAAAAATATGGTCCTATACTATACCCGTACGTAGGTGTATTGATGATTATAGGATTGAACTTACAGCAACGTAATAATCCTTGAGGAGAAGACCATAGAAGAACCACATAACAGCATTGATGGTTAAAAAGAAGGACAGAGTAAATGGCATGTATTCCACGCTCCTTGTCTTTATCACTCGCCTCTGCATGAATAATTATTTAATTTATCACACGCTCATGTATAGTCAAAGAAATCGCAAATTCATTTTTCTATTCCAATTAGTGCATGAAAAAATTAATTATTAATTATGTTTTATAATTAAAATTCTTACAATAATGAAGAGAGGCGCAGCAAATACGCTTATGTTGAAAACCAAGCAAATCCATCCTATAATGGCAAGACGTTTTGCTCCCTTTGAGAGGTACAGTGTTGATAGAAGCATGGCCCCGAACCCAAACACATTCAGCAAGAGAAGAAGCTTTATGGTTGAAAGCTGTGATCCCACCAAAAGAAAAAATATTATTACAATAAATTAATTAAGATCACTTTAAGTTTTTATAGTAAATTTATAATGTTAATTTTAAAAAAATTAATTAAATGGGGATTATAAGTTAAGTATATACCCTAGCCTTCTTTGGGGCATAGATTAGGAACACAATAAGGTAAATTGATTCCACAACAATTCCAAAGCTGTTAATGGTGATCAGAAGGAAGGTATGTTCATGTTTGACAAATGCGTAGTAAATCCAAAGCATTGCACTGAAGAGTGCAACAACATAAGGAAGTGACTGGAATCCTTCAGTGGATTTCTTCTTGTAGACTTGGTAAAAAGTTGGCCTGCACGTAAACTATTTAGTTAGTTTATGAAATTACTTCAATTAGCCTTAATTATCAATGATCAATTAATTCAAGGAGTAGAACTACTACTATGCCATAGCGAAAAAGAAAATAAAAATTACTTACAATGGAGCAAGGAACACCATAAAGGAGATGATGTTGCCTAAAACAACAAAAGCAAAAAGAAACATCCATCAGCACTTGTGAAAAAATGTATCTATATAACCACAACTTTTATATAATTCAGCCTAGCTAGTATTGCATGATTGGAATTGGTATAAACTTCAAATGTTGTTAACTAAAAACAAAGTACGTACACTCCTAATTGCGTTAGAATTGAGTGAAATAGAAATATATGTCATGCAATATGAATCGATGCTTGCTAACAAGCCACGGCTAGATATAGTATAATAAATAAAAATAAAAACACGCTTCTAAGTTCTAAATAGAAAAAAAATGATTATGAATAATGTGGCATGAAGTGGATTATAATTGAAGGTGCCTAACGCTAATGAAAGACTTAAAGATTATGAACTATGATTATATGTAGGTATAGTGTATACCCATAACACCGAAGAGAAAAGCCCAAGATTCGCTGTGCATGGCCATCTTTTGAATCTAAGACACAAAGTGCTCTCTCTAAGATTATGTCACTCTCGAAGTGAAAACCCTCAGTTCAAGCTCTTTGTATTTCTCTCTCTCTAAAACCCACGAGTGGATATGCACATAGTGCCATGGTATTTATAGGAGGGAAAAGTGTTCAAGTTGCGAACGGGAATGCGATACATCAATTTAGCTTTAACACAACTTTCCAGTTGTAATTCCTCCCAAACGCCATTTACTTTAACACACTATCCAAACACCTTTGTTACCCTATTACCCTCTTTATAGCCCCATTTGTTTCAACTCTCACGGGGTAAATCGTGTAAGATAGTACTATTACTAGTACATACACAAAATTCCCATGGCCCCACCATCACCCTTTCTGATGTGTCACCCACCAAGTGGCTTAAAGCCTTACAACTCATATATATATATATATATATATATATATATATATATATATATATATATATATATATATATTCAAAATTAATCTTGTGCTGCCTCCATAATTACCACACCAAATCTCAAAGAAACCTTAAACATAAAAATGTTACGGTGGTAACCCAATGGATCAGCATCTTTGGCATTATTTGCAGGATTCCGGGTCCACCTTGTGAACAATGGTTAGCGACATGCAAATGAATTTGCACTGCCAATATCAAAAAATAAACGTGTTCTTTTTTTCTTTTTAATAATTGGGCAGCCAGTCACCAACAGGTTTCAAATGAGGAGTGTGATGTAACCTCTCTCCATCTTGGAATTGTTCAAATGCAATTTCTCATATGTTTGCTCCGTCCAATTTCCTTCGCCTCTCAATAACCACACATAGATGAATTAGTCAGCAAATCTATGTTGGAAATTTTGCTTATTTCAAAAGTTTCTAGTCCTACATTGCTTGGACAACTTTTCTCTTAAGGCTTTATATATAGAAAGAGAACTTATGGTTCTAAACAAGATAGAAAGGAAGTGGGCTTGCGCGCAAGTGGGTTTGGGCCGAAATATCTGTTTCGTGTGCAGATCTAATGATTTGCCCCCCCTGTGTGCACGGTGATATACGCCGTTCCTTTTTATTTTTAAATTCTTTTTCTTTAAATTTGAATTTTAAATTTGAAAAGCCTATCAGAGAAAGCCATTTATTGGGGCGTTTAACTTTAAAGGGAATATCTTATCTGGTTATCTGATTAATTTCCGGTTAATGAGTATGATTAGTATTTGAATTTTGTAACGTCTCATTAACACGGAATTAATCGGTATGATATTAAAAACAAATCGTACACGTTATGTTTATAATATCTTTCTTTCCGGTTTACACACAATTACGCTTAATCTTTTGCTAGTTCTGCTCCTGTTCTATTCAGACGGACTGTTGTATCCTGGCCCTAAACCCTAAACCCTAAACCCTAAACAAACCCTTAAGCCCAGTGTGCTTCTCACACGCCTCAGTCTTACATTTTCTCCTACAATCTATCCATCTTCATTTTTAGACACCTGAAAAACATCAAAAGTCATTTCATTTCTCTCTATTTCTTCACTGCTCGCATATTTATCATTTATTTCAGTTTTTTTAATTCTTTTTCAAAGTACATAAATCACTTTCTTTCTGAGTAAATACTTGTTTCAAAATCACGGTAAACATTGGTCTCGCAACTCCGGGGAATGAAGTATTTATGATGACTCTCCCTCTCAAAAAAATGTGTTTCAGGATTCATAGATGTGTTCTCAACCATTTCTTTTATCAACAAACAAATAACATTAAAATATAGAATGGGTAAACGGGATACTCAACCCTCAAAACAAGTTACCACTTTATAATATAATCTAGGGGTTGATTTGCCCATCCAAAATTTTTTTATAAAAAAAAGTAGAAGCTAGCTGTGTTCTCATACAAGTCCAGCTTCTAATTTTTATGCCCATAACCTGTTTTGATTCCATCCCCCCACCACCCTAAAGCATCTATTGTTTCTTTCGCACCATGGGCTCTATATGGTTTCTAAGTATATAATATATATGATATGTCCCGAGCTCCTTATTATTATTATTATTGTTATTATTATTATTTATTGGAACAAGAAGTTTTTTGCTGGTTGAAATGTATTTTCCATGGTTGTAAAATCCGGATCAGACTAACCGGTTGAACTAGGAACCGATAAAGGTACCTATCCAAACAAGTAAAAAAATCAGAAGGTTTTAGAATTAGTTGAAACCAGCCAGAATAAATATTGAAAAACAGGTTGAACATGATAGACTTTAAAAATTATATTTTTCTATTTTTTGTTATTTTTTAAAAATTATATTCTAAAATATTTTAAATAAATTAAATACTTGTATAAAATTATTTTTATTTATTATAATTTTATCTTATAAAACATGAAATATAACTTTTCGTTATGTTTCTTCATCCTTATTTTCCCATAGACAGCATGACATATATGATATTTGCACCATTTTGCCCCAGGTTGTCTTGGTTTAGATCCGATCAATGATAGCTTTCCAAGCAAAGGCATTTACCCTTGTTGGTTCAAATTTACACTAGATTTTGTTGACTACATCATCCTCTTGAAAATGTTTCCTTCACTAAGACAACCTTGTAGGTTGGATTTTTCCAACATCTAGCAACATACATTGTTTTGTATTAATCAAGCTTTATAGAATTTATAGTTTGCATAAAGTTTATTAGCAACTCTTCTTCTCATCTAAATAATTACCTTCTCCATAGGACTTTCCACTCCCACACATCGGCAACTTATACTCCAAAGTTAACTACTTTTCCATACTTTCAACCGATAATTGAGAATAATCATAGGAAAGGTCTCTTTGAGGCTTTTATAATTATTTACTCATCTATCATCTGTTAGAGTTGATTTTTCCATGTTCCCAATTTTCCAAATTATGTTTTTCCCAATACTAGTATATTTCCTTACCCTTTCTACTTATTTTCCAAATGTCAGACCACCACTTAAAGCCATTTTTCTCTCCTTCTACACTGACTCCCGCCTATAAGGCCATATTTTGACTTTTAAACCAACCCTAATATAGACACTTAGTTTCTCACTTCCATTTCCATCTCCTTAGTAAAGCTTTGTTAAAAGATGTTAGATTCATAATTCAAACCCCACATATTTTATTGGAATACATTTAGTCTCATAACTTACCCATATGTATTTTTCCTAGCCTCTTCATCTTTGCACAACAAGAAGTATCTTTGAATCCGTTTCATTTTTTCTACTATAAATTTAAGAGCAAGGTAAAAAGAAAGAAAAATAAAGGTAGAGTGGAGTGAGTAGAATTTTCCAAAGTTCATTTTCCACCAAATAAGATGAATTTATTCTTCCATTGGGGATAATTTTGTTATTTCTTCAAGGATTGGTTCTCATGTTGGTACGCTATTGGATTTAACCCCATTGGGAGGCATAAGAAAACAAAAAGGAACTTTCATAAGCATACAATGCAACAAAGACGCAAAGCTGTACAATTCAGATATTGCCGAAGAGATTCCAATCAAATTGCTTTCTTGAGAATTTAGCTTTAGACTGGACACTAACTCAAAGCACCTGAAATATATTTCGTAGTTAAGATGTTTTCCATACTTCCATCTCCAATCATCAAAATACCATTTGTGAATTAAAGGTGCAACACACTTGCACTTTCTTACCCTGGCTTAAAACCAGAAAAGAGGCCTATTTTTCTACCATTCTCATTAACCCACTGAAGCCCTCTATTATACAATTGAAAATAAGAATACAGCTAAAGGATCTTGTTAGATCCAAGTCTGAATGAGAGACTAGAAAGTCTGAACCCTTGAGATTTATTAATAACACCCATCAAGACTTTTAGTTAAATAAAGTCTGCTAGCATGTTTATTAACATGCTTTAGACAGTGCTTCAGGAAAAGTTTGAAGTACACGTATTGAAAGAAAAAGGGGAGTCCATCAAACGAAATGTATTTCAAAGACAAGTCTGGTTCATTCATATAAAGAAGTTCATCTTGAAACAAGAAGAACTAAGAAAAATGGCTAAATGCATTACTAGACTCTTGGGAAACCACTCTCTCAAGAACGTTTTCTGAACAACAATCTTCCCTTTCAATGAAAGTGCTAAACATAGCGTTTTGCTCAAAACCCGTACCTTTCATCAAAAAGGAAAAGAGACAAAAAGTTGAGGCTTTCATGCACACAGATACCTAGGAAGATGCCTCACATGTCTCAAGATTCTGAAAAAGCTATATTTGTGACAGTTTAAAGCCTAAGGTCAACCTCTATAATGTTGTACTCTTCAGCTTGAAAAAGCTAAGCAAATAGGCGTCTTTTAATATGAGATTCTCAAGGATCACCATTTTGGTATAAGTTCTGAAGAGCTCCTGATTCAGACCCTGTCACCATCTACATCCTCAAGGTTAAATGTAATCAACAGTTATTTCTTCTCCAACAGTTGAGCAACGACTATCTCAACTGCTCTATAAATATAAGAAGATCAGAAACTTTGAAAAAGCTTTGAGAACGTGAACAAAAATTAAAAGTGCTTGCTAGCAAACTCTTTAGTTTTTCATTGTATTTGTCTCGTGAGAAAAAGCCTTTCTTGTTGTTCTGCCTCTAGCAGACCTTGGCTTTTTGTGAGATCCTCAATTTAACTACATTTATTTTTAATCGTTTGACTAAAATTACAAGAAAATTTTTCTTAAAATAGTTAATTAATAATCCATTTTCAAATCAAAATATTTATTTTCATAAACAACTTCAATGTGGTCCCCAAATTACATTTTTGAGGCCTAAAAACCGTTTATAATGCAGAAATAATAGTTTCAAAAAACAGAAGCCTGACGTGTGAGGCTAGAAATACAGCTCTGGTGCTACGCGTGGGACTGGCGTGTAGCACCAACATGACAGTAATAATACCTGATGCTATCATGCATTTTAGGCCATTTGACCAACTTTTAAGGGTCCTAAATTGCCCGATTCAGCTTCAAATCTCACCAAACTTCATGGGCATTGTATTACCACCATTCTGGAGCTGTTGGCACAGTCTGTTTGCCAAAGTTCCACCAAATGCGTGAGTTATGCATGAAAATCTATTTAATCACTTATATGCATAAACCTATGCGCTAACTACTTAGGTTCTGTTTGGTTTTCAGTTAGAAAATGGAGTTGGGGAAATGAAAAAATTTAAGGGTTGATATTGATCCTTCACGTTATTTGAGATAGTCAAAACTCCATTTGACCGTAAGATCTATTTTTTGATTGGTCAAACCGGGGTTTGACCAACCAAGTTAAGTATCCAAACGGACACTTAAATGGGCTTCAAATTGATTAAGACCTATATGCACAGTTTCTAAGTGTCATAGGAAACCTATTAGTCCTTTCTGGGGGTCCTGAAACCCGCCGTATCTCCAAATCACCTATTTAGTTCCTAATTTCCACATATTCCCTTCTGTGTTTTTACTATATGCATAAGTCATCAAATCACCACGGCATCAAACAATTTCTCAATTACATTACCCATAACATTCACAAACATAAACAAGACCTGCCCATAACAATAACTAAGCATAAGATCTTGGCTCTGTGTCAATAATTTGCATTGTTCATCAAATTCAACATAATTACCAACAATGTCATTACCCTTCAAATTCATCACACAACTCCATGATTTAAACAAGCCTCAAAGCATCATCATCATCATCATCAATAATTCATCAAGCGATCACATAGTCATCATCATCATATCATAACCATATATCATCAATATGGTAAACTAATCCATCAATCACATAAAGAGCAATTTATCATTACATATACCAAATACATATTATTATCAATTCATTTCACAATCTCCATCGCTCCTTGGCATCAGCTACTCGCTTGGCGCTCCCTCTAGGACATTAGTGCCCTCCCTGTCATTGGTTACTAAAAAGAAAAACCACAACAAGGGTGAGTGTTTGGAATATCGCAATTAATATAGAACGACAATTATAAATAACTATAACCATTTAATACTTAATATTCTATTTATTATCTCACTCACCGGTTTTATATATTCATGTACTTACCTTTACCATTTCATACTCATTCATATTCACCTAAACCTCGACATGAACTCCAAAACAACATAGATCAGATACATATGGCATCAAGCATTTATCAATATCCTCACTATAATTACAATCAATCATTGAATTCATCATAAAACATCATCAATATCGATTCACATATATCACAACTGACTCGCATACATGTCTGACTCCTAGTATCCGAATACTAAAGGGTCGACCTTCAGCTGGGGGTCCTACTTGACATCCCATGGACCCTACTTGGCCCACCGAGCCCTGCTTGGCTTTCCACCTCAACCACTGGGTCTTACTTGATCACTAGGTAGCTCAACTGGATCACAAAGGATCACAGGAACCAAAAATGAGGGGTAAATCATACTGTCGGCCGTCCCACACCATATAAACACACATATACATATCATACACAATCAATCATTATCATATTCATATTTAATTGTCAGAAACTAACATTTATCATTCACACAGGGCGGCCACACAGACCCGGCCCTTAAACACCATATTATAACATATCAAGCATTATTATTTCATTAATTCCAATTAGTTATCCATGATTATAATGCCATACACAACAAGAGGCACCATGAATATTCATTTTAATTCACCATCTGCAACATACCCCATATGTATAGTTCTCATAACACATATCATCACTTTTACTCAATTAATCAAGTATCTAGCTTATAATTTATGACTTTCACTTCCTATTTAATTTATTAATTACCAAACCATGCATATAATTCTACATATACATATATATATATATATATATATATATATAATCATTATCTAACTAATTTTCTTAACTTCTCGTAACCCACCAATGTTTTATAACATGCCCCGAGCTTAATATACATACCAATTCTAATTAATTATAACCCGAACACCTCCTTTATCTAGATTTCAAGCTTCAATAATTTATTCACGGTGTTAATTGCGTCCTATGGTCACTTGATTAGCCTATTGCCAGTAAAATATCCACGCACTTTAATACAGACGATTGTTATTGACTTAAGTTGGGTATTATAACTAAACAAAAATACGTGAATGACAAATAACGAAGCAACCAATTAAAAGTGGAGATTTTACGTACGTGTATCTTTAAATTGTGGCGAGAAGAGCTTATAATAATAAATCATAATGATTTTTATAAAATTTTTAACTTATTTTAAGAAACTTCTTGATATACTTTATCAAAATAAATTCTTTCAAGTTTTAAAAACAAATAATATGATAAATTTAGTTAATAAATTGTAATTATATATAAAGTATGTCTATAATTACATAATCATTTAATTAAATCGAAAACTTGATCCAAAAAGGAATTCTTGCACATTTCTCATATCCTATAATTGGCGAGGCCTGGTCCCGCGCGCCACCTCGTCGTTTCCTTCTTTCTAGTTTCTTTGTCACAAAATGTTTTTTATTTGTAAAACAGCAAATGCGATTTGTTATCGACGATTTCTCATGAAAAGTGTCATGCAATAATTTTCAACCAATCATAAGGCAAATAAGTGTATCTAAAAAGAAAAATAATTGTTGAAAAGAGAAGTCATCAGCAGTGTTTTTATATTTGAAAAAAAAAGACTGTTATATAAGTTTAATTTCTCATTTTTATAAACAATTAATAACAAAACTGTGACATCATTTTTATTTAATTTATTGCACATAAATATTTAGTACAAAAACAATGAAAATAAAATTATTTTAAAAAAGAAAAAAATGAAAATAAAGTCATTGTTTTAAATTATTTAATAAAAATATTATATTTTTTTTTTTGCTACAACAGCAATTCACTGTAATGTATTTATGAAGAAAAGTGTTTTATATACTCATTTTCTTACATAAAATCTAGAATCTAATTGCAACATACTGACTATGTTAATAAAAATGTTTTTTTTTACCCTATATGAGTTATCATGTAAATAAAAATTATTCACTTATATAACATATGACAATATTAATAGTCAAAAGGGATTTCTATAGTATAAGAATTTTTATACAAAGATACAAGGTTAGTCTAGTATAATAAGGGGAGGAAGGGAGATCAATCCAACTCTTTTTCCTAATAAAAGATTAACAACCTTAATCATTAATATTTATCTATTCAAAACAAAAAAGCATCTCTATATCAAGAAAATATTAAAAGTGTCAAAATAGATGTGACTCATTCAGACTACAATACGGATGGACTTGGTTAAAAAAATTATTATCCTAAATTATTTATGGGTTAAATTGGTTTGACTTTCTATTTCTATCCTCACAAATATTAACAAACTAACAACTGATATATATCCATTAAAAAATTATTTTTAACACTAGCAGTGCATTAGAAGTGTCTAACTTAACCCAACCCACAAGATGGGCTAACTTGGTCATGAAAATTGCAAGTTATGCCAGAAAACCTGCTAGAAACCCACAAAATTTTGGGCTTTGAGCAATGTGTTTACTGAAACCAATAAAATTCAGTACGTGTAAATTGTAATATTGTAAAATGGATAGCATTGGGCAAATAGATACCAAACTGAATTGAAATGAGAAACAGAACCAAAATTGTGATTGTGCACTGTAATGCACTATATGGAGAGTGAACCCACTTGCCCCCGTTCATGATTCAAGGCAAGTTTGAGAGATACTCTTTCCCATTCCTTGTAATATCTACAATCGCACTACCTATTAACTACCTTTCGGGCATCTTCTTTCTGAAGTGTAATCACATTTCACGCTTCCGATCTAAACTCCTTTCTCATAAAGGAAGGAACCAACGGTGGATATGCAACCAACCTCAACTTCATGCATCATGGAGAATATGCTGTCTTTCTTAAACAAGAAACCTGACTTTGCTTGTTGACCTACGTATCAGCCGCAATCAACACTGTGGACTTCGTTTAGCTTATTAATTATGGATGAAATATTGTTGCCCAATCCCTTATCCATATCTCTATTTTTATATATTCCCCTCCACCTTCGCAAAAAGGTAGGACTACAAATTAAGGTATGTGGTTAAGATTAACCCCTAACCATTTGAAGAAACTTAGTATAAAGATACAATGAAACCAAAATAAAGGTTTTCCAGTTCGGTGTTTTCTTAGTTGTCTTCGGCAAACCATGCTTTACCCTACAAGGATACCTAACATACGCTATACATTTACAATTAAGTCAATTCTTTTTTTATCAATAATTAATTTAACTTTGACACTCCATGTAGTGTTGAATTCTTATATGAAGTCTGGCGCGGCAAATGTCTCTATAGTCTCTCTATAACAAAACATATTGACTATTGACTAATGTCTAAGTTGTATTAACCTTTATAAAATCTGAAATTATTTATAAAAATTCGGTAATCTCTTGCAATACTTAATCTAATGTACGGTAGATATACATAAACAACACACCATCAAATGAAAATACAACTCAATTAAATTTTAGTTAGAGGAATTTTTCATTCATAATGTCTTGGACAAAACATACATAAATGATCATAATTAAAAAATTTTTAAAATTACATAATTTTTTAAAAAAACTCACATAACTAATATATTATAATCTTGATCATTTATAATAAGATATAGTAATTTAAATTTACTCTTCTCATTCTCGTTCTAGAAAACTTTTCAGTTAAAAATATGAACATTTTGAATAAAATGAGGTGACGTGGGTTAGAACCCCACACCCTGAAAGAATGAAAAATAAAGAAAAGGTTTCATTTTCAAAAATTATTTTTCATGGCGTCACGATAGTTTTTAATCGAGCCAATAATGAAGAAGGGATATGATATTTATCGACGAGTGCATGGATGCAATAATATTTTAATAGAAAAAAGATTCACTTTTTCTGTTTTATAAATTGCCATTACAAAGAGAATAGGAGTACCCAGTATATTCCCACTACTTTGGATATGAACCATGTGAAAAAGCAGGTTCCGGTGGTGCCTACATCAGAATTAATTCAATGTAATCTTCTCTGAGGTAGGACACATTTTTATTACAAAATTATCAAAGCAATAGCTAAAAAGGGACCCCAAAAGTGGGAAGATAAGATCCTGTGTAACTTTAATTTTTTATCATCCATGATGTAAGAAAATGTGAATTATTATTGCAGAAAATAGAATGGATTCCAAAAGTGTTCCTTATCATAATGTACATGAAATTGATGTTTTAAATCATATGTTTCCAGTTAAACAAATTCTTTATATTTTTTTGTTATAAAGATTCTTTGCATTTTTAAGTGAAGGCAATTCACAAATTTTTAAGCTTTTTATAATAAAAGTGTTGTTAAACCAAAAGAACCGGTGTCACTAATTCATAATATGGATATATTCAAATATTCCAACAACACTTAAATTACTAATATGTTGATTTAAGTCATCTATTTTTGTTTAGTTTAACCTATCATATTTAAGACCGAGTTGAGTAAAATTATTATGAAGAGAATCTTGTTTGTAATCTTGATATATTCAAGTCTTCTACTACTTAGTAAATACCATCATTTAAATTTGATAAGTCTCATGTTAGATAATGACTAAATTTAGTTAAACTTTTTCTAAATAGTTTGGTGAGAAAAGGAAACTAAGCTTGACAAAAAATAAAAATATTCCAATAGATAATAGTTATGTAACACCCTGTGTACCGAGTTAGGTCAATAAATGCAGAATCAATCTTGCAATGACCAACTAAATAACTTAAAGATCATTATTTTGAAGGACCTAATTGTTGGTTATATTTGAATTTCATCAAAGTTACACACTTTCATTTATGTTACAAATTTATATTATTAAATTCTTTGCTACTTAACTATATAAATGTATATATGTTGAATCGTGGAAAAATGTTTTTGTTTAAATAGTTATCTCGGAAATTTTCAGAAGTTTAAAATAAACCAATCCAGATGCAGAGTACGTCAGAAAAGTCTATGTTTTATTCAAATTTAAATTAGTTTGTTTTCAAAAAATAATTTTAAAACGGAATATTTACTGTGTCTGTGTCCAACATTTCATTCTGTCCTCTGCCCTCGTTATGTGTGAATATATAACATAGAGTAAATAAAACAGATCTTTCTATTCCCTTGTTCTCCAATATATTGTGCCTGTTTCCCTCCAAAAAGAAATTTTCTGTTCACATATTTTCTTTATCTTCAATTTAATCACTCTATGTATCTATTTCATTATTTCCTTCAGACTGGTGAGGCCTTACCCTTACTTTGAGGATGTACTGAAAAAAAAAAACACAGGCCAATGAAGTATGAGTTATCAATAGATAAGGAGCTGAGGTGTGAGTGAAGTGTCAAGTGCATCATGTGCTCCCCAAAATGAGGACTTAAGTGTCAAGTACCAATTGCATGTGGAATTATGTTTTTCAGACCACTAGCTGGGAAAGTTAGCAAGAGGGGTGATTAATTTCCCAATTGGGAGAGTCAAGATTTATGAAAAGTTTAAAATTTAAAGATGAATTCAATGAATGTAAACCAAAGATGTACCACTGTTATACATCTTGGGGCATAATTTAATTCCCCTTCCAAAGTTTTTTTTTTAATGCTTGGTATTTTATACCTTAGGTGTATGTATTAGTTATTATCCAAAAATGTGTAATACTATAAATAAGATATGTATGAGTATTGTACTTACACTAGTGAGATTTTATTTAGCATGTCACTGATATCAACAATGACAAAATCACTAAATTAGTGCTTCCAAATGAGTAGCAGTAAATAAAGATTCAGAATGACAACTCATGAACAAGGACAGGAGTGAATTCAGAGAGAATCCCCTTTCTTAAGGTTCAGGGCTATTCTTCTTTCTTTTTGTTTTTTCTGCCTGTGCATTATTGGAATTAAACCTTCATACATACAGATGATTTTCTAAGATTTCTCAAGGATTTGTTTGTTTTACTTTTCAACTAGCCCAACATAGTTAATCAAGAGGTACATTTAATCAACTGTATCATTGGATGTTAATCACCAACTCTGTTTGTTTACAGGACATTTAATCAAACACACTTAATTAACTACCCCAACTACTATGTTAATGTTGGATATATACAACTTATTAAAAAAAATCTATAACTACCAATTAGCTAGTGCTAGCTCCTTTGAATTATTCTGTTTGTAACTCTCTGTGCACCGTGATGCTTTCACTCAGTGGCTCGGCTGTAGACTATCTTGTGAGAAATTGAATCTTCGCATTGCAAACTTAATTCAGATTATAAGACCGGATGAATCCTCTTCTGGCTTTGGACTTATCTTGTTGGAACTAAAAAGTTCAATTGTTTGGGAGTATGAAAAGAGAGGAGGAGGAAGGAAAAGAAAACAGTTTTATATAAAAACCTTTTTCATGTGTTTGTGAGTGTAGTTTTTTTTAAGTATGATTTACAAAGTGTTTCCTCCTCATCTTTTTCTTTTTTTCCTCCAAAACCTTTTCTTCAACTGTCTTTATTCAAATTTCAAACTCTCTTAACTTCAAATAAAATTGTTTATGAAAGAGACTAACTGTGACTAAAAAAAATCAAACTCTAACGCATGCTTTTAGGTAATTAGTGTGATTAAAACTTACATTTTATACTTAATATGACTAGTATAGCCAAAACTCAAACAAAAAAAGAATCAAAGTAATAAGGTAAGGAAATCATAAAAAGAATCTAAGCCTAAAATTTAAAAGACTTAATAAAGTATTTTGTCCATATAAAACTTTTAAAAAGATTTGGATTTAGTTTTTGTATAAAAAAAAGGTTAGGATTTTATCTCTAACTTTATTTTATTGTCTAGACTTAGTCCATGTTATATGTTTTATTGGTTTAACAACTCTAGTAATTATCATTAGTGTTGCTCTGTTAACTGACATATAATACACTTAACAGAGTGGTTAAACTAACAAAGTTGGGGGGAAAGTCTAAATCTATACAACCAAATAAAGTTAAGGACCAAATACTAACCAATATTTTTATCATGACTAAATCCAAAATTTAAAATTTTACAGGAACTAAATACTTAGTTAAATTTTTACTTCTATTCACCCAACACTTATATTGTAGTAAGTGTAATTAGCTCAATCTAGAGTTAGCAAAATAAACTCTTCTATGGCTTGTTTGGATGGAGGAAGGAAATGGGATGAGAAAAAAAGAAAAAAAATAAGAAGGAAAAATACATTGTTTGGATAGAAAAAAACAAAAAAGACAAAAATGCAAAAATAAAAATACGTAAAAATATAATAATTGCTTGAGAAATAAATTAAATTTTATATATAAAAATTTAATTTTTTATTATAATAAATTTTAATATTTATAAATTTATTAAAGAAAAATATTAAATTAATTTCCTTCCTTATGGAAAGAATTAATTTTCACTAGGTTTAACTTATTTTTTCTGTTTCCTTATTCTTTTTCCATTCAAATAAATAAATGAAAACTTTCTTTTCTCTTCAATTTTCCTCCCTTCCAGTTTCTCTCGTAGGATCGATTTCGTGAGGGAGGAAGGGTTTAGATTTTAGATAGTTTAGTTCAAGACTTTGTACTCAAAGTTCATCATTCTGTTTTCATTGTTAAACATATACCTTGTAAAATAGATGTAGTTATTTGGGTTGACTTTTTAACCTTTATTTAGGTTGATAGAAAATGAGAGGAACAAAATAAACAAAAAACTTAGATAATGATGTTATTTTTTGGGTTAATAGGAAATGAAGAGAAATGGTAAGAATAATTGACTATTAGAAACAATATTTCAAACTTTTTTTCATTATTTTTTCCTTTGTTCAAATTTCAAAAATTTTCTTTCCTTTATTTTTCACCCATCCAAACATAGGATATTGGATCAAGCAAAACCCTAAAGTTGTCCAAAACGTATCCATGATCAATCAAGTTGGTTCTTAACCTATCAAAATGATGTTATAACTCCTAAGGTATGCAACTTGTCCATTAAGTTTGGTCTTCACCATTAATAGTTGTAGGATGATGTCACTTCATGTGGTGTGTTAAATACCATGTAAGATGTCGTGTTACAACCACATAGTTTTATGTTGATGTGGACATTTTAAATCTTCAATGACGAAATAAATCAATTTGGTCCCTAACTATGGAATATTACATCAATTTGGTCCCTAACATATATAATATTACATCAAATTGGTCCTTGTGCCATAGTTAAAAAAACCTCTTATATTAGTCTTAACTGATTTTAATTTACATAAAAGAAGTCTCAAATATATTAGTAATTACATCATATCAAATTCTAATGTTAATTTAAGTACTTCAATTTAATTAATATGATAGGTTTGTATTAAAGACATACAACATGATGATACAAAAGGTGTATTAAGGATATAAATTCTACATCTGCCCGTAACAAAGTAAAAGTCAATATAAATGTCACAATGATTAGAAAGTAAAAGTCAAACTAAACATGTATCAAACAAAGAAGAATTAGAACATATAATATGCTCATAATTAATGCATATAACAAGTTAAAGGTCCCATATAGTACGTCTCAAATAGTTACATGTGTTATACATATAATATAAAACAAACAAAAAAGGAAAAATAAATAAAGGACATTATTGTCAATCTATTTTGGATGAGGTAGTAATAGGATTGTAAAACTCATCATAATGTTAGCAGTAAACCGATGTGATTTTTTTAAGTAGGTTTATAAGAGTCGGATCATAATCTAAGTCAATATAATTAAATGTTTATGAGAGTGAGTTTGCCTACATTCAATTTTTTTTTTATTCAGACTAAGTTTTAAATTGTGTGGAATACATATGTTCTTTAAGAAAGAATTTTATCATATTAGTTCTTAATCAAATTAAAGTATTTAGATTAGCATTAGAGATTGATATGATGTGATTACTAATATATTAAGGACTTTTGTGATACAAATTATAACCAACTAATGACCAATATGATTGATTCTTAAAATATGACACAATGACTAATTTGATAGACTAAATTTGATGTAACACGTTACACATTAAAGACCAAATTTATGTATTTTATTATTAAAGATTTGAAATGTCAACGTCAACGTAAAATGTGACAAAGTAGTTATTGTGATAATTTACATAACACTTTAACATGTCACATGACACTTTGTTGACGTCGTCCAACAATCATTATCATATTAAAATGCTTATTTTCTTAGTTGGACAACAATTTTGTCATCTATACCTGATCAATCACACATTTTATACATGAAGGGCAAGACCAATCTAAACTAAACCAAAGATAAATCTGAGTAAGTTAGGGGAAAAAAATCAAAATCTATTCCGGGCTAAATTTTGTTGAAGCACGGTCTAATACATTAGCAAGCCTAAACGAGTGATGGCGTTTTTCGAGCTGCAACCAATTTGGATTGATCTATACTTTGATATGATAAATGTTATACCTTGTGAATTTTCCTACTACTCTAAAATCTAATGAATAAAAAAGTAAATAAGAAATATATTAATGTGATCATGTGTTCTTGGTCCTTCTCTTTTTTGATGCAAGCCTTAAAATATCACTTGAGTGTGTTAATTATGATTCACATTGACTATAGAACTAACAGCTGATTACTGTAAAATAAACTTAAGGAAGTTCTCCTCTCTCTTTTTTGTTAGTTTTTGGGAGTTAGATGGAATATTAGTTTCTAATTAATAACCCATATATGAGATATTGAATTCATATAGTAAATTATAAATTTTATATTGGCAAGTTTTGTGTGTATAAAACACACAAACATGCATGATGTAATGAAAAATAAAATAAAAACACAGAAGAAATGTATAAATGATATAACTCTATTTAATATTTTAAAAAAATGTAGTGGTATAATTTCATTGGAAAAATGTATAAATTAATTATTGGAGAAGGTTGACGAGAGAGATATGCGGCAAATTGACATTTCAGGGCATCAATCCCTTTCAAGTTTCGACCATTTTTGTCCAATAATTAAATTTTTGAATATGTAATTGTCTTTGTTGCAGAGCTGGGAAACCAGATTAGGCCCACCTCACATGGGCCAACCCACAGCAGGTAATCGACTATTTATATATAAATACTAGTATCCAATTGTAAGTATTACTCTCAAGTTTTGAGATTTTAGTGTAAATATCATCGTGTATTTTTACTACTCTTCTTTCAACTTATCAATTCTATTTTTTATTATTTATGATTCTATAAATAACCTTACACTCTATACTAAATTTAATTTTAGATATTATATTTATTATACAGTTAAAAAAATAAAACAATTGAACAATCAGATTATATTGAAAAATTAAATTAAAATTTTTTTTATTTATAAAATTTTAAACAAAGCATGCGTATTTGACGATGTTGGTAAAAATAATTAATTTAATAAGAATAGGATAAGTTAAAAATATATTCATCTGATAGAAATGAAAATGAAATGGAATTATAAATAACGTTGGTGAAAAAATTAGGGGTGATGGGGCAGTTTATTTATATAAAATGAACAAAAAAAGGTTTTAATTTGGTAAAATTTAGATAAGTAAAATAATTTGGTTAAAAATAAAAAAAAATATAAGAAAAAGGGTGCAAGAACTGTGTGAGCCTCCAACATTGAAGAGTTAAAAATATATTCATCTGATAAGAAAAATATACAAAGATTTTGAGTTCTTCAACATAAGGTATAGTTGTCTCAATGCTTGCATCTGTGCGCAAGAAACAAGCACATGAAGATGCTCTAAGATTTAGGCTTTTTTGGTATAATTCTCTTAATGTTCTTATCGATTAGTATTGGAAGTTTCCCTCATATATCTCCTAAAATGCAAATTCCAATGTGACCTTTTAAAGTCGTAGGCTCTCCAAGTACCAAAATCAGCTTTTCTGGTATGGTTCTTATCACTTATCCAATTATTATTGGTTACATCTTAAAAATCAAATTTAAAAGTTGGGTTAAACTAGCTTTTGGTATTAGAGTCTTCCATCATCATGTCTCCTAGTTGCAAATCTTGATGTGGGGCTTATAAAGTACATTGGCTAGTTTTTGTGAAATGATTCTATCAAGTTTCTTATCATACTACACTGTTGGCTATTTTAAAAAATCAATTTCAATCTAAGTTAAGTTAAATAATTAATCCAAGTTTTCAAACCTATTTTATAAGTCGTATAAAAATAATTTATTAAGCTCGACTTATTTTGAGAAGTTTAATTTCTTTGTGGCCATGTTGAATGATTTTAATTTTCTAGTGTATGTTGCTAATTTTTTGTAAGCACTATTTTAATTTTACATTTTTTAAATGCTAAAACGTTTTATTTAAATACGATAATTAGTTTTTAAAAAATGTAAGATTAAAATGACAGACAGATTTCACACCGGATACAAAAATGGTTCCACTCCTCTGATATACACACTGATTTCAAAAATATTTATACTAATAATAATGTATCAAAATTAAACTTAGCTTTCAAGTGATTAGAAAATGTTAAAAATACCCTTTCTGTTAAACAAGAACGCATCCATAGGTGATGTTGAAGTTGAGCCATGTCACTTTCTAACTCATGTATAACTTGGCAAGAATATTAAATTTGACACAAACTCGTTTTATTGAGAAAGTAAATTTATTTAATTTGAACTCAAGTTTTGATCATTTCTAACCCCCAAGTTGCTTGAGTTTGCTTAAATTCAAATTTTATGCTTAAAATTTTACTTTAATGTAACAACACTAGTTTCAAAAAAATTAATAATTTAATTACAATGTCACTTCTATCAATTGATTAAATTTTGTTTGAAATTGTGCGGATCAGATTATTTTAATTCTTATAACTTTTAAAACTTCAATTTAGTCCTTCACTGTACAGAAATTACTTTAGTCACCTACTACTGTTATTTATAAGACTTAATTAAAATTATAAAATCATAAATGAACTTTTTTAAAAGGATCTGCTCGCAATCAATTTTCCTTGATGCATCATTGTTGATTGTGATTTATGACACGAAGGCTTTTAACGGGAAAAAAAATTATTCACAAATTACTAAGAAACATAATGATTTTTTTCATGTAGACTAAATCGTGAGCCTGCATTAGCTGCTTGATAAAAGATTTGGGGACAATTTCTATGAACTTATTATTGATATATATTCCGGTGCTTAACAACACGAAGAAAACAAAACAGAAATTACATAAATATTAAATCTATATTAATTATAATTTTGATCTCCACCCCCATATATATTATCTTTTAAGATTTCACACGTACAACACATGGTGGCAGAGAGAGAGAGAGAGAGATAGAAAAAGGCATCATCACACGTGCGCACAAGTAGTAGCTAGCCCTTCATTAAACTTGTCAATTGTGTTGTTGTAGTCGAATATTATTGCCTTCCCTTGTTTTATTGTTATGCTCAGTTTGGTCCTGTTTCTTCTCTCCAATCTCAATATCAACGGTTCCTTGAGTTGTGTTGCCGTTTTCATCGTTCACAACATCGTCTTTGTGTTCTGGAACCTTCTGATCCTTCACCGGCTTGTTCTTTCTGTATATCGCATACAGCACCATTTGCATTGTTCCAAATGTGATACCCACAATGTTCGGAAGCTGCCCACATAAATAAATTATATCCAAAAAGACACAAAATCCAATCATAACATATACCATATCCCTGAAATCAATATGAATTGTCATAATTAATTAATTCATTTGAATAACACTTACTGTGACATAGATGTCTCTTAGAAGAATACCGTATGTCAGCCACATAATTGCACTTATTGTGAGGAGAAGTGACAGAGTAAATGGCATGAACTCTACACTTTTTGTGCGAATCACCACTTTCTGAAATTGAAAAATAAAATAAAATCAACCATGCATGCATGGTGATTATATAAATAATATGAAAGCGGTACACTAACTTAGGCTTATAAAAAAGGTCTTATATTTATTTTAATAAATTCCAATCAAATTTATAAATAAGTTTTAATGTTTACTCACGATGATGCTCAAAGGTGCTGCAAATACACTGGTAGAAAGGACAACACAAATCCATCCAAGAAGTTCGATACGGGCTTCACGTTCTTTCGCTAGAACGTGGGTTAGAAGAATAACCAAGAAAATCACCCCAAAGTTGAACAAGAAAATCATCTTCAATGTAAAGATCTGCAAGTCCAATTTATCATAGTATATACCAAGTTATGTTAATCATATGCATGAAAAAAAAACTAATGAGTGTCATTAATCAAGCAAATTAATATAATCCTGCACCAATCGCTGAATTTTTTGTTATACTCACCCTGGCTTTCTTGGGGCAGTAAGTGATGTAGATGACAAGGTAAACTGTCTCTACGAAACAACCAAATGCGTTGATTGTGATAAGAAGCATTTCCCCTGTCTTTATGTAGGCATAAAAAATCCAAAGCATTGCACTGAAGAGTGCAGCCACATAAGGAAGTGATTGGTAACCTTCCGTTGTTTTCTTCTTACAGACACGATAAAATGTTGGTCTGAAAATTAAGCATGCATGCATGCATGCATGTGGTTAGACTTTGAGTTGAATTGTATGGAACCATGTACACATATAAATGAACAAGTGGTACTTACAATGGTGCTAGAAAGCAAAAGAAGGAGACAATGTTACCTACAACAATTCCAAAAAACAATAAGTATATTAGATACCATCTATTAATTGAAGTAAGAGATATATGAAGAAGAGAATGGTATCATGAAAAATTTCTATGCAGATACCGATAATTCCAACAGCAAAAATTATAGGAGTGTCGTGAGCCATGGTTTCGGAATATTAAGAAATATTCCCTTGAGTAGAAAAGGAGAGAAGAAAGGGAAGGTAGCTACTAGCTAGCTCTAGCTTTGTGTGTTTATACCCTGCCACGGAAGAAAAGGGAATGGGGATCCTTATATATAGGGCAGGGGATTTTACATTACATGCGTGGGAAAATATGACACTATGATAGTCAATTAAGCTTCATTAGATGATTAGACCTATTAATTAATGCTGGTCGGATCCGTATACAGGTAATGGAAAATTACCGTTTAAATTAAAAAAAAAAATTCAAATTTGGTATAGTTTAAAAAATGTTTAAACCCATCAAAAATTCGAATTTGATTCAGGTCTAAAAAATGTTAAGCTTAATAAAACTGATTGTTTGAGTTTTGATATATTTAACCCACATGAAAATTTTGTAGGCCTAAACCAAAAAAATATGAATTTAATTTAAAATTAAAATATATTTTATCGATGATACTATTACATGTACACATTATGAACCCATGAATTGAATGAATGATGATAAATATCCAAGAGTTGCAAAGTCATGCATCTAATTTAGAGTGCCAACTCAACACATTATTGAATCTAGTTGGTGTGATGTAGTAGTTCTTTAATTAATAGTTGGGCCAACCCTCTTCACTTATTTATGTGTTACGTGATGAAAATGGCTTCTTAAAATTTTGCTTTCCCAGTTGCAAACCCTTCACTACTCTCCTCCTCACGTGACCCATCTCTATTATTTGCTATCTCCTTCCCCTTTCAATTCATTTCAAGCTACACCTCTCAAGTCTTAATCCTTTATTGCTTGTGTTGGTGCCTCTATTTTTTCCTCTCGCCGCCAAATATCCCTCACATTATTGCCACAATTGTTTACCAACTAGGTCACCAAATTTTCATGAGCTGGTGCTGAGAAGGAGACACGTGTCACAATGAGGTGTTCATTCAGGACTGTTCCATTATTATTATTACAACTTAGAAGAGAATACTAGTAGAGTTTCAATTACTTTCTCTTCTAAATAATAAGATATTATTCCAGGGAAACCAGCAAGACACAAAATTTATCGGTTGAATCGTATTGAATTTAAAAAATTATTCAATCAAATAACATATTTTATTTTAAAATTGATTTAACTCAATCTACAAACACTCTTTACTTTTCAATACATTCTCTATTCAATACTATATAGATCATTGGATTGACAAAATTAATAATAAAATTTATTAATTTATTACATCAATTACTTTTATAATACCCGAGAAAAATAAGGGAGGGAGATGATACAAATCCAACTAAGTTTATTCTCTTAATGACGTGCTCTTCAAAATTCAAATCATTGTTATTTTATTATGACTATCACTTTATCAATACCGCATGTGTAACTAAATTTGTTCTCATAATTGATGTATTATTCAAAATTCAAATATTTTTTTAATAAGTCAAATATAGCAAATTATACTTAGCTTTTTTTTAAAGTAAGGTGAGAGTCAAAACACATGCCATTCTCCTTCATTCAGGAATTTATAACCACTATACCATTTATTAATTCCTCAAATTACTGTTGTTTCTTTATCACTGTATCTAGAGATGTCAAAACGAGTTGAGCTCGACAAGTCAGCTCATTAACCCGTGAAAAAATAATAGGGCGAAACTGCACCATATTCAGCCTAGCCTGCCCTACATTTTAGTGGGTTTTTGGCATGGGCAGGGTGGGTCAACCCAGTTAGCTAATGACTTTTTTTCCTTGCTCAACTAATAAACACTCACTCATTTTCATTTTAGCAACATATTACTTTATGTTTTTTCCACTAATTAATTAAGTTAATTATTTTTTATTAATTTTGATTATTTTATATTTTTTAGGTGGGTAAACTCATCAACTTGCTACTTAAAAGAGTGTAAAATAAGAATATTTTTATTTTTTGTAAGCTTGACGGACCCACCCACCAATCCACTAGAAAAGTGGGGTGAGTAAGAAATTTTAGGCCGCTCGATAAGGGGCTAAACCTACCTCATTCTGTATTTGGCAAGTTTTTGACGGGGTTGGGTAGGTTGACCCGCATTGACAACCCTAACTCTATCACTATAACAAAATTCTTAGGAGACGTTTGGTATCTGAAATACTTTTAAATTTCTAATAATCATGTTACGCATGAATTTTGTTTCTTGGAATTATAATTATCACGAATGTTAAAATATATTTAGTATGCTTAAAAGTTTTTTAAAAAATTCTTTTAGTATAACTAAAATTTTTGTCCAACTTCAAAAACCAAAGATTCTCACCTCTTTATCACTTGCAAATGTTTTGTTGACAAACTTTTTAAATATAACTTTAAAAAAATTTACCAAAAATCTTAATTCCAGAGAATGTTTTAAAGAAGAAAATATGTCAAACATAAAAATATATGATTCCTAAAAACCTAAATAATGTTTACAAGAAACATCTCCTTATCCTTATGGTGTCTGTATTATATAATGAGACATAATATATGTATTCATATAATAATATTATACGACAAATATAATTTCTTTCATTTTTTTCTCACATTACGTATCTTATTTCACTTTTTCCCTTCTCTTTATTTTTCTTTTTTTCATGTAACATGTACATATGCATGAATACAATATCTCTAATATAATTTACATGTAAATAATTTAATCGTGTAATAATTTCGACCGGTATATTACTGCACTTCGCTGTATCTTGTTCATACAGTGTCACACGTGACTGTGGAATTCAAACTTCTCCTCGTGATGACCCCAAACGTCACCCTGTGATCTGATAACAACACCGCATTCATAATTATTATTAGTTGGAATCTATTTTAGTTTATATATTCTTGAAGCAGCTTAAGCTTTGTGTCAAAGTGCAAAAATGTAATGAAAAACCACTTGACAACCCAAAAAAAATAAATAAATTGTTATACAACCAAATTTAGGTTAGAGTTGGTAACAATCATGTAAGACCCCGACTCGCACTCTCATGTAACCTTTGCATGAGACATCAATTCTTATGCTACAATTAGTTTATCATTATTGTTGACATATACAAATTAAATTAAAATAATAGGTACTAAACTGATATAAATAAATTCAAACATTTATATAATTGTGCTTAATAAAAAAGACGAACCGCAAAATATGAAAAAGAAAAGTAACTAAGATTTAGGGTGGCGGCGATCGATGATGATGTCGGTCTTGTGGTGTGGGTGATGTCGCCTTGTTAGTGTTGGAAGGCTACTACTGGACACGCTAAAGGGGGCTACTAGTGTGGGGTGATACTATTGAGGCTACTTGTCCTCCCTAGAAATAAACTAGTCATCTAATCTAACTTTATAATGAGGCTGATGGCTAGCCCTATATGACCCTTCCTATCAGGTATGCTAAAGCTCTTAAACCTAGGCCATAAGCTGATTGACGCTTAGCTACACCCTCATCTAATCCATATCTTCCAGTTGTGTTTTCATCTCATTACCTCAACTCAAAGTTGTGTCAATTTGGGATCTGGCTCTAAAGAGGTAAGGTCAATACACTACTAAAAAAACCCTAAATAGCCACCTCAAAATAGTGACCACCTAGGAAAAAGGGTTTAGGGAAAAAATATTAGTGACTACGTTAGCGACCATAAAATCCCGTCGCTAAAAAAGCATCAATGACGCCGTCGCTAACCACCGTCGCTAAGACTACGTTGTCGCTAGGACGGTCGCTAGATTTCGTTGCCGCACTTTTTTGTTTCCCTCTTGTTGGCGCCAAATGGTTGCGACGGTACATGTGCTGTCGCGAATAGTTTCCCCATTGCTACTGCGGTCGCTAGATTTCATTCCCTCCCCTTTTTTTCCCTCCAAGTGTTTTATTAGGCCAAATTATAGCGACGGCCCAGGTTCGTCGCAGTTTGTTGTTTATAGTGACGGCCCAGGTATGTCGTCGCTAATAACTGAAGTTAGTGACGGAGTTGTTGTACCGTCGGTAATTGTTTAAAGTTTAGTGACGTTTTTACTGACGGCGGGTTACGGTCGCTAAGGTTTACTGATACTCGACCAGTGCCTGTCCCCTAATCATTTGCCCTAAACTCCCTGGATTCCTCTTTTTCCCCGTGTCCGTTGGTCTATCTTTGTCCCTCCGTCTCTATCTCTACTCTGTGCCTGTCGTTCCCTCCCTCCCTCCCTCTGTCTCCTTCTCCGTGCGAGTTCGTCGGCACCCATTCCCTCACCGGTGGCTACGCTTTCCCACCGTGGCCAGGTTAGTTCTCTACCTCAATGTTTTGCCTCTTTGTTCCTTGCCTTTGTATTTTGAATGATGTGAAAATAATGCTCTACCCCTATGGGTTTTTTGACATTTTTCTTGGGCCCATATATGCAAACATGAAAAGATGAAGAACTGAAAGTTGAGGAGGAAGAACACGACACTATTGTCGTGTTGTGTCTGATCGTGAACACGAAGAAACCACATCATCTCAGGTAAATTTTTTATTTTCCCTAATATTTTAGTCATTACCATTTCTGGGTACCTTGCATTTTAACTTGTTTCAGTCTACTGAGCCTTTTGTTCTTCAATTATCAAAACTTATAATGGGTCCTACAATGATTATATAATAGAAGGAAAACCTAGTTTCAACTTTAACTTGTTTGCTTTTCAAGCTTGTTGCTCTTCAATTTGAGCTTATTCAAACTCTTTATATAAATTAACAAAAGAACCAGAAGACATTTTATTATTGATAGTTGAAGAGAGTTTAAATTAATTAGTTTAATCCATGATATTAATGTTGAACTACTACCAAGAGACTTGAGTAGCTTACAAAAAATAGTAGGTTCAAATATTTGTGTATTACTGTTCTACCAAAGAAAACTCCTTAATCCCCAAGAAATGACTGGAATTTGTTCATTGTTCTACTTTTTGAATAAGTACTTATGTTTCTTGTCCTTTAACTTTATAAGAAAACTCCTTATATGTTTCATATAATAAGAGCAAGTGTTTTTATTAATGAGTTGTATTTTCATACCATACAATTGAAATTATATAATAGGTGTAAAAATACTATGGATTACTTCCTCTTTTTATTATTTTCCATAGATTTTGAGCTCTTAAATAAGTTCTCATTTTTGCAACCTTTAAATCATAGCTTTCATGTTAATACTGGAGGTGGAGGCTAAGAACTGCTATTAAAAGTCATTTTAGTTTATGCGTATTCTATTTTTGGTTATGGGTACTTTTCTGGTTTGGATGGATTTTTTTCAAATAGGATTTCACTCAGTCACAAATCCCTCAAGATCAATTAAGCTCTTGATATCAAGTCAACCAGAGATAGAAATAAGGCAAATGGTAAAAACAAAGGCATGAAATCAGATTTCTTAAGACAAAAATGACATTCACATTAATTGTTTCAACATGGGTATTTATCTGATTCTGTTGTTTAAGTTTCCTTTTGGTGTCCCTTTTTGATGCCAAGAGGTTGAACAAGATAATTTATATACAATGTTAGGCGTTTTTAATACAATGTTTTTTAAACAAATTTTCCCGTATAAAAATCTTAACCATAATTATATCAAGAGAGAAGGTAAAATTATTTTTTTAAAGATTACACCGGATATTAAATAGGAAAAATATCTATTTAAGTAAACTATCATTATATCAAGTATCAAATTGAAAGTTTATTAATTGTATAATAAATTAAACTAGATTAATCAATATGAGGATAAATATGATCTTTGAGTAAGCATGGGTTGTTTTGTATTGATTATGTTGATGATATATTGTGTATATTCCTTTTTGGAAAAGAAAAAAGGGTAATGTACTTGGGAATTTTGTTTTTTGTTTTAGTATTAAAATTTCTCTTTTTATTTGTGTTGGGAGAGTTAGTTATAGGTGTGTATTTGGTGAACTTCTCAGTTAATTTTTGGTCAATAATGTATAGGGGTTTGGTGATCATCTGTTGTTTCTAGAGCTACGGAATAGACTTCAAAGTGTTGGCATACATTCTATTTTCTGTTAGGGAGACAGAATCTGAAGGATTTTGGCCCAATCAGATGATTTATAAATGAATTTTTTTTGAAAATATCTTTTGATTATTTATTGTATGAATGGTTATTGTTTTGTGTTGTTTTGATTTTTTGAGTCTAGAATACTGATATTTGAAAATCAGTGTGCTTTCCTAGTGGTTCAACTTATGGTTTTACACCTAGCTCTATCCTAACTCTAATTTATTCACTATGAATCCTATCAAGAGCATAGCCCCCTGTTAGCAGCCACTCTCATCAAGTTAGTTGGTAGGTTTAAATTTAACATGAGAGAACTAACACTTTGATTGTGTATGGACCAACCACTTCCATAAATATTTGCATCACTAATAGGCATGTCGTTACCAAGAAAAAGAGCAGTTGTCATCACGAATATGTTGTTACCATAAATATTTGCCACTCAACATGAATATTAAAATGTTATGAGGAACTTTTTACTAGAAAATGATTATTAGTTGTATCCAATTTTATGGAATTATAATTGAGCTACAGACAAATATGAACTTCTCTCAGTTTTGAATGGTGGAAACCGATTAATGAAAATTTGATGTTCTTAAATTTTAATTTGTGAAAAAATTTTGGAGAGTCAATTAGTTCATCATGATTATGAATATTTTCAATTTAAGGTTACTTGTTTAAAAAAAATACTATATGATTTCTCCATTTAAAAATAGGGTATTTACTTAGTTTCATACACCAAATTGACATATTTGGGCTATTTGCAAAGTGCTATCAGTGTCCTCCTCACAAGTTAAAATCTCAAGCATCTAATATATGAATGTATTATAGACAGTTTTTCTTTGCTTGTGAAATTAAAAAAGGTTAGTTTTTTCCTTATAAGATACTATGTAATATGCCAATCATATATGCCGAATCTCTTGAATGCTTATGTCTAACTTTATACATCGAGTTCTCATCAATCTTCTTACTTTTTCTGGAACCACATATCTATTTTATGAATTTTTCCTTAGTTATCTTGCTTTTATTATTTAATCCATCACATGATTTGGAATCCAGAATATGACCTTCTCTATTGTTCCTTTCAGTTAAATTATCTTCCTTTACATAGGTGCTTTCAACTTTCTTTCTAGAACTTATATTCACTACTTCCTTAGAAGCATGTTTCTCCACGCCAAAGGTTGAGCTCTTATCATGTTTAAAGATTCTATAGGACTAAAAAATGATCAACAATTTTGTTTGATGAGAATCCAAGTTTAGGGTCTTTTTCATCATCAAGTTGTTCTTTGTTCCTTCTTCTAAGCATAATTTCTTCAAAACTGAATGACCTTGTCTGGGCTGCACTCCCTTCACCATAATTTTCCTTAGAAAACCTATTTTTCTATTCTTCTTATTCAAATGATTAGATTTGCTCATCTTGTGTAATGTAAACAAATTATAGAAGAAATTAATTATCTTTACTAGAATAAGGAGTCCATCAGTGAAATATTAGTGTGTAAATCCTGAGCTATTAACTTGATGCATAATTCTCGGAGGATTTATTCTTTTGGCAAGCGCACCAATCGTTAAATTTGTAATATATTTGATCGTTCCCACAGGGATTGTGGTAATTACCTCAATCTTAGACTGATACAAGCTGAACCAACGCAATGCAGATAGAGTTCATTCTGTTTTTGTTGTTTTATATTTCTAATGTTTTTATATTTGCAGAGACAGTATGAAAGATGAAATGTGATTAATGGAAGATAGGTTAGGATTGCTCCAGCTTACAATTTCATCAAGAAACATGGAATTACGGTTCAATCAATCTTCAGACTCAAGAGGACAATCCATAGATGGTTACTCCCTAATTCCTTAGGTGAATAACACTGATTCCTAAGCATTAAACCCTAATCCCTTAAGTGCTCAGTTAACAGAGAAATCTAATACGAAATTAGGGGTTGAACCCTAACTATTCACCTAATTACTAGGCCTGAATTAGTTAGGAAGCTGGAAGTTACCTAAGCCTCAACCATGATTCCTCACTGGTGAGTTTCTTCATCAGATCTGGATTTGTCAATCTAGCAAAGTAGATCCACTCTACAGCTTGTTCTCCTTACGATTTAGAAGTTGACTTCCTCAATACACTTTCAAGAATTCATTGCAAACCTTCGCAATCCCAACCCTAGGGGCTTAGAAACCCATGGAAATAGATTCTGTCGAAGGAATGTGGAGAGACATGAATGAGAGAATTTAGAGAGAGAAAAGAATTAGAGAGAGATTGAAAATGGGAAAATGAATCGTGTTCTGTATTCTACCGTTTCTGTGTGTCTTCACAGAGAGTATGTACAAGTATATATATGCAAATAACTAACTAACTAACTTAATTAATTACAAAGAAACTGAACTGTCTGAACCGGGGTCTAGGATCCGGTGTGGGACCAGCTATAAAAGTATAGGTGCTTTAGAGTTTGTACACCGGTACAGTGGGTATCTGGTATTGTAATCCGGCCTCTCAGTGGGAGAAACCGGTCTTATTGTCCTGGAGATCCTTCACACCAGCGTTTCACGTTGAAAGGGGGTGAAAGGTGGTGCCACCTGCGAAGATTCTCCGACGCTCAAGTTAGAAGAGTGTATGAAACTCAGTGAATACTCAAGCAATGCAATAGTGAAGATGTAAGATAGAACAACGTAACCTTGCATGTGTATTGGAACATGCTATTTATAGTTGAACGTAGGCAATGAATCGTTGGATGCAAGTGGGCCCCTTGGTTCTGATAACGTGTAGAGTGTGTCAATCAATATGACTCAGTACTCAGAGTGTGTCAGGGAGGTAGGTCAATTATCAGAGTACAATCCTGTGATAGGGATGGAGGATAATCACCTTTCCGCATATTTCGCTGACAATTGTACTTACTCTCTGAGATAATTGACATAGACATATTCCGCTATGCAGGGTATTTTCGCTGATAAGTTATAATGAACTCTTATCTCATAGTGATCCTGAGGCAAACGGTTATACACGTCGTAGAAATGAGAACGGATGAAGCATCCATCATGGCGAGGACGGATGAAGCATTCAATGAAATAAGAACGGATAAAGTGACATCGGATAACCGTTATGGCACTATATTCCAGCCACACCAGTTCACCCTCTAAGAGGTCACTCTGACGTCATATCTTTGGGGACTGGTATCCAGACCGGATCATTTGTCCCCTAGCTTATGTGAGGGACTGTTAAGTCGCTTATATGAGCTATACAGCCTTCGAGAAGTCTGGATGTCGGTAAATCACTCCAGAAGTTCCTTCTAAGAACTCTTTGCTGAATGCGTGTTTAGTTTGTTATCGACGCATCCGCTCTGTAAATCAAGTAACCGTTCTTCTGATGCCATTACAACGGATTCAGACAAGGATTCACAACGAGGGAAATCCCAAGAGTCTTTGGAAATCGAAACTCTTGATATTCGAATAGTTGTTGAGGTGCATTAAATGCGTCTGAAATGATTGGACATTAAATGCCCCTTTTAACACGTGAACCATCATTACCCAAGAGTGTAACCGTCGATTGGGCTTATTGGGCCTGGATTTTAACTTCCATAGGCCCGTTTCATTTGAAACTTTTCTTGAAATGTTACTATTTTCACGCTTTAAGTGATGAAACGACTGAGTCATTTGCATCTGAAAGGTTGCATTTTGAAATAAACGTCGTGACTCTTGGTTGAACACAGTGCTTCTTCGTTACCTATAAAAAGGTCACTTAACAAGTTTTGGAATTTACTTCCGTCATCAAGCTTAGTGAACCTCTGCTCAAATTTCTAAAGATTCCATTACTACCTTCTCTCTTCACAAAGCTCTTCCTTCTTTAGGTAACCTCCCTATCCCTTACTTCCATATCATTTTTAGCTATTTCACTTTAACCATGCGCCCTAGGAAAAGCAGCGCTGGTACCTCAAACAGGGGGAGTCTGAGCTCTCGTGCCCCCTCTAGCCACCGTGGTGGAAGGATTCTAGTGAATCTTCCTGTGGCTGGGCCTCGTCGCTCAGAGAGGGTTGAAAATTCCTCCTTACGAGCACCAGTTGTTCGGCGCCGCCCTGAGGATCCCCTTGACTCGAGTGCTACCAGCTGCTCTGACGATGGGTCAAGCGATGAGGGTTACCTCTCTGACGATGTTGCCTTCTACCACAGTACGCAGGCATTCCATCACGCGTCGGGTATCATGGAAGTTCCTGGTTTTGGGAAAACTTTGATTCTTCAAACTGCTGAAGGGTGTGTCAATGTTGTGGCACACCGCTGAACTGGGAAAAGCTAAACAGAGAAAAACCGTACTGCTAGGTCGAGGAGGAATTCTTGAACATCCCCTTGCATCACGCAAATGAACAGGGAAAGAGATGGAGGTCGGCCATAATAAAAACTTAGGAGAGTGGGAGGTCCTTTGGAAAGAGATGCAGACGTAGATTGAAGAGCTGAAGAAGGGGAGTGTGAACACTGGGCCGTCGGAGGAGGATTTTACCAAGCTTCAAAAGAAATTGGCTACTTTTAAGGCCAAAGCTGCCAAGGCCTTGGAGATATGCAAGAAGGTAGCTTTTGAATCCTTCAGCCTGGCCCTTCGTCAAGTCTTCTATTGCAACCCCAATGTGAAGCTTGATTTGTACGGACTGGATCCGTTCTATGAGTTCCACGGAGGGAAGCTTGTTAAAGTGAAGAGTGACGGCTCGCACCAGGATCCTCCTGATACTCTTTATGAACTGCCTCCACTTCTGGAGGGTCAAAGCATGGAACCTCCGATGGTTACTCCTGGCTCCGAAAATATTATTCCAGAGAACGTCCAGACTGGCTAGGAGACCGGAGCTGAAGGGACCAAGGAGGGAGAAACGGATGTGCCCACAGCGGAGGATCAAACACCTGCTCCTTAGTTTTTGCATCTTTGTTTCATAGCTGTGTACTGGGATCAGCTCCAGTTTTTATGACCCATACTTATAAAACTTTTCTTCTCATCAATAAAATTCACCTTTATTTCTCTTCTATCATTTATGACAAGTGTATGATTGCCAAATAACTTAGACATATACGCTATACTTTTACTTCTTCATTCGTTGTAAATCTGCTTTATTTAACTGTATTGTCGTTTAAAGCGAGTTTTCACCCCGGAAGAAGATAACAGAAATCGTAATAGATACACGATACTTACGTTAAAGTATGCCCTGTCCCCAAGTATGAGTATTTTGGGAAGGAAAATCTGTTGTGAAGTGTTACCTTTAACTTCTCGGAGATTGAAAAGGTTCATCCGATCTCACAGATGTGGAATGGCAATATTCGCATTCAACCGCCCTGTGATAATTATTTCAGAGATGAGGATGACGATTGTACTTGGAGTTCGGTTCAATCCTACAATCCAAGTCTTTATGTGAGATTCGGTACAACCTTGAAAAAGGTTATGTCCTACGCCTGTCTTTTGAGGTTCGGTTTAATCCTACAACTATTTACCGACTGGATCATTATCCTGGGATACCGGTTGACTTCTAGGAAGGCTGAGTCGGCCTTTTGTCCTTAGAACTGGATATCCTTGGGGCCGGTATCCAGACCATATTATATTATATTATGTCCCCTAGCTTATATGAGGGACTTATGAAGTTGCTCGTATGAGCTATACAACCTGTGAGAGGTCTGGATGCTGGTGTAACCTGCAAAAATACATGTTATGTTTTTACCTTAGTAATACTCGTTAATCGTCCAACATTGGCACCAAGCCTTATGAATTAAACGGCTCTGAGTGAGTGATTCTGAGTGGAGGTTTGACGTTGAATGAACAACTCTGAGTGAACATTTGATTCTAAGTGACCGATTCAGAGTGAGCATTTGACTCTGAGTGATCGACTCCGAGTGAAATTGGTTCTAGCCGTGTTACCTGGGAAGTTCCGAGTAAGACTTCCGAGTGGGAGCTCTCAGATTGATCCTTCCGGGAGGAAGATTTCCGAGTGACCATTCCCGTGTGAAGATTTCCGATTAGTGCTTCAACGGCGTTCGGTTTAATTGCTCCAACCACACACGGAGTTCGGTTTAATCCTACAATCCGAGTCTTCATTCGGGGTGGAGATTCCCGAGTGCAACTCTCCTGAGAAGGTGTCCCCGAGTGTGACGTTTCTAAGCGGGATAAATATCGAGTGAGATATTTCTGATTCCCGGGTAGTATGGCACCGAGTGGAGTATTTTCCGAGTGAAACACTTCTGGACGTATAGACTTTGACTTCGAATGAGAATGTTTTGGGTAGAGACTTTCCTAAGTAACCAATTCCTGGTTGAAACTCCAAAGTGAGATATTCTTGACTTAAAGAATTCACGAGTTAGACTTCAGTAAGATATTGCCGACTGAAGAATTTAAGAATCCATCATCGAATTTGAAGTGTTTCCGAGAAAGGAATTCCAAGGGAGAATATTTCCGAGTGAGGAATTCCCAGGAGTACTTCTGAGTGAATTGGATAACGATTGATTCTTCAATAGTAACCGGCCAAGTCTAGAAGTCGTACTCGGAGTTCAGTTTAATCCTACAATCCGAGCCTTCAGTCGGTGTTGGATTTTACCCATTCACTATTTTTTCTTCAAATGGTGTTCAACCAAACTTACTGACCGTACCCAGAGTTTGGTTTAATCCTACAATCTGGGCCTTCAAATGGGGTTCGGTTCGATCCTACTAACCATACTTGGAGTTCGGTTTAATTCCTACAATCCAAGCCTTCAAACGGTGTTCAGCCAAACTTACTAACCATACCCAGGGTTCGGTTTAATCCTACAGCCTGGTCCTTCAAATGGGGTTCGGTTCGATCCTACTAACCATACTTGGAGTTCGGTTTAATTCCTACAATCCAAGCCTTCAAACGGTGTTCAGCCAAACTTACAAACTGTATCCAGGGTTCGGTTTAATCCTACAGCCTGGGTCTTCAAATGGGGTTCAGTTTAATCCTACAACCCATTTTACCCCTCGAGGAGTTACATCGTCAATACACAGAATAGGTGATTGAGATCATCCGTCCTGAGGGCCTTTATACAAGACAGCTTATAGCTATAAGTCACAACATACAAATAAGAGGGTGAGAGTGATAGAGTCGTGAATTGCATTTTCATTAAACTGAATGTATATTACAAAGGAGCGTAGTCGGGGCCATGCCTCGTTAAAACCTTCTTGAGAAAACCCAATGAGAAAAAACTCAAGTAAGGAAAAAGAGTACATGCCGTCTTACCAACTAGCTGTAATAAATACGTAAGTTCTGAATGTTCCACTTGTTGTGAATTGGGGTTCTATCGAGCTCCTCGAGCCGGTATGATCCCTTTCCAGTCACTTCAGAAACTCTGTAAGGGCCTTCCCTTATCGGTGCCAGTTTCCCTTGATAAGCGAATTTATTCCCCACACTTGCCTTCCTCAGAACAAGATCTCCAGTGTTAAACGCTCTGTATTGGACACGCTTGTTGTACCAGAGAGCTGCCTTCGCCTTTATTGCCTGATCTCTAATAAAAGCTCTTTCCCTTAGTTCATGGAGAACGTCCAGTTCTGATGCCAAATTGGCGTTATTGTCTTCAGCTGAAAAATATTCCACTCGAGCCGATCTGGTTTGGAGCTCTACCGGGATCATCACCTCTACCCCATAAGTCAGCCGATACGGGGATTCGTTAGTGGAAGAATGTGGTGTAGTACGATATGCCCACAAAACATGACATAGTTGATCGGTCCATCCTCCCTTCGCTTCTCCAAGACGCTTCTTCAACCCCTTTAGCACCTCTTGATTGGCTACTTCCGCTTGGCCGTTTGTCTGGGGTTGCTCAACAGATGAAAATATTTGGACTATCCCCAGTCCTTCGAGCAAATCTGTGAACTTCTTATCTGTGAACTGAGTGCCTTTATCAGTCATAATCCCCCCTGGGACACCGAATCAGGCTATGATGTTTTCATATACAAAACGCCTTGTTTGCGCAGAGGTAATATGTACTACTGGCTCAGCCTCGATTCACTTGGTGAAGTAATCAACCCCCACGATCAAGTATTTAATGCCCCCTGGAGCGGTAGGGAACAGACCCAGGATATCAAGGCCCCACTGGTAGAACGGCCATGGCACAGCGGACGAAGAGAGTTCTTGGGCTGGTGTGTGATGGAGATTAGAAAATCTCTGGCAAGCATCACACTTCTTCACAAAATCAGCTGAGTCTTGCTTCATCGTGGGCCACCAATATCCAGCCCTGAGGACTTTTCTCATTAAGCTTCTACCCCCAGCATGATGTCCACACTGCCCCTCATGTACTTCCTCCATTACTCCTTGCACTTCATTTTCCTTCAAACAAAGGAGATATGGGACTGAGAATCCTCTCCTGTACAAAACACCATCAACCATGATGAAATATGGTAGTTCCCTTTTCACTCATCTTCTTTCTTTCTCATCAGTGGGAAGCTGTCCGTCCGCCAGATAGCGGATGTAGGGGATGACCAAAGAATTCTCGTAAGGGTAATTGACCATTATAGAATTTAGAGATGGGAACAGAGGGATACTAGGTGACGCCAGCGTGCTCTGAACCACCGTCGTTGTGCTACCATGCTGTTTTGTACTTGTTAGCCTCGATAAAATGTCCGCTCTGGTATTCTCCTCTCTTGGCACATGCTTAAATTCCAGCACGTCAAATCTCCCCTTCAACTCATTCACACAATTCAAGTACAGTTGAAGTTGTGGCTCATGGACCTGATATTCTCCCTGGATTTACGAAATCACCAGCTATGAATCGCTGCATAATGTAACCTCTGATGCTCCGATGTCGATCGCCGCTCGGAGGCCGGCCAAGCATGCCTCATACTCAGCTTGATTGTTGGAAGTTTTGAAATTGAATCGTAGAGAGATTTCTAAGTGCACATCGTCATCGCTCTCCACTACAACACCGGCTCCACAACCTTTACTGTTTGACGACCCATCAACATAAACGGTCCAATGTGCTCGAGGTGTGGCTGGATCCGACCCCGTCATTTCCAGCATGAAATTTGCCAAAACTTGGGCTTTAATAGCTCCTCGAGGTTCATAGGAAATTTCAAACTCAAAAAGCTCGATGGACCACTTAATCATCCTTCCAGCGAGGTCTGGCTTACTAAGCACTGAACGGAGGGGTAGATCCGTTCTCACAAGTACTGGATGTACGTGAAAATACAGCCCCAACCGTCGTTAAGCCCACACGACTGCTAGAGCGGCCTTCTCTATCTTCTGATATCTGCCCTCTGCCCCCTGGAACATCTTGTTGGTGAAGTACACTGGCCTCTGTCCCTCCGAAGTTTCTTTGACCAAAGCCACGCCCAAGGCTTCATCAGAAATTGCCAAATACAGGACGAGAGTTTCACCAGGGTGAGGCTTTACCAGTATCGGTGGACTTGAAAGTACGGCTGTAAGCTGCTGGAAAGCTTGCTCTTGCTTCTCTCCCCACTCGAAGTTCTTGTGCTTCTTCAACGCCTTATACAAAGGAAGGGATCTATGTGCTATCTTAGGCATGAATCGAGCCAGAGCGGCCACCTTCCCATTCAACGATTGTACCTCCCTTAGGCTCTTAGGGCTTTGCATATCTAGTATTGCCTGACATTTACCAGGGTTGGCCTCGATGCCTTGCTGGGTCAACATGAAACCCAAAAACTTCCCTGCTGGAATAGCGAAGGTGCACTTTAATGGGTTCAACCTCATGTTGTACTATCGCAGCCGAGTGAACACTTGGCGCAAATCTTCAATATGGTCACCTCCAGCGGGAGTCTTCGCGATGATATCATCAATATATACCTCTACCAGCTTGGTGTGCATCCCTTCGAATACTTTATTGATCATGCGTTGATAAGTAGCACCAGCGTTCTTCAACCTGAACGGCATGACGGTGTAGCAAAAAACACTATAGTCATTGACAAAAGCTGTTTTTTTTATCTTCCTCCCACATCGGAATCTGATTATACCCAGAATAAGAATCCATGAAACTGAGGTATTGATAACCAGATGAGTCGTCAACCATACGATCAATGTTTAGGAGGGGATATAGATCCTTGGGGCAACATCGGTTAAGATCCACGTAATCCGTGCATATCCTCCACTTGCCATTGGCCTTCTGCACCATCACTACGTTGGAAAGCCAAGATGAATAACAAATCTCCTTTATAAATCCATCTTTCAACAACTCCTCTGTTTGCTCACACGCTGCCTTCTGCTTCTCCGGTCCCAACCTCCTCTTCTTCTGGGCCATCGGTCTCGTTTCTGGGTAAACAACTAGTTTGTGGCAACAGAAATCAGGGTCCATCCCAGGCATGTCCGCAGCAGTCCATGCAAACAGGTCTTTAAACTCCTACAGGAGAGCCAACAAACGCTGCTCCATGCCTGACTCTAGATTATCATTAATGTGTGTGACCTTTTCTGGGGAATCCCCTAAGATAACGTCCCTGGAACCACCATCCGGTGTGGGCTTTAAGGGGTTGAGAGGGTCGATCTTCAATTCCGCCCTGGGGTCTAAGTTAATCAGACTGACAGACCCAGCCGCTATTCCTCCGTCATTCAGCTTCCTTTTCTTATTAAACGTTTCTAACTTGACCATGTTGAGGCTCAAGTTATAATAGTATCGAGCCATCTCTTGATCACCTCGGCGGGAAGATACACAGTTATCCTTGTCAATGAACTTGATAAGGAGATGTGGAGTTGACACGATCGCTTCCATCGTGTTCAGGGTAGGGTGGCCTATGATCCCGTTGTAAGGGGACTCCACATCGATCACTAGAATTCTCGATTTCACTGTTCTCATGCCAGGTTCACCTTCAAAAGAAATGAGGGTATCAAGATACCCTTTGGTAGGTTGCTTTGCCCCATTAAATGCTGTGAGTTCTTGTATATACGGCTGCAGATCTGCATCATTAAAACCCATTCTTTTGAAACAGTTATAAAAAATTACATCGCAAGAACTTCCCTGATCGATGAGGATCCTCTTAACATCTTTGTTAGCTATGACAGCGATGATCACCACTGCGTCGTCTCCTCCTGGGATCGTTGGGCCGAAGTCATCATCAGTAAATGACACCGCCGGTGTTGCCACACCGTCTCTGAAAGGGCGGTTATCTCTAGGTTTGCCCTGTACAGATAGGATCATCCGGTGGTGATTTTTCCTGGTGGTGATCGTTGCTCCTCCTCTTGCGAATCCTCCAGCAATCATCTCAATCACTTCGCGTCTACCTCGCCTCTGCTGCTGAGGCATGTTGTCTTGCTGGGCTCCTCCAGCGATCACCATTCCCTTTTGTTTTTCAGCGGTAGTAAACCTTCTGACTGGGTTGTGACTATTGTCTCCCTCATCATCCGGATCTCTCCCCCTATTGTCGGTCCTGTCAGGCTCGTCTAGGGATTTTTCTTTGAGCAAATATTGCTTTAGCTTTCCTTCTCTAATAAGGGTCTCAATAATATTCTTTAACGCTTTGCACTCGTCTGTGTGGTGACCCGCCTGTTCTTGAAAGGCATAATATTTACGTGGGTTCCTAGGTCTTTTCACTGGGGGTTGCTTCCTTATCCCAATGACACTGAGCGTTGGCCAACCAACTTCCCTCAAACTCTGGGAATGCCTGGCGTTCAAAGGAGCATAGTTATTGAAAGATGAGATGCGCCTGTCTTGTTGATGAGGTCGAGTGCTTGCAAAATCTTCCCTGAAGGTATGCTTTTCTGGTCTTACCCTCTTCTTATCTCTCCGTGGCTACTGAGGGGGCACTGGTGGCTTCATTCTAGCTGTTGTGGCCTCCAAGTGTATTTCTATACCAACGTATTTGGAAGCTTTTCTTTGAAACTCCTCGAAGTTTGTTGGGGGGCTCTTTGCCAAAGATAGGGCAAAAGCGGAACTAGGTTGCAAAGCTTCGACCACGATATGGAGCTGTATGGCCTCCGTGAGGTTAGGGACCAACGCAGCCTCCTTGTAGAATCTCTTCAGAAACTCTTTGAGAGTTTCAGTCTCTCCTTGCCTTATCTAAGCCAAGGTGTGAGAAGTCCTTGGGATGTCCCTGGAAATGACAAAGTGACTTTCGAACGCATCTGCCATCTCTTCCCAGGAATCTATGGATCCTGAAGGCAGGCTCTTGAACCAGCTAAGAGCCTCTTCCGCCAGGGTTCTGGGGAACATTCTACACATGACGTCTTTATCAGCTCCCAATACATAGCCTCGTAAACATAAGCATCTAGGTGCTTAGTGGGATCAGCTTCTCCATTGTATTTCTCGATCGACAGTGGCTGAGTCGTCCGCAAGTGCTTAGGGATGACGACACTCATGAGTCTCCTCGAGAAAGGAACACTGAGTCTATAAACTCCAGAGGTCACCACTGCTTGCTCCCTTCTCCTGGTACTGACTCTATCACCAGAGTCTTGGACTGTTCCCTCTCCTCGTACGTAGGGATTTTTGAGTACTGGAGGGTCATAGATCTTTCCCTTACAGATGCATGGTGAGCCACTTCTGCATGGGACGTCACCCTGTCCCCAGCTCCTCTCTTCCCCCGCTTTAGCTCCATCAACTCCTCCCTGAGTTGCCTAATGACCTCATCCCGAGGGTCAAGGGTTGCCACTGGTACCATCCTTCTGGTGTTGGTGATAGGAGATTCGAAAATGAGTCTCCTTCCAGTTTGCTGGTGAGTCACGTCCTCCACATGACCATCAACAAAATCACGTCCATCGCCTTCCATTCTAACTACCAAACTTCTACGAAGAGTGGTAATAACTCTAACGTGTCCCACCAGGCATGCCAATGAACTGGTCTGAACCGGGGTCTAGGATCCGGTGTGGGACCAGCCACAAAAGTATAGGTGCTTTAGGGTTTGTACACTGGTACAATGGGTATTCGGTATTGTAATCCGGCCTCTCAGTGGGAGAAACTGGTCTTGTTGTCCTGGAGATCCTTCACACCAGTGTTTCGTGTTGAAAGGGGGCGAAAGGTGGTGCCACCTCGAAGATTCTCCGACGCTCAAGTTAGAAGAGTGTATGAAACTCAGTGAATACTCAAGCAATGCAATAGTGAAGATGTAAGATAGAACAATATAACCTTGCATATGTATTGGAACATGCTATTTATAGTTGAACGTAGGCAATGAATCGTTGGATGCAAGTGGGCCCTTTGGTTCTGATAGCGTGTAGAGTGTGTCAATCAATATAACTCAGTACTCAGAGTGTGTCAGGGAGGTAGGTCAATTATCAGAGTACGATCCTATGATAGGGATGGAGGATAATCACCTTTCTGCATATTTCGCTGACAATTGTACTTACTCTTTGAGATAATTGACATAGACACATTCCGCTATGCAAGGTATCTTCGCTGATAAGTTATAATGAACTCTTATCTCATAGTGATCTTGAGGCAAACGGTTATACACGTCGTAGAAATGAGAACGGATGAAGCATCCATCATGGCGAGGACGGATGAAGCATTCAATGAAATGAGAATGGATAAAGTGACATCGGATAACCGTTATGGCACTATATTCCAGTCACACCGGTTCACCCTCTAAGAGGTCACTCTGACGTCATATCTTTGGGGACCGGTATCCAGACCGGATCAGAAACCATAATTAAAAATTAAACTAACTAAACTAATTACATAATTACAAATAAGTAAATAATTGCAACTTGATACTTAGATTATTAATGTACAGTAGCAATACACCAGGCAAAAAGGAACACCAATGGTGCGGAGCTTCTTTTGGAGGGAAAGCATCAGTTTAAATAGCCACCTTCACGCTTGAGCGTGAAGGGCTCACGCTTGAGCGTGAAGGGCTCACGCTTGAGCGGGATCGACTTATTCACTGCAGTGTTGATTTCACGCTTGAGCGTGAGTTGGGAAGCTTGGGCGTGAATGGTGTTTTGGACTCACGCTTGACCGTGAGCTTTCTCGCTTGAGCGAGATCGTGCTTTCCTTTCTTTCTTTTCACGTACTTTGCATGGATCTCTCGCTTAAGCTTGCATCCTTCAAGCTTGAGTGTGAACTGCTCCTGCACATATAAACAAATAATTGCCTAGCGTTTGTACGCTGGCTACCCAGCGCTTGTACGCTGGATTAGTGAATTTATAAATAAACATAATTTCTTACTTAATTATTGTTTTTAATCATTTTCTTGCATAAATTAAACACTTTTGAAATAAATAAATAAAATAAGAATTATTGACAATTTATTAAATAATAGTGCTAAACTAAACAATATTTAATGAATTGAGTTAAATAAAAGATGAAATAATTAAGTCTTTTCAAGAGTTATCACATCCCCAAACTTAAAACTTGCTTGTCCTCAAGCAAATACTCAGATTAATTAAATCAATAGCACTTACTCAAAATAATCAACCTTTCCTTAACTTAGTTCATACCATGATTATTGAATACTAATCATGCTTTCTTTTTGTAAATTCTGAAAATATAATTACTCACACCTCCTTTGGGAAACAAACTGGTGATACTTTCCTCACTGGATTGGTGTTTCTCTCTTCTCTCAGTGTATAAGGTTCATTACATGCACTCATCACCTACATAATTATTAGATCAACATAGGCTTGTAACAGTTCTAAACATCATGAAATATGCTAGCACAATTGGATTAGTATGGGATTTTTATGCTTGTAATGGGGTTAGGCTACAGACTCTATTTTTGTTTTTCTAGTCAATGTTGGGTTAAAAGATGTGCCCACTGATGCCTTGCCTCAATCTTAACTTAAATGCCTTTACTAACTAGTTCTTTTGCTTTCATTATTTTTCAGAGGAAGGGGTACTCAATTACTTGTGGTGCTTTGCACCCTCTTCTCTTTCAGTCCTTTGGACTCTTTCTTGTATTTTTATGTTGATGTAGGTTTTGATAATGACACAACAAATGGAGAAGTATCAAGGATGTTATCAAGCATTTAATTATGTTTGATGTGGATTTTAAATTGGTTGATGTTTAATTTTGATGAACAATCAAGGACTTATGTTAAAGGCATTTAAAGAAGCTTAACACAAGTGCAAATGATCAACAAATGTGCCAAGAATCAAAGGATTGGAACCAAGACTCATCAAATATCAAAAAGGATAAAACAAAGTGTCCAATTTCATGCAACAGGTGCATGAATCGATTCATTATGCAAAGCAAAGGAAAATGAATCGATTCATACGGTTTCCAGTGCCCAAAATGAGATTGCTTCAGGGTTGAATCGATTCAACACATGTGTGAATCGATTCACACGAAGACAGTGGCCCAGGATGTGTGTTTTTAATGGTTTGAATCGATTCCTCCTTGCCCTGAATCGATTCATACGCCTGGCAGTGTCTAAAATTGCACAAATAACACTAAAAGAATCGATTCTTTTATGAAATGAATTGATTCATTTAGTTCAAATGATTGTTAAACATGCGTTACAAGCTGGAATTGCACAGTGGAAAACTCAAGATCGCACTTCATGAATAATGGACCACTAAGCAGACAAAGACAAGCTCCATTACATGATTCATGGATCCATTGGAATATTTTAAGTGAAAATTCCATGTTGCTGGAGGCTATAAATAGAGAGGAAATTGGAGAAGCAAAACACCCCAAGCATTTGAAGCATTTCCATTTGCTTTCTTCCTCCTCCATTCTCTTGCTCTTCTACTTACTCTCTTTAATTCTTGATTGGCATATTTCTTGAGATTATTTTTGAGAGTTAATTTGTGGGGAAATTATATTTGTGTACTTAACTTGCATATCCTCTCTTTGAGAGTTAATATCTTGTGAAAGCTTTGAATTGTAAATCCACTCTAGTGAGAGAGTTTCCTTGTACACTTAAACATCAAACTTCATACAAATTTTGGGTTGGGTTTCAACCTTGTAATTGTGAGATTGAGAGATTGGGTGGGGTGCCCTTGTACTTGTGAGGATTGGATTCTTGAGTGTGGGACACTAGGAAGTTGCAATTGCTCAAAGTGTATCTCTAATCTACAATAGTGGAAATCCTCTAAGTGGGTTGCTTAGAGGCGAGACGTACACCGGCGTGGTGGAACTCGTATACATCGGTTTGCAAATCTCTCTTCCCTAAATTCTTTTAAATTGTGCACTTTACTTGTTTGCTTAATTTGTTGCTTCATTAATTGGACTAAGTGCATGATATATTAAGTTGAAAACCTTTTTTTGAATAGCTTTGTTGAACTTGGGCTTAAGCAACAATCTTGAATCAATCTTTCTAAGGTTCCATAAATTGCTTTGTAACTTATTTGATTCACTCTCTTAAACTCTTTAAGTTGTTATTAGTTTGTCTTGTGTATTATTTGTTGTTACTTACATTCTAATTTATTATCCTAAATAAACATAGCAACCAAAAGAATCAATTTCAAGAGCATTCCAAAGAAAATTTTTAATACTCAATTCACCCCCCCTCTTGAGTAATTGAGGCCACTTGGTTAACAAGTGGTATCAGAGCTTGACTCTTGGTAAATCAAGCTTAACGGCTTCAAGAGAACAAATGGCCTCAACCTCATATAACATGTTTCCCGAGGGTGGTGCTACAAACCGACCTCCCGCTTTTAATGGTGAGGGTTATGCTTTTTGGAAAGCAAGAATGAAAATTTTTGTACAATCAATAGATTTAAGAGTGTGGAATGCTATTGAAAATGGTCCCTTTATACCTATGCATATTGTGGATAATAAACAAGTTGAAAAGCCTATGGACATTTGGTCTAGTGAAGAAGAAAAGAAAGTGCAATATGGTTATAAGGCAAAAAATCTTATTACTTCGGCCTTAGGTCCCGATGAATTCTTTAGAGTAATAACATGTGAAACGGCTAAAGAGATGTGGGATACTTTACAAGTAACCCATGAAGGTACCAATGATGTTAAAGACTCTAAGATTAGTACATTAACTAGTCAATATGAGTGCTTTAGGCTAAATTCCAATGAATCTATTGTTGATATGCAAAAACGTTTTACACTCATTATAAATCAACTCATTACACTTGGAAAGACTTATACTAATAAAGAGCTTATTCACAAAGTCTTGAAAAGTCTTAATAGGGAATGGCAACCATTAGTCACGGCCATCAAACAATCGCCTACTATCAATGAAATGTCTCTTGCTACACTATTTGGTAAGTTGCAAGAACAAGAACAAGAGCTAAAAGAATTGAAGATGGCGGAAGAAGAAGAGAAAGTCTCCAAAAAGAAAGGACTAGCTCTCAAAGCTACTTCAATAGTTGAAGATGAAATCGAGAGTGATCTTGACGAAGATGAAGAGTTAAGCCTATTTGTAAGAAGGTTTGGAAAGCTCATGAAGAACAAACGCTTTCAAAGGCACTTCAAATCACAAGGTAAGAAATCTATACCTAAAGAAAATTCTACTTCACCAACTTGTTTTGAATGTGGAAAGGAAGGACATTTCAAAGTGGATTGTCCAAATCTCAAAAAGAAATACAAGGATCAAAAAGGAAAAAGGAGAGCATACATAGCATGGGATGAAAATGAGGTGAGTAGTTCGGACGAATCCGAGAATGAAGAAGCAAATTTTTGTCTCATGGCCAATCACCTAGATGAAGAAGATGAGGTAAACTTTCATAACTTAGATAAGGAAGAATTACTTGATGCTCTTGAACATTTGTATGAAAAATTCATAAAAGTTTCTAATAGACTTAAGTTGTCTAGAAAAACTAGTAATACTCTAGAGATGCATCTTATGGAAGTTTGTAAAGAAAATGAAGGCTTAAAAAAACAATTAGCTAATATTCAAGCATGCTCTAGGACCAAACCTTGTGAGTTTGTAAAGAAATGTGATATGCTAGAAACCAAGGTTGTAGACCTAAATAGGACATTAGAAAAGTTTACTAATGGAAGAGATAATTTGAATATCCTACTTGGGCAACAAAAATGCATGTTTAGTAAAACCGGCTTGGGATATGACCAAGAACATAGCAATCACAAAATGGAAAAACACTATAAAAATTTCTTTGTACCTTCAAGCAAATCCTCCTCACCTTTTATGAAATGCAACCATTGTGGTTCCAAAGGACATAGTGCTTATAAGTGTAGAGTTAGAAAACTAGGACCAAAGGTGCTAAGAAAGGTGTGGGTTCCCAAAGGAACATTTTCACAAACTAACCTACAAGGACCCAACATAAAATGGGTACCAAGCTCTCTAACTTAATTTGTTTTGTAGGTATGTTTTAAGGCAAGTAACACCCATTGGTACTTGGATAGTGGGTGTTCTAAACATATGACGGGAGACAAAAGTAAGTTTATATCACTTACTCCACGAAGCAAAGGATTTGTTACTTATGGAGATAACACAAAGGGAAGAATACTTGGAATCGGAAATGTTGGTAAAAATTCTTCCACCTCCATAAATGATGTATTATATGTTGAAGGACTAAAACATAACTTGCTTAGTATTAGTCAATTATGTGACAAGGGCTATAAAATTGTTTTTGAAACAAACGGTTGCATAATTGAAAATAAACTAAACAAGGAGATTAAGTTTGTTGGTCAAAGAGTAGATAACATTTACATGATTAATCTAGATTGTCTTGCTTCAAATGATGTACAATGCTTTATAACTAAAGAGGATGAATCATGGCTTTGGCATAGAAGAATCGCTCACATTCATGTAGACCATTTAAATAAACTTGTTTCAAAAGATTTAGTTATTGGTTTACCAAAATTGAAATTTGAAAATAAATTTTGTGACGCTTGTCAAAAAGGAAAACAAGTAAAGGTTTCTTTTCAAGCAAAAAATATTGTTTCAACAACAAGACCTTTACAACTTTTACATATGGATTTATTTGGGCCTTCAAAAATCAAAAGTTTTGGTGGAAACTATTATGGTCTTGTGATTGTGGATGATTACTCTAGATATACATGGACATTGTTTCTTACTCATAAACATGAAGCATATCAAGCATTTAAGAAACTTGCCAAGGTCATCCAAAATGAACAAAATTTAAAAATAGCATCCATTCGAACGGATCATGGGGGAGAATTTGAAAACCAATCTTTTGAGAAATTTTGCGAAAAGTTTGGCATTGAACATAATTTTTCGGCTCCTAGAACTCCACAACAAAATGGAGTAGTTGAAAGGAAAAATCGATCCTTAGCGGAGCTTGCAAGAACTATGTTGAATGAAGCTAATATTTCAAAACATTTTTGGGCCGATGCAGTGAACACCGCTTGTCATGTTATGAATCGTTGTTTGATAAGGCCTATATTAAAGAAAACTCCCTATGAACTTTATAAAGGACGAAAACCAAATATTTCTTACTTTCACATTTTTGGATGCAAATGCTTTGTCTTAAACAATGGAAAGGAAAATCTTGGCAAATTTGATGCAAAATCTGATGAAGCAATTTTTCTAGGTTATTCATCTACTAGTAAAGCATATAGACTCTTTAACAAACGAACCTATACAATTGAAGAGTCCATACATGTTAAATTTGATGAACTTAACCAAAATCCTCCGAGAAAGGAAGTTGATGATCTTGTAGGTACCTTCCAAGAAATGAACTTGGAAGACAAAGAAGAAGCCAACAATGAAGGAAGTACAACTCAACTTGACAAACAACAAGATTGGGTAACCTTAAAGGACCATCCCTTAGACAAGATCATTGGAGATATAACCAAAGGGGTAAGTACTCGAAATGCCATTAGAAATGCATGCAATCACTTAGCTTTTGTATCTCAAATTGAACCCAAAAACATTGATGAAGCTATTATTGATGAACATTGGATGTTGGCCATGCAAGAAGAGTTAAACCAATTTGAAAGAAATGAAGTTTGGGAGCTTGTGCCAAGACCCAATGACCATCTAATAATAGGCACCAAATGGGTTTTTAGAAACAAACTAGATGAAAATGGAATAATAACTAGAAACAAAGCTAGGCTAGTTGCTAAAGGATATAATCAAGAAGAAGGAATAGACTATGAAGAAACGTATGCTCCCGTAGCTAGGTTAGAAGCCATTAGATTATTATTAGCTTTTGCTTGTTGTATGGATTTTAAACTTTATCAAATGGATGTCAAAAGCGCTTTTTTAAATGGCTATATTCAGGAAGAAGTTTATGTAGATCAACCTCCCGGTTTTGAAAATCATAAATTTCCAAATCATGTTTTTAAATTGAGAAAAGCCTTATATGGTTTAAAACAAGCTCCAAGAGCTTGGTATGAAAGACTTAGCAAATTTCTTTTAGAAAATAATTTCGAAAGAGGAAAGGTTGACACTACACTATTTATAAAGCGTAAAAATCATGACATTCTTTTGGTACAAGTTTACGTTGATGACATAATTTTTGGTTCTACTAATGAAAGTCTTTGTCAAGAGTTTGCTAAAATTATGCAAGATGAGTTTGAAATGTCCATGATGGGAGAACTCACCTTCTTCCTTGGATTACAAATAACACAATCAAGTGAAGGAACGTTCATTAGTCAAACAAAGTATTGTAAAGAACTACTCAAAAGGTTTGAAATGGACAAAGCAAACGAAATAGCAACACCCATGAGTACATCTTGCTATTTAGACAAAGATGAAAAGGGTAAGAACGTTGAAATAACCAAATACCGAGGTATGATTGGTTCGTTACTCTATTTAACTGCTAGTAGACCCGATATTATGTTTGCGGTATGTATGTGTGCTAGATATCAAGCATGTCCTAAAGAATCACACTTAACTGCCGTAAAAAGAATCTTGAAATATCTTGTGGGTACTCAAAATGTTGGTTTGTGGTATCCCAAAGGCGTTGAATGTAATCTTTTAGGATATTCTGATTCTGACTTTGCGGGTTGTAAGCTTGATAGAAAAAGTACTAGTGGTACATGTCATCTACTTGGTAGTTCCCTTGTTTCTTGGCATAGCAAGAAACAAGCAAGTGTTGCATTGTCAACGGCTGAGGCAGAATATGTGGCAGCCGGTAGTTGTTGTGCTCAAATTCTTTGGATGAGACAACAACTTCTTGATTTTGGTATTACCTTGGATAAAGTCCCCATTAAATGTGATAACACTAGTGCAATAAATATTTCTAAGAATCCGGTCATGCATTCTAGGACCAAACACATTGAAATAAGACATCACTTCATTAGAGACCATGTTTTGAAAGGAGATTGTGTACTTGAATATGTTGAAACTTCAAAACAATTGGCGGACATCTTTACAAAACCCCTTCCAAAGGAACAATTTATAAATATTAGAAGGGAGTTAGGAATTTTGGAAATTTCCTAATTGGTTTATTTTATCACACTTTCTTACTACTTGAACAAAATTTTGCAAATCTTTAACTTAAAGATTTCAAAATAATATTTTTCATAAAATTTTCATTTCCTTGAACATAATACCTTACTTTGTGATATACATACATATTTTTGAAGAAAATTTATACTCTCATTTTTCAATAATCAACTTAATGCTCTACAAATCTCTTGTCTTATTTTAAGACCTTGTGGAGTCCCCATTTATTTTTTAAACATATTTTGACACAAAAATAATCTCCTATATACATCATGGATCTCAAAAATAAATGGCAAATGACCTTTGATTTTCTTGACTTACTTGTGCAACAAAATCATTGGCAACTTGCAAAATCTAAATCCGTGTATAGATCCCTTAGTAACATGATTCTTCAAACTCATGTACAAATAGCTAGATGAATCGATTCCCATGAGACATTATGTGCCTATATGCTATGAATGATTTCGTGATGTATGTTGCATTGTCATCTTACTTTGAATTGTATGCATGCACCTTTAAGTGGTAATGTTTTTGATGATGTATGCTTATCAAATAAGGTAGTCTTTTTGATGATGCCAAAGGGGGAGAGAAATACATACATTTCTAGGGGGAGAGAAATTTATAAGAAAGGGGAGTAGATTTACACTCTAAATAGAATATCTTGTATAAAGATGAGAGTTGATTAAGAAGGAGAGAACATATATTAAGGGGGAGAGAACTTTTTAAACACTCTCTTGAAAATTTGTGCCTTTAATGTCATATATATATGGTATCTAATTACATGTGATAGGGGGAGTTATTTCATATTTGAATTATTATGATACTAACATCCCAAGAGACAAACATTTGTTGTCATCATCAAAAAGGGGGAGAATGTATTTTTATGTTGATGTAGGTTTTGATAATGACACAACAAATGGAGAAGTATCAAGGATGTTATCAAGCATTTAATTATGTTTGATGTGGATTTTAAATTGGTTGATGTTTAATTTTGATGAACAATCAAGGACTTATGTTAAAGGCATTTAAAGAAGCTTAACACAAGTGCAAATGATCAACAAATGTGCCAAGAATCAAAGGATTGGAACCAAGACTCATCAAATATCAAAAAGGATAAAACAAAGTGTCCAATTTCATGCAACAGGTGCATGAATCGATTCATTATGCAAAGCAAAGGAAAATGAATCGATTCATACGGTTTCCAGTGCCCAAAATGAGATTGCTTCAGGGTTGAATCGATTCAACACATGTGTGAATCGATTCACACGAAGACAGTGGCCCAGGATGTGTGTTTTTAATGGTTTGAATCGATTCCTCCTTGCCCTGAATCGATTCATACGCCTGGCAGTGTCTAAAATTGCACAAATAACACTAAAAGAATCGATTCTTTTATGAAATGAATTGATTCATTTAGTTCAAATGATTGTTAAACATGCGTTACAAGCTGGAATTGCACAGTGGAAAACTCAAGATCGCACTTCATGAATAATGGACCACTAAGCAGACAAAGACAAGCTCCATTACATGATTCATGGATCCATTGGAATATTTTAAGTGAAAATTCCATGTTGCTGGAGGCTATAAATAGAGAGGAAATTGGAGAAGCAAAACACCCCAAGCATTTGAAGCATTTCCATTTGCTTTCTTCCTCCTCCATTCTCTTGCTCTTCTACTTACTCTCTTTAATTCTTGATTGGCATATTTCTTGAGATTATTTTTGAGAGTTAATTTGTGGGGAAATTATATTTGTGTACTTAACTTGCATATCCTCTCTTTGAGAGTTAATATCTTGTGAAAGCTTTGAATTGTAAATCCACTCTAGTGAGAGAGTTTCCTTGTACACTTAAACATCAAACTTCATACAAATTTTGGGTTGGGTTTCAACCTTGTAATTGTGAGATTGAGAGATTGGGTGGGGTGCCCTTGTACTTGTGAGGATTGGATTCTTGAGTGTGGGACACTAGGAAGTTGCAATTGCTCAAAGTGTATCTCTAATCTACAATAGTGGAAATCCTCTAAGTGGGTTGCTTAGAGGCGAGACGTACACCGGCGTGGTGGAACTCGTATACATCGGTTTGCAAATCTCTCTTCCCTAAATTCTTTTAAATTGTGCACTTTACTTGTTTGCTTAATTTGTTGCTTCATTAATTGGACTAAGTGCATGATATATTAAGTTGAAAACCTTTTTTTGAATAGCTTTGTTGAACTTGGGCTTAAGCAACAATCTTGAATCAATCTTTCTAAGGTTCCATAAATTGCTTTGTAACTTATTTGATTCACTCTCTTAAACTCTTTAAGTTGTTATTAGTTTGTCTTGTGTATTATTTGTTGTTACTTACATTCTAATTTATTATCCTAAATAAACATAGCAACCAAAAGAATCAATTTCAAGAGCATTCCAAAGAAAATTTTTAATACTCAATTCACCCCCCCTCTTGAGTAATTGAGGCCACTTGGTTAACATTTCTTTTCTTTCTTTTCTTCCATCTTTTTTTTCAAATTTTTTTTCTCTTGTGGTGCTTTGCACCTTTTTTCTTTGCTGATTTTTCACTTTTCTTTAGCTTTTGCTGTTCTTCCTTTCATTTCTCAAAGTACTCATCTATAACTAAGGTCAGAGTGTGTCCTTTATTTTCTATTAGGCACACTCTTCATCCCCAAACTTAGAATTTGCTAGTCCCTAGCAACAAGTAAGACTTAGCAATTCATCAGTGGAACATTTAGGGATGGTTCTCTTGGTTTTTCTCAGATAAACAGGCTTATAAAGTTAGGTACATAATAAGAATGAAAGGGTCTCAGGCTCAAATATAATTATTGGGTCAAAGGATAATTAATAATATTAGGGTGGCTAATTTTGGCCCTGGCTTGATTAACAAAGAAGGCCTTCATCATTTCCAATTGGCAAACATATAATCATTTAGCAAGCACTGAAGTAAATTCTGTCTCACTAAACAAGAATGCAGGCACACTCAGAAAAGAATTAATTAAGGCTCAAAAGCTAAAAATAACAGCTAATCAACCAATCATCTCCCCAAACTTAATGCAAGATTATAAATTCAGATTGCTAACTAGCATTCTGAATATACAAATAATATAGGATTGAAATAGTTATGGATAGGGATCATGAATTAAGCAATGTGAATTAATTAATTTATCCAATTAAAGCCTGAGAATCAACAAATTTTAAATTATTAAGATGGATTCTAAATCAAACATAGTTAACATAGTTTATCAATTGATGAGATGAAAGGATAGTGATTTATCCTGAACCGGGGTCAAGAGATCCGGTGTCTGGTCAGTCACAAATAGTAGATGATTATTTCTCTGAAGACCGGTTATACGAGTATCCGGTTTATATATCCGATGTCTCTGTATGATGAGAGTGGATTTGGCGTCCTGGAGGTCCTTCACATCGTCCTTACGCGTTGATGTGGGCGAAAGGTAGTGTCACCTACAAAGATTCTCCGACGCTCAAGTCAGTGGTGATATTCCAAGTGAAGAATATTTTTAGAGAGTAATTGTAAGTAGATAGAGTCAAAAGATCCTTCCCTTCGTTGATGAAGAGAGTTCATATACCTGATTGGCTCGATATTCAAGGATCCGTTAGTGGGGAACCACTAACCTCCAATAACGCCTTAAATTATTATTTTATTGCATACTTACCAGTATGATTGGGTCAAGTGGCCATTTTATATTGAGCGTAGGGAGTATAGGCTAGAGTTAAGGGACAAATTGACCATTCCCGTGAGCAAATTTTGGCTCGTAGTGCAGGGAATTATGTATACCGATGACACCGGTTACACGTTGACGAATTGACAAAGACGTTGAGATATGTCTTGTAGAACGGGTACCGGTATTGAGACCGGATCATATGTCCCCTAGCTTGTGTGAGGGACTGTGTAGTTGTTCACATAAGCTACTCAACGTGCGAGAGGTCTAGATACCGGTATGCTTATGCGCATAATAGTTTCTTCACATATATTATCATATTGCAAAGAACCGTTCTCTAATTGAAGGATCCGATGTCTTGATGTTGTTACAACGGATTCAAACAAAGATTTGCTGTATGAGAATTTCAAGAGTTTGTTGAAATTGAAGACTCTTGAAATTCGTGTAACGGCTGTAAAGCGTGAATTGCGTCGCATGATTAGACATTAAATGCTTTTAATCATGTGCGTAAGCAATTATTGCGTCTGAGGCGTATATCTTAGTAACCGTCATTTAAGCCTTAATGGGCCTATAACTTTTGGGCTCGATGCAGAGGCCTTTTGGTAAATTGACGTTGTTTTGGCGCTCATGAATTTGAAACGACTGTGTTGTTTGACTTGCAAACCGACGCGTCTAGTGGTGGATGTTATAACCCTAAGAGTGGGTAGCGGAACCCTTTCGTTTCCTATAAAAGAAACACTTAGTGGATTCTGGGTTCCACTCATTTCTGATTCCTTAGCAAAACTCTGCAAAAATTTTGTAAGGACGCTTGCCACTTGTTTTACGAAGCTTTTCTCAGTCTTCATCTTCCTTATCATCTGAGGTAACCATTTTTCTTTCCCCTGTTATTTTTGTCCTCTTTTGTTCTGCTGTTTTTGCTTGAGAAGAATGTATCTTACTAGGGGGAGATTAACTTCTCGCAACCCTAATTATCGTGGGGGAAGAATCCTTGTGATTCTTCCGAGGGCTGAGTCATGTCGCTCAGAAAGGGGATCTTACTCATGGTGGAGAGTGACTTTTCCCTTCTCAGAGTCGTCCTCTGATTGTAGTCGCTCTGAAAAGTGAGATGAGTAATGATTGTTACCCTTCTGACGATGTGACTTTTTATTGTAGAGCAGAGATTTTTGTTCCCGCTACTCAAACGATGACTGGAGAAGGAACATCTGGGGATCAAACTATTCTGAAAATAGCAGAAGGTCTGTATAGCGTAGTCGCTTCTCGGATAAATTGGGAAGAACTCTAGGCTAAGTGGCCTTTCTGTTGGATAGTTGACGAGTTTAAAAACTTAGCCTCCCATCATGTGAATGAGGACTGAGCTCAGATTCAGCCAAGGTTTATAGTTTGCGCTGAGGAGGAAATGAAAAAATGGTTCAGGGTATTTGCACCGCTCCCTACAGAACGGGTACACCACGTTGTCCCAGATGAACGTTTGGTATATATGCATGATTTTGTATTTCATCACCTCGGAGTTCGTTTCCCCTTATCCGAGTTTCAAGTGGGTGTATTAAGGTTCCTAAATTGTGCACCTTCTCAACTCCATCCGAACGGTTGGGGACTCGTCCGTGCTCTAGAAGTATTGGGAGACCACTTCAACTTTACGCCCACTGTAGCGATGTTGTTCTACTACACTCAGGTAGTTCGGAGGGCTAACAAGCAAGGCGGTGTAGGCCTGATCACACTCCGGACTCTATGTTCCTTCGTAAACTTCGAATCCTACACCGATTGGGCTAAAGTTGACGGGAAGTCATTTAAGTCCTTCTTTACCCGAATATCAGTTAAGAAGAGTAAGCCCGTCTTCTGGAAGGACGAAGAGGGTCTTAATAAATTTCCCCTGAGCTGGACTCATGAGCACTTTCTCCTGAATTCTTCAGCATACTTCACTCATCAGTCCGAGATATCTACTGAGACTGCGACGGTGTTATTCGTCCTTGAAGCATATTCTACACGTTTTAAAGCATTTTTGTGTAGACGTCTTTTGAGTAGTTCAAGTGCAGTCCGGGATGAATATCTTCGTAATTCTCATTTTATTCTTCTTTTCCTCCTTTGTTAACTGTATTGAGCATTTCTTTGTTGCTAACATGTTTTATTTATGTATGTAGGTGAGATAGAGCAAAAATCTCCGGACATAGACAAGTTGAAAGATTTGAAAGCAGGAGGCAAATCTGTAGTTGGCGAGAATAAAATCCTGCCTAAGAAGGATTCTGCGAAGGATTGTTCCGAGGTGATCATTCTGACCTCAGATGTAGAAGGGGAGATTCCACTGGTAGAGGGCGGCTTGACTGGTGTTGGCGCAACTACGAGTCAGCCCAAAATAACAGAGAGGAGGAGGAAGATCAAGAATGATCCTTCAGGAGGACCATCGAAGAAATATAATCCTTCACGGAGTCCAAAAAGGGCAAGAGCTTCAAAAGGTAAAGCTGTAGAGACCTCAGATACAGCTGAAATTTCTTCTGGACTCCATAAGGGTGTTCCTTCTGGGGTCCCTGGATCTAGTCCGGTCTCTTTCCCCACTGCTTCATTCCTTACTCCTTTCCTCTCATACCGGGGGACAACTCCAGCAATTCTTCCTCAGCCGTTATACGAACTCTGGCCCACGCTTAAAACTAAAGAAATCAAGGAGGCGTGTGAGGCCGGAAAATGGCAGTTAGCAGAACTGACTGGGATGCTTCATTTATTCAGTTTGTTAGCTGATGATGTTGACAAGGTTAATGAGCTGAGTGATAAAATAGAACAGCTCAACCTCTCATCGGGGAAGGATAAAGCCACCCTAAGATTAATGGAAGATCGCCTTGCCAAGTCTAAAGAGTTCGGAGATATTATGAACAAGGAAAATCTCAAGCTCAAAACCATGCTTAAAGACTTGGAGGGTAAATTGGCGCAGAAGGAGGAGATGCTTGGTAAATCACAAGAAGATCTCCGTAGCAGTCAAGCTAAACAAGCTGATCTTGAAGACAAAAGCAAAGCTGCTGTGGAGGATTATTTCAAACAAGCAGATGAGTGGTCCCAGAAGGAGAAGAAGTTCCTTCTTGAGATCGAGGGACTGAAGGCTAGGAGCACGGAGTCCTAAGGATCGGATGAAGATCTTTCGAGATTGCAGGAAGAATTGGCTATAGCAAGAGCTGAGGCGGAGGAAGCCATTGATATATGCAACCAAGTTGCTGAAGAATCCTTCGGCCTGGCTATACGTCAAGTCTTCTACCGCAATCCCACTTTGAAACTAAACCTTTATGGAATGAATCCATTTTATGAATTTCATGGAGGTAAGTTATTCGCAGTGGTTGAAGATCGTCTTGAAGATCCTCCAGAGTCCTTATACGGTTTGCCCCCTCTTCTCAAGGGTCAAAGTATGGGTCCGGATTCTGTTGTTCCTAAACCAGAGGGCATCTCATCTGAAGAAGGTACTGAGGCACCTGAAGAGAAAGCTCTGGAAGAAATCCCAAAAGAAGGGACGCAAGAACTTGGAGAAGGGGAAGGACAAAAAGAGATAGAAGAGCAAGTTCCTCCTCCGTAGTTTTGCTATTTTTTGTATGTAAAGTTGTGTACCGGGATCAACTCCGGTTTGGGTCAATTATATGTAATCTTACTTTTTATGAATGAATATGATTGATTCTTCAGAAATTTGTCTTCAATACTTCATGTATATATCGTTTGAGTCATTGATAATCCGTTCCGTATGATAAGCATTGGGGTCAGATTGAAATAATTGCCTCGAAAAATTAGACAATAAATAAATTTGAAACGAAGAAATATATACATGAATACTGTCCCCAAGTATAAATATGTTAAGGGATAGATACCTGTCATAGGGCATCATCCTTAAGTCTATTGGGGATAAAAATGATGTTCACAGAGTCAATCTACTGTTCGATGTGAGAGTATTGTTCTGAGCTCATTGAACTGCAAAGATACATAAAAATGATAGTTGTGTCTTCCATCATAGGGATAGTGATGGGAATTTGTTCACGTCAGGAGTTGTGTCATCAAATCATAGATTAAGTGATAGAGAGTATCCGTCCTGGGGAAATATCTCTCAATCGTAAGAGCCTGGATTGAGCCTTCAAGATCATAGGAGTTACATCATCAAATCACAGGATAGGTGATTGAGATCGTCCGTCCTGGGGAAATACTTCTCAATCGTCAGAATACAGATTGAGATTTTAAGGGCTTCCATCATAAGGATGATGATGGGAATTGTCCATGCCAGGAGTTACATCGTCAAATCACAGATTGGGTGATTGAGATCATCCGTCCTGGGGAAGTACACCACGCCAGGAGTTACATCGTCAAATCACAGAATAGGTGATTGAGATCATCCGTCCTGTCCGTCCTGGGGAAGTACGTTTCGATCGTCAGGGTACGGAACTGAGTTTTAAATTTCGTTATCAAATCCGGTATTGAGACAGGGTCATCACTCTACTTGTCCCCTAGCTTGTGTGAGGAACTAGTAAAGTGGCTCATATAAGCTACATCGTCTGTAATGAATTTGGATACCGGATGATATTCGTCATTTATAGAAAGTCATTATGTGGTTGCGTAAATATCCGTTCTTGGAATAAAGTTCCGTTGTCGTAGATCTTCCTAGGACGGATCCGTACAAAAAGTTTTTTGTGTGGGAATCCCAGAAGTTATTGAAACTTGCAACCCTTGGTATTCGAGAAACAGTTGCAACGTTTCTCATGATTGGACATTTAATGCCTTTAATCACGTGGGCAAGCCATTGTTGCTTTACATACGCACGTCTTTATAACCGTCACTGAGGGGCTTAATGGGCTTGAAATTTAAATTCTGAGGCCCATTTGAGAGGCCCTTTGACGAATTGACGCTGATTTCGTGCCTCAATGTTCAAAACGGCAGCCTTGTGTCTATGAAAAAGATGTCGTTTAAAAGTGTCGTTTGGTTGTAAACGACATAACCTTCGACTCCTTATAAAAGGAGAACTTAATAGATTCAGAAGTTACTCAGTGTTTGCTTCCCTGATGAAACTCTGTAAAAATTTTGAGAAGACATTCCTGTTTGCTTGTGTGAGATTTGATTCACCACTTCTCTTCATTCTTAGGTAACCTCTCTTTCGTCTTCTCGTTCTTTTCTTCTAGTTTTTCTAAATGTCTGGGAGAGGCTTTGCTAGCTCGAGCCACATTGGCCGTAGGGGAAGGGGAGGGAGAGTGTTGTCTCAGACTTCCTTGAGTCGTGGTGGGAGGATCCCTGTGATCGTCCACTCAAATCCACTTCATTCAGAGAGGGAGGTGTCGCCCTACTCGAGGCGAAGGGTGATAATACCCTCTTCAGAATCCTCTTCTAGCGAGAGTGAGGGGAGCGCTGATTTGTACCTCTCTGATGATGTTAGCTTTTATCGCAGTGTAAAGGCATTTAAGCTAGCCGTAAAGAAGATGTCTGGAGAAAGCGCCTCTAGTGGTGGAGCATCTTCTCAAAAATACATCATGAAGACAACTTCCGGATTGTGTAATGTAGTTGCACACCGGATTGACTGGGTAAAGTTCCAGCAGAAACGCCCATATAGCTGGGTTGCTGATGAATTTTGTGATACGGTGTCCATACATGCTCGGGAGGATGGAGGAAGGTTGGAGCCTCGCTTCACCGTTTCCAAAAAAGAAAAGTACAAGGAGCCTTTCATGGTGTTGGCTCCCTTGCCTTCAGAACGGATCTGTCATACACCGGATGAGAGGTCAATATATATGTATGACTTCTTATTCCGGAACTTAGGCGTACTCTTCCCGCTCACCAAACTCCAAATGGCTGTTCTGAGGTTCTTGGATTGCGCACCCTCACAGCTTCACCCCAATGGATGGGGTTTGATCCGTTCTCTTCAAGTGCTTGGGGAGCATTTCAATTTCACACCGACGGTGGCCATGCTTTTTTATTTCACGCAGGTGGTCCGTCGTGCCAATAGGGAGAAGGGAGGAGTAAGTCTGATAACCCTCCGGACTCTCTCCAAAATCATCAACTTCGAGTCCTACACTGACTCTGCCAAAGTTGACAGACGTTCCTTTAAATCTTATTTCACCAGGGTTTGTGTGAAGCCCGATGATCCAATTTTTTGGCTGAATAAAGATGGGATTGAAGAGTTCCCCGTAGCCTGGACGCATGAACATTTCTTGTTGATGTCCCAGGCTTATTACACCGACGAGGACGAGTTAACCCCAACTTCGGTTTCTGTTCTTTCTGCTCTTTAATCATACACCGCATCGCATAAGTTTTTCTCTTGCAGGCGTTTGCTAGGGTCAAAGACCACCCGCGAGGAATATTTGCGTAATTTCCTGTCATTTTACATGCTCCTTCTTTTTATGTCTCGATATCTTCTGTTTCTGACGGTTCTCTTTTCTGATTATGCAGTTAAAATTGAAGCTGAGTCGCCAGAGATGGAGAAGTTGAAGAGCCTAAAAGCTGGAGGGAAATCCGTGGTGGCTGAAAACAACATTCAGGCAAAGCAGAATTCTAAGAAGGCTACTGTTGAGACCATCATACTCACCTCGTCTGCTGGTGACGATATTCCTTTATTGGAGGGCGGATCTGATATACCGACCTCCAACGTTGAGGGAAAAAAGGTTGGCGAGAAGAGGAAGAAAGCAAAACATGAGCCTTCCAAGAAAACCGAGTCTCAGCCCTCTCCCAAAAAACAAAAGACTTCCGAAGGGGCAGTTGATGCAGAGACTTCTAAGGGAAAGATGATAGAAAAGGCTATATCGGATGCCCCAAGCAGTGTTCCTACGTCGGTTGCCAAACCAATAACTGCTTACTTTGTGCCCAAGGTTTCTTGTCCTCCTCTAGGGAATTCCAATCTTGCCCCATATCTAGTGTATAAGGGTCCAGTGCCTCAATGCATCCCTGATTCTCCGTACAAGCTGAAGACTTTGGAGCCTGAGGAAGTAACAAAGGCTTGTGACGCCGGACAGTGGCAGTTAGCAGAACTGTCCAGTCTCCTAAAGTCGGTTCGGAGACTGTCGGAGGATAACGAAAGACTCAGCAAGTTAATAGGCAAAGTTAATGACCTTAACGTTGCTGCAGCTAAGGATAAGGCAAGCATCCTCTGACTGGAGAATAAGTTAAAGGCTTCCAAAGAGGAAGGGGAGCAAAAAGATGAAGAAATCACCAGGCTGAAATACCTGCTTAAAGAGTCGAAGGACCAAGCACTTGATCAGAAGAAAATCAGTTCCGACCTCCACACCAGCCTCTGTACGGAGAAAAAGCATTCGGCCAAGTTGGGAGAGGAGCTGAAAGAGGCCAAGGTCGTTTACTCGCAAGGAGTTGAAGACTGGACCCGTAAGGAGAAGGAGTTGTTACTAAAACTGCGAGTTCGAATGACGAGGTCAAAGTTTTGAAAGCGGATCTGACTGCTGCAAACACTCGAGCGGAAGAGGCTGTGGATATGTGCAGCCAAGCAGTCGAGGAATCTTTTGGGCTTGCTGTTCGTCAGATTCAATACCAGAATCCCAAAGTAGAACTTAATTTGAACGGTATTGATCCGTTCTGTGAGTTTCATGGAGGGAAACTGGTAGCTTTGGTTGATGATCGTCAGGAGGAGCCGCCAAACACCACATATAAGTTAGCTCCTCTTCCCACAGGTCAGTCAATGGGACCTTCTCTCCTGACTCCCATCACCCAGCGGCCTAGAGGTGAAGGAACAAGTGCTGATGTAGGTAAAGCTGCTGGTGAAGGGGGAGGCGAGACCGGAGATAAGGGCAAAGGAAAGGGCGGAGAGACAATCTAACATAAATAGTGCCTTCCTTGTCTTGTAGTTTTTATTGATTCAATTCTACTGTGTTCCGAGATCAGCTCCGGATTACTGAAACAATTCTTTAATGAAATTCATGATTTGATCAAATGAAATATAACTTGCTTTATACGTTTGTCCGTTGAGAGTAATGTCAATAAAATCATTGTATATGTAATGATTCAATCCGGATGTAGATGCGTAAATATTATATCGCATAGCAGCAAACAAGTTTAGTTATCATGTATAGGTACTTAAATAACCAAAAGCTCGGTTTGATAGAAAAGATAGAATATCTTTTGTTGTATCAAAATTGCTTACTTAAATCATATGTTTGGCATACATAAGCCTGGTAAAGGGCGCACTTTAATCTTTGATGATTAGGCTTTTCGATTATAAGTACCATAATGAGGGGGTCGCCGTTGTTAGGAAACATGTTGTTGTCGTGAGAACGGCTTGCGATGTTAATCTTGAGGGGGAATGATTGTGAGAACGTTTTACTAAGTGTTCATCACTCGGGATACGCGTTAGTTGTTCGATACTGTCCCCAAGCATTATTGGGTGATCAGTTCAGAGTGAGCAACTGACTCCGAATGAGTGACTCCGGGTGAGGCTGGTTCTGGCTATGTCATCTGGGAGATTCCATTACCCCTCAAGTTGCTCAGTAAAAGCATATACGTTTTAACTGAGTCTTATTTTTCATCAAGGACGATTTCCAGTGATATTTCCGAGTGGAATTTCTTTCGAGTGAGGACACCGAGTGGGAGTTCTTCTGATTGAGAATTCCGACTGGAAACTCCTCTGAGTGAGAGCTCCGAGTGGAAATTCTTCTGAGTGAACCTTCTTGGGTGGAAGGTTCCGAGTGATCCTTCAGCCATACTCGGAGTTTAGACTTACAATTTGAGTTTCTATTTAGGCTTAAATTTTCTGAGTGCAAATTTTTCCGAGTGGGGTATTGCTGATTGAAACTCCGAAGTGAAATATTTTCGACTTAAAGAATTCATGAGTCGGGCAATAAATTTGACGTGTCTCCGAGTAAGGAATTCTAAGGAAAAGTATTTCCGAGTAAGGTTAATGAGAGTGATGATTGATTCTTCGTGAGTCGGATTTCAATGAAATATTGCCGACTGAAGAACTTTAATAGTATAGTATCGAACTTGAAGCATTTCCAAGTAAGGAATTCCAAGGGAAAGTATTTCCGAGTGGGGAATTCCTATAGGAAATACTTTTCAACGATTTCACTGAGTGAAGCATTTTCGAATATCATAGCTCCGAGTGGAGTATTTCTGAAAAAGGCCGAGTGAAATACTTCCAATTTACGTGCAACATGGCACCAAATGGAATATTTTTGATTCCTTCATGGTGCAGTAATGAATGGAGAATTTCCGAACGAATTGCTTCAGGTGAATACGCCTCAGATAGAGACATGCCCGAGTGAATTATTCCTGAGTCGGAAATAATGAGTCGGGCTTTGATAAAATATGACCCGAGTCTTTGAATAAGGAATTTCAACAAAAAGTATTACCGATTGAAGAATTTCCAGGAGAAGTGCTTCTGGGAAATTTAGAGTTCGGTGTCACTTACTTGTTGTATTTTGGAGTTTGGTTCAATCCTACAGTCCAAGCCCTTCACTGGGGTTCGGTTTTGATCCTGAAACCCACGTCTTTCTTGGCGTTTGGTTTAATCCTACTAACCGTTCTTCACCGACGTTCGGCCAAACCTACTAGTCATACTCGGAGTTCGGTTCAATCCTACAATCTGAGTCTTCAACACAGGGTTCAGATTAGGGCTAATCCTGAACCTACTGCGCCCGTTACTCGGGGTTCAGCGTGGTCTTGGAAGAGAACCAGCTTACTGCGTCCAAGCCTTCTTCGGTGTTCTGTCATACCTACTAACCGTACCCAGAGTTCGGTTTTATCCTATAATCTGGGTCTTCGAATGGGGTTCGGTACAGCCTTATATAAAGGTCAAATCCTACTGTGCCCTTTTCCTGGGATTCGGTATGGTTTTGCAAGAGGACCAATCCTACTATGCCCAGGTCTTCAATTATTCATGCATATTCGAGGAGTTACATCGTCAACTACAGAATGGGTAGTTGAGATCATCCGTCCTGAATATGTTTGTGCACGCCGGATAGACTGAAAATCACAGCATAAGAAAAACTCGAAAGAGTTAAGTTGATGTATGAGATTCTTATTGAGTAAAAATAAGAATTACAATAAAAGCATAGCTGGGATTATGATATAATGATTTCTCCATTGAACAATCTCAAGTGAGGAGAAAAGAGTGCATGTTGCTCCAGCAGCTAGCTATAATAAATGCGCAAGTTCTGGGTATTCCACTTGTTTCGGATTGGAGTGCCATCAAGGTTTTCAAGGCGGTAGGAGCCTTTGCCAGCAATCTCAGATACCCTGTATGGGCCTTCCCAGTTTAGGGCTAGTTTGCCTTGATGAGCGAATTTATTTCCCACACTTGCTTTCCTCAAAACCAAATCTCCGACGTTGAAAGTCCTTGATTGGACTCGTTTGTTATATCGAAGAGCAACTTTGGCTTTGATGGCCTGATCCCTAATGAATGCGTCTTCTCTGAGTTCTTGTATGACATCCATTTCTGATGCCAAGTTAGCATTATTGCCTTCTTCGGAGAAGTATTTGACCCTGGTAGAAGCAATTTACAGTTCCACAGGTATCGTTGCCTCTACCCCATAGGTTAGGCGATATGGGGATTCATTGGTGGAAGAATGAGGCGTTGTGCGATATGCCCAAAGGACGTGACACAATTAGTCTGTCCATCCGCCCTTGGCTTCACCAAGACGTTTCTTCAGTCCTTTCAGCACTTCCCTGTTGGCCACCTCAGCCTGGCCGTTAGTTTGGGGATGTTCGACGGAGGAAAATATTTGGGTTATTCCTAACCCTTCAAGTAAATCTGTAAATTTCCTGTCCGTGAATTGGGTGCCATTGTCTGTGACAACCCGTGCTGGGACTCCGAATCGTGTTATGATATTTTCATACATAAAACGACGAGTTCGGGCTGAAGTAATATGCACCACCGGCTCTGCTTCAATCCACTTAGTGAAATAATCGACCCCTACAATGAGATATTTGATGCCCCCAGGAGCAGTTGGGAAAGGGCCCAAGATATCCAATCCCCATTGGTAGAACGGCACGGAGCAGCGGATGTGAAGAGTTCTTCTGCCGGTGTGTGGTGAAGGTTAGAGAATTTTTGGCAGGCATCGCATTTCTTGACAAAGTCAATGGAGTCCTGCTTTATTGTGGGCCACCAATATCCCGCTCTGAGGATTTTTCTCATCAGACTTCTTCCTCCGGCTTGGTGTCCACATTGTCCTTCGTGCACTTCCTCCATTACTTCATGTACTTCATTCTCTCTTAGACAGATTAAGTAAGGTACTGAGAGTGCCCTTTTGTAGAGGTTACCATCTATCATAGTGAAGTATGGCAGTTCTCTCCTTATTCTCTTCTTTTCCTTCTCATTAGTAGGAATAAGCCCATCGGCTAAATAACAGATGTAGGGGGCCATCCATGTGTCACCATAAAGGGAATTGGTCATTATGGCATTCAGAGAAAGGAAAAGAGGAATGCTGGGCAATGTCATTGTACTCTAGACCAACGTTGTGGTGTTGCCTGGCTTTTTGGTGCTTGCCAATCTGGAGAGTATATCCGCTCTTGTATTCTCTTCACGTGGAACATGTTTGAATTCCATTTTTGAGAATTTCTCTCTCAACTCTTTGACGTAGTTTAAGTACAGTTGGAGTTGAGGTTCACGAGCTTGATAGTCTCCCAGGATTTGTGAAATCACAAGTTGTGAATCACTGCATAGCTTCGCCTCAGAGGCTCTGATGTCGATCGCAGCTCGTAGTCTGGCCAAGCAAGCTTCGTATTCAGCTTGGTTGTTGGAAGTTTTGAAATTAAAACGAAGAGAGATCTCCAAGTGTACTCCATCATCACTTTCGAGAACTACACCTGCTCCAGAGCCCTTTTGATTTGATAAACCATCGACATAGATGGTCCAATGAACACAAGGTGCATCTGGATCTATCCCTGTTATTTCCACAATGAAATCGGCCAGGACTTGAGCTTTAATAGCGCCTCGAGGTTCATAGGATATATCAAACTCTGAGAGTTCAATGGACCATTTGATCATCCTACCAGCGAGGTCAGGGTTGATTAACATAGAGCGGAGTGGCAGATCCGTTCTTACCAGGATCGGATGTATGTGAAAATATGGTCGTAGCCGTCGAGAGGCCCAAACAACAGCGAGGGTGGCTTTTTCAATTTTTTGATATCGGATCTCAGCACCTTATAACGTTTTGCTGGTGAAATAGACCGGCCTCTGTCCATCAGGAGTTTCTTTTACTAAGGCTACGCCCAAAGCTTCGTCTGAGATAGCCAAGTATAGGATGAGCGTGTCCTCGGGGTTAGGTTTCGTAAGAATAGGAGGTTTGGACAACACCTCCTTAAGCTCTTGGAATGCTTGTTCCTGTTCCTATCCCCACTCGAATTTCTTGGACTTTTTCAGCACTTTATACAGAGGAAGTGATCTGTGAGCCATCTTTGGCATGAACCGTGCCAAGGCTGCTACTTTGCCATTCAGGGATTGGACTTCTCTTAGATTCTTTGGACTCTGCATGTTGAGAATCGTTTGGCACTTCCCTGGATTGGCTTCGATGCCGCGTTGAGTTAACATGAAACCCAAAAACTTCACAGCTGGGACAACAAAAGTGCATTTCAATGGGTTTAGCCTCATGTTAAATTCTCTTAAGCGAATAAACACTTGGCGTAGGTCTTCAATATGATCATCCCCGACCGATGTCTTGGCTATGATGTCGTCAATGTACACCTCAACAAGTTTGGTGTGCATGCCCTTAAACACCTTATTGATCATGCGCTGGTATGTGGCCCCAGCATTCTTCAGGCCGAAGGGCATAACGGTGTAGCAAAAGACACCACAATCATTGATGAAAGCTGTTTTCTCCTGATCCTCCTCGCACATCGGAATCTGGTTGTAACCTGAGTACGCATCCATGAAGTTCAGGTACTGATAACCAAAAGAATCATCCACCATCCGATCTATGTTAGGAAGAGGATAAGGATCCTTTGGACAGCAACAAGTAAGGTCTATATAGTCGATGCACATTCTCCATTTGCCATTGGCTTTCCGGACCATTGCTACATTTGAAAGCCAAGAGGAATAACGGATTTCCCTGATAAATCCGGCCTTAAGCAATTCCTCGGTTTGTTGGCAAGCTACTTTCTGTTTCTCTGGTCCCAATCTTCTCTTCTTTTGGGTGACCGGTCTCGTCTCTGGGTAGACGGACAATTTGTGACAACAGAAAGCAGGATCTATGCCAGGCATATCGCCTGCAGTCCATGCAAAGAGGTCTTTGAACTCCTGTAGGAGCATCAACAGTCGTTGCTCCATTTCTGTATCTAGCTTGTCATTAATATGGGTGACCTTTTCTGGAGAATCTCCCAATACGATGTCCCTGGAACTTCCATCCGGTGTGGGCTTTGATGGGTTGGACGGATCAGTGTGCAAATCCGCCCTAGGGTCCAGGTCGACAAGGCTCACAGAACCAGCAGCTGCTCTAGAATCATTGAGTTTCCTCTTTTTGTTGGATGCCTCCAACTTTGTCATATTCAGGCTCAGGTTGTAGTAATACCTGGCCATCTCTTGGTTATCTCGAATAGATGAAACAGCATTGTCTTTATCAATAAACTTGATAAGGAGGTGTGGAGTTGACACGACTGCCTCCATAGCATTCAGGGTGGGGCGTCCTATATTGCCGTTGAATGGTGACTCGACATCGATTACCAACACTCGGGATTTAACCGTTCTGGCTCCTGGTTCACCTTCAAAGGAGATAAGGGTATCAAGGTATCCCTTTGTTGGTTGCTTTGCACCATTGAAAGCTGTTAGTTCCTGTGTGTAAGGCTGTAAGTCTGAGTCATTAAAACCCATCTTTTTAAAGCAGTTATAAAAAATAACATCACAGGAACTTCCCTGGTCAACAAGGATTCTTCAGACGTCCTTGTTGGCTATGACTGCAACGATGACTACAACATCATCTCCACCAGGAAAGGTAGGAACAAAATCCTCATCAGAGAATAAAATTATTGGAGCTTCAACCCCTCCTCTGTAAGGACGATTGTCTTTAACTTTTCCTTGTACAGAGAGAATCATTCTATGATGATTCTTCCGGGCTGTAATTGAAGCTCCTCCCCCAGCGAACCCTCCAGCGATCATATCAATGACTTCACGCCGGCCTTGATGCTGTTGCTGAGGCATGTTATTTCTGTGTGCTGTATCATCAGTCATTGCACCTTTTTGTTTCTCTACAGCAGAGAATTTTCTAACCGGATTATGGTTATTGTCATCCCCATCGTCTGGATCTCTTTCTCTTTTCTCATTCCGATCTACCCTGTCAAAGGATTTTTCTTTGAACAGGTATTGCTTTAACTTGCCTTCTCTAATTAATGTTTCAACTGCGTTCTTTAGAGCTTGGCATTCATCAGTGGAATGACCTGTTTGTTCATGAAAGTCACAGTACTTACGGGGATTCCCTGGTCTCTTCATAGGGGCTGGCCTTCTGATGCCATAGATGCTGAAGGCTGGCCATCCAACCTCTCTCAAAATCTGAGATGGCCTGGCAGACAGAGGTGCATAGTGGCTAAAGGAATTAACACGCCTTTCTCGAGGTCGAGGAGAAGAGTTATTAACCTTGGGGTTGTTGAATGGCCTCTCCATGTGTTCTGACCTCATTTTCTCCTTATCTCTCCGCGGCTGTGAAGGTGGTGTTGGTGGCTTTTTCTTCGCAGCCATAGCCTCTAGGTGCATCTCTATACTCATATACTTTAAGGCTTTTTTCCTGAATTCCTCAAATTTTGTTGGTGGGCTTTTTGCTAGTGAGAGAGCAAAGGCTGATCCTGGCTGCAGCGCCTCGATAATGATATGCAGCTTAATGGATTCTGTGAGGTTAGGAACCAGGGATGCTTCCTTATAGAACCTCTTCAGGAAATCTTTTAAGCTTTCATTTTCGCCTTGCTTAATTTGAGCCAAAGTATGAGATGTCCTGGGCATATCTCTAGAGATGACAAAGTGAGTTTTAAAAGTAGCTGCCATTTCAGCCCAAGAATCTATGGATCAAGAAGGTAAACCTTTAAACCAACCGAGGGCCTCTTCTGATAATGTCCGAGGGAACATTCGACACATCACATCTTCATTAGCCCCTAAGTACATGGCTTCAAATACGTAAGCGTCAAGGTGCTTAGTAGGATCAGTTTCGCCACTATACTTTCCAATGGAGAGTGGCTGAGTGGTTTGAAGATATTTGGGGATATGGACACTCATAAGTCTCTTTGAAAAAGGAACTTTGAGTTTGTAAGTTACGGGGGGTGCTGTAGTTGGCTCCCTTCTTCCCCGAGTGGCTCCATCATCAGAATCGTGGGTTTGCTTTCTCCCCTCAAACGTGGGGATGTTTGAGTATTGGAGAGTCATGGATTTTTCTCCATCGGTTGTATGGGGAGTGTCTCTTGTGCGAGATGACTCCTTGTCCTCACTCTGCCTTCTCTCTCTTCACAATTCTGCGAGTTCTCTTTGGAGTTGACTGATCAACTCATCACGAGGATCGGGGTTAGACACTGTTACTATCTTCTTTGCGCTGCCCCCATGAGAATCGAAGTTAAGCTTCCTGAAAACGTTGGGGTTGGCCCTGCCTTCAGGTTGATTCTCGACGAAATCATGTGCCTCGCCTTCCATTGATGATTACTTGTTCTTTCACAGGATATGGGAATAACTTTATCGTGTCCTACCGGGCGTGCCAATGATCTGTCCTAAACTGGGATCAAGAGATCTGGTGTCTGGTCAGTCATAAATAGTAGATGATTATTTCTCTGAAGACCGGTTATACGAGTATCCGGTTTATATATCCGATGTCTCTGTATGATGAGAGCGGATTTGGCGTCCTGGAGGTCCTTCACACCATCCTTACGCGTTGATGTGGGCAAAAGGTAGTGTCACCTGCAAAGATTCTCCGACGCTCAAGTCAGTGGTGATATTCCAAGTGAGGAATATTTTCAGAGAGTAATTGTAAGTAGATAAAGTCAAAAGATCCTTCCCTTCGTTGATGAAGAGAGTTCATATACCTGATTGGCTCGATATTCGAGGATCCGTTAGTGGGGAACCACTAACCTCCAATAACGCCTTAAATTATTATTTTATTGCGCACTTACCAGTATGATTGGGTCAAATGGCCATTTTATATTGAGCATAGGGAGTATAGGTTAGAGTTAAGGGACAAATTGACCATTCCCGTGAGCAGATTTTGGCTCGTAGTGCAGGAAATTATTGATAGGTCCCTGTAGCAATGCCTTTTGTCTTCTGCATAGTGACGTTTGTGTTATCCGGTGTCATGGTGTTATCCTGGACAACCGGTATAGGGAGAGCGCCTGATACGGAATTATAGTCTGGATGTATACCGATGACACCGGTTACACATTGACGAATTGACAAAGACGTTGAGATATGTCTTCTAGAACAGATACCGGTATTGAGACTGGATCAGATAGAATACTTCCCTCTTTACCTGAATGAAAGTGCATGGTGAGTAATGGTTTGGAATAGAGTGCATGGATTTAACTATACAATTGGTAAAAGAAATAACAACAAACAATTTAACATAGAAATAAAGTTCCATTACAACTGAAAAAGGAAATACATTGTTCAAGAAAAAAAATCTAAACAAAGTCATTACAAAGAAGCAATATAACACAAACACAAAGTAAAAGATCAGTCATCCTCTTCTTCACTTTCTTCATTCATAGATTCATCATCATCTTGCTCTGGATAAGGTAGAAATTCAGTTGCTAAAGGTGTGTCATCAGGGGCAATGGTGAATCCAATGGACGCCAACCATGAATCTCTGTCAGGTGGAACTCCCATTTCTTCAGCATGATCCATATTTAATTTGGTGGCAATCTTTCTCAGCATGAGATCATGGTTCAAGACTAGATCATAGGTTCCTAGCTGCATCTTTTTCATAACCTGCAGTTCCTGCATTATCATGGAAATATCAGAAGAAGGACTTGCTTTTGTTGAAGGTGGTGCAAAAGATGTTGGTTGAGGTTGCCTTGGACGCTTGGACTCTTGAGGCATAAAATTGTCAATGTGGTTTATCACCCATTGCTTATCCATAATCCTCTCAGGCTTTACCTTTGTCAGTTTAGCATAATTCACCATAGCCTGATTCTTTTGGGCCAACAGGGTGATAACAGAGCAGTATGGCCATTGAAGATTCTTTTCAAGGTTCTTCATCATCTCTTCCAATATCAACTCACCCAAATTTACATACAAACCTCTCATTAGGCAATAAATCAATACCAACCTCTTAATGGTAATCTTAGTAGCATGCAACACAGGTTGCAAAGATGATAGGACATAGTGGAACCATAGAAGGGGAAGGTGATTCAGACAATTCTTCCTGACACTTTTTGGTACACCATTGACCCGTGTCAAATATGCAGCTCCCTGTTCATAACATTCCTCTAATATTTCTTTCCTAAGATTTTCATTTTCAGCCCTATAAAAAAATATCCACTTTTCATGTATAGTGACATCCTTCTTCCTCCAGTATAGGTACTTTCAACAGCTTGTTCAGAATATTACCAGTTAGAGGAATGGTGACTCCTCTCAAGAAGGAAGAAAAAAGAAACTTATCCTCTATAGAATGAGTTCTCAGATTGGCATAAAATTCTCTAGTGAGTTCCTGGTAACCATTGCCTAAGTTCTCATTAAAGAACTGCCATCCCCTTTCAATTATAGCAGCTTGCACATTAAGGTCAGCACATTTTTCTCCCTCAAGAACCAGAGCTCTATCCCTTATTACTCCTCTGGTTTTAAAATTTTGTTCATAATCTAGGGCGGCCTTAAAATCTCTAAACCTATGCCCATCAAAACTTTCAACTGCCTGGGATTTATTTCTCTCACTCAGACTTTTACTTATTTTGGGTGGTGGAGAATCAGAGATACTGACAGTAACCACCCCCTTTCCCTTATCTTTTGGGGTTTTCTTCACATTTTCCACTTCCACAATTTCTTTAGGTTTTTTCAAAAATCTTTGTGATCTTCTTCTCATTATGAGTGTTAAAGATGGTGGTTAAAAAGCCTAAATGGAAACAAGTACAAAAACCAAACAATCACAGCAAACCAAAAAAAATGTAAGATGAATGGTTATGAAAATTGAAAGAATTTTGACAATGAAACGGTAAAATATTAACTATGTAACTAAGAATTGAAAGTAAGAAATGAAAAGATGGTATCTTTCTCAGGGATTACAAGTTGTGTCTTTTCCTCTTTAAAAACCCAAGTTTTCCAGTGTAGGAAGTTAAGGTTTGTACACTGAGGGGGTTTTATAATGTTGAACCCATTACCTGAGGTAAGCGTAACCACGCTGCAATCTTGGCGTACCAATGCCCAAATTAATTCGCATAGGAAGCATCAGGTATGATACTTGCTCAAGCGTTCTAAACCATACTCAAGCGTCAAACAAACAGTATCAGAGGTCTTCAATATTGGCACTCACGCTCAAGCTCACAGCGGCACGCTTAAGCGAGAAAATGAATAGTACAACCTCAGCCCCGATCACGCTCAAGCGTGAGCTTGGGCGCTTAAGCGTGGCACTTATATACAAGGCACGCTTAAGCGTGAAACTCTAAGCTGCAAGCGCGTGCTTTTTCTCAGGTACCAGACACGATCACGCTTAGAGCGTGTAGAATGATGCTCAGGCGCGAAATACAAACAGAAGTTATGCATCACGATCATGCTCAAAGCATGTGGAATGTCGCTTAAGCGTGATATGCAACAGAGGATGATTCGCTCAAGCGACACAGGACATGCTCAAGCGCCAGGAGGAAATCATCAATCACGCTCAAGCGTGTTGAATGTTCACTAAAGCGTGAGAATCAGTGGCTCACAGGTGAGCTCACGCTCAGGCGAAGATAGTGTGTGCTCAAGCGTGAGTTGCAAACAGGGGTACAAAGTTTGATCCCGCTCAAGTTCAATAAGCTTTCGCTTAAACGTGTAGGAACAACAGGAGCTTCTTGCTTAAGCTTAAAAGGTTTCGCTTGAGTGAGAAGACAAGACTTTAGTAATTTACGTTCTGTATGAAATTCTCTTAAGCGAAAGATGCTTCGCTTGAGCGAAATAGAGAAAATGGGTGCACTCACTTAAGCTCACCCTGTATTCGCTTGAGCGAATGGAAAGATCAAACCTTGAGTGAATAAATCACGTTCGAGCGACTAGTTTAGCAAAACAGGTCTCGCTCAAGCGCAAATAGATTTCATTCAAGCGACTGGACAAATAGGAGGTCACGCTTAAGCGCAAATACATTCGCTCAAGCGAACAAGGTACCTGATTCTAATTCTAACTAATGAATTTTCAAGTATGCACACTGAAAATTTGAGTGTATGAACACTCAGACCTTATTCAAAATTTTACAATTTTATTCATACTTTATTCACAAACATTTTAGTTTTCTTTTATTATTTCCAACACAAAAATTCAACAATCAGAATGTAGGGTTGCCTCCTTAAAGCGCTTCTTTAAGGTCACTAGCTTGACCTTCTGACATCTAAGAAGATGCCTGCAACAACATGGAGGTTTTCTGCCTATCAAACTCTCCTCCAAAGTAGAGTTTGAGTCTTTGGCCATTCACCTTAAAAGTTCTATCAGTGATTGGGTCTTTCAATTCAATTGTACCATGAGGAAAAACCTCATTCACAATAAAAGGTCCAGACCACTTGGATCTTAGTTTTCCTGGAAAGAGTCTCAGTCTAGAGTTAAACAATAAAACTTTATCATCTTTTTGAAACTCTTTTCTATGTATCCACTTATCATGCCACCTCTTAGTTTTCTCTTTATAGATTGAAGCACTCTGATAAGCATTGAGTCTAAACTCCTCAAGTTCATTGAGTGTTAGGACTCTATCCTCTTGAGACTGGTCAAAATGCATATTTAACAACTTTGTGGCCCACCATGCCTTATGTTCTAACTCCACAGGAAGATGGCAAGCCTTACCATAAACTAACTGATAAGGAGACATGCCAATGGGAGTTTTAAATGCTGTCCTATAGGCCCACAATGCATCATCTAGTCTTACAGACTAATCTTTCCTAGACTTCCCTACCACTTTCTCTAAAATTCTTTTAATTTTTCTATTAGACAGCTCAACTTGTCCACAAGTTTATGGATGGTATGGAGTAGATACCTTATGCAGTACCTCATAGTGTCTCAGGGCTTTTTCCTTAAGTCTATTGCAGAAATATGACCCTCCATCACTAATAAGGACTCTAGGGACTCCAAATCTAGAGAAAATGTTCTTCTTTATAAACCTAAGCACCACATATGCATCATTGGTTTTGGTAGGGATTGCCTCCACCCACTTAGAGACATAATCCACAACAACAAGGATATATTCATTGGAGAATGACTTTGGAAATGGTCCCATGAAGTCGATGCCCCAAACATCAAATAACTCCACAACTAAAATATTTATCAAAGGCATGCCAGCTTTAGCAGAGAGACCTCTACTTCTTTGACACTTATCACACCTTTGAACATACATTTTAGCATCCTGAAAAATGGTTGGCTAATAAAAGCCACTTTGCAAAACTTTTGCTGCTGTTCTGGAGGCACCATGGTGTCCTCCATAATAGGAGTCATGGCAATGCCACAATAGCCTTTCCTGCTCAGATTCAGGCACACATCTCCTGATAATTTCATCTACTCCTATCTTATAAAGAAATGGATCATCCCAAAGAAAGGTTTTACTATCATGAAAGAATTGTTTCTTCATTTGAGATGTCCAACCTTCAGGTACCACAGAGGCACTTTTAAAGTTGGCCATATCAGCATACCATGGCCCTGTGATAATTGCCATCAACCTCTCATCTGGAAATTCTTCTTTAATTAAAATAGAATCAGATTTACCTTCCAGACGAGATAATTGATCAGCAACTGAGTTTTCTACTCCCTTTTTGTCTCTTATTTCTAAATCAAACTCTTGGAGTAAAAGAACCCACCTGATCAACCTTGGCTTAGATTCTTTTTTAGCTAGAAAGTACTTAATTGCTGAATGATCTGTATACACAATGACCTTAGCACCCAATTAAGTAAGCTCTGAATTTATCAAATGCATACACCACAGCAAGCATTTCTTTTTCAGTAGTGGTGTAATTTATTTGATTCTCATTCAATACTTTGCTAGCATAATAAATAACATGTGTTAATTTTTCTTTCTTCTGACCCAGCACAGCTCCTACAGCAAAATCACTTGCATCACACATTAGTTCAAATGGTAAAGACCAATCAGGTGCTGCAAGGATTGAAGCTGAAATCAATCTCTGTTTTAAATTTTCGAAAGCCTTGACACATTTTTCATCAAAAACAAAAGCATGGTCTTTCACAAGCAACTCAGTCGAAGGCTTTGCTATTTTTGAAAAGTTTTTTATAAATCTCCTTTAAAAGCCAACACATCCTAAGAAACTCCTCACTCCTTTCACATTGATTGGAGGAGGAAGTTTTTCAATGATATCAATCTTGGCTCTATCTACCTGAATACCCTCAGTAGAGATTTTGTGGCTAAGGACTATCCCTCCTTTAACCATAAAATGACACTTTTCCCAGTTAAGGACAAGATTAGTCTCTTGACATCTCACCAGCACCTTAGATAAGTTACTGAGGCATATATCAAAACTACTTCCAAACACAGAGAAGTCATCCATGAATACTTCAATGAACTTCTCTACCATGTCCCCAAAAATTGCCAGCATACACCTTTGAAAGGTTGTTGGTGCATTGCATAAACCAAATGGCATGTGCCTATAAGCAAAGATTCTATTGGGACAGGTGAAGGCTGTCTTTTCTTGATCTTTTGGGTCGACCACAATTTGGTTGTAACCAGAATACCCATCAAGGAAGCAGTAATACTCATGGCCTGACAGCCTTTCAAGCATTTGATCTACAAATGGTAAAGGAAAGTGGTCTTTTCTAGTGGAGTCATTAAGCCTTCTATAATCTATGCATATTCTCCAATCTGTAGTTGGTTTAATGGCAATGACTTCAACTTTCTCATTTTTAACAGTGGTTATCCCTCCTTTCTTAGGCACCACTTGGACTGGACTAATCCAAGCGTTGTCCAAGATAGGATACATAATTCCTGCATCAAGAAGTTTAACCACCTCTTTCCTTACAGCTTCTTTCATTATGGGGTTTAATCTTCTTTGTGGCTGAATAACAGGGGAATAATCATCTTCTATTAAAATTTTATGCATACAAAAGGATGGACTAATTCCCTTTAAATCAGAAATGTTCCAGCCAATAGCAGACTCATGTTTCCTTAAAACCCCTATCAATTTTTCTACATCCTTATCTTTTAAATCAGCATTAATGATTACAGGATGTGATTCATCATCTCCTAAGAAAACATATTTCAAGTGAGAAGGCAAGGGTTTTAATTCATGTTTTTCTTCAAACACCTCCTTACCTTTCTCAAGTTCAGTATTATTCAAACTTTCTTTCTTTTCATTTTCAAAATCACCTACTTCATATGCTTCAAGTAGGTTCAGCAATTCAGAATGTGAGTCATTTAACTCCTCAATCTCAGAGTCAAAATCATCCTCCAAAAAGGCTTGTAAGACCTCTTCTTCATTTTTCAACAGCATAGGAGTATTATAACATTTAATTTCTTCAATCATAAAACAATCAATCTTTTCAGCTGGATGTTTCATAACATTAAAGACATTAAAAGTTACTTGCTCCTCTTGAACTCTCAGCATGAGTTCTCCCTTCTCTACATCAATTAAAGCTCTACCTATAGCTAAAAAGGGTTTTCCTAAAATCAATGGAATTTCTCTATCAGCTTCCATATCCAAAATTACAAAATCTGTTGGGAAGATAAACTTATCTACCTTAACTAATAGATCTTCCAGCATCCCATGAGGATATTTGATAGACCTATCAGCCAACTGCAAAGACATGCGAGTTGGTTACAGGTCATCAATTCCTAACTTCTTCATTAAGGATAAAGGCATCAAGTTTATGCTAGCTCCTAGATCACATAAGGCACTTCCTACATGAACATCTCCTATTGCACAAGGTATTGTAAAAGATCCAGGATCTTCCAGCTTCTGAGGGAGTTTCTTTTGAATAATTGCACTACACTCTTGAGTGAGAGAAATCATCTCATCTCCTTTAAGCTTTCTCTTCTTAGACAGAAGTTCTTTTAAAAATTTAGCATATGAAGGCATCTCCTACAATGCCTCAGCAAAAGGAATATTTATATGAAGCTTTTTAAACACATCTAAGAACTTAGCAAACTTTTGCTCCTCTATTTGTTTTTTAAATCTATAAGGAAATGGAGCATTCTTTAATTTTTCAGGAGTTAGCTTAGAAGCTTCCCCCAAGATCAAATCAGCCTTTTTTCTTTTTCTTCTGATGAATTTGGTTTTCTTTTTCTTTTTCTGTTTCAACTTTATTTTCAATTTTATTATTAACTTGCTCACTTTCCTGCTCTTTTTCTTTTTCTTCATCTTTTTCTAAACTATTTTCATGACTTAGAGGTGGGGAAAGAATTTTCCCACTCCTAGTAGTTATTGCTTTGCAATGTTCCCTAGGATTTACCTCAGTATCTCCAGAAAAGTTACCAGTCTGTCTCTCAGCTAATTGTTTTGATAGCTGTCCAACCTGGTTTTCTAAATTTTGAATGGACGCTTCTTGATTTTTAAAACTGGCCTGAGTGGCCTGAATAAACTGAGACAGCACATTCTCAAGTTCCGATTTCTCCTTAGAAGGAGGGGGAGAGATTGTTGTGGTCTATTTGTGGTTTGATTTTGTGGCATGTTTTGATTCAAATATGGACCTTTCTGCCATGAAAAATTGGGGTGATTCCTATAGTTAGGATTAAAGGAATTAGAGGGATAATTCCAATGAAATTGTTGCTGTGCCATATAATTCACTTGCTCAGTAGGCATATTTGGATCACACATGCCAATTTCATGATCTCTGCCATAAAAATCACAGCTTATCATACAAACTTGGCTAGGCTTTTGAAGTTCTGAAATCTGTACACTTAATTTCTCTAAAGCCTGAGTCATCAACTTACTTTGAGCCAAATAAGCATCTTGTGCTTCCAATTTTAGTATCCCTCTCTTAGGGATTTGGCTCCTTTCGCTAACCAGACATTCATTAGAAGCCATAACATCTATCAACTCTATAGCTTCTTCTATAGTTTTGGTGGTTAATGAACCTCCAGCTGAGGCATCAATCAAGACCCTAGTAGCTGGTCTTACACCATTATAGAATATAGTAACTTGCTGCACATCAGTGATTTAATGATGAAGACATTTCCTTAAACTCTCTTTACATCTATCCCATGCTTCCATTAGAGATTCACCCTATCTCTGTTGGAAACAAATGATTTCAGTGCGCAACTTAGCATACTTGGAAGGAGGGAAATACTTAATCAAAAATTTTCTTTGTAAATCCTCCCAAGTAGAGATACTACCTCTTGGTTGGCTCTACAACCAGGCTTTTGCTCTGTCCCTTAAAGAAAAAGGAAATAATCTCAGTCTAATGGCTTCTTCAGGGACTCCATTCATTTTCACAGTATCATAAATTTGGAGGAAGGTGCTACATGCAGATTTGGATCCTCAACCTCACTTTCTCCGAATTGATCATTTCTAACCAACTGCAGCAAAGCCGGTTTGAGTTCAAAATTATTGGCTGCAATCGGAGGCCTAAGGATGCTAGATTGCGATCCTTCTTCAGTAGGCCTAGAGTAGTCACCTAGTGTAACTCTCCTCTGTTCCATTTCTTTCTGCTCTTTTTGCTTTTTCTCCTTTCTAAGCTTACGCTCTAACAAATCAATATCAGGATCAAAGAAGAAAGGTTCTCCTCTGTTCCTTGACTGCATACACCAAATGTTAGACACAAACAAAATTAAAGCTACTACTACAGCTACACAAAAACAAACTACTACTATACTAAAAACAAGAATTAAACTACTTACTAAATGCAAAAACAAAATTAAACGGTTCAGTCTAGTACCGGTCCAAGGATTGTTGATATTACTCAACAATCCCCGGTAACGGCACCATTAACTTGGTGTGTAAATCCTGAGCTATTAACTTGATGCATAATTCTCGGAGGATTTATTCTTTTGGTAAGTGCACCAATCGTTAAATTTGTAATATATTTGATCGTTCCCACAGGGATTGTGGTAATTACCTCAATCTTAGACTGATACAAGTTGAACCAACGCAATGCAGATAGACTTCATTCTGTTTTTGTTGTTTTATATTTCTAATGTTTTTGTATTTGCAGAGACAGTATGAAAGATGAAATGTGATTAATGGAAGATAGGTTAGGATTGCTCCAGCTTACAATTTCATCAAGAAACATGCAATTAAGGTTCAATCAATCTTCAGACTCAAGAGGACAATCCACAGATGGTTACTCCCTAATTCCTTAGGTGAATAACACTAATTCCTAAGCATTAAACCCTAATCCCTTAAGTGCTCAATTAATAGAGAAATCTAATGCGAAATTTGGGGTTGAACCCTAACTATTCACCTAATTACTAGGCCTGAATTAGTTAGGAAGCTGGAAGTTACCTAAGCCTCAACCATGATTCCTCACTGGTGAGTTTCTTCATCAGATCTAGATTTGTCAATCCAGTAAAGTAGATCCACTCCGCAGCTTGTTCTCCTCACGATTTAGAAGTTGACTTGCTCAATACACTTTCAAGAATTCATTGCAAACCTTCACAATCCCAACCCTAGGGGCTTAGAAACCCATGGAAATGGATTTTGTCGAAGGAATGTGGAGAGACATGAATAAGAGAATTTAGAGAGAGAAAAGAATTAGAGAGAGATTGAAAATGGGAAAATGAATTGTGTTCTGTATTCTACCGTCTCTGTGTGTCTTCATAGAGAGTATGTACAAGTATATATATGCAAATAACTAACTAACTAACTTAATTAATTACAAAGAAACCTTAATTAATAATTAAACTAACTAAACTAATTACATAATTACAAATAAGTAAATAATTACAACTTGATACTTAAATTATTAATGTACAGTAGCAATACACCAGGCAAAAAGAAACACCAATGGTGCAGAGCTTCTTTTGGAGGGAAAGCATCAGTTTAAATAGCCACCTTCACGCTTGAGCGTGAAGGGCTCACGCTTGAGCGTGAAGGGCTCACGCTTGAGCGGGATCGAATTATTCACTGCAGTGTTGATTTCACGCTTGAGCGTGAGTGGGGAAGCTTGGGCGTGAATGGTGTTTTAGACTCACACTTGAGCGTGAGCTTTCTCGCTTGAGCGAGATCGTGCTTTCCTTTCTTTCTTTTCACGTACTTTGCATGGATCTCTCGCTTGAGCTTGCATCCTTCAAGCTTGGGCGTGAACTGCTCCTGCACATATAAACAAATAATTGCCTAGCGTTTGTACGCTGGCTGCCCAGCGCTTGTACGCTGGACTAGTGAATTTATAAATAAACATAATTTCTTACTTAATTATTGTTTTTAATCATTTTCTTGCATAAATTAAACACTTTTGAAATAAATAAATAAAATAAGAATTATTGACAATTTATTAAATAATAGTGCTAAACTAAACAATATTTAATGAATTGAGTTAAATAAAAGATGAAATAATTAAGTCTTTTCAAGACTTATCAAATATCAGATTGACATCCAGAAACCATCCAAAATATATATATTACACACCTCGTAAGAAAGCCAAAAATGAATTGTAACTGTCATTCTAAGTATATACTAGAGATTGAGATTAAGAGATAAAATTGATGTCATTTTCTATAACTAATAGACAAAATTGATGTCAACTTTATATAATTAAAGGACCAATTGATTTTAATTTGTATGGTTTAGGGACTGAATTAATGTTAATCTGACTAACAATTTTCCTTGATACTGCCTTCTATTACTTCATTCAAAGACAGGCCATCATCTCTGATTCTTTTCCTAATCAACTCATTCTGAGAATTAATTTTGATACTCAAAGGAAGTAGGCTTTGTTTCAACCAACTTCTTTAAGATGATAATGATACACAGAATTGCCTCATTCAATTTGCTGATAAAAAAAATTCCCAAACATATTTGACATCAGGAATGAAATTTTTTTTATGTACATCACTAAATGAAAATTTATAATGCACACACTTAAACACTTGTTTGTCATACCTATTTTCCATTCAGTTGAGGTTTGTAATATCCTTTGCTCAACTTCAACAAATCTTCGAACCCAAATTCTGCCAAATGGGGTTCCATATTTTCATCAAAATCAATGTTGTTGGACTTTAAGTACCCATTATAAATTCTAAAACAACCTTGATGCTCTTTGCCTCCCATTCAACCTTCTTGATCAAAACTGTTATTCCTGTAGGTAGAACAACCTTTGTAACCATTATTTTTTCACTTGAGGTAGTTTCTACTATCTGTAAATCTACACTGTTAACCACTTCTCTTAATTACTATTCCTATGTTGCCTTTGAAAATTGATTATTATTAAGTTTTAATTTATTGGTGGGAAAAGATATATTTCTTGAAGATAATGGTTAAAAATGCCACCCTTACTTCTATATATACCTTATTTTTTAAGTATTTAAATTCTTGATATTTATTCTGCATCATGTTTATATAACCACTTTATTTATGTTACCATTTTCATATTCATACATGTATGTATTTGATGAATATTGCATTGAATATTTTTTAGAAAAATAGTATTGCACTGAATTAATAAAATAACAGTTTTTACATTAAAAAAATATTATTGGATGTTGAAAGAAAAGAAGAAATGCATATTGGTATAATTGTACAAAATGGTATAATTTGGAGTTAGGTTGGAACTCAAGACTTTGGAAGCTTTGTTGAATTTTGACTAGATGACTCAAAACACACCTAAAATCATTTATCTTTTCTAATCTCTTCGTCTAAACTGTGCCTTTTTTTCCCGAAGTTATTGGTTCCAATTATTTAGTGTGTAGTTTGTCTTGTGTCATTTACCTTAAATTTGTTTGTGTACTTGCTATCCAATTTTTTTAAAAAAAAACTGCTAGTTTAATCTTTTGTTCTCTTTTCATTATTAGTTTCCTTTGTTTTCTTAAGTGTGGTAGTGAAATTCTTTACTACATGTTGATTGTGTCAAATCTGTTTGTTAAGTCTTGGATTTCCTAGTCTTAGTAGTTCTCGAAGAAAGCTTGTTGGTTTATGTAATAACACTTTAAATGGGAAATGAGTTGAATATGTGACAAAAGTGTTTTACTACATAAAACGCAACTTGAGAGCATTATACTTTTATAAAAAACAATAAAGAACACTTGTTCACAATTTCACATTGTTGAAAGTCTCACATTAACTTGAGATATCACAGTTAAATTTTAACACACACTATGAATATTCCTATGAAAAATTGACATATTCAAATCCATAGCTTAAGAATGTGTTTGAATTATTTTATTTTAAGCTGAAAATAAGCTTGATATCAAAATGCTTTACTGAGAAAGCTTTAGGGGGAAATGAGATTTTTTTAGGATAATGGTCCCTACACTTCCCTCCTCATCTGATTTTAGGATAATGCTTTGAGTACACACTAGGCTCCTGACATTGATAGAAAACCCACCAAGAATTATTATACTATGAAAGAGTTTAATTTTGGTATATTATTAGTACGTTAAACTTGGAGAGTGTTCTGTGCTTTGATGATGAACTTGATCTACAATTTGCTTTGCGTGTCTCTCTTTGTTTAGTTTCCTTGCTACTTGTAACTGTCTAACCACTTCTTGGTTTGTCATGCGGAGTAACACACGTTACGCGTGGTCTCTGATCGTCTCTCTTCAGCTTCGTATTCATCGCTGACTTTTATCCCTAGGTAATCCCCTAACACTGACTTTCTCGATATGTGTATGCATGTCAATTGTTGTTTCTTAGTAAAGAGCAGAGCTCATTAGGAATTGGTTTTGATGTGTTTATAATGTGTTTTATGCATATGTAATGTTGTTTGTTAGTGGATAGTAGAGCTCATTAGGCATTGGTTTTGTGTGCTGATAACATGATTTTTTATGCATGTGTAATATTGTTTGTTAGTGGAGAGTAGAGCTCATTAGGCATTGGTTTTGTGTGCTGATAACATTATTTTTTATGCATGTGTAATGTTGTTTGTTAGTGGAGAGCAGAGCTCATTAGGCATTGGTTTTATGCACTAATAACATGATTTGGTGTTCATAACTCTCAATATCATATACAATGCGTATGGTATGCTTATTTATCTATACTGGAGCATTTTTCTATATGTAATAGGCCGTTTCTAAATTTGGGAAATGTCTAGTTTACATGGGAGACTCTGCCAAAATTTAGCAGGCTCCCTTTCTTAGGGAACTTAAAAAATGAAACTCAACTTTAATAACGTAGGGTTTAGTCGTGTGTGTATCCATTAGATTCCCGTTCAAGTTTCAAAACAACCGGCTGATGTACCGTGTTGTGTTGGATCTTGAATTGTCCTGGTTAGACAGTTTGGTATGAATTTGTAACCAGTAGGGCGTAACCCATCAATGTTGTATGTGGTCTATCTTGAGACGTTGAATGTTCATTTGAAATTTTGGTTATGGTGTTTCGTATTGTCCCCAGGGTGCATGTCTGCGTGCGGTGTTTCATACCGTACGTATCTCTGTGTACTCGGGGACCAATGCGAAATGCTGCCAAAATTTCAAATGAACATCAACGACACAAGATAGACCACATACAACATCGATGGGTTACGGATGGTTGCATATTCATCCCGAATAGGATAGGGCCCCACCAATTTGCAACATCAAAGAGATAGAGAGTGATTCATTACTCATAGTCAAATAAAATTTAAATAATTTAAAGTAACAGAAATCGTGCTTGTTATATATTGTAAATGGAGGTACCGGCAAATCGATCGGCGAGTGACTGAGGAGTTTATGATGGGGCTATGGGAGTTCATTCCATTCACTACGGCAAACACGCCTGGATTTGAATCGACTCAGAAGATTTGTTGTCCGTGCTCAAGATGCAAATGCATGAGTTTTGAATACGCGGATGATGTCATATGCCATCTAACTGAGAAAGGGTTCATGGAAATATATCACTACTGGTACAACCATGGTGAGCAGTTACCGCCTAGACCATCAGGCGTAACCGTGCAACAGTCTTACTACGAGGTTGAAGGAAACAGGGATACGTACAACAACATAGAACAAATGGTGATGGATCATGTTGGACCCTCCACAGGGCGTATGCTAGAACATGATGACCAAGCAGGGAATGAGGATGACAATGTAGAGGAGGATCCTAATCCGGAGGTGAAGAGATTTTATGATTTGTTAGCGGCGGCTCAGACTCCATTGTGGGACGAGTGCAAGAGTCATACTGAGTTATCCGCCTCCCTAGCTGCTTTGAGCCTAAAGGCAGATTATAATCTTTCTGGAGGTTGTTTTAATAGGATGGTCAATCTGATGGGTTCCACCATGCCTAATAATCATCGAATGCCAACAAACCTGTACCATGCTAAGAAACAAGTGGCAAACTTGGGGTTGTGTTGTATGAAGATAGAGTGTTGTGTTGGCGGATGTATGTTGTTCAGAAATGAGTTTACAGATAAGAGTGTCACAAAATGTCTACATTGTAATGAGGAACGCTACAAAACCGTTAAAAGGAGAGGGAAGGTAACCCGGACGGCTAAGAAGAAAATGTGGTACTTCCCTATAACACCGCGTCTTCAACGCCTGTATGCCTCATTGTCCATGGTAAAACACATGCGTTGGCATGCTCTGAACCGAACACAAGAGGGGTTTCTTTGCCATCCTTCCGACGGGAAAGCATGGAAGTGTTTGGATGAGCTATATCCAGACCTTTCTGGCGAGCCGCGCAATGTAAGACTTAGCTTATGTACTGATGGGTTTAACCCGTTCGGTCAATATGGAAGAGCTTACTCTTGTTGGCCAGTCATACTGACCCCATACAATTTGCCTCCTGATATGTGTATGAAAAGAGAGGTCATGTTTCTATCTATACTGGTTCCAGGACCCAAAAATCCAAAGGCGAACATAGACGTGGTTTTACAACCGTTGGTTGAAGAGTTATCATAATTATAGGATGTCGGGGTAATGACATACGATGCATCTTTGAAGAACAATTTCATGATGCGTGCTGTTTTGATGTGGACTATTAACGACTTCCCGGCCTATGGTATGCTTTCTGGATGGTCAACGTCTGGGAAGCTTGCTTGCCCTGTATGCATAGAACATACCGGGGGGGAATCACTCCTTGTTTGTGGCAAGACAAGTTTCTTTGACTGTCATAGAAAATTTCTACCGTTGGATCACCCGTTTAGGAGAAACAAAACCGCTTTTAAGAAAAACAAGGTTGTTAATGAACTTCACCCCGTAGGTTATCCGGTGCACGGGTTTAGCAGAGGGTCAAAGAGTATCCCTACATCTGGGACAAGAGTGTTAAGGAGTTTGCGGGTTATGGTAAGGATCACCACTGGGTGAAGCAGAGCATCTTGTGGGATTTGCCACATTAGAAAGACTTATTGTTAAGACACAACATTGATGTCATGCACAGTAAACGTAATGTTTCCATGAATATTTTTGACACTGTTATGGACATCAAAGGGAGAACAAAGGACAACGAGAATAGTCGTCTAGACCTTCCAATTTGGTGTTCTAGGAAGGAGTTGGAATTGAGGGATACGGGACATGGAGGAATGTTTAAACCCCATGCAAAATATGTTTTAACTAGACCGCAACAGATTGCTGTGTGTATTTGGATGAATAGGTTGACCCTGCCTGATGGATTCGCTTCTAACTTGAGTAGATGTGTCGACATGAAGGAGGGCAGGGTGTTTGGCATGAAAAGTCATGATTGCCATGTGTTTATGCAACAACTACTCCCGTACGCGTTTCATGCCTTACCGAAGCCTATTTGGAAACCGTTGGTTGAGTTGAGTCACTTCTTTAAGGAGTTGACGGCAACTTCGTTGACAGTGGAGAAACTTATGAAGATGGAAGAAACTATTCCAGTATTGATTTGTAAGTTGGAGCAGATTTTCCCACCAAGTTTTTTTGACTCGATGGAGCATTTGCCTATCCATCTACCGTACGAGGCCTTGGTTGGTGGCCCGGTGCAGTATAGTTGGATGTATCCATTCGAAAGGTGAATGCCAGAACTCTTTAATTTCCTTGCAAACACTTCTTATAATAGTATTTTCTAACTAAACATTTGTTTATGACGTTGAAGATTCTTACGCTCTTTAAAAGACAAAGTGTCAAACAAAGCCTGCGTTGAAGCATCAATTTGTGAGGCATACTTAGTCGAAGAAATGACAACTTTTGCTTCTTTCTATTTTCCGACAGAGATAGAAACTAGAATGAGTAGAATTCCCCACAATCTTGGGGTAGCCACCTGCACAGGGTTTGATGAACAAATATCAATTTTTAACTATCCTGGTCATCCGGGGGGCAAGCTCACAAAATGTTACGTTGATGAGAAAGATCGGAAGGCCGCTCACTTGTACATTCTTCTAAATTGCCCAGAAGTGGAACCCTTTCTTGAGTAAGTCATAAAAGTTATATGTTACATTCTAAACCTAGCTTTTATAGTATCTAAATTTGTTTCCTTTAAATAGCTTATATACAGATATGCTAAAACTCGAGCAAAATGATTTAACTGATGACCAAATTCATAGTGAGGTGTCATCCAAGTTCGTTGGTTGGTTCGCACAACACGGAAGACCCGTATACCGAGTGTTTTTTATCTGTGCTTCTAACTCCCGGTATCTAACGATGACCTATTTGTTATGTTGTACATAGATACAATACCCGAACAACCATATTGAAGATTCTTTACTCCAATCCCTTTCTTGGGGGCCGGTGAAAACTGTTAAAAAATAGCCTATTTACTATGTAAATGGCTACAAGTTTAATGTTTTTCAATAGAGTGAAGGCATGCGTACCCATAACTACGGGGTTTGTGTTAGAGGCACCGCCGGACAGTTAGAAGAAGACTTTTATGGAGTGCTGACAGAGATTGTTGAGGTTTCGTTCTCTGGACGATTAAGAAGAGATATTGTTCTATTCAAATGTGATTGGTTCGACAACACAATCGGTGTTGGAACAAAGGTTGATAACAACTACGGCTTAGTTGAGGTAAAGAAAAATGGTAGATATAAAGGGTTTGATCCCTTCATTTTTGCCCAACAAGCTGAGCAGGTTTATTACACCGACTTCCCGGGAGGACATCGGGCTTAGTATGCAGTAATCAAGGCCAAGGCCCGAAGTCAGATCAATGACAATGTCTCCGAGGAGGTCGATGACGCTTATCAGCTTACACCACACGAGCTCAACAATGGTAATTTGTTGTTCAACATTGATCCAGTCATAATGGGTGAGACACTCGCCACTACGGGGGGTGAACACATTGACAAAGACCTTGTCTCTCGATCAAAATGGTCTAGGGCTGATTTGGATACTGATGAAGTTGTTCAAACAGATAACCACAGTGACACTAAAACTGAGGGGGAATTTGAAACTGAAACAAACATAGAGTATGTAGTTGTTAAACATATATACATAGGTTTATATATATCCTGAGACTAATCTTTCTTTTCATGATTTTATCCACAGATGATGGGATGTCGACTACCCTTCAGTAGGGGTGGTGGGTCTAGGACCCCAGCATCCCGTCTGGGGACTCCTACCCTAGAGCAGGGAACCACTCCATCACTAGTGCAGACAACGCCATCACCACCATCGTGGACCACTCCATCACCAGAGCTGACCACCTCATCACCAGCACAGCTAACCACCCCAGAGTAGACTCTTGGAGTTGGAGGCTTGGAGGACCCTGGCCATCAGGCCACCCCACCTCCGACATCCCCTCTACCCATGTTAGTACCCGTGCCGGCTGGATACGAGTAAGTCACTAAAACTCAAATACTTTTATGTTATTTGTATGGTACTTTATTTTGTACTTTAGTGGAAAGACTTGTTGGTTTATTGTATGTTACTTTAATTAGTACTTGTACAGATTGAATTGTATTGGGAACTCTTGTGTTTGTAACAGGGTAACTATTTAAACTTGGAAATGTTACATTTACAGGGGAGACTCTGTCAGAATTTTGGGAGTCTCCCTAGATTGTATGTTGTTATATTCGCTTATAATTGTTGTCATTACAGCTTTGTTGATAGCAGTCGTACTACCAAAGCGATTACTAAGGTTTTGAAGGCCTAGTGGGATGGTCCATATATATCTTGGACAGATGCTGGGAAGGTTGTCCAAGATAGGTGGTTTGACACCTTCTCGGTAAGTTACCACATCAATTTGTTGTGATTTGATTTGTAAAATAGACCTCTTATTAATTTTGAATTCTTATTTCATTTTACAGCGTGATTATTAGTGGGCAGAGGGTATGATTGATGAGATTAGGAAGGTCTTTGCCACAAAGACCTCCAAAATCATCAAGAGTACCCTTTAGAAGGTGAGGGACAAGGGTGAGCGCCCTCGTTGGATCCCTGAGGACCATTGGGACGGGATGGTCCAGAAGTGGGGCGGTGTCCCGTTCCAGCAGGCGAGTGCTCGGAACAAGGCAAACAGAGCCGCCGATGCTGCAGCCTCAGTTTACACTGGGGGTAGCATTTCAACCCTCGAGCACAAGAAAAGATTTGTAAGTATATTTATGTTAAACATTTCTATTATGATTCGCCTGACATGTTGACAAATAATAATCTCAATCTTTGTTGTCCACCACAGGAGCTGAGGGAGCACTGGGAGCCTTCTTTGTTTGAGGTCATGCAAATGACCAAGAAGAACAAAGCCGGTGCATGGGTAAACCAGAAGACTATAGATCTAGCGGTATTTACTTTTAACTTACACATGCTTATAATTTACAAATCAGCTTACTAATCCTATCAGTGTTTTTGAATTTACAGGAGGCGTATCAGGCCAGGAGGACCGAGAAGGAGGCGGACCTGGTGGCTTCGACTCCTGAAGGGGAGGTTCCTCCTACCCTGTCTTGTTCCGACGACAACGCCATCTATATGGGGGCTGTTGGTGGTGTGTACAAGAAAGGAAGGATCTTTGGATTGGGTGGCGTCGGCACGCAGTTGGCGAAAAAGGGGAAGACCTCTTCCTCTTCCTCTTCATCTGGTCTTTCGACTGAGGTTGTTCAGGTAATTCAAAACTTGAACGATGAGCTACAGGAGGAGCGACGTCAGAGGTAGCTTTTGGAGGAGCGGGCCGAGGCGGACCTTCAGCGAGCCGAGGAGCAGCACGCCGAGACTCGTCGGCAACTTGTTCAGCAGCAGGAGCTACTGATGCAGTTGATGGCGAGGCTACCTCCCCTCACTTCCCAAGCGCCACCATCATCACCACAGGATCCCCCACCACCATGATTGTATTTTTATTATGTATACACATTGTATATTTGATTTATAGTTTTTATATTATATTCCATTCAGTATTTATTTTGTCATTCTTCATTTATTATGTCAATATTTATTTGTAATTAAATTCAAAGAAAAATGTCTTATTGTGATATCATTAATAATTCAACCTATTTGATAATTAAATTTAACCCATTATTTTGTTTTTAATAATAATTTATTATTAAAATAAAAATTATTCAAATTTAATTATAAAATTTTATCACCCAATACAAAATATTAATCAACATTTTTATTTTAAAGTTAAATTAACAAAACCTATAAATATTTAACCAATTTAAAAATAAACTAAAAAATCCCATTAGCGACGGAAAATGGTGGTCGCGGAATGGCTGCCAATAGTGACGGACTAACGTGGTCGCTGTATGGCCAGCAACAGCGACGGATGCAGGTGGTCGCTGTATGGCCACCAATAGCGACAGATGTAGGTGGTCGCTGTATGTCTACCAATAGCGACAGCCATAGGTGGTCGTTGTATGGCTACCAATAGCGACGACCCTACGTGGTCGCTGTATGGCTACTAATAGCGACGGAGTGAGGACGTCGCTATATGTCCACTAATAGTGAAGGCTTCTAGTGGTCACTGAACGGGTCAGTTAGCGACGGCTGAAGTCAGTAAATCAGAGACCATGTTAGCAACGGTGTTATGTCGTCGGCAATTTAGCGACGGCCAATATGTGGTCGTTGATCTATCTTCGACGAAGGTTTTAGCGATGGGGATTTTGCCATGATATTTGCGACGGCCTTGGCATGGATTAGCGACCGCATGTGGCCGTCGCTAACAGGTTTTTTTTAGTTGTGATAGGCGACCTAACATCCGACTAGGTCATCAACGTTGGATTGGCGGCCAAGGAATTAAGGGCATAAACACGACCGGATCCCTTCCATTAACCACCTCAATCCAAAGGTTGATCTTCATTTGCAAGTCCACCAACCCACTAGGTCCTTCCATTTTCTAGAGATGGTGATGGTGTGCCCTGTAACACCCTGGAGCCAACTTACAAATCCCAAGATAATTACCATCACCATATAAAATCTCTTGGATAACTTATTTTTCACGTGGTAATTATTAAGTGATTCACAACCTGATTCTAGAGGTTACTGATACAATATCAGAGTGCGCAACCTTTTCATAATTAACTTCTTATTATTATACATAATATTAGAGTTTTATACATATTATATTTTACAACAGGCACCTAGATCTTATAAAATATAAAGATGTAAAGTACCAAAACATAACATACACATAATACAGCCATAGTAGTCATGCAAGCAAGCATCAGCATCAAAAGCCTTCATAATTCATCCACATCAAGCATCATCCACTTTGTCACATGTCTTCCTGATTAACCACTAAAGGGTTGCTACAAGTAACAGAAAAAGTGAGATAAAATATAATAGAAATTAAATTAGAACATACACAATCACAAGTAGGATGCTATGCGATGCAGATGCCAAACAAGTATTTTGTATTATATTTATATTAATATTTCCATTTTCTATATGAATAAAAATGCATGATGGATCTATTCTAGTGGGAACATCTGTAGTGATTTCCAACAATAACATTTTTACGGATATCCAACCGATACCGCGCCCCATAATGTAACACCAACATCAGATAACAATACAATCATATTAATAACAAGTGTTACGGGACCCCCCTTAAGGACACACTGCTCAGCCCTTAAGACGGTTGTGGTATAAAACCACCGCAGAGGTCTGTTGCTCAACAGAACGTGTTTCCCCACTGGGAACCCCCTCAAAGAACCCCCCTGCGGATTCTTTGAACGGACAATGCATATGATGCATGAATGCATTAGATTAAATTATCAAATTCCTTTATATAATTGATCTTAGTAATAAAATTATCATAACAATCAAATAAGTATAATTCAAAGAATATGGAAACACATTTTCCATAATATTTATATCATAATTCAAAACATATGGAAACATACTTTCCATAATATTTAATAATTCAAAGAATATGGAAACACATTTTCCATATTATAGTAATTATTTAATATCATATTCCAAAGAATATGGAAAACATATTTTTCATGATATAAAATTATACTACTAAAATAATTTAAAAACAAGAGTTTTCTTCCCTTAAATATGTTTAAATAAACTTCTAAATTTAATTTAATTCATTTTATTTATTTATTTCAAAATAAAGTCTCTAGAATAATAAAAATCCAATAATAATAATAATTCTGATTTTTTTAAAAAAATCATTATTTTAAGTTTGTAATCATATTTACGAAAATGCCACTGGTCTTATTTACGAAAATGCCACCGTTCTAATTTATTTACAAAAATGCCACCGCTTCTGATATATTTACAAAAATACCACCGCACGTTTTTATTTACGAAAATGTCACCGCTTCCACTTTTTAACACCGGTTGAAAATATCCACTGTTAAAGGGTCTGATTCTGCAGAACGAAAACAGTAACTCTGTTCTTGCTGTTTTTGTTGTTTTTCTCATTTTATTTACAAATTAAACATGCCAATTGATTTCAAATCATCATACAACATCAAAAACATATCATATATCATATTCCAAACTAATTAACATCAATTTTACAACTTAATTCAAATTAAATTAAAATCTAATTATATGAGTTTTTAAACCATTAATCAATTAAATAAGCAATTCTAACTTAATTTCTATGTATTTAATATCCTATCTCCTCTTTCTTACCTCAATTGAAGATCCTTAAGCTTTTCTTATGCTAAATTCCCTTGTATTTCCTCAAATCTTCGGGTTTGAGTAATTTTTTCTTATGCAAAATTGAAGAGCTCGAGTATGGTAATGAAGGTTTTGAAAGCTTGAAGAGGAAGCTGAAGGGATATGGAATCTTATGAAGTTTTTGGGTTGAAGAAATTTGAGGTGGAGATGAAGAATTTATAATGGTTAATGGCAGTAGAGTAAGGCGGTGGAGGAAGAAGGAGACAGAGAGTTTTCGAGAGAGAAGATATTTTCTTTTCTTTTTTTTAAAAATGGGTTCCTTAATAATTTCTATGTTTTGTTGTCATGTTTTATTTCCGTTTAGTCTTATTTTAAATCTGGTTTAAGGAATAAAAATATCCCTGTAACCGGAATAAAATTTCCTATTTTCTAAGATTTATTTCTTATTTTTCTAAGAAACTTTAATTTTTCACTGTTTAATTACCGATTCAAATTTAATTAAAAAAATTGGGCTGTGACACTCTCCCCCCATTATAAAAATTTTGTCCTCGAAATTTCAACGTACCTGGCTAAAATAACTCAGGTTATTGACTTCTTATCTCGTCTTCTCGTTCCCAAGTCATGCTTACTTCATCTCCTTGTTGCCAAGCTACTTTCACTAGTGAGATCTCCTTGCCTCTTAGTTGCTTGACATCTCTGTCCATTATCTTCACTGGTGTTACTGGAATCGTAAGGTTTTCCTTAACTTCTATATCATCAGTCTCGATCATATGGTCTGGATCAGGAACATACTTCCATAATTGTGAGACATGGAACACATTATGAAGATTGGAAAGGTGATGTGGCAATGCAATCTGATATGCTACTTTACCAATTCTTTTCAGAATCTCATATGGTCCTATATACCTTGGAGTAAGCTTCTTACTTTTTAACACTCTTCCAACTCCCTTGTTGGGTGATACTTTCAAGAATACATAATCTCCAACTTGGAATTCTAATGGCTTCCTCATTTGATCATAATATGACTTCTGCCGATCCTGCACAACTTTCATCCTTTCTCTAATCATCTGAATTTTCTCTGTCATTTGTTAAATAATTTCTGGTCTAAGAGTTAGATTCTCACCCGTCTCTAACCAACAAATTTGTGTCCTACACTTTCTACCATACAATGCTTCATATGGTGTCATCCCAATGCTTGAGTGATAACTATTATTATATGTGAATTCAAATAGTGGAAGGTAATGTTCCCAGCTTCCACCATGTTCTAACACACATGCTCTTAGTAAATCCTCCAGACTTTGGATAGTCCTCTCTGACTGGCCCTCAGTCTGTGGATGATAGGCAGAGCTTAACTTCAGTCTAGTACCAAGCTCTTTATGCAAACTTCCCTAGAATCGAGAAGTAAATCTAGGATCACTATCAGACACTACACTTGATAGTACTCCATGTAATCACACTATCTCCTTTATATACACTTGAGCCAATTTCTCAAGTGAATACTTCATGTTGATTGGAAAAAATGGGCTAATTTTGTCAATCTATCGACTATTACCCAGATAGCATTATTGCCTTTTTGTGTTTTAGGCAAGCCTGACACAAAGTCCATGGCAATGTCATCCCATTTCCATACTGGTATTTCTAGTGGTTGTAATCCGCCAGATGGTTTTTGATGTTTAACTTTACTTTTTTGACATATTAAGCAAGATAAAACATACTCAGCTATCTCCTTTTTCATCCTCTTTCACCAGAAGTCCTTTCTTAAATCTTGATACATCTTCATAGATCCAGGATGAATACTGAGCATACTTTTGTGAGCTTCATCTAGAATCATCTTCTTTAATTCTACATCCTCTGGGACACATATTCTTCCTTTCGTCCTCCACACTCCATCTGAACCTTCTTGTAATCCCAGATCTTTCCCATTATGTTGTGTCTCGATCATCCCTTGGAGATATGCATCCAATCTTTGTTTTTCATACACAATCTTCAGAAAATCATTAGTGATTTTCAAGACTCCGACAATCATATTTATTGAAGACTTCTCTTCAACTGCTATATTTAAATCTCTAAATTGTTCAATCATTTCTAATTCTTTTATCATTAAAGCTGCCATATGAATAGCTTTTCTACTAAGCACGTCAGCAACCACGTTGGCTTTCCCTGGATGGTACTTCAACTCAAAGTCATAGTCCTTAAGAAATTCCATCCATCGACGTTGTCTCATATTTATTTTTTTTTATCAAATAGGTATTTGAGACTCTTATGATCACTATAAACTTCAAACTTTGCACCGTATAAGTAATGCCTCCAAATTTTTAAAGCAAAGATAATGGCCGCTAATTCTAGGTCATGAGTGGGGTAGTTAAGTTCGTGTGGTCGTAATTGCCTTGAAGCATAACCAATTACTTTCCTTTGTTGCATTAGGACACAACCAAGTCCCATCTTTGAAGCATCACAATAAACTTCAAAGTTTTCTTGTGGGTTTGGTAAAGCTAGAACTGGTGCAGTTGTTAATCTTTTCTTTAATTCTTGGAAACTTGCTTCACATTCAGGAGTCTAAATGAAAGGTTTATTCTTACAAGTTAATCGGGTCATTGGTAGGGCAATTCGGTAGAATCCTTCAATAAATCTTTGGTAGTAACTAGCGAGTCCTAAGAAACTCCTGATTTCTGTGATAGTCTTCGGGCTTTCCCAAGCTATTATAGCTTCAATCTTCACAGGGTCGACTGACACTCCATTCTTAGATATCTTACGGCCTAAGAATTTTACTTCATTAAGCCAAAACTCATATTTGGATAGTTTAGCATATAGTTGTTTCTCCTTTAGTATTTGTAGCACTAAGTACAAATGCTTCTCATGCTCCTCCTTGGTTTTGGAATAGATGAGAATATCATCTATAAAGGCAATAATGAATTGATCAAGGTATGGATGAAATATTCGGTTCATGTAGTCCATGAACATGGCTGGAGCATTAGTTACCCCAAAAGGCATAACTAAATATTCATAATGGCCATAGCATATCCTAAAGGCTGTCTTTGGAATATCTTCTTTCTTCACACGAATCTGATGGTATCCCGATCTCAGGTCTATCTTGGAGAACACAGTAGCTCCTCGTAGTTGATCAATAAGGTCATCGATCCTTGGTAACGGGTATTTACTTTTAACCGTGACTTTGTTCAGTTGGTGATAATCGACACAAAGTCTCATACTACCGTCTTTCTTCTTGACTAGTAGTACAGGTGCTCCCCAGGAGATACGCTAGGTCGTATAAATTACTTTTCTAATAACTCTTCAACTTGCTTCTTTAGTTTAATCAGTTCTACTGGAGACATTCTATAGGGTGCTCTAGCAATGGGTTCTACTCCAGGAATTAAGTCAATAGAGAATTTTATCTCTCGTTCAGGAGGTAATCCTGGAACATCTTCAGGGAATACTTCTAAGAATTCACAGACTACTAGTATCTTACTTACATCAGGAATAACTTTCCCTTCTTTAAGTGCAAACACCATGAATAATTGGGCTTCATTGTTCAAGGAATATCCTATAGGGTTTTGTGAGGCATCATACTCCTGACACTCCATGTTGTCAGGTGGAAAGATCACTGTCTTATTACGGCAATCCACGAGAACATGATTAGCAGATAGCCAATCCATCCCCAAAATGGTTTACAAATCCTTTAATGGTAAGCATACTAAGTTAACGTTAAAATTTCTACCTCCTATACGTATAGAACAACCTTCACAGACGTTAGCTGTCCTAAGATGGTTACCAGTAGGAGTAGAAACAAGCAAATCATATTGCATAGATTTCACAAGTATATTTAGACGCTTAACATATTCTTCAGCGATAAAAGAATGTGTTGCACCAAAATCAAATAAAACAGATTAGGTAGTGTTGTTAAGAATGCACTCACTTTGTACTAAGTCGTCTTCCTGTGATGCCTCTGATCCACTAATTGCAAATACTCTGCCTGCTACAGGTGATTTGTTCTGACTATTCACTAGCTGTCTATTTTCTCATCCTCGACCAGCTGTGCCTTTGACATTATGTCCTCCGCGACCATTTGCATTACGTCCATCTCTAATGTTGGCTCCATTATTGTTATTCTAAGTTCTAACATTCACAATGTTAGTGCCTTGGAAAAGTTGTGGGCAGTTGGGACGAATATGTCCCTTCTGGTTGCATTGGAAACATGTAACATCTGTTTGTGTACAATCACGGGTTCTATGATTTCCTCTGCATTTATAACAGTTCCATGTGATTGGTTGGTTCATGCGTCCTCTAGATGATGAAGATGATGCTCCTCAAAATCGATTTTGATTAAATGTTCCTCACCTTTTGAAGTTCAATAATTGAGGTTTTAACTGCTTATTGCTCTTCTCCTGCTCAATTCTAGCCCGATGGTTCTCTTCAAAGATTCTACATTTGTTGATTAAAGTGGGAAAACTCCTAATCTCTTGATGTCCTATGGCTTCTTTAATTTCTGGCCTTAAGCCATTTTCAAATTTGACGCATTTAGAAGCCTCAGTTCCTGACTGTTGGAAAGGAGGATAGAAGAATGACAGTTCCTCAAATTTGGTAGTGTATTTTCCGACAGACATATTCCCTTGCTTTAATTCTAAAAATTCTAATTCCTTTTTGCTCCTGACACTAGCAGGGAAATATTTCTCGAGAAAATTTCTTTAAATTTTCCCAGTTGAGTAGCCTACCGGCTTTTAATAACCTATGGCGAGCAAAGATCCACCAATTTTCTGCTTCCCCTACCATCATATAGGTAGCATATTCTACCTTCTGGACTTCAGTGCAAGGTAAAGATCGGAAGATACGTTCCATTTCTTTAATCCACAGGTAAGCCACCTCTGGATTATAGTCTCCTTTGAATTGGGTAGGTTTCCTTTTCAGGAAACGGTCAAGTCCATGGGTTCCTTCAGCTAACCTTTTCTGTTCCTGTCCTTCAAGGATCTCAGCAAAGCAATTGAATTTAGCTGCCATGGCATCATCGTTCTATCGTCTAGCCATTTCTTATCCTACAGGTATGGGCACCACTGCATTCAGTTACTGAGTATCTAATATACTCAGAGTTTTAAAAATTTTACACTATCTAACTTATTATACTAAACAATAACACACAAGGAGCACACATAACACAAGCACACAAATTTCAAACAAATAGCAATCAAGGTTCACATACTTTAAGTCATCTTATGTTAATCTCTAGTCACTTCCTAAGGTTTTCTTTATATTTTATAAACCATTGCTCTGATACCACTTCAGTTGTAACACCCTGGAGCCAACTTACAAATCCCAAGATAATTACCATCACCATATAAAATCTCTTGGATAACTTATTTTTCCCGTGGTAATTATCAAGTGATTCACAACCTGATTCCAGAGGTTATTGATACAATATCAGAGTACGCAACCTTTTTATAATTAACTTCTTATTATTATACATAATATCAGAGTTTTATACATATTATATTTTACAACAGGAACCTAGATCTTATAAAATATAAAGATGTAAAGTACCAAAACATAACATACACATAATACAGCCATAGTAGTCATGCAAGCAAGCATCAACTTCAAAAGCCTTCATAATTCATCCACATCAAGCACCATCCACTTTGTCACATGTCTTCCTGATTAACCACTAAAGGGTTGTCACAAGTAAGAGAAAGAGTGAGATAAAATATAATAGAAATTAAATTAGAACATACACAATCACAAGTAGGATGCTATGCGATGCAGATGCCAAACAAGTATTTTGTATTATACTTATATTAATATTTCCATTCTCTATATGAATGAAAATGCATGATGGATCCATTCTGGTAGGAACATCTGCAGTGATTTCCAACAATAACATTTTTACGGATATCCAACCGATACTGCGCCCTATAATGCAACACCAACATCGGATAACAATACAATCATATCAATAACAAGTGTTGCGGGATCCCCCTTAAGGACACACTGCTCAGCCTTTAAGACGGTTGTGGTATAAAACCACCGCAGAGGTCTGTTGCTCAACAGAGCACGTTTCCCCACCGGGAATCCCCTCAAAGACCCCCCCTGCCGATTCTTTGAACGACCAATGCATATGATGCATGAATGCATTAGATTAAATTATCAAATTCCTTTATATAATTGATCTTAGTAATAAAATTATCATAATAATCAAATAAGTATAATTCAAAGAATATGGACACATATTTTCCATAATATTTATATCATAATTCAAAACATATAGAAACATATTTTCCATAATATTTAATAATTCAAAGAATATGGAAACACATTTTCCATGTTATAGTAATTATTTAATATCATATTCCAAAGAATATGGAAAACATATTTTCCATGATATAAAATTATACTACTAAAATAATTTAAAAACAAGAGTTTTCTTCCTTTAAATATGTTTAAATAAACTTCTGAATTTAATTTAATTCATTTTATTTATTTATTTCAAAATAAAGTCATTAGAATAATAAAAATCCAATAATAAAAATAATTCTGATTTTTTTAAAAAAATATTATTTTAAGTTTGTAATCATATTTACGAAAATGCCACTGGTCTTATTTACGAAAATGCCACCGTTCTAATTTATTTACAAAAATACCACCGCTTCTGATATATTTACAAAAATGCCACCGTACGTTTTTATTTATGAAAATGCCACCGCTTCCAGTTTTTAACATCGGTTAAAAATATCCACTGTTAAAGGGTTTGATTTTGCAGAACAAAAACAGCAGCTCTGTTCTTGCTGTTTTTGCTATTTTTCTCATTTTATTTACAAATTAAACATGCCAATTGATTTCAAATCATCATACAACATCAAAAACATATCATATATCATATTCCAAACCAATTAACATCAATTTTATAACTTAATTCAAATTAAATTAAAATCTAATTATATGATTTTTTAAACCATTAATCAATTAAACAAGCAATTCTAACTTAATTTCTATGTATTTAATATCCTATCTCCTCTTTCTTACCTCAATTGAAGATCCTTAAGCTTTCCTTATGCTAAACTCCCTTGTATTTCCTCAAATCTTCAAGTTTGAGTAATTTCTTCTTATGCAAAATTAAAGAGCTTGAGTATGGTAATGAAGGTTTTGAAAGCTTGAAGAGGAAGGTGAAGGGATATGGAATCTTATAAAGTTTTTGGGTTGAAGAAATTTAAGGTGGAGCGGAAGAATTTATAATGGTTAATGGCGGTGGAGTAAGGCGGTGGAGGAAGAAGGAGATACAGAGAGTTTTTGAGAGAGAATATATTTTCTTTTCTTTTTTTAATAACGGGTTCCTTAATAATTTCTATGTTTTATTGTCACGTTTTATTTCCGTTTAGTGTCATTTTAAATCTGATTTACGGAATAAAAATATCCCTGTAACCGGAATAAAATTTCCTATTTTCTAACATTTATTTCTTATTTTTCTAAGAAACTTTAATTTTTCACTGTTTAATTACCGATTCAAATTTAATTAAAAAAAATTGGGCTGTGACATGCCCCCTGCTCTAATACATATTAAAAATATTATGAATGCAAAGAATTATAAATTTAATTAAATTTGGAAAGAAAATTAGGGTTTCAATTACTTACGATGGTGTCATTGAATCCTAGTCTTTTTGGCACGAGATGTTGGTTGGGTGGAGGCCAGTTAATGCAAGGTCGATCTAATTATATACAAATGGTTCGATGCGAAACAGGAAGTTAACTGCATGTGGTAGGCTTCTACGAGATGCATCAAGTGAGTTGGTGAAAGGATTTTATTATAACTTTGGTGTTTTTTGTTAGTGCAAGCTAAACTTTAGGGCCTTCATTGCCAGTTCTGGTTGATCAAACAATTTTTCTTGACATTCGTAGATATAGAGTTGGACTTTCAGGTAGAGTTACTATTAGTTTTGTTGGGTTGTAATTGTTGCCAGCATGCTCGGCCTTTTGTTCAGGGGATTAAACTGATTCTTCGATGGTATAGGTGTTCGTCTAAAGCATATCTTTTGAGAAGTCAATCAATATGCAAATTTCCTTGCAAATATTTTTTTTACCATTTCTAAATTTGATGTCCCTTTTGTTGATTTAGTTTCCCTTTTGAGGAAGATTGCTTATGGTATCATTCCCTAAAATAATGTTAGATGTCAATTTTATGCTATTTTCTATGTAAAATTTACCTCTAAATTAGTGTTTAATAGCCCAATTAATTAAGAAAATTGTTCTCTTTGTGTTTAGTTTAATAATTTCCACTATTTATAATTTACAAACTTTTTTTATGTGTTCTTATAGGTTCTAGAGGCTTTTGGAGAGAGAGAAAGAAAGTACTAAATTTTCATTCAAACTTGTGATTAATAGTTTTAAATTTGAAATTAACGCTTCATTTAGTGTTGGATCAACTAGAATTTTGACAACAAATTCCTAACGTTCAACATTTCATACTGAGCGACCATATCGTGTTTCAGAGTTTTAGGTGACACTTAAGTGTCAGTTCTAACGTTTGAGTGTGAATATCATTATTTTGGGTGACGCTTAAGCGTCGGCTTTGCAACATAACACCTTTTTATCCCAAAGGGCCTATAAAAAAGTTTAGGTTGAAATGTTATGGGGAGATTTATAATGTCCCCTTAATGATTCTTAATATATATCCCAGGGTCTGATTAATTTAGGGTAAATTTTTTGCTTTTAAACTTCCTCGGTAATAAACAATAGGAACCATAGGACCACAAGATAAACTTCCTTACCCTTGAATTAAGTCTTGGGATGCCTCCCCTTAAGATACAATCTCAATGTGGGATGCCTTACACACAAGATAAACTCAATAATAAAAGTATACAAATGTGATAATCTCTCTTTAAAATGGATAATACAACTTGAAGTGCACTATAGTTTATACTCAAGTGATAAAATGACCTTAGATCATGATAGAGTATTTTGGATTGTAAAGTGATCCGGTCTCAATACCGGTATCCGATCTGCTATACATATTTCAACGTCTTTGATAAGACATCTACGTGTAACCGGTGTCATCGGTATACATCCGAACTGTAATTCCGTATCAGGCGTTCTCCCTATACCGGTTGTTCAGGATAACACCATGACATCGGACAATACACACGTCACTGTGCTAATGACAAGGATTGTTGCTACAGGGATCGATCAATAATTCCCTACACTACGAGCCAAATTTTGCTCACGGGAATGGTCAACTTGTTCCCTAATCCTAGTCTACATTCTCTACGCTCAATATAAAATAGCCACTTGACCCAATCATGCAGGTAAGTGCGCAATATAATAATGCTAATGGGAGTTGGTGGTTCCCCACCAACGAGTCCTCGTTAATCGAGCCAATCAGGTATATGAACTAACTTCATGATTGAAGTTAGGGATCTTCTTCTTCAGCTCTTTACGACTGATTCCTCTCTGAATACATTCCTTACTTGGGATATAATCACTGACTTGAGCGTCGGAGAATCTTTGCAGGTGACACCACCATTCGCCCACTTCAATGCGTTAGGTCGGTGTAAAGGATCTCCAGGACGTCCAATCCGCTCTCCTCACCCAAGGACAACGGATACATACATCGGACACACACACATCCGGTCTATTAGATGGTATTGACATACTATTCGTGACTGGCTTGAGATCGGATCTCTTGACCCCGGTCCAGGACAGATCATTGGCACGCCCAGTGGGACTCCATAAAGTTATTCCCATATCCTTTGACAGAGCAAGTAATCCACAATGGAAGGCGAAGCACAAGACTTCATGGAAAATCAGGCTGAAGGCAGAACCAATCCTAACGCCTTCAGAAAACTCAACTTTGATTCTCATGGGGGCAGCTCAAAGAAGATAGTAACAGTGTCTGATCCTGATCCTCGTGATGAGTTGATCAAACAACTTCAGAGGGAACTCGCTGAATTGCGAAGAGAAAAAAGGCAAAGCGAGGATAAAGAGTCATCTCGCACGCGAAACTCTCCCCACACAACTGATGGTGAAAAGTCCACCACTCTTCAGTACTCAAAGATCCCAACGTTTGAGGAGGGAGAACAAACTCGCGATTCTGAGGATGCAGCTTCCCGAAGGAAGAGAGATTCAACAACAGCACCCCCATTGTCTTACAATCTGAAGGTTCCTTTTTCAAGGAGACTTATGGGCATCAGCATCCCCAAGCACCTTCAAACCACTCAACCACTTTCCATCGGAAAGTATAATGGTGAGACTGATCCAACTAAGCACCTTGATGCTTATGTGTTTGAAGCCATGTACTTGGGGGCTGATGAAGACGTGATGTGCCGAATGTTCCCTCGAACATTATCTGAGGAAGCCCTCGGGTGGTTTAAAGGCTTGCCTTCTGGATCCGTAGATTCTTGGACAGAAATGGCAGCTGCCTTTGAAACCCACTTTGTCATCTCCAGAGACGTACCCAAGACGTCTCATACCTTGGCTCAGATTAAGCAAGGTGAAACCGAGGGCCTAAAAGATTTTTTGAAGAGGTTTTATAAGGAAGTAGCTCTGGTTCCTAACCTCACAGAATCTATCAAGCTGCATATCGTTATTGAGGCATTACAGCCAGGATCAGCTTTCGCTCTTTCATTAGCAAAGAGCCCCCCAGCAACTTTTGAGGAGTTCAGGAAAAAAGCCTCAAAGAATGTGAGCATAGAGATGCACTTGGAGGCAATGGCTGCAAAGAAAAAGCCACCAACACCGTCTCCCCAAACCCAGAAGGGTAAGGAAAAAACGAGGTCAGAACGCATGGAGAGGCCATTCACCAATCCTAAGGTGGATAACCACCCTCCTCGACCTCGAGAAAGGCATGTCAATTCCTTCAGCCATTATGCACAGTTATCTGCCAGACCATCTCAGATTTTGAGAGAGGTCGGATGGCCAGTTTTCAGCACATATGGCATCAGGAGACCAGCCCCTATGAAAAGACCAGGAAATTCACGAAAGTACTGTGATTTTCATGAACAAAATGGTCATTCCACTGATGAATGCCAAGCTCTAAAGAACGCGGTTGAGACGCTAATTAGAGAAGGCAAATTGAAACAATACCTGTTCAAAGAAAAATCCTTTGACAGGGCAGAACGGAATGAGAAAAGAGAAAGAGATCCCGACGATGGGGATGACAACAACCCCAGTCCGGTTCGAAAGTTCTCTGCTGCAGAGAAGCAAAAAGGTGTAATGACCGATAATGCAGCACAGAAAGACAGCATGCCCCAGCAACAACGTCAGGGCCGACGTGAAGTCATTGACATGATTGCTGGAGGGTTCGCTGGAGGAGGAGCTTCAATTACAGCCCGTAAGAATCATCACAGAATGATTCTATCTGTGCAAGGGAAAGTCAAAGACAATCGCCCTTACAGAGGAGGAATTGAGGCTCCCATAATCTCTTTCTCTGACGAGGATTTTGGCCCAACCGTTCCTGGTGGTGACGATGCTGTAGTCATCACTGCTGTGATCGCCAACAAGGACGTCCGAAGAATCCTTGTTGACCAGGGAAGTTCCTGCGATGTTATTTTCTATAATTGCTTTGAAAGAATGGGTTTTAAAGACTCAGATTTACAGCCTTACACGCAGGAACTAACAGCTTTCAATGGCGCAAAGCAACTAACTAAAGGGTATCTTGACACCCTTATCTCGTTTGAAGGCGAACCGGGAGCCAGGACGGTTAGGTCTCGGGTGCTAGTGATTGATGTCAAATCACCATTTAATGGCATCATAGGCCGTCCTACTCTGAATGCAATGGAGGCAGTTGTATCAACCCCACATCTCCTTATCAAGTTCATTGACAAGGATAATGCTGTGTCATCTATCCGTGGTGATCAAGAGATGGCTAGGTACTGCTACAACCTTAGTCTCAACATGACAAAGCTGGACGCCTCCAATAAAAAGAGGAAACTTAATGATGCTGGAACATCGGCTGGATCTGTAAGCCTTGTCGACCTGGACCCTAGAGCGGATTTGAACATTGATCCGTTCAACCCATCAAAGCCCACACCGGATGGAAGTTCCAGGGACATCGTCTTGGGAGATTCTCCAGAAAAGATCACCCATATCAATGACAAGCTAGATACTGAAATAGAGCAGCGACTGCTGGCTCTCTTGCAAGAGTTTAAAGACCTCTTTGCATGGACCGCAGCCGATATGCCAGGCATAGACCCTGAATTCTGCTGTCATAAACTTTCCGTCTATCCAGAGACGAAACCTGTGGCCCAAAAGAAAAGACGATTGGGCCCAGAGAAACAGAAGGCAGCTTGCCAGCAAACTGAGGAATTACTGAAGGCCGGATTCGTCAGGGAAATCCGATATTCCTCTTGGCTTTCGAATGTGGTGATGGTCCCTAAATCCAATGGTAAATGGAGAATGTGCATTGACTACGTGGACCTCAACCGCTGCTGTCCAAAAGATCCTTATCCTCTTCCTAATATAGATCGGATGGTAGATGATTCCTCTGGTTACCAATACCTGAGCTTCATGGACGCTTATTCTGGTTACAACCAAATTCCGATGTGCGAAGAGGATCAAGAGAAGACAGCTTTCATAAATGATCGTGGTGTCTTTTGCTATACAGTCATGCCCTTTGGACTGAAAAACGCTGGGGCGACATATCAGCGCATGATCAACAAGGTTTTCGAAGGTATGCACACCAAACTTGTTGAAGTATACATTGACGACATAATAGCAAAGACACCGGTTGGTGGCGATCATATTGAAGACCTGCGCCAAGTATTCACCCGTTTGAGACAATTTAACATGAGGCTGAACCCAATGAAGTGCACATTTGCTGTCCCTGCTGGGAAGTTTTTGGGTTTCATGTTAACTCAACGTGGTATAGAAGCCAATCCAGGGAAGTGCCAAACGATTCTAGATATGCAAAGTCCTAAGAATCTCAAAGAAGTCCAATCCCTGAATGGCAAGGTAGCAGCTTTGGCACGATTCATGCCGAAGATGGCTCACAGGTCGCTCCCCCTGTATAAAATACTGAAAAAGTTCAAGAAATTCGAGTGGGGACAGGAACAAGAAAAAGCTTTCCAAGAGCTTAAGGAGGTGTTGTCCAAACCTCCCATTCTCACAAAGCCTGACCCCGAAGACACACTCATTCTGTACTTGGCTATTTCAGATGAAGCTTTGGGCGTTGCCTTGATAAAAGAAACTCCTGATGGACAAAGACCGGTCTATTTCACTAGCAAGACCTTGCAAGGTGCTGAGATCCGGTATCAAAAAATTGAAAAGGCCGCCCTCGCTGTTGTTTGGGCCTCACGACGGTTGCGTCCGTACTTTCACGCCCATCCAATCATAGTGAGAACGGATTTGCCACTCCGTTCTGTCTTAATCAAGCCCGATCTTGCCGGGAGAATGATCAAATGGTCTATTGAACTCTCTGAGTTTGATATATCCTACGAACCCCGCAGCGCTATTAAAGCTCAAGTCCTAGCTGATTTTATTGTGGAAATGACAGGGATTGATCCGGATTACCCTCGAGTCCATTGGACCATTTACGTTGACGGTTCATCAAACCAAAGAGGCTCTGGAGCAGGTGTAGTTCTCGAAAGTGATGACGGAGTACACCTGGAGATCTCCCTTCGTTTCAATTTCAAAACATCTAACAACCAGGCTGAGTACGAAGCTTGCTTGGCCGGGCTAAGAGCTGCAATTGACATCGGAGCTTCTGAGGCGACACTCTGTAGCGATTCACAGCTGGTGATTTCGCAAATCTTAGGAGAATATCAAGCTCGCGAACCTCAACTCCAATTATACTTGAACTGTGTCAAGGAGTTGACCGAGAAATTCTCAAAGGTGGAGTTCAAGCATGTTCCACGTGAAGAGAATACGAGAGCAGATATACTCTCCAGGTTAGCAAGCACTAAACGACCGGGTAGCACCACTACTCTGGTTCAAAGCACGCTAACGTCGCCCAGCATCCCTCTTTTCCCTTCTCTAAACGCCATAATGACTGAGTCCCTTTACGGAGATACATGGATGGCTCCTTACATCCGTTATTTGGCTGATGGACAGCTACCCACAGATGAGAAGGAAAAGACAAGGTTAAGGAGAGAATTACCGTATTTCACTATGATTGATGGTAATCTCTACAGAAGGGCACTCTCTGTGCCCTATTTAATTTGTCTCAAAGAGGATGAGGTGCAAGGTGTAATGGAGGAAGTGCATGGAGGACAAAGTGGACACCATGCTGGAGGAAGAAGCTTAATGCGAAAAATCCTCAGAGCTGGATACTGGTGGCCCACAATGAAGCAAGACTCCATTGACTTCGTCAAAAAATACGACGCTTGCCAAAAATTCTCTAACCTACACCACACACCGGCGGAAGAACTCTTCACATCCGCTGTTCCATGGCCTTTCTACCAATGGGGATTGGATATTTCTGGCCCCTTTCCAACTGCTCCTGGGGGCATCAAATATCTCATTGTAGGGGTCGATTATTTCACTAAGTGGATAGAAGCAGAGCCGGTGGTGCATATTACTTCAGCCCGAACTCGCCGTTTCATGTATGAAAACATCATAACACGGTTCGGGGTCCCAGCACGGATTGTCACAGACAATGGCACCCAGTTCACGGATAGAAAATTCACAGATTTGCTTGAAGGGTTAGGAATAACCCAAATATTCTCATCCGTCGAACATCCCCAAACTAATGGTCAAGCTGAAGTGGCCAACAGGGAGGTGCTTAAGGGACTAAGGAAGCGCCTTGGTGAAGCCAAGGGCGGATGGACAGACCAGTTGTGTCATGTCCTATGGGCATATCGGACAACGCCTCATTCATCCACCAATGAATCCCCATATCGCCTAACATACGGGGTCGAGGCAATGATACCTGTGGAACTGCAAATTGCTTCCACAAGAGTTAAGTACTTCTCTGAAGAAACCAACAATGCTAACTTGGCATCTAAAATGGATGTCATACAAGAACTCAGAGAAGACGCTTTCATCAGAGATCAAGCCATCAAAGCCAAAGTTGCTCTCCGGTACAACAAACGAGTCCAATCAAGGACTTTCAACGTTGGAGATTTGGTTTTGAGGAAAGCAAGTATAGGGAACAAATTCGCCCATCAAGGCAAATTAGCCCCAAACTGGGAAGGCCCATACAGGGTATCCGAGGTCACTGGCAAAGGCTCTTATCGCCTTGAAAACCTTGATGGCACTCCAATCCGAAACAAATGGAACACCCAAAACTTGCGCATCTACTATAGCTAGCTGTTTCTACACTCTCCTATCCTTATCTTGGATTGAATACTGGAGAATTTATTTTCACAGCTACGCTCTCCTTGTAATTCTTATTTTTGATTTAATAAGAATTTCTCACGACGATTTAACTCTTTCGGGTTTTTCTTATGCTGTGATTTTCAGTTTATCCGGTGTACAGAAGCATATTCAGGACGGATGATCTCAGCTACTTATTTTGTAGTTGACGATGTAACTCCTCGAATATGTGCAACGCACAAGAACATACTCAGGACGGATGATCTCAATTACCCATTCTGTAATTGACGATGTAACTCCTCGAGTATGACTAAGTATTGAAGGCCCAGATTGTAGGATTAAACCGAACTCTGGGTACGGTTAGTAAGTTTGGCTGAACACCGGTGAAGGCTCGGATTGTAGGATTGAACCGAACTCCGAGTACGACTAGTAGGAATTAACCGAACGTCGGGGAAGACCTGAGTTGTAGGATTAAACCGAACCTCAGGGCATGGGTTGTAGGGCTGGTCCTTTTTTAAGGCCACAAACCGAACCCCATTCGAAGACTACATGGGTTGTAGGGCTGGTCCTCTTTCAGGGCCACAAACCGAACCCCATGCGAAGGCTTGGGCGCAGTAAGCTGGTTCTTCTTCAAGACCACGCTGAACCCCAAGTGACGGGCGCAGTAGGTTCAGGATTAGCCCTGATCTGAACCCCGTATCGAAGGCTCGGATTGTAGGATTAAACCAAACTCTGAGTACGACTAGTAGGATAAACCGAACGTCGGTGAAGAATTGTCATTAGATAAAACCAAAGATCAATTGGAGAACGGCTAATAGGATTAAACCGAACGCCAAATATGACATGGGACAGTAGGATCAAACCGAACTCCAAACACAACAAGTAAGTTATACTGAACTCCAGATTCATACTCTCTTATGAAGTTCTTTATTTGGAAGTTTTATAACTAACTCGTGAACTCCGACACAAACAATTCACTTGGGTACGCCACAATCTAAGGCATATTCACCTGAAATCCCTCAGTCGGAAATATTTGAAGAGGAATTTCTATTTTAAATCCTCATTCTCAAGATCTCTCACGTGAAAATCTCACTCAGAGTTTATTCAAAGTGATAATCACCAAATGATACTGGGGGACAACATTAACGGTTTAACGAATAATTTGAGGAATGAACTCTCGTCTAAACGATCTCACAATCATTCCCCTTAAGCCGTTCTTGAGGCTATGATGTGTTCCCTCACAAGCGGTGGTTTTATTATGAAATTCATTTCGCATGTATATGTCCGGTATGGAGATTTTGTTTTACAATCCGATCTTCATTACTTAAATCCGGAATAATACAATACACATGCAGTCCCTCTATTAAAGTTGTTTTTCACTAAACAAGAATGGAGGTAAAAAAACTCTTTTATTGATTCAATAAGAATTACAATTCGTGTAATAATCCGGAGCTGATCCCGGAACACAGCGAATTCGAATCAATAAAACGAAAAAGGAAATAAGGAAGGCGCTACTCTTTTTGGCTTGAGTCTCCCTCCTTCCCTTTGCCTCTGTCTCCGGTCTTGCCTCCTTCAGTGCGAGAGCTTGATCCTGTACTTTTGGGCTTCAGGAGGGAAGGTCCCATTGATTGACCTTTAGGTAAAGGAGCAAACTTATAAGGACTGTTAGGCGGACTCTCATGACGATTGTCAACGACAGCCACCAGTTTCCCTTGGTGAAACTCATAGAACGGATCAATACCGTTCAAATTAATTGACACCTTGGGATTCCGGTATAGCACTTGACGAACTGCCAACCCGAAAGCCTCCTTGACTGCTTGGTCACACATATTTACAGCATCGTCCAAGTCTACTTTCAGGGTCTTGACCTCGCCATTCGAATCCGCCAGCTTTAATAGCAGCTCCTTTTCCTTACGTGTCCAATCATCCACTCCTAGAGAATGGACGACCTTAGCCTCCTTCAACCCCTCTTCCAGCTTTGAAGAGCGTTCCTTCTCCGTGCAGAGATGAGCATTGAGGTCAGCATTGATTTTCTTCTGATCAGAAACTTGACCCTCTAGCTCCTTGGCAAGATTTTTCAGTTTGGCAATTTCTTCATCCTTCTTCTGAGTTTCTTCTTTGGAAGTTTTTAATTTTCCTTCTAATTGGAGGATGATTGCCTTGTCCTTGCCAACCACTGAGGTGAGCCTCTCGTTTTCTTCTGTGAGCTCGCGAACCGACTTGAGGAGCTCGGATAACTCAGCCAAGTGCTTCTGTCCGTCGTCGCAAGCTCTGATCATTTCTTCATTCCTCAACGAGGGTTTCACCTTGGGTGAGGATTCGGGAACGCCCTCAGGAATGGAGCTCTCATGCACCGGATGTTGAACAAGACCGGAACTATCTTCAAGAGGGCAAGAGGCTTTGGGCGCGAAATAAGTCGTTATTGGCTTCGCCCCATATGTTATAACACCACTTGGAGTATCCGGAATAGACCCTTCCGCTCTCTTTTCCTTAGCAGGCCCTGGCTCAGCAGCCCCTCTTGAAGTTTTTGGCTTTTTGGGCGAGGATTGACGGTCTGAGGTCTTCGAAGGATCACGCTTTGTCCTCTTCTTTTTCTCGACCACCTTCTCAGATCCGCCCTCGATCAGAGGAATATCGTCACCAGCAGATGAAGTTAATATTATTGTCTCAGCAGTGGCCTTCTTAGAATTCCGCTTTGCCTGAATGTCATTTTCAGCCGCAACGGAAGTCTCTCTGGCCTTGAGTCCTTTTAGCCTATTCATCTCTGGTGACTCGCCCTGAATTTCACCTGCACAATCAAAAGACACAATCAGAGACATAAAATTTTCAAGGCAAATGACATAATAACGCATGAAAAATGGCAGGGAAATTACGTAAATACTCCTCGCGAGTAGACTTTGGTCCTAACAAACGCCTGCAGGAGAAAAATTGGTGTGAGGCTGTGTAGGACTGCAGAGCCGAAAGAACAGAGATCGAAGTTGGGCTCAGTTCGTCCTCCTCGGTATAGTACGCTTGGGAGGTCAACAAAAAATGTTCGTGCGTCCAAGTCACTGGGAATTTTGGAATCCCATCTTCAGTTAACCAAAAAATTGGTTCATTCGGATGGACGCTAATCTTCGTGAAATAGGACTTGAACGAACGCCCATCAACTTTGGCGGAGTCAGTGTACACCTCGAAGTTGATGATCTTGGAGATAGTCCAGAGGGATATCAAGCTCACTCCTCCTTTCTCCTTATTTGCACGACGGACCACTTGAGTGAAGTAGAAAAGCATGGCCACCGTCGGTTTAAAGTTGAAGTGCTCCCCAAGCACTTCAAGAGAGCGGACCAATCCCCATCCATTAGGGTGAAGTTGCGAGGGGGCGCAGTCCAAGAATCTCAGGACTCCCATCTCAAACTTCGTCAAGGGGAAACGCACACCCAAGTTCAGAAATAGAAAATCATACATGAACAAGGACCTCTCGTCCGGTGTGTGGCATATCCGTACCGATGGAAGGGGAGCGAATACATTAAAACGCCATTTGTATTTGTCCTTCTTCCAAACGGTAAACCGCGGCTCCAGCTCCCCTTCATCCTCCCGAGCGTGGACGGACGGTGTCTCACGAAATTCCTCAGCCACCCAGCTGAATGGGCGTTTCTGTTGGAATTTCACCCAGTCTATCCGGTGTGCAACCACATTGCAGAGGCCGGATTGGGTCTTCAAGATATACTTCTCGGAAGGGGATTCCCCTTCAGACGATTTTCTCCCAGTGGCTTTCTTTGTCACCATTGTGAAAGCTTTGATGCTGCGATAAAATTTCACATCATCAGAGAGATACAAATCCCCACTTTCGACACTCTCACTGGAGGAGGAAGACTCTGAAGAGGGTATAATCACCCTTCGCCTTTGATATTGCGACTCCTCCCCCCCTGTATACTGTGGCCTCGATTGGAAGATCACTGGGATCCTCCCACCACGAACATTAGGGTTTTGAGCCAAAGCCCTTCCTCCTCTTCCTCTAGGGCTAACGCCACTGAAGCTAACACCCTTCCTAGCCATTCTCAAATATTGAAAAGAGATGCAAAAAACGAAGGGAAAGTGGTTACCTAAGGATAGTGAATGGAAATTCACAGAGGCGGACACGAAGAACTTCTTGGGACTTTTGCAGAGGTTCGTCGAGGAAGCAAGAAGAAATGGTAACTGAGATTGCCAAATATGCCTGTATCAGGGCACAAAAATTTTTCAAATACCCACTAAACACAATCTGTCGTTTACCCCCAAACGACTTCCCGTTTAGTAGACCAAAATTGTCGTCTAGTACATCAAGGCGCGAAGATGCCATCATTTCGTCACAAAGCCATCGAAATGGGCCTATTAAAACCAAATACTAGGCCCAACAAGACTATACGTGACAGTTACTAAGGCATGCGCACTTAATACAATAATGGCGCGCCCACGTGAATTAAGGCATTAAATGTCCAATCATTAGAAACGTGGCCACCATTACCCGAATACCAAGGGTTGCGAAATTCGATAAACTTCTGATATTTCCATTGTCGAATCCGCCCTTAAAATTTCATCACTACGGATCATGGTTCCCAGAACGGATATTTACACTTCGGTGCAAATCCGAAATTCAGACGTACAATGATCAATATAGCTCATATGAGCAAGACAACTGCTTCCTCACATCAGCTAGGGGGCTAGTAGAGGTAATACTCGGATTTCGTCTCGGATTTCGGATGGATGCGAAAAAATTCACCAGGACGGATGATCTCAATCACATATTCTGTGATTCGACGATGCAACTCCTGGTACGAAGAGCTCCACTAATCATTCCAGGACGGATGATCCCAATCACCTATAAAGTGATTCGACGATGTAACTCCTGGTATGAACAATGCTCATTATCATTCTTACGATGAAAGTATTCACTCAATCCATACTCCTACGATTGAAAAATGTCTCCAGGATGGATTATCTAAATCACTTAATCTGTGATCTGACGATGTAACTCTTGACGATGTGTACTTTTCCAGAACGGATAACCTCAGTCACCCATTATGTGATATGACGATGTAACTCCTAACGCGGTGTACCTGCCCAGGATGGATGATCTCAATCACCCATGCTGTGATCTGACGATGTAACTCCTGGCGCATACACACCCAAAGGACGGATGATCTCAATCACCTAATATGCGACCTGATGATGTAGTTGCTGGTATCGTACACATCCCCAAGACGGATGATCTTAATCACTTATGAAGTGATTTAATGATAAAACACCTGGCATGATCAATACTCATAATCATCTTTATGATGGAAAATTCCGAAAGTCAGTCCGCACTTTCGCTTTCTAGTGGTATTCTCCCAGGACGGATACTCTTTATCACCTATTCTGTGATACAACGACGTAACTCCTGGCGTAGAAAAAACTCCCATCATCATCCTTATGATAAAGGACTCAAACACCACTTCCTTGCAGTTCCCTAAACTTGGAACAATATTATCATCTCCTGTAAGAATATTACGGGTTAGAAGCAGTCATCCGTCCTGTTACACTACTTTGCTAAACAGCGGATCGACCCATCTTTCCCCAAAAGAATTAAGGATCATGCCCCAGAGACAGGCACCTTCTTCTTAATACGCACTTGGGGACATGTATATATTTATCCGTTCTAAATTTTATTTGTTATTTAATCTTCCGAGGCTATTATTTTAATCCGGCCTTAAGATTAATTACACTGAACGGATTAGTAACGATTTATATATACATGAAACAATGAAGACAAATTTCTTCAACCAAAATTCATTCATTGAAATGAAATTACATATAATAGTTCAAAATCCGGAGTTGATCCCGGTACACAACTATACATGTAAATGAAAACAAAATTACGGAGGAGGAATCTGTTCTTCAGTTTTTTGCGCCTCCTCAGCACAAGGCTCTTGTCCCCCTTCCTTTGGAACCTCCGCAGGAGTCTCACCTCCGGGAGCCTCAGCCCTTTCTTCAGAAGAGGAAACCTCGGACACAGGAAAGACGTAATCAGGTCCCATAGATTGACCCTCAGGAAGAGGAGCCAAACCATACAAGGACGTCGGTGGATCCTCGTGACGACCATCCACCACTGCGACTAACTTTCCCCCATGGAATTCATAGTACGGATCCATTCCATAAAGGTTAAGTTTCGCAGTGGGGTTGCGGTAGAAGACTTGGCGTATGGCTAGGCCGAAGGACTCTTCAACAGCCCGGCTGCATATGTCAACAGCTTCTTCTCTCTCAGCTTTCGCTGTAGCCAATTCTCCCCGCAACTTGGACAGCTCCTCACTAGACACCTCGAACTCCGCTTTCCTAGCCTTCAGTCCCTCTATCTCAAGAAGGAGCTTCTTCTCCCTTTGAGACCACTCTTCAGCATCAGCCTTATTTTTATCCTGGCTGCTGCGGAGTTCTTCCTCCTTCTCTGCCACTTTGCCTTCCAAGTTTTTAAGATCGCCTTTGAGCTTGAGATTCTCTTTAGTTACGAGATCCCCAAACTCCTTAGACTTGTTAAGACGATCTTCCATTAACTTCATGGCGGCTTTGTCCTTGTCTGAGGAAAGGTTGAGCTCTTCTAATTTTTCACTTAGCTCCTCAACCTTGTCGACGTTCTTAGCCAACTCGCTGACGGAAGATAGCAATCCAGCAAGTTCGGCTAGCTGCCACCTTCCGGCCTCACACGCTTCTTCAATTTCTTTAACACTAAGCGTAGGCCGGAGTTTGTACATCGGTGGTGGAAGAGTGGCAGGAGTAGAACCTTCGTAGGAGAGGAAGGGGGTGAGAAATGAGGTCGTTGGGAAGGAGGTCGGATTTGACCCAGCAGCAGTTTCTTTATTAAGACTAGAGGGAGCACCAGCTGCTTCCGAGGTTTCAACAAGCTTACCCTCCGAAGTTTTGCGCTTTTTGGACGGGCCTCCCACTGAGTCATTCTTGATTTTTCTTCTCCTCTCAGAAACTGGAGGATGACCCGTGGATTCATCAGCGGCAGAAGAACCGCCCTCAACCAACGGAACGTCCCCTTCAGCATCCGAGGTCAGTATTATTAACTCAGGACGATCCTTGGTTGAGGGCCTGGGCTTCACTTCATTCTCACGGGAAACGGATTTACCAGCCGCCTTGAATTTCTTCAATTTGTCCATTTCTGGAGTTTCCTGTTCTATTTCACCTACATGAACAAACACAAGATGTCAGCAACTATAAATATTCTATATATATTTGGTAAAGGAGGAAGATGAAATAAAACGAGAAGTACGCAAATATTCCTCCCGGACTCCGCTTGAGCTGCTTAGCAAACGCCTACACGAGAAGACGTGACGACCTGTAGTGTGCGATTCAAGTGCGAACAACACTCTCGACGTCTCACGAGACAGATCGGATTGATCAGTATAGTACGCGTGTGAGCTCAAGAGGAAATGTTTGTGTGTCCAGCTCAGGGGAAATTTGTCAATGTCCTCTTCATCCTTCCAAAATTTTGGTTTGCCCTTCTTGATGGAGATGCGAGTGAAGTAAGTCTTGAAGGACTTCCCGTCAACCTTGGCAGAATCCGTATAAGACTCAAAGTTCACAAAGGAACAAAGAGTCCGGAGAGTCACCAGACCAACTCCGCCCTGCTTGTTTGCCCTTCGAACTACCTGAGTGTAGTAGAACAGCATCGCTACAGTTGGCGTGAAATTGAAGTGCTCCCCAAGCACTTCGAGAGCTCGGATGAGGCCCCAACCGTTGGGATGAAGTTGGGAGGGTGCACAGTTCAGAAACTTTAAGACACCCATCTGGAGTTCGGTTAGAGGGAAACGAACTCCCAGATAATGGAAAATAAAGTCATACATATATACTGAGCGGTCATTAGGGACGAGATGGCATATCCGCTCTGTCGGAAGTGGTGCGTAAACCCTGTACCACTTTTTCGTCTCTTCATCCGAACTCAGCGTGAACCTCGGTTGAATCCGAGATCCCTCCTTATCCGCATGACGAGAGGCAAGGTCCTTAAACTCGCTGGACACCCAACAGAAAGGCCATTTAGCCTGAACTTCCTCCCAATTTAGCCTCGAAGCAACTACGCTGTAGAGACCTTCTGCTGTCTTCGAAATGGCGCTATCTCCAGAAGATCCTTCTCCAGTTGCCATTGGAAATATCTAGACCGAACTCCTTAATCTACCATAAGAAATAAAATGTCGTCAGAAAGTTGCAATCATTACTCACTGCATTTTGAAAGCAATTACAATCAGAGGGCGACTCTGAGAAGGGAAAGGTCACTTCCCGCAGTGAGTAAGATCCCCTTTCTGAGCGACGCGGTTCAGTCTTAGGAAGAATCACAAGGATTCTTCCCCACGACTATTAGGGTTGAGGGAAACTGATTCCCCCCCCCCCTTTAGATGAAGCCTACTTTCTATAACTACAGGTAGCAAGTCAAAGCGAAACTAAAGCGACAAGGAAAAAATAGTTACCTCAGATGACAGTGATGAATTTGAGGAACGAAGAAACCCTCACAATGTAGATGAAAAACTTCCTTGCAAAATTTCTGCAGAGTTTCGTTGAGAAAGCAAAAGCAAGTGGAACCCAGAATCCACTAAGTATTCCTTTTATAGGAAACAAAGAGGACCGGTTACCTCCTCTTGAAGTTGTGTCGTTCTCGATAAAACGTACCTGTTTACAAGCGAAACGACACAACCGTTCCAAATTCTTGGGCGCCAAAACGATAGCAACTCAGCAAAGGGCTATCCACTGGGCCCAAAAGTTGTGAAAACTTCAGGCCCATTAAGCCCAAAACGACGGTTAATGAGATTTTCATCTCACACACAATAATTGTCTGCCCACGTGATTAAAAGCATTAATGTCTAATCATGCAACGCAATTTACGCTTTATAGCCGTTACACGAACTTCAAGAGCTTTCAATTCCAATAAACTCTTGAAATTCTCACACAACGAATCTTTTTCTGAATCCGTTGTGACAGTACCGAAAGGTCTTTTCTATTAAAATCAGAGCGGTTCTTTACGAATGACAACAGATGCTAAGGAACTGTTACACACGTAAGCTTACCGATATTAAGACCTCTCGCAGGTTGAGTAGCTTATGTGAACAACTATTCAGTCCCTCACACAAGCTAGGGGACATATGATCCGGTCTCAATACCGGTATCCGATCTGCTATACATATTTCAACGTCTTTGATAAGACATCTACGTGTAACCGGTGTCATCGGTATACATCCGAACTGTAATTCCGTATCAGGCGTTCTCCCTATACCGGTTGTTCAGGATAACACCATGACATCGGACAATACACACGTCACTGTGCTAATGACAAGGATTGTTGCTACAGGGATCGATCAATAATTCCCTACACTACGAGCCAAATTTTGCTCACGGGAATGGTCAACTTGTTCCCTAATCCTAGTCTACATTCTCTACGCTCAATATAAAATAGCCACTTGACCCAATCATGCAGGTAAGTGCGCAATATAATAATGCTAATGGGAGTTGGTGGTTCCCCACCAACGAGTCCTCGTTAATCGAGCCAATCAGGTATATGAACTAACTTCATGATTGAAGTTAGGGATCTTCTTCTTCAGCTCTTTACGACTGATTCCTCTCTGAATACATTCCTTACTTGGGATATAATCACTGACTTGAGCGTCGGAGAATCTTTGCAGGTGACACCACCATTCGCCCACTTCAATGCGTTAGGTCGGTGTAAAGGATCTCCAGGACGTCCAATCCGCTCTCCTCACCCAAGGACAACGGATACATACATCGGACACACACACATCCGGTCTATTAGATGGTATTGACATACTATTCGTGACTGGCTTGAGATCGGATCTCTTGACCCCGGTCCAGGACAGATCATAAAGAATGTTAAAACGTTTATCAAAATCCATGAAATAAATTGATTAATGTTCTCCCTATTTATAACAATTGAAGAGATGTATTTGATTGATGAAAATATGTCTTTTGATGTTGGAAATATACCTTTTCAAATAGATATGTTTATTCTAAAGTTTATGTTGAGAAAAAGTCTAATTGAAGATATATTTTTAAGTCCCTTCGGACCAGACTCCAGACTTTATATTCCTGAATTTGTTTATACCATTCATTAAGTATTTTCACTAAAAGAATAAAGTTTGTACTGTTTATAACGCTTTTCTGTGTACCTAAGCAATTCCAGGATACGGATATTAGGATATGAAAACAAAGGGGGAGCATTAGTGTTCTAAAAGTCTGGGAGAACAACAAAAGTCTGATAGAAGCATTCTGGTCAAAGAATTATTTTTCAACGTTCATAAATTCTATTTTGGTGATGCTTTGGGAGTACTGCTCTTACTATATTTGTGTGTTTATCACTAAAGAACATAAAGAACAAGATCAAAATAAGCAATAGCTGTCAGCGTACCTACCTCTACACATTCCAATCACAATCAGAGATTTCTTCAGAACATCTCAGAAAGCAACTTATCACTCAATCAAGGATTAGTTTACCAATGGTTGGTGCATGGAAATGCATGAAAAGCTATTTTCGTGAAAATGATAAAGAAATTAATCAGATTTCTCTTAAGCCTAATTCATCTTCAAGGTGTGGTAACAAGAAGCTTAAGGAAAAATACCTTCAAAGGATTTTTAACGTCTATATTTCTTTTCAAGAAGCAATAACGGTCATATCCTCCAACCTATATAAATACCAAGGAAGATTGAACATCAAAGACAGAGAAAAATAAAAAGAATTTCTTTAAGCTATTATTCAATCTCATCCAAGTTCTAAAATTCTCTTGTTCATTTATTTCTTGTAAGACAAAGACCCTTATTATTTTTTGTTCTGCCTTTAGCAGACTCTGGTCTTGTGTTAAAAACTTAGTGTTCAAACTCAAACTGTTTATCACTTGTACACTAAGTTCTAAAAATTTATTTTCATTCATACAATTTACAAAAGTCTGGTGTGTTGCCAGAACTAGTTTGTGTGGGAAACACTGTGGCCTGAAGAGGCTTTCGAAAGAATACTTGGGTTGAGCTAGGAGTAGCTTCTTGAAAGAATACTTGGGATAAATGTTAAACCCAGAAAACCTGTTAACTCTTTGTGTTTACTGTTGGGTCTTTTAATTGGCAAGCGCACCAATCGTTTGTAGTTTTCAAAATTTAGATATCGTTCCCCTGGGATGGAAAGTCCAATAGTTACAGTAATTTTCTAGTTACTATGGTAAATTTATCAAAACTTATACACAAAGAATAATTTATATACAATTTATATAATATTTACAAGATAGCATAGTTGAGTTGTTCATGTGGTAAAAAGAGAATAATGATCTATCTAAAAAGTTGAGTTGCAATTTAGAATAGGTAAGATACTTGAGATAAAACACAGATAGACAAATTATGTTGGAAATTGGATCCCTAATCTAGAATAACAATGAGGAACTCAAGACATGCATATTTAATCATCAAGTTTCATGTCATTGCAGCTTAAAATCATTATAACCGATCCCTCATGATATAAATTCTAAGAATTCACCGTAAAGTCCGATCCCTCGTGAGCTTTCTCAGTAAAAAACTTGTATTAAGTCCTGGCCTTATGGCAACAATGGTTAACAACCCCTATAGAATTGAGATACTAAGGGTATTCCAACTTTTACTTTCGTCAAAACAAGTTTCAATATGGCATGAATAATCATTCTCCCGTTTGACATTCACACTAATTAAACAAGTTTCAATACACATGAAAATTATTCTACCGTTTGACGTTCATATTAATAAAAGATTGAAATACTAACATGGACTTGAATCATAAACATGCAGAGATCGAATTCACAACATCATACTCAATAGATTAGTTCACTAATTCCAATATAAACAGATTAGTTACACATGGTGAAAGTAAAAACAATACTTATAGTGATTGACATTACAAAGGCGATGGAAACTTCACGATACCACGATCACAATACTACACAACACTCTTAAGTATCTAGAAAACTATTCTAGAACTACAAACTCACAAAAGAAACACTCAAACTCGAGTGTATAAGAGAAGATAAGAGTGGGATTGGATCAGAATGGGATGCCTAGAAGTGTTGGAAATGGCCCTATTTATAGGGCTGAGGAAGGGTCCTGACGCTACGCGTCAGGTTCCTAACTCAACCTCCATTAAACGCAGCTTGAAGTGGCCACTATGGAATTATTTTATTCAATTATGCAGTGCCATATGGACCTGCCTCCCAATTCGGCTTGTCCATTTGTGCAGAGTGGAGTGGCCAATAATGGGTCACTACCTGAGTGCTTGGCCAACCTGACTGTGGAGTCCACGCAGCTCTGACGCTACGCGTGGATGTGACGCATAGCGTCAGCATCAAAAGTCTCCACGCTACGCGTGGGGTTGATGCTACGCGTTAGCTTTCCAGATCTTCAATTTTCTCTTTAAATTCTTCACTTTTTCACTGTAAAACTAGAGAAAATTGATCAAGGGCAGATTATTTCCAACAACTTCTATTTATTGAATTTAAAACCTAATTTTCTAACAATTTAAGCTAATTTTTATTATTTTTATGAAATTTTTATTAAAGATTTTATTGTAAATTTGAGGACTAACAAATACCCCCAACTTGAGACATTGCTCGACCTCGAGCAAGAGAGAAAATAAAAAATAAAAATTTGAAATCAAATTTTTGAGTTAGTCCGAGAATTTATCACAAAAAGTAATTTCACAATTTACCATTTTGAAATAATCAATTATAGAAATCTCATGTAACAAAAGTTTATTGATAAAATTCCTTACAATATTTTATTAACAAATCAAGCATAATTTCAGGCTTACCTCACAAGTATTTATCTCGATGCAAAGGTTAACCTGTTTCACTTACTTGATTATAAAATCAAACAAATTTAATTTTGATTTTCATCTAATTAATGGTTGATCATATAGAGATATTTCAGAAATCACAAGGTCCTTTTAAGGGTTGTAATGAGGCTTTGGCTACAAGAAATTATGGTTTTTCTTTGGAATTCAAAAACCTAAAATCATAAAAGAGCATTTTATAATTTTTAGGCTTTCTCTTGGCCCAAATTCTCATTTTCATATTGATGAGAAATAAATACCCCCAACTTGATTCTTTTCACTATTTTTGACTTTTCTTTTTTCATTTTTTTATTATTATTATTTTGAAAAGAATCAAGTTGCTTATTTTTACTCCCTATTTTTGTAAGAACACTCAAAATATTTTTATTTTGCTTAATTGCTCTTTTAATCAATCAAGTATAGGGAATGGTTAAAACTGATGTAGGTTAAGGGTAGCAAAGAATTTATTTTTCAGGCTCAAATTTGGCTTTCAAAGGATAAAATAATTTTACCAAGGTAAGCTGTTTGGCTCAAGGTTTCTTTTCACCAATAAATGTGCCTTGATCATTTTCCTGAATTCTTTGTACAACAACACAAATCAAAGATTTAAAGCAAAATCAATTCGAATGAACTTATGTCGAATAAACCCTTAAGTGTTTAAAAGATCTCTCGGCTCACCAGGTTATCAAAATTAGCTTGATAGTTAATAAACTTATTGTAACTAATTTTATCAAAATTCCTAAGTTACAAAAGAATCCATAATTGATTTTACAAAATTAGTTTTATTGTGTAAAAACTTTAAGTGTATAAATTATCTTACTTTCAAAAATTTGATTTATTTATTAAAAAGATAAAATATATTTTTTTATTTTTTTATGAAGAAAATACGCAAAAACACACCATGACAAAAATTTACGCAAAGATAAAACACACTATATAAAAATAAACTATAATATAATATCCAAAAAGTAAAAATACCAATGTAAATAGAAAACTAAAAGTAAACTAGAATGTATGTAACAGAAATGAGATAACACCAATCAGTCCTCCATCTCATCATCTCCCTCCTCATCTGCATCACCCTCTGACTCAGCATGTGCTCCAGATGGTCCACCAGCCTCAGGATATGTCGACAGATCACCAGGCCAAGCCACACAGGCTGCAAACTCAGCTGGTGTAACATATGGTGCTCCCCCACCCTGAAGTCTGTACTGATAGTATGAATCATAAAGATGCATGTAAGCTCTGTGTGTGGTAGCCATCATCTGCATCATATGTTGATGTTCAAGTGTTATCCTAGCAAATCCCTCTACGACAACATCAGCAGGTGGTGGCTGAACTGGTGGTCTCCTCCTCCTCTGTCTGGGCTGAGCCTCTTGCTCCAGTGGTGGAAGCTCGCACTGCTGGACGAAGTAATCTCTATTCACTAGAACCTTGGGGACTCTCCCTGAAGAACTAGTGAACTCAGGTGATGGCACAGCAACTCCCTACCTCCTTAGTAAGGCAGATATGATGAGAGGGAATGGGATAGGACGGTTCACCCTATACCCAAGGGCATAAAGGTGAATCTGCTCAGAAATCAGCTCTGCAATATCAATAATATGGCCCTGGAGAATGGAGTAAAGAAGGCAGCATCGATCAACTGGGATAGAAGAAAGGCGGATGACAGGAGTAATGTTATGCAGCATGAGATAAGACCACGCCTGAGCTATAGGGGTCAGCTGGGTCTTGAGGACGTTAGATGGAGTCCTCCCAACCTTGCTCAGGTTGAAGAAGATTCCATCCTTACTCAAGAAGTGAGCAACCTGATCTAGGAAGTATCCTAGATCACCATCCTCAGTCGCGATCTTGTTTCTGTTCTCCTTCCAGAAACAAATATCACTCTTGGGAGTAGGCTCCCAAGGGTTACCCAGTAGGGTACTAATAGTGTCCCGGTCATAAGAAATATGTCGACCCCTAACCCAGCTCGTCCTCTGATGTCCAATGTCTGGCGCGTCCTGGCGAGTCCTGTAGGCATTAGCATAGAACTCCATCAATAAGATGGGATCCCCCTCAGTAGGTAGGGAAAACAGGGGTCCCCATCTCCTCCTCTGGGCCTCATCCTGCAGCTCAGGATAGTCCCAGCACTTAGATCCAAGACTCTCTCCCAGATGAGTCTTTGGCCCTTTATTTGGTGAAACCGGGCCCATTTCGTATCAGTGCGAAATCTGGTGGGATCTCTAGGTCCTAAGACCTCCTCACCCTGAAGATCTGGATCCTGAGAGGCGGTGTCAGTATCCATGGTCCTTCTCTGTCTTTTAGGACCAGTAGTAGGGATGGATTTCTTCGGTGCCATCTGTAGAAAAAAATCAAACACACATTATAATATTGAAAAACATATCAAATATTTAACAATTATTTTTGGTTTTTATATTTTATACATACACAATAACAAAATATTTACATAAAAATTTTAAACATACATGTTTTTGGATTTTCTAAAAAAACAAATTAAAAATTTATACATAATACAAAATTCACACAAAATTCATAACAAGATGAAAACAACATATTTTTGAATTTTTGTAATTTATAAGAAAAGTTAATCATGCATATTTTTGGATTTTTACAATTTATCATAAAAAATCAACATGCATAAATTTCATAAACATGCAAAATCATAAAACATGTATTTTTACAAAATTATGCAAATTTATTTTTTTATTTTTATGCAAGAAAGTATAACAAACATATAATTCAAGAAAATTTATTAATTTAAAAGAAAAATAAACAAACAACAAAATGAAGCATACTGGACAGATTTTATTAAAAACAGAAAACAAATAATAGAAAATAAAATACAAAAATTAAAAAAAATTAGGAACAGAGGCCGATGCTACGTGTGGGTGGGACGCTACGCGTCAGCTCTGTTCTTCCCACGCTACGCGTCAGTGGGACGCTATGCGTGGGCTTACAGTTCATGCCTCACGCTACGCGTCAGTAGGACGTTACGCGTGAGGTGCGCAGTTTCAAACACAGAAACAGGGGTTGCGCAACAGCAACCCCTCCAAACCACTTTCAATCCATTAATTTCCTTACTCTAACAGCAATCAATTCCCAATGGTTCTCTAATCCTAATCCTAACCACATGCATTCTAAAAATTGAAATTGAAATTTTAAACTAAAGGGAAAGGATTTAGAGAACTTACTTGGAATCCTTTGAGTGATTGAGAAATCGAAGAGGATTGAAGGGTTGAGAGAAAAAGAGTGTTTGAAAATTAGGTTTCCAAAAATTAAACTGAGGCAGAGAGGGAATTTTAGGTTTTAAAACCTAAGATTGGGCCGCTCTGGTTCAATTTTAAAAACTGAACGTGGGCCCTGATTCTACGCATGGGTGGGACGCTACGCGTGAGGTTAAAATTTGAACCTCCTCGCTACGCGTCAGTGGGACGCTATGCGTGGGGTTCTGATTTTCAAATTTCAAAATTTAATTTTCAAAAACCTTTTCTTTTAAAATTTTAAAACCCTTTTTATTTTCAAAATTAAATTTCTATCTAAAAATTTGAAAACTCCTTTTTTTATGTAAAAATAAGCTTAAAATAAAGAAAAGAAATAATGGGTTGTCTCCCATTAAGTGCTAGGTTTAATGTCTCCAGCCAGACATCCTGCATATCACAAATCAGTCAAATAACAAATGGTAGTGAGTCTGTTGATCTCACCACCCAGATATGGTTTCAATCTCTGTCCATTAACCATCCAACTTCTTTTGGAAGTTGGATCTTCAATCTCAACTGCTCCATGAGATTTAACTTCCTTGATTACAAAAGGACCTGACCATTTAGATTTCAATTTACCAGGAAACAGTCTTAATCTTGAATTAAACAATAAAACTTGCTGACCTAGTATAAAATGTCTATTTTTAATTTTCTTATCATGGTAGGCTTTCACCTTGTTTTTGTAACTTCTAGATGTCTCATAAGCATTGTTTCTCATTTCTTCCAATTCAAATAACTGCAAATTTCTTTTGTCAGCTGCTGCATTTGGATCAAAGTTGAGAAATTTTAAAGCATAATATACTTTATGTTCCATGTCTACTGGAAGATGACAAGCTTTTCCATAGACCATTTAAAAAGGAGAAAGGCCAATTGGAGTTTTAAATGTAGTTCTGTACGCCCAGAGTGCATCATCAAGCTTTTGTGACCAATCTTTTCTGGAGGAAGACACAGTCTTTTCCAAAATCCTTTTCACTTCTTGATTTGAAATCTCAGCCTATCCATTGGTTTATGGATGATATGTTGTGGCCACTTTATGTCTCACTCCATAATGTTGTAACACTTTCTGAAGAACTTTGTTACAAAAATGTGATCCTCCATCACTGATCAAAGTTCTTGGTGTTCTAAATCTGTAGAAAATATTTTTCTTCAAGAAATTCACTAGAATTTTGGTGTTAGCATTAGGTGAAGCAATTGCTTCTACCCACTTTGAAACATAATCAACTGCCAAAAGAATGTATTGATTGAATTGAGAATAAGGAAAAGGTCCCATGAAATCAATACCCCAACAATCAAATACCTCAACCTCCTGAATGTTTGTGAGAGGCATTTCTTGTCTTTTATTAACATTACCTGTTCTTTGACAGTTATCACAAGTTTGAACAAATGAGTGAGAATCTTTAAAAATGGAGGGCCAATACAAACCTGATTACAAAATTTTTGCAGCAGTTCTTTCTCCATTAAAATGTCCTCCATAAAGGGACTTATGACAATGCCACAACACATCTTTCTTTTCCCAGTCGGATACATAATGACGTAACAAATTATCCACACCAATTTTAAATAGATGAGGGTCATCCCAAACAAAGTATTTGAATCTTTGAAAAAAAATTTTCTTTGTTGCCAAGTTAGATCATTTGGAAGAATTCCTGCTGCTTTAAAATTGGCCATATCAGCAAACCATGGCCGTTTTGTTATTTCAAAAAGTTTTTCATCAGGAAATTCTTCCAAAATGTCTTTTTCTTTGGCAGTGACCTCATCATTCATTAATCTGGAAACATGGTCAGCGACCATATTTTCACTACCCTTTTTATCTTTGATTTCAAGATCATATTCTTGAAGGAGTAAAACCCATCAGATTAACCGAGGTTTAGAATCAGTTTTGGTCAAAAGATATTTAATTGCAGCATGATCAATGAAAATAATTATTTTTGATCCAATCAAGTATGATCTAAATTTTTCCAAGGCATACACTATAGCTAGTAATTCTTTTTCAGTAGTTGTATAATTTTATTTGATTTTCATTTAAAACTTTACTAGCATAGTGTATAACTCTAAAAACTTTTTTATATCTTTGATCTAAAACTACTCATACAGCATAATCACTTGCATCACACATAAGTTTAAAGGGTAAATTCCAATTTGGAGCAACAATTACAGGGGCAGAAACCAATTTTTCTTTCAAGAATTAAAAGCTTTAAGACATGCTTCATCAAACTTGAAATTTAACATCTTTATTTAGAAGATTTGTTAAAGGTTTAGCAATTTTTGAAAAATTTTGAATAAATCTTCTATAGAATCCAACATGTCCTAAAAAACTTCTAATACTTTTCACATTCATAGGAGGTGGGAGTTTAGAGATTACCTCTATTTTGGCTTGGTCTACTTCAATACCTTTACAGGAAATTTTGTGACCAAGTGCAATTCCTTCTTTCACCATAAAGTGACATTTCTCCCAATTGAGCACCAAATTTGTTGCAATACACCGCTTCAGTATGGTGTCCAGATTGGTTAGACATGTTTCAAATGAATTTCCAAAGACTGAAAAATCATCCATGAATATCTCAATGCTCTTTTCAATTAGATCTGCAAAAATAGCAAACATGCATCTTTGAAAAGAGGCAGGTGCATTACACAATCCAAATGGCATTTTCCTATATGTAAATATACCAAAGGGACATGTAAAAGCAGTCTTTTCCTGATCAAGAGGGTCAACAGAAATTTGGTTGTATCCAGAATATCCATCAAGAAAACAATAGTAAGCTTGTCCAGACAATCTTTTAAGCATTTGATCCATAAAAGGAAGTGGAAAATGATCTTTTCTTGTTGCTTGATTTAGTTTTCTATAATCAATGCAAATTCTCCAACTAGTGACAGTTCTTGTTGGAATTAATTCATTTTTATCATTAACAATTACTGTCATACAACCCTTTTTTGGAACAACTTATACCAGACTTACCCATGTACTATCAGAAATGGGATAGATAATACCTACTTTCAGCAATTTCAAAACCTCCTTCTTAGTTACCTCTTTCATGGTTGGATTGAGGCATCTTTGGGGTTGAGCAACAGGTTTAAAATTATCTTCCAGTAAAATCTTATGCATGCAATATGATGGGCTTATACCTTTCAGATCTTCAAGTGTCCATCCAATTGCTTCTTGATTCCTTTTTAAGACTTCAACCAGTTTTTCTTCTTTTGTTTCACTTAACAAATTACTAATAATCACTAGTTTTAAATTACCTTCTTTCAAAAAGATATACTTTAAGTTGGAAGGTAGCACTTTTAATTCAGGCCTCTTGATTTCTTCAACAGGTACTTCTTGAATTTCTTCAATTTCTCTTGATTTAGGGAAAATTTCTTTCCCTTGATCAAGATCTTCAAGATATTTGTCTACCTGGTTTTCTTCTTCTTCACTCAAAAATTCCACAGAGTTAGTTAATAACTTATTTAAAGGATCAGAGTTTGATATACCTGTGGATATGGAGAAGCAGACCTTGTCGAGAACATTCACCTTAAAACAATCTTGTTTTAGATTAGGATGTTTCATGGCTTTGAAAACATCAAAGTTTACTTCTTCATCGTGAACTCTTACTACCAGCTTTCCATTATCTACATCAATGAGCACTCTAGCAGTCTTCATGAATGGTCTTCCCAGAATTAGGGGAACTTCAACATCTTCTTCCATGCCTAATACCACAAAGTCAACAGGGAAGTAGAACTTGTCAACTTTCACAAGTACATCTTCCACAATACCATAGGGTCTTTTAATTGATCTATCAGCCAGTTGCAGAGTCATCTTTGTTCTTGGAGGATCAAGGTCACCAATTCGCTTCATCATACTTAGAGGCATTAGATTAATGCTAGCCCCTAAGTCTAACAAGGCTTTTCCAATGTTCATCTCTCCAATAAAGACAGGAATGGTGAAACTTCCAGGGTCTTTCGACTTTATTGGCATATTATGTTGTAAAATGGCGCTGTAACCTGCTTCCGTTCAACAATTTCTTCATTATACATCCTTTTTTTGGTGAGCAATTCTTTCATAAACTTTGCATATGTTGGCATTTGTTCCAATGCCTCAGAAAATAAAATGTTTATGTGTAATTGCTTAAAGATTTCAAGGAATCTCTTGTATTCCTTTTCCTTATCCTTCTTTGATGGTGCATGTGGATAAGGTAAATCTTTAACTGGAGGTGTCTGACCCAAATACTGATTTTTTTTGTTTTTTAATTTTTTGATTTTTTTGTTTTTCTTTTTCATCATTCTTTTCTTCATCTTTTTTCTCTTCATCTTCTTTCTTTTCTTCTTTCTCTTTTTCTTCTTTTTCTTTTTTCTCTTTTTCTTCTTTTTCTTCTTCTTTCTCTGTTTTCTCTTTTTCACAATCACTTCTTACAACTTTACCACTTCTTATAAAAATAGCATTACATTGTTCTCTTGGATTCTGAGTGTTTGCAGAAAAACTAGAGCTTTTCATGTCAGCTACTTCTTTTGCTAGCTGTCCCATTTGCATATCCGACGCTTTACGTGCAGCTTCATTTGTTTGCATGTATTGAAGCAACTGTTAGATAGACTCTTCTATCCTTGTTAGCCTTGCTGTTTGATCGGATTGTGGTTGTTGTTTGAATTGATTGTTTGGAGGTCGGTTAGAAGGTCCAACATCTTGTTTCCAACCAATATTCTGATTCTGTCAACCCTGCGGGTAATTGTTAGGAAAAGAATTACCAAGATTGAAAGGAAAATTACCTAAAGGTATTCTTTGATGGTTCAGAAAATTGGCTTGCTCTTGCTCATTTCTTTCAGGGGCACAGTAACCACATGGTTGCTCTCCCATGCAATGTATACATTGTTTTAATTGAGCAAGAGGTGGTGATGACATTTGAGTAATTTGAAGTTTCTCCAATTGTTTACTCATAGCCTCAATTTGTTGAGTCAGCAATTTTTGTTGAGCTAATACTGCATCATTAACCCCAATTCGAGCATACCTGGTTTTCTTTGTACATTACCTCTTTCATGCTTTGCTTACCAGTCACTGATGGACATTGATTCTAATATTTCTATTGCTTCTTCCACAGTTTTGTTCATTAAAGAACCTCCTGCACAAGCATCTAACATCATTTTAAACTGAGGTAACAAACCATGGTAAACGATCCTTACTTTTTCGGCATCATTTAAGTTGTGGTTTGGACATTTCCTCAAAAGTGCCTTGAATCGTTCCCATGTTTCTCCTAATGATTCATCATTATTTTGTGAAAAATAATGTATGGCTGTCATTGCTTCAAAATATTTTGAAGGAGAATAAAATCTTTCCAAACATTTTCTCTCGACATCGGACCAGTTTGCAAAACTACCGGGTGGACAAGATTTAAACCATTCTTTAGCTTTCCCAATCAAAGAAAAAGGAAACAATCTCGTGTAGACTGATTCTTCTTGATTGGGTTCAAAACCAATTGTGCTTCATAACTCATAAAAAATAGTTAAGTGTTCATAAGGTTCCTCATTATTTAAACCAGCAAATTGATTATTTTGAATAATGTTTAAAGTAACTGGTTTGATTTCTACAGCAGTAATAGGTCCTTGATACATCCCCGAAACACGAGGTGGTCCATTAATAGCAGCAAACTGCCCAAATGTTCTCATTTCAGCCGCCATGTTAGAATTTTCAAAATTTTCAGATTTTTGAAAAGAAGATGAAGTTGAAGAAGTTTTTGTTGTTTTAGATTTTAATGCTTTAAGTTTCTTTACAAACTTCTCGATCTCAGGATCAAAGAACACCTTTCCTGCAGAAGATCGAGTTTCCATAAACACACTAAATAAAGAAAGGTTAGTGAAATAATGTTAAAACGAATGAATAAAATTTTTTTACTAAGGTAAATTATTTTTACCATGGTAATTAAAAATTTACTGTTTTACTGAATCAATTGAATCCCCGACGACGGCGCCAAAAAACTTGTTAAACCCAGAAAACCTGTTAACTCTTTGTGTTTACTGTTGGGTCTTTTAATTGGCAAGCGCACCAATCGTTTGTAGTTTTTAAAATTTAGATATCATTCCACTGGGATTGAAAGTCCAATAGTTATAGTAATTTTCTAGTTACTATGGTAAATTTATCAAAACTTATACACAAAAGAATAATTTATATACAATTTATACAATATTTACAAGATGGCATAGTTGAGTTATTCATGTGGTATGTCGCGACCGGGATCGCGACGGGAAGGCCGACCCTCAAAAATATTAAAACGTGTTTTGAAATCCTTTTGGAAAGAAAACAGGGAGTCGCCACCAATATTTTTTAAGGATAAAATACCGAGAAAACCTCTCGTTAAAGCACTGGTTATGAAAGTAAAATTCTAAGTTCGGGAGTCGAATTACAGGTGAGGAAGGTATTAGCACCTCACAACTGTCTGTTATAAAACGGTTACCTCAAGTTGATAGCGCGCATTATAATTAGCCCAAAAATTATTTTAACTTCTTTAGAAAAGAAACATACGAAATGACAAAGCATACAAAAATAAACAAAAATAGACACAGAAGTTTTTAAACAGGAGATTAACAGGACGTCTCATCCAAATTAACCTCGCTCCTCCTTTTTTTAAAAAAAGATATTAAAAAAATAAAAAAAATAAAAAATAAAAAAATGAGATTAACAGGACGTCTCGTCTAAATTAACCTCGTTCCTCCCTTTAGTAACAAGACAAAAGTGGAAACTCTAAAAAAATTAAATAAAGAAAGATGGGCCCTCAGGATTCGAGGATCAACTTGGATGGTGTGATTCCACTTGGACAACTCAAGCCTCCACTAGATCCATGTATGTAGTGGAGAGACAGCTTGGTCATTGACAATTATGGGGAATGGCGGCTGGTGAGTAATTTTTATTATTTTCTTTTTTGTTTGTTGTCAGCCGCCCCCAGGATTCGAGGATCAACTTGGATTGTGCAATTCCAAGACAGCATGGGCAAACGGACTCCTCGAATAGTGTCACATGGGACCGGTGTCCTTCTTATGGCCCGGATCTCTGTCTCTGTCAGTATCCATTCTCGGTAGAAATTGGTCGGATCAAAACAGGTGTTTCAGATATGAAAAGTCTGAGTGTAAAAATCGATCCTCCGACACTCGGTGTGGAGGCTTGAATTCATTCAAGTGACACCGGATCCTTTTTCATTCAGAATTGCTTCACTCGGAGGTTCTTTGGCCGGAAATGTTTCTGCTTGAAAGACTCATTCGGCTATATCTCTGCCTAAAAAGTGCTTTTTCGAAGTCCGACTCACTTAGGAATATCTCTTTTCGAGAAGTATTCATCAGAGCTTCTTTTCATTCAGAATTGCTTCACTCGGAGATGATTCGCTCGGAAGTGTTTCTGCTTGAAGCACTAGCCTTTCTTCCCTCGAATGTAACCAACTCAGAAATGTCTTACTCGGAGACACCTTACTCAAAAATATCTCTCTGATTTATCTCCAGCCGAAAAAAAGCTCCTTCGAAGTCAACCCTTTTTCATTTAAAATTGATACACTCAGGAATTCTTTACTCGAATGTGTCTCCGCCCGAGAGGTACTCCTTTGAAATCAAAGTCTTTCTTCGCTCGGAAGCACATCTCTCGGAAGTGACCTACTCGGAAATGCCTTACTTGGAGACACCCCACTTGGAATTATATAACTCGGAAGTGTCTTCCTGAAAAGTACTCATTCATAGTCAGAGCCTTTCTTTGCTCAGAAGTAACTCTCTTGAAAATGACCTACTTGGAAATGGTTCACTCAGAGACACCTCACTCGGAAGTATGGAACTTGGAAGTGAAAAGTGCTCCTTTGAAGTTCAGAGCCCTTTTCGTTTAGAACCAATTCACTCGGGAATTATCCACTCAGAGGCACCCTACTCGGATATATCTTTGCCCGAAAAGTACTCATTCATAGTCAAAGCCTTTCTTTGCTCGGAAGTAATTCCCTTGAAAGTGACCCACTCAGAAATCTATCACTCGGAGACACCCCACTTGGAAGTATGGAACTTGGAAGTGTCTCTGCCCGAAAAGTGCTCCTTTGAAGTTCAGAGCCCTTTTCGTTTAGAATCAATTCACTCAGGCATTCTCCACTCAGAATCAAGTTTAGACTCACTTTTTCGTTCAGGATGGCTTCAATCGGGAATTCTTCACTCGGATGTATCTCCGGCCGAGAGGTACTCGTTCGAAGTCAGTCTTTCTTTTCGTTCAGAATGGCTTCAATCTGGAATTCTTCACTCGGATGTATCTCTGCCTAGAGGTACTCATTCGAAGTCAGTCTCACTTTTCGTTTAGAATGGCTTCAATCGGGAATTCTCCACTCGGATGCATCTCCGTCCGAGAGGTACTCATTCAAAGTTAGAGCCATTTTTCATTCGGAATGGCTTTAATCAGGAATTCTTCACTCAGATGTATCTCCGCTCGAGATGTACTCAATCAAAGTCAGCCATTTTTCATTCAGAATGGCTTTAATCAGGAATTCTCCACTCGGATGTATCTTCGCCCGAGAGGTACTCATTCGAAGTCAGTCTCTTTTCGCTCGGAATGGCTTCAGTCGGGAATTCTCCACTCAGAGATGCCTCATTCAGAAATTTTAAAACTGAAAGGATCATTCGGAATCGAAGTTCAGTCTTCTCTCGGAAATCTTTTCACCTGGGAATATCACTCGGAGTCGAAGACAATCTCGAAGATGAACCCGAGCACAAGCTCTCGACAACTTTGAAAATAGGCCTGAACACAGGCTCTAAGCAATCTTTAAGGCACACCCGAGCATGAATAGAAAGAAAGGGTTCCCGGACTCCCCATTCTTGTGAAAATTGACCGGACCGAAATAGGTGTTCACAGAATGCCCCTCTTTACTTTCTTTTGCATGAGGAAAGCATGAAGTCTCTTCTTGCTTTTGAAATGGAAAGGAAGTAAAGACGTGAACACCATTATCAAAGTCATGCTGACTTCAATAACCAGGAGAACCAGTATCGTTTCGTTGGAGAAAACCAACAGTAAAACCATGAAGCTTTTACTCTCTTTTTGCTTTATTTTTTTTATTTTTTTGTTTTTTTAACTAACATAAAGGATTATCCTAGCATTTTGAGCAGCCTAGGAATGAATAAATTAGGGGTATGCTGCTGATTTAAAAGGAAATAGACTAGGCAGGGGGTTCCTAAGACCATGACTGGAAAGTAAATGGTGGGGAAGATGTTCCCGGCCTAAAGGAGATAACAGACTTGGGGTGACACCCCAAGTTGAAGGGATTTGACAAGATTGGAGGTTATTTCCTAAGTCGGTAGGAATTTAAAGGATTGAGATTGATCCTCTGTTGACTGGAACTAAAAGGATTGGGGTTGACCCTTGGTTGACTGGAAAGTAAAAGGTGGGGTTGACCCTCGGTTGACAGGAAAGTAAAAGATTGGGGTTGACCCTCGGTTGATAGGAAAGTAAAGATTGGGGTTGACCCTCGGTTGACAGGAAAGTAAAAGGTTGGGGTTGACCCTCGGTTGACTGGAAAGTAAAAGGTTGGGGTTGACCCTCGGTTGATAGGAAAATAAAAGGTGTGCCTTGTTCGGCGACTGAAAAATAAAGGTATGCCTTGTTCGGTGACTGGAAAGTAAAGGGTGCCTCGTTAGGCGACTGGAAAGGAAAGGAGTGCCTCGTTAGGCGACTGGAAATGAGTGCCTTGTTAGGCAACTAGAAAGGAAAGGAGTGCCTTGTTCGGCGACTGGAAAATAAAGGGTGCCTCGTTAGGCGACTGGAAAGTAAAGGGTGCCTCGTTAGGCGACTGGAAAGGAAAGGAGTGCCTTGTTCGGTGACTGGAAAATAAAGGTGTGCCTTGTTTGGCGACTGGAAAATAAAGGTGTGCCTTGTTCGGCGACTGGAAAGTAAAGGAGTATGCCTTGTTTGGTGACTGGAAAGTAAAGGGTGGCCTTGTTCGGCGACTGGAAAATAAAGGGTGGCTAGTTTTCTTTTTGGAAAGAAACTTGAAAGACAACGACTTTTGCAATTTATGAAAAGTGAACTGGTCTGGACCGGGGTCTAGGATCCGGTGTAGGACCAGCCAAAAAAGTATATATATTTTAGTATTTATACACTGGTACAATGGGTATCCGGTATTATAATCTGGCCTCTCAGTGGGAGAAACTGGTCTTGTTGTCCTGGAGATCCTTCACACCAAAGTTTCACGTTGGAGTGGGCGAAAGGTGGTGTCACCTGCAAAGATTCTCCGACGCTCAAGTTAGAAGAGTGTATATGAACTCTATGAATACTTAAGCAATGCAATAGAAGATAAGAGTTAGAACAACGTAACCTTACATGTGTATTAGAACATGCTATTTATAGTTGAGCGTGGAAAATGAATCGTTGGGCGCAAGTGGGCACTTGAGTTCTGATACCGTGTGAAAAGTATCAATCAGAATGACTCAGTATTCAGAGTGTGCCAGGGGGTAGGTGGTGTGTAAATCCTGAGCTATTAACTTGATGCATAATTCTCGGAGGATTTATTCTTTTGGCAAGCACACCAATCGTTAAATTTGTAATATATTTGATCGTTTCCACAGGGATTGTGGTAATTACCTCAATCTTAGACTGATACAAGCTAAAGCAACGCAATGCAGATAGAGTTCATTCTATTTTTGTTGTTTTTATGCTTTCTATGTTTTTGTATTTTCAGAGACAGTATGAAAGATGAAATGTGATTAACGGAAGATAGGTTAGGATTGCTTCAGTTTACAATTTCATCAAGAAACATGCAATTAAGGTTCAATTAATCTTCAGACTCAAGAGGACAATCCACAGATGGTTACTCCCTAATTCCTTAGGTGAATAACACTGATTCCTAAGCATTAAACCCTAATCCCTTAGGTGCTCAATTAACAGAGAAATCTAATGCGAAATTGGGGGTTGAACCCTAACTATTCACCTAATTACTAGGCCTGAATTAGTTAGGAAGCTGGAAGTTACCTAAGTCTCAACCATGATTCCTCACTGGTGAGATTCTTCATCAGATCTGGATTTGTCAATCCAGCAAAGTAGATCCACTCCTCAGCTTGTTCTCCTCATGATTTAGAAGTTTACTTCCTCAATACACTTTCAAGAATTCATTACAAACCTTCGCAATCCCAACTATAGGGGCTTATAAACCCATGGAAATGGATTCTGTCGAAGGAATGTGGAGAGATATGGATGAGAGAATTTAGAGAGAGAAAAGAATTAGAGAGAGATTGAAAATGGGCAAATGAATCATATTCTGTATTCTACCGTCTCTGTCCCTGTGTGTCTACAAGGTATGTACAAGTATATATAGGCAAATAACTAACTAACTATCTTAATTAATTACACAGAAGACTTAATTAATACTTAAACTAACTAACTAAATACATAATTACAAATAAATAATTAATTATAACTCAATACTTAAATTACTAATATACAGCAGCAACACATCAGGAAAAAGGAATGGTGCAGAGCTTCTTTTGGAGGGAAAGCGTCAGCTTTAAATAACCACCTTCACGCTTGAGCATGAAGGGCTCTCGCTTTAGCGAGCTCGAAATATGCACTGCACTATGGAGTTCACGCTTGAGCGTGATGAAGAAGCTTTGGGCGTGGATGGTGTTTTAAAATGACGCTTGAGCGTGAGCTTGCTCGCTTGAGCGTGGTCGTGCTTTCCTTTCTTTCTTTTTACGCTTGAGCTTGCAACCTTCCAGCTTGAGCGTGAACTGCTCCTGCACATGCAAACAAATGATTTCCTGGCGTTTGTACGCTGGCTGTCTAGCATTTGTACGTTGGGTTAGTGAATTTATAAATAAACATAATTTCTTAACTAATCATTGTTTTTAATAATTTTCTTTCATAAATTAAACACTTTTGAAATAAATAAATAAAATAAGAATTATTGACAATTTATTAAATAATAAAGCCAAACTAAACAATATTTAATGGATTAAGTTAAATAAAAGGTGAAATAATTAAGTCTTTTCAAGACTTATCACATCCCCAAACTTAAAACTTGTATGTCCTCAAGCAAATACTCAGATTATTTAAATCAATTGCACTTACTCAAGACAATCAACCTTTCCTTAACTTAATTCATACCATAATTATTGAATACCAACCATGCTTTCTTTTCACAAATTCTGAAAATATAATAACTCACACCTCCTTTGGGAAACAATTTGGTGATACTTTCCTCACTGAATTAGTGTTTCACTCTTCTCTCAGTGTATAAGGTTCAATAATATGCACTCATCACCTGCATAATTATTAGATCAACATAGACTTGCAATAGTTCTAAACATCATGATAAATGATAGCACAATTGGATCAGTAAGGGCTTTTTAAGATTGTAATGGGGTTAGGCTACAGGCTCTATTTTTGTTTTTCTAGTCAATGTTGGGTTAAAAGATGTGCCCACTGATGCATTGCCTCAATCTTAACTTAAATGCCTTAACTAACTAGCTCTTTTGTTTTCATTATTTTTTTATATGAAGGATAACTCAATAACTTGTGGTGCTTTGCACCTTCTTCTCTTTCAGTCCTTTGGACTCTTTCTTTTCTTTTTCTTTTTTTTCTCTTCCATTTTTTTCAACTTTTTTTTCAATACCATTTTTTTTCTAGTGGTGCGTTGCACCTTCTTTCTTTGCTGTTTTCTCACTTTTCTTTAGCTTTTGCTGTTCTTCCTTTCATTTCTCAAAATCCTCATCTATAATTAATGTCAGAGTGTTCCTTTAATTGTTGTTAGGCACACTCTTCATCCCTAAACTTAGAACTTGCTAGTCTCTAGCAATAAGATAAGACTCAACAGTTCATCAGTGGAACATCTAGGGATAATTCTCTTGGTTTTTCTCAGATAAATAGGCTTGTAAAGTTAGGTACATAAGTAGAATGAAAGGGTCTCAGGCTCAAAATATAATTATTGGGTCAAAGGATAATTAATAATATTAGGATGGCTAAATTTGGCCCTGGCTAAATTATTAAAGAAGGCCTTCATCATTTCCAATTGGCAACATATAATCATTTAGCAAGCACTGAAGCAAATTCTGTCTCACTAAACAAGAATGCAGGCACACTCAGAAAAGAATTAATAAAGGCTCAAAAGCTAATAATAACAGGTAATCAGCCAATCATGTCCCCAAACTTAATGCAAGATTATAACTCAGATTGCTAACTAGCATGCTGAATATACAAATAATATAGGATTGAAAAAGTTATGGATAGGGATCATGAATTAAGCAATGCGAATCAATTAATTTATCCAATTAAAGCCTGAGAATCAGCAAACTTTAAATTATTAAGATGGATTCTGAATTACACACAGTTAACATAATTTATCAATCAATAAGATGAAAGGTTAGATTACTTCCCTTTTTACCTGAATGGCAATGAATGGTGAGTAATGGTGTGGATGAATTTAACAATACAATTTAGAAAAAAAATAACAACAAACAACTTATATAGAAATAAAATTTCATTACAACTGAAAAAGAATTACATTGTTCAAGAAAAGGAATTCTAAAATAACGTCATTAATACACAAAAGTAAATTAGCATAAGTGAAAATGGTATGGGTGGTATTTATAAAGCCTAAATGGGTGCAAATGTAAAAACAACATAACCACAGCAAAATGAAAATATGAGATGAATGAATATGATGGATATATTAAATTCAAAATTAAATAGTGGAATGTAATAATTCTAGTTATTAACTGGAATCAATGAATAAAAGAGATGTTACCTTTCAATGGAATCCAAAGAATATGCTTTTTTTTTAAGAACCAGAGCTTCCAACGTACACGGGGTATGAGTCATAGGTACGCGTAGGTACGCTGGATCTTTGGTGTACACACGCCCAAATTAAAAACACACAAGTAGCATCAAGTATGAAATTCGCTCAAGCGGATCATTACTCGCTTAAGCGAATAATATGCAAGGGAATGCCACGCGCAAGCATGAGAAACTACGCTCAAGCTCCAAACAAACAGGTATTAGATGGCTTCAATATGGCACTCACGCTCAAGCTTATAGCATCACGCTTAAGCGAGAAATAGAACAGAATTGCCACAGCCCGATCACGTTCAAGCGTGATATAGGGGCGTTTAAGCGTGGGAATAATATATAAGTCACGCTCAAAGCGTGGTTAGCTGAGCTCAAGCGCGCAAGGTTTGTATTAGGCACCAGGCTTAAGCGTGAGAGTTTTCCATTAGGCACAAGAAATCACGCTTAAAGCGTATTGATTTACGCTCAAGCAAGCGGTACAAAAGGGGTCATGCACCACGATCACGCTTAGAGCGTGTGGAATGACGCTCAAGCGTGAGGTGCATCAGGGGGTGCACAAGACGATCACGCTCAAGCTTGACAAGTTCTCGCTTAAGCGTGGAGAAGGGACTTTGGGAATTTTTGTTCTGTATGGCATTCACTTAAGCAAAAAATGCTTCGCTCGAGCGAAATAAAAGAAAAATGGATGCACTCGCTTAAGCTCACAGTGTATTCGCTTGAGCGAATGGAAGAAATCAAGACCAGGAACAATTCACGCTTAAGCGTGATAGAATCACGCTCAAGCGCCAGGGTCAACATAACGGGTCACGCTCAAGCATGGACCCGAGCGTGCTCGAGCGCCAGGTTAGGGCGCTCGAGCGTGAGGTTAGGACGCTCGAGCGCCAGGGGGGTCTGATGCTTATTTATTTATGTTGTTCAGTCTTTTCTTTTTTTTTTCTTCCTCTCTTTTTTTTCTTTCTTTTCTTCTTCTTCCTCTCTCTTCTTCTTTTTTTCTTTTTCTTTTTCTTCTTCTCTTTTTTTTTCTTCTTTTTTTTTCTTCTTTTTTTCTTTTTCTTTTTCTTCTTTTATTTCTTTTTCTTTTTCTTTTTTTAATTCTATTTTTCTCTCTCTTTTTTTCTTCTTTTTTTCTTTCTTTTTTTTAAAACCTCTTTCACTATTTTATTTATGTACAAGAAAAAAAACATAAGATCATCCTCCAGGATCCCATTACTTATGACCATACACTCTTGGTCTTTTTACTCCTTGTTTCTCCTTGTTGTGTTTGAGGCTAATGCTCAACACAACTTTCCTCTAATCTTTATTTTTCCAAACTTTCTGTTTTTTCTTCTTTTTCTTTCCTTCACTCTTTTTCTTTTTCTGTTTTATGTTAGTCTCCCTCTTTTTATGCCACAAGCAATGTTCTTCTTGACTTGATGATTCGCGTTTCCTTGTGATTTCCATAGCTGCAGTAGTCACCACTAGCAAACGCTCCTCATGACCTGGTTGAGTTTCTTCTTCTTTTATATTCTCAACATCTAAACATGTTAACTCTTCTTGTGCATGAACCTATACTTCTTTCTCTACATTCACACTTGGCTCTAACAAAATTTCAGTATCATTATTGTGTTGCCAAGATGTGGTTTCTATCTCAGCTGAGATCTCTACCTCCTCTATCACTTCTTGCTCAACAATAGTATCTAATTGATTCTTAGGTTCCCCAATGGCTTCTGTTGTCATTTGTTCAATTTGCACTCCTGCAAAACTTGCATCATCAAAGAACTTATTCAATGGCAACTCTTGCTCTTGTTCTTCTTCAGACCAATCTTCTTCATTCCAATCATCAAACAATGCTTCACTGGATATAATATCATCTTCCAATTCTGAAGTATAATTCATATCACTTTCTTCTTCACATTCTTCAATTGACTCTTCTTTCATCAAATATCCCTGAACTTCCTTATTTTCATTTTCTTCTTTTGTTTCTACATCAACTTCAAGTTCAGGTTCATCCAGTTCAATGTTTTCTAGCTGGTCTTCTTCTTCCCCAAACTTAATTTCTTCAGCTAGACCAACATTATCATCCCATGGCTCTTTATATTGGTCTTCTCTTCGTACAACCTCTGTATTTCTTTGCTCTTCGGCCAACTGCTTTGCAATAAAATCCACTTGCTTTTAAATATTCATGATTGAATTATCAAAATTTTAGAGGCCGGTTTGAGTGACTTTTATAAATTGAATTAAAATCCTTTCTAAATCTGATGGCTCCTCCTCAATTGGTTGTACCTCCTCTACATGGTTCATGGATAATGTTTGTGAATATTGAAGAAACTCTGCTAAGGTGTCATCAAGATCCATCACCTGTAACTTTTCACTTTCCAAAGGAACTAGAAAAAACATAAATACAACAACTAACTACAAACAAGGCCACTGCAATGGTTAGTGCTACCACTACAATAGCCAAAAACAACTAACAGCAAACACTCAACACCATACCAACACTTAACAAAATCTACTCCTACAACAAAATTCACCAACAACTAATAAAAGTTACAAAGACTAAAAAAAATGGTTTAGTCTAGCACCGGTCCAAGGATTGTTGATATTACTCAACAATCCCCGACAACGGCGCCATTAACTTGGTGTGTAAATCCTGAGCTATTAACTTGATGCATAATTCTCAGAGGATTTATTCTTTTGGCAAGTGCACCAATCATTAAATTTGTAATATATTTGATCGTTCCCACATGGGTTGTGGTAATTACCTCAATCTTAGACTGATACAAGCTGAACTAACGTAATGCAGATAGAGTACATTCTATTTTTGTTGTTTTTATGCTTTCTATGTTTTTGTATTTTCAGAGACAGTATGAAAGATGAAATGTGATTAATGAAAGATAGGTTAGGATTGCTTCAGTTTACAATTTCATCAAGAAACATGCAATTAAGGTTCAATCAATCTTCAGACTCAAGAGGACAATCCACAGATGGTTACTCCCTAATTCCTTAGGTGAATAACACTGATTCCTAAGCATTAAACCCTAATCCCTTAGGTTCTCAATTAACAGAGAAATATAATGCAAAATTGGGGGTTGAACCCTAACTATTCACCTAATTACTAGGCCTGAATTAGTTAGGAAGCTGGAAGTTACCTAAGTCTCAACCATAATTCCTCACTGGTGAGATTCTTCATCAGATCTGGATTTGTCAATCCAGCAAAGTAGATCCACTCCTCTGCTTGTTCTCCTCACGATTTAGAAGTTGACTTCCTCAATACACTTTCAAGAATTCATTACAAACCTTCGCAATCCCAACTATAGGGGCTTAAAAACCCATTGAAATGGATTTTGTCAAAGGAATGTGGAGAGATATGGATGAGAGAATTTATAGAGAGAAAAGAATTAGAGAAAGATTGAAAATAGGCAAATGAATCGTATTCTGTATTCTACCGTCTCTGTCCCTATGTGTCTACAAGGTATGTACAAGTATATAGGAAAATAACTAACTAACTATCTTAATTAATTATACAGAAGACTTAATTAATACTTAAATTAACTAACTAAATACATAATTATAAATAAATAATTAATTACAACTCAAAACTTAAATTACTAATATACAGCAGCAACACATCAGGAAAAAAGAATGGTGCACAGCTTCTTTTGGAGGGAAAGCATCAGCTTTAAATAACCACCTTCACGCTTGAGCGTGAAGGGCTCTCGCTTGAGCGAGCTCGAAATATGCACTGCACTATGGGAGTTCACGCTTGAGCGTGATGAAGAAGCTTTGGGTGTGGATGGTGTTTTGAAATCACGCTTGAGCGTGAGGTTGCTCGCTTGAGCGTGGTCGTGCTTTCCTTTCTTTCTTTTAACGCTTGAGCTTGCAACCTTCCAGCTTGAGCGTGAACTACTCCTGCACATGCAAACAAATGATTTCCTGGCGTTTGTACGTTGGCTGTCCAGCGTTTGTACGCTGGGTTAGTGAATTTATAAATAAACATAATTTCTTAACTAATTATTGTTTTTAATCATTTTCTTTCATAAATTAAACACTTTTGAAATAAATAAATAAAATAAGAATTATTGACAATTTATTAAATAATAAAGCCAAACTAAACAATATTTAATGGATTAAGTTAAATAAAAGGTGAAATAATTAAGTCTTTTCAAGACTTATCAGTAGGTCAATTAGCAGTGTACGATTTTGACACTGGGATGGAGGATTATCACCTTTTCCGTAAATTACGCCTGTGATTGTACCTACTCCTCTCGGTGAATGAAAGAGACATATTCCGCTATGCAGAACATCCATCTCGTTAAATAATGACTCCTCTTATCTCGTTATGACACTGAGGCACACTGTTATTGGTGACAGATGAATGAGAACGGATAAGGTATCCGGTGTCTCGGACATTACTTCGGTTGACCGGTGTAGGAGAAACTTACATCATATATTTACCGACCGGATCATTATCCTGTGATACCGGTTAAACTCTAGGACGGCTAAGGTGTCCTCTTAACCTTGGGGCCGGTATCCAGACCGGATCAAAAAGAAACTTAAAAGACGCCAGCTTCGGCGATCTATTAAAAGTAACTTGAGAGAATCCAGCTTTGGCCATTGAGAAGAAAACCCTGAAAGGTGCCAGTTTTGGTGATTGAGGAAGAGTCTTCTTAAAGTTCCAGCTTTGGTGATTGAGGAAGAAACTTTGAGAAGTGCCAACTTTGGAAACTGCAGTCCCCATAGGGAAGAGGATTTGAGAAATGCCAGTTTTGGCGTTTACGGTTCCACTGGGGAAGAGCACTTGATTGAGGTGTCGATATTCGACCTGTTGTCTGCTACAATAACCTGCAGAAGAAGAGGAAAGAAGTAGTACAGAGATAATATTGAAAATCGGGTAAATTCCATGAAACCGCGACCCTTGAGATGACTCATGGACGAAGCAGAACGAACGAGGCAACCATAGACTTAGAGCGCGTGCCTGGCCAAGTCTCTGTGATGATCGCCCATGAAAATGTCGAGGAGTAGGAGCATCTTGTCCCTCACGACTTTAAATGTTTACCATTCTTCCATTTATTTTATTGAAACACATGTTTTTTTTTCATATCAATGAAATTCATAACACGTATCGAAAAGGGTGAATTTTATTCATTCATGTTAAACAAGTACAGAGAAAAGAGAACAAGGAAAGTGAATGAAATGAAGGAGGTCATATAGAATAGGTCAAGAACAGGTGAATCAGGGATGGTTCATGGATCCTCCAGTGATTATCTGAGACTAGCGAGAATCTTAATCCCCCAACACGACTTCATATTCACCCTTCGACCTTGCTTTTGAGAAGGTAAGTTCGACGATGATTCACGTGTCCCAGCTCAGACTTACACTTCTTAAGTTGGAGGTCTGAGTCATATCACCAGAAATTTGACCCTAACTTTTTCCTGAACCGCCCTTTTGGGTTTTCGACTCACCGGGTCGCTCTAACTTTTGCCTAGGTCGCCCTTGCAGGTTTTCAACCTAGCGAGCATTATTTTTACTTCTTTTTCTTTTCCCCTTTTTTTTTGTTCCTCACATGCCCTTTTTAAGCATAGTACTTCTTCACCGTGTCTGCATTTATAGGCATTGGCAAGTCCTCACCATCCATGGTAGTTAGAATCAGGGCTCCTCCAGAGAAAGCTCTCTTTACGACATATGGCCCTTCATAGTTAGGAGTCCATTTGCCTCGGCTGTCTTTCTGAACTAGCAAAATCTTTTTGAGAACCAAGTCCCCTTCTTGGAACTGTCGAGGTCGCACCTTCCCTTCAAATGTTCGTTTCATACGCCTCTGATACAACTGACCATGACCGAGGGCGGTCAGTCTTTTACCATCGATCAGATTTAGTTGGTCATGCCGAGCCCAGACCCACTCAGCTTCTTCTAATTTTGCTTCCATGAACATCCGAAGGGATGGAATTTCTACTTCAAAAGGCAAGACGGCTTCCATGCCATATACGAGAGAGAACAGGGTTGCTCCTGTCGAGGTTCTAACCGAGGTACGGTACCCATGTAAAGCAAAAGGAAGCATCTCGCTCCAATCTCTGTAGGTGACTACCATCTTCTATACTATCTTCTTGATGTTCTTGTTGGTTGCCTCAACCGCCCCATTCATCTTAGGCCGATAAGGAGAGGAATTATAATGGTGAATTTTGAAGCTTTCAAAGAGTTCCTTCATTATTTTGTTGTTCAAATTTGTACCATTGTCAGTAATGATTTGACTTGGTAGGCCATATCGACATATCAGTTCTCGCTTGATGAATTTGACCACAACATTCCTTGTTACATTGGCATATGAAGCTGCTTTTACCTATTTAGTGAAATAATCGATAGCAACCAAGATGAAACGATGACCGTTCGAGGCTTTTGGCTCGATGGGCCCAATGACATCCATGCCCCACATTGAGAAGGCCCATGGTATCGACAAGACATTTAGGGATGATAGGGGTACATGAATATGGTCAGCATATATTTGACATTTGTAACACTTCCAAACATAAGCAAAGCAGTCCGCTTCCATGGTCATCCAGTAATAACCGGCCCTCAAGATCTTTCTTGACATGGCATGTTCATTAGCGTGAGTCTCAAAAGATCCTTCATAAACATCCCTCATGATTTTGTTTGCCTCAACAGTATCAACACAACGAAGAAGGATATAGTCATAGTTTCTTTTGTAAAGCACATCCCCATTTAAGAAGAAACCCATGGCGAGTCGTCTTAGGGTTTTCTTATTATTCTCTGTAGCACCTTCGGGGTATTCTTGACTCTGTACATACCTTTTGATATGGTGGTACCATGGTTTCCCATCTAACTCCTTTTCCATCATTTGGTAGTATGCGGGCTCATAACGCTTCTTTATTTCGATGAGAGGCATATCGTAGTCACTACTTACTTCGAACATTGAGGCAAGGGTAGCCAAGGCATCAGCCATCTGATTGTCATCCCAGAGAATATGATGAAAAGATATTTCGTCAAACTCTTTGATCATTTCCTTGATATGAGCATGATAAGGAATCAACTTGCTGTCCCTAGTCTCCCACTCACCTTTCAATTGGTGGATGACCAAAGCGGAGTCCCCATAAACTTTCAACAATTTTACTTTTGCGTCCAATGCTGCTTGGATCCCTAACGAGCATGCCTCATATTCAGCGATGTTGTTGGTACAGTCAAAACACAATCTAGCACAGATAGGGATAAACTCCTTATCGGGTGAAATCAACATGGCCCCAATTCCATGCCCCAATGCATTAGAAGCTCCGTCAAATCTCAAAGTCCATTTATCTTTCTGACCATCTTCCTCATTGAATAGTGCCAGGATATCTTCATCCGGGAAGTTAAACTGCATTGGTTGATAATCATTGATGGGTTGGTGTGCCAAATAATTTGCCAGGGCACTTCCTCTTATGGCTTTTTGAGTGACATAAGTTATGTTGTACTTAGTCAAGAGAACTTGCCATCGAGCGATCCTCCCGGTCAGGGCGGGCTTCTCAAAGATGTACTTGATTGGGTCCATTTTGGAAACTAGCCAAGTGGTGTGACTCAACATGTATTGCCTTAGGCGCTTAGCGGCCCATGCTAATGCGTAACAAGTTCGCTCTAAAGCGGAGTACCTCATTTCACAATCAGTGAACTTCTTGCTTAAGTAGTAGATAGCATGTTCCTTCTTTCTAGTTTTATCGTGTTGCCCTAATACAAAACCCATGGATTCGTTCAATACAGTCAGATACAATATAAGTGGCCTTCCTGGGGTTGAGGGCACCAAAATTGGTGGTTCTTGCAGGTACTGCTTAATCTTTTCAAGAGCTGCTTGACAGTCCTCATCCCATTGCCCCAGTTGATTCTTGTGGAGTAACTTAAAGATTAGTTCACAAGTCGCTATCAATTGTGAAATAAATCGGGCAATATAATTGAGCCTTCCCAAGAATCCTTGGACTTCTTTTTCTGTACGGGGAGGAGGCATCTCGAGAATCACCTTGACTTTATCGGGATCAACCTCTATCCCTCTTTCACTTCCTATAAACCCCAATAACTTGCCTAACCTCGCACCGAACATGCACTTGGCAGGGTTCAATCTGAGCCTGAACTTCCTCAACTGTTTAAAAAGCTTCCTTAGATCGCTAATGTGCTCCTCATCTGTCCTAGATTTGGCAATGATGTCATCTACGTAGACTTCTATCTCCTTATGCATCATATCATGGAAAAGAGTCACCATTGCTCTTTGATAAGTTGCCTCAGCATTCTTCAACCCAAAGGACATCACCTTGTAACAAAATGTGCCCCACAGAGTGATAAACGTGGTCTTCTCCATATCTTCAGGTGCCATTTTAATTTGATTATACCACGAGAAACCATCCATGAATAAGAAAATAGAATGCTGAGTTGTATTATCAACCAAAACATCAATTTGTGGTAGGGGAAAATCATCCTTGGGACTAGCCCTATTCAAATCTCGGTAGTCCACACACATCCGTACCTTTCCATCCTTTTTTGGAATAGGGACAATGTTGGCTACCCACTGAGGGTATTTTGCCACAGCTAGGAACCCAGCATCGAACTGCTTCTTAACCTTTTCTTTGATCTTTAGGAGCATTTCTGGCTTCATCCGGCGTAGCTTCTACTTTATTGGAGGGCACTCATGTTTTAAAGGTATTTTATGCTCGACAATGCTAGCATCGAGTCTAGGCATATCTTGATAAGACCAGGCAAAGACATCATGAAATTCCATTAACAGCTTGATTAAATCTTCTCTTTGTTCCCTGCTTAGGGCAGTGTCGATCTTGACTTTCTTCCTATTCTCTTTATTCCCCAAATTGATGACCTCAGCTATGTCTAGGTAAGGTTGAATCCCTTCATCCTCTTACTCTAACAACCTTGTCAGCTCAGGCAGTGGCTCACAATCTTCCCCACCTTCCTCATTGGCGTAATTAACTGGGTGATTGAAGTCATGAAATGTGATTGCGACCTCACCATTCTCAAGAAAGTCATTTTTGGATCTGTAATTTAGCGTGTTATAGCAAATAAAAAAAAAAGGAACAAGCGAGTAAAGAGAAGTATTCAAAACAAGGATAAAGGAAACAAGAAGAGTTGATTTTTTTTCTTGGATTTTGATACGCGTTTACTAATGAAAATGATAAAAACAAGTTTTTTTTCACCCTTATTACATGGAAGAGTCCTAAAGCCTTAGCCAGAGCAGAGGGACAAACAATTACTTAAAGGATAAACAAATTACTTTGGTGAAACATTCAAAGTCATGGGGAGCTCAACAGCCTCCCAGTTATGAAGTTCTTGGCCCGACGGACAAGCAATCATAAAATCAGCACTATCACAGAGACTTTCTTCAATGACGGCCACTTGGTCTGGAGGCATTAATCCGGCGCTCCGAAAGCTCTGGTAGAGATCACAGATGGGGACTCTCACAGTATGAGGTTCTCTGCTGGTAAGACGGGCAACTCTTTTTTCCCTTTTCTCTTCCTCTACCCTTTTTTTGTCGGCAGCTGTGGGCCGGTATCCCAATCCAAAATCATTTCTGTTCTCAAGCAGGCGTATAGGTTCCACTTCTCCATTCAAAGCACATCCTAGCCCTCTTCCAGGTTTATACCCTTCACGCAGCATAATCTTTGCCATTACTAAAGATGCACTCGGCATGTAAGCCTTTACCATTGTGGCTCCTTCTCCCACATAGATGGCATTTGCTATCTCCATTGCTTGGAAAGAGGTTTCAAGGGCCTCTTCCGCTGCCTCGATGTAAGGGGTTGTTAGAGGTTTTGCTGACCAGAAGGTTCTCCTCACCAGAAACAATTATCAGCTTGTTGTCAAGTATGAACTTTAGTTTTTGGTGCAAGGTAGAGGGTACCACTCCAGCAGAATGGATCCATGGCCTGCCTAATAAACAGCTGTAGGCAGGCGAGATGTCCATGACCTAAAGAAGGACCTGGAACATGCACGGTCCAACCTGTATTGGCAGCTCAATCTCACCCATAACCTCCCTCCGAGTTCCATCGAAAGCTCGTACTACTGTGGCACTCGGTTTCATATAAGTCCCATCGAATGGTAACTTGGCCAATGTAGATTTTGGCATGATGTTGAGGGACGACCCATTGTCATTAAGTACTTTTACTAAGATGTAATCTCGGCACTTCACAGAGATATGGAGAGCTTTGTTGTGCACCATTCCCTCTGTCGATATTTCATCGTCAGTAAAGGTCAGATAGTTGTCTGCAATAATATGCCCCACTATTCCCTAAAACTTATCGATGAGAATGTCATGGCTGACATGGGCCTCGTTCAAGATCTTCATCAACGTCTTTCGATGTGGCTCGGAGCTCATCAACAATGATAATAAAGAGATTTTTGCAGGAGTATGGGTTAGTTGGTCAAGCACTTGATATTTGCTCTGGCAAATAAACTTTAAGAATTCATGGACTTCTTCATCAGTCACGGCCCTTTTGATTTCATCATCAGCTCCTTCTCCGCCTATCTTGGCTTTCTGATCCTTCTTTGGCTCTGGAGAGGCGTATACTCTTCCACTCCGAGTTACACCTCCTACCCCAACAATATTTATGACGGACGAAGGAGAAGGGTCACTCGTTGCTGAGCTTGCAACGATCACATCTGCGTTGTACTTCCAAGGGATGACCCGAGAATTTTTGAACGCAAATGGGGTAGGTGCTTGAATAGTGATGATTGGTTGTATAGAAACAGGAGCTGCTGGAGGGTTCTTGCTGTAAAAAATTGTCAAGGGCTTAGGGACTCATGCCCCTGTCTGTTCCTCGACCATGTTGATCTCACCTCTATGGCGTTTACAGACCTGCACAATATGGCTGTCCATAAGGCTTTAAAGGACCTTACAGAAGTCTTGGCGTTCGGCAGTTTGCTCGCAATCATGTTCCACACTCCAGGTCCCTTCAATTAATCCCCTTTCAAGCAAAAGGGAATGAACTACCCTTAACGGCATTCTTATGTCAGCAACATTCTTAACGCACTCTTCATCGTTTTCCACGGTGTTGACCCCTGAATTTCCATGGTTAGGTAGGGGATACTTGGCCACATTTGGGCTGCCTTCCTTAAAGTTAATCCAGTCGGCTTTAATCAGATCCTTTACTTTATACTTTAATGCCACACAGTTTTCAGTGGAATGCCCCGGTGCTCCAGCGTGATAATCACACCGGGCATTGAGATCATACCGCTTGGGGTAAGGGGGTTCTACTGGCTTTAAAGGGCAGGGTGCCACTAAACCGTTGTGAATGAGGAGAGGCAAAAGTTCAGTGTATGTTATTGGGATGGGATCAAATTGTATAGGTGTGCGGTCATTGTTAGGTTTCCTTGCATTCTGATTAGGATCTGGTGGCTGAACTATTTGTTGTGGAGGACGATATGGCATAGGTTGTGGTATAGGTGCTCTGACAATGGGTGGACGAAAATGAGGAGGATAAGAGGTTGGGTTATGGACGGCAGCAACCACATATGGATTCGGTACATAAGAATTAAGGGCTTGAAAAATGGTTGGGGTGAATGGTCTTGGTTGGTCCCTTTTCTAATCATAAGAGACAAAGTTGGTCTCCCTGTCTCTTCCCCTGCCATCGCCTGGTGCTGGTCTTTTCACATTGGATGCCCCAGATGGGCCTCGGATAATCTTCCCTGTTCACACCCCACTTTCTATTCTCTCCTCGATGGTCACAATGTCAGAGAAATTTACGAAAACACTGCCAATCATCTTGTCATAGAAGGGCAACTGAAGCGTATCGATAAACATTGCTACTACTTCTTTCTCATACAGCGGGGGGTTAACCTGTGCAGCAGTTTCACGCCACCGTTGAGCATACTCCTTAAATGTCTCATTATCCTTTTTTGTCATGTTCTGTAGCTGTACTCTGTCGGGTGCCATGTCTAAATTATATTTGTACTGTTTCAAGAAAGCGTCTGCCAAGTCCTTCCGGCAGCGAATATGGGTTCGTTCCAAGTGGGCATACCAGGTGAGGGCAGCCCCAACTAGACTATCCTGGAAACAGCAGATTAATAGCTTGTCATCGGATGAATGAGACGCATCTTCTGAAAGTACATTGTGAGATGATTTCTTGGGCAAGTCATTCCCCGATATTTATCAAAATCTGGCATTTTGAACTTAAGAGGAATAATGACATCTGGGACTAGACAGAGTTTAGAGGCATCAATCAATCCAAAACCTTCCATTCCTTCCACAACCCTTAGTTGCTCCTCCAAGATCTCTATCTTTCCTTTTTGGGAGACATCAACTGTTCTAGAATTGGCTACTGGGCCTACCATTTGGGTCATACCTTGTGGATTGGCAGTATAGGGGTTCATGTACCCATATGGATAGCTGTAAAGCTGGTGGAAAGGTATAAATGTATGAGGCTGACTCATTGGGCCAGTGTTTAATGGAAGACCCTAGGGTTGGCCCGTAGGTTGTGCAGTATAGACTGGCTGGGCTATCTGGGTGACTTGGGCTGGGGTGGCTTGAGCTTGAGCAGCTTGTGTTTGGGCGATTTGTGGCTCATGAAGTGGTGGTATAGTGGGATGAGCGGGGTGCGAGGTGTGGGGATTCGTTGCTTGGTGGTCGTGGGAGTCTTGTGAGTTAGTGAGCAGTGGGGGAAAGTATCCCGGTGGTAAGCCATAAGGCGGAAAAGGTACCAGGTTACCATCTGAACTAACAAATGTATGTTGTTGTGCATAGGACATGCCGTAGTGTGATTGGGGATCAGCAGCAGGGTTAGGCCTTCCAACATTAATAGTGAGAGGAGGAGCCGTTGGATTGGGAAGTTGAGTCCTTGTCGGACCAATACCTGGGGGATGTAGCGGGGTGGTAGACTGTTGTTGGGTGTCCTCATTACCTGTAGAGGGGCCCCCTTCTGTGATTCTATTTTCCAGAAGCTTGGTCAACTCGGCTACCTATTCCTTCAACTGGTTGAATTCATTTCTGAATTCTTCGTCCCTAATTTCTGCTTCGTCCATGAGTCTCGTTTGGGGTCAGGTCTGGTAAGGATGCTTACCCGTAATGTCTAATGGAGGTCAAAATAGGAAATTGTTAAAAAGAAAGCATTAAATAAAAGTAGTAAAAGAAAAACAAATAGCATGGTATGCGAAGCTATCGTGGAACTCGGCCAGTATCCTCTGACCGTTTCTCAGAACGTTACGTTCAAAAGTACTAAGCATGTAATAAGTGGAAATTAAAATGAGATAGTTGTGGAGACAAAAGAATCCTTCTTTCTGAATTTCACCAAAATACATTACTGCTGTCAGTCTATTTTTTATGCAGAAAAAGTAAATCAGCCATTCCTAGCTCGGGCAATCATGGCCCTCATTTTACAAACCCTTTCTCTACAATAATCAAGGAAGGTTACAATTTCTTCTGGGGTGATAAGGGGATTAACCATTCCCTCAGCCTGCTTAAGTAGGAGCGGGAGGTCTTCTAGAGTCCCATTAGCCAAATGTGCCAAGTGGGCAAAACGGTTCATCCATGAATGAATGACTTCGTCTTGTTGTGTCATTTCAACTTCCAAGACACAGATAGCCTCACAACAGTCTTGCTTGATATCCATCGTGCGTCGTCGCTCGCCATTTATCTCATGCTGGCAAGCTTCTACCACCTCATTAAGTTGATGCTCTAATTGGATAACTTGCGATTGTAGGAGCTCTCTTTACACCAGGGCATTTTGCTTGTGCTCTTTGGCTTTTGCCAACATGTCCCTCAAGAGTTGCTTGTCAGCCAACATGGTATCCCTTTGCTTGCTCTTCATTCTCAGTTGAGTATTAGCTGTTCGGAGGCATTGACTTTGCTTCCTCAAGTAATCCCTTTCGATTTTCCGCTTTTTTCCAATCTCCTTGATGGTTTGCTTGCTTTCTAAGTTCTCCCTTTTTCTGAAGGGCGCATTCTTGTTGAGACTTTAGCAAGTATTTCTCTAGCTTCTTATTTTTGGCAATTAGCTCTTTTATCTTGTCTCTCATTGCCTCCTCTTCAAGGGTAGGTGGGGGAACATGTGTGCTTGTTGGGAGATAGGAGGGACTTCTGAAAGGCAGCTTGATAATAGAAACCCTATTTAGGATCCATTGGTAGTATTCCTCCTTCACGGCGTGGCTTCGAGCTCCTAGTTCTTTCCCTTGTTTGTGGACTTTCTTCCATGTATTTGCTATATCCTGAATCACAGAGGTACAATCTCCTTCTGAGTAGTAAATGATAAAAGGAGTAAGGGAATCCTCATCGGGTGGCCCAAGTAATGGGTAGGCTAGCTGACGTTTGGCTATGACAGGGTTGTAATTAATGCATCCCTGAGTGCCCATGAGAGGAACGTTCGGGTGGCTTCCACAATGGTGAATAATGGAGTTAACCTTGAACCACTGCGGATACCACCTTACTAACTAGCATAACTTCAAATCAAAAATAGGACATTCTACTTTACTGACTTGGTAGAAGATATGCGATGTAAGCCACACATACAGAGCAGGTAGACAGCAAATGATTCTCTTTCCACCTTGTGTATAACAGAAGTCCATGGTGCAGTATATATTTGCCAAGATAGCAGTGATAGGATTTTCAGATTTGAACTTGCGGGCAAGGAAAACGCCAATAGCATCATAGTCCACGTAATTATCAATATTAGGGAACAAGATGACACCATAAATGGTGAGAGCCAAGGTATCCATGAAGGCTTCCCAATCTCCCTTCTTAGCCAGCAAGTGCATATGTTTCTCAAAGTATTCCCGATCAAACCCTAGAGTCTGATTTCTATTTAGTTGCGCACTTCTTAACACTTTCGGATGAATCCTTAAGACATTAGCAATGGTAACAATATTCGCATGACGTCCAAGGTGGCGGTAAGGCATTTGTCCTTCTAGTGGCATCCCCAGAATCTGTTTGAACTCCTCAACAAACGAAGCCAATTGAAAGTCTTGGAAGGTAAAACAATAGAGAGGTGGGTCATAGAACTGAATTAAAGCAGTAATTGCCTTGACTTGTACCCCTACTTCTAGCAGCTTTAAAATCCTCCCATATTTCCTTGAGAAGGTCATTTTCTGATTCATATCCAATTTCTTCCCTAATGCTTGCAAGCTGGTTGTATCGACTTTCCTAGCCTTAACATGCAGTAATTTTTTCAACTCGGGTATATTCGTACCACAACTATCTGATCTCATGTTAATTTCAATATTTTCACTCAGAGGTACTGGCTAAGCTCTTGATAGCTTCCTGCAAGAACATAAAGAAAAGAGAAAATCAGTCATTGGGAACTGACATGCTTTGCAAATCGATACTCCCCTAGTAACTTTCTTGAAAACATTTTTGTATTTAGGGAGGTTACGATTTGACAAAACTTATAATAAATCAAGGGCCACGTGAGCTACAGACTTTCTGATCATCATCAATACAAAAAAAAATGATTTCTTTCTTTTGATTTTTTTTGATATACATTTTGTTTTTTTTTTCGATGATTCAGAAAATCTATAACTCAAAGCCCAAAGACTTAAGTAAATATGCATAAAAGGAAAGGACTACTTGCCCGTTAAAGGATCACTAGTTAAAAATATGTCATTTTTGGAAATAAAGTAATCCACTAAACAGGCAAGTGATCCCCTAATTTGGATTAAAAAGGAAAGTGAGAATGAGAAAAAGTAGAAGTAAAGTTTGCCCCTTCGTGCCTTAAGGCGGGTTTTTCTGAAGGTCTCCTAATGGTTCTAAGGCTTGTCTAACAGTGATATCTCGCATTAGGTGGCTTGTTCTAAAACTTCTAAAGGTCACTAGAGCCAAGATCCTACTCATGATGTTGACCACAACAGTAGGAAGTCTACTAGGTGTGGGCACCATGAATAAGTCGAACTCTAGCTGAGATTCTCACGGTAACCAGACAGGAAATACATCCTAAATGGCTCCGCTATCAACCTTCCCTAGTCTTAAGTTTTATTTGGGCCCGGGTATAGGGTCCCACTCAAAAGTATGTACAAATTATAAGTGTAGTGTGTGAAAGAGACATTCAATACTTGTACCTTACTTATCCTGCACATAGAACAAACACAGAGCAATAAATAAAGTCGCCTACCCTAGGGTTCAACAATCACACAGACATTAACAGAACGTAAATGATAGAATACAAACAAAATAGAAACCACATACAAACATTGATAGAAAATAAAATAAAGGAAGAAGTTAAACAATTAATATGCTATTTAAAACATGCGCTATCAAATTGACTGGCTTGACTCTCTAAGTTCTTTCCCCAGTGGAGTCGCCATCTGTCGCGACCGGAATCGCAGCGGGAAGGCCGACCCTCAAAAATATTAAAACGTGTTTCGAAATCCTTTCAGAAAGAAAAGAGGGAGTCGCCACCAATATTTTTTAAGGATAAAATACCGGAAAAACCTCTCGTTAAAGCACTGGTTATGAAAGTAAAATTCTAAGTTCAGGAGTCGAATTACAGGTGAGGAAGGTATTAGCACCTCACAACTGTCCGTTATAAAACGGTTACCTCAAGATGATAGCGCGCATTATAATTAGCCCAAAAGTTATTTTAACTTCTTCAGAAAAGAAACATACGAAATGACAAAGCATACAAAAATAAACAAAAATAGACACAGAATTTTTTAAATAGGAGATTAACAGGACATCTCATCCAAATTAACCTCGCTCCTTTTTTTTAAAAACAAGATATTAAAAAAATAAAAAAATAAAAAATAAAAAAATGAGATTAACAGGACGTCTCGTCCAAATTAACCTCGCTCCTCCCTTTAGTAACAAGAAGAAAGTGGAAACTCTAAAAAAATTAAATAAAGAAAGATGGGCCTGACAGGAACTATTTACCGCTCCTACATATTCTCGAGCTTTCGAGAAATCAGGGTCACGTAGTTCTTTGGTGTTATTACTAGTTACAAAGCAAAATAAAAGAAATTTAACAGAATAAACTTAGACAAGAGAACAGATTCAACAAAATTACAAATCCGGCAGAAGAATAAACAATAAAAAACAAAAGAAAAGATACAAAAAAGAACCGGTGTGGTGTGGACTTGGGAGGAACCGGACTGCGGATTAGAGCCAATGTGGAATAAACCGAAGTACAGTGTGGAGCTGGAGTAGGACTCAGTGGCGGAAATGTATTTTGATGGAGAAACGGTGTAGGATTCAGTGGTGTTATGAGCAGTATAGGGTTTGGACGGAATTTAGAGTGACAAGGAGGTTCTGAAGTCCATCAAACAGGAACGAGACTGGTGCTTCTGTTTCAAAGAAAATAAGAGAATGTGGGTTGGGGACAGGTTTCTTTACTTCAGATTTAGGATTCCAGAATAGATTTTTTTTCAGGGGTTTTTAAATTCCAGATGCCAAGATCCTCTTGCGCCTCTTCAGCTGAGGCATTTATAGATATCCAAGGTGTTGGCTGAGTGCTTGAATAGCTCAAAGATATCTTGGCCACCAACAATTATGGGGAACAGCGGCTAGTGAGTAATTCTTTATTATTTTCATTTTTGTTTGTTGTCAGCCGCCCTCAGGATTCGAGGATCAACTTGGATGGTGTGATTCCACTTGGACAGCTCAAGCCTCCACTAGATCCATGTATATAGTGGAGAGACAGCCTGGTCATTGACAATTATGGGGAATGGCGGTTGGTGAGTAATTTTTATTATTTTCTTTTTTGTTTGTTGTCAGCCGCCCCCAGGATTCGAGGATCAACTTGGATGGTGTGATTCCAAGTCAGCATGGGCAAATGGACTCCTCGAATGGTGTCACATGGGACCGGTGTTCTTCTTATGGCCCGGATCTCTGTCTCTGTCAGTATCCATTCTCGGTGGAAATTGGTCGGATCGAAACAGGTGTTTACAGATATAAAAAGTCCGAGTGTAAAAATTGATCATCCGACACTCGGTGTGGAGACTTGAATTCATTCAAGTGACACCGGATCCTTTTTCGTTCAGAATTTCTTCACTCGGAGGTTCTTTGGCCGGAAATGTTTCTGCTTGAAAGACTCATTCGGCTATATCTCTGCCTAAAAAGTGCTTTTTTGAAGTCCGACTCACTTGGGAATATCTCTTTCCGAGAAGTATTCATCAGAGCTTCTTTTCATTCAGAATTGCTTCACTCGGAGATGATTTGCTCGGAAGTGTTTCGGCTTGAAGCACTAGCCTTTCTTCCCTCGAATGTGACCCACTCAAAAATGTCTTACTCGGAGACACCTTACTCAGAAATATCTCTCAGATTTATCTCCGGCCGAAAAAAAGCTCCTTCGAAGTCAACCGTTTTTCGTTTAAAATTGATACACTCGGGAATTCTTTACTTGAATGTGTCTCCGCCCGAGAGGTACTCCTTTGAAATCAAAGTTTTCTTTGCTCGAAAGCACATCTCTCGGAAGTGACCTACTCGGAAATGCCTCACTCGGAGACACCCCACTTGGATTATATAACTCGGAAGTGTCTGCCCGAAAAGTACTCATTCATAGTCAGAGCCTTTCTTTGCTCAGAAGTAACTCCCTTGAAAATGACCCACTCGGAAATGGCTCACTCGGAGACACCTCACTCGGAAGTATGGAACTTGGAAGTGAAAAGTGCTCCTTTGAAGTTCAGAGCCCTTTTCATTCAGAACCAATTCACTCGGGAATTATCCACTCGGAGACACCCTACTCGGATATATATTTGCCCGAAAAGTACTCATTCATAGTCAGAGCCTTTCTTTGCTTGGAAGTAATTCCCTTGAAAATGACCCACTCAGAAATCTATCACTCGGAGACACCCCACTCGGAATTATGGAACTTGGAAGTGCCTCTGCCCGAAAAGTGCTCCTTTGAAGTTCAGAGCCCTTTTCATTCAGAATCAATTCACTCAGGCATTCTCCACTCAGAATCAAGTTCAGACTCACTTTTTCGTTCGGGATGGCTTCAATCGGGAATTCTTCACTCGGATGTATCTCCGGCCGAGAGGTACTCATTTAAAGTCAGTCTTTCTTTTCGTTCAGAATGGCTTCAATCTGGAATTCTTCACTCGGATGTATCTCCGGCCGAGAGGTACTCATTTGAAGTCAGTCTTTCTTTTCGTTAGAATGGCTTCAATCGGGAATTCTCCACTCGGATGCATCTCCACCCGAAAGGTACTCATTCGAAGTCAGAGCCATTTTTCATTCAGAATGGCTTTAATCAGGAATTCTCCACTTGGATGTATCTCCGCCCGAGAGGTACTCATTCGAAGTCAGCCATTTTTCATTCAGAATGGCTTTAATCGGGAATTCTCCACTCGGATGTATCTCCGCCTGAGAGGTACTCATTCGAAGTCAGTCTCTTTTCGCTTGGAATGGCTTCAGTCGGGAATTCTCCACTCGGAGATGCCTCATTCAGAAATTTTACAACTGAAAGGATCATTTGGAATCAAAGTTCAGTCCTCTCTCAGAAATCTTTTCACCTGGGAATATCACTCAGAATCGAAGACAATCTCGAAGACGAACCCGAGCACAAGCTTTCGGCAACTTTGAAAATGGGCCCGAACACAGGCTCTAAGCAATCTTTAAGGCACACCCGAGCATGAATAGAAAGAAAGGGTTCTAGGACTCCCCATTCTTAGTGAAAATTGACCAGACCGAAATAGGTGTTCACATGGTAAAAAGAGAATAATGATCTATCTAAAAAGTTGAGTTGCAATTTAGAATAGGTAAGATACTTGAGATAAAACACAGATAGATAAATTATGTTAGAAATTAGATCCCTAATCTAGAATAACAATGAGTAACTAAAGACATGCATATTTAATCATCAAGTTTCATGTCATTGCAGCTTAAAATCATTATAACTGATCCCTCGTGATATAAATTCTAAGAATTCACCGTAAAGTCCGATCCTTTGTGAGCTTTCTCAGTAAAAAACTTGCATTAAGTCCTGGCCTTATGGCAAAAATGGTTAACAACCCCTATAGAATTGAGATACTAAGGGTATTCCAACTTTTACTTTCGTCAAAACAAGTTTCAATATGGCATGAATAATCATTCTCCCGTTTGACATTCACACTAATAAAACAAGTTTCAATACACATGAAAATCATTCTCCCGTTTGATGTTCATATTAATAAAAGATTGAAATACTAACATGGACTTGAATCATAAACATGCAGAGATCGAATTCACAACATCATACTCAATAAATTAGTTCACCAATTCTAACATAAACAGATTAGTTACACATGGTGAAAGTAAAAACAACACTTATGGTGATTGACATTACAAAGGCGATGGAAACTTCATGATACAACGATCACAATACTACACAACACTCTCAAGTATCTAGAAAACTATTCTAGAACTACAAACTCACAAAAGAAACACTCAAACTCGAGTGTATAAGAGAAGAGAAGAGTGGGATTGGATCAGAATGGGATGCCTAGAAGTATTGGAAATGGCCCTATTTATAGGGCTGAGGAAGGGTCCTGACGCTACGCGTCAACCTGACGTTATGCGTCAGGTTCCTGACTCAGCCTCCATTAAACGCAGCTTGAAGTGGCCACTATGGAATTATTTTATTCAATTATGCAGTGCCATATGGACCTGTCTCCCAATTCGGCTTTGTCCATTTATGCAGAGTGGAGTGGCCAATAATGGGTCACTAGCTGAGTGCTTGGCCAACCTGGCTGTGAAGTCCACGCAGCTTTGATGCTACACGTGGATATGACGTGTAGCGTTAGCATCAAAAGTCTCTACGGTACGTGTGGGGTTAATGCTACGCGTCAGCTTTCCAGATCTTCAATTTTCTCTTTAAATTCTTCACTTTTTCACTACAAAACTAGAGAAAATTGATCAAGGGCAGATTATTTCCAACAACTTCTATTTATTGAATTTGAAACCTAATTTTTTAACAATTTAAGCTAATTTTTATTATTTTTATGAAATTTTTATTAAAGATTTTATTGCAAATTGAGGACTAACAATAAGCCAGAAGTGTCTAGTGTCAAGAATACTTATGGCACAGGTCTGGTGTTGTTATTGTAAAGGAGATTTTACAATAGTGAAAATCCTTCAAGTTAGAGGGGACTGAACATAGCTTATGTTGGAAGTGACCAATATAAACTCTCTGTGTTTATTTCTCTCCTTCTTTACTTGCTTGATTACTTATTTTATTTGGTTCAACTTTCTGTGAAAAGGTGTCTAAGACTTATTTAACTCTCTCCCTTCTAAGTCCGACTCTGAACCATCAGTTTGAACGGAAGAACTTGACCATGCAAGTTTTCATGAAGAGATGTAACTTTTCATGCACTTTGATGTTGTGGTAATCAATTACAATTTTCCTATAATCGATTACAGCATTTCAAATTTAACCATGCTTGTTGGTTCATAGAACAGACTTAGAAGGAGGGGTTGAATAAGTCTGTTCATGTTTTCTAACCAAAAAGTGATATTTGAGCGTAAATGCATTAAGCACGGCGGACCAGACTTTTATGAGATAGAAAGCGTGATTCTTTGATTGAATGAGCGTTATTTACCAGACTCTTACTGCCAAAGATATTAATGATAATGCACTAGACTTTTGATAGTTAAAGAGTTAGAGACAAAGAGACATCACACAAGCAATTTATACTAGTTCACTCCCAATGTCGCAACATCCAGTACCTTCAAATATGAAGGATTTCCACTATGTAAAAATCATTTACATTAGATGTTGAGTATTATTGACTCCGGCCACTCCTGGGTTAAGCACAACCCGTGCTTTCGAGTATTCTTGATTCCAGCCACTCCTAGCTTGAGCACAACTCATGCTCTTAGTATTCTTGACTCCAGCCACTCCTGGATTAAGCACAGCCCGTGCTTCAACACCAGACCCCTCTGGATTCCTATGAGTATTCTTTTACAGCACCTACTCCTGGGACAAACTCAAGTATTCTTTCACAAGCCATTCCTGGATCAAACCCCTAGTATTCTTTCAAAAGCCCTCCAGGCCACCAGTGTTTCCCATACTAATAGAGTCTAGAAATGCACCAGACCTGTACTACTAGAGGATTGGAAGAATTATTTTAAATAAATAAGCCCTTTGACTTAGCAGAGCTAAGTGATAAACCATAAAAATGGGTTTGTAAAGAAAGAAATAGCTTATTTTCCTATAGGACTCGGTATATTTAAAAAGTGAAAGATGGTTGGAAAATGTACTGAGCCAGAAAGCATGACTTGGGATAATATGTTATTAACCACACAAAGGAATATCCCAAGTTACTATGGCAACTAAATAGGAAGATGATTACACATAGCGAGTTTTCTTTGTCTTTATGGCAGATCTTCTTGGTCTGATTACTCGTTGTTGAGTATACTATCATTTCTTCATTTCTCATGAGCTTTTGTATATGAACGTCTGGTGTTCGTTCATGATCTTTTCTTCTTCTTCCATCACACTTTGATTAGTGTGTTTTAGCTCTTCTTCTTCTTCTTTTCACAAGCTCTCTCTTTTTCAATTCTTCTTTTTATACTCTTGTGTTTCTTTTTCTGATTCAGCTCTCCATATTTGTTTTTGCTCTCCTCTTATTTTCTTATATTTCTTGGAGAGTATCTGATGAAGAGATTGATTCTATTTATATAGAATCATCTTACTAAGCTCAGGGAGAGGCTATTAATTATATGACCGTTGAGAGAGTTGCTGTACAAAGGACAAAAGCCTTTCTTGTTAGAGTTGCACAAAGGGTAAGAGCTTTTGTTGTTATAGAAAGACGTTCTATACAAGAAATATAAATTTGAGAGCTTTGAGATGTATGCAATCGTAGGTGGAGTAGAGGTAGCATAAGTTTCACAAAGAGAGAAAACTTTGATTTAGGGAATCTCTGAATACGTATGATAGGGATGAAACTTAGATGATTTTTAGACTATATTAGAATCCATCCTGTTTAGTCAATCTTCCTTTCAAGAATCTTCTCTTTAAGCTTTGATGGAGATGACTTATGACCGTTGGTGCTTCATGCATCAGACCACTTCTGAAATGATTCAGGATGAGGAGACAGGGTCTGATGTTTTCATATATTCTGAAGCTTGAATGAAGTTTTTATGTTTAGGTTTGGTGAGTTATTCTGATGTGAGAGAATTCCTTTTGAAGCGAGTTACTAGACTTTTGATTCTTCTTTTGTCTTAGAATGTAGAGTCCATGTTGCGATTAAGCCTTTCAGACTTTTGATGCATAGGCTCCCCCTTTCTTTTGTAGCTTAAGCCTTATGTTTCTTGAATCACTTAAACACCTATATCAAACAATAATATATGGCTTTATTTAAGTTAGAATACCTAATGTTAATTATCAACAAATCTTATGGAATCTGGTTTATTAAAAAAGGTTTCGGTTTTGACTAGACTTTTCTACAACAACGCTCATTTAAAATGCAATTTTAACCCAACGGTTAAGTGTGTAATAAATTACACCAAAGTGGTAATCGATTACATGCATTCTAATTTTAAGAAAATACTTTTCAAATGCATGTTATCAAGGTTTTAATTTAATTCTAAGGCCATACTGATACTTGATTAAAATCTTATATATGTTCTAAGACCTTTTGAGCTTTGATACTTTATTCATTTGACTTATTGGTCTTGCCTTTTTATTGATCCATTTTTCTTTCAATCTAGGCCTTCATGATTGATATATTTTAGAGCTTATTGCTTTTTGTCATTATCAAAACCTTATGTCTTCGCCGATGGTATGTAAAGGGTCTCTATCGTCGAGATCATTGATGGGGATGCTATTGTGCAAGTGGCAACTGCAGAGGTGCGGACTGTCGAGCGGGTGTTGGGATAATTCCTCATGTGACCCAACAAACTTCTGTCAGTTACTGGTCCCTAGGTATGCTCCCGAAATAAACATCAGTTATATTATAAGTTTATGGTTTATATCACAACACATTCATAGTTTAATGTTTGAACTGTTTAGCAGGAAGCAAACCCAGCATCGAAGAAGCCAGAGCCTATCATTTATCCATTCCAGATGTTATGGATTGTCGAGGCTGAGCTAGCGATGACGCCGTCACAGTCCCATGGCAGCCAGATGTGTTCGGCTGCCTAAGTCAACTACCTCTTTAGATTACACGGAGTGACTTATGCGAGATAATGATGAGACAGGCGATGTTGAACATCTCCGTCATTCAGTTTTTGGAGTTGAAAGTATATCGTTTTATCTTTAATTATTTCATTTAACATGTTATTTGTCACTAACCGTGTCTAATTTTTTTAGGTTTCTACATAAAATTTGTGTGGAGTTGGGTGTCCAAGGAACTTATGATTTCTTAGAGCCCTTTTTCATACAAAGTAGCGGGAACAACAAGGAGAAGACCCATGCATACCTCCAAAACTTGACGTATGAGTCTAGAAAGAATGTATATCTAGCCCTGAATCATAGAGAATAAGAGTCTCTTGTATAGTTAGTGTCAATTAATTTAATCATTTTGTAGTCTCACTTATCAGTGTTCATTGCAACGCTTATTGGTAGCTTATGGTGATTTGTCCAAAGGATTCAATTGCTTTATACTTTGATTCCTTACATGGGACTGCTCCGTAGGACTTCAAAATAATAGTATAGGTGTAAGTTTGTGAAAAAATAAATATATAACTTTCTATAAATTCAATTACATTGTTCTGTTATTCTACGATTCTAACCCGTCGTATGTTTTATTCTTACACAAAGCTGTAGCTGGATTCACTAGACTCCAGGGAAGCGTCGGTAGAAAAAGGTCTAATGGGTCAACTCAAAAGTAAGTACTTTAAATGTCCAGCATTGTTATTTATTAACTTCTAAAAACTTGAACTAACATTATCCAAATGTTTATTTTATGTATCTTGTAGTCTTATAGGCAATGGAGTAGCTATGAGTGTAGGTATTATGTCATGCACACCATGATGACCATTGTCCAAAAACATCTAGTAGATGGATGGAGAGATGTAAGTGTTTACTTGCCTATTTTCTATAAATTTTTATTCACATAGTAATTAAGTTTTCCTGCTAATTGTTTTGTGTCTTGTTTATAGCACTTTCAGGACCGGTTATACTTCCCAAAGGCACACGTAGATCATATTAGAAAGCAATGGGCTGCATACTTCCATGAAGTGAGGCAAGGACTTCGATAATATAGGATTTTTATTCTCTTTTATTCATTGTACCTAGTGTAGGATTCTACCTAGGGTTTAGATTTTATTTTATTTCATTCATATAAATTGTAAAATCTCTCACTTATTTACCCTTAATTTTAAGCATTTAAATAAAATCCCAATAAATTTTTTCACAAAATAATTAATTAATAATTAATCAATCCTCTTTAAAAAAACTTATATCACCTTAAAATAGCATTAATACAACATTCTAGTACCTAAGTTTCAGTTACAGACAACAAAACAAGCTTGGCAAAAATAGGGGCCTGACGATTTTTTACACCTGATACGTAGTGTTAGGTTGGCGTTACGCATCACGCATCAGCCATAACAGTAGCAGCAATACTGCTTTCATAGATTTTAGGCCATTTTGCTAACTTTCAGCCTACCCAAATGGCCCGTTACATATTATTTATTTTCTTTCTTGGCATCCGCTCCTCACTTGGCGCTTCCCTCTGGGGCACCCGCTTCTTCCCTGTCCTTGGTTACTAAAAAGAAAAGCAAGGGTGAGTGTTTGAAAATCATAATTAATATAGAACGGTGTAAATAAAACTCAAAATTTTATACCTCACTTATACCTTTATTAAACACGCCACACCAAATGCAAAATTACCCTAAACCCATCAGGCCACATACAACATTATACCACACAATAGTCATTCCAAAATTTTCAAATACTATATACCACCAATCATTATCAAATTCGTTATTTCCTTATTACTATAGCATGTTTACCAGGCCAACCACATCACAATCCACACTAATGAAAATGATTTTATTTCAACTCATTTCATGGCCGACACATGACCAATCAAAGGAACAATATAACATATTTATCAATATGACTCTCCATGTATCCCATAATTCAGATAACCAATAAATTAGATAACCCTAGAAATACCAATACAATATCAAAGGTCAAATCATGTAAAACATAATTGACTCTCAAGCAAATATCATGACACCCTAGTATCCGGATCTACTTGACACCCTGTGGACCCGACTTAGTCCATCGAGCCTGACTTAGCTCCCCACCTCAACCACTGAGTCCTACTTGACCACTGGGTAGCTCAACTGGGTCCTGTTAGACCACGGGAGCCAAAAGCGAGAGGTAACATATACCGTCGGTCATTCTCAACACAAATCACATAGTTTCATTTCAATTTCTCTTTCTCTTCGACAAATGGCATAAAGTCTCATTTCAAATAAACGGAGTGGTCACACATATCCGACACACATTCTAACACCAGGGAGACCACACAGACCCGACCCCAATCACATCGCCTCAAGTCATCAAATCATCATAAAGCATTAAATTTTAACAGTAACAGGGCGACCACTCAGACCAAGCCCAAACACTACATACACCCGTTCATACTTTTATCATACAATCACTATATGGTAACCAACACCAATCATATACTTTCAATACATTAATTAAAACACACCATGATATTAATTATCACATAATCATTTACCATCATAAACACTCATCATAATCCCACAACCACATTTCATTTATGAATTATGGATTCAAGATTTAAAGTCGCCTTACACTTTAGCTTGCCAACACCAAAATAGTCTACCCATAATTATGCAATTTAATCCATCATATACCATTATTAACGTCACATAGTTCCAAAGTCATCAGTTCTTTTTACTTATCCATTAACACCATATTCATGCATATATTGACTAATCATGCTTCATTTGCTTTATACTAAATAATTATGTATATTCTTTTTGAACTTAATTAGACATGAACAGATTTTAATTAATAATCATCATAACCATCCAATCTGTCTTAAATTTCCACAAAGGCTTATAAACACCAGTATCATACTTGACTCCACAATCTTATTTCATTAACATGTAATTTAACTCAAAGAGATTCATAAACCTCAATTTAGCATACACCATAATCAATCACAATTTTCATATTGTTTTAGAATCACTTGTGTTCATTTCGTCAACTAATTACCAATTCACATACCTTTACACTTCTATCTAATATAAGTTCTTATTTTGCCAATTTAGCTTAATCCCTTTATTTCATTAATTGTCGCAAACTTCACCGGTACACTATTTAATCACCATATAATTTAAATTGTAAATTATATCATTAAGCTATGCCATTTGTATATATTCTTCATTTACTAATTATCTTACACATATTATCATTCCCCCTTAGCATAAACATAATTTAAACCTCTAACATTCAACCATTTATGTGACTATCACTACAGACTTCCATAAACGATACTTATTCTAATTAATTATAACCCGAACACCCTCTTACCTCGATTTCAATCTTTTGTTAGTTGTTCTTCACGTCGATCACGTTCCACAATTAAATTGTTAGCCAGTCCATTTCCAATTCTGCCACCCGCTTCACACAATGACCTTTTGACGCCCATTTCGTCACCTACAAAATTCAAAACTCAAACCAATCAACATTTTGCTACACCCATTGTTATAGATACCATTTCTAAGCTTCAATGTGCAAGAAAAACGAAAAATGGAACCTCCCACATGCAAGGCCAATTTTAGCTAGAGAGGGGAAGTGAGGAAGAATGAGAAAGCTTGAAGTTGGTGGCACCATAAGACTCACCTTGAAGCCACGGTCCTAAAAATGCTATCAATTTGAAGTTCCGTCACAAAATGAGCCACCAATTGGGAGCTAGAAGCCCTCGGCAATGAAGGAGAAAAGAAGAAGAGAGGAGCACGCATGAAAATGTAGAAAAAGAAGGGAAAATTAAATTTTAAGGTTCTAGGGGCAAAATAGTCATTTACTCTTTTCCTTTTCCTTTTTCCTTTTAAAACTTATATTAAAATTTACTTTTAATCCTTCAGTAACTTCTAAACTTACCATTTCTCATTAAATTCTTAATTAAAGTTTTATATCAACCAATCAATAAATTCATTTAATTCCACAACATTTAATTATTTTAGTTTGCATTTATATTAATTAATAATAATTCCTGAAAATCAAAAATTCAATTCAGAGGTAATTATTAATATTTTTCTGCCAATCACAAATTTAAATTAATTACTTGGGATATTACGTAAATATTATTCATTGTATATAGATTCATTTTCTTCATTATGTATTTCATAGCATATTAATGTTATATCATGTGTTTTCATTAATTAGTGCAACAATTGAACTGTTTGAGGATATATTGTGTTGATTGTGTAATGTTGCAGGTTTGGGAAATCAATAAAACTAGACCTACTTTTAAAAAAACCTTATATTTAAACTCGGTATGTGACTTTTAAGCACGGTTGTTGCCATAATAGTATTTAAACGTAGTGACATTTAAACATGATTATTCTATAACCGTGTTTAAAAGTACTTTCAACACGGTTAATATTTTAAAACATGGTTCAGAACACCCGTGTTTAGAGATTATCTAGAAACATGGTTGATAATCGTGGTTAAAAATCATTATCTATCACCTCGGCTGGAACAAATACGATTTTAAAACCGTGTTTAAAAGTCCAGTTTAACCGAGTTTATATCCTTTTCTCTATTAGTGATAGTTGTATTCTGATTTTATAAGTATAAATTATATTTTTAATTGTTTCTAACAAGTCCACATAAATACGACAACCCTAAATACTTATTAAAACTACAATAAATTTGGTACGCTTATCAAATCTTATATATATAATACATGATTCAAACTTTTAACAATGTATTTAAATGACTCAAATAAGCATATCATGCACTGTTGTGTTTTTGTCTCATTTTCTTTGACGCATGAAAAATAAGAAAAATCGTATATTTATATTAAAAATTAAAGTTGATTTTATTCAACTCTAGTGTTATCAATATCTTATGATTAATATTGTATCGATTAAAATTAACTAAAGTGTAACCTATAGCGTTCCTTTGATAAGTATGTGTATATAACACGGCATGACACAGGAAAGGACATGATCATATAATTAACTAAATCAATATATAGAGTTTAAGCTATTCAGCTTAGGCCATCTCTATCACATGATTAGCATTAATTACACTTGGCCATGTCAATAATGTGACATACAATCAAAATTAAGGCAGATGATAAGCAAGGTCAGTTGTTTCTGTGCACGTGTAATCAATGTTATTAAATAATTATATATTATGATAGTTAATTCGATGACTTTTGTAAAATTATTTAAATATACTATTAAGTGTACTTCTTTACGTTAACATCTATTCATGAATTATTGTCATGTCAGCAATCATATTTGATTTTATAATAACTACTTTAAAAATCATATGTAGACTGAAATTTAATTGATTGCTAATGTAAACTTTTTATACTGATAAGATCTATTGATTAAACTCAAAAAATACACTTAAAATACATATCCTCAGTTTCTATATATGTAACTATCTGTAAAGAGAAGATATACATATATAAAAAGTGTAAATTAATATTGTTAATTTTTATAAAATAAATGAATATTTTCCTATTTTTTTTACTTTTATCTTATTTATTACTCTTAAATTTTTCTTTATTTTCAATATCAATAAAAGTATTATTGAAAGAACCACAATTAATATCTTAACATTTTAAATAAATAACTAATACTCTCTTAAAGTTTTAAATGAAAAAGTAAATACAAACAAAAAATTTATCTTTTAAGGAAACATTCATATAGAACCAGAAGCAACAGTTAGAACCACCATCAAATGTGGATTTTCTATGGGTTTAGACTTTGGCTATTAGTGACTTTATTCTAGTCTCTGCCGTGAATGTCCTATATGAAGAATGATAAAGGGGAGTTGGCATGCTTGGGACTTAGATTTTCAAAAGGTCCAATGTAAAGGTGATTTTGTTGAACTGGTAGAATCACTCACCCAAAGGGATTGAGAAGCATTCCTCATGAAACAAATGTAGTAACGAATTCTATGGCACATGAAAATGATGACATTAGATTTTGGAGGCTTTTTCCTTTGATTGTTTACTTTCTTCCTTTTCCTTTTGGCTCGCATCTCCTAGAGAGATCATCGGTAATATATATTCCATCTCTTTTAATTTATAAGATAATTTATACTAAAATGTATATATTAAAAAATATTAGATATTTTTAGATACATTTATTTTATTTTATAAATAAAATCACTAAAATATTTATTTTTTGTCTTATGAAAAAGATTGGAAGATGTATTTTGGCGGTTGTGAGTGGTATGTATTGAAAATCATTCATAATTTTGATTGTTGACGCTACCAAACACTTCAAAATACGGGTGACATGAGCCATACAGGAAAAAGAGAATGGAGTCTAAGGTGCTAGTTTTTTCTACCAATTTATTTAAATTTAAATTTAAATTCATTTGTCTTTGTGAATCAAATTGCATAGCTCGTTTCTATCAAATTTCCGTCACCTTCGCTGCTTTGATAGATATGACTCCCATAAGGAAGGAACCAAGCTTATCAAAATAGCTTGGGATTATCACAAGTATTTTAAATTTATTTTCATAAGTTATTTAATGAAATTTATAAAAAAAAAATTAAATTTACATTGATAAAATTTATCGTTAAATTTATAATAAAAAATTTTATTTAAAATAATTTATTGCATATGACTATTAGTTTTTTCTTCTGTGACATACCACTTCTAGTTAAAGAATATTTATATAATACATATTATTATGTTTTTAATTTTTAAAAAATGTTATTAATACCATGATTAAAAATACTTCTCATTAAAAAAATAAGATTTGAATTATAATAATAACTGTTTACCGTGATTTAAAAAAACCTTTCAATTCTCTTATTTTACACATCTCATTAAATATATATATATATATATATATATATATATATATATATATATATATATAAGGGAGGTATCTTATGAGAAAGGTTCTCTTAGGTGAGAGTGAGAGGAACAAATCTCGGCCATAAAACCATACATAGATGGTCATAATTAAAAGGTTTTTAAAATCACATGATTCCTTAAAAAGTCACATGACTGATACATTCTAATCTCGACCATCCATGATAAGATCTAATGGTCGAGATTTACTTCTTTCACTATCTTTCTCATATGATACATCATTTTTTTTCCTCTCTCTATATAATATCACTAAACTAGACATGTAGATCAACTCATAAGATATTATTTTAATTTAAATTGAATTCTATCGTTTGAATCATATAGACATGCAACTGTGTTAAAATCTGTTGTAAAAGGTGTAGGCTAAGGCGTGTGATAGCACTGCCCTTAAGAGTTTATTCGTAGTATATGCGCCCTCTCCAGGATTCAACAACTCCTTATGGTATCAACTAGGGCCAAAACTAGCAAGAGGAAAAAGTATAAGAAACCCAACAGAAAGAAAGAGAAAGCGGCGACAGGAAAATAATGATAATCGGGTTTTCGAGAAACACCTATATGTACTAAACCATAACTGGTTAATAAAAAGATAATTTAAAATAAATAAGTCATATTATTAAAATAAAATATCTGGAGACAATTAAAGTAGAGATGATGGAATTAACATTTGAAAAAGGAACCTATTTATTTAAAATTTAAATAGCCTTAATAAAATAAAAATATTTCCACATTCGCACAAGGGGAAGGGGGCAAATCTTTCGAGCCCATAACCTTGTTTAGGGTTTAGCGTTTGACATTTTGGGTTAATCTTGAATGCAGCGAGCCTATAACTTTTTTTATTTGTTCATAAACTCAAGTACACATGTTTTAATATATACCCTTTCAACTCTATCACACCAAACCATATAGGACTTCTTTTGAAATACCATTTTCACACAACAAAACTCAAGTTAAAAAACTTTACAAACTTGGTTATAAAAACTTTATTACTTATCGTGATTCTCATTGAGTTTGTAATCAAGTTCCATATGCATATACATACATCATATTCAGATTCGATTAGATGAAAATCACATTAAGTAATAAAGTTTTTTCAATCAGGTGTGTCAAATTTTTACACACATAACATATATATATTGAACTGGTCTGAACCGGGGTCAAGGGTCCGGTGTGGGACCAGCCACAAGAGTGCAGGTGTCTTAGGGTTTGCACACCGGAGCAATGAGTATCCGATGTGGAAATCCGGCCTCTTAGTGGGAGAAACCGGTCTTGTTGTCCTGGAGATCCTTCACACCAGCGTTTCACGTTGAAGGGGGGCGAAAGGTGGTGCCACCTGTGAAGATTCTCCGACGCTCAAGTTAGAAGAGTGTAAGAACTCAGTGAATGCTCAAGCGATATAATTGTAAAAAGTGAGTTAGGACAACGTAACCTTGCATGTGTTTTAGATCAGGCTATTTATGGTTGAACGTAGAAAATGAATCGTTGGATGCAAGTGGGCCCTTGGGCTCTGATAGCGTGTGAAGTGTGTCAATCAAAGTGGCTCAGCACTCAGAATGTGTCAGGAGGGTAGGTCAATTATCAGAGTACGATCCTATGGGGAGGATGAAGGATAATCACCTTTCTGCATAATCTGCTGACACATGTACTTGCTCTCTGAGGCCATTGATATGACATATTCTGCTACATAGAGTATCTTCGCTGATAAGTTATTAGGAATTCTTATCTTGCTGTGACTGAGAGACTAACAGCTATATAGACGTTCAGGGATAACGAGTGAAGTATCCGTGGTAAAGAGAGCGAATAGAACGTCTGATTGGATAAGAGCGGATATCCGGTGTGGTGCTGCCCGAACTGTGACACCGGTTTCCTCCTCATGAAGTCATTCTGACGTTATAACTTTAGAGACCGGTATCTAGACCGGATCATTTGTCCCCTAGCTTGTATGAGGGACTGTTAAGTTGTTCATATGAGCTATACAGCCTTTGAGAAGTCTGGATACCGGCGGAACATTCTGGAAATTCTCTGGAAATTCTGGAGCATCCTTTCTAACAACTGAGTGACCGCTTCTCTCATACTATATTCAACGGATTCAGACAGCGTATAATAGTGAGGGAAATCCCAAGAGTCTTTGGGAATCAAAACCCTTGGTATTCGAAGAGTGGTTGAAATGAATTAAATGCGTCTGGAATGATTGGACATTAAATGCGCCCTTCACGCACGAGCCATCATTACCCAAGAGTATAACCGTCGATTGGGCTTGTTGGGCCTGGATTCAAACTGAAAGGGGGCCCATTTTGCAAAAACGTTTGCTGAAACGTTACCATTTTCACGCTTGATCGTGGCGAAACGACGGAGTCGTTTGAATCCGAAGGGTTGCGTTTTGAAGCAAATGTTGTGGCTTTCAACAGAGCACTGTGCCTCGTCGTTACCTATAAAAGGGACTCTTAACAAGTTTTGGGATTCACCTTTGTCCTCAAGCTTAGTGAACCTCTGCTCAAATTTCTTGGAGATTTCTTTACTGCCTTCAAACTTCTCAAAGATCCTCTTCCTTTTAGGTAACCTCCCTTTCCTTCATCTCCCTTCAATTTTTGTCCATTCTACTTCCACCATGCGCCCTGGAGCAGGCAACGCTGGTACCTCAAACAGGGGGAATTTTAGCTCTCGCGCCCCCCTTAGCCACCTTGGTGGGAGGATTCCAGTGAATCCTCCTGTGGCTGGGCTTCGTCGCCCAGAGAGAGTTGAAGCTTCTTCCTCACGAGCGTCTACTACTCAACGTTGCTCTAAGGTTCCCCTTGACTCGAGAGCTACCAGCCACTCTGATGAAGGGTCAAGTAATGAAGATTATCTCTCTGACGATGTTGCTTTTTACCACAGCACGCACGCGTTCCATCGTGCATCCAAGACCCTGGAGATTCTGGGGTCTGGAAAAAGGTTGGTTCTTCGTACCACTGAAGGGTGTGTCAATGTTGTGGCGCACTGGCTTAACTGGGAAAAGCTCAACAGGGAAAGGTCGTACTGCTGGGTGGAAGAGGAATTCCTAGAGATCCCCTCGCATCACGCGAGTGAAGAGGAACGCACGGTCTCTCTCCGCTGCAAGATCTACTCAGACAAGAAGTTCAAAGCACGCTATGTTGTGCTGGCACCACCTCCCGCTGAGAGAGTCTGCCACATCGTCCCTGATGAGAGGTTGGTCTATATGTACGACTTCGTGTTTCTGAAGCTGGGGGTGCGCTTCCCCATGACGGAATTCCAGATGGCCGTCCTGCGCTTCCTAGACTGTGCTCCTACCCAACTGCATCCCAACGGTTGGGGTCTAGTGCGGGCTCTCGAAATTCTAGGAGAGCATTTCAACTTCACAGCCACTGTGGCCAAACTGTTCCATTATTGCCAAGTAGTCCGCCGTGCTAACAAGAAGGGCGGCCTTGGGTTCATAACACTCCGTTGTGACTCAAGGATTATAAACTTCAAATCCTACACGGAATCCGCGAAGGTGGATGGGCGCTCCTTTAAACATTTCTACACGCGGGTCCGTATTCAACCCAATAAGCCGGTCTTCTGGCATAACAAGGAGGGATTCCCTAAGTTCCCTCTCAGTTGGACGCACGAGCATTTTCTCCTTATGAGCCGTGCTTATTACACTGATGAGAGTGAACTCTCTTCTCATTCCGTCGAGGTTTTGAGCGCCATGCAGACGACCTTAAAGACCCTCAAAGGATTTTCCTGCAGGCTCCTCCTGGCAGAGGACGACGTCCGATCCTCCTATCTCCGTAATATCCGTTCTTACTGTATTTGTGTTGTACATTTATTCTGTTCTGATTATTTTCTTCTCATGTGTTAACTCAACTTTTCTTGTTTTGCAGAACAAATTGAAAAAGTCTGCCCAGAAATGTTGTCTTTAAGGACCATGATGGCTGATGATGATTCCTCCTCCGAGGAGAACGAGATTCAGGCGAAGAGGAATGCCACCAAAGCTCCACTCATTCCCCTGACCTCTGTAGTGGGTGAGGAGGTTCCTCTCTTTGATGAGGAAGAAACAGAGGAGCAAATAGAGGCCATTGGGATGGGCGACGAGGAGGCCGTCCCAGAGAAGAAGAAGAAAAAGAGGCACCTGGTTAAGACAGCGGATCAGAAAAACCCTCTTCTGGTGACCCTGCGAAGAAGCGCCAAAAGACACTTGAAGAGTCTGGGATGAAAAAGGATAAGGGGAAGAAGCCCGTTCCTGACTCTTCTGCCCCTTCTTCACAGAACACTTCTGGGCCGGACTCTGGGAACGGTCCTCCTCCGGCGTTTGACCCTCCACGCGATTCCTTCCTCTCCCCATACTTATGGTTTCAGGGGACCATGCCCCCCACTCTTCCAAAGGCTAGATACTGCCTCCGCCCTTCGCTCGAGGCTGCTGAAGTTCGAGGAGCTTGTAAGGCCGGCCGTTGGCAGCTGGATGAACTGTCCGGCCTCCTTGCATCCCAGAGCGAAAAGGTAGATTACATGGAGCAGGTTGGGAAACTCGAAACCGAACTCGCTGTAAAGGAGAAATGGGCAACCAAACAAGCTGAGATTCATAGAGGTGTGGAGGCTGAATTGAAGAAGGCCAAGGAAACACTTCAGAGGAAGACAGAAGAGACGAGCCAGCTTCACTTTGCCAACAAGGCTCTAGAACGGCAGGTTGCTGAGCTTCAACAGCAGAATAAATCCATCCCCCTCCTCGAAGAAGAGCTACAATTGGAGAAGAAAAGATCGGCCAGGCTTGCTGACGATTTCAAAATTATGGAGGACGGACACAACAAGAGCCTTGGGGAGTGGGAGGCCCTTCGGAAGGAGATGCAGGCCCAGATTGAGGAGTTGAGGAAGGGAGGTACGAGCACTGGCCCATTGGAGGAGGATTTTGCCAAACTCCAGAAGAAACTAACTGTTGCTAAGGCCAAGGCTGCCAAGGCCTTGGAAATATGCAAGCAGGTAGCTTACAAATCCTTTGGGCTGGCACTTTGTCAAGTATTCTATCGCAACCCCGACGTAAAACTGAATCTGTACGGGCTAGATCCGTTTTATGAATTCCATGAAGGGAAGCTTGTCGAAGTGGAGAAAGATGGCTCGTACCAGGTCCATCGTGATTCTCTCTACGAACTGCCTCCACTTCCGGAGGGTCAGAGCATGGAACCTGCAATGCCTACCTCTGGTCCTGAGGATAAGACATAAGAAGCTGCCCAAACTGATCCTGAGGCCGGAGCGGACAAGGCCCAAGCTGCTGGACTTGAAGGGGAGAGGACGGAGGTGCCTACTTCAGAGGATCAAGCACCCGCTTCTTAATTTTATGCTTTCATTTATGGCTCTGTTCTGGGATCAGCTCCAGCTTTTAATACTTTGGTACCTGTACACTTTCTTTTTTCAAGAAATAAAATTCACCTTGTTCCTCTTTTATTATTTATGTCCAGTGTATGATTGCCAAATAACTTAACAATATACATAATACTTTAACCTTCTCTGTACTCTGTAGAGCCGCTCTTGTCTAGTCATACCGCTGTTGAAAGCGTTCTTATCACATCGGATTAAGATAACAAATTGTACCAAATAAGCGACAATTAAATTAAAGTATGCCCTGTCCCCAAGCATAAGTACATTGAGATGGGAAACTTCATTACAAGAGTTACCTTTAACTTGTTAACAGGTTTGAAAGGTTCATCTGACCTCGAAGATGTAGAGCGGATACATTAACGTTCAACCGTTCTGCAATGAATATTTCAGAGTTGAGGACGGAAATTGCCTCTAAAGTCCGGTTCGGCCTTGAAAAAAGGGTAAGTTTTACACCTTTCTCTTGAGGTTCGGTTTGATCCTACAACTCAAGTCTTCACACGGTGTTCGGTTCGATCCTACTAACCGTACTTGGAGTTTGGTGCAATCCTACAATCCAAGCCTTCGACACGGGGTTCGGATCAGGGCTAATCCTGAACCTACTGCGCCCGTTACTCGGGGTTCAGCGTGGTCTTCTGGACAGACCAGCTTACTGCGCCCAATGAACTGGTCTGAACCGGGGTCAAGGGTCCGGTGTGGGACCAGCCACAAGAGTGCAGGTGTCTTAGGGTTTGCACACCGGAGCAATGAGTATCCGATGTGGAAATCCGGCCTCTCAGTGGGAGAAACCGGTCTTGTTGTCCTGGAGATCCTTCACACCAGCGTTTCGCGTTGAAGGGGGGCGAAAGGTGGTGCCACCTGCGAAGATTCTCCGACGCTCAAGTTAGCAGAGTGTAAGAACTCAGTGAATGCTCAAATGATACAATAGTAAAAAGTGAGTTAGGACAACGTAACCTTGCATGTGTTTTAGATCAGGCTATTTATAGTTGAACGTAGGAAATGAATCGTTGGATGCAAGTGGGCCCTTGGGCTCTGATAGCGTGTAAAGTGTGTCAATCAAAGTGGCTCAGCACTCAGAATGTGTCAGGAGGGTAGGTCAATTATCAGAGTACGATCCTATAGGGAGGATGAAGGATAATCACCTTTCCGCATAATCTGCTGACACATGTACTTGCTCTCTGAGGCCATTGATATGACATATTCTGCTACATGGAGTATCTTCGCTGATAAGTTATTAGGAATTCTTATCTTGCTGTGACTGAGAGACTAACGGCTATATAAACATTTAGGGATAACGAGTGAAGTATCCGTGGTAAAGAGAGCGAATAGAACGTCTGATTGGATAAGAGCGGATATTCGGTGTGGTGCTGCCCGAACTGTGACACCGGTTTCCTCCTCATGAAGTCATTCTGACGTTATAACTTTAGAGACCGGTATCCAGACCGGATCATATATATTGATTAATTTTTTTATTCCTTAACTTCTACTAAAAATTTTCTAAGATTTTATTATTTATTACATTAATTACTTTGAATTTGGTATAAAGTAATTTTACACTAATTAATAAAAATTAAAGACCAATTTAATAAAAAAATTAGTTTAAGAGTTAAAAGTTGTTTTAAGCTTTATAAAAAATATAATAATTATATTTTTGGTCCATATGAAACTTATGTCAAAATCTAAATTCATTTCTTTACCTTCATAACTAAACATTTAATGTGTGAAATTAGCTATAAATGACGCAATATTTAAGATGAACTAAGTTGAGAGTAATAGACGGATCGGTGACGGGCGCACAGTGAGCGAGGTTTGGGGCTTTTTTTTTAAAATGGAGCGTTTTTTTAAAATATTTTAGAGTTTGGTGTAGTTAACAAAATATTTTTGTGTCTGGGGTGAAAATATCTCATCACTGATTATATTTCGTATAGTGAGAATAAGAAATGTCAGAGACATGCATTTCGCAGATTCCATGGACGAAATGGTGCAGATTTTGCCATGTGTCAGCTCCTGATGTATTTCTCCTAATGAGAAGGAGAAACCCTAGTCAATGTCACATCAGTCAGCCATTTCGCCTAGTGAGAAGAAGAAATACAGGTCAATGTCTTTTCATTGGACAACCATGCGAAATGTCAGTAAAAAAAATATAAAAATAAATATAAAATATAATTTCTTTAATAAAGTTTTCATAAAAATAATATTAAAAAAATATAAATAAACGATTTTGAAAATTAAAGTAACTACAAATTTTTAAAGTTGTATTTAAAATTAATTTAATAACAGTTATTTTTAACAAAATTCATTAAAATTTTATTTTAGAAAAATTTAAATTACCAACCCCATCACATTAAAATTTAAATTGCATTTTTAGTGTTATATTATTTAATGTTATTGTATATCTCAAGTTAAAAAATTGGTATATTTATTTTGAATTTAATTTTTTATTTCAATTTTATAAAAAATTAATTTTTTAATAGTTTAAGTTGGTGCAATGTGACAGTGTTGGTAATATAACACTAAAAATGCAATTTAAATTTTAATGTGATGGGGTTGGTAATTTAAATTTTTCTAAAATAAAATTTTAATGAATTTTGTTAAAAATAACTGTTATTAAATTAATTTTAAATATAACTTTAAAAATTTGTAGTTACTTTAATTTTCAAAATCGTTTATTTATATTTTTTTAATATTATTTTTTATGAAAACTTTATTAAAGAAATTATATTTTATATTTATTTTTATATTTTTTTTACTGACATTTCGCATGGTTGTCCAATGAAAAGACATTGACCTGTATTTCTTCTTCTCACTAGGCGAAATGGCTGACTGACGTGACATTGACCGGGGTTTCTCCTTCTCATTAGGAGAAATACATCAGGAGCTGATACATGGCAAAATCTGCACCATTTCGTCCATGGAATCTGCGAAATGCACATTTCTTATTCTTACTATGCGAAATATAATCAGTGATGGGATGTTTTTCACCCTAGACACAAAAATATTTTGTTAACTATACCAAACCATAAAATATTTTAAAAAAACGCTCCATTTTTAAAAAAAAGCCGAGGTTTGGTTTGTGTGTGTGAGGCTCAAACAAGTTGTTGAAGCGTAGGTAGGTTCTAGAATGAGCAGAATTAATTTAAATGAAAATTGACTAATGCCATACTCCAACTTTCGCATTCTCTCCGCAATCTCATGTATTGCTAAATTATTGGCCTTTTATTATTATTAATACATAAAACAGCTTTTTCTCTAATTAAAATAAATTTTAAACTCCCATATCTTTTTACGTTTTTTGTTTTCAATTGAAATCCTATATATACTAACTGCTCGAGTTTTACTTTGGCATTCCAATTAATGTAAGTGATCTTAAAGAAGTGATAAATTACTTCTTTTCATATTTATCAACCTCTATCTTATATAAATACGAGTATTTTATCAACCTCTGGGACATTGTTTGGAAGCAGTTGTGTGTGGAACTGTTAGATAACGATTAAATACAGATAAACTTAAATAAATTAATTTATTAAACATGTAATGGATACTTCACAAAATAAAAATAAAGCAATTCAATAATAACTTTAAATTAAACACAACGAGTAATAGTTTAGAGTAGGTACACAAAACGTTATCTTTATAGAGAAAACACCTCACTGCACTAGTAGATATGAATTTCAATACGTTTTTCTCTTAAGATACATAAACCCGTTAGACTAATCGTGTGCAGCAAAAGATCCCAAATTAAATGAACACAACTCTAAAAAAAACTAGTAATAATATGAAGACCACAATTGTATATATCTATTTATAATTTTCTCTGGAATCTCACCTTAGCTGCACGTTTTAACAAAACACAGGTGCAAAATAATAGCCTTGTACATAAAAAGGTTAGTATAATATAATAATAAAATAATGATTTAAATTTTAAATTAAGAAATAATATTTCCAACAGAAACTTGGTTTAAGAAAAATACAAGACTTTTCAAAGGGGTTTTTCTTCTGGGCAACAGGTTTTTGAAACCATAATAACCAGGGTCTCTGGAGTTGGATGAGACTGAAGATTAAAAGATTTTGTCGACTGTTTGAATGGATGAATGAACTACTCCAATATTTGTTTTATTTGTAATATTGTTTTTTTTTTCCAGCAAAAACGAACAAGTTAATTAAGACAGATATAAAGAATACCCAAATTCATATACAAATGTCAAAGAGATATCCTACCTGTAATTAATTCATTACAAATAGTTTTTATACCAGTACAAGAAAGACCATTAGAAGCCTTTCATTCTACATCTCAACCAAGACCAACTTTTATATTTAATTAAATCTAACCCTTGATCTATAGATGAAAAATGATTATTAAAGATAATAAATAACGCAAACCAAATAACAACTACCCCTTGCCTATAACTATTTCCAATGGTCAAAACCACTATGTTGATAAAAAAAATGAGATGGAACTCAAATTGGTAATGTTGTATTTGTTGAAAGTTTCACATTAATTAAAGATATGATTAACTAAAAGTATATGAAGTATAAATAATCATCATCCTATCAATTATCTTTTATGATTGAGTTATGTACAATATTCAAATTTAGAATGATATCAAAGTTTGTTCTGGATCCATCATTGGATTACATGTGAGGGAGTGCATTGTAAGTCTTATATTACTAAACTTGAAGATATACGACAAACTAAAAATATACAAAGTGAATGCAATTTTATCCTATCCTATGATATCTCTGTACTTTGACAGCCACTTCAATGGTCACACGTCTTTGTGATCATTAATGGTCATTGGATTTAATTGGTAATCTTGTCTTTTTATTTTGAAATCAAAATATACTGTAACTCTATAATATTTTTCTCGAAAGAAAAAAAGTTTTTATTTCTGTCTCAAACTGACAAATCATTATTTCTTTTTTTTTATTGAATTATTAATTAAAGTATGAGTAAATACTGTTTTTTCAATTGAGGAACATTATAGAGTCACAATATATTTTAATTTTAAAATGAATTAACAAAATCATAAACTAAATGTAATGCCCATCAATGATCCCACTAAAAAGGGTTCTTGGAGTAGGCCACCATAAATTTTGTTTTAATAATATAATGTTTTCCTGATAAAGAAAAAAATATATTCACTTTTAAATGGGAAAACTTTTAGGTTTCTTATATATATATATATATATATATATTATATTTCATTTATTTTTATACTATATTTATTTCTCTTAAATAATATTTCTTAATTCAATTAATAATATTAATTTTAAACAAAAATAAATTTAAAAAGTTGAATACCAGTATGCCTTATCGAATAAAAACTATCTGTGTATTTAAAAACTAGTTAGATTTTGAAATTGTTGTTATTATATTACAGCCAATCGTAATTTCAATTCTAATCTAAAATCTAACATTGACGCATGAAAATCATGCGCAATTAATAAGAATGTTTACTTGAGATTTCATTTTTTATTGGAACAAACTGTGGTGGACTGTGTCAATGATTGAATTCTGGCATTTTTATCCCAATTAGGCACACACAGTTAGATATGTTTAAAGGTTGATTGTACATACAATAGTAAATGAGATCTTCTACAGAGGGAGAAGATTTCCTCTCTCCAAAAAAATTGAAGTTAATTCACGCAATAATTGATTCCTATTGGGATTTATATAAAGAACATTGAAAGGATGGACTCTCCCACCAGACACGCTTCACAATTCACATGAAGCTCATCCAAATGCCTTTCATGGAATTAAATGCTTTCATGAGTCCCCAAACATGCCTCAACATAACCCTTTAAATCCTTCTCCCTGCAAATAATTGGATGCCACCTGGGCCACACATATTCTGCCATTTGGTTTTTTTCATGCAACAAAGTAGAATGTTTGCTACTTAAGCTAAGCCTAGCTCTCTCTATGGTGCTAATTAATTCATATATATTATTATATTTCAATGCCCACTAAACTACTGTTCAATTTTAACAAGTCAAGCAATTAGGATTTGCCCCCCAATCCCAATATGTCAATCCATTAATGAATAGTTGTGTTAATTATTGCCAAGACAGAAAAGTATAGTACTGATAGTTAGCAACAATCTTAATTAGCATATGGGTTAAGGAATCTTGTATTTTATTAATACTAAGATTTTTGTTGATAAAAAAAGATTTTGTTTTTCAATAAAAAGTAGGATTGGGACTATTTTAAATTGTAATTATATTATATTTTAATAGGTCACATAATAAAAATTAATATTAAAAGTTAGTGCTAATTATCGAAGTAAAATTCTCATTTTAATTACAATATAGTACCAACAAAATTTAAATTTTACACTGAACCAAAATATAGTCCCGTAAGATAAATAATCATTTATTTATTTTTTAATCACACGAATCTTGTTTGAGGGGATAACATTCATATGGAATTAACCCCCCAGTTAATAACAAGAGTAACCCATTAATAATGAAAAAATATATAATAAGGGGTTTGTTAATTATAATTTATAGGTTAATCATAATGTTAACGTTAGATAATTGGGGTTAATTAGCTCTGCCTTTTTCGATCAATCTGTAGCCAAGGTTTTTTTTTATCAACAAAAAATTAATATTATCTAAGGGTACAAGGGGTACCCTAACCCATATACAAAAGAAAACAACTCACAATCCTGATAGACATAAGAAAGACTTTCTATACCATTCTACATAACTTCTAAAAAATCTATTCAAATGAAACCTTCACCAAATACAAGACTTGTACTGAACAAACTAAAACATGCTCTCAATAGATATAATTCCTTCATGAAAAATGACGATTTTTCCTTGCATCCCAAATAGTCCAGGTAATAGCGAACCACAACACAGCCAAACCAATTTTAGATCCATTATCCAATCCATAACCCAAGATACAGTCAAAATTTTCCTTACCACAATGATGCAAAACAAAGGAAAAATTCAACCAATCAAAGCACATCTGCCACAGGGAATAAGATACCTTACATGAAAAAACAAATGAGAATAATTCTTCTCATAATTTCCACAGAGGACACATAAGACAGAAGAATTATAAATCACAACCCCACGCTTAATTAAATTATTTTTAGTTTGAAGATGATCAAGCAGTAATCTTCATCCAAAGGCTTCCACTTTTAGAGGCACCACATTATTCCAGAAAAAATACATAAAGTTTGAATCCCACAAATCAGATTGTTGAATCAACACATTGTAAGCAGACTTCATAGAGAACTGACCAGAGGAATTTTCCATCCATATCCAAGAATTACGTACATCCCGGCGCATACCAAAAAAACTTTGAAGATCATTAAGTAAAGATGACAGCAGCTCACATTCCCACACAAAAAACTCCCTATGCCAATTTAGGTCCCAGACCCATTCATGATTCACCCAGTTGCCCATATCCGCTACAGAAGCATTTTGTTATAAAGAAATTAAAAATAACTTATGGTATCTTGTTTTTAACAATGTATCCCCCAACCAACAATCCAACCAAAATTTTGTGTTTACTCCATTACCCACCACCCTCCTCACTCTAGACCTGAATCACCCAAACTCGTCAGACATTTTCAAAACACTCCCCAAGTCTCTCCACCATTTTGACCCTTTACTAAAAACCTCCCAGTCCCTAGAGTGAACACCACATCCATATTTTAACTCTAAAACTCTACCATATAAACATTCATGATGTCCCATCAGCCTCCACAACTACTTCCCAAGTAAAGCAAAATTAAAATTTCTTAAATCTCTTACGCCCAACCCTCCTGCCTTTTTACTCTTACAAACATGATCCCAATTGACCTAACATATATTTTTTTCTCATCTCACTTCCTCCCTATAAGAATGACCTTTGCAAAGAAGTTAGTAATTTTAAAACAGATATAGGTGCCTTAAAAAAAGAAAAGAAAAAGAGAGGGAGCGAGGACAGTACCGATTTAAGGAGACAGAGGCGTCCACCAAAGGAAATATGATGTTGGTTCCATAGGGACAACTTTTACGAAACCTCAAAACCACAGGATCCCAAGTACACTTCCTACCTGGATTTGCCCCCAAGGGATACCAAGATACATAAAAGGTAACTTCATTAGATTCCAACAAATCAACGTAACGAGCAACTTCCTCCTCATTCCTCAAAACAGCCCCCAATTTACTTTTACAAAAGTTAACCTTCAAGCCAGAAGCCATTTCAAAACAACAAAGCACACTTTTCAAAGTCAAAATGTTCCTCAAAGATAGTTTGCCAAAGAATAATGTCATCAGCAAACTGTAAATGAGATATACACACTTGAGCATCTCCTACTAGAACACAATTAAACAAGTTCCTTTTTATCGCCTCCTTCATTAGCCCACTTATCCTTCAGCCACGAACAAAAATAAAAATGGGGCTATAGGATCACCTTGCCTTATACCCCTCCTCATATGGAACTCCAATGTTGGACTGTCATTCACCAATACAGACACATAAGATGACATTATCAATAAACCCCAACTGTCTCATCATATAGAATAAAAAATCCCAACAAATTAAATCATAAGCCTTCTCAAAATCCACTTAAAAAATTAAACAATATTGGCGTCGCCTCTTCACATCATCAATTAACTCATTTACTATAACCACACCATCTAACATATTTCTTCCTCCTACAAAAGTAGACTGATTCTCATTAACAATCCCACCAATAACATTCCTCAATCGATGAGCCAAAACTTTAGCAATGATTTTATAAATACATCCTACCAGTGATATAGGTCTATAATCACCTAGCCCCGCCTGAGTAGCACCTTTTGGAATTAACGCTAAGAAGGATGAATTTGACCCCACAAGTATAGCCTCATTCACATTTAACTCCTCTATCATTCTACACACATCATATTTCAACAAAACCCAAAAAGACTTTATAAAATTGAAATTAAATCCATCAGGCCCATGACTTTTAGATCTGTCATACTCCCAGACAGCTGCCCGAATCTCATCCTCAAAAAACTTCTTATTAATTTTATTATTCAATTCCTCTCCTATCTTTACAAAATCAACCCCATCCAACACAAGTCTATTCCATGTTTCACTAGAGAATTTATTCTCAAAATAAGTTTTAACCTTCCCCTTAATTCTTATCGGACCCTTTTCCCAATTCCTATTTAACCATAAGCCATTAATTACACTACCACACCTTCTCTTATTTATCACAACATGAAAATACTTTGAATTTGAATCCTCATCTTGTAACCATTTTAATCTTGATTTTGGTAACAAAATTGAGTCCTCCATTTTAACTACATTCCACCATTCACTCACAAGCTTCTTAGGATTCATAACATCTTCCTCACACAACCCACCATTTTCCTCCTTTAAATCCATAACCTTTATTTTATTCTCCACCTCCCATAATCTCACACGCAACAAACCAAAATGATTTTGATTCCTCTCCTTTAATGCTATCTTCAGTCTTTTAAATTTCTCCTTCAACACATAGGCTCCCCACCCCTCAACATTCAAACTATTCCATGTCTCTTCCACAAAAACTTTAAATCTAGGATGTTGCATCCAATAATTAAGCACTCTAAACGGACGCGGACCCCAATCTACATCCATCAACTTTAATAACACCGGGCAATGATCCGACAAATTCCTACTCAAAGCCATTTGGGCATAATTTGGAAACACCTGTAACCACTGGTGAGAACACAAATATATCCAAACGACTTCTGGCCAACCCATTAGATCGATACCAGGTAAAACTCCTACCCTGCAGAGGTAAATCCATAAGCTCCATGTCAAGAATAAACTCATTAAAAAGTCTAATCTCAGTATTACCCAAAGCACCATCCTCACCAGCCACCCTAACTCTCTCCTCATGACTTCTCACATCATTAAAATCACCAAAAACAAACAACTCAGAATACTCCTTATATAAGCTTTTTAACTGCATTAATTCCTGCCACAATCTTTTCTTTTCTGATATTTGACAACAAGAATAAATATTTAAGAGGACACAAGGATGTTGTCTTTCTTTCCAGCAGCCCACCACCCCCAAAAAATCACACCCTTCAATTAGTTGAATTTTCTAAAAACTTTGCCTTATCCCACACACACATCAACCCACCAGCCGAACCAACTGCCGGAGATGCGCACCACTCAAACTCAGAACCTCGCCATATCAACTTCACCACCTGTTCATCTACAACATTCAACTTAGTCTCCTAAATCCCAACCATATCAACATTCATCTTACACAATAGCCCCTTAGCCATTTTTTTCAGCCTACCCCTAACCCTTTTACATTATAACTCATTACCTTCATTGATAACTGAATTCGACCCACCTGAAACACCCCTAACCAACTGCTTGCTCCTTTCAATATTATCCCTAACCTCCATTTCCACCATACGCTGAATTATATCACCATTATCCCCATTTACTGTAACACCCATGTGAACACCTCTTTTTGTCCGGCCAATTGGTACAGTTCCATCCTTTGAGCACTCTTTTATGCGCATGGTTCATTTGAAAATTCATAACTCCTTCATACGATCTTTGATTCGCACAAACCCGGTCTCTAAATTTTCGTAACAAAATTGTCTACGACTTTTGTGAAGACCTTGAAGGCTGAATCCTTACCAATTGGTACAGTTTTAATAATCTTCCTGGACTTGCTCCAGTTTCATGACTGCTCTGCACATCTTTAAGAAAAAATTCATATCTCCCTTATATGATACTGAAATGACCCCATTCTTTTTTCTATGGCTCCATATCAAAGAGATCTACAAACTTCATGAAGGCCACAAAAGATAATTCTCCACCCATTTTGCCCAGTGAATTTATTTTGCTTGCAAATGTATTTCCGTCACACTCTGGAGCAGTTTTCATAGATGGGCCATATCTCCCTCGTTTCTTGATGAAAGTTTTTGTGCCATATATCAAATTAAAGCTAAGAGAAAGATCTACAAACTTCATGAAGGGCACAAAAGCTAATGCTCTACCCATTTTGCCCAGTGAATTTATTTTACATGCAAAGGTATTTTCGTCACACTCTGGAGCAGTTTTCATAGATGGGCCATATCTCCCTCGTTTCTTGATGAAAATATTTGTGCCATATATCAAATTAAAGCTAAGAGAAAGATCTACAACTTTCATGTTGGACTCTTTTTCAAATTTGGCACGCATCAGCCCTCAAATGCACGAGCAAGTTTGTGATGGTGGGCAAGGCACTAAAGATCATAATGGAGCACTAAGGATCATAATGGAGCACTAAAGCATCATAATGGGGCACTAAAGATCATAATGGAGCACTTAAGTTGATAATGGAGCACCATGGACTTGTTAATTGGAGAGTGCACCTTCCATTACAAATTTTTTATGGCAATGGCTGCTTTTGCATTCCTATAAATAGGCACCATGAGCATTCATTCAAGGGGGATTCTTCATTGAAGGCAATCAAGTCTTGGGAAGGCATTCGTTTCTCCTCTTCTTCTTCTCTGTTGCATTTCTTCTTCCAGCAAGTTTTTTTCATTTCCGGCAAGTTTCTTTTCATTTCCAAGTTTTTTCATTTCCGGGTTAGTTTCTTTTCCAGATTATTATGTTCTTTTCTTTTCTTCTCTTTTCTTTGTAGTTGTTATTATGTAGTTTCATTTCTTCTTCCAGCAAGTTTCATTTCATTTCCAAGTTTTTCATTTCCATGTTATTTTAAATATAGTATGCTTTTTAATAAAAAAATAATAAAATAACAATAAAATAATAATAAAAATAAGTAATAAGTTTTGCACATGTTTTCTAGCCTAAAAATTTCCATTTTTTTAACAGTGTCGTACGGGAACACTTCCGTCTACACAATTTCCTTAGGATCCGTACACGTGCGAAGAACTTCGCCTTGTACGAGCTCCCCACCTCAATGACATCCATCATCATCTCCCGAGTCTTTTCCTAAAAGAACAACACTCAGAACTACGTAACCCTGATTTCTTGATAATTCAAGAATACGTAGGAGCAGGACTTTAACTCCTGTCGGGCCCATCTTTCTTATTTCTTTTTTTTTTGCTGATTTATTTCCTTACTTTTATGTTTCTTTCATAAATGTTCTTTTTTGGTCACTTCCGTGAAAATCAATTTAGACGTGACGTCTTGTTGATTTCCCCCTAGTTTTTGCTTAAGCCTCGCCACGATTCATAGGGAAGAGATACTTAGGACAAGACGTCCCATTTATCTCTTTCCTATTCCTTTTACTCGAGGATGTATAATTTAGGCGTGACGCCTTATTAGCAATCTTTTCCCCTCTCTGTCTCACGTCAAAATCGAGTTTAATTCGGATGAAACGTCCCGTTAACCTCGCTTCGACATTCTATGTTTGTACAAATTCTCTCACTCCATTCCATCGTTTTTAAATAAAAGGATACAACAATAAAGGGAAGAAATAAACCACCTTTTGTAAGGCTATTTGTGTTGTGCATTTTCAATCTTGGTACTGTTTTTGACAGGCGATGTAGGGTGCTAATACCTTCCCTACTCGTAACCGACTCCCGAACTTGGATTTCAATTTTTAACCAGTGCTTTACTGAACCTAGTTTTTTCCAATGTTTTTCCTATGGATAAAAACGTTGGTGGCGACTCCCTGTACCACCCCTTTTCTCTTGTTCGCCGCGCCGTCGCGATCCAGGTTGCGACAGATGGCGACTCCGCTGGGGACACTTAAGAGAGTCAGGCCAGTTTGATTGAAAGCGCATGTTCTTTTTATATAGCCTTTGTTATCTCGGATTTCTTCCCCTTGTCTTATTTTCTGTAGATTGTTGTGAATGTTTGTTCTTGTTTTAATCGTATCTTGTTATTTGTTTCGTTGTCTATGTGTTTGCATGTTTATTGAACCCTAGGGTAGGAGACCATGTTACTTTTCTGCAATCATTGAACCCTAGGGTAGACGACTTTGTATATTTGTTCTGTGTTTGTTCCTTGTGCAGGATGGGGTGAGGTAAAAGGTATTGAATGTCCTTCCACACACTACACTCACATTACTTGCACACACCTATGAGTGGCGCCCTATACCCGGGCCCCAAATGAAGCTTAAGTTAGGAGAGGTTGGTAACGGAATCGTATGGGATGTACTTCCTATCCGGTGTTCGTGAGAACCTCGACTAGAGTTCGACCTCTCATGATATACGCACCTAGTGAATTCCTCACTGTTTGCGTCCCTGTCATGATTAGGATCTTGGCTCTGGTGACCTTCTAGATGTCTAGCGAAAACCACCCGGTGTAGAGAGTCACTTTTAGACAAGCCATAGGGCCTAGAAAAGACTTCCAACAAAACCCGACCTAGGCCACGAAAGGGCACTCCACAGAAAATTGCATAGATTTGAAACATAAAGTGAGAGATTTGATCAAGGCCGAATGGATCAATTTTCCGGGAAGGGACTCCTAATGTGACCATAAATCCCCTACCCAATCATGGAAGTTCGGAAGTTAATGCCGTGGTGGCCGATATTGAAGATGGTTTTGATGATAATGCTGATTCGGTGGCCGCTTGCCCGCCGGGCTAAGAGTTCAGTGATTGGGAGGCTGTCGAACTCACTACGATTCTTAAATGATTCACCAAAAATTTATCATTACCTTAATGTCTTGATTATCCCTCTGCTATGCCTAAGGCTCTGGGACTTTTCATGTAATAAGGGCGGAAAAAAAAAACTTGTTTTACCAGTCAATCAATAAATGTGTATCGAAATTCAAAAAAATTCTCATCCCTTTATCCTTGCTTTTGACTCATTATCTTTAACTTGCTTTTCCTTTCTCTTCTTTATTTTGCCATAACACACTAAATTGCAGATCCAAAAATGATCCTCTTGAGACTAGTGAAATCATAATCCTGCTTCACGATTTCGATCACTCAGTCGACTATGCCGACGAATGAGGTAGGGAAACCTACGAGCCACTATCCAAGTTTACAAGATTGTTAGAACAAGAGGATCAAGATGGGTATATCCCTAAGTCAAGAACAATTGAAGGAATCACGGGGGCAACCTATCAGAAGGCATGGAATGACAATATGGGCAAGTCCCGAATTGGACAAGTGGTAGGCCAGTCATTTAAGGAAACCTCAACAGTTGAATAGGGGGAAATCGCTTATGTCTATAAATGTAGACACAACTGAGGAAGACTTTGCCAAAAAAAAAAGAGAAAAAAAAAGAAAAAGAAAAAAACAAATAATACAAAAAAAAATGAAAAAATAAAAAATAGAGCCAACCTCGAAGTCCAATGCACATACCAAGCGGGGAAAGCTGGTTACGTTCAGATCATCAAGCAAGCTGTCATTTTCTATATTGGGGGAATAAATGTCACTAGACCAAGAACTTGTATTCTTATCATCATCAACACCTCAAAAGGTACGCTATTCCTCATGCTCATGTAACCAAGGAAATAGTCTATCAGATTGAGTCATTGCATCATCAAGGGGATAAAAAATAGAATAAAACAAAAAAAAAATCATCAAAAAAATGAAAAAAATGAAAAAAAATGAAGAAAATGAAAAATCCAAAAAAATGAAATAAAAAAAAAAGAGAAAAAAAAAGGGGCCAAAATGATGACTCAGAGTAATTCTCTCATTGATGCTAAAAGACTCACCAATATTTCCTTGGGTACATGGCATAGGAGTAGAGTCTCCTATTTGAGATGACATCAGTTCCCCAAAGGACTCAAACTAAATTTGGAAAAGGTTAGGCAGACTCAGCTGGAGTGTGATCAGTTTCAACCTTTTACTGTAAAAGATGCAGCCAAAAAAAAAAAAGAGAAAAACACAAGAAAAGAGCTCGCTAGGTTGAAAACCTGAAAGGGCGGCCTAGGCAAAAGTTAGAGTAACCCAGTGAGTCGAAAACCTGAAAAGGCGGCTCAGGTAAAAATTAGGGTCAAGATTTCGGCAGAGTAAGTGAAATTTCCAATGCAAATCGCGCAAACTGGGGCATGTGGACCATGGTCAAACTACCCCCTCAAAAGCAGAGTTGAATGATGTACTTGAGGTCGTGACGCAGGATTAAGGTTCTCACTAGTCTCAGGAATTCACTGGAGGATCCTTGAACTTTCCTGACCTTGACCTGTCCTATGTAACTTCATTTCATCCCATCTATTTTCCCTATTGTCCATTCTCTGTATATTGTTTGACATACATGAATAAAGTTTATCCCTTTTTCGATACGTGTTATGAATTGTATTGATCTGATAAAACATTGTGTTTTTATAAAAATAAAATGAAAGAATGGTGAACGTTTAAAGTTGTGAGGAACAAGACGCTCCCACTACTCGACCTCGTCTTAGACAATCATCGCAAAGACTCAGCCAGGCACGTGCTTCGAAGATATGATCGCCTCTTTGATTCTCCTCTGTCCATGAGTTATCCTAAGGGCCGCGGTTTCACAGGACCTACCCAGTTTTTGAATGTATCTTTGCACTACTTACCCTTTTTCTGCAGGTTATTGTAACGGACGGAACCGCAGCTGCCAAAACTAGAATCATTCAAGTCTTCCCCTTGATCGCCAAAGTTGGCACTTCTCAAAACTCCTTCCTCAAATCACCAAAGCTGGAACCTCTCAAAGTCTCCTCCTAATCACCAAAGTTCGCACTCCTCAAAGCCCTTCCCCAAAACACCAAAGTTGGCACTTCTTGAAGTCTTCTCCTCAACTGCCAAAGCTGACACTTTTCAAACTCCCTTCCGGGGAATCTACTTGATACACTCCAGCAGTCAAGTAAGAAGAACTCTCCCCAAAGAGCCCCAGCATGTTCTTCTCGGTAAACCTACACATACTAGGCGGACCCCAAATTTTACCTTCCCAATCTAGGAGCGATGCTCGAGCCATCAATCCTTCTCCTGTGGAATTACACTTCCCAGACAAATCAAACTGGGGCATCACCCCAGAATCATTTCCTTCTCGCTCAAGGGGCAGCTCCCTGAGGTTTCAAAGCAAATAGTTCAAACTGGGGCATCACCCCAGGATCATTCTCTTACGCCTAAAGAGGCAGTACCCTGAACCATCAATCCTCCTCTAGTAGAAATACATTTCTTAAACAACTTAAACTGGGGCATCTCCCCAGAGTCCTTTTGTTCATTCAAGGGGTAGTTCCCCAACAACCTTCAAATCACCTTCAAACTGGGGCATCTCCCCAGATTTCTTTTATTCTAGTCTTTACCCAAGATTCCTTCAAACCATCTCAAACCGGGGGGCATCACCCCAGGATCACGCTCTTTCAGTCAAAGAGCAATTCTTTCAGTCATGTCAAACTGGGGCATCACCCTGAGCCTTTAGGTCCAGTGAGTTAATTCGGACGAGACGTCCTGTTAGCTCTCCCAATCTCTGCATTTCCTGTCAACTGAGGGTCAACCCCACAAGTTACTTTCCAGTCACCTATTCAGGCATCCTTTCCTTTTCATTTGTCTATTCAGGCACCAGTTACTTTCCAGTCACCTATTCAGGCATCCTTTCCTTTCCATTCGCCTATTCAGGCATCCTTTACCTTTCCAGTTCACCTATTCAGGCACCAGTTACTTTCCAGTCGCCTATTCAGGCATCCTTTCCTTTCCATTTGTCTATTCAGGCACCAGTTACTTTCTAGCCCGCCTATTCAGGCATCTTTTACTCTCAGTCCGCCTATTCAGGCATCCTTTCCTTTTCATTTGTCTATTCAGGCACCAGTTACTTTCCAGTCGCCTATTCAGGCATCCTTTCCTTTCCATTCGCCTATTCAGGCATCCTTTACCTTTCCAGTTTGTCTATTCAGGCACCAGTTACTTTCCAGTCACCTATTCAGGCATCCTTTCCTTTCCATTCCCCTATTCAAGCATCCTTTTCCTTTCCATTCGCCTATTCAGGCATCCTTTACCTTTCTAGTTCGCTTATTCAGGCACCAGTTACTTTCCAGTCGCCTATTCAGGCATCCTTTCCTTTCCATTCGCCTATTCAAGCATCCTCTACCTTTCCCGTTCGCCTATTCAGGCATCCTTTACCTTTCCAGTTCGCCTATTCAGGCACCAGTTACTTTCCAGTCGCCTATTCAGGCATCCTTTCCTTTCCATTTGTCTATTCAGGCACCAGTTACTTTCTAGCCCGCCTATTCAGGCATCTTTTACTCTCAGTCCGCCTATTCAGGCATCCTTTCCTTTTCATTTGTCTATTCAGGCACCAGTTACTTTCCAGTCGCCTATTCAGGCATCCTTTCCTTTCCAGCCGCCTATCAAGGCATCCTTTACTTTCTAGCCGCCTATCAAGGCATCCTTTATTTTCCAGCCGCCTATCAAGGCATTCTTTATTTTCCAGCCGCCTATCAAGGCATCCTTTATTTTCCAGCCGCCTATCAAGGCATCCTTTATTTTCCAGCCGCCTATCAAGACATCCTTTATTTTCCAGCCGCCTATCAAGGCATCCTTTATTCTCCAGCCGCCTATCAAGGCATCCTTTTCCAGCCGCCTATCAAGGCATCCTTTATTTTCCAGCCGCCTATCAAGGCATCCTTTACTTTCCAGCCGCCTATCAAGGCATCCTTTATTTTCCAGCCGCCTATCAAGGCATCCTTTTCCAGCCGCCTATCAAGGCATCCTTTATTTTCCAGCCGCCTATCAAGGCATCCTTTACTTTCCAGCCGCCTATCAAGGCATCCTTTATTTTCCAGCCGCCTATCAAGGCATCCTTTATTTTCCAGCCGCCTATCAAGGCATCCTTTATTTTCCAGCCGCCTATCAAGGCATCCTTTATTTTCCAGCCGCCTATCAAGGCATCCTTTATTTTCCAGCCGCCTATCAAGGCATCCTTTTCCAGCCGCCTATCAAGGCATCCTTTATTTTCCAGCCGCCTATCAAGGCATCCTTTATTTTCCAGTCGCCTGTCAAGGCGTCCTTTTCCAGCCGCCTATCAAGGCATCCTTTACTTTCCAGCCGCCTATCAAGGCATCCTTTATTTTCCAGTCGCCTATCAAGGCATCCTTTACTTTTCGTTCACCTATGCAGGCACCCTTTACCTTCTAGTCTACCAGGGGTCAATCCCGATCTTCCCACTGAAAGAATTTTTCCCGGTCAATCCAGAGTTCAAAAAAAAAAAAACAAAGAAAAAAGAGAGGAGAAAAGAAGAGAAACAGAAGTAGAGAATGCTCGTTTTTTTTAAGAAAAAGGTCACACTAACTCGCGATTGCCCACACCATCAGTTGCCATACCGATCAAGAGGTCCCACTTGGCCCCCTACATCGGTGTTCATATCTTTACTTCCTTTTCACTTCAAAAACACAGAAGCTTCGTGTCTCTTTTGTGAAAAAGAAGTAAAGAGGGGCATCTGTGAACACCTCTTTTTGTCCGGCCAATTGGTACAGTTCCATCCTTTGAGCACTCTTTTATGCGCATAGTTCATTTGAAAATTCATAACTCCTTCATACAATCTTTGATTCGTGTAAACCCGGTCTCTAAATTTTCGTAACAAAATTGTCTACGACTTTTGTGAAGACCTTGAAGGCTGAATCCTTACCAATTGGTACAGTTTTAATAATCTTCCTGGACTTGCTCCAGTTTCATGACTGCTCTGCACATCTTTAAGAAAAAATTCATATCTCCCTCATATGATACTGAAATGACCCCATTCTTTTTTCTATGGCTCCATATCAAAGAGATCTACAAACTTCATGAAGGCCACAAAAGCTAATTCTCCACCCATTTTGCCCAGTGAATTTATTTTGCTTGCAAATGTATTTCCGTCACACTCTGGAGCAGTTTTCATAGATGGGCCATATCTCCCTCGTTTCTTGATGAAAGTTTTTGTGCCATATATCAAATTAAAGCTAAGAGAAAGATCTACAAACTTCATGAAGGGCACAAAAGCTAATTCTCTACCCATTTTGCCCAGTGAATTTATTTTACATGCAAAGGTATTTTCGTCACACTCTGGAGCAGTTTTCATAGATGGGCCATATCTCCCTCGTTTCTTGATGAAAATATTTGTGCCATATATCAAATTAAAGCTAAGAGAAAGATCTACAACTTTCATGTTGGACTCTTTTTCAAATTTGGCACGCATCAGCCCTCAAATGCACGAGCAAGTTTGTGATGGTGGGCAAGGCACTAAAGATCATAATGGAGCACTAAGGATCATAATGGAGCACTAAAGCATCATAATGGGGCACTAAAGATCATAATGGAGCACTTAAGTTGATAATGGAGCACCATGGACTTGTTAATTGGAGAGTGCACCTTCCATTACAAATTTTTTATGGCAATGGCTGCTTTTGCATTCCTATAAATAGGCACCATGAGCATTCATTCAAGGGGGATTCTTCATTGAAGGCAATCAAGTCTTGGGAAGGCATTCGTTTCTCCTCTTCTTCTTCTCTGTTGCATTTCTTCTTCCAGCAAGTTTTTTTCATTTCCGGCAAGTTTCTTTTCATTTCCAAGTTTTTTCATTTCCGGGTTAGTTTCTTTTCCAGATTATTATGTTCTTTTCTTTTCTTCTCTTTTCTTTGTAGTTGTTATTATGTAGTTTCATTTCTTCTTCCAGCAAGTTTCATTTCATTTCCAAGTTTTTCATTTCCATGTTATTTTAAATATAGTATGCTTTTTAATAAAAAAATAATAAAATAACAATAAAATAATAATAAAAATAAGTAATAAGTTTTGCACATGTTTTCTAGCCTAAAAATTTCCATTTTTTTAACAGTGTCGTACGGGAACACTTCCGTCTACACAATTTCCTTAGGATCCGTACACGTGCGAAGAACTTCGCCTTGTACGAGCTCCCCACCTCAATGACATCCATCATCATCTCCCGAGTCTTTTCCTAAAAGAACAACACTCAGAACTACGTAACCCTGATTTCTTGATAATTCAAGAATACGTAGGAGCAGGACTTTAACTCCTGTCGGGCCCATCTTTCTTATTTCTTTTTTTTTTGCTGATTTATTTCCTTACTTTTATGTTTCTTTCATAAATGTTCTTTTTTGGTCACTTCCGTGAAAATCAATTTAGACGTGACGTCTTGTTGATTTCCCCCTAGTTTTTGCTTAAGCCTCGCCACGATTCATAGGGAAGAGATACTTAGGACAAGACGTCCCATTTATCTCTTTCCTATTCCTTTTACTCGAGGATGTATAATTTAGGCGTGACGCCTTATTAGCAATCTTTTCCCCTCTCTGTCTCACGTCAAAATCGAGTTTAATTCGGATGAAACGTCCCGTTAACCTCGCTTCGACATTCTATGTTTGTACAAATTCTCTCACTCCATTCCATCGTTTTTAAATAAAAGGATACAACAATAAAGGGAAGAAATAAACCACCTTTTGTAAGGCTATTTGTGTTGTGCATTTTCAATCTTGGTACTGTTTTTGACAGGCGATGTAGGGTGCTAATACCTTCCCTACTCGTAACCGACTCCCGAACTTGGATTTCAATTTTTAACCAGTGCTTTACTGAACCTAGTTTTTTCCAATGTTTTTCCTATGGATAAAAACGTTGGTGGCGACTCCCTGTACCACCCCTTTTCTCTTGTTCGCCGCGCCGTCGCGATCCAGGTTGCGACAACCCAGTTTTTTACCAATCTCCCATAATAAAGCCGCCCCAGACTGGTTATTCTTAATCTAAACAGATCCATTACTTTCATGACCAACAACACTTGGTGCTAATGGAAAAACCTTTGCCGAGTTAGCCTCATAACACTTTGAGCGATTGGGAGACTCAACAGTTATTTCATCAGACTCATTCTAAAATGCCCTCCAATCACTCATTTGCCTAGCCTTAATACTCTTTTTTGTTTGTTTCTTTTTTTTCCCAACTTCTTTCTTACATTATTAGAAAATAGATGTTTCCTAGAAGCAAACAAGAGGAAGAATGAAGCAATGGTTTAGAATATATAATAGAAAACCCCCTCATGATCAATTTCATACACTTTTTCTATTGCATCCATTGACACATTTTAAATTTTCCTCTTCCTGAATCATACTTGGCCCAACCATATTCAACAACCCAACATTGGAATTTCATGAGCCACAGTCATGCAAACCATCCTTCTCCTCTGAGTATAAGCCGCATTTCATAAGCATAGCTAAAAGTTTGTCTTTAACACCCTCCACGTCAGATAAGCCGCAAGAATTAATTATCTCCTCTGCTTGATTTAGCCATGCAGACAACTGATGCAATATCGCGTCATTACTTGGGCCATTACCAATCACCCGCTCATTGTAATGTGGAATGTCACCAATTGGCCCAGGCACCACCATGTTAGACAATACATGGCCCATATTTGATGTAGCAATTACATCTTAAGGCCCATCCTGCGATACAGGCCCATTCTTTCGCTAAAACTCCAAATCCTTCACTTGCGCATGTGGATTAGAGACCACCTGATTATTCACGAGTTCCTCACAACCAGCATGTTCAAAATTTGCACCCAGCCCAACTCCCAACAATTTTTTAGTAGGCCCAAGATCAAAAGTGTCTATATTCATTGAACTAGAATCCACCAAAATCTCATTCCCTTTATTTGTGAAACGCGGAATGTTTTCATCAGATACTACTTGATGTATAATCATTGCATTATTATTCAAATTTGAATTTGAAATTGACATAATTGGCATCTTTCCTGAATTACCCTTGCCCGGAAAACATCCGTCTGACATAGAATTGCACTCATCATCCTCACCAAAACATGACAACAAGGATTTTGAATCATCTCCAACCACACCAAAAGAACTGAATGAACACCTATGATGGCCTCTATAACAACAACACCCTCTCCCCTCCTCACGACCCAGTTCCTCTACACATTGAACAAAAAAAATATGCCCATTAATTTTAATAGCTTCATGTCGAACAACGTGTTCCAGTGCCGAAGTACGAACCAAAATTCTTGCATACTCTAGCCTCTCCATAAGCCTTGTGTTATCATCCATCATAACATATGTGCCAAATGATGCAACCACCTTTTGGAAAAAACACTTCTGCCAAACATCTAACGGAAATCCTGAACATCTCACCCAGACCATTCTATGACCAGATACCTGCCCCGGCTCCCCTGGTGTTAAAGATTCAAATACAGATACCAACCATTCCTCCACGGTCTTAAGAAGCTCATGTAAATTATCACCCTCTAGAGCTGACAAAAACACCAAATTATCCCCCATATACCGCAACCAAATTGCAGAAAGACCTTCTAATACAAAAGATTCATGAAGATTTTTAAACCTCGTAACATCAAACAATTTCCCTACATACCCCTTCCTTAACCACTCCATAGATCCTATTGCAATTGATTCCGGCCCGCACCACACACTATCACCACTCATACCACTCACCTTCATCTTCCCATTCCCACCATCCTTCACCTTCCAACCCTTTACGGGTCCACCCTTTTTGATAGCTTGCATATAAGAAACATTGGCCCTACCCATTTGAACTTTTTTATGTAAATCAAGAGATTGATGGAATGACGTAGATTGTACAGTGTGTTTACGCGTAAATCTTGGTAGATTAATGCGTAATTTCTTATTACCAATCCACACTTAGTCAAGTTGTTTTTCCAACAAAAATGGGTTCTCCACATCAATAAATCTCACAAACCCGTATTTCCAACCATATTTATCCTTCTTTGATGGGTTAAACACCTCCCAAACCCGACCCTATTTCTGAAACAACCTCCATAGATCTTGATAATTCCAAGAATCAAGAAAATTTGTAAAGTAGAATGATGTAATTCTTCCTTGTACTTTCCCAAAATCCTTCTTCCCGTGCTTCTTCCTGAAAGCCTCGCGACCCTGTCCCCTGAAACCATCGACTTCTTGTCCACCGGTGACACCATTGCTGTCCCTGTACCTCACACGCTCATGCTCTCTCTCTCATCTCTCTTAGGCTTATTTTCTTTATATCCTGTAGCCAAGGTTGTTAGAGATTGTTGATTGGTAATAATTAATAACATGACTACAACCATAAATTGAAATAGTTTTGTAGAAGGTTAAGGCAATAAACTGAATATCCTTTAGGATTAGGATATATTACGTCACAACAAAAAAAAAGAATAATTCATGGCTGTCACACACACGTATATCAACAACAACAACAACAGCTGCTGGTATTGTGGACTTTATTTCCTTATGGTACTGTTGCATTGAGGGGCAACTAATTAATTCCATGTCCATCAAAGTAGTATATTAAAAATAGATTAATCATCATTTTGATTCTATAAATGGATTAATAATTCGAATGGTACATCATTATTTGAATTGATTAATTAAATATATATTAAATTTTAAAAAATAAATTTAATTGATTCGACTGGTTAAAGTAATAAAATTGTTTAACCAATTAAATTATTAACTTTTACTAGTTTATACGGAGAACCAAGCAATTTTAAAGTGGGCTCAGAAAGTGTCATGCCATTTTCTTGGACTTGAAATCTGTCAGATCCTGGCCTTAGCAAGGCAACAGAGAATGGCATTATTGAAGGCAAAAAATTAGTTCGAATACAATTAACTCCTTAGACAGTGTTGGCACGTGTGTCCAAACCCTAAATTCTTCCGGAAGAAAATATTCAATAGAAATAAGCAACTATGAATCTAGACACTTTGATTCATAAAACTTCGCCTAATTAATACGACAAAAACTAGAATAGTGTTTTTTCCCCTTCTGGGATCTTTGGCATATTGTTTTTCATGCTATATTCCTTTTCGAGTAGTTAAGAAAACAAGATTTTGATAATGATTTCACATTTGAAATAGTTAAAAGTACGTTATCTATAAATAATTTTTAATCAAACTACCACTTAATAATTAATTTCAAAATTAAAATATCTTATTTTAGCAAGTCACATTATTCAACAAAAATAATTAGGTTAAATATATTTTTATTTATGTGGTTTGATTAATTTTTTGTTTTGATCATTTAATTTTTTTTCATTGATTTTAGTTCTTATATTACTTAATAAGTAAGTTAAAATTGATTGTAATATATTGAAGTTGGTTTAACATCGTTAACACAACCCAGTAAATAGAATGCTACATTATTTTTCATATGTTTAATTTCTCTATCTAATTCTACTATTTAAATTATTAAAATATATAAATATATATTATCTTCTTCTTTGTCGATGTTGTTAAAAATCAATTTTACCGTATTAAATAACATAAAGACCAAAATTATTAAAAAATTAAAGAGCACGAATACTAAAAACATATTTAATTCAATAACTTTTTATTCCTCGAGGTTGATTCTCAAGAATATGCCAACAAACACTAAACGGTCGTATTTTTCATGTTCGACTCAATCGAATTGTTTTAAATTTTCAAAAGCTTACTTTAATCACAGAATCTACAAATGAAATTGCAATTTAGTTTAGTGTGGAAATAGTAGTGGGGGTGTTGGGAAATTCACGAGGTAAATTTCTGAGGCTGGAGAAGATTTCCTAGCTGGTGGGCTACCTAGGCCTAGTGTTTAAGTTGATCCAGCCATCCAAGAAAATTGACCCAAAAGAAAAATGCCATCCACGAAACTACTCCCTTCCCTTTGTATCTAATTTTTAATTTTTTATTATTTAAACTATTTTTTTATTTTAAAATCATATTAATTTTATAATGTTAAGATAAGTTTTTAATTTTATTTTGAAGATACTTATTATGAAGAAACTAAAATGATTAAAGTGAAATGAAAGCTATATAAATATATAATAAATAATTTCCAATAGATTTTTTAACAGTAAATAATTAAATATTTTTTTTAGTTTTCACCTTAAATAATTCATTGAAAAAAGTATAGGGTCAAACTGTACGTTTGATCCCTTACATTTTTTAATTTTAATATTTTTCTTTATCAATTTAATCTTTTTATGTTTTTAATTCTTTACAAGGTTTTCCTTTTTAGTTAAATTCATTGATGTCTTTAACTTTTTCATCATCTTTTCCTCTCATGACTACCAACCTCTCATTCATCCTTTTTATCCTCGTATTTTTCACATTGCCACCCATTTTTTTTTATCAAATGAATACTTCTTATCGTTTGAAGATTCAACGGGTCTAACAGAAAGAATTTGATGGTATTCTAAAGGTTGATGGTTATAAATGTTGAATTAATAGTTGGTATGGATAATGATTGGTAGTTAGAAGAAGGAGTAGGAGGAGATATTGACACTTAACAACCATGACAAATAAAGTTATCGGTGTTAATAAAGTTAGTGGAAAAAAATAAAACTTTAAAAAATATTTAAAATAGAAAAGGCCTAAGTTAACCAAGTAAAAAAGGCAAAGGACTTAAGTAATAATTAAAGGAACCAAAAGTATATTTTTAACAAAGTGTAATAATTATTAAATATATAAGAAAAAAAAAACCGTGACACATTAGTCACTAGTCAGCGGTCTAAATAGCATAGAAGTGAAAAATCTAAAGTTTAAAGTAGGAAACTACACATTATTTTTGACCGAAGCTATCAAAATGGGTTGAGTTTACTAAACTAGGTTAGGTGGTCTTGTTTGTAAATTGATAGATTTGGACATGAAAATTAAGCCTGAATTATTTCTAGAGTTTTTAATCTACACCTAATGAAGCTCAATATCCAAGCTAAGTCACTTATAATATGCAAAAAAAAAAGAGTTTTATTAATGGTTTTGGGTTAAGTTTAATCACTTTTTTTCAAAGCTCATATTTAATCTTGATTTTTAAGTATGAACAACAAAACTTACTTCTCACATTGGGCATGATAAATCTATTTTGACAACTCTACCTTTTTTAGTTGCAATAAGAATCAAACACATATATATCAATAAAACTTTACAACAATAACTGTTAGTGACTTGATAAACTATACCTTTGACATAATTAACTATAACAAAAAAAATTGAGGATAATTCAAGTGATGAAATCAATTTTAGTAATGAAAATGTTGGAAATTTTGCTTATTTCAAAAGTTTTTAGTCCCACATTACTTGGACAACATTTTTCTTAAGGCTTTATATATAGAAAGAGAACTTATGGTGGTAAAAAAGATAGAAAGGAAGTGAGCTCGCGCGCAAGTGAGTTTGGGCCGAAATATCTATTTCAGAATTGATTACCCACATAATCATTGAGGACACCAACCGTAAAGAAGAAAAGGCAGCGAGAGGTAGAGCATGCCTTCAAAAAGAAGGGTTTTTGCTTTGTGTGTGGTAAGCCAGGTCACCATGCTCCGGCATGTAGATACAGGAAGAGAAATGATATTCCTCCTAAGCCAAGAGTTAATTTGGCTGAAGGAGATGACAATGATGTTATTGTTGCGGTTGTTTCTCAAGCCTTAATTGTGGCCAATGTGAGTAAATGGGTGGTAGACTCTGGGGCTACCAAGCACATATGTGCGAACCGTGATATGTTTACCTCCTACAAAGTTGTGGGGGAAGGAGAAGAATTTGTGTATCTTGGTGATTCTCGAAAGGCTGATGCCCTTGGTAAAGGGAAAGTTTTTCTCAAACTCACACCTGGAAAGACCTTGGCACTTAATGATGTGCTTCATGTACCTTGTATTAGAGCAAATTTAATTTCTGTTGCTCTTTTGGGAAAAGTAGGAATTAAGGTTTCTTTTGAGTCTGATAAGATCATCATGACCAAAAATGATGTTTTTGTTGGAAAAGGATATTGTGATCATGGACTCTTTGTTTTGAATATTTCTACTGATAATATTATGTTTCATCTTCTGCGTATATTGTTGATTCGTATGATTTGTGGCATGCTAGACTAGGACATGTTAGTTTTAAATATTTGAAAAAATTGCGTGATAATGGTATGATCTCCGGTTTTCAAAATGCGAATTTAAACAAATGTGATATATGTGTTGAATCAAAAATTATGAAAAAATCATGTTTTCCTGTGAACCGTGAGTCTGAGTTACTTTCGTTAATTCATTCCGATTTAGGTGATTTAAAACAAGCTGTAACTAGAGGTGGTAAAAAATATTATGTGACTTATATTGATGATTTTCAAGATACACTAAGATTTATTTAATTAAAAATAAAGACAAAGCTTTTGATATGTTTTTAATTTATAAAGCTGAAGTGGAAAATCAATTAAATAAAAAAATTAAAAGGGTAAGGTCTGATAGAGGAGGTGAATATATTCTTTTTAATGATTTTTATGAAAAAGAAGGGATAATATATGAAATAACTCCACCATATTCACCTGAGTCTAATGGTGTAGCTGAAAGAAAAAATAGGACTCTAAAAGAAATGATGAATGTTTTGCTTGTCTCTTCATCTGCTCCTAATAATCTTTGGGGAGAAGCTATATTGTCTGCATGTCATATACAAAATAGGATTCCTTATAAACATTCTGGTAAAACACCTTATGAATTATGGAAAGGTTATAAGCCTAATTTAGATTATCTAAAAGTGTGAGGGTGTTTAGCTAAAGTAATGTTGCCTGATCCTAAAAAGAGAAAGATAGGATCTAAGACTTGTGATTGCATGTTTATTGGTTATGCTCAAAATAGCGCTGCCTATCGGTTTTTAGTTGTGAAAAGCGATATTATTGCATGCAATTCTATCATTGAGACTAAAAATGCTGAGTTTTTTGAGCATATATTTCCTATGTATATTGATCGTGTTTCTTGTGAACCTGTTGTTGATATTGAAAATATTTCTAGTTCACAAATGAATGAACCTATTAATATTTCTAGTGAACCTTTGTGTGATGCCTCTGAAAAACCATATGAAGAATTAAGAAGAAGTAAGAGACAAAGAAAAGAAACATCTTTTGGAAATGATTTTTATACCTATCTGGTTAACAATGAACCATTAAATTTTAATGAAGCAATTTCTTCTTCTAATGCTGTATTTTGGAAATAAGTGATTAAAATTGAATTAGACTCTATTTTAAAAAATAAAACCTGGACTTTAGTAGATTTACCTCCGGGAGCCAAACCTATTGGCTGTAAATGGATTTTTAAAAGAAAATATTTTTCGATGGATCAGTTGATAAATATAAAGCCTGTTTAGTAGCTAAAGGTTTTACTTAAAAACAAAATATTGATTATTTTGATACTTTTGCTCCCGTAACCAGGATTGCTTCGATAAGAGTTTTAATCGCTTTAGCATCCATCCATAAACTTGTTATTCATCAAATGGATGTGAAAACTGCTTTTTTAAATGGTGATTTAGAAGAAGAAATTTATATGGTTCAACCAGAAGGTTGTGTGGTTTCTGGTCAAGAAACTAAAGTTTGTAAACTTCTTAAATCTTTATATGGATTAAAACAAGCACCGAAACAGTGGCATGAAAAATTTGATAGTGTATTAACTAGAAATGGGTTCTCTTATTCAGAAGTTGACAAGTGTGTATATACAAAAGTAGAAAATAGTGAATATGTGATTGTATGATTATACGTGGATGACATGCTTATTTTTGGTACAAATGATGATATAGTAATTAATACAAAACAATTTCTTGCTAACAATTTCGATATGAAAGACATGGGTGAAGCAAGTGTTATCTTGGGTGTTAAAATCATAAGGAAGGATAATAATATAATGCTCTCTCAAGAACATTATATTGAGAAACTTCTTCGGAAGTTTAAATATTTTGAGTCAAAACCAGTGAGTACTCTTTATGATGGCAACACTCAATTAAAGAAAAATAGAGGAGAACCTGTGTCTCAATCCAAATATGCTCAAATTATTGGGAGCCTATTACATTTAATGAATTATTCGAGACCTGACATAGCATATGCTGTGGGCAGATTGAGTAGATATACTCATAATCCTAATAATGAGCATTGGGTTGCTTTAGCAAGATTAATGAAATATTTGAGAGGTACCATAAATTATGGTATATTATATAATGGATATCCCGCAGTATTAGAAGGATACTGTGATGCCAACTGGAGCTCGGATTCAGATGAGACAAAATCCACTAGTGGTTATGTGTTTACACTAGGTGGTGGTGTTGTTACTTGGAGATCAGTCAAACAAAATATTATTGCAAGATCTACTATGGAGTCAGAGTTTATTGCTCTAGAATTGGCTGGTAGTGAGGCTGAGTGGTTAAGAAACTTCTTACCAGATATTCCATTAGGAATAAAACCAACACCTTCAATATCTATGCATTGTGATAGTCAATCGGCGATAGCCATTGCTAAAAATAAATCTTACAATGGTAAGAACAGACACACCCGTTTGAGACACGATGTGGTAACGCAGCTGCTAAATAATGGAATAATATCCATAGAGTATGTGAAGTCAGAAGTGAATTTGGCCGATCCTCTGACAAAACCTTTGGGAAGAAAGGTTGTTTATGAAACATCAAGGGGAATGGGACTTGAGCCTACAATAAAATTAACAATGATGGGAACCCAACCTTTGTGATTGGAGATCCCATGAAGAAGGTTCATATGGGTAATAACAAGTCGTTGTTAATCCTCTAGCACTATTTCTTCCTCCATTCCTATGATGTTGAAGTGCTAGGCTACAAAGAATGAGAGGTTAATTATTAAATTTTAATGATTTTCATATCCCTTATGGGTGGTGTATAAAATGTAGGATACACTTGATGAAGTCACATATATGAGTGTCAAGTGAGGCCGCTTGCATGAGATTTAGGCAAATCTCTAAAGCACTCATGAATTACCAAGCACGCGCACGGCTTATTTGCGTAAAACGGCGAAAACAGCTAAAAGAGTCGAGAAGTGAAATGTGATAGGTAAACCGCTATCTTACATTAAAGTGATTTTGGTTCATAGAAGCTTTGCTTCACCAAAATTACTGTAAGTTAAGTTTATCTATCTAGGGTCTGGTTCATAGTCCTGAAGACACCAGATCTGATGCATTTGCACCATGATATAAACTGGATATATATATATTTTTTAAAAAATAAAAAATAAAAATAAAAGAAACTTTTGAAATATGTGGGGGATTGTTGGAAATTTTGCTTATTTCAAAAGTTTCTAGTCCCACATTACTTGGACAACATTTCTCTTAAGGCTTTATATATAGAAAGAGAACTTATGGTGGTAAACAAGATAGAAAGGAAGTGGGCTCGCGTGCAAGTGAGTTTGGGCCGAAATATCTGTTTTGTGTGCAAATCTGATGATTTGCCCCCCTGCGCGCACGATGATATACGCCATTCCTTTTTATTTTTAAATTCTTTTTCTTTAATTTGAATTTTAAATTTGAAAAGCCTATCTGAGAAAGCCATTTATTGGGGCGTTTAATTTTAAGAACGTTACGATTTGTTTTTAAAGGGAACATCTTACCAGGTTATCTGATTAATTTCCGGTTAATGAGTATGATTAATATTTGAATTTTGTAACGTCTCATTAACACAGAATTAATCGGTTATGTTTATGATATTAAAAACAAATCGTACACGTTATATTTATAATATATTTCTTTCCGGTTTACACACAATCACGCTTAACCTTTGCTAGTTCTGCTCCTGTTCTAAACAGACGGACTGTTGTATCCTGAGGGGTCACGTACTACGCGAACAAACCCTTAAGCCCAGTGTGCTTCTCACACGCCTCAGTCTTAACATATTTTCTAACAGAAAATGGATTGATTAAATTATACATTATATAATGGAGAACGCATGTGACAATTAATTATATAATATTGGAGAAGGGATTAGATATTTCTATATAAAAAATGTGGGTTAAAGAACTTCAATTTAATAGTAATAATTAATTAATTAGTAGGTGAGTACTGATAATAAGTGACTGAGAGTGTTAAGGACAAAAATAGTTTTAGTTTTTGGTTCTCTTAGTTTCATTTTTAGTTTTATTCTTTAATTTATGTTTGATTTAATTTGATTCTTTACTTTATCGATATCATTTGCAAATCATTTATGGAGATATGTGAGAATATTTATACAGATTATAAATTAGTTTTCAAAATTGCCTTAAGCTTCTCTTAGATTATGTGGGAAGGACCATGATAGGCTCCTCGTCCTAAAATTTAACTAGCTCCTGGAATGAATACTAAGTTCACACTAGTGCAAAAATTGGATATAACAAATGGATATAATCATGGGTTAAAGTGGATCAGTGATAAAAATATATGCGGTGACATTTTTGAAATTATAAGTTAAACGATATAATCAGGGGAAACTATATATCCACGGTTAACATCATAACCATGATCGTATCCATCAATATATAATCACGGTTGAGGAGTCAACCGTGGATATATAGTACATGAAATATATATACAAATCATAGTTCGTGGCCTGTTTTGTTGTTTATTTACAACTTGCCATCATGGCTGTGCATGAAGCAGAAATATGTCATGTTATCAATGATGATTTCTGGTCCACGACAACCAGGGAACGACAATGATGTATATTTAACTCGATTAGTTGAAGACCTCAAAATGTTGTGGGAAGACGGGGTTGATGTGTTTGATGGGTTTACGGGGCAATCATTCAAATTGCGTGCCATGCTATTTTACACGATCAATGACTTTCCAGCGTATGGTAACTTATCTGGGTACAGCGTGAAGGGTCGTAAAACTTGTCCTGTATGTGAGGAGGGAACTAGTTCTGTACGGCTGTACCATGGTAGAAAAAATATTTATCTTCGACATCGAAGGTTTCTTAAAGCGAGTCATCCATTTCATAGGTTAAAGAAGTCATTCAACGGAGCGCAAGATTTTAAAATGGCTCCTCCACCACTATCTGATCGCTAGACATATGAAAAGGTGAAAGACGTCAATGTGGTGTTTGGTAAGTGTGAAAAACAATCCCTGACACAAAACAACTGGAAGAAAAAGTCAATGTTTTTTGACCTGCCATATTGGAGGGCGCTTGATGTAAGACACTGCATTGATGTAATGCATGTGGAGAAAAATGTGTGCGACAGTTTGGTTGGTACACTCTTAAACATACCCGGGAAGACTAAGGATGACCTAAATTCGCGTATGGACTTAGAGCTGATGGGTATACGTCAGGAGTTGCATCCACAATCTAAGGGCAAACGAACATATTTGCCCTCAACATGTCATACATTGTCTAGAAAAGAAAAGTCTGTGTGAATCGTTACATAGTGTGAAAGTTTCGTCTGGTTATGGTTCAAACATCAACACTTGTGTTTCCATGAAAGATTTAAAGTTAGTTGGGCTGAAGTCTCACGATTGTCATATGTTAATGCAACAGTTTCTGCCTATCGCCATTCTTGACATTCTTCCTAAAAATGTGAGAAATGTCACAACAAGGCTGTGTATGTTTTTCAATGCCATATGTTGTAAAGTAATCATGCCCGGCGAATTGGATGTGTTGGAACAGGAAACATCACTTATACTATGTCAGCTTGAAATGCATTTCCCGCCTTCTTTTTTTTTGGCATAATGGTCCACTTAATCATCCATTTGGTGAGAGAGGTCCGTTTGTGTGGTCTAGTGTTCCTACGGTGGATGTATCCCGTTGAGCGATATATAAAGATATTGAAAGGGTATATAAAGAATCAATGTCGTCCTGAAGCTTCAATTGTGGAAAGGTATATTGCAGAGGAAGCTATTGAGTTTTGCACTGATTATATGTCACATGCTGAAAACATTGGTATTCTGAAGACTCGTCATGATGGGCGATTGGATGGGAAAGGTATGATTGGTAAAAAAATGAAGAGCGTGCCACGTGATGATGTCCTCCAAGCGCACTTGTATATTTTGAACAACACGGACAACGTGCAACCGTATCTAACCACTCACACAGAGCTAGTCAAGAGAAACAACCCTAGAATGACTGAAAAGTAATGTTGAATGAACACAACAAGACATTCATGCAGTGGTTCCAAATGACCATTCTGAAAGATACATATGCTTATGTGACATTACATTGACTGGCACAGGGACTGAACTTTGATGTCTTCACATTTTGTGGGTATCACATAAATAACTATTCGTTTTATACAAGAACACAGGATGAGAAGAGTATAAATCTAAATAGTGGAGTTATGGTTGTGGCTCAGTCAATGCATTTCTCAACTTCAAAGGACAATAACCCTGTCATGATCGAGTCATGCTACTTTGGTGTGATTGAAGATATATGGAAAGTCAATTACGGTCCCTTCACCGTTCCTGTGTTTAAATGCAAATGAGTTGACAATAAGAACAATGTTAAAACTGATGATTTTGGAGTTACATTGGTGGACCTCAACAAGATAGGGCATAAGGAGGAACCATTCATCATGGCAACGCAAGTGAAGCAAGTTTTTTATATTGCTAACCCAGCTGACAAACGGTGGTCAATTGTTATCCAAGGTAGACATAGCATTGGAGACCCCAATCTTGATATTGTGGAAATTCCATCCACCACAACACGTATTCCAATATCTATCATGGAATATGACATAGATGATTTAGTTGCTAGTCGTCATGACTACCATGAAGGCTTGTGGGAAAATATTTCATCTTCATAGGGTATTAATCATGTTAATGAATCATTGTATTAAATGTTATATTAATTATTCATTGTATTAAATTTTGACAGTTGTTTTTCCTTGTTTTGACAGATACTCATGGCTAACTAGGATCCACGTTCTAGGTCTGACTCACAGGCTACTAATTCCTCTACTTGGAAGAGTAGAGGTGTTACCCGGATGCTAGATGTTGCACTTAGGCGTCACCAGGGAGAGAGGTTGTGTGTTGACATTGATGTCAATACTGGTAGACTTGATGGACCATATGCTATGAAATTTAGTAGTTATTTAGGAGTTGTGGCTCGGTCGAAGGTGTCCATTATTATGCCCGACTGGGATAATGTCGAGGAGGTCGTGAAGAACCAAATTTGGAGTGGTATTCTGGTAAGTTAGATATCATTTAAGTTTTATTTTAGTGTATTATTTGATGTAATTCATAATAAGGACTCTTTTATGGACTAATTCCTTTCATGTAGGATTCTTTTGAGATACCAGCATATGACACAGTGAGGAGGAAGATCCTCGATATTATTGCTGAGTGATGGAGGTCGTTCAAATCCATACTCACCAGGAGGTATATTTGGACTTTAAATTCTTAATCAACACTTTGTCAAATTGTACCAATCCTTATTTTAACAGTATATGAATTGTAGGTATGTATTTGGGGAGGAGCGAGGACAGTTCCCCGGAGAGAAATATGCCTTCATTGATCAGGAGACTTGGGATGCTTTCGTTGCATCTAGGCAAACTGACCAGTTTATGGTACGTTGGTTTTTTACATGCTTAAATTATTTGTAATTTAAATGTCTAACTCTGAATAATTTTCTTTCTTGTTGTAGGCGGTCAGATCAAAAACACAGAGCATTAGGAAGAAGAATGACTGCCCCCATAGATTGTCACGTGGGGGTTATCGTAGATTGGAGGAGCAGATGGCCCAGGAGAGGGCCAGTCAGTGTCAAACTAGCCAGCCTGACACTGGTATTGTGGATCTCCCTTCCCCATCTGCACGCCACGATAAATGCAAGCGGGCCAAGATCAGGAAGAGTGAGGAATACACTTCCTCACAAGCTTAGGAGGTCGCCTCACGGATAGTAAGTATTCCCCTTGTAAATGTGTCAGTTTTTTTAGTTTACGTGAAGTAAGTGAATACTAACTTGTTTGGTTTTAGGATTCCTTGGTTGAGCAATCAACCCAAGGGTATTTCATAGCCCATGGTAGGTAGGATATTTTGACTACCGCCATCGGCAGGCTAGATCACACAGGAAGGTTGCGTGCTGTTGGTCGAGGTGTAGGTAAGTTGTAAATAACTGTATCCTTTCATTTTGTTATCTATTAAACAATTATGGGCTAATCATTCATATTTCACAGGCCTCCGGAGCTATTACGGTGCTCCCGACCCTGCCCCCTCCATTGAGCAGTTGGTGGAGCAAAAGGTTGAGTCGAGGGTGGTTGTTGTGAAGGCTGAGTATCAGAAGGAGATTATGAAACTACAATAGGAGATGGCTTGATTCAAGGAGGAGATGAAGGCCTCACTCAGCCACTACCAGGAGACTACTGCACCAGCTACCGACCCACAGGTTAGATTCCTTATACTATTTAACTGTTCGTTGTTTGTAATTTGTTTCTTTCATTGTTGAATAACTTCTGCTTGATGTGTAAATATGTAGGTACGGAGGGTTAACACTAAGGGGTCATGCGCTGTAGCTGACCCTGACGATGATGGGGTCGAGCCTACGGATACCGTCAATGTGACCTATTCATTGATGGGTCAGAGGAGCCAGTTGCCACTGGCATGGTCTATAACTTAGGCCCTGTGGATCACCATCAGTCATTACCTGATGGTATGTCCAGGGTCTCTATTGTGCTCGTCCTCGGGGAGGATGCTGCTGTACCAGTAGCAACTCCAGAGGTGAAGACTGTCGGTCAGGTGGTGGGACACTTTCTTATATGGCCCAACAGACTCCTGCCAGTTGCTCCTATACAGGTATAAACCTAAAACACTAACTAATTTTGTTATATTGTTAATTATGGTACAAACTGTGATGGTTGTCAATTGTTCAACAGGAACCGGCATTGAAGAAGCCAGACCCCGTCGATAATTCGATCCAGATGCTATGGCAGGTCGGGGCTGAGCTAGGAGAGGACGCTCTTTGGGTCCCATGGCGGCCACTGGTGTTCGGCCGTCCAAGTTCACTACCGGTTTACATTACACGAAGTGACTTGTATGAGATTATGATGGGGTCGACGATGCTGAACATCTCTATCATTCAGCTGTGGGAGCTGTAAGTATATCATTTTATGTCCAATTTTTTCATTATACAAGTTATTTGTCGCTAACCATGTCTTAACTTGTTTAGGTTTCTGCATAAAATCTGTGTGGACTTGGGTTTCGATGGAACTTATGGTTTCTTAGAGCCCTCTTTCATACAGAGGAAAGGAAACAGCAAGGAGGACACCCAGGCATATATCCAAAATTGGATGTTTGAGTCTATGAAGGGTGTATACCTGGCCCCGTATCATAAAGGGTAAGATTCTATTCCATAATTATTGTCTATTAATTTTTGCATTTTGAAGTCTCACTTATCACTGGTAACTGCAGCGCTCATTAGACGCTTGTGGTGATCTGTCCCCGGGCTTATGTTGCTTTATACTTTGATTCTGTGCACGAGAATGTTCCACAAGACTTGAAAAATATAGTAGACGGGTAAGTTAATCCCTAAAAAATAAGTACAAATTCGATTACATCATTTTTTGGTCTTATACGATTCTCACTTATCTTGTGTTTTATTTTGATGTAGGGCGATGGTTGGATACAGTCGACTGCTTGGAAGTAAGTCCACCAGAAGAAAACTTGGATGGGTGCACCTAAAAGTAAGTCAACCGAATTCATTCAAATCTTTATTATATTTTTAAAACTTGAATTCACTTATTCTATATTTTATGTCCATTGTAGTCTTATAGGCAGGAGGGTAGTTTCAAGTGTGGCTATTATGTCATGCACACCATGCTGACCATCGTCCAACAACATTTAGTAGATGGATGGACAAATGTAAGTCTCATCACTTGGACTAGTTTTCTACCAATTTTATTAAATTCATGTAATAAATATAGCTTTTGTTCTAATTGTTTTATGCATTGTTTGTAGAACTTTCAGGACCGATCATACTTCCCTAGGACACTTGTAGATAATGTTAGAAAGCAATGGGCCACGTACTTCATTGAAGTCAGGAAAGGACTTAGCTAGATTAGGATTTTTATTCTCTTATATATGTATCTAGTGTAAGATTTAGAGTTTAGATTTTATTAGGTTACATTCATCTGAATTATATATAGTTTCATTTTTTAGGTTGTTATGAATTGATAGCAAATTAATGTTATATACATACCATTCTTTTTATATATTGTTGCTGGATATGCAGGGATATACTGTATATTGTGCTGGTTGTCTGATTGTAGGTTTGGAAAACAATAAAACAAAACCTATATTAAAAAAAACCTCATTATTTAATCACGGTTATGGTAACAACCGTGATTATAGACCATCTTTATTCACGGTTTCTACCATAACCGTGATTATACATAGTCTATAAATGAAGTTTACTTATATTCACGGTTATGCTCGACAACTGTGATTATAGACGCTCTTTATTCATGGTTGTTACCATAAACGTGATTATACATAGTCTGTAAATGAAGTTTTATGACTACTTATATTCATGGTTATAGTTGACAACTGTGATTAAATAGGTTCTTATTTAATCACAGTTAAAAACAACCATGATTAGATGTGATTTATAACCACGGTTCACAATCGTGGTTAAAGAACCTCATCTACTACCACAGCTGTAACAACCACGGTTCATTAACTGTGATTAAAGGCCAATTTTAACCGTGATTATATCTACTTTTTCCACTAATGTCAACCATAGATGATAAAAAAAACAAGGAGATAATATTTTTCATGTCCATTCAACAGAGATAAAGATACTTATATAGTTCAGAAAAGAAGGTGCCCTAATCCTAGAGCACAGTAGGTCCCAAAAAGAAATACAATTGAAATAAAATACCTTAACCAATTGGGTTTCTTAATCTCTCTCTTGGGCCTAGTTTAGCATTCTGAGTGTGGCCCATTAGCAATTATATCACCACCCTTCGGTTAGAGACGGCCCATGTCCTCATGGCCCAAACGTCTGGAGGAGTCTAGAACATTGGAGAGCTGTGTTTGGAGTGGACCGTAAGTGCCAGGCTGAACTGCAATGATGGGGGATGCATCAGGAGGTAGAGAGTATGGTAAAATAGACGGTGAGATGGGAACATTGGAACGCATATTTGAATTTAATGCTTCTGATGTGGGGGGCAAAACTGAAGTCACAAGATTTGAGGGAGTGGAGTTAATTGTGGATCTGAAAGGGTGGGAATTCAAACTCATAGATGGGGATGAATTGGAGAGAGAAACAAAAATAATGGGGCTAGATGGGTCTGAGTTAAGTGAGGAAGTGAGAGGTAAGGGTTGCAAAATAGAAGAGAGTTTCTAGTTATCAGAGTTCGAAGGGTGTTTCATACCGTGGAAAGCTCTGAGCAAGGACACATGAAAGACGGGATGCAGCTTGGAGTACGATGGAAGAGCCAGCTCATACGCCACCGGATCGACACGACAGGTAATCGAAAACGGGCTGAAGAACCTTTGAGACAACTTGGGGAAGGGGTGACGATCGAGGGACTGTAGACGATGTCATTGAAGACAAAGCCACACGAAGTCTCCCACGTTGAAAGAGACATCCCAACGATGTTGGTTCGCTTGTGAAGCCATCCTTTGCCTTGTGTGTTGTAACGACATGCGAGCCTGGCACAAAGTCATACGCCTTTCATGGAAAGTGTCAGCAAGTGAAGGTATGGTGACCATGTCCGAGATGAAATTTGGGATGTTGGGAGGGCTTCGACCGTACAGTGCACGGAAAGGGAGCATACCAATCACAGAGTGGAAAGCCGTGTTATACTAGAACTCAACGAGGTGGAGAAAGCGGTACCAAGCCTTGGGGTGGTCTCCATAGAAATAGTGGAGATAACTTTCTAAGGTATGATTTAAGACTTTCGTTTGTCCATCGGTCTCTGGATAGTAGGCAGTACTATATTTTAACTTTGTTTATTTTTCTCTAAACAGTTATTGCCAAAAGGTACTGAGGAACAAGGGGTCCCGGTCAGAGATGATGGTGGAAGGGATGCCATGGAGACGACAAATGTCCACTGAAAAGTGCAGACCCTAATCAGTGGCGGTGTAGTGAGTTGGGAGGGCCAAAAAATAAGCTGACTTGGTAAAGCGGTCACAGATGACCCATATCACAGTGTGGCCCATAAAGTTGGGAAGGTGGGTGATGAAGTCCATGCTCAGATCCTTTCAAACTTTGTGAGGAACAAGTAACAGTTGTAAAAGCCCCTTTTTTTGAAGTTTCAGATTTAGATGCTTGGTAGATTGTACAATTTTTGATGAACTTCTTCACATCATTTTGAATCCCTAGCCAAGAGAAGAAAGCAGCGAGGCGAGCTAATGTTGGCTTCACGCCTGAATGTCTAGCAGTGGGGGTCGAGTGGAACTCTTGGAGGAGGTGCTGTCGCAGCTCCAGATGCTGAGGTATAAAGATCTTGCCTTTAGAAATTAACAAACCATTTTGGATTTGAAATGTATTGTTGTTGGTCTGTGCCTGTTGAAATAACCGTTTGCCACTGGGGTTATCTGAGTAAAAATTTTTTAGGGATTGGTCAAGGGAAGGAACTGCTAAAGAAATGATAAGCAGCAACGAGCAGTCATTGAAAGGCAATCTGGACAAAGCATCAGTTACTCGATTAGTAGAGCCAGGTTTGTAAGTTATATCAAAACTATACCCTTGTAGCTTAGTAGCCCACTTTTGCTGCTCTGGTGTTTGAAAAGTCTGGGTCAGAAGAAATTTTAAGCTTTGTTGATCAGTAATAATCTGAAAATGTTGACCCAGTAAATACTGTCTCCATTTCTTAACAGCCTCTATAACTGCGTACATTTCTCTAATGTAGGTGGAAGTAAAAGCGAGGCGTGGACCAAGACGTTTACTGAAATAAGCTACGGGATGACCCTGCTGAGTCAAGACAGCTCCAATAGCAATGACAGACGCATCAGTTTCTACTACAAAGGGCTTGGAAAAATCAGGGAGTGTGAGAATAAGGGTAGAGGTTAATTGATTCTTCAAATTTGTGAATGCCTTTGTAGCCTTTATATTTCTTGTAAACTCAGAATGATGTAATAAATCGGTGAGAGGAGCGACGAGAGTGGCGTAATTGCAAACAAATCTTCTATAAAATCTGGTGAGGCCGAGGAACCCACGAAGGGCCGTGAGAGACCGTGGCTCAGGCCAATCTAGAATAGCTTATATTTTATCAGGATCAGGTTCCATACCCGCAGATGAAATAATATGTCCCAGATAAGACACTGTAGAGGTCGCAGATATACACTTGGATAATTTAACAAAAAATTATTATTAGCTAATAAAGTTAGGATAGAAACATGATCAACAAGAGAATTACTGTAAATAAGAATGTTATCAAAGAAAACTAAAACAAACCGACATAAAAAAGGTCTAAGGAGATCATTCATAACGGCTTGAAAGGAAGAGGGTGCGTTAGCCAAACCAAATGGCATGACTAGGACTCATAGTGGCCATCCCAAGTCCGAAAAACAGTCTTATGAGTGTCAGGTGGGTGTAGTCGTAGCTGATGATAGCCTGAACGGAGATCAATTTTAGAAAACACGATGGCCGAACCTAGTTCATCCAGTAATTCATCAATAGTAGGGATAGGAAACCGATCCTTTATGGTAATTGTATTAAGAGCACGGTAATCCATGCAGAAATGCCAGGACCCATCTTTTTTTTGACTAAGAGAACCAGAGAGGAGAAAGGGCTCTTACTAGGTGTGATGATGCCATCTTGAAGCATTTCTTGAATCAATTGGGACATGGCTGTCTTTTGAAAGTGAGGATAATGGTAAGGTTTTACATTGACTAGGGGGTATTAGGCAACAAGGGAATATGGTGATCGTGATGTCTATGGGGGGGTAGGCCTTTAGGTTTGTCAAAAATAGATAAGTGTGATAAGAGGATTTGTCAGATAGTAGGGGGTAAGGAAGATATAGCTTTGTGGGATGGATGTAGTGGTTCAGAGGGTAGTGGTAGGAAGGAAGGTGAGAAGGTGGCATGAGGCAATAACATCAGTGTGTAGGAGGTGGCATAATTGAGAGTATGTGGATGGCTATAGGGAGGAACTTGATTCACCAGTGAGGGTAATAGGTTGGGATAGGTGAGTGAAAGTCATACTAGGGATGGAGAAATCAACAGTGATGGGGCCTAAGGTTCTCAACCATTCAATTCCCAAAATAACATCAGCTCCTTTAATAGGTAATAAATAGAAGGAAATGGAGAAGTCCTGCCCCTGTATGGAAATGGGGACTTCAAGGCATAAACCAGAGCAAACAATGTGAGCCCCATTTCCAACCATCACAGGGAAGACAGGTATAGGTTGGGTCAACAGCTTGAGATGGGTAGCAATGCGGGGCTGTAAGATGTTGTGGGAACTTCCTGAATCAATGAAGACTCGTACAGGAAGGCCTGATATAAACCCTTGAAATTTTAAGGTTTGTGGTGAGGGTTGGTCAGTCAGGGCCTGAGGGGATAATTGAAAATTGATGGCTTCAAGGGCAGGGGTGACAGGGTCTGACGTGATAGAGTGGTCAGGGTCTAGGGAAGGTTCTACTGGATTTGGGTCCTCATCAGCTAAAAATAGCAAAAAATGACTTGTTGTGCATTTGTGTCCAAGAATGAATTTCTCATCACAGTTATAATAGAGACCTAGTGCGCGCCTCTCTTACATTTGGGTGGGTGTAAGACGCTTAATGGGAAGGGGATTGGGGTTTGGCAAGGGAGGTTTGGTGGGAACAGAGTTAGGGGAAGTTATGGACGTGGTAGGACGAGAGGTACAGGCTCTAGCATCTTTGAGTTTGGACTCAATTAGTTTTGTTAAACCAATGTCCTGTGTAATATGGGTTGGCTGGAGGATAGCTAGCTCACGTCTAATATCTTGGTATAGCCCTGACAGAAAACAATTAAGCAACATTTCAGGGGAGAGACCAATAACATGATTAGACAGCTTTTCAAATTGAGCTTGATAGTCTGTGACAGAACCCTGTTGGCGAAGTTTAAAAAGTTCTGCCTGATGATTTTCATAGGTAGAAGGCCCAAAGCATAGTTCCAAAGCACGAACAAAAGTGTGCCAATCCGTTAATTGCCGGTTATGATACACCCACTTAAACCAGCTCAGAGCATCACCTCGTATGTAGAAAGCCACCATGGGTAGACACAGGTCTGGGGGAACTTGGTAGAACATGAAAAATTATTCTGCCTAAAATAGCCAATCTAAGGGTTCGGATCCATCAAAAGGGGCAAGGTCAAGTTTGGGGGGAGGTGTATGGGTTGAGTGGTGGAACCAGGGGTAGGAAAAATAAGAGAAAAAGGGAATTGAGGAAGGGAAGGTTGCGGAATTGGGGAGATGGTGGGGTTTGTAGAATAAGTAGGGCCAATATATGGGGAGGTGGAAAAAAGAGGGATTTAGTCATGGCATCATGGCGTGAGTCCATAAGCTGCAGGAGAGATTGGTGGCGAGACTCTTGAACATGACGTTGGGAGTCCAGTTAGGTTTAAAGAAGACCCAATTTGTCTGTGATACCCTGGAGGACCTCTTTAAGGTCTTTTGCTACAGAAGGTTTAGGAGGCATGAGGAAGACAATGAAAGCACCAAATTGATAGGCTCCTGGTCCTAAAATTTAACTAGCTACTGGAATGAATACTAAGTTCAACCATAGATGATAAAAAAAAACAAGGAGATAATATTTTTCATGTCCATTTAACAGAGATAAAGATACTTATATAGTTCAGAAAAGAAGGTGCCCTAATCCTAGAGCGCAATGGGTCCCAAAAAGAAATACAATTCAAATAAAATCCTTTAACCAATTGGGTTTCTTAGTCTCTCTCTTGGGCCTAGTTTGGCATTTTGAGTGTGGCCCATTAGCAATTGTATCAGACCACTTGCTCCAATTTCATTCATTTTGATTGAGTTTTTTTTTATGAGATTAAATAAAGTCATCTATTTCACATATGTGATAGATTTTGTAAGATTTCTCTCAATATCGTGGCTTATTAGCCAAATTAATTAAGACATTTTGTTCACCTCCTTAATACCAACATGACAGTGCCAAATTTGTAATCTATGGTTAAGAATGGAAAATTTACTATGTTGGATCAAAGGAAATGCAAAAAATTAAGATTTTGACAGTACATGACCCCAAATTGTATATTTTCAATCCACAAAAATCACAATCTATTTAATTACTATGAAAATGGTGCTTAGAGAAATGATTGACATAAAACTTATAGGATTCTACATGACTAAATTGAACAAATAACATTTGAATGAGAAAACTAAAGTTTAGAAAACAATTTAGACGATCAAAATATTATTTTAAATAAATAACTCATAAATATATCATTATATATAGTTGATAAAGATGATGAAATATACCAAATAATCGAATTAAAATAATTTATTCAATTAATTGTGATACTTAATAAATTACTGAAATTAATAATAATTTCTCATGGAAAAAAATTTAATCATTATTTATGTAATTTATAAGTATGAGAATTAATTATTTAATTAATTTTGATACTTGATGTGAGTGAAAGATTTTTTAAAACGTATCTTCCCTAACATCATTTATCAAGATTTTTTTTATAAAGATTAACTTTGGAAATATAATATACACTTTAGAATAAAAAGTGTAATATACACTCTAGAATTAAAGTAAACCATCAAATAAAAAAAGATATAATAATTTTATACACATATAATCACAATATATATTATTTTATAAAAATTATATATTTTATTTCAGATAATTTTTTTGTATGTAAATGTTGGCATTTTAAAATCATTAAAATTATTCGATTGAACATATGTTATTCTTTAAATAAATAAATTCAAAATAATATATAGGTATTTAATATATAATGATTTTGGTTTGTTTCCGGTAAATATTATTCATTTTATATCCTTAAAAAGTATCTCGAGAATACCTTTTTTATGTCAAAGATACTATATAACATATCTTATAAGAGAATGTGTTAAAAGAGGAAAGATTTTATGAATCTTATTTAATACGAATTTTTAAAAGAATAATAATATTCAGTAAAAACATCTTTGAAAAGGGAGTGAATAAATGGAAACGAATGGTTTTAACTATAAATAGAAAGAATTAATAGTGAATTTGTATGAGTGGTGGATTGAGGTTGGTGGTGTCATTGTTCATTGCTTCATTGTTATTATTATCAAACAAATAATGCAGCTTTCCTCTCCTTTCCCTGTTAGAACTTATCACCTTTGGAAAGGCAACAATGTAATTCACTCCACTTTTCTCTCAGTGTCATCTTTCTTTTCTTTTCTTTTCTTTTTTTGTTTTATGAGTTCTTTGTTTATGAGTTGTTGTTGTTGAATTGATTTTGTATATTTAAATGAGATAGAGATTAATAACCATGTTCAACATTCTACATTTGTATTATAAAACCAATACTACATAACAAAGGGTATTCCCTGTTATTGTATGTCAATCTGCTATTTTTAGGAGGAAAATTATAACATGTAAGAAATATTTTAATTATTTAATGTTAAGTTTTTTTGGAGGTAAATATGTTGGTTTATTAAAATGATTTCTTAATTGGTCCATGTTTTTTTACAGGTATTTTGCTTTGGAGGGAGGTTGATATTTGGGCCTCAATTGCAATATTTATGTTTGTCAATTTTTTTTATTGTTGGACCTGTTAGTGTTTTCTGTGGTCTTGTAGCCTTGAAGTTGTCAAATTATTTTCCTCATCATTTGGGATGGTCAATAATGGTCGGAGTTGTTGCTCTTACACTGTTGGTAAGTTATTTTTCTTTTGTTTTACTTTATATCTTTATTCATAATTCATTGATGAAACACTGATTCATTTTAATACATGCTTGCTCATGTCCTAGCCTTCAAGAATATATTCTATTAAAGGTGTCTTTATAAACCTAGCATGATTGCAGAATTTAAATTATTTTTGTATGTTTATTTGAATTTAATTGGAATAACATGTTTTGACATTTAATAACAAATTAGCATGTAACCAATAATTACTTTTTAGTTTCTGTGGCAATTACTTTGAAAGTAATAGTGAAAAACTTTTTATAATGACAATTTATCCTAATTAAAATCTTGTTATATATTTTGAAGACATTTTCAGTTTACACATGTGGGCTCAGCTAGCCAAGTTTCCAACGTATTTCCAGAAAGTTAAACAAATTTCTTGTTTACAAATATACTCAATCGTGGCTGTTCTGCTTCTGCCACACAAATGCTAACAGGAGACAGAGTTTTGAAATAAAGACACAAATGCAAAATATCATAGGTTCTGATAATTATCACTTGACACTCGGGTATTAAAAGTTTAGCATTACTTAGAATTGCCATGATTGATCATAAAGGCATCATCAACATTTTGCAAGAAACACTAAATCAATTAATGGGTGTACCCCTATATGTTTACAGGTTCTGATCTTATTGGTGTTGATCTCAGGAAGAGATCCAGGCATAGTACCACGTAGTGATTATTCTTCTGAACCTTATGACAATACAAATGATGGATTACCAGAGAGAAGGGATGAAATTGTCAATGGAATAACTGTGGAAGTTAAATATTGTAGGACTTGTTTGGTCTATAGGCCCCTCCGTTCTCATCATTGTTCAACCTGTGATAACTGTGTGGAGCGATGGGATCATCACTGTCCATTCTTGGCTCAGTGTATTGGATTGGTAATTACCATTCTTTCTTTACTTAATATTATTCCCTAATCACCAATGCTATGTATTCAACCACCAGAGGAGTAAATTAGCTGTGATAGTTCTACCCGGCTCAATCTTGAATAGTATAATAAACAAAACAAAATGCATAATAGTTATTAAAAAAACAATCATGCTTGATGTTGAATTAGTGTTTTTTTAAATTAATATTTTTTCTTCTTTGCTTGTTCATATGGCTGCAGAGAAATTATCGGTTCTACTACATATTCCTTTGGTCCACAACACTTCTTTATTTATATATATTTGCCTTTTGCTGGGTCTGCTTTGTGATGATCCAGAAGTCGGAGAAAATATCATTTAGGAAAGCAATGATCAAAACTCCAGCATCCATTGTACTAATGATTGCCTCTTTACCTCCTATTGGGCTTGTTGGCTCCCTCACTCTTTATCACACGTATCTCATCATCAAAAATAAGGTTTGATTGCAATTAATTCTCCCATGACCCTTTGGTAATTTAAGTTTGGCTTAGCATTTTATTATTATTGGTACTGGTTTAACATAATTCCATCTTTGATAAGACAATAGTTCATATCAACTGATATTTTTATTTTTAATTAATTTAATGACCGGTTTAGTTATAAAAATATTATTTATTTATACTTTTTTTTGGTTGTTTTATATTTAAAAATAACTAAATTAGAGGTTGTTTGGTAAAGTATAAACTACATTAATATTTCTAAAATCTCAGGATTAAAGTACATGCCCCCGACAATATGGAATCAATTTTTATGCATTCTCCCTGTTGAAAACATTAGAGTCATGCACTATAGTTAACATGTAAAGAATGAAACACCTTAGAGAATCCATAATTCTTTTAGCATTGTGGTTTAGTTGTTTTTTTTTGTCGTCAATGAAATCCATTTTATTTTTAAGTGCAGACTACTTCAGATGATGATGAAGAACCCAACCCATATAATAGAGGGATAGTTAAGAACATTAGAGAAATCTTATGCAAGAGTGTTCCACCATCTAAGTTGAATTGGAGGTCCAAGGTTCAAGTGCAAATAGTGAGGCGGAAAATTCAACACAATCAGCCTGAGGAAGAGCAAAGTGATAGCAGTAGTGTTGAAATTGACACTAAGGAACACAGCAGAAATGGTGAAATCACTGAGCAAGAAGAAGGGCAGAGACAAGAAATCTCAAATGCTAAGAGTGAAAGTCACAACAAAGAGTTGGACATAGCTCCATTTGTTACAGACGGCATACAAGGAGTAACTGAGGAATCAAATAGCACAAGTAGTGAGAACAGTATGGATTCTAGTACCATCTCAATTAAAGTTGAGGCATAGGGCACAGGGTCAGTATTCAAAAATAAGCCAAAAGATACATATTATTTTTTAATCTCCTTATATATTATGTAAAATATTTCACTGATATGTTTGGTTCTAGCATATTTGTTAAGTTAATTGAGACAAGTTTTGAATCAACCAATTAATATTTGTAGCAATTTTTATCCAATGCCCATTTCCTCTTTTACACCCATTTTTTATATTTTATACGTGAGTAAAAATATTTTTTAAAATCGGTAATAGTTGGTATAACAAATAACCAATATAAAAGAATTCATGTAACTCATATATTCTTAACCGGTTATTTTATAACTGATTTAATTTTTTTAAAAACTGACGTTGAAAGGAAAATAAAGTGGCATTAGCCTGTAGAATCCTAACTCTACAATTTTAATTTGAATATATTTACTGAATGTTATTATTTTTCTGATTAAATTTTATATAGGAAAAAATAATGCAATCATTCTCATTTTTTTTTCTGAATTGATCACTATACAGATGTGTAAATTATCTGATATGAAAATATATTAAAAAGTTTTAAAATTGTGATACCATATTAGTTGTAATCTTATTATTGATTTTAAACACATACACACATATATATATATATATATATATATATATATATATATGTATGTATTATATTTCTTTTAAGTTAATTATATATGTCATCATTTTAACTCTTTAAATTTCTTTTCATTTAGTAAAAAACTCAATCAAAGAAAACAAGAGGGGCCTATTTTAAAATGATTGAATTGAATATATTTTTTTCTGTTAAATATATGAATATTTAATTTAAAATGCTTAAATTCAACATATATTTTAATTTTTAATTTTATATTTTTAAACATCCGCATAACATATGAATCAGAATTGAAAATGGTCATACCAAACATATTTTCAATATTTTCATCTCTTGCAAACAGAAAATAGGAAATCAAAATAAACATGTTTTTAAAATTTCAAGGTTTTAAAAAATGGAAACAGTTTCCAGAAAATGAAAATTAGAAATGAACATGGAAAATGAAAACTTAAATCAAAGAACCCTTTAAATTCTTCCTTCCTACCAACATAGTTAAACAAAACTCCATTGTTAGTGCTAGTTTTCTTGTTGGTAGTAAGGTTGAATGTTAGTTTTTAATATTCTTTTGAAAGATCATACAAAATACAAAACATAGAAATGTAGGATTTTTAACTTAAAATTTACAGGAAACTAGTGCTTCAATTCACTTTACGTTAAACATGATTTATCATGTTAATGAGTAGTAATAAAATATTGCATTATGAGTTACTCTAAACCCTATTTTAATAATATTTGAAAATGGAAAGGTTTTAAGAGGATGAAGGTTGTTATTTGGAAAGTGGTTGTTGATGGTCTTGCTACAAATAATCTTTGAGCTCGTCATCATGTCACGACGAATCCTCGATGCCTGGTGTGTGGAGTTTTCCAAGAGAGTGCTCTTCATGCACTACGTGATTACTATAGAGCTAACGAGGTGTGGCCTACGTTCATTATGGTCCAGCAATGACGAGAATTTTTCTCCCTTAATTTATTGGATTGGATCTCTTTTAACATGCATAGGAAGGTGGTTGTTCAACATATACCTTGGGCAACTTGGTTTGGCTCAGTGATAGATCTGCTTTGGGGTATCTTCTAGGCCTGGAAAAACACATCTATAACAAACAAGTTTTCTGTTCTAAGGCTTGGCTTCCCATCTAGAGAAGCAACACATAGACATGTACATATAAAACAAATCAAACTCAACCATTATAACGCTTAGCAGATACATGCATTAGCACACTCAAGCATATAGAGCAAATATATTCATAAATTTGGAACATTCCTAACGTCAAGAATACATAAACACCAATGGGCATACTACCAAATATCTAACTCATCTAACTCTCATGCAATTATATTCTCTAAGATTTGAGTGGTTTGATTAGGATATTATTGACCGAAAGGTTTGAACATTGTCCATTCATACAAAAGAGTTTCTTTCCTAAACGAACATCACTTGACAAAACTTCAAAATACTCAGTTAGGTTTTCACTTGGTCTTTAACCCTTAGTAAGAAAAAGAAAAGGAAAGGAAGAAAAAGAAGACAAAATATAAAGGATAAAAAAGGAAGAAAAAAGAAAAAGGAATGGAAAAGTTGAAAAAGATTTTGATGTATGGAAAAGGAAATGGTAGAAGACAAGAACCAAGCTCTTTTTCACCCAAGGAATCTTGGACTTCCTTTCACCCTCTAAAGTACAAGTCGTCTCTCTTTTTCAATGGGCAAAACCAACCTCATGCTCAAAGAAGAAAGACCTTTTTATACAAAAGGAAAAAAAGTTGAAAAAGACTTTGAGACATGGAAAAGGAAACAATAGAAAACAAGGACCAAACCCCATTTTACCTAAGGGACCTTGACTCTCCTCTCTCACTTTAAAGTATACTAATCCTCTCTCTTCTTCAATGAGCAAAGTCAACCTCATACCCAAAGCAAAAAAAACCTTTTTGTACAAGAAGGAAAGAAAATGTTGAAGAAGACTTTGAGGTATTGAAAAGGAAAAAGTGAGAGATAAGGACCAAGTCCCTTTTTACCCAATAGGTCTTGGCTTTCCCTTTTTTTTCAAAGAAGCCCAAGGTGGTGGCTAGGGTTTCAAAATTAGAAAACCTCTCATTTAATTTATAAAAGGGAGGAAAAAGAAGAGGAAAAGGTCTTTGGTTTGGTTTTTAGTGTCTTCTCATTATATTTTTTCCTTGGGGTCCTCTTTTGGCTCTCATTTTTTAAGGTTTCATATTTTTTAGGTTTTATCTTTAGGTATCTTCTTTTTAGGTTTTCTTCTTAGAGTTTACAAAATGAGGGTTTGTAAAGTTTAGAAGGAGAACTCTTTTTTTTTCACTTTTATATTCTTAGTAAGGAGTTAAGAGTTTAAGAGAAAGGAGAGGAGTGTTTCTTCTTCTTCTTCTTCACTTGTAAAACCAAAAAGAGAGAGTAAAGTGTGGATTGTCTCCTTTCCCACAAGGATATAAGCTATAACCTCTACTTAGGGGACTTTTATATTTTTATTTTCACATGTTATGTATGTTCTTGATTTTGGTTAAATAAATGATCAAGTTTTTTTGCTTAAAATTTGTATCTTGTTACTCTTTAATGGTTGTTGTTTAAGTTTGGGTTGGTAGCTTGAACAAAGTGAAGATCATGCCTTTTTTTTTCTCTTTTCCCTTAATGATATACTTGCAAATGTTTAACAATGTCTTAAAAATATGATTTTGAAAGTGATTAATATGCATGAATTATTTCCTTCAATATTTATAGTTTTTCATATATGAGCAAAAGAAATCATCATGCAAAAAATACAAAAAAAGGCTCTTGACCTTTTGTTGTTGTTTCTGCTTTCTCCTTCATTCTAGTTTGTTTTATCCTGCTTTATTTATTTATCTTGCTATTTATTTTTTGTCTTCCTTTTCCATTTGTAAATATAAATAAATTTTTCATATGATGAAATTCATTTAAACGAGATGTTTTGTTAATCTTGTGATTTTCTTTTAACGTGTTATCTTTGGTATTAATTTGGACAAGACCTCTTATTAATTCTCATTTCCTTTCAAAAAGTTCTTGTTCCTTTATTTTCTTGAAAATGAGATATATTGGACGAGATGTCCTGTTAATCTTGCTTATTTGAAAAGTATTTTTTAAAGGTAAGAGTTTAATTTGGACAAGATGTCTTGTTAACCTCATTTTAAAACCTCTCTTTTCTTTCCTTGTTTGTGTTGTTCAATTGTTTTCTTTTTAAAAGTTAAAATTTGATCTTTGGGCTATTGTAAAAATGCATGCAATGAATTTTAGGTAACCGTCTTGCAATGGATAGTGTATAGTGCTAATACATTTCCCACTTATAATTTGACTCCAGAAATCAAGTCTGGTTTTTCTAAACTAGTGCCTTAACTAAGAAATTTTCCTTATATTTTCCTCTAAAAAATAAACATTGGTGGTGACTCCATCTTTTGGGATCGGCCACGATTCTGATCACAACAGTAAGATTTTTCTTATAAGGCATGTTATTAAGGGAGGATCCTAAATGTGAGTTTAAGATGACTTACTCTTCTAAGAGTTTACAAAACACTTGATTGAAGTCATAGTAAAACATGATTGGTAATGATCCGGTCTGAACACTGGCCCTTAAGATAGTACGTCATTTTGGTTGTCCTAGAGGGCCCACCGCTATCACGGGCCAACATCCGTACTACAAAGATATGATATAGGAAAGGTTCCTATACCGGTCATCCGGGGTCTCATCTAAAATATTGAATCCCCCATTCGTTCTCACTTTTCCATCACATACAACCGTTTGCCTCAACGTCATGATAAGATAAGTAAGAGTCACTACTTATCAACGTAGATACCCTGCATAGCGGAATACGTCTATATCATTCACTGAAGGAAGTAAGTACGATTACAGGCGTGATATACGGAAAAGGAGGGTTATCCTCATCCCTGTGTCGGAATCGTACACTGATCATTGACCTACCCCCTGTCACACTCTGAATACTAAACCACTTTGATTGATACTTTGCACACGGCATCAGAACCATGGGCCCACTGGCGCCCAACGATTTATTTTTCACGTTCAACTATAACTAGCATATTCACCAACGCATGCAAAGTTACGTTGTTCTTACTCTCATTATATTATTGCATTGCTTAAGTGTTCACTGAGTTCTAATTTACTCTTCTAACTTGAGCGTCAGAGAATCTTTGCAGGTGACACCACCTTTCGCCCCCTAGCAATGCGAAACTCTGGTGTGGAGGATCTCTAGGACCACAAGACCGGCCTATCCCACTGAGAGGTCGAATTATAATACCAGATACCCACTGTACCGGTGTACAAATATTACAAAATAAACATTTTTTGACTGGTTCCCACACCGAATCGTAGACCCTGGTTCAGACCAGTTCATTGGCACGCCCAGTGGGACTCGATAGAGTGATTCCTACTTTTCGCAGAAGTTTAGTAGTTCACTATGGAAGGAGATGGACGCAATTTTGTTGATGGTCACGTGGTGGATGTGACCCATCAACAGGCTGGTAGGAGACTTGTTTTCGAATCCCCTATAACCAACACGAGGAGGATGGTACCCGTTGTAACCCCTGACCCTCGGGATAAAGTTATAAGGTAGCTCAGGGAGGAGTTGATGGAGTTGAGAAGGGAAAAGAGGGGAACTGGGGAAAGAGTGGCGTCTAAGGCGGAAGACACTCACCATGCATCAACAAGGGAAAAGTCCACAACTCTTCAGTATTCTAAGATTCCTACTTATGAGGAAAGGGAACAAACCCAAGATTCTGGGGACAGAGTCAGTGCAAGGAGGAAAGAGCAGGTAGTGGTAACTTCTGGGGCGTACAGACTCAATGTTCCCTTCTCAAAGAGACTCATGAGTGTCGTTATCCCCAAACACCTACAAACGACCCAGCCACTTTCGATCGGAAAGTATAATGGGGAGACTGATCCCACTAAGCATCTTGATGCTTATGTGTATGAGGCCATGTATTTGGGAGCTGATGAAAATGTTATGTGTAGAATGTTCCCAAGAACATTGATAGAGGAAGCACTTAGTTGGTTCAAGAGTTTACCCTCAGGATCGATAGATTCCTAGGAAGAAATGGCGGCTGAATTCGAGAGTCATTTTGTTATCTCTAGAGATGTTCCAAGGACTTCTCATACCTTGGCCCAAATAAGGCAGGGTGAAAATGAAACTCTTAAAGAGTTTTTGAAGAGATTTTATAAGGAGGCTGCTTTGGTGCCTAACCTCACAGAGGCTATTCAGCTTCATATTGTTGTTGAAGCTTTACAACCTGGATCCGCATTTGCTTTGTCTTTGGTAAAAAGTCCTCCAATGACATTTGAGGAGTTTCGGAGAAAAGACTCAAAATATGTGGGCATAGAGATGTACTTGGAGGCCACTGTAGCTAAAATGAAGCCATCAGCACCCTCACCACAATCAAGGAGAGATAAGGATAGGGTAAAGCCAGAAAAGCATGCCCAAAGGGAAGATTTCATGAGCACTCGACACCAACAGCGAGATAGACGCGTTGCTTCTTTCAGTAATTACGCCCCTTTGAACTCCAGGCATTCTCAAATCTTGAGGGAGGTTGGTTGGCCCACACTCAGTGTTTATGGGATAAGGAAACCTCCTCCAATGAAAAGACCTGGGAACTCCTGAAAATATTGTGCCTTTCACGAGCATATTGGCCATACCACAGATGAGTGCAAGGCGTTGAAGAACGCGGTGGAGACTCTTATTAGAGAAGGGAAGCTGAAACAGTACTTATTTAAGGAGAAGTCCCTAGACGAGCCAGACAGGATGTAAAAAAGAGGAAGGGACCATGATGATGAAGGTGACAATAGTCGCAATCTGATTATAAGGTTCACAGCCGCTGAAAAACAAAAGGGAGTGGCGATCAATGATCCTATCAGTACAGGGAAAGCCCAGGGACAACTGCCCCTTCAGGGATGGTAGCTCCAGCAGTGTCGTTTACAGATGATGATTTTGGCCCAACGATTCCAGGAGGTGATGATACAGTGGTTATCATCGCTGTCATAGCCAACAAGGATGTCAAAAGGATCCTCGTCGATCAGGGAAGTTCTTGTGATGTTATTTTTTATAACTGTTTCAAAAGAATAGGCTTTAATGATGCAGATTTGCAACCTTATACACAAGAGCTTACAAGGTTCAATGGAGCGAAGCAACCCACCAAGGGGTATCTTGATACCCTCATTTCTTTTGAGGGCGAACCCAGAGCAAGAACAGTGAAGTCCAGAATTCTGGTGATTGATATGGAGTCCCCTTACAACGGGATCATAGGTCGTCCTACTCTGAATGCGATGGAAGCAATCGTGTCTACCCCGTATCTCCTTATCAAATTTATTGACAAGGACAACGGTGTATCATCCCTCCGAGGTGATCAAGAGATGGCTAGGTATTGTTATAACCTGAGCTTGAATATGGTGAAGATGGAGGCATTTAACAAGAAGAGGAAGTTGAATGATGGAGGAACAGTGGCTGGGTCGGTTAGTTTGATTGATTTGGACCCTAGAACGGAGTTGAAGATTGACCCTCTCAATCCCTCAAAGCCCACGCCAGACGGAGGTTCCAAAGGCGTCGTCTTAGGGGATTTTCCAGAGAAGGTAACACACATTAATGATAAGCTGGAGTCTGTTGTGGAGCAGTGCCTGTTAGCACTCCTCCAAGAATTCAAAGACCTTTTTGTATGGACTGGTGTAGACATGCTTGGGATGGACACTAATTTCTGCTACCACAAATTATTTGTCTACCCAGAAACGAGGCCGGTTGCCCAAAAGAAGAGGAGATTGGGACTGGAAAAGCAGAAGGCAGCTTGTGAACAAACGGAGGAATTGTTGAAGGCCGGATTTATTAAAGAAGTCCGTTATTCTTCTTGGCTTTCCAATGTGGTGATGGTGTAGAAGGCCAATGGCAAGTGGAGAATATGCACTGATTATGTAGACCTCAACCGATGTTGCCCGAAGGATCCATATCCACTCCCAAATATTGATCATATGGTTGATGATTCGTCTGGTTACCAATACCTCAGTTTCATGGATGCTTATTCAGGGTACAACCAAATTCCGATGTGGGAGGAGGACCAAGAGAAAACAGCTTTCGTCACTGACCGCGGTGTCTTCTGCTACACCATTATGCCCTTCGGTTTGAAGAACGCTGGAGCTACATACCAGCGTATGATTAATAAGGTATTCAAAGGCATGCACACTAAGCTATTGGAGGTGTACATTGATGATATTATTGCCAAGACTCCGACTGGAGGTGATCACGTTAAAGATTTACGTCAAGTATTCACTCGGTTGCGACATTACAACATGAGATTAAACCCGTTAAAGTGTACCTTTGCAGTCCCAGCTGGGAAATTTTTAGGTTTAATGTTAACCCAGCGTGGCATTGAGGCCAATCTAGGTAAATGTCAAGCGATATTGGACATGCAGAGTCTGAAGAATTTGAGGGAAGTACAATCGTTAAATGGGAAAGTGGCCGCTCTGGCTCGATTCATGCCCAAAATGGCGCATAGGTCCCTTCCTCTATATAAAGTATTGAAAAATCTAAGAAGTTCGAGTAGGGACAGGAGCAAGAGAAAGCGTTCCAGCAACTTAAGGAAGTGCTGTCAAGTCCACCGATCTTGGTAAAGCCAAACCCTGGTGAATCCCTTATCTTATACTTGGTAATTTCTGATGAAGCCTTGGGCGTAGGATTGGTCAAGGAAACTCCAGAGGGACAGAGGCCAGTGTATTTCATTAGCAAGACATTGCAAGGAGCAGAAAACAGATACCAGAAGATAGAGAAGGTCGCTCTTGTAGTTGTATAGGCCTCACGACGATTGAGGTCGTACTTTCACGCACATCCAATTTTGGTAAGAACGGATCTGCCACTCCGTTCTGTGCTTAGTAAGCTGGACCTCACTGGGAGGATGATCAAATGGTCTATCGAGCTTTCTGAGTTTGAAATTTCTTATGAACCTCGAGGAGCCATCAAAGCCCAAGTCCTGGCTGATTTTGTTGTAGAAATGACAGGGGTAGACCCAACCACACTTCACGCTTATTGGACCGTTTATGTGGATGGGTCATCGAATAGTAAAGGTTGTGGAGCTGGTGTTGTTGTGGAGAGCAATGACGGTGTACACCTGGAGATTTCTCTTCAGTTCAATTTCAAAACTTCCAACAACCAGGCTGAATATGAGGCATGTCTGGCTGGACTCCGAGCAGCAATCGATATCGGCGCAACAGAGGTGACATTGTGCAGCAATTCATAGCTAGTGATATCGTAGATCCAAGGTGAATACCAGGTTTGTGAGCCCCAACTCCAACTGTATTTGAATTGTGTGAACGAGTTGAAAGGGAGGTTCGATGTGTTAGAGTTTAAGCATGTACCAAGAGAAGAAAATACTAGAGCAGACATCCTATCAAGACTTGTAAGTACGAAGCAGCCTGGCAGTACAATGAAAGTGGTTCAGAGTACGTTGACATCGCCCAGCATTCCTTTGTTCCCTTCTCTGAGCGCTATAATGGTTAACTCTTCTAACGAGAATTCTTGGGTTACCCCATATATCCGCTATCTGGCTGACGGGCAGTTGCCACCGATGAGAAGGAAAGAAGGAGGGTAAAAGGGGAGTTACCATATTTCACCATGGTCGATGGTGTTTTCTACAGAAGAGGATTCTCAGTGCTATATCTCCTTTGTTTAAAAGAGAGCGAAATACAAGGAGTAATGGAGGAGGTACATGAGGGACAATGTAGGCACCACGTCGGAGGAAGAAGCTTAATGAGAAAGATCCTCAGGGCTGGATATTGGTAGCCTACGATGAAGCAGGATTCTATTGATTTTGTTAAGAGGTGCGATGCTTGCCAGAAATTTTCTAACCTCCATCATACACCGGCTCAAGAACTCTCTTCATCCGCGGTGCCATGGCCTTTCTACCAATGGGGCCTCAACATCTAGGGTCCATTTCCAACCGTACCTGGCGGCATTAAGTATCTCATTGTGGGAGTTGATTATTTCACCAAATGGATCAAAGCGGAGCCAGTAGTGCATATCACATCAGCACGGACACGACGTTTTGTGTACGAGAATATCATAGCTCGATTCAGCATTCCAGGGCAGATTGTAACTGACAACGGCACCCAGTTCACTGATAGGAAGTTCACAGAGTTGCTTGAAGGACTAGGGATAGTCCAAATCTTTTCATCTGTGGAACACCCTCAGATGAATGGCTAAGCTGAGGTGGCTAATAGAGAGGTGTTGAAGGGAGTGAAGAAGCGTCTTGGTGAAGCAAAAGGGGGATGGACTGATCAGCTATGTCATGTTTTGTAGGCGTATCGTACTACGCCCTATTCTTCTATCAATGAGTCTCCATACCGTCTCACTTATGGGGTTGAAGCGATGATTCCCGTGGAGCTCCAGACAAGATCGACGAGAGTGGAATATTTCTCTACGGAGAATAATAGTGCTAATTTGGCATCAGAACTAGACGTTCTCCATGAATTAAGAGAAGAGGCTTTTGTCAGGGACCAGGCGATAAAGGCGAAGGCCGCCCTCCAGTACAATAAACGTGTACAGTACAGAGCTTTCAACACTGGGACCTAGTTTTGAGGAAGGCAAGTGTGGGAAATAAGTTCGCCCATCAAGGAAAATTGGCGCCGACATGGGAAGGTCTTTACAGAGTATCTGAGGTGACTAGAAAGGGATCATACCAGCTAGAAGAGCTCGACAGAACACCGATCCGTAATAAATGGAACACACAGAACTTACGTATTTACTACAGCTAGTTGGTAAGACGGCATGTACTCTTTTTTCTTACTTGAGTTTTTTCCCATTGGGTTTTCTCAAGAAGGTTTTAACGAGGCATGACCCCAACTACACTCCCTCTGTAATCTACCTTCAATTTAATGAGAATGCAGTTCATAAACTTATTGTCTTCACTTTTTCTTTTTTATGTGATGATTTATAGCCTTAAGCCGCTGCACATAAAGATCCTCAGGACGGATGATCCCAATCACCTATTTCTATGAATTGGCGATATAACTCCTCGAGGGACAAAATGGGTTGTAGGATCAAACCTTTATCAAGGTTGTACCAAACCCCGTCTGAAGACTCGGATTGTAGGAATAAACCGAACTCCGAGTATGGTTAGTAGGATTAAACCGAACACCGTCGAAGGCTTGAGTTGTAGGATTAAACCGAACCTCAAGAAACGGGTTGTAGGATCAAACCTTTCGCAAGGTTGCACCGAACCCCACATGAAGGCTTGGATTGTAGGATTGAACCAAACTCCAAGTACAACAAGTAGGTTTGGCTGAACGTTGTGGCAGAATCAATCACCGTCCTCATTTTTGAAGTAGTTTCCCCAAGACGGATGATCGCAACCACTTATCCTATGAGTTAACGATGTAACTCCTGGCGCAGATAATTCCCATCCTCATCCTTATGATGGAAGACTCAATCAGCATCCTTACAATTGGAGTATTTTGCTTGTAGATCCCTAAACACGAAACGCGGTTCTTAGTATTTGTTAAAGGTTATACCCGTTCTGCAGTATTGCATTACAGAGGTCGAACGTACCTTCTCACCCTCAAAGGAGTTAAAGGTAACATCTCACGGCAGAAGTTTGCCTCCTAAGATACTCATACTTGGGGATAGTACACGTATGAATGATTCTACACCTATAACTTGTTTGTTACGATTCTAATCACTTTCTCCGGGTTGCATATTACATTTCAAGGTCAAGATAATTATACAGAATGGTCTCGTGAATAATGAAAAGGTAAAAGCGTAGCATATATGCCTACGTTATGTACAACGGTACGTTTCTTGTGAATGTTAAAGGCAAACTTAAGGAAATTCTTATTCATTCAATGGCAATTTTGTACAAACTGAAATAAAACGGGAGCTGATCCCAATACACAGCAATGAAGTTAAAAGTGCAAAAAATTAGGAAGCAGGCGCTTGATTTTCCACTGTGGGCACGTCCTTTCCGCCCTCCTCGGTTCTCTGATCTTGATCTGCTTCACCTCCGGGCTCCTGGTCTTTTGGGACATTTTCTTGAGCGACACTTTTAGAGCCCAGAGTGATGGGTGGTGGCCCCATGCTCTGGCCCTCTGGAAGAGGAGGCAACTCATAAAGGGAGTCAGGAGGATCCTCGCGCGAGCCATCACTGTTCACTAGAACTAGTTTCCCTCTGTAAAACTCGTAGAACGGGATGAAGCCCACATAGATTGAGTTTCACATCGGGGTTGCGATAGAAGACCTGACAGAGAGCTAGGCCAAAGGATTCAAAGGCTACATTTTTGCATATTTCCAAAGCCTTGGTAGCCTTAGCTTTGGAAGTAGCCAGTTTCTTCCGAAGTTTGGAATTTTCTTCCTCCGATGGCCTAGAAACCATACTCCCCTCCTTCAAATCTTCGATCTGGGCCTGTAACTCCTTCCTGAGGGCCTTCCATTCTCCCAAGCTTTTGTTATGACCGACCTCCACTACTGCAAGATCTTCACTCAGCTTGGCAGATTTCTTCTTCTCAAGCTGGAGCTCTTCCTCTAGGAGGGGAATAGACTTATTTTGCTGCTGAAGTTCAGAAACTTGCCGCTCCAAAGATTTATTTGCTAAATGAAGACGACTTATTTCTTCAGTCTTCTTCTCCAGTAGCTCTTTAGCCTTCTTCAGGTCCGATTTAACTCCCCTCGCAGTTTCTGCCTGCTTAGCTTCCCAGGCCTCCTTTACAGCGATATCGGCCTCAAGTTTTTCAACTTGCTCCATGTAATCCTCCTTCTCGCTCAAGGAGTCCAACAGGCCAGAGAGTTTATCCAGTTGCCAGCGGCCGGCCTTACAAGCACTCCGTACGTCGGCAACTTCAAGAAAAGGACGGAGGCAATACCTTAGTTTAGGAAGTGTGGGAGGCATGGAGCCTTGGAACCAGAGAAAAGGAGAGAGGAAGCACTCTTTTGGAGGTGAGCTGATCATGGGGAGCCCACTCTCCGACCCCATCTCTGAGTCAGTATGAGGAGGGGGAGCGGGAGAGGATTCGACCGGTTTTTTCCCTTTGTCTTTTTTCATGTCGGTCTCTTCCAAGGTCCTTTGGCGCTTCTGAGGAGACCCCACGGTAGAGGGCTTCTTCTTCTCCGAGGCCTTAACAAGCACTCTCCTTCTTTTCTTCTTATCGGGAGCAGGCTGCTCCTGCTCCTGCTCTTGAGTTTGCTCTTCGCCATTCTTTTCTTCTAGGAGGGGCATGTCATCCCCCACATCGGAGGTTAAGGGGACCAGCGGAGCCTCAGCCTTGAAGGAGTTCTTCTTAGCTTGGATATTATTCTCGTCTGAGGAGGAATCATCATCCGCCAGCATGGACTTCAAGGAGAGCATTTCGGAGGAAACCTTTTTGATTTGTGCTATAAAAAGGGAAAGGATAGACATTAATATAATGGATGTAATGAGAGTATATTATAACATAAAAGTAAGAGAATGGATATTTACTAAGGTATTTGTCCCTGACTTCGGCGTTCCCAAAGAGGAGTTTGCAGGAAAACCCCTTTAGGACCACAGAGCAGGACCTCATAGCGCTCAACACCTCTACGGAGTGAGAGGAGAGTTCGTCCTCTTCAGTGTAATAAGCACAGCTTATTAACAAGAAATGTTCGTGTGTCCAATTGGTAGAGAACTTGGTGATTCCTTCTTTATTCAGCCAGAAGACCGGCTTGTTGTCCTTCACCTGAATCCGCGTGTAGTACTGTTTAAACGAATGACCATCAATTTTCACAGATTCGGTGAAGGATTTGAAATTTACCACCCTCGAGTCAGCCCGGAGTGTGATGAACCCAAGACCGCCCTTCTTATTTGCACGGCGGACCACTTGGTAGTAGTAGAAGAGTTTTGCCACAGTGGCTTTGAAATTGAAGTGCTTCCCAAGAACTTCCAGGGCACGCACCAAGCCCCAACCGTTCAGGTGTAGTTGCGTGGGGCATAGTCTAGGAAGCGGAGGACGGCCATTTGGAATTCTGTTAAGAGGAAGCGTACCCCCAAATTCTGGAAGACGAAGTCGTACATATACACCGACCTCTCGTCTGGAACCGCATGGCATATCCTTTCCATTGGCTGGGGTGCTAGGATCAGGAAACGCCCCTTATATTTCTCATCGGAATAAACCTGAAAGCGCGACTTCACTGGGCCTCTATCTTTTCGGGCGTGACTTGAGGCTATTTCTTTGAATTCCCCTTCGACCCAGCAATATAGACGTTCTCTGTTCAGCCTCTCCCAGTTCAGCCAGTGTGCAACCACGTTGGCATACCCTTCAACAGTATGAAGGATAAGTGTCTTCCCGGATCCTGGAACCTCCATTTTATCTGATGCCCGCCGAAATATTCTAGCACTGTGGTAAAAGGCAACATCGTCAGAGAGGTATCCTCAGGGCGGTGCTGAACCACTGGCAACCGCGAAGAAGGAGTTCTAACCCTCTCTGAACGGTGATACCTGGCCACAGGAAGATTCGTAGGAATCCTCCTACCACGGTGGCCTGAGGGGGCGCGAGAGCTATGTTTCCCCCTGTTCGAAGTACCAACGCTGCTCTGCCTAGGGCGCATGGCTGAAGTTTGAAGAAAATTAAAGAAATGCGAGTTTAGGGATGAAGGAGGTTACCTAAGAGAGGAAGTTAAGGGTGAGAAAGCCTTCACAAAAATGACAGCAACAGGGTCTTCAAAATTTTTGCAGAGTTTCACTAGCTTGAAGGCAATAGTGAATTTCGAAACTTGTTAAGTTACCCTTTTATAGGTAACGAAGAAGTGCAACAATCGTCCAAGGATCGTGTCGTATACCCCAAGACGTAACTTTTCGAATATAAATAACCCTGTCGTTTCACAGTCAAAGGCGCGAAATGGCGATGGTTCGCAAAAGGTTTCAAGTGAAACGGGCCCCTAATTTCCAAAGTCCAGGCCCAATACAGCCCGAACGACGGTTTCATTTTTGGAGCAATGATGACTCACGTGTTGAAAGACATTTATTGTCTAATCATTTCAGATGCATTAAATGCATTCCAACAACTATTCGAATACCAAGAGTTATGATTTTCAAAAACTCTTGGGATCTCCCTCGTTGTAAATCTTTGTCCAAATCCATTATGAGGGCAGCATGAAAGCGAATATTTTACCTGTAGAGCGGCTGCACAGACAGAATACCAGCACGTAGTTGACACGTGATTTCAATGGGCATCTTTGGTGTACCTTCCCGACATCCAGACTTCTCGAAGACTATGTAGCTTATACGAGCAACTTAACTGGCCCTCACACAAGTTAGGTGACAAATGATCCGGTCTGGACACCGGCCCTTAAGATAGAACGTCATTTTGGTCGTCCTAAAGGGCCCACCACTGTCACAGGCCAACATCCGTACTATAAAGATATGATATAGGAAAGGTTCCTATACCGGTCATCCGGGGTCTCATCTGAAATATTGAATCCCTCATCCGTTCTCACTTTTCCGTCATATACAACCGTTTGCCTCAACGTCATGATAAGATAAGTAAGAGTCACTACTTATCAACGTAGATACCCTGCACAGCGGAATGTGTCTATATCATTCACTGAAGGAAGTAAGTATGATTACAGGTGTGATATACGGAAAAGGAGGGTTATCCCCATCCCTGTGTCAGAATCGTACACTGATCATTGACTTACCCCCTGTCACACTCTGAATACTGAACAACTTTGATTGATACTTTGCACACGGCATCAGAACCATGGGCCCACTGGCGCCCAACGATTCATTTTTCATGTTCAACTATAAATATCATATTCACCAACGCATGTAAGGTTACGTTGTTCTTACTCTCATTGTATTATTGCATTGCTTAAGTGTTCACTGAGTTCCAATTTACTCTTCTAACTTGAGCGTCGGAGAATCTTCATAGGTGACACCACCTTTCGCCCCCTAGCAACACGAAACTCTGGTGTGGAGGATCTCCAGGACCACAAGACCGGCCTTTCCAACTGAGAGGTTAGATTATAATACAGATACCCACTGTACCGGTGTATAAATATTACAAAATAAACATTTTGTGACTGGTTCCCACACCGGATCGTAGACCCCGGTTCAGACGAGTTCAGGTAAGAAAGTCAACCTTCCACATTTTTCACAGTTATATCGAAGTCAAAAGAAAGTAGATCCCAACAATAGAAAGGAGTCCATGGCTACAACACACACACAACATAAAGCCACCAAACTCACACCACTAGGAAGCATATAAGCACTTAAGAAAGCAGACAACTAAAACTGGGGATGCTACAACATTCACTTCTTGGAAAACGCTATTTAGCATCGGGTAACTCCTTCCTCATGTTGTTTCTCATTCTTTTCTTTTTATTAGTAGAATTTTAAATTCAAACTATAGTGCCTACCATGGTTAACACTAAGCTAACTATTGGTCGACACTAAAAAATTGAAAAATGAATTTTGAAATTCAAATTAGATTCAACCTTGGCCGACTCTAGTGTTTGAAATATGGATGGAAAACTTGGTGTAATTTCAATTTCACTTATGTCGTGTGTTCTTTTTTCAATGCTACATTGTATCTGTGTCGAAGTAGACACATCTTTTAGATACTAAAAACATAAATTCTAGTAGTGCTACCAACCCCCAAGGGTTGTTTTTCCCCATAGAGATTTTTCTACCCTCTTTAGGATGATTTTCTTTCTCTCTTTTAAAGTACATTAAGTGTGTCTAATTAATAAGCACTTTCTTATAAACATATAAACCGCGTCTCATTAGTGCACTTCTCATAGATATATCAAGTGTATCTCATTAGCATTTTCTCATAGATATATCAAGTGTGTCTCATATTATCTTTTTTTCATGCCTTAGAATGGACATGTAATCCATCAAAATAATCATATGGCTTAGTTTAACTAACATTTTAGGTTTCCACCATACTTTTCTCATATTAATGACTTAAGATCAATCCTTCATATAATATTTAGAACAACTTTTCTGGTTAATCCTTAATCCTCATATAAAAGGATTAACTAAATTTCTTTCACTTATCACATGTTTAAGGACAATTAAAACATTTTAAAAGAATAAATTAACAACATCAAACACAACACAAATGTATATGTACTACTTAAAATAGTTGCTTGGGTGAATAAGTTTCTCAATCAATCTTCTTCTTTACTTGTCATCTCAACAACAATAATTTTAATAACAAAATATGCAATATCATTTCATCATTTCATAGATTCCTGAGAAGTAACACATCAATGAAACTTACCTTATCCTTTCAACAACCCAATTTACACTGTAAAATTATTCTAATTCTACAAGGAGTTTGTTAGAATGCAAATTGCATTAAAAAATAATATAAAATATAGGATAGGTAGGTTGAAAAAAAACTTGTCCCTCAAAGAACACAAATGGTAGTTGTCGAGTATAAGGGCTCATGTGGTGACTAGTCCTCAAGAAATGTTTTATTTTCAGATTTTACACCTATCTAGTGGGGATTTGGTATTATATCCTCTATTCCAGTGGAGAAATAAAGGTCCTGGAGTGATTCCTCATACCAAAAACTCTAGCCTTACGCATTGTGGGGCGAAAGAGGGTGTCACCTACAAGGACACTCCGATGCTCAAGTTAGTGAATATTCAAGAAGAATGTCAGGGCTTAAGCGTAAGTTCAAAAGAGAATATTCTACCTTGTATTGCTAATTCGTGGGCACTTATACCTAGGGGTAACGAAAGAGTCATCTTGCCCAAAAAGTTTCCCGTACACTATGTCAGTACGATTCTGATCCTGTGTAGAAAGGCTGACACATGAAAGGGACGTTTCCAAACGGCTCTACCTACCCTATGTTACTTTGCAAGTTACTTGTCCAGCATGCTGATGCATAAGTCAACTCTGGCTTCTAGTATCGAGAGAATGACTCATACCTGAGTCAGCTTAAGAGCCTTATGCGTGATGCCAGAATGTCGGTGTTTTACCACCTTAGTATGTGAGATACCGGTCCTGAATTGAGGTCAAGTTACCGTATTGCCCATAAACCGGTATCAGGACTAGATCAATTATCGTATATTGTTATCTCATCAAATGAATCAAATTACTTTAATAAATTTTCAACATAATGTCTTTTATTAAAATAAACTATTTTTGATTTTTCAAGACTTGCATTTCCACTATTTTAATACTACATCCGGTTCCAAATATAAGCAAATTTTAGTAGAATTTTTTGGTCCCTTAATATAAACAAAATTAGACTTTCCCAATGTTATTAAATGCTTGTTTACCAAATATGTCCTCATCATATATATTTCCAAGACCACTAATTCTTTATGTAATAAATGATACTAAGGGCATTTTAGAAAATTAAATCAAATATGTGGTAACATTAATGCAAATAACTACCTCCAACTACTATTCTTAATATGTGTGAAGTTAGGTATATTTGCTTATATTTAGAACCGGAGGTAGTACTTGTTAAGAACATAGCTCAATTGAACACCATATAAAATATAAGACCAACAAGTTATAATTTTTTCAATTGAATATTAAAACCGATTAAACAAAATTAAAGTCAATCAACCCAATTGAAAACCCGGTTATGCATATACATTATTACTCATAAAAACTAACAGAATTTAGCATTAATATTAACTAAATTTCATTATTTTCACCACCCCTCACTAAAGGCATACAAGTTAGGGATATATATATGTATACCTATATTAGATACACACATCACATTATTTTTAAATTCATACTCTTGTAATTAACAATAGAGATTGACGGCATGCTTACGGGATCAACCAAATATTTGACATGAATTTTCAACGGGACATTTTCAACCACAAATGAATTTCTATTAAGCCTCAAAATGATGAATGTCTCTAAACCATGTTTCCATCTATGTACATTCTACTAGTTTTATGCTGTAATGATTTCTCATTAAATGTCATTATATATACCTTTATGTATATGCATATTATACTAAAAGCCTCAATCAATATATTGAAACTCACTCTTTCATTCCTTAAATATAACATCTTTCTTATAAAAAGAAACATATTACATCTTTCTCTCATGGCATTGTAACATATAACCCAACTTGGGTCCTTTTCATATTTTTGTCCACCACAAATAGAAAATGCAAAGCCAACGTTATTAATTCATGAGTTTGTTTTAGTTTTGGGGCTTTTATGAAATGGATAACTTTTACAAAAATAAAAGGAATTGATGGCTAAATTTAGTCACCCAGGATGTAAAACACGATCTAGAGATTGAGGATTCAATTCCTATTGCTATAATATGATCAAAGATGAATTTCTTTTTCCTTCTTAGCATCTAAGAAAATCCACATAATTTATCTTATAGAACAAGATGAATATAAAAACTAACAATATAATAATGCAATTACTTATCGAATTAATGATGATACAATTTTATTTTCTAGTGAACATAAATCATAAACCTTCCATCGAGTGACTTAATAAATTCATAATTCAATCAAAAATATAAATAAGGAATAACAAAAATCAACATAGCTCGGCAAAACTAGAAGAACAACAATGACTATGAAATAAATGGACAAATAAATAAAGCAACAAGGAAATGAAGAAGTAAACGATACCCAAAGTCATTTTAATAACTAAAATAATACTTCTGCTTTTTGATTGTATGAAAACTTATCTGTTAGAATAAGAAGGTTACAACGAAGATAGGTTGTGTTGTAATTATTAGTTATTACTTTGAAAGCATAAGTTGTGCAATTGAAGGTCAATATTGCTCCTAAAGCGTTTTACACAACCATATACTTAACTCAGCGCATTGAGTCTTGGATGTTGGAATCACTTTTTAAGCTAGAGAATAAGAGGTCTTCAACCTACATTGATTGTTATAATGGTTAAGAAACAACTCCTTTTAATAGAAATAATGCATCATGTAAAGCCATCAGAAAAAAACGAATTTAATTGTTATTAATAGCTTGGTTGAAATACAAAAAACCAAATCAAAACTTGTTTGACTAGCCATTTATCCAATACTAAGTTCTTCATGTATGTTCTAAGTTACTATATGAAGTTTCAACTTGCCAAAAAAATGTAAATAATGTTGGACAAATCAAGAAAAAAAAACCAAAAACAAAAGAGAACACAAATCTCAACAAAAAGATCATGGATTTCTATGTTTAGTGATAGTTTTAGGAGTAGTACATTCCCTTTTGTGTGTTTTTGTATGTTATAAGCAAGACAGAACATCCCAGTTAGTTCCTGTCTCCAACAGAGTCGGACACTTAGGTCATCTACTTAGTAAGTTAGACCTATAAATCCCTTACGTCTATTATCGTTGGACACATAGGTCCCTACCGTTAGACATCTGTTGGAAGTGGGTGACGTGGGTCGTTAAGTGCCAATTGGGACTGCCAGGTATGCATCAAATGACATCGTTTTTCTTACTCACATCAGAGCCTACAATGGTAATTAAACGACGTCGTTTTAGGGGTAAAACTTAACCAAATTTATTTCCCATCTTCGTTCTACAGACTAATATGCCAAGCCATATGTGAATCACCATGTTCCCCTCTCTTCTCCAGCAGCCCTGATCAGTATCCCATTTTCTTCTCCATTTTAGTGTCTAACGTTATCTTCTTCCTCACCATCTATGAATTCTTGAGGCTTAAGTGAATCCACCATGAGTCAGAACCCAAGCCAGGGATCCTCATCCTCTTCATCCAGCCAAGGTCGACGGCGGCTCCATTGCCGTTGTGGCGACCCACCAGCATTGCGTGTGTCCCACACAGTGAACAACTCAAATCGATATTTTTGGAGATGCGCACAACTTCGAGGAGGACAATGTGATTTTTTTGCCTGGGTCCAGGATGGGGACAATGTACTACACGAGGAAGAAATGAGGAATACAGTGTTATGCAAGCTAACAAAGATGAAGGAAGTGATTGAAGGGTATACATGTGATGTGCACAGGGATGTTTGTAAAGCTATGGCCCAAGTTATATGTAAGGAAGAAGGTAAGTGGCAGATGCAAATGGAATCATTGGTGGAGAAAGGATGCATGGAAATCCATCAGGAATTGTATAAGTTGAGGATGGTTTTGGTTGTGCAGAGTGTCATAATTTTGACTTTGGTTTTGGTTATGGTTCCTGGTTCTTATGGTAGTATAATTCAGGAATATGTCCAAGCCTTTGTAATGAGAATCCTGATTTTAGGTTGTATTCCTTTGACAGTGAAAATGAGAATGTGTATTCCTTTGTATTATACAACCATGACAATGAGAATGTGTATTCCTTTGTATTTGACAATGAGAATGTTGTATTCATTGAATTGCCACAAAGGTTTGCTAAAAAATGATTTAATTGTCTGCATGGTTCAAAAATTGAGTTTGTATTTGAAGCAAGTAATGCATTGACTGAAAATGGTTTAGGGATTTAGTAGTAGCATAGAGTACTGAAAATACAGTAAATGGTTTAGGGAAAATGCAAGTTACACCATTATAGTTCAGCAACTCTGTTTTTAAGTTTTCACCAATAACCATTTTTAGTTTTCACATATGATTAATTTTAAGTTGTCACCAATAAGCATTTTAAGTTTTCACCTGTGATTGATTTTAAGTTTTCACTAATCACTATTTTTAGTTTTCACCTATAAAGCATTTTCAGTTGAATCCCATAAGAATTTTCAAAAAACCATCAGTTTTCACCAATCACCATAGCTCAGTATTTACAGGAAAAATGATGACTAAACCAGCTTTAATATGCACCAGAAATTATCCACACCATGTGCAAGCAGTAATATAAACCAAGATATTTGCATCACGAATTTTCATCTATCAATTGTATGTCTAATTTTCACCAGAATTAACACAACCAAAATTATTGCAGAATTAACATAAAACTAGAGTTACAATAAACCATCAAATTGTCAAATTTGGTAGCACCAGGCTAAACCAGAATTACATGAAACCATCAAATTTTCATATAAAAACAGGGGGAAAACTAATATATATTGTCAGCCTTGTCATTAGTCACATCAAATTTGGAATCATTTCCTTAATCCTGGTGTTTCTATGAAAACCATGTCTCCAGCCTTGGGTAGGCAACTTCCTCCTGGGTGGTGAAGTTATGGCAAGGGGTGGAGTTGCTAACCTTGGACTCCTCCTCACAGGGGTTGTTTGAGACATTGGCTGTGAGGTAGATACTTCAATTACATCTTGGGTTTGTTGAGGTATTGGGTTGGTATGTTGGGTCTCTTGTGGTTGAATGCTTTGGTTGGTTTCCTGGGTTTGTGTTTCCTCAGCTCTTCTTCTATTGTCTTTAACCACTGAACATAAGCCCTTCCTATATCCAGTCTGACCACACTCACTACATCTCCCTGGCTGCAGCTTCTTCTTCATCTTCTTTGTATGGTTGTCCCCTTCATTGCTGTTTTTACCCTTCTCTATTGAATCAGTGTTATTCTTTGTTTGGTTCTCCTTCTTTCTCTCCTTTTTGGGCCTCCCAATTGTCTGCTCCTAAAACTGAGTCTGGGACAGATTCAATATGGTGTTCATAGGTTGTAGTCCAAGCTGCCATGGTGACCCCTACATGGCAATGAACTTCTGGTCTTTCTCCTTTGTGGGCTATGGCTGCACAGGCATACTTGCATGACAGTCCTACAATTAACATACATGTATTAGTTAATATGTATACTGAGGTTGTTTAAATTAAACATTACACACTAAACACACACAAACCTGTCAGCTGCCATACTCTACAAGTGCACTTTTGTGTCCCTAGATTAATAGACACCTTGTCTGGAAAACAGGTTACCTTATATCTCTCAACTCCACCACCACCTACATAAGATATATGACAAGTCAAACACCAGGTATTGAAATGTTAAGCAAAAAAACAATAAAGTAAATAGGACATACCTGTCCACACCACTGTATAGTTGTTACTTGCAGTGTTGGTCTTTTCCAACCTACTTTGTTGAATTGGGGGTAACCTCCCAGAATGGCCCATTAACTTCAACTTGTGATTGCCTATAGTGACCATGATATAGGTCCTGACCTCCTCAAGCATTGTCAGAATGGGTTTGCACCTAGCATGTAGAAGCTTAGAGTTGAGCACCTCACAGTTGCTATTGGTGATGTTGTCTACCTTGCAGTTTTCATCAAAAAAGGTCTTACTCCATGCCTCCTTTGGGAATTTACATAGGTATGTCCAAGCCTTCTCATCCACCATCCTAATTTTCAACATATTTTTTTCAAAATCATTTATTGTAGTGGACCTGGCTGCCTGTCACAGGAGTCCCCTTAGCTCTTTCCCCCTCCATTGTTTTGAGAAGTTCTACCATAGGTGCCACACATAGTATCTATGTGGCACATTAGGCATCATCTCCTGTAGTGCAGGTATCAAGCCCTACAAAAACCACACAAAAGAATACAAGCATTAGTCCATAATAGGTATTAGGTTTTGAAAAAAATGTAGAATTATAAGGGTTAGTGTTCATACCTTCTGCATGTCACTCATAATAGTCAACTTCCTCTCCTTATAGTCACTTATATCTCCATGTAATAGCTCCAAAAACCATTTCCAAATCTCTTTGTTCTTAATCTGACAAATCCTATAAGCAATAGGCCATATATGGTTGTTAGCATCCTGTCCTACAATAGTCAACAATTGGCCCCTGTAGTAGCCTTTCAAAAAACATCCATCCAACCCCACCAATGGTCTTCTACATTTAACAAATCCATCTTTATACCCCTTTAAGCAAATATACAACCTACTAAACATTGGTTGTCCTTCAGGCTGTGGCTCACACTTCATCTTTACTGTAGGCCCAGGGTTCCTCTTCAATAGTTCCCTACAGTAGTCCCACAGCATCCCAAACTGTTGCTTTTCACTGCCTTCAATCACTTCTGTGTCCCTCTTCACCGATCTATATATCATCTTATGCTCTAGCTTCACTTTGTACCTTTCCCTAAAATATTCACACTCCTGAGTGTGTAATATTGTGATGCCTCCTCATATGCTTCACCAATTTCCCTGTAACCCACTGCTAGTCACAGGCTGAATTTTTGAAAACCTCACACATGTGTGATGATCATTGAAGGTTTTGATCTGATATGATTGCCTTATTGGGTTCAAACTACAAAAAATCTCCCAACCACAGTGCTTGTCCTTGCACCTTGCCCTGGCTCTAAGCTTATCATTTTTCACGCATTTGAACTCTCTGCCTAGATGTACATTGTAATCTTTAACAACATGTTTAAAGATGGAAAGTGTAGAGAACTCCATCTCACACTCTAACACTATATGCCCAAAAGTAGCTGTCTCATTGTACTAAGGATACACCTCTCTAAACTCATCCTCATTATCTGAACCTTGAGGAGTTTTCAACTTTTCTGAAACCCAAGGGTTTTTAGAACCTCCATCAATGCCTTCACCACCCAACCCATATCTAGCTACATCTTCAATGTCAGAATCACTATCAATTATGGTAGGAATATCCAACTTCCTTTTCTCATGTACCTTCCTCTTATGTTTCTTCTTTTTCTCATCACTATCCTCTAAACCTTCATCACTGGTCTCATTACCTTTATCACATGTACCTACATCTTCATCACTGATTCTAGAAGTTCCCCCAACATCTTCTTCCCTAGTCCTAGAGCTGCCCCCAACATTTTCCTCCCTAGTCTCAGGACTAACACACTCAGCTTCATCATCCACACTCACCAGCACCTTCACTTTCACCTTATCAGCTGCAACTAGGTCCCCCTCATCCACATCCATCAATACTGTGTCATCAATTGGATGCTCAAAATATATATCCATTACCCCCTGGTTATCCTTAGCACACCTGACCATGTCCAATATATCAGTGTCCCCCTTCAGCACATTCAACCCTTCATTCATCTCCAACTTCGGGTTATACCAATACACCTTCTCTATCCTAAAAAACCCACGATTTTCAGTAAACCTAATGAAAGCAAAGAAGTCTAAATAGTCAGGGTCCAATGTAACACCCTCTGTTACATCTCAATAAATTCTAAAAAAAAATCATAATTTTTTTTTAAAAATATAATCGTTAAGAGAAACTATCAGAATAAAATTTCATACAATATTTCTGAAATACCTCATGAATATCATTAAAATTTATAAAGTAGTTTTACATTCATCCAAATAAATATTAAACATTATTAGAAAGAAAGGAAACTTCATGGCCCAAGAGCAGTTGCTTAATAACATTATTTATTCATTGGACCACGGTATTCGTACCGAGCTCCCTTTCTAGAACGTACTATATTTACTTCCTGGATTCGATCCTTCCCTCTGTACAACCATCGATTAAAACATATGAAACAAAAATACAAAGAAAGGAGTGGGAAACAGAATATAATATTCCCAAATGAGACATAAGCAATAAAGGGTTTTCACAAACTAGTATAATAATATCAATCATATACACAATCAATTATGAATGTATGAATGTTATGCAATATCTTCATCATAACTTACCTATATATATGCGAGCCCTTAAATTTGAATTTGCACTGGGCCAACCAGGAGTTTACACTGTCATAATTCCGGATAATAATAACATGAACAGCTCAACTGGCATGGAAACACTTAGAGACTAGTCAGATTGAGAAAGTTTTTATTGTGAAAGTACCCGACACTAGGGAGCTACCCGAGGTCCCCTAAAGCACCCTTTCACACTTTCTCATCCCAAGGTTCAAAATTAAGCCTCATCTAATGTATCCTCAGTTTCTATAATCTGTTCCCAGACAATATCATTTTGTTTCTCTTTGATGATTCATGATGTATGAACTACTCATGTATTTAGTTGGTTAAGGATTTTAGAAACTCAATTATATTATCGGGGCCTACGAATCTCGACATAGCCACCCCAGTAAACTGTATTTTTTTTCAAATTCTCAAATAAGTTCTATCACACATAGGATTTTAGTACAGTTCCTTTTCAAATCACAAATCAAATCTTCTTATAGTTTGAGCTTCAAAGCCTTAAATATATTTCACAACCTTCTTTAGAAAGTTTATAGGTCAATTCAAAATCAATTACTAAAAACTCAAATTTGGAATTATCAATCTTTAAAACCTTAGTACTTGAAAATTTTGTATAATATTTTTATACATTTTGAAATATATATATATATATATATATATATATATATATATATAGTTTAAAGTAAAATATTAGTAAAATTTATTTTTATAAAATAATTTCTCTTTCTTTTTCTTTCACTAACTAGAAATCTTAATTTAGTATATATATATATATATATATATTAAAAGATAAAACAGATTTCCAAAAACTTATGTAGTTTCATTGAAAACTAAGAAATTTCTTAAAAGTAATTTGAATAAAGATGAATAAGTAAATAAGGAAGTAGGAGATAAGTAAATTCTTATTGAGTTTTAGCTTTCCGTTATGTTTGCTATATGCTCAAACTTCACATTACAAGATCATCAATCATAATCAAACATTGTCAATCACAATCAAACATCATCAATCACAGATAAATATTATCAATCATAATCAAATCAAATAATTAAATATCACTTATAAATATCATAATTCAAAGTTTAATGGTTATTTCAATTAATAAAGTTTATTTTAAGTCCTTATGGTCCATTCCTCGTACAGGTGTATGTAAGTTCATGATAGTCCAGTCCTTACATAGTTCTAGTTCAGTCCATACAAGTCATAACAGTCCAAGTCCTTGCATAGGTTCAGTCTAGTCCGTATAGGTCATAATAGTTCAAGTCCTTGAATAGATATTTCAGATTAAGTTACACGAGATACTTAATTTATTAATAACAATTATTATAAATTTTAAGTTAAAAGTTATTGTTTTAAAATAATAATATTATTAAGTTTAAAAGAAGTAGGAGATTCCTCTCATTATTCTTATATATTTTCATATTATATTCTTCTCTCACCCCCTTACCTTGAATTAGAGCTGGGTATACGGGTCGGGGACTGCGGGCCGACCCGTTTAATTTCTTTTTACGTGGGTTACGGGTTAGAAAAAAGTGAACCATTTAAAACGCGGGCTCACGGGTTGAGACCGTTTAACCCGCGGTTTAAACGGTTCGAGCCCGCGGGCTTGCGGGCCAACCCGCGGGTTCATAATAAAATAATATAAAAATTAAAAAATAATTTATATTAAAAACTTAAAACCCTAAATTTCTAACTTAAGTTCACAGCTCCTGAGTTTCTTTCTCCCTGCGTTGCGCCGCTGCCCAATGCCCCTCCCTCTTTATTAATTTCTAATTTCCCCATCCCAAATTCCCAATCCCATCCGATCCATTATACAAATCTGGCACTGCCTATTGCCAAATTCCGAACTCCTCTGTATCTTCCCACTTTGGTTTTTCACGTTTCACTTTCACACGCATATGGATGGAGTAGCACGTTGGAAGCTTATGGATTAAGACGCTGCTGGCTCCCTCCATAGTTCACACACGCACGCAGCCAGGCAGTCACCATTTCAGGTAAAGATTTATTCTTTTAAATTATTTTTAATTTTTAAAAGTTTAAAATTAAATTACAAATTTATTTCAGGTAAAGATTTCTTCTCTTAAACTATTTTTAATTTGTAGTAGTAAATAACTAAATTACAAATTTATTTCAGGTAAAGATTTCTTCATAGTTCACAAGGTAAATAACTAAATATGTATTTTAAAATTTATTATTTGTGTTTTAGATATTTAAGATATCAACTTGTTAATTAGTTTCATTATTTTGAGTTGTAGGAAATGATGATGAATCTAGTATTTTGATTGAGACAAAGGATGAAGACAAATCCAAGCTTTCTTCAAATGCTGCTTTGGACACTAATGTTGAAGAATGATCATATTTGTTCAAACATAAAGACTCTTGACTCATGGATTTATTTGCATATTTTGAAGTTTTATGTATTTTGCAATTGGATTATGAAACTTGTTATGATGAGTTAAATTTGATGATTGAACTTTTAAGCTTTCGGAATTTTGATGATTAAATATTTTGAGTTGTGTTTTTTGTTTCATGAAAAAATATTTAGGCCTAAAGCTCAATCATTTCAAAATAATAAAAGGAAAAAAAACTGTTTTTGGCCATATGCGGGCTAGCCCGCGGTCCAACCCGTATAACCGCGGTCCTTACACGGGTTCAAAAAAATCAACCCATTTAGAAAGTGGGTTTCGCGGGCTGGCCTGTTGCGGGGCGGGCCTATGCGGGCTGGCCCGTTGCGGGGCGGGTTGGCCCGTATACCCAGCTCTACCTTGAATTGCTACCAAAAGTGAATTCGCTCCGCGCCTCCGAGTTCTAACAAAATATTAATACTAATTTATTTCAGTATAGACATAAGATGAAAATTAAGATTGTTATCAGAAATAATAAATAGTAATTATACATAGTAATAGTAAATAGTAATGGTAAATAGTAAATCATCAATAGTAATGGTAAATAATAAATCGTAAATAGTAATGGTAAATAGTAAATCGTGAATAGTAATGGTAAATAGTAAATTTTGAATAGTAATAGTAAATAGAAATTTTGAATATTAATAGTAAATAGTAAATTTTGAATAGTAACAGTAACTAATAAATTTTGAATAATAACAATAAATAATAAATTTTGAATAATAATAGTAAATGGTAAATTATGAATGGTAACAATAAATAGTGAATAGTAACAGTAAATCATAAAAATAACATATAGTGGTAATTTATTTTTACCATAGTAACTTATTCATAATAGTAATAGTATATTAATAGTTTAAGAGTGATAAAAAGAATAAACTAAATAATCATAAAAAGAATATAGAAGAAAGTTATTATTACCTTACACCTCTGGCAGAATCTTCTTTTTACCAAAAAAATTACTTCCCACTAATTTCTTAAGCACTATCTCTAGATTCCCTCTCTAGTTTTGGTATGTAAATGTTGTAAATGAACCACCTATTTATAGGAAGAAAAATTTACTATTTAAGATTATTTTATTATTTATTTTACTATTTATGATGTAAACAATTACCTAACCGACGATGTAAGCAATAAGTAAGCGATGATGTCGGCAATGGCATTTTGGTTATTAGATAAAAGGTTAAGGGTATTTTGGTTATTTTCTCAATAATTTATAAAAAAATGTAAAAATTTCCAAAAATTTATAAATTGTATAACAATCAAAAAGTTTTAAAGAACTGTAATTAAATTCCTTTGAAATTTTATTTTAAATAAGAAATAATGAAATTAAGGATGTTACATCCAACTCCTTCCACCCTTCCACCTTACCCCCCTTATATCCCTTTTTGCCATGCCCATTAACCACAAACCTACCCCCTATGTGAAGCCTAATCTGAGTATCAAACCCAAAATACATAACAACATAATCAATATTGTGTCATAAACAATAAACAAAACATAACACCACATAATAGAATCATGACATGACCCTAAACAAAAGGATAACAGCAAACAACACATAACGTCTTGTTTGGTTCCTCAACAGAAGAACCACAATAAACATAACATTACAATATCATAACAAGGTCATAAACAGAATGATAACACTAAACATAACACAATCATGACATGACACTAAACAAAAGGATAATAGTAAACAAAACACACCATAACAAGTCAATGGCTATAGGGGGAATTACCACATGTTCGAAAAAACCCTAATCAACATGTTACAAAACCCACTTTGAAAAAAGTCAAAATAACAACACATTCAACCCTGACCAACACAAGCATCTTCATTCGCATAACAACACAAACATTTTTGCATAACCTTTTCTCACAACATTTTCCCACAACATTTGCTCACAACATTTTCGAACAACATTTTCAAACAAAATAAATCACATAGTAGAAGAGACAATACGCAAACACAGAACCAATACACAAATATAGAACCAATATAGGGTTTACGGGTTTACTAACCTCAACGCGATCTCCCATTACTGACGACACTGCCCAATACGATCCCCGTCCAACACGATCACTGAAGACGTCGACCAATTGGGGGCCTGGGGTTACAAGAGAGAGTTCTAAGCCTTGGGGAAATTAGGGTTCTGGAATATCAGACAGAAATGGGAAAATTAAGGGAATTGAGGGGATTACGTTTAGGGTTACGAGAGAGGGAATTGAGAGAATTGAGGATTTAGGTATCATACGAGACTGAGAACATAGATAATTGGGGAATTAGGTTTCAACAAGGTGAAGAATACACTGTGTCATTGGCCTTCTAAGACTAAACGACGTCGTCCACTCTTTAAGCCTAAATGAGTCGTGTTGTTTCTAAAGGCAACGACGTCGTTTGATGCATACCTGGCAGTCCCGGTTGGCACTTAACGACCCATGTCACCCACTTCCAACGGACATCTAACGGTAGGGACATATGTGTGTGACGATAATGGACGTGGGGGATTTATGGGTCCAACTTACTAAGTAGAGGACCTAAGTGTCCGACTTTGTATGTTTTATTAATATCATTTTACAAAAGAATTCTTTTTTTTAGCACATTAATTCTTAGTATAACTAGTTCTTTATACAAAGAATAAAATTGATGAAAGATATATCATAAAAATACATTAAACATTTGATAACATTAATAAAAATTATTACTATTAACTAACTTTCTCAGTCAACATAAAAAATTATATATTAAAAACTGGATTTATCAATCAAACAAACAAATGAAAATTAACCTTAAATTACAACTCGGTTAAAATTTGGTCTAATCTTTTAATCTATCAAGAGTCTCATTCCCTGTACCAAAACTAACAAACAAACTTAATATACCCTGTAACTCCTTTGAAATTTCAAAGCCATAGCATCCACAAGACAAAGTACATTAGAGAAAATGGGGGTAGTTGGCACAATGCTACACTTATGTTCCAAATTATTAAGATAAGCCATGAATATTCCCCCTGTCAAAAACTCCTCCTTATCCTAAGTTCACGGTTTATTGGTTCCAACAATGAATTTTTTTTCAAAAAAACCAAAAACAAAAATGAATCACAACAACCTAAGAGCATGCATGTTGGTTATCTTGGTTTCTAAAATTGCAAATCCAAACAACTGTCAAATACCTTTTTTTCTAATATTGACACCCAACAATAACTGTAATCAAATCAAACCAAACCCCTAAAGACTCCTTCATTCAATATCGTTCTATCTTCTGCATCTGACCCAGGAATCATTGCAGACAAAAATCACCCTTTTTTGTTGTCTGCAATGGGGATTGGAAATTCTAAGTTAAATGGTGCTGAAGGAGAATCTGTATCTATACCTGCCAAAATTCGCCCTATGCTTACTGGTAAATTTGAGGAGTTCAAAAAACGTAGGAATGTAACCCAATCCAAGAAGCAGTTATTGAATGATTTTGCTGAAGAGGATCCCAATTCTTCTCAATCTTCTCATCGTGAAACTACAACAACAACAACAAAAACCCAGGATAAAAAGGTTTCTTATCCAAATGAGATTCAACCACCAATTCAGGAAATTGGTGTTAGTAGAGCAATCACAATAACCACAGAAAAATTGTCTAGAGTGGTTCCAATGCCAAATTCCACATGTGAAATTGAGGACAACAATCCCAACATGGAGCAAGTTCAAAATGACAAGGACTTTAACCAAGGTAAAGTGATTCATGCCGCTGAGATTGCCGAGGTAGAGGTCAAAACAGAGGATGGTAAATTTGCAGAGCAAAGGCTAGAAAATGAGCAAAAAATATGTGTGGAAGAAACACCAAAGCCGGGAAATAAGCAAAAAGGTGGTGTAGAAAATCACAAAGGTAGTAATGATGATGATAATGATAAGGATGATGATGAGGATGGAAGTGAAGTAGTTAATAGATTTCTATGTCCTGGATCGCCTAGTTTCAGAATCTATTGCATTGAGGCTGAGGAAATGAATGGGGAGGAATGTGAGTACAAAAAAAGTTAATAGCACTTGTTAAAGCATTGTCACTTTTTTATCTGAGAGTTTGAAGTGTTTTGATAAATGTAGGCAACAAGCCACCAACCATTGTCATGCACCACAAGTCACATAGTGCTGCTGAAAGCACTACATCAAGAAACTCAAACGAGGTATGTAGTTGATCTCAATGTTCTGTTATTTCATTATGTTATTCGTCGTGTGTAAATGTTGGAAAATAAAATATGAACACTATACAAAATGGAGAAAAAACTATTACTTTGGCGTATATAATTTGTAACTACTGCAAAAATACTAAATGCTAAATGTTTACAAAAAAGAATAATAACTCTTAAACAACAATAATATTCCTTAATGCATACCAACCCTTCAAAACTTTGTATCCCTAAGAGTTTATTTTCTATTATTTCACGGTAAATTTGTTTGCCTAAACAACTCACATAGAATTAAGAAAAAAACAAATTATCTAAAGTTAGAATAGACAGGATTAATTCTAGAGAGGAATAAACATAAAATGTTGAAAATAAAGTGTAAATTCATTTCTCGATATTTATTCTTCTTCCTTTTATCATTATTCTAGTAGATATTCACTGTTCTCATTTTGATAGGTAGTTCAGGTTGGTCAAATTGAACCAATTAAGAGAAGAGGAAGTAAGAAGAAATTTGGAACTATGAAGACTCTACTCAGGGTTAATTCGTGTTACCAGCCAATGTTAATGTGTACCTGTACCGGTGACAGAAGCCTTCTGGTTACTGCAAAATCATCAAAATCATTAAAATACTAGGGCCTGTTTAGTTTGTAGCCGAGATTTCTCCATTGAGATTGACCAAAAATAAAATTTTAATTTCTTGATCTTATAAAGTTTAAAGGTTTCTCAAATAATATATTAAATTAATATTGACCATTAAATGACTCAATTGATCAAACTCAAATCAATATACACCAGGTATTGTTAGAATGAAGAAACTTATACTCCCTCTCCTTTTTCTTGGTTAGAGCCTACTTATTTTTTTCAAAAAAATTCCTTCTGAATTTCGAGATATAGACCAGACCACAATTGTACTTGCCTTCGTTTGTTATGCTAAATGCCTTGTGCATTTCTGTTTCTAGCATTGATGTAAATTGTTTTCTTCTGATTATATATTACATTATATTTTTCCATGTAAGTTACTTCATCCATCTGGATTCAAAAATAGTTCATTTAATTTGCATGGGAATAAAATCACATTGTTGAACTCTATGCAGGTATATAGTGTGGAGTATATCTCATGCTCCCATACAGTAAAAATGGTTCTTTGTTGAGAACAGACTTAGATATAGTGTCAACACCAATTCTATTGTATAACAATTCTAATAATAAAGACCTAGGGAATGAGAGTGTTTTAGGGTACCCCTTTACCCTTTTTGAATATATTTTTTCTTTGCAGATAAAAAAAAATTGCGGTTACAATTATAGTTATAAATATTGTTGGCAATTAAAAATAAATTGCCTAGTTGACATGCTATGAGAAGAAAATATAAATATTCAAAAAGTAAAATTTAATTTCACTATAATATTTATATAACAGGTACACTCAAGTTTGTTTTTTTAGCTTTGTTAAAAGCTAATACATAAACACACAACACTTAAATAAAGCTTGTTGAAGCTTTCTCTCAATCTTTTCTTCTCACTTTCTTCTTCACTCAAGGTATACTAATAATTAAGGTAAGGTATCCTATTATACTAAATTTTGATGTCAATTTTCTAAGGAAAATTCAAATTGAAACTTACTTCCTAAGTTAGCAAAATTCAAGTTGGATTTTGCTTCCTAAGATAAAAGAGTTCAAGTTGGATTTTGTTTCCTAGGATAGAAGAGTTTTAATTGAATTTTGCTTCTTGAGGTAGAAGAGTTCAACTTCCTAATCTTAATCACTAAACTTCTAGCAAATCAAATAGCCAATTTTAATTTCTAACAAATATAATACCAAAAATCTTGATATTGTTGTCAATTGCAAACCAACGCGACTAGGTCGGAATTGCCGTTATAATACGATTGTTGAAAGTTATAAACGGTTGTAATACGATTGGTGACAGTTAAAAAAGCCTTGATATTTAAACCGTAATTTTTGCACACTGTAATTTAAAACACCCATGCAAGGCTTAGTTTTAGGATACGAGAGTAATACCGTATCGTTTTCTAAAAAATTCTCTAAATGAAGGTTATCAACAACAGCAACAAAATTATTGCGCTTGAACCAAAAGACAATCCTTACCTTGATTGACACATTCTTATGGATTCCCACTCTTCTCATCATCAACCCTTAGGAACCCAAATCCTTTTGGTATAGCTTCATTCTCTGGTTTCAAATTGTATTCAATCAAGCACCTCTATATATATTTGTGCATGGTTGAAGACTCAAAATGCAAATCACGATGAATAGCAATTAATGAACACCCTTTTCTTAACAACATCAGTAACTCAGATTGCATTGTGTTCTTTGTTGTGCATGGCAATTTTAGGTCCTTAAAAAGTCTCATCGATGGAAGGTCCCCTCCATTGGCTTTATGAACAAACTCCACTTAGACTCGAACAATAAACATTTGTCTGGAGGCCTATCACCAGATGCATTCCACCAAAACATATTCTCATGAGTTATATAAATGATGGTTCTGAAAAGGAATCTTAGGATGATGGTAGTAACAAAATCCACACCATGTTTAAATTCAGTAATAATTCACATACTCTTCAGCTCTTCCTATACCCATGCAAATCCCTGCCATAACAATTGTTACTGTCATCAAGGAGGGTCAATGAGTTAAGAGCAAAAGTAAAATGATATCACATTCCAATCCAAAATCTTAAGCCTATAGGTTTATGGATCCTTGTCACCTATAGTTTGTTTAATATGTCAAATGGTACCTAATATATTAATCCTTACAACCATCCTTAAGCGAAAGAAGTACAACCACACGGGTACTCGAGTTTCAAGGTCAACAAATGGTTTGATTAGATCCCATTTGCTGTTAGTAACATTCAATTGCTGTGTATAGTTACTTCAATAGTTATTAGTTTTATGTTGAAATATTATTAAATAATTTATGGTGTATATAAGATTATTTAATTGTTGAATGTTATTGCTTAACATTTGTTATTGTTTATTTATTTTAATTTTGTAGGTTGTTGGTCTTTTAAACTAAAAGATAATTTTGGTTTGTTTATGAGACTTTTTAGTAAATTGTCTTAGTAAATATAATTGAGTCAGACGTATTATTAAATCAAGTTAATTTATTCATAAAACAAATTTATCACTAGCAATTAGGTCATATTCGAACCTTTAAATTTCTAATGGATTATAATTTAGGATTAGTAAACTTCATCTCAATCTAACGTGTTTCCACGTCTGATCCTTGATACCTCTTGTCATAAAACTACATAAACACACATTTATCAATATTAGGTGTCCAAAATCCACTATCACCTAATCATGTTATTAGCCCATTTTCTGTAGCAATTGTAAAAATCACAGTTGTTTGTAACCCATGGGAATTTATAGTAAAGTTCTAATTAAAGATTCCCAATGTGGACCAAACAAAAGGCATTCTCCAAGGGCCATATAATCATCAACCCAAGTCTGTAAACACTTGGAAGAATGCATGATTCCAAAGAACTCAGAAGGAAACTTGTATTTGGTTTCTTTCAGGCGTCTGAAACACAAAAGAAATGACATACATGATTTTTTTAAAAGGGGAAGACTTGATTTCCAATGCAAATGGTGCAGGTTACACATACAGAGTAAACGCATTAACTTCATTGCATGGCCATTCCAGTAAAATTTGTTTCTTAGGGGATACCTAGATAACTTGTGTACTTTCGTGCATTACAAACGAATTGGATAAGATGAGACACATTTTGATTGGCTATGAAAACTCTTTTCAATTTTGTTAAACATTTTGAATTAATTTTTTGAAAAATTTCAACTAGTCAATCTACTTTGTTGTTGTTCTGCTTTTTCTTTAGTAGTATTCACATATTTGCCAATTCCTCTCAAATCACGCCATTGAATTTCTTTGTTTGAACTAATACTTTTCTTGCGACGGGCCACACGCATGTTTGAGTCTTCGACTGGTCATTTTCAGTTTTTCACCATATATTGGTGATTCAATTTGCTCCTCTTCGTGACTTTGCCATGCTTTTGAATTAGAAAAATGTTGAGGGTGTTTTTAGGGCGTTCGTTCATATTTTTTTAATATATATTTAAGTTTGAGTCCCACACTTCATTCATATTTTCTAATTTGTTTTTATATTTATTCCAGGAAACTTATTTCTTGATAATAGTATATACTATGGTTTTCAATCATATTAATTACCATGCACGTAAAATTAACATGTTATAGTTGTTTAAAAAATCAAGAATAGTTAACTAATTAGTTTTAACATGTCTTTTATATATATATATATATATATATATATATATATATATATATATATAATTACATATATCAATTATAAAATAATAGGTTAAAATATAGATTTAATATAGGGTTTACAAAACCTATAAAAAATGACAATTTTTAGTCTCAAATTTTTAAGGGTGACTAAAAAACATCATTCATTGTTGACGGTTTTGTCAATATTATTGCCTGTGGTTGAACTATTGATTGTGAATGACAATGGTTAAAAGTGGTCATCTTTTATAGGGTTTTAACTTATCCTTAAACTCTATATTTGACAAGGTGAATTTTATATTTTAACCTAAAATAATATATAGTAATTGTTTTATGTAAAATGTTAGTGCCTAATCACTAAAATAATATTGCACAAAGACCAGGATATAGAGAGGTGAGAAAAAATATGTTATTCCATTCATATAGGGGGTATTTATACAAGTAGAAAGAGTTCTCAATATACACAAACTTAAAATATAATATTTTCTCAATATCCTAATGTATATAATAAAGGAATAACATATCAAACACTATCCTCTTCAAAAGGAACTAAATCATGTCTCATAAATTATGGATACCCATATAATATTCATAACCCCTTGGATATCCACTGAGAGTGTGTCTCATTAAAACCTTACTAGAAAAAATATTGTGGAATAAAAACCTAATGGAGGAAAAAATACATCATTCTTTAATATGTTTACTAGATCAATATTGTCAAAACATATCCTTTCAAGAGGAATCAATACTGTCAAAACATATCCATATAATATTTATAATTTACATTCAGAATTTGTTTCGTTAAAACTTTACTAAAAAAATATGTGGGATAAACAAACTAGTGAAGAAAAAAGAGTGCTTTGTTGTCATAAATACCGTCTCGTTAAAAACCTTGCTAGGAAAACACAATGAAAAAAAACCATGGCGTAGGGAAAAAGAGTACAACAAACATTTACTTCTCTGTCTCGTTTAGTAATTCACATCTAAGACGATGAAAATTCATCTTTTATATTGCTCAAATATTTTAGTTAGTAATGACTTTTTAAAAAGATTCTAAATTTTCAAATTAATAATAAATATATCATCATATTAACTCACATCATCTTCGGGAGGAATCAATTAGCTCACATATTTTCATTTAATTCTCTATAGGCTTTAACTTATGATCTCATTCTTTAATCATTCATACCGCATGCTATAAAGAGACACATATCATCAACGTTGACTTGTTTTGATTTCATCATTTGATATGATTTCTCAAGATTTGTTTATATTTTCATAAATTTCAAATAGTTATATTCTTCCATAACACTGTAATATATAATTCAATCATGTCTAATAACTATTTTTAAGTTATCTATGGATACTCTTCAAGAGTTATCCCATCGTCCATAAGACCATATGATTTTAACTCTTTTCCTTGTAAAGAATTTTGAACTTTAAAATCGATAGTTTTGTCATGCTTCATGTGTGTTTCAAACCTAATAAATTGTCTAATATGAATATCAATTCAAGTGGAGTTTTAACAATTGGTAAAATACGATTTAGTTATTTTCTGCTAAATTTTCCATTGTGCAAATGAATTGTCATTTGAACTTTTGGTTCATGTAGTTTTGTATGATAATCAATGTAACGATAATTTATTATAATCATATTCATTCCTTAACTGCTTTGATTAATACATTTCCCCTTAATGTTAGAAGTTTGTTTATCGATAATTTGATTTATGAATAGTTTTTCTATCAATGGTTTAAATAATCCATCTAATGAGATTTATAACCAATATATATTCTCAATTTCTTTTGAGAATCCATCTTAGTATGATTTGGTGAAGTAATATTATATAATTTGCACTTTTAATATTCATTGGATGTAAAAAATTTGGCTCTTAACCAAAACTATTTGTAAGGATAGGGGAGAATTCACATAACAATTTGTTGGCTTGATGCAAAACAAGTGATGTTGCATACATAAATACATGCCACTAATTATAATTCTATAAGCTATTTATGTAAACTTACGCTCTTGGTTAAATTAAGTTAGCAAATAATCTCAAAAATTTCTAGTTATGTTATATGTGACCACTTAGTCGATACATCAATTCAAACTCTAAAATACGTAAGTAATTCACATGGTAGGTATATTTGCCATAAGTATTTCTTTGTCATACAATGTGAAATTTATTTTCAATTTATCAATGAAAATTGAATAATCAACTTCATAGGGAACTAGCATCATATGAGAATTTATAAAAGTTGAATAATCTCTTGTTTTTCAATGATGTCAACATGAATTTTAAATTATTTTTGCATCATAATTGATGGTCTAATTGGTCATGTCAAACACCAAAATTACCATTTATAAACTTCTAATTTACAATAATTTGTAATTCAATTACACTATATACTACAAATAATAGAAATTTGTAGATAATCTTTCCTATATACACCTTTTGTTCAAGATAAGTATCATAAGATCAACATATTCAACATTTCTTCAAAATTTTCACATTTTCAAAATTTTTTATTCCTCTTGATAGTAATACATAAGCTTTTCCAAGGCCTTCGATTATTTTTAAAAATATCAGTAAAATATCATTGTTGATATCAATATAAAGAACAATATGAGAGAATATAACATTTTGATGATCATATTACTGATTTGAGTAAAAAAACATCAATATTGATATTTGATGGTACAAAGTTAGACTTAGAAGGGGGGTTGAATAAGTCTTAAACTCTTTTTTTTCAAAAATATTTCACGAACAGACTGCTCAAGAGAAAAACTAATTTTACAGATCAGAGATAAGGGAAGGGAGAAATGCACAGCGGAAATTTATCCTCACTGCCAACACAGAAGCTAGCCCAGTCCCTTCAGCCTGAAGGATTTTCATTATTGTAAAACACCTTTACAATCTGCACCAACATAGTACACTGAGTATTCTGGACTCTAGCCACCTCTGGCTTATACCCAAGTTTTCTTGACACTAGCCACTCCTGGCTAAAAACCCAAGTATTCTTCCAAAAGCCTCTTCAGGCCACACGTGTTTCCCAACACTTAACAGATTCTGGCAACACACCAGAACACACCAAGTGAAGGTAGAAAAGAATTTAAGGTTACACATAAGTAACTCAACATACAAATATATGAAATGAATACAGACACACTGAGCTACAGACTACTATAAGTCACGGTCTACACTGAGCAGAACTACAAAGAGGACTTATATAGTGAATACAAGAACTTAAAAACTTTTAAGAAAAGTCTTTATAGATTTAAATTTCTAGAGAGAAAATAAGAGAGAATTCAGGAAAAAGAATGAACAACATTGCACTCTTGGATTCAAAGGCTTCTTGTATTTATAGTCATTCTAAAAAGATCCGTTGATTCAACTTGAAGGACTTTGGTCTCTTTGAGTACTGTGCCACTAGTGATTGCAGAGACATTCTTCTGAGGAGTTTCCTAAACTAGACAACTCCGAAAGTCTTCCAGTAAAAGATCCATTTTACTTATCCACTTTGAGGAAGCACATCCAAATCATAACAGTTGACCTTAGGCTTTTCGTACTATCTGTAACATACCAAATTTTATAAAAATGATTAAATATAAGGAATAAATATTAAATAATTATAAATGGGTTAATAAGTGTCCCAAAAATATTAAAATAATTAAATTGAGATGTATGAGGATTATTTATAATTTATTAAGGCTTAAAGAACTAAAATTATACGTGGTTAAAATATGGGTGTCAGACCAAGTATCTCTGATTGAGATGCTGTTGGTCAGGGCTGTTAAGAATATTATTGGGAATCCGAATATGTCTTCGAAATAATTTTTGGATTTAGTATTGAGCCCAAACTGAGATCTTGTATGTTATAATATGGTAAAATTTCATGAAGGGATTAAGTTAAAACACAAACTCCTTCTTTTCCCCTCTCATTTTCTCGACAGCTTCTCCTCCCTCTCTAAACATTTCATTTTCTTCTCCTTCTCCCTTCCCTTTCTCCTCCACCAAACCGTGACCACCTCCTCCATTTCCTCACCCACTCAAAATTAATTGGACATCATGGATTCATGAAGCAAGAATGGGCTTTGGAGCAGAGCTTGGCTCATCTCCTCTTCTCCCCCTCTCATTTTCATTTTGGGGTTTGAGCTTGGAGAAAAAGGTATGATCTTGAACACCCATGGCTTTAGTTTATGGTTTTGAGCCTATTTAAGTATTGTGATGGGAGATTGGGTGTTGTTTTGATGGAAAATGGCTTAAGGAACCAAACCCTAGCTTAGAAAACTCTTGGGGATTGTTATTATTGTTGATGATGGTTAGAATCCTATGTTAATAGCCTGTAGGTGCTTGAGATGATGCATATAAATGGGTGAAATTGATGATTGTTGATTATTGGTGAAAACCCTAGAAATTGAGATTTTGGGGCTTTGAGGAAATCCTTAAGAAAATCATGAGTTATTGATGTTGGAGTGGTTATATATATATATATATAAATGAGTTTTGAATGAGTAATATTTATTGTTGATGTTGAGGAATTATGAAATCAAGAAAATAGAATAATGACTCCAAGTGGTTTAGTGTATTAAGAGTGGAAAATGTTGTAAGGAAGGGCTTGAGCAATGAAGAAAATGGTTGTTGACTTTTATAGAATCCTAATCTTAAGATTTAGGAATGAGTATATTGTGATTAAGAGAATTGATTTTGATTGTTGTTGCTTATGATGAAGATGATAATGGTAAATGACCAATAGTGATAGATTAAGGAAGTGAAATGAGATTGTGACTTAATGAGGTCTTAGACCATGGATAAATGAATTGAAGTTATTGATTGATGATGGCTTTGAAGAGGCTATGTTGGGTCATGTTGAACCTTGAGTGGTAAAGATGACACATTAGATGAGTTAAGGGATATTGGATGCCTTATGGATATGAGCCATGATGTGGTTGTTGTTGGACTTGTTTAGCCTTTTTGAAGCCTAGAGAATCTTGGTTTTGGGAAAGGAATTCACGAAGCCTAACACAAATGTATGGATTGGTGTTTTGTTAAGTCTAGGACTTGATATTAAGCCTTGAGATATGTTTACAATTGCTTAGAATTAAAATGATGCCTTGTGTTGGCTCATTGATTGGATATATATATATATATATGTGTGTGTGTGTGTGTGTGTGTGTGTGTGTATTGATGTAGATGATATTCCAGGCAATATGGCGGAACATTCGAAGCAGGCGAATCGTTGCGGCTCTTCCCTCGAGGTAGGAGAGGATTTTACATTCAAATTGCATGAGTTATATAATTGATGATTATTGTATGTCATGATACTCATGATTGCCTTGCCATGCTTATAGTGAAATGATGTGAATGGCAAATTGTTGGCTATTGATGATAATATATATGTATATATTGTAACATCCCTGATGTTTTAATGAGAATGATAAGAAATGGGAAATGTTAGTAAATATTTTAGAAGTTTTATTTAATATTTGTTCTGTCTGAGCCAAAGATTGGAAAAGCCGGTGTCGAGGTCGGTATCTAAAGCGCGAGCAGGCGGAGTTAAAGATCGGAAGTGTAGGAGAAGAGCGGGTAGGGCTAGGCGGTCTGGTCCAATCGTTGTGAGGAGAGCGCCTCACACGGGGCCATAGACCGGATTAACCTCATAATGACTGAAACAACGGATGTAGGTAACCAAGAGGTGAGCTCGGATGAGGCATCTGATCTCTCAAGTTGTAGCTCGGATTTCCGAGGTATGAACATTAAGTTAGGACGTCGGGGGCCGATATTCATATTGGGCCTATACTCTTGCGAAGTATTAGAGAATTGTGAATAATTAAACGTTGAGGGAATAAATACGTGTAATTGATTTGATAACTATGCAATAGTTCAATATAGTGAAATTAATTAAATTTAGTAAGAATACAAATAAAATAAAGGAAAAGACGATCTTGCCCATGAGTTATATATATATGGAGATTCTCTTCCATCCCTCTTCATTATTTACAAGTTACCTTTGCTGTTGGTCTATTCCTCCTCTTTCGTTTTTCTCTCCTCTCTTAACGCTGATTTGCATGCGCTGGAAAGGGACTCCATTTGTGTCTAAACTTCAATTTAACCTCATTCCTGTGATCGAGGCTTCAAGGTGAGTCTACTGATCCATTCCAATTGTAATTCCCTTATTTCTTTTATTCTTTGGCCGTTAAGAGCCATGCATGGCTATATTCGTGGCTGTTCTCCACTCCTTTGGTGAGCGTGAGTCCAGATGTTATCCATGAACTAAGGGCGTTGAAGTGATGAGCTGTACTTTATGATCCGTAGGTAGTAGGCTAAGCAATGGAAGACTGAGTGACGGAGTTGAGACTGCGAAACCAGTGCTTAGAGGAAGGAATCGACACAGAGAACAGATCATCGAAGCGTGGAACCAAAGTAAGGGGGTGTTTGGGTTATAATTAATTAGAATAGGACTCACTTCTTATTCAGGCCTTTGAGGTAACGTAAACAGGTTAAGGAAAATGTTGCTAAACGTAATTGTGTGTTTATGTTTGTGCATGTATGACTGAGTACATTAATTAATGGAGGATCGGGTGTGGATGAGTTTGTCATGTATGATTTGTGATATCTAATGTGAAATGATTAGTGTTATGTGACGTCGGGTTAGCAAGCAGGCTACCCGAGTGATGAGAAATTGATATTATTATGTGAAAGGTAGACTGTTGAATGATTATGTGGTATGGGATGGCCAACGGTATATGATAGCCCCTCATTTCCGGCTCCCGTGGTTTTTGTGCCCAGTTGAGCTACCCAGTGGTCAAGTAGGACCCAGTGGTCGAGGTGGAGAGTCAAGCAGGACTCGGTGAACCAAGCAGGGTTCACGGGGTGTCAAGTAGGACCCCCAGCTGAAGGCCAATCCTTTAGTATTCAGATACTAGGAGTCAGATTGTATGAGAGTCAGTTGTGATGTGATGAATGTGATGAATGTGATGAATGTGATGGAATTGTGTAGTTGGTTTAATATAGTTACTGCATGAAATACACTATGTTTCGGTATGCTTACTTACAGGTGATGCTTGATGTGTATGTATCAATATGCATGTATAGTGTTAAATTCCGTTCTATATTAATTATAATGCCAAACACTCACCCTTGCATATTTTTTTAGTAACCAGAGACAGGGAGGGGGAAGGAGCCATGGAGCCGCGCCAAGAGGGAGAACGGTGCCAGGGTCCGAGTGACTTTGAGTGACTCTTTATAGAGTCATATGTGTGTATAAGAACTTCTCAGTATAATTATTAATTGTGTTTAATTAAGACCGGATCAGATGTAAAACCTATATTTTAAAATATACCACTGTTATTTGCATGTGTTTTCATGGTAGCTATGGTAACTCCTTGGGTTCACAGAACCATTTTTAGAGTGAAGTTTTGGGAGTCCGGTTGTATGTTTTGTATAATCCGATGTGCAAAAGGTGTTCGCTCAAACGAATAGAACCTCGTTTAAGTGAGAGTCCGGAATCTCGCTTAGACGAGTAGGGGCTTCGCTCAAGCGAGAAACCGTGATTTCCCTTTCTCTCATCCGTTGTGTTCAAATTAAATTGTTTTTCTCTAAATATCGATTAATTTTCAAGAAAAGGAAAAAAAAAATTTTGTAAGATGTAATCGTTTGAATAAAAATAAATGCAAAATAACCTAGGACGTTACACTTGGTATCAGAGCGGTTCTTTCTAGAGCCGGTGTGTGGGCCGATCTAGTGATTGTGATAGTTTTATGAAAGCTGATTGTATTTGGTTGTGTTGAGATTGTGTGTGGTCTGGCACCGTTCCCTTGGCACTCCACTGGCGTAGTATTCTATGAATATAAGGTAAATTTACGATCCCCTGACTGATCTTGGTTATTAATGGTGATATGTTTGCTTATTGTAGAATTACTAAATGGCCGGAGAGACTAGTTCTGGGGGAAGAGATGATTTCTTCTCTAGATTTACTCAGCTGATGAGTAGGACCGAGTCCGGTCCCACTCTGGATAAATTCCTGAAAAGGAATCCTCCGACTTACAAAGGGGGACACGACTATGATGGGGCATACATCTGGATTAGGGATATCGAGCAGGTTTTCGAATATTTTGAGTGCTCTGAAGAGCAAAAGGTTTTATTTGCTACTTACCAACTAAAAGAAGAGGCTAGAGTATGGTGGTCCCGAGTGAAAGTGCAAATGAACGCAGCCAATGAGCCGTTTGTATGGGCGAATTTCCGAAGGAGGTTCCTTGTTAAATACTTCCCGGACAACTACAAAATCCGGAAAGAAATGAAATTCCTGAAGTTAGAGCAAGACCGGATGTCTGTAGCGGAGTACACCAGCAAGTTTGATGAGCTGTGTGATTTTTACCACCCTTTCTCGTTAGAAGGGACTGAAGGTAGCAAGTGCGCCAAATACGAAGCTGGACTACGGATTGAGCTCCGTAGTGTAATCGTACCAATGGAGATTAGGGACTACCCAACCCTGGTAAACAAGGCAAGACTGACTGAAGAGGGGCAGTTACAACGGATGTCCCAGCCGAAAGATAAAAAGCCACTGAAGGCAAAAGGATTCAATTTCAAGAGGATGAGTCAATTCTTCCGGGGTGGCAAATCTTCTGCTACCTCCTCATCCTCCTCTGGTCGGGGTTCCACTGGTCGATCGGGTAATCCCGCTGGGAATCGTACATGCTACAATTGTGGTCAGGAAGGACACATTGCCAAACATTGCCAAGCTAATCAGATTGTGTGCTTCCAGTGCGGACGACCAGGGCACCTCAGGCCCGATTGCCCTCAGAGGCAGCAGCAGGGCAGGACGGATAACCGAACTAACTCTTATGGGACCCGGGGTTCCAACTTCACGAGAGGAGGTCGGAATAGAGCTGGTAGAGGGAACCCACAAACGGGAAGATATGACGCCCAATCTAGCGATGCCCAGAACGCCATGACTGGGCGTGTATTTGCATTTGATGCTTCAGAAGCTACGAGGAATGACAATCTGGTACAGGGTAAGTGCCTCATCTGTGGTTATCTGGTTGATGTGATTTATGATTCAGGTGCCACCCATTCTTTTATTTCGGAAAGTTGTGTGCGATGGCTTGGTCTGCCAATCAGTTTAATGGAGAATGCTCTTATTGTTTCCACTCCAACTGGTTCCACTTTCCGTGCAACTACAGTGTGTAGGGAACTACCGATGCAAATCGAAGCCCGTACTTTTCGAGTAAATTTTATTTGTATGCCATTGAAGGACTTAGATGTTATTCTAGGTCTTGATTGGCTTGCTGCTAATCATGTGTTGGTCGACTGTTATCGGAAGAATATTGTTTTCTCTCAGGAACTTGACATGAAGAACGGGGTGAGCGATGTCCTAACCACGTATGTTGTTTTATTCGCTTCGGAGGGTCGACATAACCTCCTGCTAAGTGACATTCCGATTGTTTGTGAATTTCCTGACGTTTTTCCGAAAGAAATTCCAGAGCTACCTCCCAGTCGGGAGATTGACTTCTCTATTGACTTAATTCTCGGGGCAGAACCTGTGTCCCGAGCGCCATATAGAATGTCTTCGGTGGAATTAACTGAAGTAAAGAAACAAGTAAACGAATTATTAGAAAAGGGCTTTATCCGACCCAGTGCCTCACCCTGGGGCGCTCCGGTGTTACTGGTAAAGAAGAAGGACGGTAGTATGCGGATGTGCATTGATTACCGGCAGCTGAACAAACTGACAATCAAAAATAAATATCCACTACCTCGGATTGATGATTTACTGGACCAGTTGCGAGGCGCCGCTGTGTTCTCTAAGATCGACTTGAGGTCGGGGTACCACCAAATCCGAGTGAGGTCGGAGGATATCCCAAAGATAGCATTTCGGACTCGTTATGGGCACTTCGAGTACGTAGTAATGCCCTTTGGAGTAACAAACGCTCCTGCCATTTTTATGGATTATATGAATCGGACTTTTCAACCGTACTTGGACCAGTTTGTGGTGGTATTCATTGATGATATTTTGGTATATTCGAGGTCGGACGAGGAGCATGCTCAACATCTTTGACTTGTTTTACAAGTACTTCGGGAGAAGAAGTTGTACGCTAAACTATCTAAGTGTGATTTCTGGGGGAGTAGTGTACAATTCTTGGGGCATATAATTTCCCAAGAGGGAATCTCAGTTGATCCGACAAAAATTGAGGCGGTTATGGCTTGGGAGAGGCCGAAATCAATAACTGAAATCAGGAGTTTCCTCGGATTAGCTGGATACTATCGACGTTTCATTGAGGGGTTCTCTCGGATAGCACTTCCTCTGACTCGGTTAACAAGGAAAGGAAACCCCTTCGTGTGGTCGGAGAAGTGTGAATTAAGCTTCCAAACTCTTACGCGATGTTTAACGACTGCCCCTGTGCTTGCACTGCCCGATGTAACACAGGAATTTGAAGTATATTGTGATGCATCCAAATTTAGATTGGGGTGTGTGTTGATGCAAGCTGATCGGGCAATTGCTTATGCTTCGAGGCAATTGAGGCCACATGAGGAGAATTACCCGACTCATGATCTGGAACTTGCAGCAGTAGTGTACGCGCTGAAGATTTGGCGTCATTATTTGTATGGAGCTCGCTTTGTAGTATTCAGTGATCACAAGAGTCTAAAGTACTTATTTGATCAAAAGGAATTAAATATGAGACAGAGGAGATGGGTAGAGTATTTGAAGGATTATGACTTCGATTTGAAGTATCACCCGGGCAAAGCGAATGTTGTGGCAGATGCGCTAAGCAGGAAGGTACTGCATGTGGCTTACCTAATGGGTAAAGAACAGGAATTGCTGGAAAGCTTTAGAGATATGAATGTTGGAGTTGTTATGAACGCACCAAACCGAATGATAATCGGAATGTTACAAATCTCCAACGAATTTCTGGAGTCGATGGTAGCTGCACAGAAAGACGATAAAGAGCTACTGAGGCTAATTGATACTCAGAACCAAGGCAAAAATGTGGAGATAACTAGGGGTGACGATGGTATATGGAGATTCAGGAACCGAGTAGTAGTGCCTGCACATGGAGATTTCAGGCAGGCGGTGTTATCAGAAGCACACAAGAGCTCTCTGAGTATACATCCGGGAGTAACAAAAATGTATCATGACTTAAGAAAGGAATTTTGGTGGCCAAACATGAAGAAGGCAATAATCGAGTATGTGAGATCCTGTGTAATATGCCAGAAGTGCAAGGTTGAGCACCAACGACCTCCGGGTTTGCTTCAACCTCCAGAAGTTCCGATCTGGAAGTGGGAAGGTATCACCATGGACTTCGTGTCCGGACTACCCCGCACTCAAACCGGATACAACGCGATTTGGGTGATTGTTGATCGACTAACCAAAAGTGCGCATTTCCTGGCAATAAACATAAAATGGTCGTTAGATCGATTAGCTAAGTTGTACATTGCTGAGGTCGTACGACTGTATGGTGTGCCCTCAAGCATTATCTCCGATCGGGATCCCCGATTCACTTCAAGGTTTTGGGGGAGTTTGCAACAACAATTGGGTACTGAGCTCAAATTGAGTTCAGCCTACCATCCCCAAACCGATGGCCAATCAGAACGGACTATACAGACTCTTGAAGATATGTTAAGGGCATGTGTACTGGAACAGGGCGGATCATGGGAGAAATACTTGCCCTTGGTGGAATTTGCATATAATAACAGTTACCACAGCAGCATTGGGATGGCTCCATACGAAGCTCTTTATGGTCGGAAATGTCGTACTCCATTATGTTGGAATGAGAACGGCGATGCCCTTCATCTGGGGCCTGAGATGATTCAAGAGATGAACGAACAAATCGCTTTAATCCGAGAGAAGATAAAAATTGCCCAAGACCGTCAAAAGAGCTATTATGACAATCGGCACAGACCCCTTGAATTCCAAGTGGGTGATTGGGTGTTCCTAAGGATTTCACCGACTAAGGGTGTAGGTCGAATTTTGAAGAGCCAAAAGCTTAATCCGAAGTACATTGGACCATACCAAATACTATAATGGATTGGTGAAGTCGCTTATCGACTGGATCTTCCCCAATCGTTGACTAACATTCACAACGTGTTCCACGTATCGCAACTTCGAGCCTACATTCCGTTTGATACCATGATTGTACCGAGTGACTCTATTGAAGTGAAGGAGAACTTGACGGTGGAGGCGGTACCAATCGGCATTGAAGAGCATCAAACCAAACGGTTAAGGAACAAGGAGGTACCGCTGGTGAAGGTGAAATGGCAGAATTTACATTGGATAAACTACACTTGGGAGTTAGAATCCGATATGAGACGAATGTACCCTCATCTTTTTCAACCGGAACACTGATTTCGGGGACGAAATCTCCTTTTAGGGGAGGTGGATGTAACATCCCTGATGTTTTAATGAGAATTATAAGAAATGAGAAATGTTAGTAAATATTTTAGAAGTTTTATTTAATATTTGTTCTGTCCGAGCCAAAGATTGGAAAAGCCGGTGTCGAGGTCGGTATCTGAAGCGCGAGCAGGCGGAGTTAAAGATCGGAAGTGTAGGAGAAGAGCGGGTAGGGCTAGGCGGTCTGGTCCAATCGTTGTGAGGAGAGCGCCTCACACGGGGCCATAGACCGGATTAACCTTATAATGACTGAAACAACGGATGTAGGTAACCAAGAGGTGAGCTCGGATGAGGCATCCGATCTCTCAAGTTGTAGCTCGGATTTCCGAGGTATGAACATTAAGTTAGGACGTCGGGGGCCGATATTCATATTGGGCCTATACTCTTGCGAAGTATTAGAGAATTGTGAATAATTAAACGTTGAGGGAATAAATACGTGTAATTGATTTGATAACTATGCAATAGTTCAATATAGTGAAATTAATTAAATTTAGTAAGAATACAAATAAAATAAAGGAAAAGACGATCTTGCCCATGAGTTATATATATATGGAGATTCTCTTCCATCCCTCTTCATTATTTACAAGTTACCTTTGCTGTTGGTCTATTCCCCCTCTTTCGTTTTTCTCTCCTCTCTTAACGCTGATTTGCATGCGCTGGAAAGGGACTCCATTTGTGTCTAAACTTCAATTTAACCCCATTCCTGTGATCGAGGCTTCAAGGTGAGTCTACTGATCCGTTCCAATTGTAATTCCCTTATTTCTTTTATTCTTTGGCCATTAAGAGCCATGCATGGCTATATTCGTGGCTGTTCTCCACTCCTTTGGTGAGCGTGAGTCCAGATGTTGTCCATGAACTAAGGGCGTTGAAGTGATGAGCTGTACTTTATGATCCGTAGGTAGTAGGCTAAGCAACGGAAGACTGAGTGACGGAGTTGAGACTGCGAAACCAGTGCTTAGAGGAAGGAATCGACACAGAGAACAGATCATCGAAGCGTGGAACCAAAGTAAGGGGGTGTTCGGGTTATAATTAATTAGAATAGGACTCACTTCTTATTCAGGCCTTTGAGGTAACGTAAACAGGTTAAGGAAAATGTTGCTAAACGTAATTGTGTGTTTATGTTTGTGCATGTGTGACTGAGTACATTAATTAATGGAGGATCGGGTTTGGATGAGTTTGTCATGTATGATTTGTGATATCTAATGTGAAATGATCAGTGTTATGTGACGTCGGGTTAGCAAGCAGGCTACCCGAGTGATGAGAAATTGATATTATTATGTGAAAGGTAGACTGTTGAATGATTATGTGGTATGGGATGGCCGACGGTATATGATAGCCCCTCATTTCCGGCTCCCGTGGTTTTCGTGCCCAGTTGAGCTACCCAGTGGTCAAGTAGGACCCAGTGGTCGAGGTGGAGAGTCAAGCAGGACTCGGTGAACCAAGCAGGGTTCACGGGGTGTCAAGTAGGACCCCCAGCTGAAGGCCAATCCTTTAGTATCCGGATACTAGGAGTCAGATTGTATGAGAGTCAGTTGTGATGTGATGAATGTGATGAATGTGATGAATGTGATGGAATTGTGTAGTTGGTTTAATATAGTTACTGCATGAAATACACTATGTTTCGGTATGCTTACTTACAGGTGATGCTTGATGTGTATGTATCAATATGCATGTATAGTGTTAAATTCCGTTCTATATTAATTATAATGCCAAACACTCACCCTTGCATATTTTTTTAGTAACCAGAGACAGGGAGGGGGAAGGAGCCATGGAGCCGCGCCAAGGGGGAGAACGGTGCCAGGGTCCGAGTGACTTTGAGTGACTCTTTATAGAGTCATATGTGTGTATAAGAACTTCTCAGTATAATTATTAATTGTGTTTAATTAAGACCGGATCAGATGTAAAACCTATATTTTAAAATATACCACTGTTATTTGCATGTGTTTTCATGGTAGCTATGGTAACTCCTTGGGTTCACAGAACCATTTTTAGAGTGAAGTTTTGGGAGTCCGGTTGTATGTTTTGTATAATCCGATGTGCGAAAGGTGTTCGCTCAAACGAATAAAACCTCGTTTAAGTGAGAGTCCGGAATCTCGCTTAGACGAGTAGGGGCTTCGCTCAAGCGAGAAACCCTGATTTCCCTTTCTCTCATCCGTTGTGTTCAAATTAAATTATTTTTCTCTAAATATCGATTAATTTTCAAGAAAAGGAAAAAAAAAATTTGTAAGATGTAATCGTTTGAATAAAAATAAATGCAAAATAACCTAGGACGTTACATATATGTTGATGAATAACCCATGAGGGGTTGAAATATGTACATGTTAATGAACCATCCTTGAGGGGATAAAGTATATGTTTTGTGAATTGGGAATTTATATGGATGTTTGGCATTGAATGTGATAGCCATTATGATGGTATTGGTGATAAGTTTGAGGTCTATGCATAATTGAGGAACTCATAGAGCCAAATAAAGTTTTATGTGGTTTTGATGGCATGTGGTAGTTCCAATAGCCCATATTGGTAGTTTATGACTTGTAGAAATTAGAACGGGCCAATTCCAATAAGAATAGGCCCTTGAGTTGCACAAAAGTGTCTCAAAACGAGTAAAACGCATTTATGCACATAAGTCCCTCATCTTTGAGAATTTTTTAGTGCGGCTAGTGGCCACGCGTTATAAATGATGTGTATTTATTGGGGTTAAAATTTCGTAGCATTTGGAGTTCATATGAGAAAGTTATGAGGGTTAGAAGTTGAAAAAATCATGTGTTTCTGCATAAAAATAGCAGCAGGGCGACTCTTCGAATCGATTCAAGAGGTGTTGTTTTTATTGTTTTGGGCTCCAGGGGCGTTTGAATCGATTCATACGAGTTTGAAGCGATTCAAGGCCCTCTGTTTATCAAATTTTGAGACTTTAGGACGCTTGAATCTATTCACACGAGCTTGAATCGATTCAGAGCCCTGTTATGGCCACTGTTGTGTTGTTTTTCCAACTGCTCTGTTTTCTTTGTTGTTTTTGGACCATTTGGGCATCTTAATGATTTTTTGGCCTCCGACTTCTTTATAAAAGTTATAGATAATTATGTTATGGAGGTTTTAAAATTGGTTTCACTTCAATTGGAGTTTTCTAACTCTCATGAATCCCAAAATACCGAACCCTCTGCAGTGTAAAACTCACATTTTAGAGGGTTTTGAACCCAACTTTTTATGGGGTTCAATTTGGGACCAATAGGTGATATTTATGATGTGTCCCACTATTTTTAAGAATAAAAATGATCTTTCCTCATGTCTTGATGTTGAAGTTTGTCATGAGCTCATTAGTATCCAAAACCCCTTTTATTATGTAAAAATGAGCGAATTCACTAGGGTGTATGTGTGGCTTGTCTTAGTGGTGAGTGAGGAATGGCTTAAGGCCTTGGCAAGGTATGTGTATGCCTATGTTAGGTTATGAATACATGTATGCTTCACCACTATGGATATATTATGAAGCATGATGGGAAGTAAGTGATATGGTTACATGACACACTTTGTGTAATGACGAAATTAATGGGAGGACAATTAAATGGAAATGAGTATATAAATCAATGGATTTGAAATAGTGTCGATGATGATTAAAAGTTGAGGATACCATATATATTGAATGATAAATGATATTGTTGAATGAAAAGGGACATTGTTGTTGAACATGCCCTTAAATAAGTAGTGTTTGCTATTTTGGATGAGTGTGGTGCTAATATGATTAATGCAAATATTGACTTGTACATATGAGATGCAATGATGATTGTTGAATGTATGTTTTAAAATAACTTGTTGGCTTCCATGGTGGATAAATGCTATGATGATTGATATGCTATAATTGTCATGTGTGGATTTATGAACATGTAAATGTTGAGCCTTGAGGGGCCTTGTGGTTGATTGTATGCCAATGATAATAAAAACCAAATATATAATATACCCCTAATTGAGAGGGTGAGATATCCTTGCGAGGTTGATTGGCATATGCATTATTGCATTTTGCATCCATGGCATGGCATAACATTGAATATATGGTTGCGATCACAATAATAAAAGATCCTACAGGATTCTATGAAGGGAGTACCCCTTGCGAGGCAGGAAACCAATGTGATGATGATATAATATCAAGACGGTGCTTGCGATCACCTGGTTGTTGAAATGAAAAAGGGCTTGTGAGTTCCTATGATGCCCGTAGTTACGATCACGAGGCGGGAGTACCCCTTACGAGGCGGGAAACCAATATGAATTATTAAACGTGGTTACGATCACGAGAAAACACCTTGCGAGGCTGCTAGAGGGAGTACCCCTTGCGAGGCGGGAAACTCATGTGAATGAATGATATGGTGGTTGTGATCACCTGATGAAATGAAATCGAATCCGTGTATATGCATTAAACAGTTGACATATGCATTATCCATAGGTGCATGGCATTTAAGATGGGATGACTACGAGAGATGAGAAACCCCTTACGAGGAGGAATTGAGTAAAGATTCAATGAATTGATGATGATAATTTGTGAATGCTCTTGTTGATAAGTGGCAATGTGATTGTGTATGTGCTTGTGCTTGCTTATGTTATGAAATACGTTTCATGAGGGTTGTATACCTATTATATCAATGTGATGATGATTGAATGATGAATTAATGATTTTATAACAAAGCACACATGATGATTGTATGCATGTACACATAATCACAATATATTTATATTCGTCATTTTGAATGTATAACTCACTCTCCCATGTGGTCTCCTTTTTAGCATTGTGATGCAGGGTTATCATGGGCCGAGATGAGACATTGAATTAAAGTTTTGACGAAGGTAAATAGTGGTAATGGAAGTGCTTTGGCCGGCATCAATTGTGAATTTTAACGTATTGAATTAAATTGTACATAAGGATGATGGCTTAGAGGGTTAAATATATATGGGTAACAAACTTATGTATTTATGAACGTAGACTATATGTTTAGTATGTAAGTGATGATTAGATTGATGCCATCTGGTGATGGATGTCTAATGTTAAGACTACTTACATTTGATGATATATAATTATGATTCAGGTGCATAGTCGATTGTAGCCTAATAGGCTTATATTATGAAATTGTATGATTGCTTGGGCCTTTTCTCATATCTTCATATATGGGACTATGCATATGCCCGGTATACACATTCTTCTTCCGTTGTAAACTCTATTTTGTATACCGTTGTGGGAAAGTTAGTTATCGGTCCAGTTATATGTTGATAAATCTCACTCTTCAGTTTTCTGTGGTTCGGGTTTCGAAGGGACATCGAACTTACCTTGAAACGTGAAAAAAATTACCCATATTTTTATTAATTATTTATATCGGTCACATCGGAATTCGAGTCCGAAAAAACGGGGTGTTACACTATCAGGTTTGGCTTTTCTGACATCTTGATATATGTGAGATAGTTTTCTTGAGACATTCGAGAAAGCTTATTAACTTTTCCGTTGATTTCTTTTTTAGTGAAAACTTTAGAGGTGATAGGAGAAAGTTCAAGCAGCTTCTTTTCTGAAAAAATAAGAGATCTTTTCTTGAATCCTTCAAAAAGTAAAGTTGTTTCATGGTCTGCAGGTTCACTTGACTTGATTCAGTGATGCTTTGAGTGAGTACAGACTTTTTCAATCTTAAAACATATTGAGTTTCACGGACTCCCTTTATCATTCACAAGTGGAGTTCTACGAATTCCTGACACACTTGAATATAATTGTTAGAGAATAAAATAGTACAGACTTCATTTTAGCTGAGACTCTTGATGTGTATTATTAATAAATCAGTTGGGGTTCAGACTGTTCAAACATGAGTTTAGACTTTACTCTAACATTCTCCCCTTATACCTTCTTGTTGGTTGTACAAGCAACAATTTCAGTGAAGTCTATACCTTATTGTTGGTTGTACCCTTGTGCTACGAGCCTTGCTTTGTTCCTTATAACTTTTCCATCTTCATCCAATTTGTTTTTGAACACTCATCTAGTTTCAATGATGCTCTTGTTCTTTGGTCTTGGAACTAGAGTCCAGATTTTATTTCTTTCAAATTGGTTAAGTTATTCTTGCATGGCAATGATCCAGTCTAGATCCTCCAAAGCTTCATCAATGTTTTTAGGTTCAAAATCTAAAACTAATGCCATTGATGACTGATTCTGAATGTTTGATTTAGTTTGCACTCCTTTAGTTTGATCTTTAATGATGAGGTTTGAAGGGTGATAGGCTTTGAATTTCCAATCTCTTGGTTTTTCTAGCTCAGGTGCCGTTTGTTGTTCTGATTCAGGTGATTGTGGTGTAGTAGAGTCTAAGGGCTCAGGTTGTTCTTCAGTTTGCATGATACCTGCATCATCACCATCTAGATCTGACAATTTCTTGTCAGTCTTTGTCACATCATCAAATCTCACATGCATTGATTCCTTAATAGTCTGAGTTCTTGTATTAAAGACCCTGTAAGATTTTGATATATTTAAATAGCCCATGAAGATACATTTATCACATGTGCATCCAAATAAGTGAAAATATGAAATTTTGGGTTTTCTTCTCTTCCACAATTCATAGGGAGTCTGATTTAGTATTGGTCTGATAAAAACTCTGTTCTGAATATAACAAGAAGTGCTTACGGCTTCAGCCCAAAAGTATTTTGGCAAATCATTTTCATAAAACATGGTTCTGGCCATCTCCAACAAACTTTTGTTTTTCTTTTCCACAACACCATTCTGTTGAGGTGTTCTTGGAGAAGAAAATGTGTGAGAGATGCTAGTTTTATTACAAAATTTCTTGAAAATTTCCTTTTCAAATTCTCTTCCATGGCCACTTCTTATTGTACTAACAAAGATTACTTTTTCAGAATAAATTTTCTTACAGAAAATCTTGAACACTTGTGCAGACTCATTTTTGTGGGCTAGGAAATAAACCCATGTCATTCTGGTGAAATCATCAACAATGACAAGACCATATCTTTTACCAGCAAGACTTTAGATTTGGGATGGTCCGAACAGATCCAAATGTAGCAGCTCAAGTGGTCTAGTCGTAGAAACAACATCTTTATTTTTAAAAGAATTTTTGTGTTGTTTCCCTTTTTGACATGCTTCGCAGGATTGGGTTCCATTGAATGAAATTCTAGGAAGTCCCTTGACTAACCCTTTTCTATTGATTTTTGAAATATATTTCATGCTAACATGTCCAAATTTCTTGTGCCAAATCCATTTTTCTTCAAATGAAGAGAAGAGACATGTTACATTATGACTGTCTAGTTCCCCCAAATCAACCATGTACAGGTTGTTGTGTCTGTTGGTTGAGAAAAGAGTGATCCATCACCATTGATGATTGTACATTTTTTTTATCAAAAGAAATCTTATAACCACTGTCGCAAAATTGACTTATTCTCAGTAGGTTATGTTTCAGACCTTCAACAAAGTAAACATTCTCAATTACTAGTGAAGGAATTTTACCAACTTTACCAGTCCCAGTGATACGTCTGGATTGGTTTCCTCTAAAGGTGACTTTTCCTCCTTCAAACTATTTCAAGTTTAGGAACATAGACCTTTTACCCATCATGTGATGTGAGCACCCACTATCCAAATACCAGAAGTGTTACTTTGCTTTTGTCCTTAAGCACATCTGAAATGGGAATAATCATTGCCTTTGGTACCCAGAACTTATTGGGTCCTGTAGAGTTAGTTGACTTAATATTTTTTTCTTTTTCTCGTAGGACAGACTTGAATCACATGCCCATGTCTTTTGCAGTAGCTATATTTAACATGTTTATGTTCAGGCACAAAGTGCAATTTCAAGCAATCTTTAGTAACATGACCATGCTTCTTGCAACATTTGCATTTGACATGCTTGCGTGTAGACTGAAAGGATTGAGATGGAGTTTTCTTAACTCTTGAATCAGTTTCTTCAACAAAACCCAGACCGGCCTTTTTGGAACTCCCTTTTGATTTTCCCATAAGTTTATAAAGATTTTCAGTTCCATTGACAAATTTTGCTAGGTCTACAGTAAGTGAACTTACTTCCTATTAAAGAGACTTGATTTCCTTTCCTTGTGAAATACAACAAGAGTCTGAATCCTTTTTCTTCAATTTAGATATTTTATGTTCATATGAAGAAATAGTTTCGGACAATTTCTTTTTCAGTAATTTATAGTTTTTTAAAAGGATTCAAAAGATCTTTATAATTTTCTTGAAGTTCAGGTTGAGTTACCTCCTCTGTTTCAGAGTCATCTAAACATGATTCAAATTCTAAGTCTGTGTTGGCCATGAGACACGGCTAAGCAGTCTCTACCTCTTCTTCAGACAGACTGGATCTAGTCAAATCTTCATCATCCTATGTGATGAGTCTTTTTTGTTTTTTAAAGAACTTCTTCTCATTTCTATCTTTCTTGTCCTTGTTTAGTAGAGGACATTTAGCTTTCATATGTCCTAGTTTTTTGCAGTTAAAACATTCTATGACTGATTTATCAGTTTTAAACTTAAAGGAACTGTTGCCTTTAGGTTCTATTTTATTGAACCTTCCTCCACTTTTCTTCTTTATGAGTCTCTAAAATCTCCTAGTCACGAGAGCTAGTTCTTCATCAGTGTCCTTCTCCTCTTCGTCAGTTGCAAGTTCTAAGATAGTTGATTCTTCAATTTTTAGTTCCTTCCTTCTCCTGGGAATTTCTTCATACCTTAGTGTAACACCCCTATTTTTATTTTTATATTAAAATTTTGAAGGAATTAGATTATGGTTCTTAATCAACGTATTATTTATGATTTTTTGGAATTTTTTGGAATTTTTGAATTTTTTAATAAAATAATATTTTTTAAATAATTTTAAATTCATATAAGTGACTTAAAATTAAAAATATTTATAAGAAAGTGAATTTAAATTATAAGAAAATTTTCTAAAATCCATTTCAAGTAGAATTATCTTAAAATTATCGGTTTGAGAAAAATTTTGATTTTTTCTAATCGTTAAAAAATTAGGAACGTATTAATAAATTTTTATTAATAGAAAATTTATATTTTTAAAATTTAAACTTTATATTACTTATTATAAAATTAGTGAGGACTGATATAATATCGCTAAATTTCAAAAAGGACTGATTTTGAATATTTAAAATATACCGAGTGAAAGGTTACTATTTAGCTTAATAATTCTGTCGATAGTTACTATACAAAACACTGTGCATGTACGAAATTTTCAAAATATGTACAGTAACTAGGAATAAAAATTAAAAAAAATGCAAAGTACTTTTATATTAAAATAATAAAATGCATAGTAATTTTTTTCCTATAAATATCGAAGGAATTCTTCTTTAGAATTCACAATTTTAGATTAAGTTTTCTTAATATAGTAGTGCTAGTGAGATAATGGTGGAAGTAAGAGAGAGAAATAATTTGTTTTGGAAGAAGGTTCTGCTAAAATCCTAAGGTAAGAATACTTCTCTTTTATATTTTTAGGGTTATTTTCATATCGTTTTTAGAAATCTATTATTATACTAGAAATAATATTATTTTAAGTTACTATTCTATATAGTAAAATACTATTTCAATAGTAAATTACTATTCAAATAGTAAATTACTATTTACTATTACTATTTACCTTTACTATCCATAATTTACTATTTACCATTACTATTCACAATTTATTACTTACCGTTACTATTCACGTTTTACTATTTATTGTTACTATTCATAATTTACTATTTATCATTACTATTCACATTTTACTATTTACTGTTACTATTCACAATTTACTATTCACTATTCACTATTTAAAATTTACCATTTCTGCTTTAAGTAGTAATCTTAATTTTCATCTTATAACTATATTAAAATAAAATTGGTATGTTTTAGAACTCGGAGACGTGGCGCGTATGGATTTTCAATAACAAATCAATATACAAGAGGTAAGGGGGAGTGAGATAAGAGTATAATATGAAAAGACATAAGAATAATATGAGGAGTCCCCTACTCCTTTTAAATTTGATAATATTATTATTTTAAAATATTAACATTTTAACTTAAAATTTTAAAAAATTTTAAATTAAATATCTGATGTAACTAAATCTAACATACTATGTAAGGACTTGTATTTTTATAATCTATATGAACTGGACTATACCTATGCAAGGACTTGGACTACTATGACCCATATGTACTGAACTATACCTATGCAAGGACGGGATTATATGGACTTACATAGACATATACGAGGAATTGACCAAAAGGACTCAAATTGACTATATTAATAACCATTAGACTTTGAATTATAATAAATGATGCTTTATTGACTTGATTTTTATTGATATTTAATTGTGATTAATAATATTTGATGTGATTGATGATATTTAGTTATAATTGATAATGCTTGATTTTGATTGATGATTTTGTGATGTGGAGTTTGAGCATATAGCGAGCATAACGGAAAACTAAAACTCAGTAAGAATTTTCTTACCTTACTCTTTAAATTTTTATTACTTTAAATCTTCTCTTCTTAGAAATTATTTTTATTAACTTTATTTTCAATATTTAGAATAAAAAAATTAGTATTTATTTTAGAAAGAAGACATTTTATGAAAATTAATTTATAACAAATTGAGATAATTAAATCTTGAATTAAATAAAAATTTTGTAATTTTAAGTATTTTTGGTTAATAATTTAAAGATTATTCTCTTTTAATAAAATAAAATTTTCAAAAGTAAATTATTTTGTTCCAACCTAATAACTAAAGATATTTGGAAATAATTGAGATTTCTAAAATTCGAGATTGTTAAGATTCAATTTAAAAAGAAAATGTATAAAGTGTTTTATGAGAAGTTTTGAGATATTTAAGGCTTGGAAACTCAATTTTGGTGAGAATTAAAAACTGTACCAAATTTATTTCTGTATGACGGAAATTCAGAGAATTGAGAAAATGTACAGTTTATTAAGGTAATGTTGTAAACCTTTATGGTATTTAATAATTGAGTTTCTAAAAGTCTTAACCAACTAAATACGCGAGTAGTTCATGCATCATGAATCATTAAAGTGAAATAAAATGATATTGTCTGGGGACGGATTATAGAAACCAAGGATACATTAGAGGAGGCTTAATTACGAGCCTTGGGATGAGAGGGTGTGAAAGGGTGCTTCAGGGGACCTGGGGTAGCTCCCTAGTGTCGGGTACTTTCACAATAAAAACTTTCTCAATCTAACTAGTCTCTAAGTGTTTCCATGCCAGTTGAGTTGTTCATATTATTATTATCCGGACTTATGGAACAATGTAAACTCCTGGTTGGCCCAGTGCAAATTAAAATTTAAGGGCCCATATATATAGGTAAGTTATGATGAAGATATTGCATAACATTCATGCATTCATAATTGATTGTGTATGTGATTGTGATTGATATTATTATGTATTGGTTTGGGAAAACTCTTTGTTACTTATGTCTTATTCAGGAATATTATATTCTGTTTCTCACTTCTTTCTCTGTGTTTTTGTTTTATATATTCTAAATTGATGGTTCAGAGGGAAGGATCGAAGAATCTCGGCAGTAAATATAGCACGTTCTAGAAAGGGAGCTTGGTATGAATACTGTGGTCCAATGAATAAATAATGTTATTAAGTAACTGCTTTTGGGCCATGGAGTTTCCTCTCTTTCTTATAATGTTTAATATTTATTTTCGTTGGATAAATGTAAAATTACTTTATAAAGTTTTAATAATACTTATGAGGTATTTTAGAAATAAGGTATATAATTTATTCCGATAGTTTCTTTTTAGTAAAAAAAATTACGAATTTTTCTAGAATTTATTAAGGTGTAACAGAGGGCGTTACAAAGTGGCATCAGAGCAGTTAATCCAATAGGCCTGGGGAAAAGGTCGATCTTGCTTTATCTGTAAACTCTGTGTAGGTAATAGAAAATAGAATCTTTGACTTGGTAGTAACTGTGATTGATGTGACAAATCTCAGTTACTGTGAAACAGGAAACTAATGGCCGGAAACGATCTTGTTAGAGTTGTAGAACGCTTAATCAATGCAATGGGAGCACGTGAAGGTCAAGGTAACGATGCCTTGAGAAGGTTGGACCTTTTTGAAAAGCGCAATCCACCTCGTTTCAAGGGAGGATATAACCCTGATGGAGCACAAACCTGGATTCGAGATATAGAGAAGATCTTTCGAGCATTGCAATGTAATGAAGCTGATAAGGTGGTCTTCGCTACTTATGCCTTATCTGAGGATGCCGAACATTGGTGGGATAGCATGCGTAGACAATTCGAAGTCAACGACATAGAGATCACTTGGGATTATTTCAAGGATATGTTTCTGGAGAAATATTTTCCAGCTGATGTTAAAGAGAAAAGACAATTCGAATTCTTGTCACTGACCCAAGGAAATATGACCGTTGGAGAGTACGCATCCAGGTTTGAAGAGCTATCTCGTTTTCATTCTCATTATAATGATGCTACTGACGAAGGTGATCGGTGCGCAAAGTTTGTAAATGGATTGCGGCCAGAAATTAAGGAAGCTATAAGAATACAGGAAATCCGTGAATAATCGCTACAGGATCTTTGAAGAGGATCATAAGGATAGAATGACCAAAATTCGTGAACCCATTCACAAGGCGGGACAAATGAGAAGTGGAGGACCTCACCATCACCAAAGAAGAGACTTCAGGAGAAATAAGCCTTACCAAGTGCCATTTCGCCGGTTTGGAGTAGCATCTGTTCCTAACAGACCCTAAGCTTCAACTGGAAGCTATTACCAGACATCTACACCAAACTTTAAATATTTTATCTATGGAGGACCCCATTTGAAAAGGGATTGTCCTAAAAACACTTATGTTTATTTTAAGTGTAACAAACCAGGTCATCACATCAAGGATTGCCTAGAGATGAAGAGAGAAAACCCTGAAGGTGCGAGTACAAACATAAATACTCAAGGAGGCGTACACAGTACAGTTGGAAGCCTGAAGGCAAAAGGAAAGGTTTTTGTAATCACTGGAGAAGAAGCATCTCATTCTGATTCCATGGTGGAAGGTAAGTGTATCATTAATAAGATTCCTTTAACTGTTATGTATGACTCAGGTGCATCACATTCCTTTATTGCCAATGACTATGTAGAAAAACTAAAATTACCTGTGATAGAACTACCATTTGACTTATCTGTACATACTCCTGGAAACAATCTCATTGTCACTTCTAAAGCCTGTTGGAAATGCCCTATTGTCATAGATGGTAGGGACTTTAAGGCTAATCTTTTTTGTTTACCCCTTTCTGGCTTAGAAGTTATTATTGGGCTAGATTGGTTGTCTGACAATCATGTTCTAATAGATTGTCATAATAAAACCATAATGTTTAAAGAACCAGTGAATTTGAATCCCGAGGATTCGAGATTTCTAACCGCCAACCAAGTGAGTGCCTCTTTAAAAGAAGGGGCTCAAGGATTCATATTATTGCTTTCAACGAAAAGAGAGCAAGAATCAAAAATCAAAAATTTACCGGTTGTGTGTGAATTTCCTGACGTTTTTCTTGAAGATATCTCTGGTTTACCCCCAGAAAGAGATGTGGAATTCGCCATTGATCTAGTACCTAGAGTTGGACCCATTTCAATTGCACCATACCGAATGTCACCTTTAGAATTAGCAGAGTTGAAGAAACAACTTGAAGAGATGATAGAGAAGCAGTTTATACGACCCAGTGTATCCCCCTGGGGTGCACTGTAACATCCCTGTTTTTAGAAACAGTTTTACCCTTGTAATTTTTGAATTATGGATGGTTTGTAAGTAAGAATAAGTCAATATATACCCTATTGATGGTCTGTAGTATCTCAGAAATGTCATTTTTATGCATAATAATGGAATTTATATGGACCATTAGTGAAATTATGCAAAAACCGAGTGAAAAGGACTCTGTTCCGAGTAACAGAGAGGAATTCCGAGTGAATAATTATGAATTCCGAGTCAAAACACTCTAGAATGACTCATTTCCGAGTCATACCTTACCAAATGCTTCCTTTTCCGAAGGAAACTACTCTGATAGAAGTAATCCGAGTGAAAGAGTATATATATACTTATGTTTATGTTGATTTGATGCTTCCTACCGACTGGAATGTGTTGTGGAATTATTTGGGAAGGATTCCGAATGGTTTCGTATGTGTATGATTAGGAAACTGAGTGGAAAATGGTAGAGGGAACCCATTCCGAGAGAAATATAGGAGGCTGAACCATTTTCGAGTGAGTCTATGGGTATGACTCCTCTTCCGAGTGAGATTGGCTAGAACAGACACGGTTTTAGATGACTTAACCGAGTGGTAGTCTGAGGAATTTTGAATCAGTTTAGGACGACTTGACATAGTGAACAACCGAATGAAAAGGAATCGTAGACCGGATGGAACATTTCCGAGTGCCTCGACCCGTTCTGAACTGGGATCTAAGATTCGATGTCTTTATAACAGCTTGGATGGGCGGTGTAAGGGAAGACAGACTGATTTCAGACCGGATTCATACTCCATACCGGCTAGCTACTAAGGAAGCTATTCTTGAACCGATGTGCACACCAAACAATTCTGAGCCAGTGTTCACAAACCAACCTCTTCGTAGCCACACAACAATCGTCCTTCCACACCACAACACCACCTTCTTTCATGGACGTTGTCCCTCAAATCACACCAACACCGCCCTTATACTCAACACCGCCCTCACACTCAACACCGCCCTCACACTCAATACCGCCCTCACACGCAATACCGACCTCTTCAAATCCTCCAACACTGAACACCTTTTAATTCCACTTCAGCTAGTGATCAGTCCACTTCATCACATGAATCCAAAAATGAGTGGCACAACGAACCAATCGCAAGGGAAAGTTGCACCCATTATGATACCTTTATATATTTTATTCCAATCAATGCAAAGCTGACTGTGAAAAGAGTCAAAAGGCTCCATTATCCCACCTAATCCTCCAACCGATGTTCCCCACTCACTTTCTTATTATTAACCCAGTGCTATGACTCTAAGAACACATACACACGAAACATAGCCACAGACACACCTCTGTTATCATTTCCTCTTCCTGCAAGCTCTCTCTCTCTCAATTCCCTTCCTCTCTCATTCGGATTTAAAGCAGGACAGTGAAGGGAACCTTTTTCTTTCCATCCAGGAACTTCATTAAGGTAAGGGGGTATATTCTTGGGTGCTCTGTGGGAAAACCGTGTGAAGGAAAGGGTTAAGGAATCTTATTCCTCACCTTTCCAAGACAGGTTCAGGAATTGTTGATTTACATGCTTTGATTTTATGTATGTTTATATACATTTTTATTACTATGAACATGTTCAATTGGTTCTATAATTCATGATTCAATGAATACGTTTGATTATCTGTATTGATTATGATAAATTTTGATGATTGAGTGAATATGTTCGATGCTGAATTATGAAAATAAGTATCATGTCTGTTTATGTGTATTCCAGTAGAGAATTGTAAACAGGAGATGAAATAAATGATAATAAGCTCGGTTTTATGTAAATTCAATCGGTTTTATGTAAATTCAATCGGTTTTGTGTAAATTCAATCGGTTTTGTGTAAATTCAATCGGTTTTGTGTAAATTCAATCGGTTTTATGTAAATTCAATCAGTTTTATATAAATCCAATCAGTTTTACACGATTTCATTCGGTAAACCATTATATATTTCAGACAGAACTCTTTTCAACTAATTTCACTCGGTAAACTCATGTTTCACTCGGAACTTATCTTAATTTCACTCAGAGACTTATTTTCACTCGGACTCATAAACATTTTTACTCAGAAAACTTCTTTCAAGACTGATGTCACTCGGAATCATATTTTATTTCACTCAGAAATTCATTTTCATTCAGAATTTAAGGTATTTCACTTAGAAAATCCTTTCCAGTGTCTATTTCACTCGGAATTAAAGCATTTTACTCTGAAAATCGTTTTTACTCAGATTCAAACTCATTTTTACTCAGAATCAGACCTGTTTCAGTCGAAAAATAACTTTCTAGTACAATTTCACTCGGATTTTTAACCAGATCACTTAGAAAACCTCTCTCAGTATGATTCCACTCGGAATCATGCTTATTCCACTCGGAATTATCATTGTCCTACTCGGAAAAACCTTATTTTTCATACTTTTCACTTGAATTTTTATTTAGAAACTCTTTCTTAATTCTTTCTAAATTATTAGGACGTTACACTTATTATTATCGTTCTTAATTCTATTATTATTACTATTGTTACTAATATTATGAATCTTATTATTATTATTATTGTTATTCTTACTATTATTAATTAGTATTATTATTATTACTTTAGATATAAATAATTAAATAAGAAATATATTATTTTACTCTTTACAAAGTATAATTTCAACCAGTAAATAGTTGATATATTTTCTCAAATACAACAATAAAATGACTTACAACGTCTATATAATTGATGAGATTCAAGAGCTTATGAATATGTATGATGAGACTGGAAACACATAAATACCCAAGAATCAAAAGACAAAAAGAATGCATTCCGCATCATGAAAATATTTTCTAAAAAGAAGAAAATCTAGAGCATACACTTGGTACAGTGGAGGACATTCACGTTCGATCCCCAAGAGGATCTTGGGAGTACAACTGGAACGGAAACCCAATGGCATCAGAGTCGCGCCTGATAGCCGGGTGAGACGATGCAATTCTAGTGTACTTTGACTAAATGACGGAGTGTAACTATGATCGTAGGGATCCAAGTTCCAAAAATATATAAATCAATGATGAGAACCAATGAGTTCATTTGTACCATATGGGAACTTGGGCGGACCCTGATCGCTCTAGAAAATTGGAATGGAGATATTCCAAAGAATGAGATGAAGAAATAATTTATTGGGCCCACATGCATCATGAGACTTAACCAAAGATAAATCATAATAAATTCAACTCATGCATTCCATGACAACATGCTTGATTGTTATAATTGTGAATATGCTAATTGTATGATGTATGTGATATTATATGTTATCTGGATTATGTCCGCACCGAATTAACCAATCAGGGTCTTGGGTTATACTCACCCTTACTGTTGACCATTTTTCAGAGGAATTAGAAAATCAAGAACCCGAGTGTGAAGAACAGCAATATGCTGAACCCACTGAGAACGATCATTAAAGATAGAATTTATATAGTTTGAATATTTATTAATGACAAAGACACCGGATGACTGTATAATGTTTAAGGGTGCCTGCGTGCCCCATTCTGTTATGAGTACAATTATTTGTAAGTTTGTGAATGACTATGTGATATATATTCACTATTTGCTTCCATTGATCTGCCATCTCTTTGTTTAAAAAAAAAAATATTCACTTTTTATGAAAACTGTTAACACTCTTAGTTAAATAGGATGATCCTATAGAAGGGTTGTTTTATCTAACCGAGGGTGTTACATGCACCAGTGTTGTTGTTTAAGAAAAAGGATGGTAGCATGAGGTTATGTGTAGATTATCGGCAACTGAACAAGGTGATGATCAAGAACAGATATCCTCTACCAAGGATTGAAGACTTGATGGATCAGCTGCGTGGTGCCACGGTATTCTCCAAAATTGATTTGAGGTCTGGGTACCATCAAATAAGAGTGAAGAAAGAAGATGTACCAAAAACTGCTTTTAGAACACGCTATGGCCATTACGAATATCTAGTAATGCCTTTTGGTGTAACTAATGCACCAGCCTTATTCATGGATTACATGAATAGGATTTTTCATCTATATCTAGATAAATTTGTAGTGATGTTCATTGATGATATATTAGTGTACTCTAAAAGTAGAGAAGAACATGTTGAACACTTGAAGATTGTGTTAAAAATCCTGAAAAAGAAACAAGTGTATGCAAAGCTGTCGAAGTGTGAATTCTGGTTGGAAGAAGTGAACTTTTTAGGACATGTAATTAGTCAAGGAGGAATAGCTGTAGACCCTTCCAAGGTGGAGGCAGTTTTAAAATGGGAGAGACCAACCATGATCACTGAGATTAGAAGTTTCTTGGGCTTGGCTGGATACTATAGGAGATTCATTGAAGGATATTCAAAGCTAGGATACCCACTGACCAAGTTAACACAGAAAGGACAACCTTTTGTATGGACGACACAATACGAGAATAGTTTCCAAGAGTTGAAAGATCGACTTACTTCTGCGCTGGTGTTAGTACTCCCCGATCCACATCGAAGTTTTGAAGTTTACTGTGATGCGTCTAAACAAGGACTAGGAAGTGTACTCATGCAAGACAAGAAGGTTGTAGCCTATACATCGCGCCAATTAAGGCAACATGAGATTAACTACCCTACCCATGACTTAGAGTTAGCCGCTGTAGTTTTTCCCTTAAAGATTTGGAGGCATTATCTATACGGTGCAACATTCGATGTGTTTAGCAATCATAAGAGTCTCAAGTATTTATTCGACCAAAAGGAGTTAAACATGAGGCAACGAAGATGGATGAAATTCTTAAAGGACTACGACTTTGAGTTACAGTACCATCCTGGAAAAGCAAACGTAGTAGCTGATGCTTTAAGTCGAAAGTCTCTACATGCATCCATAATGATGATTAAAGAGCTGGAATTGATAGAGAACTTCAGAGATCTTAACCTAGCAGTAAAGGTTAATGCTAACAGCTACAGATTAGGAGCGTTGAAAGTGACAAGTGAATTCCCGAGGCAAGTTTTAGAGGCTCAACGAGAGGATGAATTCCTGTAAGAGAAGAAAGAACTCTTGAAACGAGGAAAAGAAGTCGAGTTCAATGTGGGAAATGACCAATTGTTGAAGTATAAGGATCGAGTGTGTATCCCTGACAAAAAGGAGTTGAGAAAAGCAATTCTGGAAGAAGGCCACAAAAGTTATATAAGCATTCATCCCGAAGCTACTAAAATGTATCAAGATTTGAAGAAGTTATTTTGGTGGCCTGGAATGAAGAAAGCGGTGGCAGAGTACGTGGCTGCATGTCTAATTTGTTAGAAGGTTAAAGTGGAACATCAAAAACCCCCTAGAATGCTACAATCAATGGAAATACCAGAATGGAAATGGGATAGCATTACCATGGATTTTGTGACTTCTCTACCTAAAACTCCATTAGGACATGATTCAATATGGGTAATAGTTGATAGATTAACAAAATTTGTCCACTTTATTCCCATCAATATTCGTTACTCTATGGAGAAGCTGGCAAAATTATACATCGAGGAGATTGTTAGATTGCATGGAATTCCTTCAAGTATCATTTCTGATCGGGACCTTCGTTTTACATCACAATTCTAGAAGAGCTTGCACAAGGGTTTGGGAACAAAACTACGTCTGAGTTCAGCATATCATCCTCAGACAGATGGACAATCAGAAAGAACAATCCAATCTCTAGAGGACTCGTTACGAGCTTGTGTGTTAGAGCATAAAGGAAGTTGGAATCAATTCTTACTATATATGGAGTTTACCTACAACAACAGTTTCCATGCTAGCATTGGCATGGCACCTTTTGAAGTATTATATGGAAGAAAATGTAGGACCCCGCTATGTTGGTTTGAGACTGGTGAAAACTTGATGCTAGGAACAGAGTTGGTACAACAAACCACGGATAAAATCAAAATAGTTCGGGAAAAGATGAAGGCAACACAGAGCAGAAAAAAAAGTTACTATGACAAAAAAAGAAAGCTGCTTGAATTTCAAGAAGGCGATCATGTATTCTTGAAAGTCACACCTACGACTGGGGTCGGTCGGGCAATGAAATCTCAAAAACTAACTCCTAGATTTATTGGTCCATATCAAATAATTCATAAAGTTAGTCCTCTTGCCTACCAAATAGCATTACCACCTTTTCTTTCTAATATCCATAACGTTTTTTATGTGTCAAACTTACGAAAGTATATATCTGATCCTACACATGTTATTGAACTTGATGTCATACAAGTTAAAGATAATCTTACATATGATGCACCACCTGTCAGAATAGGTGACAGAAGAATAAAAAAGTTAAGAGACAAGACAATTCCGCTTGTAAAGGTCATTTGGAGTGAAACGAGAGGAGAAGATGCTACATGGGAACTAGAAACTAAGATGAAAGAGTCTCATCCTCATTTGTTTTACTGAATAATGTAAATTTCGAGGACGAAATTTTTCTAAGGGGAGTAGAGTTGTAACACCCCTATTTTTATTTTTATATTAAAATTTTGAAGGAATTAGATTATGGTTCTTTAGAACTTTTTAATCTACGTATTATTTATGATTTTTTAGAATTTTTTGGAATTTTTGAATTTTTTAATAAAATAATATTTTTTTAAATAATTTTAAATTTATATAAGTGACTTAAAATTAAAAATATTTATAAGAAAGTGAATTTAAATTATAAGAAAATTTTCTAAAATCAATTTCAAGTAGACTTATCTAAAAATTATCGGTTTGAGAAAAATTTTGATTTTTTCTAATCGTTAAAAAATTGGGAACGTATCAATAAATTTTTATTAACAGAAAATTTTAGATTTTTAAAATTTAAACTTTATATTACTTATTATAAAATTAGTGAGAACTGATATAATATCGCTAAATTTCAAAAAGGACTGATTTTAAATATTTAAAATATACCGAGTGAAAGGTTACTATTTGGCTTAATAATTCTGCCGACAGTTACTATGCAGAACACTGTACATGTACAAAATTTTCAAAAGATGCACAGTAACTAGGAATAAAAATTTAAAAAATACACAGTACTTTTATATTAAAATAATGGAATGCATAGTAATTTTTTTCCTATAAATACCAAAGGAATTCTTTCAGATTAAGTTTTCTTAATGTAGTAGTGCTAGTGAGATAATGGTGGAAGTAAGAGAGAGAAATAATTTTTTTTGAAGAAGGTTCTGCTAAAATCCTAAGGTAAGAATACTTCTCTTTTATATTTTTTAGGGTTATTTTCATATTGTTTTTAGAAATTTATTATTATATTAAAAATAATATTATTTTAAGTTACTATTTTGCATAGTAAAATACTATTTCAATAGTAAATTACTATTTAAATAGTAAATTACTATTTACTGTTACTATTTACTTTTACTATTCATAATTTACTATTTACCTTTACTGTTTACGATTTACTATTTACTGTTACTATTTATGTTTTACTATTTATTGTTACTATTCATAATTTACTATTTACCGTTACTATTCATAATTTACTATTTGCTGTTACTATTCACGATTTACTATTTACTATTCACTATTCAAAATTTACAATTTCTGCTTTGAGTAGTAATCTTAATTTTCATCTTGTAACTATATTAAAATGAAATTGGTATGTTTTAGAACTCGGAGACGAGGCGCGCACGAATTTTCAATAACGAATCAGTATACAAGAGGTAAGGGAGAGTAAAATAAGAGTATAATATGAAAAGACATAAGAATAATAGGAGGAGTCCCCTACTCCTTTTAAATTTGATAATATTATTATTTTAAAATATTAACATTTTAACTTAAAATTTTTAATAAATTTTAAATTAAATATCTGATGTAACTAAATCTAACATACCTATGCAAGGACTTGTACTTTTATAACCTATATGAACTGGACTATACCTATGCAAGGACTTGGACTACTATGACCCATATGGATTGAACTATACCTATGCAAGGACTGGATTATATGGACTTACATAGACCTATACGAGAAATTGACCAAAAGGACTCAAATTGACTATATTAATAACCATTAGACTTTGAATATAATAAATGATGCTTTATTGACTTGATTTTGATTAATATTTAATTGTGATTAATAATATTTGATGTGATTGATGATATTTAGTTATAATTGATAATGCTTGATTTTGATTGATAATTTTGTGATGTGGAGTTTGAGCATATAGCGAGCATGACGGAAAACTAAAACTCAGTAAGAATTTTCTTACCTTACTCTTTAAATTTTTATTACTTTAAATCTTCTCTTCTTAGAAATTATTTTTATTAACTTTATTTTTAATATTTAGAATAAAAAATTAGTATTTATTTTAGAAAGAAGACATTTTATGAAAATTCATTTATAACAAATTGAGATAATTAAATCTTGAATTAAAGAAAAATTTTGTAATTTTAAGTATTTTTGGTTAATGATTTAAAGATTATTCTCTTTTAATAAAATAAATTTTTTAAAAGTAAATTATTTTGTTCCAACCTAATAACTAAAGATATTTGGAAATAATTGAGATTTCTAAAATTCGAGATTGTTAAGATTCAATTTAAAAAGAAAATGTGTAAAGTGTTTTATGAGAAGTTTTGAGATATTTAAGGCTTAGAAACTCAATTTTGGTGAGAATTGAAAACTGTACCAAATTTATTTCTGTATGACAGAAATTTAGAGAATTGAGAAAATGTATAGTTTATTAAGATGATGTTGTAAACCTTTATGATATTTAATAATTGAGTTTCTAAAAGCCTTAACCAACTAAATACACGAGTAGTTCATGCATCATGAATTATTAAAGTGAAATTAAACGATATTGTCTGGGGACGGATTATAAAAACCGAGGATACATTAGAGGAGGCTTAATTACGAGCCTTGGGATGAGAGGGTGTGAAAGGGTGCTTCAGGGGACCTGGGGTAGCTCCCTAGTGTCGGGTACTTTCACAATAAAAACTTTCTCAATCTGACTAGTCTCTAAGTGTTTCCATGTCAGTTGAGGTATTCATATTATTATTATCCGGACTTATGGAACAGTGTAAACTCCTGGTTAGCCCAGTGCAAATTAAAATTTAAGGGCTCACATATATAGGTAAGTTATGATGAAGATATTGCATAACATTCATGCATTTATAATTGATTATGTATGTGATTGTGATTGATATTATTATGTATTGGTTTGTGAAAACCCTTTGTTGCTTATGTCTTATTCAGGAATATTATATTTTGTTTCTCACTCCTTTCTCTGTGTTTTTGTTTCATATATTCTAAATTGATGGTTCAGAGGGAAGGATCGAAGAATCTCGACAGTAAATATAGCACGTTTTAGAAAGAGAGCTCGGTATGAATACCGTGGTCCAATGAATAAATAATGTTATTAAGTAACTGCTTCTGGGCCATGGAGTTTCCTCTCTTTCTTATAATGTTTAATATTTATTTTCGTGGGATGAATGTAAAATTACTTTATAAAGTTTTAATAATATTTGTGAGGTATTTCAGAAATAAAGTATATAATTTATTCCGATAGTTTCTTTTTAACAATCATATCTTTAGTAAAAAAAATAATTACGAATTTTTCTAGAATTTATTAAGGTGTAACAGAGGGCGTTACACTTAGGGTAATATTTTTAGAGGATGAAGGCTTGGATACTTCCTTCTGGCTAAGCTTCAACTCTTGAACTCTTAGTACACCAAGAAGTTCATCAAAAGTAAGAGTGTTGAAATCTCCTAAACATTTGGTCTACAGACTCATGATCTTCCATCTTAAAGTTGTCGTACTTCTTAGTCACAAGAATCTTCTTGGATATTTTAACATTTGAAGTACCTTCATAGTTACATTGCAAGGTATCCCAGATTTCTTTTTCTGTTTTGTAGCTGTACACTTTGTTGTATTTTGATTTTCTCAAAGCACATATCAAAAGAAATCTTGCTTTAGCATTTGACTCCATATTTTTAGTGTCAGCAGGGGCCCATTTATCTTCACGAATAGGTTTTCCTTCATCATTGGTAAGAGCTGGTTCATCCCCTCTAGTGATTATTCCCCAAAGGGAATATTGAGTAGACTTGATGAACATTTTCATCCTGTCTTTCCAGTAAGGGTAATCCTCACCAAAGAAAGCAGGTGGTCTATTTGATGATGCTCCTTTAGGAATGAGTTGGTCTTGAGAAGATGAAGCCATAGATCTTGTACCTTTTTACTGCTGAAAGTAATCACAGCTCTAATACCAATTTATGGTATAGAGTTAGACTTAGAAGGGCGGTTGAATAAGTCTTAAACTCTTTTTTTGGAAAATATTTCACGAACAGACCGCTCAAGAGAAAAACTGATTTTACAGACCAAAAATAAGGGAAGGGAGAAATGCACAATGAAAATTTATCCTGGTTCACTTCCAACACAGAAGCTAGTCCAGTCCCTTCAGCCCGAAGGATTTTCACTATTGTAAAACACCTTTTGCAATCTGCACCAACATAGTGCACTGAGTATTCTTGACTCTAGCCACTTCTGGCTTATACCCAAGAATACACCACTCCTAGCTAAAAACCCAAGTATTCTTAAAGCCTTTTCAGGCCACACGTGTTTCCCAACACTTAACAAATTATGGCAACACACCAGAACACACAAAGTGAAGGTAGAAAAGAATTTGAGGTTACACACAAGTAACACAATGCACATATATATAAAATGAGTACAGGCACACTAAGCTGTAGACTACTATAAGTCACGGTCTGCACTAAGCTGAACTGCAAAGAGGACTTATGTAGTAAATACAAGAACTTAAGAAAAGTCTTTACAAACTTAGGTTTCTAGAGAGAAAACAAGAGAGAATTCAGGAAAAAGAATGAACAACATTGCACTCTTGGATTCAAAGGCTTTTTATATTTATAGTCATTCTGAAAAGATCCGTTGATTCAACTTGAAGGACGTTGGTCTCTTCGAGTACTGTGCCACCAGTGATTGCAGAGACATGCTTCTGAGGAGTTTCCTAAACTGTACAACTTCAAAAGTCTTTCAGCAAAAGATCTCTTTTGCTTATCCATTTTGAGGAAGCACGTACAAATCATAGCAATTGACCTTAGGCTTTCTGTACTGATCAGGTTAGGATTTTTTGGCATCTTGAGACATGTGAGACAGTTTTCTTGAGACATGCAAGAAAGCTTATCAACTTTTTCGTTGATTTCCTTTTTAGTGAAAACTTCAGAGGTGATAGGAGAAAGTTCATACAGCTTCTTTTCTGGAAAAATAAGAGATCCTTTCTCGAATCCTTTAAAGAGTGAAGTTGTTTCATGGTCTGTAGGTTCACTTTACTTGATTCAGTGATGCTTTGAGTGAGTACAGACTTTTTCAATCTTGAAACTCATTGAGTTTCACGGACTCCTCAATCATTCACAAGTGGAGCTCTACGGACTCCTGGCACACTTAAATAGAATTGTTAGACAACAAAACAGTACAGACTTCATTTTAGTTGAGTCTTGGTGTGTGTTATTAACAAATAGCTTGGGGTTCAGACTGCTCAATCATGAGTTCAGACTTTACTCTAACAATATTTAAAGAAAATGTCTCTATTTAAATTAAATCCATATGTTCATTATGAAATTAATTTAGTAAAGGTAAGCTTATCATATATAAAACAATAGTAAACTTCAAATTTACATCAATAGAAGTAAAACATTCTAGCTTACAACATGTGTATTTGTTAAATAATATATAGTTATAGTCGCTATTAACACTCTAAAGTCATATGTCAAATGCTTTGCTATGATTCTTCTAGACACATAGTTCACATATTTTTATTATACTTTTTTTCAACTCATATCTAGTATATATCACGTTATGGTACTTCTAAACTCAATTAATAATTATTTATATAGATAGCATTTACTTAACTTTTAATCAAAGTTCATTCATAGACAAAAATATGCATAGGGTAACTTCAAGATCCCCTTTATAATTCATTCTTTGTATTTTTAAGAGATAAATATGTTACCTATTTACATAAGACATAGTATGAAAACATAGTATGATAATTAGTTGTCTGCGTTAATCATCTCTGATACTTCAAAATACCATGCTTCAATGTATGAAAATAGTAATAATCTAATATATACTCATTAATATGCTTTAGGGTGTGTTATGATAAATTATGAATAGATTAAATTTCTTTCAAATCATCAAGCAAAATAAAAGATCCAAACAATTTCTTCTTCAACAACTAAAACTTTAAACTATATTGAAACTTTTGTTGTATATTCTTTTAGGAACTATATATATAGAGAGAGAGAATGTATCATATGAGATTAATCATGTGAGTTTTTAAAAAAGTCATGTGACCTTTTAAGTGATCATGTGACTTTGAAAAAGTTTTAATCTCAACCATCCATTGTATGGTTATACGGCACAGATTTGCTCCTCTTACTCTCACATAAGAGAAGCTTTCTCATAAGATACATCCTCTCTCTCTCACACACACACACTCTCTCTCTCTCTCTCTCTCTCTCTCTCTATATATATATATATATATATATATATATATATATATATACTCCTATAAAAAGTAACAATAATACTTCTCTAGTATCACTATAAAGATTAATTAGAATCATGATGTAAAGAATTCATCAAAATTAATTATATGAATAAACATTTCTCTATTATTACTACCATGATTAATTGCATATAATATATGTCATTTTATACATACATTTAAACTCCAAAATACTATACTAGTCTACCAATCATATGTCAAATCAAACAAAAATTTAGATTGTAATCTTCCTTTCAAACCTTGTAATCATTTACTTACTCCTTAGATTATTACTTTTTGTCACTACAACAAAATTGACATTTAGCGGCGGTTATTTTGGAATTTTTCGACGATTTTAACCCCCACTAAATGACGCTTTCAGCGGTTCCTAAACCACCGCTAAATGCTCCGCCACTAGGAAATTAGCTGCGGTTATTCACAATAAGGAACTCTTTCTTTGATAGTCCAGCTTTATTGCCCAGGCTGACTGCCTTTCCTGGTGGATCAGCATACCCGACCCTACGCCCCATTTCGTGCTTTCTTTTGTTCCTTTATAGTATAGGCAGTGTTCTCTATATACGCAATTCAGGCTTTGGCCTAAGCCACCCATAAAAAAAGATCGTGGATTGGTACCGCAATTATTTTACATCTATACTTTTGTTTTGGAATCCGCCCGGAGAAGGAGAAGATAACTCTGCCCAGAGTAAACATGAATGCTGACAATACCGAAAAAGAGCAAGTGACTGAATGGTAGGAGGTTGAATGGAATAACCACCGTGATGTGGTTACCTGCAGTTAGAACCCCCGCAAAAACACTACAAGAAAATAAGTATTTCCCAATGGTTTTTTTATATTTCACGGTGTTTAAAACCGCCGCTAGATGAGTCCAATAATCTTTTTTATAATGGCAGTCAGTTCTTTTAAATGTATTATATTTTTACTTTAGTAGTAGTTAACATTTCAACTATATTTCATATTTTATTGACTAATTAATTAGATTTGAATTTTACTCTATATATAACTAAGTTTTCATATATACTAAATTATATATATATATATATATATATATATATAGTGTAATGAAGTAAAGATATAAAAACATATTTACAAGAATCAATAGCTCAATATTTACAAGAATCAATCACACTAATGCCATATTTCTCGCAGTAGCATATTCTTTTTAGAATTAATAAATGTTATCTCAACTTTAAATATTACAAAGCAAGTTATACAAGAGGGGAAAAAATATCTAACAATGGTGCCACATAGCTAAACTCAAATTTTCCAATAATGTATTTGTTAAGAGAATCGGCGTATTGCGGAAGCACTAGATCAAATCAATTGGAGATAAAGAGAAGCAAGTATAAGGGCAAAAAAATAAACACACAATATTTCTGTAGAAAACCTCCAAAACTGGAGAAAAAGAACATTGATGATCACGAGCAAAATAGTTCCACTATGTAAGAAGGAGAGTACAAGAAGTTCTCAAAAAGAAAAGAAAACAAAGAGACAATAGCCCTATAAGTCACAAGGACAAAAATAAAGTTATCTCTCAAATTTTCTGACTAGAGTACTCTCAGGTGAAACTAAAAAATATACTCGCTACTAAAAATTCTCTCAGGAATACACTAGAAGAGAACTTGACTATAATTGCAAATGTGGTACCTTGAATCCTTTTATAGGCAATTCTAAGGAATATAATAATATTTCTTTAAACAGAAGACAACCAAATTGAATTGGTTTTGTGAAGAAGTAAAATTCAATTTGAATTTGTATTTGAAGAAGTAAAATTCAAATTGAATTTGTATTGTGAAGAAGTGGAATTCAAATTGAATTTTATTTCTTCTCAATACAAATTCAATTTGATTTACTTCTTTAGAATAGCAATTCAAATTGAATTCTACTTCTTCAGAATACAAATTCAATTTGAATCCTTTTATAGGCAATTCTAAGGAATATAATAATATTTCTTTAAACAGAAGACAACCAAATTGAATTGGTTTTGTGAAGAAGTAAAATTCAATTTGAATTTGTATTTGAAGAAGTAAAATTCAAATTGAATTTGTATTGTGAAGAAGTGGAATTCAAATTGAATTTTGTTTCTTCTCAATACAAATTCAATTTGATTTTTACTTCTTTAGAATAGCAATTCAAATTGAATTCTACTTCTTCAGAATACAAATTCAATTTGAATTCTACTTCTTCAAAATACAAATTCAATTTGAATTCTACTTCTTCAAATACAAATTCAAATTGAATTTTACTTCTTCACAAAACCAATTCAATTTGATTTTGTCTTCTGTTTAAAGAAATATTATTATATTCCTTGGAATTGCCTATAAAAAGATTCAAGGTATCACATTTGCAATCATAGTCAAGTTCTCTCCTAATGTAATCCTGAGAGAATTTTTAGTAGCGAGTATATTTTTTTAGTTTCACCTGAGAGAGTACTCTAGTCAGAAAATTTGAGAGATAACTTTATTTTTGTCCTTGTGACTTATAGGGCTATTGTCTCTTTGTTCTCTTTTCTTTTTGAGAACTTCTTGTACTCTCCTTCTTACATAGTGGAACTATTTTGCTCGTGATCATCAATGTTCTTTTTCTCCAGTTTTGGAGGTTTTCCACGAAAATATTGTGTGTTTATTTTTTTACCCTTATACTTGCTTCTTTTTATCTCCAATTGATTTGATCCAATGCTTCCGCAATACGCCGATTCTCTTAACAAGTGGTATTAGAGCCTGGTTGTTCGATTGAAGGTTCAATATGTCTACCGTCACTAAATTTGACATTGAGAAGTTTGATGGCAAGACTAGTTTTTCTATTTGGCGTGTCCAAATGAAAGCTGTTCTCACTCAAAATGGATTAAAGAAAACTTTAGATGGCAAATCAAAAAGGCCGTCTACTATGACCGATGAGCAATGGGACGAGTTGGATGAAAAGGCGCTTTCAGCAATCCAACTTTGCTTGTCCAAGGAGGTTCTTCGTGAAGTAGCCAACGAAACCACTGCTGCGGCTTTGTGGTTGAAGTTGGAGACTTTGTGGTTGAAGTTGGAGACCCTATACATGACCAAAAGCCTCGCAAATAAGCTTCGTCTTAAAGAACGGTTATATACCATTTGTATGGTTGAAGGCACTTCTATTCAATCTCATCTTAATGAGTTTAATTCTATTATTATGGATCTCGAAAATATTGATGTAAAAATTGATGATGAAGATAAAGTTGTTCTGTTGGTTGTCTCTCTACCACCTATAAACACTTTAAAGAAATTATGTTGTATGGTAACAACGATACCTTATCCTTTGAAGACGTTAAATCTAATTTATTGTCCAAAGAAAAGTTTGATCTTGAAATTCATTCTGAGGACAAGGGGTAGAACTCAAGAAAAAAGGAGTACCAGTAATAAGAATAGAAGCTCCAGATCTAGATCCAGAGGGCGTAAATCCAACAAAACCTGTCGCTATTGCAAGAAAGATGGGCATGATATCTCTAATTGCTTTATCTTGAAAAAGAAACAAGAAAAGCATGAAAAAGATAAACAACCAGCTGAAGCTGCTAATGTTGAGAATAATTCTGATGGTGATGTTATGCTATCTGTTATTTCTTCTGATAAGAGGAGCAAACATGAATGGATTCTTGATTCTGGATGTACTTTCCATATGTGTCCTTATAGGGACTTATTTACCACTCTTGAACCTATTGATAGTGGTGTTATCTTAATGGGTAATGATACCCAATGCAAGGTTGCAGGAATAGGTACCATTCAGATTAAGTCTCATGATGGTATTGTCAGGACTCTTTCCAAAGTTCGCTTTGTTCCTGACTTGAAGCGGAATCTAATTTCTCTTGGCATCCTAGAATCTCTTGGGTGCAAATATTCAGCCGAAGGTGGAGTTCTAAAGGTATCAAAAGGTGCCCTTGTTCTATTAAAAGCTACCCGTGTTGGTAGTTTGTATATCTTGCAAGGATCTGTGGTGACAGGCTCAACAGTTGTTTCATCTTCCATGCCTGATATTGATGTCACCAAATTATGGCACATGCGCCTGGGTCATATGAGTGAAAAAGGCATGCACCTTCTGAGCAAGCAAGGTCTTCTTGGTAATCAAGGCATCAGTAAGTTGGAGTTTTGTGAACATTGTGTTTTTGGGAAGCAGAAAAGAGTTAGCTTCTCTACTGCAACTCACCGAACAAAAGGTATTCTTGATTACATTCATTCAGATCTTTGGGGACCTTCTAAAGTTCCTTCTTATGGAGGAAAACGTTATATGATGACTATTATTGATGATTATTCTCGTAAAGTCTGGGTCTACTTTCTAAGACATAAAAATGAAACTTTTCCCACTTTTAAGAAGTGGAAAACTCTTGTGGAAACTCAGACAGGGAAGAAAGTCAAGAAGCTCAGAACAGATAATGGATTGGAGTTCTGTGAAGGTGACTTTAATGAGTTCTGCACAAATCATGGTATTGCTAGACATAAAACCATTCCAGGAAAACCCCAGCAGAATGGTGTTGCAGAACGTTTAAACAGAACTATCCTTGAGAGAGCTCGTTGTATGCTCTCAAATGCTGGGTTATAGCATCGACGTGAATTAGGGCAGAGGCAACATCTACTGCTTGCTACTTGATTAATCGCTCTCCACACTCTTCACTTGATTTTAAAATTCCAGAAGAAATTTGGTCAGGTAATCCTGTTAATTATTCTAATTTAAGAATCTTTGGATGTCCTGCATATGCACATGTTAATGATGGCAAATTAGCTCCAACAGCTATTAAGTGCATATTTCTTGGTTATGCATCTGAGTCTAAAGGATATCGTCTATGGTGTTCTGATCCTAAGTCACGAAAGTTAATTCTCAGTAGAGATGTGACTTTTAATGAGGATGCATTATTATCTTTTGGAAAACAATCTTTTATTTCTTCTTCTAGTACTAATAATCTGCAAGGTACTAGCGAGAAGGTGGAGTTAGAATTAAAATCTGCTAATGTTGATGCCTCATCTTCCTCTACCAATGAGTCTAGCATTGATGATCATGGTGATGATCGTACCACTTCTCCTATTCAGCCACAAGAAGAGGATTATTCTATTGCTCGAGACAGACCAAGGAGACAAATTAAAAGGCCAGTCAGATACACTATTGATGATAATCTGACTGCTTATGCATTGTCTATTGCACAAGAGATAAATGATGTTGTAGAGCCTACCAGCTATTCTAAAGCTGTTTCTTGTGCGGATTCTTCAAAATGGCTTCTAGCTATGAATGAAGAAATTAAAAGTCTTCATAAGAATAATACATGGAGTTTGACAGAACTCCCTAAAGACAAACGACCGCTTCGATGTAAATGGATTTACAAGAAGAAAGATGGCATTCTCGGGGTTGAAGATCCTAGATGCAAGGCAAGATTAATCGTCAAAGGCTTTTATCAAAAGGAAGGTATTGACTTTAATGAGATTTTCTCACCAGTTGTTCGTCATACCTCCATCCGTATCTTGCTTGCTTTTGTTGCTTTATTTGATCTGGAATTGGAGCAACTTGATGTTAAAACAGCTTTTCTACACGGAGAGCTGGAAGAAGAAATCTATATGGATCAACCTGAGGGATTTATTGTTCCTGGTAAAGAGCATCTTGTTTGTCGTTTGACAAAATCTTTATATGGTCTCAAGCAAGCTCCTAGACAGTGGTACAAAAGGTTTGACTCTTTTATGATTGGGCAAGGATATTCAAGGAGTCAATATGATGACTGTATTTATTTCCAACAATTTCTTGATGGAACTTTCATTTACTTGTTACTTTATGTTGATGATATGTTGATTGCATCATGTAACAAGTCTCTGATCAGGAAATTAAAAGCTCAACTTAATAATGAGTTTGAGATAAAGGAATTAGGTGCAGCCAAGAAAATTCTTGGCATGGAGATTCACAGGGATCGTCAAGCTGGTAAATTGTTCTTATCTCAACAGAAATATATTGCTTGACAGATTTAATATGAAAACCTGTAAACCTGTTTCTACTCCACTCGCTGCACATTTCAAGTTATCTTCAGACCTATGCCCACAAACTAAAGAAGAAATAGAGCGTATGTCACACGTTCCTTATGCTAATGCAGTTGGCAGTTTAATGTATGCTATGGTATGCACTAGACCAGATTTAGCATATGCTGTCAGCATGGTGAGTCGATACATGCATAATCCTGAAAAGGATCATTGGAATGTTGTGAAATGGATTTTTCAGTATCTAAAAGGTACTTCTGATATTGGCTTGGTATTTGACAGAAGCAAAGCTACAACTAATGATGTTGCAGGTTTTGTTGACTCGGATTATGGTGGTAATCTTGATAGAAGAAGATCTCTTTCTAGTTACATCTTCACTCTTTGTAACTCTGCTATCAGTTGGAAAGCTTCACTTCAATATATTGCTGCATTATCTACAACTGAAGCAGAATATATTTCAGCCACAGAGGGTGTGAAAGAGGCTCTTTGGATTCATGGTTTGGTAAATGAACTTGGTCTTACACAAGATATTCTTACTGTGTTTTGTGATAGTCAAAGTGCTATTCATTTGACTAAGAATAGTCGTTATCACAACAAGACCAAACACATTGATGTAAAGCATCACTTTATCCGAGACATTGTTACAATTGGTGAAATTATGGTGCAGAATACTTCTGATAATCCAGCGGATATGCTTACTAAGCCACTTCCTAATACTAAGTTTCAACATTGCTTAGACTTGGTTGGTCTACACAGCACTTGAATGCCCCTTTGGGCTTTATTCTACAATCAGCAATTTAGCAAATTTGATCCAAGGTGGAGATTGTTAAATACATGTCTCAAATTTGGTTAATGTGGTACTTCATTTATCTTGAGTAATTCAAATTGAATTTTGTTTCTTCTCAATACAAATTCAATTTGATTTTTACTCAAGATAAATGAAGTACCACATTAACCAAATTTGAGACATGTATTTAACAGTATTCCATACTATGCTAGTAAGATATAATCCAGTTGTACACTTAATGCACATGCTTCTTTCTCTCCCCGTTAGAAGCAAAAGAAAATCTGAAATAGCATCTTGCAAATACCTCATTATCAAAATGAGAATCTTGTTTTGTCCAATGATAATCAAATCCAAAGCTTATCATGCGCAAAACAACTGCCACAAACAATCTATGCTTAACATAAAGAACCATTTTTGACTCCATTGGATAGACATTTTTCTTCCATAGCAGGCACACCTCTAGAGACTACACACTTTAAAACTGTGCTTAAGCTTATAGCCTGGTAAAATTAACCTTGTAGTATATCTGAAAAAATCAAGACAATATCAGTTACTTTTATTTATACTTATATTCTCTTTGTTCCTTAATGTAAGTCAAATATTTTTAAAGAATGGCGAAACTAACTAATGGCATTTTTTTAAAAGTTAAGAATAGAAAGATGTCTATATGAGCTAAAAAAACTATTTCGATATATATTTAAGCTAAAATTCATTTTAGTCCCATGTTTTAAAAAAATTCATTTCCATCCTATATGTTTTTAAAGTGTTTCATTTTAATCCTTCTTAAAAGAAATACAATATTATTAAAAAAAAATTTAAAAATGATTGAAATAAATACTATGTTTAGAGATCCCTCAACTATACCTGCCTCTCACTGTCAAGTCTTAAATGGACCTAGGAAACCCATCTTCCTTAGAGAACATTTCCCCTTCCAGCACATACCATTTCAATCATATTAAGCTTCGTTTGTTACTTTCTACTGTCAATTTTAGAATTCATTTCATTATGTGAATTCATTATTCAACTTCAATTATTTAATAAATAACCACAAGGTCTAGTTACAAATCAACACAAATGTAATATCATATGATTCAACTTTTAAATTTAAAATATAAATATGATTTACTCATGTCTCTTTCTTTTATTCCATTTTTATGTTCTTTTATCATTATTTATCATATCTTTTATTATTTTCCATAACTTCTTTTATCTCTTTTTCTCCCACCCATTCACACCCCATTGTATTAATTCTATAGAGAACAATGATTCTTCATCACCTATAAAAATTAGAGATCAATTATGATATATTGTTGGTATAAAGAGCTTTTATATACATTATTACGTTAAATATGACTTTTAAATTCACTAGTACAAACATAAATAATTTTTGAATATATAACAATCTATTATTAAGTTTATTTAGACAAATTTAATTGACAATAATATAAATATAAATGTCAGAATCAAAGTTAAACACTTCTCACATTTCTTTTACTGATATTCTAAAAGGTAAGGATAATCTATTGTTAGATGATGGTTTTAAAAAACTTTATATTAATCATATATTCTAATTAAATTCTGAAAATTCTTTATAAATTAAATGAGCAAAACTTATTTAAAGTAATACATCACTTCCTTTAATTTTATTTTTGATGATTAAAGAAAGGGAAAGAGGAATTGATCGTAAAATACCTTTAGCCAATAGGGTACATTGCTTTTGTAATGCCAATATGATGGCATCAAAATTCTCTGTCCCACCATCAACAAATTCAACTATGTAACGTTTTAACCGCTTGATGCCTGTCTGTACCTGCAGCAATATATTGTGTGGCAAAACTCAATGGACACTGCTGTGTTTCAAACAAACAAATCTATTAAAATAATTACGCTCCCCAACAACATAATTGAAATAATGATAATTTCCTAAGTACAACACTAACCCCCCCAAACTTTCTATAAATAAGAACGAGAATCAAGATGTTTTTTAGATATAAAATAAATTATGAAATAGAAAGTGAAAATAGATCAATTGCAGCAGAACACATTAAACCTGGATATAACATGATACTTGGATAAGTCGGCTCTTTTTAGGTGAAAGTCAAGGGTATACTCTGGCCAATGACCAAAGATTGATCTTTTCGAGAGATAGAGATCACTAACAGGGTCTTTAACTGTCAGCCTTTATCACATCATAAAAATCATGCAAAGAAGGTTAAAATTACTGAGATAAAATCAGAAACTTTAACATTGCCATTCCTATCATCCAACTATACTGTGTTTTATTAATTAATAATTCATCAAAGGTAGAACCTTGGTGTCTTTTCTAATATGTACCTAGAAATTGTCAATGCATCCATTATACAAACAGAAAATCACAGATGTATCTAGAAATATAGGAAAATAAAAGCATGTCTGAAATAATAAACACCAGGAAAAGAGACAAAGGAAAAAATTACAAAAAATCACACCTTTAATGAGCACCATACATCAGTCAATGAAAAAATGGCAAGCTTCACTTGTATCTAAAAGTTGAACATGTCAGCATATATTTTCAATGCAGCAGGTGTCAAAACAATACTGAGTGGCCAATCCACATGGTAACCCAGGCCTAAGAAATCAAAAGAACAGACCCCTTCCATTATTTACAAATTCATTATTAGAAGTACAATTTCATGCTCTGAGTTTCCACATGGAAACCAAAATCCATCTTTATTTAATTATTAAATGGCCTAACAAATTTTCAAATTTTAAAAACTAATGAAAACTGACTTAAAATCAGTAATATGTAAAAACAAATACCTATGAAGTAAGAAGTGGCCAAGTAGTTGGCTTTGTTGTTAACGTGAAATAATGATTCCTCCTTTCTTTTCATTTCAGTGAAAACAAAATACTGGACATTCAGGAAATGTACCAAAAAACCTATCCTTGCTAGTAATATAGATGTACCAAATTACCAATAGCAGATGCAGAAAGAGGCAACTTCCCATGTCCTTTCAAGTACACAAACAACCTATCCTTGTTAGTGTCTTGTTCACAAGAAGACTTCTGAATTGACAATTCAAGTAAACCTTGAATTTCTGAAAGCCTCTCATTTGCTTTTATACAAGACCACTTCTGTGACTTCAAGTAAACAAAAGAATGAGTAAACACGTAATATTATAGACTAAAGTCTGATAGATAGCTATGAATATTATACAAGTCATTGGGAATAAGAGTTTAGGAATACATGATGCCAAAGAGACAAGATAAACAAATCTGCCCAGTTTGCTTACTCCATAAAATGGTACCGCCTTAGTGCCAAAAGATGCTCTTGCAACTTAAATGTTTCCTCAAGTACATTGATGGCTAGCTTGCTGACATACTTGTATCTGACAACTCTAAGGACAAGCAATACTAGTGCAGAATACTTTCCTAAAGCAATATATTGAGCATCTCAACTAAATTCAATTAGGAAATAAGATACAAATAATCAGAGTCCTGAATCATCTGAGAAATTATTCAAAAACTTTAGAAAAGTTATCACAAATCAATCAAAGGGATCCAACCAACTTGCTTCTTGACTCTTATGAACAAAGGATTTCCATCAAATACTTGCAAAAAATTCATTATGTGCTCAAATCATGTGACCCAATCTACCACCACTATTTGAATGAGAGAGTCTGAAAAATGAATCTTGTATTGAATGAATTGTTTGAGTATAAAGAGCAATTGTATTTATACAGTTGAGGTGCCAGGTGGATATAACCTTCTAGAGCAAGCCATTGAAAATATCATACAGGGAAAAACAGAACTTATACAATAGGGAAACTAACTAAATGTTATATACTCATACAATCACCATCTACAATTACAATGACTGATAGTTTAATCTAAACAGCAAAAATTAGAGGCTAGTCTTTGTCACAATAAACAACCCAATATCCGAATATTGAAATGAAATAATAAATTATGTATTTATTTACACCACATTTGATGTTTTCCCTGTTGGAAGAAGACTAATTATTATCAGAATTCCATATTATCTCACATTTATGTAAAGCACATGGACTAGTATCCATACATATTAGGATCTCAGGTTTTACAAGCCCACAATAACACTCAGACATGCATGATTTATTTACTTTACAATTAACCAATTAGACCCCATCTACTAGTGCACACAAAACATATCATTTTCAAGAACTGACTCATAAAAGCCATACACAGAATTATAGTACATGCATAAAAAGGGGGGGAGGGACAGAAAGGCATAGCAATAAAGTCAAGGTAACATGCACACATACAATACGAAGATAATTTACCTTTAGAACTTTGAAATGACCATGTTTATCGGAATATATAAAAGCAAATGAGAGCTTCGCATTTCTTCTTCTTACAGCTGGAGTCACTTTCTTTACCTACACAAAACATATAGTCAAACACAAGCCCTGATCAGAAAAACAAAAAAGCAAATTTCTCCAAAAAAAGCAGAAGTATCACTTAATAAGTAAAACTACAAGTAACATAGGGTAATAGTTTTCAATGAGACAAGAGAGCATTAAAATAAGCAATCAAATAGGCTCCAGCATCTTTGTCATATCAATAACACAACCTAGAACAATAATACTACACTATGCACAATTCACCAATCAATATTAAATCAAAGGAAAATGTTAGCAAATGCCCTTAGGTTATTGCTTAAGGAATCATATCATCATATCATAGATGAAAAAAAATATCATTTAAAATCATCAATGTTATAGACTTAGAGTACCCTAATTTCTAAGGCAAGTCTACTACACCATAACACCACTCTGTTCCTAAATCAGTGCTCAATGAGACCCTATGTAAAATGAATTGCAAATCACAAATACAAACAGTGTATCTTACAAAACACCCCTTCTCTTCACTTCTCTCTCAAAACATTCCCCTTCCCTCCTCTAAAAACTCTCAAACATAGCCTAAAATCATAAAAACGCCATTTCAATCCCTAAACGCTAAAACCTAATTAATTAAAATAACACCATTCCAATCCTTAAAATTACAAAACGAATCCTTGCAAATTGCACATACAAACAAAGAACAATTCAGTCCTTAAAATTACAAAAACCATTTTAACCCCTAAAAATTACAAAAGCCTTGATAATGCAAACCGTATCAATTATAGAGACAAATAAAAGAACACAACTGATTAGCGAGTAAAATGAGGGTTTAGCAATTAAATTGTTGGATGGAAGAAGCGATAGTGAATAAGAAGACGAGAATTGGGAGATACAAGATCGGTTAAGAGCTTGTTTGGTTATGAAGTTGTGTTGGTCAAACCTCGGTTTGACCAACCCCAAAAATAAATCCTACGGTCACTGTCTCAAACGGCGTGAAGGATCAATATCAACCCTTAAATTTCTCCATTTCCCCAACTCCGTTTCCCCAACTGGAAACCAAACGGACCCTAACTCTCGGAGAGTAACGTCCTTCTAGGTATAAATCTGGACCTCATCTTTGGGCTCCTTGCCTCTAACGGTGAAGTCTTCCATGGTGTGGTGACCTCCAATCTTGGTGGCCACTCAGAGAAGCAAAGGGCAAGTTTGAAAACACAGAAGAAACAACAATGTTGAATGAAAGAGACAATAAGAGAGACAGAGAGAGAATAAGAAAAATAGAGAGAAGATACCTTTTCACGATCGTTAGATTCGAGACGAGGGTGAAAGAGTGAAGGAGGAGGGCCTCTTGGAGGAGGAGACAGTGGTCTTCTCTCGCCTTGTCATTTCCCACTTTCGTTCATCTCTTCGTTTCTTCTTCCTTACAACAACAATTAATGAAAGTGAATGAGAATGAGAGCGAGTGAATACCTAATGGTGTATAATACTTACGTTTCTCTATAGGCGAGTGAACACCGTCGGGAGGGCTAAAATCACATGGAGCTTTGTGGGAGTGTCAAACAGAGATTGAAAGTCTTGCACGCGGGTGAAGGAACTTTTGGCTCTTTTTGGTAAAAGAAAATTTGTTTACATTTAATTTTTAAAAATAAATGAAACCGCCCTTAAAGATAAATAATTCGTCGCTGTTAGAAACTAAATAGTGGAGGTTACAAAAACCGCCAGTAAAACCGCCGGCACATTGTAACCGGCAGGAGTTTTCTATATCCTAAGTTCCCGCAGGCAAATGCTCAACTTCTTGTAGTGAGTTATGATACTTTTGGATCCATAACTATCATTAAATCAAACAAAAAAAATCTTATATATAAGTATATGGATAGCTTCAGGATCCTCGTGATATATGATATAATAAATAGTTATTTAATACTATAATAATGTTTCAAAAGATGTGTAGTATTAACATTTTATCTATGAAAATATACATCATTCTTCTATGATATGGTAAAACAAACAACATAACCACCACCATGCTTGGTGAGATAAATTATATTTGTCGAATATGGTTCTTTAGGAACTATACCATAAACTATCACACACATATTTAGAGCTTTTCAGAACTTATTTATCAAATATGTTTTATAGTTTTTCAAGAAATATATCAGAATTTATTCTGAACTAGTCGTGACCAAGGTACAAGAGCTAGCCTTAAGACTAGTCCTCAAAGTGTATTGTTTTCTCAGATTTTACACCGGTCCAGTAGGGATCCAGTATTATAACCTTTATTCCAATGGGGAAATAAAAGTCTTGAAGTGATTCCTCATACCAAATCATTAACCTTATACGTTGTAGGGCGAAATGAGGTGTCACCTACAACGACACTCCGACGCTCAAGTTAGTGAATATTTAAGGAGAATATCAGAGCTCAAGCATAAGTTCAAGTAAGAATGTTCTACCTTTCAAGCGTAGATATAAAAAATTATATATGATTTTTTATGATAATTCTAAGTATAGGCACATAAAAAAGAATGAGATAAAAAGAAATATAATTAATTCAAAAAAATGTATAATTCTAACAATAAAAAAATAAATACAAAAATGTGTAACAATAAAAAAATAAATACAAGAGCATGTTAGTGTGGGTGGCTACTGGAGGGATCCTTGGGTGGTGGGGACGGTTGCAAAGCAGATGAATGTGTGACTCGAGTCCCAAGAGCCTCTATCATTTGGCGGAGCATAGCCTCTGTTTGCGCCAGTTGCCTACGAGTCTCTCGTCAATCCTCCTCAGCTCATTGGTGGTCCTCCTCAACTCGTTGCTCCGCTAATATAACTCGCTAATGGTCCACCTCAGCTCGCTCCTCTACCAGCTGCCTCTGTCGGCGCTCTTCTACTAGCTTGTTGTTCAGTTTTGAATAACTTGAATAACATCTGCTGGCAACACAGAGGAAAAGGTAGGGGCCCTCCCCGTCTAGGTAATCTGTGTCCCGATCCCTCAAAGGTCAAACACCCTTATTGTTGACACTGTCGACGGCCTCTAAATATATGACATTATCGTCGGTAGAAGAAATGGTGGGAGGTGCCTCCCCATCGGGTGTTTGGACCGCCAGCTCAGCCTCCTTTTGAGCTTGCATGGCTAGATACATCTCCTACATATGTAAAAGATAGATGAGACAAGTTAGTAATCTGACTTGTAAATGTTTTAAAAAACTCTAAACATTTGGAAGTTTAAATAAAGTACCGTCATGTCGATGGTCTTCTAGTTAACCCAATCACTAACCTTGTTCTTCTTGGTGATTTGCATCACCTCAAGCAATGAAGGCTTGCAGTGCTCCTTCTGCTCCTGCAATTCATAATATATTGAAATTATTAGTGAAAAAAAGCTTTCAATGGAATAAACTCACACAACCCCATCAAAAACTCTTCAACGACTCGCCAATTACAATTCAACCGATTGTACATCCATCACTGATGTGTCAGAATCTCCATTCACGATATTTAATGATAACAGGATTGGTTACTTTAGTTAAACAATACTTAACTATCTTTCGTGAATCACTCTCTATCTCTTTGATGTTGTAAGTAGGTGGAGCCTTATTATAACATCCTATTTTCTACTCAAATAGAAAGTAGATATTAATATCTCTTTAATGAGAAAACACTTACTATTAGTTAGTTGATTATTAACTACTTAATATTTTTATGAAATTTTGGTACTTATATTTAATTATTTTGTTAAAATAATAATAATAAAAATATATATGTATTTTGAATAAGGATTTTAGAATGACTTAATTAGTATTCATTGATTAAGAAAATTATATTAAGAATTTTGAATATCTTTATTATTCACAACTTTTATTTTATGTTTTTATATACATATTTATGATTTAACTCTTATTAGAATTTTAAAATAAAATTTTGAAGGAATTCGACTATGGTTCTTTAAAACTTTTTAATCTACATATTATTTATGATTTTCTAGAATTTTTTGAAATTTTGAAAATATTTTAATAAAAAATATATTTTTATTCATTTTATATTTATATAAAGTACTTAAAATTAAAAATATTTATAAGAAAGTGAAGTTAAATTATAAGAAAATTTTTTAAAATCCATTTCAAGTAGACTTATTTAAAAATGATCGGTTTGGGTAAAATCTTAATTTTTACCAATCATAAGGAGACCGTAAAAGTACCAACAAATTTTTATTAACAAAAAAATTTAGATTTTTAAAATTTAAACTTTATATTACTTATTATAAAATTAGTGATGACTGATATAATATCGCTAAATTTCAAAAAGGACTGATTTTGAATATTTAAAATATACCAAGTGAACGGTTATTCTTTGACTTAATAATTCAATCGACATTTACTATGTAAAAACACTGTGCATGTATGAAATTTTCAAACTTGCACAGTAACCAGAAATGAAAATTTCAAAAATTTCACAATACTTTTATAATAAAATAATATAATACACAATGCATAAGTTTGCCTATAAATACAGAGGAAGCGGAGAAGAAAATTCACATTTTCAGATTAAATTTTCTTAATATAGCATTGTTAGATAGATAGTGGCAGGAGTAAGAGAGAGAAATAATTTTTATGGAAAAAGGTTCTGCCAAAATTATAAGGTAAGAATAACTCTCTTTTATATTTTTTATGTTTATTTTTATATCGTTTTAGAAGGATATAATATTATTTTAAGTTACTATTCTGAATAGTAAATTACTATGTAATAGTAAATCACTATTATGAATAGTAAATCACTATTACGAATAGTAAATTACTATTCAAATAGTAAATTACTATTTACTATTACTATTTACTTTTTACTATTTACCATTACTATTCACGATTTATTATTTACCATTACTATTTATAATTTACTGTTATTATTCATGTTTTACTATTTACTGTTACTATTCAAGATTTACTATTTATTGTTACTATTCACAATAACTATTTAAAATTTACTATTTACTGTTACTATTTAAAATTTATTTTTTATTGTTACTATGTATAATTACTAATTACCATTTCTGTTTTAAATAGTAATCTTTATTTTTATCTCATGTCTATACTTAAATAAATTGGTATTAATATTTCTAGAACTTAGAGGTGCAAAGCGAATTCACTTTTGGTGGCAAATTAAGGTAAGGGGGAGTGAGATAGGAATATAATATGAAAGGACATAAGAATAATGGGAGGAGTCCCCTACCCCTTTTTAATTTAATAATATTATTATTTTAAAATAATAACTTTTCAACTTAAAATTAATAATAAATTTAGTATCTTGTGTAACTTATTTTGAAATACCTATGCATGGATCTGGACTATTATAACCTATATGGACTAAACTAAACCTATGCAAGGATCTAGACTATTATAACCTATACGGACTAGACTAAACCCATGCAAGGATCTGAACTTTTATAACTTATATGGACTGGACTAAACCTATGCAAGGACGTGGAGTATTATGACCTATATGGACTTACATAGACCTATGCGAGTAATGAACTATAAGGACTTAAAATTAAGTTTATTAAATTAAATAACTATTAAATTTTAAATTATGATATTTATTTGATTTGATTATAATTGATAATATTTGTGATTAGTGATATTTGATTGTGATTGATGATATTATAATACTTGATTATGATTGATGAGTGATTGATGATCTTGTGATGTGGAGTTTAAGCATATAGCAAGCATGACGGGAAGCTAAAACTCAGTAAAAATATACTTATCCCTTACTCTTTAAAGTACTACTTTAAAAGAAATTATTTATAATAATTTCTCAATGTTTATTCAGATTATTGTTAAGAAATTTTTCTTAATTTTCAATAAAAGTATATAATTTCTATAACTTACTTTTATCTTTCAAAATAAATTATTTAATTAAATTTTAGAATAATTTTTAGTTATTTAAAAAATTGTTTTATGAAAATAATATATTCATATATGTATATATATGAAAATATTTAATTCTCAAATGGAAATGAGATACTTCAATGATATTTCATTTTAAACTTTTGAAAATAAGAGTTTTAATTTCAAAAGTGTTTTATTATATATTTTTTAAGTATTATAATTAAAGATGGAAAAAGATCGATAATTCAAACTTGTGTCTAAAGTAAATTAATTTCTTATAAATGCTCTAAAGAAGGTTTGGATGTATTAAGACTTTGAAACTCAAATCATAATAATATTGATTTGTGAATGATAAAGAAAACTATACTGAAATTCTTCTGCGTGTGGCAGAACTTATTTAAGAGTTTGGAAATGTGCAGTTTATCAGGGTGGCTATGTTGTGATTTATAGGCCCCGAAGATATAATTTATACTTGTGTTTCTAAAAATCTTAACCAACTCAATACGTGAGTAGTTCATGCATCATGAATCATTAAAGAGAAATGAGATGTGATATTACCTGGGGACGAATTATAGAAACCAAGGATACATTAGAGGGGGATTAATTGCGAGTCTTGGGATTAGAGGGTATGAAAGGGTGAGACGCCCCAAAATACGGGGAAATTTTTCGCGTTTTTATAAATCGTAATTAGTTTAAAGAGAATAAGTGGTGTAGCTTCTAGTAGAATACCTAGATCTATGCTAATCCACTCCCATATATGAAGATATGAGAGGGTGAGTTCAAAAGGTTGTCTTATAATAACTTTTCCAATTAAAAACAGCGGAAGATGTAATTAATTTAATTGTTGATTGATTGATTTTCAAGTGAAAGAATTTCATGAAAACATGGATGCATTTCATATAGCTTGGAGGTACACTATATACTCCATAATACCAATAAAGCGATGCTTGAATGGGAAATATTGTATAGAAAACAAGCATTTATTTAAAATAACAAATATGGGAAACAGGGTGCCACTCGCTCAAGCGAGAATCACTTCGCTTGAGCGAGCCAGCGTGGGTACGCTTGGGCGACATCGAGAAAAACTGAGAAGATGAAGTTTAAGCATCAGGGGTCAATTTCGCTTGAGCGAACCCCGACTCGCTTGAGCGAAATACGAAGGGGAATCCTGAGCGGGCCAGCGAGACGCTTGAGCGAAGGAAGGAAGGATGCCTCAGGTGCCAAACTCGCTTAAGCGGATCATGACTCGCTTAAGCGAGATTGCTCCAGAATCGTTGGTGACTCTCTGGCCGATTTTCGCTTGGGCGAGGCACCACTCGCCTGGGCAAAAATCGTCCAGTATCAATTCCTCCCCCTCCTCGCTTGAGCGACTGTCCCCACGCCTGAGCGAAATTTGTCCAGAGACTAACCTCTGATTCTGTAACAATTTCGCTTGGGCGAAACATACCTCCGCTCGGGCGAAAACGGGGCAGAGGCCAAAACTCAATTTCACAACAATCTCGCTCGAGCGAGATTCTCACTCGCTTGAGCGAGTTCTGCAGAATCTCTGCAGAAACGTGGGAATTCATAGCATTCATACAACCCATTATACCAAACTTCAATCTATACCAATTCCTTTAAATTTAACATAAATTACACATCATATTGCACATTTAGAACATGTCTCATTCATCTATATACCACAAAATCCTGTCTAGTTCATAAGTTCATACCAATGCTAACTATTCAACTATCACAACTACCAATCATCAACACTTAACACAAATCCTCATTTCGTATCATCATACATTCACAATTCTGCCCAATTCATTCATTCAACTCATAAACGTCAACATACATCGTCATTTGTTCATTACATAGTTGGGTCATAAATGAAAATTGGTCATACACCAAGATCCAATTTTCCTCTATGACCACCAAAATTCATCTATCATTTAAAATTACCAAAACAAGCATTCATTACATTACATGCTACACAAAATCTATATATCACCGGCTAAGGCACTTCCTATACAACTATTTACCTCCACAACCAAAATATACTTCAAAATGCTTACTCTTTCCATGAATGCCCTGCATCACAAGTCTAAAAATAGACAACATGGGAGAGTGAGTCCATATTCCAAAGGTATGAATATGAATACCATGTGATTATGTATCTATGCATCCACACATGTATACTTTGCATATCAATAACATTCACCATGCCATATACCAATACAATTTCACACAAAGCACACAAGCATACACATAATCACGTTATTCAACTAATGGATTGTCACGCAACCATTATTTGGTATTCATATCTTTTATGTTGTCTTAAATCATATATTTTACAACCTCTTCACAATCATCATCATATCTCACCACTTTGGCATACCTCCATTTATATGCAAATGCTCTAGCTAATGCATATGCACAAAGGAGTATTTCGACAATTGCAGATCTGACTATGGGATTACACACTGAATGTGGGATTCAGGCATGGTCATCTAACCATACCCCTACTGCAGTAGTAAAATATGTACACTTATTCCTTAAATTACATGCATTCACCAATTGTTTTACTGGTACAAAACCGCATCGCCCATCTTGCAACACCTGGTCATTTTCACCATGACTGTGATATACAACATATTCAACATATGGTGTTGAGGGCCAACCACGAATTATATCATGGCAGCTGTGATCTCAAGGACCACCGGGGACACCTGCTCCTTAAGATCCACCCCCACAAGGGTCAACCACATGTGGCTCCCTGAAGCACAACATGGGCAGCTTCGTGACTTATACACCAAGTCACAGGGGAAATATATCATGCTCGTACACCGAGCCGCCCTCCCACTAGGCCAACCACGGGAATCCCCTAAAATTCCAACACCGGCAGCTATGCAGTATGCCATGGATGCAAATGCAGTCATATGCATTCCTCACTTTATGCATCCTATGCATGCCACTCATCTTCCAATCATCATCAACACCATTATTAACATCATCACAAAGCTTTTATTAACATTGATTGTTCTTATTAGTTTAAATCTTTGGGTGGCATTCTCCTTATTCTCATTCTTAACAAACGACATTAACATTCATATAACATTCATGGTAAATACAACTTAGCATCATATCACTGCTCACTACACACTTTCACATAACATACCATGAATATTCTAAATGCACAAAAGCATGTTGCCGAGCATATTATCCACATCATACCACATATCATCATTTCTCACAATATTCAAGCAAGGCTAACACGCATAACACTATATGCCACAATCAAATAACATTCAAATTCATGCATTTAGAACTTAGACTCCTCTCCTACCTCAAGAGAAGAATTCCGATTGATAAGACGCTCCCGCCTCATCGTTCGGAATAGGTCCTACATTCACATTCATGTAAAACCTTAATCAATCAACTACTCAAGTTATCAATTCAATTCTATTTAGTCACATTCATATTTATAATGTCACAACATGTGTTAGACATGTTATGGATATCATTTTATTCTTTATTAGGCTTCGGGAATTCCTTCCCATTAAGCCACCAACATTAAATTCAAGGGTTACAAGACAACCCTATCCCCAAGCTTCACAAAACTCCTCAACGACATATATTTCCCCATAAAATACATTCTTAAACTAACATTAGCTATTTTCCCCCAACATCAAGGTTAGGGTTTCCTCCAAAACCCATCCACAACCATTAATACATCATGAATCCTCATTCTCTATCATCATTAATGCACCAACTACCATTATCTCTTCATAAATACACACATTTATGATGACCCATTCTAGGGCATGAGCATTAAATGCTCTAATAAACACTCACGCACATGCATTTCTTCTCCAAATCATAATACCCCATATTATCATCATCAATCCATTCTAAAAATGGTGAAAGGGCTTACCTCACACCCAAAACGAAATGGGTTCTCCAAGAAGAGGAAAGCCACACGAAAATGAGAGGAAGAGAAGGGAAGAACTCCAAGCTTCCAAACTTCACATGAAAATGGGGGAGATGAAGATAACACAAGTTATGCTTAGGGTTGGAAGAGGAAGAGAAAAGAGAATGGAGAAAGATGAAAAGAAGAAGAAGTAGAGTATGTTTGCCAAAGCTTCAGCGGGTTCACTATATAGGAGAAAGAAATTTGGGATTTTGGGTTTATTTTAGCTTCATCTATTAAAATTCAACGTTTTTGTCTCTAACAGGCTCTTCGTTTGGGCTCAATACTTCATTCGAAAATTATTCCGAATGTATATTCAGATTCTCAATATTATTCTCTACAGCCTTGACCAACATCATCTCATTCCGAGATACTTAGTCTGACACACATATTTCAACCGGGCTCATTTTCAGCTTAACCGGCCTCCATAAATCACCAACAGCCCCCAAAAATCTTAATTTAATTAATTTCAATTTATTGGGATATTAAACAATTCATATTCAACTTGTCAGTATTTACTTTCCTTAATTATTCATCCATTTTAAAATTCGAGATGTTACAAAGGGTGCTTCAGGGGACCTGGGGTCGTTCCCTAGCGTCGGGTACTTTCACAATAAAAACCTTCTCAATCTGACTAGTCTCTAAGTGTTTTCATGCCAGTTGAGTTGTTCATATGCCATGAAGGCATTTATGTTATTATTATCCGGAATAATGGAACAGTGTAAACTCCTGGTTGGCCTAGTGCAAATTAAAACTTTAAGGGCCCATATGCATAAACTGAATGAGATAATAGCATTAAAAGCATTACATAATATTCATGTGATTGTGACATTCTATGTGGGTGGTATGAAAATATAATTGTTATGTTTGTGGAAACCCTACATTCATAATTGATTGTGTATGAGATTATAACTGATTTTATTATATTAGTTTGTGAAAAGCCTGTTATTCAAGTGGCCTCAATACTCAAGAGGGGGGTGAACTGAGTTCTTAAAACTTTGATTGAAATGCCTTCGAACTTGATTCTTTTAACACAAGTTTAGAGATTATGAAAGTAAGATCAAGTAAAGTACACAAGATAGTCCAAAACAAGAGGCAAATATGAATAAGGTAATTTATCAAGCACTTGGTGTGCAATGTTCAATATTAACCAAATCAAGCAAGCTAAAATATGCAAACCACAATCAATCAACACAAATCGATCAAGAGCAATATATAAAAGTAAAAGAGTAAGGGAGAAGAGATTGCAAACCGATTTAACGAGTTCCACCGACCTGGTGTACGTCTCGCCTCTAAGCAACCCACTTAGAGGATTTCCACTATTGTAGATTAGAGATACAACTTTGAGCAATTGCGGCTTCCTAGTGTCCCACACTTAAGAACCCAATCCTCACAAGTACAAGGGCAACCCACCCAATCTCTCAATCTCACAATATCCCAAAGGTTAAATCCCAACCTTTGTAACCACTCAACCTAAAGTGAATAACCACTTAATCCTAGAGTGAACTTTAGTGTTTGATGTTTGTGTTTACAAGCAAAAATACTCTCTCAAAAGAGTGGATGAACAAGTGATAGCTCACACAAAATCTAACTCTCAAAAGAGAGGATATACAAGTTCTAGCTCAAAGAATGATGAATATGCAAGGATTATGGAATTTCTAAGCACAAAGGTAAGTAAAGATTGATTGCCTCTTCTTGTGTGTGTTGTGCTTGTATTTTCCTTGCATTTATAGAGCCATGGTTGAGCTACAGAAGTTCCTAGCCGTTGCATGTAGTGGGCATCTGAGAAATGGTGAAAAAATAAGCTGTCTTCCCACTAAAATGTGTTTTCCCACTATTGTAATCGATTACGCCTCGAGCTGTAATCGATTACATTTCGAATTTTTCAGTTCAGTTTGTGCTGTAATCGATTAGCATTCACTACCTAATCGATTAGCTTCAAGTCAGAGCCCAGGTAATCGATTATATCTTGCCCAGTAATCGATTAGCTATAACACCTGATGCATTTAATTCATTTCTTGACTTGGTAATCGATTATGATACTTGGGTAATCGATTAGTGATGTTCCAGTAGCTTGGTAATCGATTGGCTAAAGTCCTGTAATCGATTAGCATATGTACCTGATGCATATAATTCAATTTTTGATGTTTGTAATCAATTATGTCATTTGGGTAATCGATTAATGTCATTCCAGTAGCTTGGTAATCGATTGGCATTCTTCATCTAATCGATTAGCTTATGTTCCTGATGCATTTAATTCAAAACAGAAGCTGTCTAATCGATTAGCTTGGACTCCCTAATCGATTAGCTACGTAGTTTTTCTGGGTCTGATTCTAAGTCTTTGTTTTTGCAAGAATTTCTGCAAGAGTGCTTTGTCATTATCAAAATCCTTGAACCTGTAATCATATTCAAACACATTCTCCCCCTTTTTGATGATGACAACAATGTTCATCTCTTGAGGGTTGCTAGTTTAAACAACAAGCTTATCTCTAATTTTATCTCTGCAAAAGTATATCTTTTGAATTCTGCATGATCTCTTATCTCTTAACCAGATTTTTAGAATTTGCAAGTTATCTCTTATCTCTTAAATATATCTCATTACATTATCTCTGAAACATTATCAAATCTCCCCCTATCTTTAGGAATCTATGCCTTTGGAGATAACTAACCACTTAGAGATAATTAATCATTTAGCTAAAACAGATGAACAATTAGATGAACAATTATTTCTTCTCCCCCTTTGGAATCATCAAAAATAATAAAGCAAATAGAGGCATATAATGAAAGGTAAATCTTTATTCAATTCAAACGAAGGGAAAGTACATTAAAGGAAACATTGCAGAATTAAAAAAAAAACTTATGTGAAATTGAGAAAAACACAAAACACATTAACCAAAACATGAAAAGCGGATTTAGTTATTCGGATTAAAAAAGCGAAGCTCGGAGATTTGGTGAGAGAGCTCATCATAGCGCTGTTGCATCATCTCAAAGTGCTGCTGCTCAATCATTGAAAACTCTTGAAGAGAGTTCTCAATGCGGTCGAAGCGGCGATCAAGGTGAGCGTAGAGAGATGCGAATGGATCAGTGGGGGCTTCCGGTGCAGGTTGTGTTGCAGGAGGAGGAGGGATTGGCTCATCAGTAGGGGCTTCAAAAGGAATGTTGGCATGATAGCCTTCCATCCTTGAGTACCAAGCTCCATTCAAAAAAATGAGACCCATCTTGGTGAGGTGATGGGTGCCAATGCAAGCCTTTGGAGGCATCTTCTCTGACAGCTCTCCAGCCAAGTCTACTCCACAATGTTTGAAGATTCTAGTGAGTAAAATAGCGTAGGGAAGCTTTTGCTGATCTTTGGCTTGGCGCATGTGGAGCTTGATCATTTGAACCCAATTTATCTCCTTTTGGTTCTGTATAGCCCACATCAAGAGGACATCATCCTCTTCTACCAGAGTATAGTTCCCACCACGGGGAACCAACATCTTGACCAAGAAGAAATGTAGGAGGCGGTTGTTCATGGTCAAGTGGCCCACCAACTTGTGGTTGCTTCTTGGGTGATCAGCCTTCCATAAGGATTGTCAGGCAGTGAGAGCATTGAAACCCTATTCGTCCTCGGGATCTCCTTCGTCGAACTCTGCATCATTGAGTGGCAGAAGAGAGATTTCCGCCAACTGGGCATTACTGAGCTTGATGGTCACATTTTTGACTTTTGATTCTATCACCCCATTGACAAGCTTGAGGTTGCAGTAAAATACCTGGATGAGTTCCGGATAGTAAAGTTCTTCCTTAAGGGTGAGGAAGGGGAACAGGTTGTAGTGGTGGAGGCATTGGGTGAAGGTGAGGCTGTGGTTGTCAAAGGTTTTAGCAATAGTGTAGTGGGGGATTATGATGTCTTTTTTAGAAAAATGGTTGATGAGGTGTTGAAGGTCTCTATGGCTTGTGTAAAATCTGGAGAAATTAAGGGGATTGTTTGTTTGGGCCATTGAAGACCTTGCCCTCTTGATGGTTTTTGAGGTAGACATGGTGGTGGAAGAAGAAGAGTGTAGAGGGAAGATGAAGAGAAGGAGAGAGTTCTTTGGGAACTTGAGAGAGTTTAAAGGAGAAGAGGTAGTGTGAGTTTGAGAGAGTGAATAGGTGGGTTTTTATAGGGAAAAGGTAGGTTTAGAAAGGAGAAAAAGTGATTTAATGTGAGAAGAAAACGAGCAGGCCTTGAAAAACAGCGTTTGACTGTCACAGACTCGAGGCTAATCGATTACGAGGCATAGGTAATCGATTAGTTCACTGTTTCTAAGGAATTTGAATCATTTCGTACAGTGGGTAATCGATTAGGGAAGATGGGTAATCGATTAGGTTGAGAAACAAAATCATCCTAATCGATTAAGGAAGGGTGTTAATCAATTACAGGAAAGTTGAAACGTTTTGGACCTAAAACAGAGGCTTTGTAATCGATTATGGACCAAGTGGTAATCGATTAGGCAGAAAACAGAAGCTTGGTAATCGACTAGATGTCAAGTAGTAATCGATTAGGTAAGAACAAGAAGCTTACTAATCGATTATTTTAATCTTTGTAATCGATTAGTTTGCATAAAAACGCCCAGATTTTACGAATTTTGTTTTAGAAGACTAGAAATCTATTAAGTTATTCCTTAGAACATTTCAAACTTAATGAAACATAATCAGAATCAAGCAATTATCAAAATCATCCATTTATTCAAACACAATTGGTTATATCAAGGATTCCTAATTCTCTCCTAATATGTATGAATTGATCTTTTGCTAGAGGTTTAGTGAAAATATCCGCTAATTGTTTGGAAGTTTCAACATGTTCGAGCACACAATCACCCTTTAATACATGATCTCTAATGAAATGATGTCGAATCTCAATATGTTTGGTTCTTGAATGCATTACAGGATTCTTTGAAATATTAATAGCACTTGTGTTATCACATTTGAGAGGCACATGGTCTAACATAACACCAAAATCTAGAAGTTGTTGTCTCATCCAAAGGATTTGAGCACAACAACTACCAGCTGCAACATATTCTGCCTCAGCTGTGGATAGTGAAACACTTACTTGTTTCTTGCTATGCCAAGAAACAAGAGAACTACCAAGTAAGTGACATGTTCCACTAGTGCTTTTCCTATCAAGTTTACATCCTGCAAAATCTGAATCAGAATAACCAACTAAAGTGCATTCAACCCCTTTGGGGTACCATAAGCCAACATTTTGAGTTCCAACAAGATATTTCATTATCCTTTTTACTGTAGTAAGGTGTGATTCTTTTGGGCATGCTTGATATCTTGCACACATACAAACAGCAAACATGATATCCGGTCTACTAGCAGTTAAGTAAAGTAAGGATCCGATTATACCTCTATATTTTGTAAGTTCAACATCCTTACCCTTCTCATCCTTGTCCAAATAGCATGAAGTGCCCATAGGTGTGGCCATTGCATTTGCCTTGTCCATGTTGAATTTCCTAAGCAATTCTTTGCAGTACTTTGATCGACTAATGAATGTGCCTTCATTAGTTTGCTTGATTTGTAGTCCAAGGAAGAAAGTAAGTTCCCCCATCATGGACATTTCAAATTCTTCCTGCATTAACTTAGCAAACTCTTTGCACATTGACTCATTAGTAGCACCAAAGATTATATCATCAACATATGCTTGCACCAATAGTATGTCATTCTTTTTGTGCTTTATGAATAATGTTGCGTCAACCTTTCCTCTTTCAAAGTTATTTTCTAAAAGAAATTTGCTCAATTTTTCATACCAAGCTCTTGGAGCTTGTATTAAGCCATACAAGGCTTTCTTTAGTTTAAAAACATGATTTGGAAATTGGTAGTTTTCAAAACTTGGAGGTTGATCAACATACACTTCCTCTTGAATATAACCATTCAAGAAAGCACTCTTGACATCCATTTGGTACAATTTAAAGTCCTTGCAACATGCAAAGGCTAATAATAATCTAATAGCTTCTAACCTAGCTACGGGTGCATATGTTTCTTCATAATCAATGCCTTCTTCTTGATTGTAACCCTTAGCTACTAGCCTAGCTTTGTTCCTTGTAATTATACCATTTTCATCTAATTTATTCCTAAACACCCATTTTGTTCCTATTATTTGGTGATCATTGGGTCTTGGCACTAATTCCCAAACTTCATTTCTTTCAAATTGATTCAATTCTTCTTGCATGGCCAACATCCAATGTTCATCAATAATAGCTTCATCAATGCATTTGGGTTCTATTTGTGATACAAAGGCTAAATTATTACATGTATTCCTAATGGCATTTCGAGCACTTACACCTTTAGTCATTTCACCTATGACTTTATCTAAAGGATGGTCCTTCAAAGTGATCCATTGTTGTGGTTCCTCATGTTGTGTTGCATCTTTGTCTTTGTTCTCTTCTTCCTTGTCACTTAAGGTTAATTCTTGAAGAGTACCTATAATATTATCAACATCTTCCTTTCTCGGGGAGTTATGGCGATTTTCATCAAATTTAACATGAATGGACTCCTCAATGGTGTTTGTTTGTTTATTAAAGATTTGATAAGATTTACTAGATTGTGAATATCCTAGGAAGATTGCCTCGTCAGCTTTAGCATCAAACTTTCCTAGATTATCTTTTCCATTATTGAGCACAAAGCATTTACATCTAAAAATATGAAAGTATGAAATGTTGGGTTTTCTTCCCTTGTAAAGTTCATAGGGGGTTTTCTTTAGGATAGGCCATATTAAACATCTATTCATAACATGACAAGTGGTATTCACCGCATCGGCCCAAAAATGTTTTGCAATGTTATTTTCATTTAACATGGTTCTTGCAAGTTCTACTAAGGATCTATTTTTCCTTTCAACTACTCCATTTTGTTGTGGAGTTCTAGGAGCTGAGAAATTGTGATTGATACTATGTTTTTCGCAAAATTTTTCAAAAGATTGGTTTTCAAATTCTCCCCCATGATTGGTTCTAATGGATGCAATTTTAGAATTTTGCTCATTTTGGATAATCTTAGCAAGTTTCTTAAATGCATGATATGCTTCATTCTTATGAGCAAGAAACAAGGTCCATGTATATCTAGAATAGTCATCTACAATTACTAGACCATAGTAATTACCACCAAAGCTTTTGATTTTGGAAGGTCCAAATAGATCCATGTGCAAAAGTTGTAAAAGCTTTTGGGTGGAAACAATGTTTTTAGATTGAAAGGATGCCTTTACTTGTTTTCCCTTTTGACATGCATCACAAAATTTGTTTTCAAATTTAAGCTTTGGTAAACCAATTACTAATTCTTTAGAAACAAGTTTATTCAAATGGTCTACATGTATATGAGCTATTCTTCTATGCCATAGCCAAGTTTCATTCTCTCTAGTCATGAAGTATTATACATTATTTGAGGACAAACTGTCTATATCAATCATGTAAATATTATCAATTCTTTGACCTACAAACTTGATTTCCTTATTAATCTTATGTTCAATTATGCAACAATTTGATTCAAACAAAACTCTATATCCTTTGTCACATAATTGACTTATGCTAAGTAAATTATGTTTTAGGCCCTCAACATACAACACATCACTAATAAAAGTAGAAGAAGTTTTACCAATGTTTCCAATGCCTAGGATTCTTCCTTTGGTGTTGTCTCCATAGGTCACACTTCCTTTTCTTTTGGGAGTGAATGAGGTGAATTTACTTATGTCTCCCGTCATATGCTTTGAACACCCACTATCCAAATACCAATGGGTGTTGCTTGCCTTGAAGCATACCTACAAAACAAGATTAATTTAGAGAACTAGGTACCCATTGTATGTTGGGTCCTTTAATGTTAGCTTGTGGTAATGTTCCTTTGGGAACCCACACTTTTCTTATGACCTTTGGCCCTAATTTTCTAACATTGCAATTTGATGAGCTATGACCTTTGAAACCATAATGATTGCATTTCATAAAGGGTGAAGATAATTTCATAGGTGGCACAAAAAAGGTTTTATAGTGTTTTTCTTTCTTGGTAGAGTTGTATCCTATACCGGTTTTATCAAACATGCATCTTTGGTTTCCAAGTAATATATTTAAGTTATCTCTACCATTAGTAAACTTTTCTAGTGTCCTATTTAAGTCTACAACCTTGGTTTCAAGAATATCACACTTCTTTACAAATTCATATGGTTTGGTCCTAGAGCATGCTTGAACATTTTCTAATTCATCTTTCAAACATTTATTTTCTTTACAAACTTCAATGAGATCCTTTTCAAGAGTGTCAATGGTTTTTCTTGACAATTTGTATTTACTAGAAAGCTTGATAAATTTATCATACAACTCTTCAAAAGCATCTAGTAATTCATTCTTATCTAAATCAAGGAGACTTACCTCATTATCTTCTTCTTGGTGGTTTGCCATTAAACAAAGATTCGCTTCTTCATTTTCGGACTCATCGGAGCTACTTACATCGTTTTCATCCCACGCGATGTAAGCTCTTCTTCTTCCTCTTTTCTCCTTGCCTTTCTTCTTAAGATTTGGGCAATCCGCCTTGAAATGCCCTTCCTTCCCACATTCAAAACAGTTAGGTGAAGAAGATGATTCATTGGGAATAGGTCTCTTACCTTGAGGTTTGAAGTTCTTTTGGAATCGTTTGTTTTTCATGAACTTTTCGAATCTCTTCACAAACATTCCAAACTCCTCCTCATCATCAAGGTCACTGCAAGATTCTTCTCTTGAGAGCTAATCCTTTCTTCTTAGAGGATTTTTCTTCTTCCTCCGCTTGCTTCAAGACTTTTAGTTCTTGTTCTTGCTCTTGTAGTTTTCCGAAGAGTGTGGCAAGTGACATTTCATTGATACTTGGGGATTGTTTGATGGCGGTGACGAGCGGTTGCCATTCCCTGCTAAGACTTTTCAAGACTTTTCAAGACTTTATGCACAAGTTCTTTGTTAGTGTAAACTTTACCAAGAGTAATGAGATGATTAATTATAAGAGTAAATCTCTTTTGTATTTCTACTATGGTTTTCCCTGAATTTATTCTAAAACTTTCATATTGACTAGTCAAGGTACTGATCTTGGAGTCTTTTACATCACTAGTACCTTCATGAGTTGCTTGTAAAGTATCCCACATTTCCTTAGCGGATTGACAAGTCATTATTCTAAAAAATTCATCTGGACCTAATGCCATAGTGATAAGATTTTTAGCCTTATAGCCATATTGTACTTTCTTCTCTTCATCACCAGTCTATTCTTCCATAGGTTTTTCAACATTTTTATCATTCACAGTATGCATGGGTATATAAGGACCATTTTTAATGGCATTCCAAATTCTTAAATCAATAGATTGAATAAAGATTTTTATTCTTTCCTTCCAAAAGGCATAGCCTTCCCCATTGAAAGCGGGAGGTCTATTTATGGCATCACCCTCGGGAAAAAGGTTTTGAGAACTTGAGGCCATCTAGTCTCTTGAAGCTGTTAAGCTTGATCTATCAAGAGTCAAGCTCTGATACCACTTGTTATTCAAGTGGCCTCAATACTCAAGAGGGGGGGTGAATTTAGTTTTTAAAACTTTGATTGAAATGCCTTTGAACTTGATTCTTTTAACACAAGTTTAGAGATTATGAAAGTAAGATCAAGTAAAGTACACAAGATAGTCCAAAACAAGAGGCAAATATGAATAAGGTAATTTATCAAACACTTGGTGTGCAATGTTCAATATTAACCAAATCAAGCAAGCTAAAATATGCAAACCACAATCAATCAACACAAATCGATCAAGAGCAATATATGAAAGTAAAAGAGTAAGGGAAAAGAGATTACAAACCGATTTAACGAGTTCCACCAACCCGGTGTACGTCTCGTCTCTAAGCAACCCACTTAGAGGATTTCCACTATTGTAGATTAGAGATACAACTTTGAGCAATTGCGGCTTCCTAGTGTCCCACACTTAAGAACTCAATCCTCACAAGTACAAGGGCAACCCACCCAATCTCTCAATCTCATAATATCCCAAAGGTTGAATCCCAACTTTTGTAACCACTCAACCTAGAGTGAATAACCACTCAATCCTAGAGTGGACGTTGGTGTTTGATGTTTGTGTTTACAAGCAAAAATACTCTCTCAAAAGGGTGGATGAACAAGTGATAGCTCATACAAAATCTAACTCTCAAAAGAGAGGATATACAAGTTCTAGCTCAAAGAATGATGAATATACAAGGATTATGGAATTTCTAAGCACAAAGGTAAGTAAAGATTGATTGCCTCTTCTTGTGTGTGTTGTGCTTGTGTTTTCCTTGTATTTATAGAGCCATGGTTGAGCTGCAGAAGTTCCTAGCCGTTGCATGTAGTGGGCATCTGAGAAATGGTAAAAAAATGAGCTGTCTTCCCATTAAAATGTGTTTTCCCACTATCGTAATCGATTACACCTCGAGCTGTAATCGATTACATTTTGAATTTTTCAGTTCAGTTCATGCTGTAATCGATTAGCATTCACTACCTAATCGATTAGCTTTAAGTCAGAGCCCAGGTAATCGATTATATCTTGCCCAGTAATCGATTAGCTATAGCACCTGATGCATTTAATTCATTTCTTGACTTGGTAATCGATTATGATACTTGGGTAATCGATAAGTGATGTTCCAGTAGCTTGGTAATCGATTGGCTGAAGTCCTGTAATCGATTAGCATATGTACCTGATGCATTTAATTCAGTTTTTGATGTTTGTAATCGATTATGTCATTTGGGTAATCGATTAGTGTCGTTCTAGTAGCTTGGTAATCGATTGGCATTCTCCATCTAATCGATTAGCTTATGTTCCTGATGCATTTAATTCAAAACAGAAGCTGTCTAATCGATTAGCTTGGACTCCCTAATCGATTAGCTGCGCAGTTTTTCTGGGTCTGATTCTAAGTCTTTGTTTTTGCAAGAATTTCTCCAAGAGTGCTTTGTCATTATCAAAATCCTTGAACCTGTAATCATATTCAAACACAAAGCCTTATGCTTATGTCTTATCTAAAAGATATTATATTTTGTTTCTCACTCCTTGTTTGAATTTGTGTTCAAAATATATGTTATATGATGTATAGCTAGCAGTCCAAGATGAAAGGATGAAATTACAATAGGGTAAAGTGGCCTTATTAGGTGAAGAGATATGGCAAGAGTGGGATTCCAAAACCCTATGGTTCGAGGACTAGGAAATGATTGGTCACAGTCATAGTAGAGGTATAATTTAGTTTTAGTTTACCTTATTACAATATCAAGTTGGATAATTGTAACAAGGTAAAAGTTAAACATTGATAAACCTTATCATTAAGTTATAATACTGTAATCTTTTATCACTTATGATTTCTATAAATTTGTTTTGTCATTATGGATAAATATTGAAAGACAACATTTTTTAATTTCAATATTCAAAGGAAATCACGAGATAAGGAATGATAAATATATATATATATATATATATATATATCTTTCTAAAGTTTTTATAAACAATAAGAATACTTATATATCTCGTGTAACCATCTGTAACCCATCTGCATGTTTGTATGAAGTTTGTGTGTTTAAGGTTCAATTAGAATTTTGGTAGCATTTTGCATTGGTCCCCAAGTACATAGGGGTATGTGCAATATGAAACATGTAACACCCCTATTTTTATTTTTATATTAAAATTTTGAAGAAATTAGACTATGGTTCTTTAGAACTTTTTAATCTACGTATTATTTATATTTTTTTAGAATTTTGGAATTTTTTTAATAAAATAATATTTTTTTAAATAATTTTAAATTCATATAAATGACTTAAAATTTAAAATATTTATAAGAAAGTGAATTTAAATTATAAGAAAATTTTTTAAAATCCATTTCAAGTAGACTTATCTAAAAATTATCGGTTTGAGAAAAATCTTGATTTTTTCCAATCGTTAAAAAATTAGAAACGTATCAATAAATTTTTATTAACAGAAAATTTTAGATTTTTAAAATTTAAACTTTATATTACTTATTATAAAATTAGTGAGGACTAATATAATATCGCTAAATTTCAAAAAGGACTGATTTTGAATATTTAAAATATACCGAGTGAAAGGTTACTATTTAGCTTAATAATTCTGCCGATAGTTACTATGCAAAACATTGTGCATGTACAAAATTTTCAAAAGATGCATAGTAACCAGGAATAAAAATTCAAAAAATACACAGTACTTTTATATTAAAATAATGGAATGCATAGTAATTTTTTTTCCTATAAATACCGAAGGAATTCTTCTTTAGAATTCACAATTTCAGATTAAGTTTTCTTAATATAGTAGTGCTAGTGAGATAGTGGTGGAAGTAAGAGAGAGAAGTAAACTTTTTTAGAAGAATGTTCTACTAAAATTCTAAGGTAAGAATACTTCTCTTATATATTTTTTAGGGTTATTTTCATATCGTTTTTAGAAATCTATTATTATACTGGAAATAATATTATTTTAAGTTACTATTCTGCATAGTAAAATACTATTTCAATAGTAAATTACTATTTCAATAGTAAATTACTATTCAAATAGTAAATTACTATTTACTGTTACTATTTACCTTTACTATTCACGTTTTACTATTTACCGTTACTATTCATGATTTACTATTTACCGTTACTATTCATGATTTATTATTTACCGTTACTTTTCACGTTTTACTATTTACTGTTACTATTCACTATTCAAAATTTACCATTTCTGTTTTAAGTAGTAATCTTAATTTTTATCTTGTAACTATATTAAAATAAAATTGGTATGTTTTAGAACTCGAAGACGAGACGCGTACGGATCTTCAATAACGAATCAGGAAACAAGAGGTAAGGGGGAGTGAGATAAGAGTATAATATGAAAAGACATAAGAATAATGGGAGGAGTCCCCTACTCCTTTTAAATTTAATAATATTATTATTTTAAAATATTAACTCGTTAACTTAAAATTTATAATAAATTTTAAATTAAATATCTGATTAACTAAGTCTAACATACCTATACAATGACCTGTACTTTTATAACCTATATGAACTTGACTATACCTATGCAAGAACTTGGACCACTATGACCTATATGGACTGAACTATACCTATGCAAGGACTCGATTATATGGACTTACATAAACCTATGCGAGGAATAGACAAGAAGAACAAAAAAATTAACTATATTAATAATCATTAAATTTTGTATTATGATGTGTATTAATGATATTTAATTGATTTGATTATGATTGATTTGTGATTAATGATGTTTAACTGTGATTGATAATATTTGATTGATGATATTGTAATGTGGAGTTTGAGCATATAGCGAGCATGACGGAAAGCTAAAACTCAGTAAGAATTTCTTACCTTACTCTTTAAATTTTTATTATTTTAAAATCTTTTATTTCTTCTTAGAAATTATTTTTATATTTAGAATAAAAAAATTAGTATTTATTTTAGAAAGTAGACATTTTATGAAAATTAATTTATAACAAATTAAGATAATTAAATCTTGAATTAAAGAAAAATTTTGTAATTTTAAGTATTTTTGGTTAATGATTTAAAGATTATTCTCTTTTAATAAAATAAAATTTTCAAAAGAAAATTATTTTATTTTTCTAACTTAATAACTAAAGATATTTGGAAATAATTGAGAATTTGATCTTGTTAAGATTAAATTTGAGAAAGATTATGTAAAAGTTTTATATGAAAAAGTTTTGAGATATTTAAGGCTTAGAAACTCAATTTCAGTGAGATTCGAAGACTATACCAAATTTATTTCTGTGGGACAGAAATTCAGAGAATTGAGAAAATGTACAGTTTATTGAAATGATATTGTAAACCTTTAAGGGATTTAATAATTGAGTTTCTAAAAGCCTTAACCAACTAAATACGCGAGTAGTTCATGCATCATGAATCATTAAAGTGAAATAAAATGATATTGTCTGAGGACGAATTATAGAAACCAAGGATACATTAGAGGAGGCTTAATTACGAGCCTTGGAATGAGAGGGTGTGAAAGGGTGCTTCAGGGGACCTGGGATAGCTCCCTAGTGTCGGGTACTTTCACAATAAAAACTTTCTCAATCTGACTAGTCTCTAAGTGTTTCCATGCCAGTTGAGTTGTTCATATTATTATTATCTGGACTTATGAAACAATGTAAACTCCTAGTTGGCCCAGTGCAAATTAAAATTTAAGGGCCCACATATATAGGTAAGTTATGATGAAGATATTGCATAACATTCATGCATTCATAATTGATTATGTATGTGATTGTGATTGATATTATTATGTATTGGTTTGTGAAAACCTTTTGTTGCTTATGTCTTATTCGGGAATATTATATTTTGTTTCTCATTCCTTTCTCCGTGTTTTTGTTTCACATGTTTTAAATTGATGGTTCAGAGAGAAGGATCGAAGAATCTCGGCAGTAAATATAGCACATTCTAGAAAGGGAGCTCGGTATGAATACCGTGGTCCAATGAATAAATAATGTTATTAAGTAACTGCTTCTGGGCCATGGAGTTTCCTCTCTTTCTTATAATGTTTAATATTTATTTTCTTTGGATGAATGTAAAATTACGTTATAAAGTTTTAATAATATTTATAAGGTATTTCAGAAATAATGTATGTAATTTATTCTGATAGTTTCTTTTTAACAATCATATCTTTAGTAAAAAAAAATTACAAATTTTTCTAGAATTTATTAAAGTGTAACAGAGGGCGTTACAAAGTGGTATCAGAGTAGTTAATCCAATAGGCCTGGGGAAAAAGGTCTATCTTGCTTTATCTGTAAACTCTGTATAGGTGATAGAAAATAGAATCTCTGACTTGGTAGTAACTGTGATTGATGTGACAAATCTCAGTTACTGTGAAACAGGAAACGATCTTGCTGGAGTTGTAGAACGCTTAATCAATGCAATGGGAGCACGTGAAGGTCAAGGTAACGATGCCTTGAGAAGGTTGGACCTTTTCGAAAAGCGTAATCCAACTCGTTTCAAGGGAGGATATAGCCCTGATGCAGCACAAACCTGGATTCGAGAGATAGAGAAGAACTTTCGAGCATTGCATTGTAATGAAGCTAATAAGGTAGTCTTCGCTACTTATGCCTTATCTGAGGATGCCGAACATTGGTGGGATAGCATGTGTAGACAATTCGAAGTCAACGACATGGAGATCACTTAGGATTATTTCAAGGATATGTTTCTGGAGAAATACTTTCCAGCTGATGTTAAAGAGAAAAGACAATTCAAATTCCTGTCACTGACCCAAGGAAATATGACCATTGGAGAGTACGCATCCAGGTTTGAAGAGCTATCTAGTTTTCATTCTCATTATAATGATGCTACTGACGAAGGTGATCGGTGCGTAAAGTTTTTAAATGGATTGCGGCTAGAAATTAAGGAAGTTATAAGAATGCAGGAAATCCGTGAATTTTCTGTATTGGTAAATCGCTGCAGGATCTTTGAAGAGGATCATAAGGATAGAATGGCCAAAAGTCGTGAACCCATTCATAAGGTGGGAGAAATATGAAGTGGAGGACCTCACCATCCCCAAAGAAGAGACTTCAGGAGAAATAAGCCTTAACAAGCGCCATTTCATCGGTTTGGAGCAGCATCTATTCCTAACACACCCCAAGCTTCAACTAGAAGCTATTACCCGACATCTGCACCAAATTTTAAATGTTTTATCTGTGGAGGACCCCATTTGAAAAGGGATTGTCCTAAAAACACTTATGTTTGCTTTAAGTGTAACAAACCAGGTCATCACATCAAGGATTGTCTAGAGATGAAGAGAGAAAACCCTGAAGGTGCACAACTAAAAAAACCCAAAACAGCTACCTCAAATTAGCAACCACAGAACCCCGTCGCTAATTAGCGACCGCCTTAGCGACCGCTTTGTACGGAAAGGGACAAAAAAGATGTTAGCGACTCATTTAGCGACCGAAACAGGACCCGGTCGCTAGAAATTGTAAACGCCGTCGCTAGTAGCGTCGCTATTTGATAGTTCCACCTTGTTTTGCTTTCCCGCCAGGGTTTATCAGTTGGCGCCAAATAGTAGCGACGGTATTTACCGTCGCTAACACTCCCCTAACCGTAGCGACGAAGGGATTGCGTCGCTATGGTTTGTACTAGTGACGGACGTCTTTCACCGTCGCTAATTTTCTTTTAATAATGGAAGGTAGCGACGATGGACTGACGCCGTCGCAAAACTCCTGAACGGTAGCGACGGGCTCGGGTATCCGTCGCTATCGTTTTCGCCTTCCCTCCATATTTTTCTTTAAGTTAGTGACGGTGGTACGGGACCGTCGCTAAGCTTCAGTAGGTTAGTGACGGTACTCATTTACCGTCGCTAATATTCAGAATTTTAGTGACGGCGTAGCATCACCGTCGCTATGGTTCCTCCATCTTTTACTTTTAAAAATTGAATGTAGTGACGGGGGGGACTCACCGTCGCTAATGTTCAGGAGTTTAGGGACGGAGTTGTTTGGCCGTCGCTAATCCTTTTAATTATAGTGACGCTGGTAGCGACGGATATGAGCCGTCGCTAAGATTTTAATCTAACTCGACAGGGACCCCTTCCCCTCTCAGTTGCCCTAACCTTCCCCTTCTTCTTCCTTGCCTCTCCTCCCTCGTTCCCTCCGTTCGTGTGCCTTCCACCCTCAGCCACTGCCGTCCCTCCCTCCGTGCCGGCCCTCCCTCCATTCGGGTCCCTCCCTCCGTTCGGGTCCCTCCCTCCCTCCCTCCCTCCCTCCCTCCCTCCCTTCCCTTCTTCCATCCCTCCTGTTTCTTTCTCCCTCTGAAATCCGGACCGAAGAACGCAAGGTCGTGAACTGAAAGCTGGTCTTCACCCCCTCAAGGTTCTACTTTCTTCCTCTCACTTCCGTTTCTACTTTTTTTTCTTGCTATGTTTGCATTTTCTTGCTATGTTTGCTATGTTTGCATTTACTTGACAAGGATTTCCAGTGGCTTACATTGTATTTGTGTCATTTTTATGATCTGGTTTCATTAGTTCCTATGACTTGTATGATTTGTTTCAATGAATGCAAATAATACCTTTCGTTTATCTGCTCTCTTGTTATTTTCCTTTGTTTCAGTTGAGCAGATGCCAGAGTTATAACTTGTTACTAGTTATTTGAAAACTTGAGTTTTATGATCTAGTTTAAGTTTAACCATGCATATAATATTCTTTTACAACTTTCTCTTCATTTTCCTCTGTGTATAAGGCTATATACTAATGTTGTGGCTATTCTTTGGCTAATTTTGAGAAAGTATAAGAGGATTTTATTTGGTTTATTTGATTGTTTCATATGAATAGGTGGTGGGCCGCTTCCAAATTTGACCTTGTGAAGTCAGGTCTGTCTCTCAGCTCACACAGGTCTGTCTCTCATGCTTACTCTGTTTTTGTATGGTGGTAAAATGTTTACACAACAAAAGGCCCTTTTTGTAGTTTGTCATAGCATTGTAGTTAGGCTTATAGTTCTTGTTGCTTGCTTAAGTTTTTGACTTGAAACTGGCTTCAAATAGATTTTTCAATATTTTTTAGTTAATTTGTTATTTATTTATTATTGAACAAATTCTCATGTTGATGATTATATTGTATTTTTTAATTCATTCTGTATTGTATCCTAATACTAAATTACTTTATGTTTATGTTAAAATAGAATCGAACTAACGATTTTAGGGACCTTATTCATGCTATGTTCATTCTTTCTGTACATTTTTTTTGTTAAGTACGATGTATCTTAACATTGAATAAAAATACGAGGCTTTCTAGGAAATTGCTTTAGTACCTTATCTTCGGTGTAAAACTAATTGGAAGATCATTAATTAAATATAGTTTTGCCAATGCTTGAAGATTGAGACTTGAATCCTAATGCTGAAATCTGAGTTTTATTTCTCAAAACTCATAGTCATAGGTGTAGTTAGCAAAACAACTCTTGACTTCTATTGGTTTAAAACAACTCTTCAGGGTTTTAAAAGGCTCTTCAACTTTTGTATGACATTCATCTTCTTCTTAAATTTGGTTGGTTCAAAACAGCTCTTCAACTTTTCTAGATAGTTCTCAAACACCTTTGTGTCTTGTTGCCTCTTACCATTAAGTGAATTTCTGGCTTCTCTAATTGCAGCTTCAATTTTCAGCTGATGCTCCAGTGGTAAAATCTTAGAACTACTACCACTATCCTTCATAACATTCCTCTTCCTGTAAACATAATCGTCCAAAGCATTCACTGACTTAACCTTTTGCTCAAATTTCTTATCATCATCTCTATATATCTCAGCTTCTTTAATCATTCTCCCCATATCTTTACCAGACAATCTCACTCCATCATTTGTTATGGTGATTTTATTCTTATTATTTTTATCCTTTGCAGAAACAACAAGAATACCATTCTCATCTATTCCAAAGAAATCTTGTGCTATTTTCCTTTGTGGTTAAGAATATGAATGTCAATAATAGATACTCTTAAAAATTAAACAAATTCAAGTCAACAATAGATACTCTTAAAAATAAATGTCAAAAACATAAATCGATTTGGTAAAAAAATTGAACAACAATGTACAAAAGTACCTGCAATTTTGCGAGCTCATCCACAAATTCACGGGGAAATAGATCTGACCTTGTTGATGATAACTGTCCAAGTTTAATGAAAGTTGGGCCAAGCTGTAACACACACTCCCTTAGCCATGCAGCAGTTTTCTACCTTCTGCTTTTCTGAAATGCAGAGTTAAAATATCAGATGACCATGCATAAATACAACAAGAAACTTAGTTAAAAAACTAATTAGGCTGAGTTCTGAAGAAATGTCTGTTTCCACCAGCAATGAATAAAGTCAGGAAGAGAAGAATTTTGAAACACAATAGCTTTCAGAAACCACCTGCTTTTCTTCAGTAAAGCCACCCGCATACGCCCACTTTGCATTGTCCAACAGAACACGAATACGTAAAGAAATAACAAATGACCAAACATCAATAGACCTTTGCCAAGAATTGTAATTTTCATTGGCCCAACTAAAGCCTTCATCTGAGGGTAAAACTTTTAGCTCTTCCAATGGTGGAAGTTCTTTAGAGGCTCTTGATTTTGTTGTCTTAGTCAAGGCTGGGGCAGCATCTCTCCTTACCAAACTTGCTCCATTAACAGCTTGCTTTGTACCATTCACCATCTCCACTTTATCCTCTGACGTTGTCTTTCTTTTCACTACCTCATTTGCTGGAACCATTTTAATTGCTCTACCATTAGTACCATATTTAGATGGAGGTGATTCAGTCTGTCGCACTTGTACCAGGAGTCTAAGAAATCTTTTATTCTTCGCCTTATCTAATTTTGACCTTCTATTCTTTGACAATTTATGAACTGGAATTGAGTCTGGAAAACTGAAATTGTCTAGTGCTCTTCGTTGATTTCCCAACTTTGTATTGTTATAATAATAACCATGCAAAGCCATTATTGCTGCCATTTGAGATGAGGATACCCTGAAAAACATCATCAACTTATTTGTAAGAAAAATAAAAATAAATGTCCATTTAAAAAATCAGTTAAGATAATATGGAAGCTAAAAAAGGTAAAAGGCTTAAAGCAAGGACAGGTTGAGCTGTTGAGGTTGCTGTAAGAATTTCAAACAGTAAACAAGAAATAAAACAAATCTAATTAATTTGACAACAGCTCCATCCAATGCCATATCTTCCTTATAACAAGGTCAACAGAACAAGTAAGACATCAAATGTCACATTGAAAGAAAGAAAGCATAACATAGGGTAAACGTGGTAAACTCCATTCCAGCATTATAATCATTATTTTTTTTTTGTGTGTAAGTCAATCTAGCATGGTCAATGCTCAAACCTTTTGCTATAACCAGCCTCAAGTTGGTCATCTAAGATTATTTGTCCTCACACATCAAACTTAAAAAGGAAAAAGTAAATCCCAAATTCAACCAATAAAAGCTTTGAGCATTGTACATCGATTATTGCCAACCCAAACTTGATAATATCAATTATCAAATAAATAAATAAATAACCATTACAAACATAAAACATAACAATATTGTGTAAACAACTGATCTTACACTTGACTTGGACAAAGTTTATTGAGAAATTTGAAATGACCAGAATTAAAACATGGTAATTGCACTTAGACTGTGAGAAAAGACTGAATCTGCTATTAGTTTCATCAAATTGACAAGGAAGAATATGAATGTCAAAAACAAATTCAAATAAATGTCAAAAACATAAATCGATTTGGTAAAAAAATTAATCATAAGGGGAGAAACATGGAACGCGAACATGATCAATTTTCCTTAGCATAGCATAAACACTATATGACATAGACTTCACTGATCATATAATGTTAAGTAATTAGTAATCAAGTTTTCAATGGAACGCTTTATCCAATGCCACCTTAGTTGTAATTTGCTTTGCGTGTCTCTCTTTGTTTAGTTTCCTTGCTACTTCTATGTGCCCATTTCTCTCTTTCAAGGTTATGTTAGTCTCCAACGTACTTGTCTTTAGATCACCAAGACGAGTCTCAATCTTCAACGTCTCTAACTCACAAGATTTTAATTGGGTTTCCTTTTCATGGAGCATTGCCTTGAGATTGAAGACCTCTTCATAAATTTCTTGGCTATGTTAATTTGATGCTTCAAGTAAAGCCTTGGTGTTGACATAGTCATCTTGGAGTTGAGCGAGTCTTATTTTTTCCTCATCCATGACTTTGTTATGTTCCTCCAGAGTAAAGGCATTTTTTGTGGACTTGTCTATTGCTGTAATTGATGTAACAAAATTGATATAGGCCAAGACATAATCAGAAGGAAAAATTAGTGTTGGACAAAATTCCTTCTCCAGCATTTTAAAGTATAGTTAGGATATATTAGTCTTGGATTCACTAAAGGAAAATTTATAACATGAATTTATAACATGTCAGGAAATTTTGCTTTTCAAAATAAAAAAAAATTTATAACATGTCAACCTCTTTTTGGTTTGCCATGCAGATCTACACACCGTGTAGTCTCTGTTCGTGTCTCTTCAACTTTGTCTCTATAGTTGTGTCACTTTTCCAGGTAATCCCCTTATGCTAATTTTTTCGTGATCTATAACCTATGATGATTGTGTATGTATGTTGATTATTGTTTGTTAGTGGACAGCAAAGCTTATTAAGCATTACTTATGTGTGCCGATGCATGTGTAATGTTGTTTGTTAGTGGAGAGCAGAGCTCATTAGGCATTGGTTTTATGTGCTGATAACATGATTTATGATGCATGTGTAATGTTGTTTGTTAGTGGAGAGCAGAGCTCAGTAAGCATTGATTTTATATATTGATAACATGATTTGGTGTTCAAAATTTCGGTAGACTCCCTTTCTTAGGGAACTTAAAAAATGAAACTCAACCTTAATAATGTAGGGTTTAGTCGTGTGTGTACCCATTAGATTCCCGTTCAAGTTTTAAAACAACCGGTTGATGTACCGTGTTGTGTTGGAGCTTGAATTGTCCCGGTTGGACAGTTTGGTATGAATTTGTAACTTGTAGGGCGTAACCCATCAATGTTGTATGTGGTCTATCTTGAGAAGTTGAATGAATGTTCATTTGAAATTTCGGTTATGGTGTTTCGTATTGTCCCCAGGGTGCATGTCTGCGTGTGGTGTTTCATACCGTACGTATCTCTGTGTACTCGGGGACCAATGTGAAATGCTGCCGAATTTTCAAATGAAAATTCATTCAACTCAAGATAGACCACATACAATGTAGGGATGGGTTACGGATGGTTGCATATTCATCCCGAATGGGATAGGGCCCCACCAATTTGCAACATCAAAGAGATAGAGTGATTCACAACCGATAGTTAAATAAAAATTTAAACGTGTAAGGTAACAGAAATCGTGCTTGTTAGATATTGTAAATGGAGGTACCGGCAAATCGGCGATGGATGTACAACCGACTAGATCGCAATCGGCGAGTGACTGAGGAGTTTATGATGGGGCTGTTGGAGTTCATTCCGTTCGCTACGGCAAACACACCTGGATTTGAAGTGACTCAGAAGATCCGTTGTCCGTGCTCAAGGTGCAAATGCATGAGTTTTGAATACGCGGATGATGTCATGTGCCACCTAACTCAGAAAGGGTTCATGGAAACATACCACTGCTGGTACAACCATGGTGAGCAGTTACCGCGTAGACCGTCAGACGTAATCGTGCAACAGTCTTACTACGAGGTTGGAGGAAACAGGGATACGTACAACAACATAGAACAAATGGTGATGGATCATGTTGGACCCTCCACCGGGCGTATGCTGGAACATAATGACCAAGCAGGTCATGTGGACTCTGACAATGTAGAGGAGGATCCTAATCCGGAGGTGAAGAGATTTTATGATTTCTTGGCGGCGGCTCAGACTCCATTGTGGGACGGGTGCAACAGTCACACTGAGTTATCCGCCTCCCTAGCTGCTTTAAGCATAAAGGCAGATTATAATCTTTCTGGAGGTTGTTTTGATAGGATGGTCAGTCTGATGGGTTCCACCATGCCTAGTAATCACAGAATGCCAGCAAACCTGTACCGTGCTAAGAAACAAGTGGCGAACTTGGGGCTGGGTTGTGTGAAGATAGAGTGTTGTGTTGGTGGATGTATGCTGTTCAGAAATAAGTTTGCAGACGAGGGTGTCACAAAATGTCTGCATTGTAATGAGGAACGCTACAAGACCGTTAAAAGGAGAGGGAAGGTAACCCGGACGGCCAGGAAGAAAATGTGGTACTTCCCTATAACACCGCGTCTTCAACGCCTGTATGCCTCATTGTCCACGGCAAAACACATGCGTTGGCATGCTCTGAACCGAACACAAGAGGGGTTTCTTTGCCATCCTTCCGACGGGAAAGCATGGAAGTGTTTGGATGAGCTATATCCGGACTTTTCTGGCGAGTCGCGAAATGTAAGACTTGGATTATGTACTGATGGGTTTAACCCTTTCGGTCAATACGGAAGGGCTTACTCTTGTTGGCCAGTCATCCTGACCCCATACAATCTGCCGCCTGATATGTGTATGAAGAGGGAGGTCATGTTTCTATCTATACTGGTTCCAGGACCCAAAAATCCAAAGGCGAACATAGACGTGTTTTTGCAACCGTTGGTTGAAGAGTTATCACAGTTATGGGATGTCGGGGTAATGACATACGATGCGTCTTTGAAGAACAACTTTATGATGCGTGCTGTTTTGATGTGGACTATTAATGACTTCCCGGCCTATGGTATGCTTTCTGGATGGTCCACGTCTGGGAAGCTTGCTTGCCCTGTATGCATGGAACATACCGGGGGGGAATCACTCCCTGTTAGTGGCAAGACAAGTTTCTTTGACTGTCATAGAAAGTTTCTACCGTTGGATCACCCGTTTAGGAGGAACAAAACCGCTTTTAAGAAGAACAAGGTTGTTAATGAACCTCCACCCCGTAGGTTATCTGGTGCACGGGTTTGGCAGAGGGTCGAAGAGTATCCTTACATCTGGGACAAGAGTGTTAAGGAGTTTGCGGGTTACGGTAAGGAACACCACTGGGTGAAGCAGAGTGTCTTGTGGGATTTGCCATATTGGAAAGACTTGTTGTTAAGACACAACATTGATGTCATGCACACTGAACGTAATATTTTCATGAATATTTTTGACACTGTTATGGACATCAAAGGGAGAACAAAGGACAACGAGAAGAGTCGTCTAGACCTTCCGATTTGGTGTTCTAGGAAGGAGTTGGAGTTGAGGGATGCGGGACGTGGAAGAATGTTTAAACCCCATGCAAAATATGCTTTAACTAGACCACAACAGATTGCTGTGTGCATTTGGATGAATGGGTTGACCCTGCCTGACGGATTCGCTTCTAACTTGAGTAGATGTGTCGACGTGAAGGAGGGCAGGGTGTTTAGCATGAAAAGTCATGATTGCCATGTGTTTATGCAACAACTACTCCCGTACGCGTTTCATGCCTTACCGAAGCCTATTTGGAAACCGTTAGTGGAGTTGAGTCACTTCTTTAAGGAGTTGACGGCTACTTCGTTGACTGTGGAGAAACTTGTGAAGATGGAAGAAACTATCCCGGTATTGATTTGTAAGTTGGAGCAGATTTTCCCACCAAGTTTTTTTGACTCCATGGAGCATTTGCCTATCCATCTACCGTACGAGGCCTTGGTTGGTGGCGAGGCTACCTCCCCCCACTTCCTAGGCGCCCCCACCACCACCCCAGGATCCCCCACCACCTTGATTGTAGTTCTTTTATTTATACACATTGTATATTTGATTTTTAGTTATGTTATATTTTCATTCAGTATTTAGTTTGTCATTCTTTATTTATTATGTCAATATTTAATGGTAATTACATTCAAATCACAAAGCCTTTCTACCTATCATTAATAATTCAACCTATTTCATAAATTAATTTAATCTATTATTTTGTTTTTAATAATAATTCATTACTTCAAAAAAATTATTTTAATTTAATTATAAAATTTTATCAGCCAATACAAAATATAAAATATTAAGATATTTTTAAAGCTAAATTAACAAAACCAGTCAATATTGGATCAATTTTAAAAAAATTTAAAAATTCTCGTTAGCGACGGTACCCGTCCGTCGCTGACTTATTAACACTAGCGACGGACGTTGTGGTCGCTACCTGACAACCACTAGCGACGGTAAGCCTTGGTCGCTACATCGCAACCACTAGCGACGGACGTTGTGGTCGCGACCTGACAACCACTAGCGACGGGACGCCTTGGTCGCTACATCGCAACCACTAGCGACGGAAAGGTGTGGTCGCGACCTGACAACCACTAGCGACGGAATGTATTGGTCGCTGTATCACTACCTCTAGCGACGGCACGGGGTGGTCGTTGGTGTCTATTAGTAGCGACGGGGTCCCGAGGTCGCTGTATGGCAACACTTAGCGACGGCAGCAGTTATTGGGGCAGGGACGATTTTAGCGACGGCCTTACGCCGTCAATAAGTTAGCGACGGCATGTATGTGGTCGCTGATGTGTTTTCGACGAGGGTTTTAGCGACGCCCACTTTCCCGTCTGTGACGCCGTCGCTAATTGTTTTAGCGACGGGAATTCCATTGATTAGCGACCAATTCTTTCCGTCGCTAACAGTTGTTTTTTTAGTGGTGGTGTGAGTACAAACATAAATACTCAAGGAGGCGTGCACAGTGCAGTCGGAAGGCCAAAGGCAAAAGGAAAGGTTTTTGCAATCACTGGAGAAGAAGCATCTCATTCTGATTCCATGGTGGAAGGTAAGTGTATTATTCATAAGATTCCTTTAACTGTTATGTATGACTCAGGTGCATCGCATTCCTTTATTGCTAATGACTGTGTAGAAAAACTAAAATTACCTGTGATAAAACTACCATTTGACTTATCTGTACATACTCTTGGAAACAATCCCATTGTCACTTCTAAAGCCTGTTAGAAATGCCCTATTGTCATAGATGGTAGGGACTTTAAGGCTAATCTTTTCTGTTTACCCCTTTCTCGCTTAGAAGTTATTATTGGGCTAGATTGGTTGTCTGACAATCATGTTCTAATAGATTGTCATAATAAAACCATAATGTTTAAAGAACCAGTGAATTTGAATCCCGAGGATTCGAGATTTCTAACCGCCAACCAAGTGAGCGCCTCTTTAAAAGGAGGGACTCAAGGATTCATGCTATTGTTTTCAACGAAAGGAGAGCAAGAATCAAAAATCAAAAATCTGCCGGTTGTGTGTGAATTTCCTGACGTTTTTCCTGAAGATATCCCTGGTTTACCCCCAGAAAGAGATGTGGAATTCGTCATTGATCTAGTACCTGGAGTTGGACCCATTTCAATTGCACCATACCAAATGTCACCTCTAGAATTAGCAGAGTTGAAGAAACAACTTGAAGAGATGATAGAGAAGCAGTTTATACGACCCAGTGTATCCCCCTGGGGTGCACCAGTGTTGTTGGTTAAGAAAAAGGATAGTAGCATGAGGTTGTGTGTAGATTATTGGCAACTGAACAAGGTGATGATCAAGAACAGATATCCTCTGCCAATGATTGATGACTTGATGGATCAGCTGCGTGGTGCCATGGTGTTCTCCAAAATTGATTTGAGGTCTGGATACCATTAAATAAAGGTAAAGAAAGACGATTTACCAAAAACTGCTTTTAGAACACGCTATGGCCATTATGAATATCTAGTAATGCCTTTTGGTGTGACTAATGCACCAGCCGTATTCATGGATTACATGAATAGGATTTTTCATCCATATCTAGATAAATTTGTAGTGGTGTTCATTGATGATATATTAGTATACTCTAAAAGCAGAGAAGAACATGTTGAACATTTGAAGGTTGTGTTGGAAATCCTGAAAAAGAAACAACTGTATGCAAAAGTGTGAATTCTGGTTGGAAGAGGTGAACTTTTTAGGACATATAATTAGTCAAGGAGGAATAGCTATAGACCCTTCCAAGGTGGAGGCAGTTTTAAAATGGGAGAGACCAACCACGATGACTGAGATTAGAAGTTTCTTGGGCTTGGCTGGATACTATAGGAGATTCATTGAAGGATTTTCAAAGTTAGGATACCCACTGACCAAGTTAACACGGAAAGGACAACCTTTTGTGTGGACAGCACAATGCGAGAATAGTTTCCAAGAGCTGAAAGATTGACTTACTTCTGCGCCGGTGTTAGTACTCCCCGATCCACATCGAAGTTTTGAAGTTTACTGTGATACGTCTAAACAAGGACTAGGAAGTGTACTCATGCAAGACAAGAAGGTTGTAGCCTATACGTCGCGCCAATTAAGGCAACATGAGATTAACTACCCTACCCATGACTTAGAGTTAGCCGCTGTAGTTTTTGCCTTAAAGATTTGGAGGCATTATCTATACGGTGCAACATTCGTTGTGTTTAGCGATCATAAGAGTCTCAAGTATTTATTCGACCAAAAGGAGTTAAACATGAGGCAACGGAGATGGATGGAATTCTTAAAGGACTACGACTTTGAGTTACAATACCATCCTGGAAAAGCAAACGTAGTAGCTGATGCTTTAAGTTGAAAGTCTCTACATGTATCCACAATGATGATTAAAGAACTGGAATTGATAGAGAACTTCAGAGATCTTAACCTAGCAGTAAAGGTTAATGCTAACGGCTACAGATTAGGAGCGTTGCAAGTAACAAGTGAATTCCTGAGTCAAGTTTTAGAGGCTCAACGAGAGGATAATTCCTGCAAGAGAAGAAAGAACTCTTGAAATAAGGAAAAGAAGTGGAGTTTAATGTGGGAAACGACCAATTGTTGAAGTATAAGGATCGAGTGTGTATCCCTAATCAAGAGGAGTTGAGGAAAGCAATTCTGGAAGAATGCCATAAAAGTTATATGAGTATTCATCCCGGAGCTACTAAAATGTATCAAGATTTGAAGAAGTTATTTTAGTGGCCTGGACTGAAGAAAGCGGTGGCAGAGTACGTGGCTGCATGTCTAATTTGCCAAAAGGTTAAAGTAGAACACCAAAAACCCCCTGGAATGCTACAATCAATGGAAATACCGGAATGGAAATGGGATAGAATTACCATGGATTTTGTGACTTCTTTACCTAAAACTCCATTAGGACATGATTTAATATGGGTAATAGTTGATAGATTAACCAAATCTGCCTACTTTATTCCCATCAATATTCGTTACTCTATGGAGAAACTGACAAAATTATACATCGAGGAGATTGTGAGATTGCATGGAATTCCTTCAAGTATCATTTCTGATCGGGATCCTCGTTTTACATCATAATTCTGGAAGAGCTTACACAAGGCTTTAGGAACAAGACTGCGTCTAAGTTCAGCATATCATCCTCAGACGGATGGACAATCAGAAAAGACAATCCAATCTCTAGAGGACTTGTTATGAGCTTGTGTGTTAGAGCATAAAAGAAGTTGGAATCAATTTTTACCATATGTGGAGTTTACCTACAACAACAGTTTCCATGCTAGCATTGGCATGACGCCTTTTAAAGCATTATATGGAAGAAAATGTAGGACCCCGCTATGTTGGTTTGAGACTAGTGAAAACTTGATGATAGGACCAGAGTTGGTACAACAAACCACGGATAAAATCAAAATAGTTCAGGAAAAGATGAAGGCAACACAGAGCAGGCAAAAAAGTTACTATGACAAAAGAAGAAAGCCGCTCGAATTTCAAGAAGGTGATCATGTATTCTTGAAAGTCACATCTACGACTGGGGTCGGTTGGGCAATGAAATCTCGAAAACTAACTCCTAGATTTATTGGTCCATACCAAATAATTCATAAAGTTAGTCCTCTTGCCTACCAAATAGCATTACCTCCTTTTCTTTCTAATATCCATAACGTTTTTCATGTGTCAAACTTACGAAAGTATATATCTGATCCTACACATGTTATTGAACCTGATGTCATACAAGTTAAAGATAATCTTACATATGATGCACCACCTATCAGAATAGGTGACAAAAGAATAAAAAAGTTAAGAGACAAGACAATTCCGCTTGTAAAAGTCATTTGGAGTGAAACGAGAGGAGAAGATGCTACATGGGAACTAGAAACTGAGATGAAAGAGTCTCATCCTTATTTGTTTTACTGAATAATGTAAATTTCGAGGATGAAATTTTCTAAGGGGAGTAGAGTTGTAACACCCCTATTTTTATTTTTATATTAAAATTTTGTAGGAATTAGACTATGGTTCTTTAGAACTTTTTAATCTACGTATTATTTATGATTTTTTTGGAATTTTTGAATTTTTTAATAAAATAATATTTTTTTAAATAATTTTAAATTCATATAAGTGACCTAAAATTTAAAATATTTATAAGAAAGTGAATTTAAATTATAAGAAAATTTTCTAATATCCATTTCAAGTAGACTTATCTAAAAATTATCAGTTTGAGAAAAATCTTGATTTTTTTCCAATCGTTAAAAAATTGGAAATGTATCAATAAATTTTTATTAACAGAAAATTTTAGATTTTTAAAATTTAAACTTTATATTACTTATTATAAAATTAGTGAGGACTAATATAATATCGCTAAATTTCAAAAAGGACTGATTTTAAAATATACCGAGTGAAAGGTTACTATTTAGCTTAATAATTCTGCCGACAGTTACTATACAAAACACTGTGCATGTACGAAATTTTTAAAAGATGCACAGTAACCAGGAATAAAAATTCAAAAAATGCACAGTACTTTTATATTAAAATAATAGAATGCATAGTAATTTTTTTCCTATAAATACCGAAGGAATTCTTCTTTAGAATTCACAATTTCAGATTAAGTTTTCTTAATATAGTAGTGCTAGTGAGATAATGGTGGAAGTAAGAGAGAGAAGTAAATTTTTTAGAAGAAGGTTCTGCTAAAATTCTATGGTAAGAATACTTTTTTTTATATTTTTTAAGGTTATTTTCATATCGTTTTTAGAAATCTATTATTATACTGGAAATAATATTATTTTAAGTTACTATTCTGCATAGTAAAATACTATTTCAATAGTAAATTACTATTCAAATAGTAAATTACTATTTACTGTTACTATTTACCTTTACTATTCACGTTTTACTATTTACTATTACTATTCACGATTTACTATTTACCGTTACTATTCATGATTTACTATTTATCATTACTATTCATGTTTTACTATTTACTATTACTATTCACGATTTACTATTCACTATTCACTATTTACTATTTAAAATTTACCACTTTTGTTTTAAGTAGTAACTATATTAAAATGAAATTGGTATGTTTCAGAACTCGGAGACGAGACACGTACGGATCTTCAATAACTAATCAGGAAACAAGAGGTAAGGGGGAGTGAGATAAGAGTATAATATGTGAACTGGTCTGAACTGGGGTCTAGGATCCGGTGTGGGACCAGCCACAAGAATACATGTGTTTTAGGGTTTGTACACCGGTATCACGGGTATCCGGTGTCATGATCCGGTCTCTCAGTGGGAGAAAACCGGTCTTGTTGTCCTGGAGATCCTTCACACCAACGTTTCACGTTGAAGTGGGGGCGAAAAGTGGTGTCACCTGCGAAGATTCTCCGATGCTCAAATTAGAAGAGTATAAGAACTCAGTGAATGCTCAAGCGATATAATAGCAAAGAGTAAGTTAGGACAATGTAACCTTGCATGTGTATTGAAATGAGTTATTTATAGTTGAACGTAGGAAATGAATCGTTGGGTGCAAGTGGGCCCCTTGGTTCTGATAGCGTGTGAAGTGTGTCAATCAAAGTGGCTCAGTACTCAGAGTGTGTCAAGGGGGTAGGTCAATTATCAGGGTACGATCCCGTGATAGGGATGGAGGATAATCACCTTTCCGCATATTTCGCTGACACATGTACTTGCTCTCTGAGGCCATTGACATGACATATTCTACCACATAGAGTATCTTCGCTGATAAGTTATTAGGAACTCTTATCTCGCTGTGACTGAGGGTCTAACGGCTATATAGACGTTTGGTGAGAACGAACAATCATCCGTTGTAGAGAAAACGAGTGGAACAGCTGATAAGACAAGAGCGGATGAGGGGAGACCGGATATCCGGTATGGTAATAATGAACCGTGACACCGGTTCTCCTTTTATGAGATCAGTCTGACGTCATAACATTGGGGGCCGGTATCCAGACCGGATCATCTGTCCCCTAGCTTGTATGAGGGACTGTTAAGTTGCTCATATGAGCTATACAACCCTTGAGAAGTCTGGATGCCGGTGGGACGTTCTGGAAATTACCTGGAAGCTCTAAGGCATCCGTCCTGCCAACTGGGTGGCCGCTCTTCTGATGCTATATACAACGGACTCAGACAACATAAAATAGTGAGGGAAATCCCAAGAGTTTTTGGGAATCAAACCCTTGGTATTCGAAGAGTGGTTGAAATGCATTAAATACGTCTGAAATGATTGGACATTAAATGCGCCTTTTACGCACGAGCCATCATTACCCAAGAGTATAACCGTCGATTGGGCTTATTGGGCCTGGATTCAAACTAAAGGGGGGCCCATTTTGCAAAAACGTTTGCTGAAACGTTACCATTTTCGCGCTTGAACATAACAAAACGACGGCATCATTTGAATTCAAAGGGTTGCATTTTGAAGCAAGCGTTGTGACTTCCAACAGAGCACTGTGCCTCCTCGTTACCTATAAAAGGGACTCTTAACAAATTTGGGAATTCACCTCTGTCTTCAAGCTTAGTGAAACTCTGCTCAAATTTCTTGGAGATTTCCTTGCTGCCTTCAAATTTCACAAAGTTCCTCTTCCTTTTAGGTAACCTCTCTTTCCTTCATCTCCCTACAAATTTTATTCATTTTGCTTCCACCATGCGCCCTGGAGCAGGCAACGCTGGTCCCTCGAACAGGGGGAATTCTAGCTCTCGAGCCCCCCTTAGCCACCGTGGTGGGAGGATTCCAGTGAATCTTCCTGTGGCTGGGCTTCGTCGCTCAGAGAGGGTTGAAACATCTTCCTCACGAGCGTCCTCTTCTCAACACCGCTCTGAGGTTCCCCTTGACTCGAGGGCTACCAGCCGCTCTAATGAAGGGTCAAGTGATGAAGGCTACCTCTCTGACGATGTTGCTTTTTACCACAGCACGTACGCGTTCCATCGTGCATCCACAACCATGGAAATCCCTAGGTCTGGTAAAACTTTGGTTCTCCAAACTGCAGAAGGGTGTGTCAATGTTGTGGCACACCAGTTGAACTGGGAAAAACTCAATAGGGAAAGACCTTACTGCTGGGTGGAAGAGGAATTCCTGGAGATCCCCTCACATCACGCAAGTGAAGAGGAGCGCACGGTCCCTCTCCACTGCAAGATCTACTCAGACAAGAAGTACAAAGCACGCTATGCTGTGTTGGCACCCCGTCCCTCTGAGAGAGTCTGCCATATCGTCCCTAATGAGAGGTCGGTCTATATGTACGACTTCATGTTTCTGAAGCTGGGGGTGCGCTTCCCCATGACGGAATTCCAGATGGCCGTCCTGTGCTTCTTGGACTGTGCCCCTACACAGCTGCATCCCAACGGTTGGGGTCTAGTGCGGGCTCTCAAAATCCTAGGAGAGCACTTCAACTTCTCCGCCACTGTGGCCAAGCTGTTCCATTATTGCCAAGTGGTCCGCCGTGCTAACAAGAAGGGCGGCCTTGGGTTCATAACGCTCCGTTGTGACTCAAGGGTGATAAACTTCAAATCATACACGGAATCCTCGAAGGTGGATGGGCGCTCCTTCAAGCATTACTACACGCGGGTTCGTATTCAGCCCAATAAGCCGGTCTTCTGGCGTAACAAGGAGGGATTCACCAAGTTCCCCCTCAGTTGGATGCACGAGCATTTTCTCCTTATGAGCCGTGCTTATTACACTGATGAGAGTGAACTCTCCTCTCATTCCGTCGAGGTTTTGAGCGCCATGCAGACGGCCTCGAAAACACTCAAAGGATTTTCCTGCAGGCTCCTCCTGGCAGAGGACGACGTCCGAACCACCTATCTCCATAATATCCACTCTTACTGTATTTGTGTTGTATACTTATTCTATTTTGATTATCTTCTTCTCACGTGCTAACTCAACTTTTCTTGTTTTGCAGAACAAATTGAAAAAGCCTACCCCGAAATGTTGTCCTTAAGGACCATGATGGCTGATGATGACTCCTCCTCCGAGGAGAATGAGATTCAGGCGAAAAGGAACACCACCAAAGCTCCACTCATTCCCCTGACCTCTGCAGTGGGTGAGGAAGTTCCTCTCTTTGACAAGGAAGAGATAGAAAAGCAAACGGAGGCCACTGGGGCGGGCGATGAGGAGGCCGTCCCAGAGAAAAAGAAGAAAAAGAGGCATCTGGTCAAGACAGCGGATCAGGAAAAACCCTCTTCTGGTGACCCTGCAAAGAAGCGCCAGAAAACACTTGAAGAATCTGGGATAAAGAAAGATAAGGGGAAGAAGCCCGTTCCTGACTCTTCTGCCCCCACATCGCAAACCACATCCGCCCCGACTTCTGAGAGTGGCCCTCCTCCGGCGTTCGACCCTCCACGCGATTCCTTTCTTGCCCCTTACTTATGGTTTCAGGGGTCCATGCCCCCCACTCTTCCAAAGGCGAGATACTGCCTTCGCCCCTCGCTCGAAGCTGCTGAAGTTCGAGGAGCTTGTAAGGCCGGCCGTTGGCCACTGGACGAGCTGTCTGGCCTCCTTGAATCCCTGAGCGAAAGGGCAGATTATATGGAGCAAGTTGAAAAGCTCGAAGCCGAACTCGCTGTGAAGGAGAAATGGTCGGCCAAACAATCTGAAATTCGTAGAAGTGTGGAGGTAGAACTGAAGAACACCAAGGAAACACTTCAGAGGAAGACAGAAGAAGCGAGCCAACTTCACTTTGCTAATAAGGCTCTAGAACGGCAGGTTGCTGAGCTTTAACAGCAGAATAAATCCATTCCGCTCCTCGAAGAAGAACTACAGTTGGAGAAGAAAAGGTCGGCCAAGCTTGCTGACGATCTCAAAGTAATGGAGGACGGACACAGCAAGAGCCTTGGGGAGTGGGAGGCCCTTCGGAAGGAGATGCAGGCCCAGCTTAAGGAGTTAAGGAAGGGAGGTACGAGCACTGGCCCATCGGAGGAAGATTTTGCCAAGCTCCAGAAGAAGTTAACTGCTGCTAAGACCAAGGCTGCCAAGGCCTTGGAAATATGTAAACAGGTAGCTTACGAATCCTTTGGGCTAGCACTTCGTCAAGTATTCTATCGAAACCCTGAGGCAAAACTGAATCTGTACGGACTGGATCCGTTCTATGAGTTCCACGAGGGGAAACTTGTCGAAGTGATGAAAGACGGCTCGTACCAAGTCCCTCGCGACTCTCTCTACGAACTGCCTCCACTTCCGGAGGGTCAGAGCATGGAACCTGTAAAGCCTAACTCTGATCCTGAGGCCGGAGCGGACAAGACCCAAGCTGCTGGAATTGAAGGGGAGAGAACGAAGGTGCCTACTCGGGAGGATCAATAACCTGCTTCTTAATTTTTATGCTTTCAATTATGGCTGTGTTCTGGGATCAGCTCCAGCTTTTGAATACTTTGATTCCTGTGTACCTCTTCATTCAAGAAATAAAATTTGCCTTGTTTCTCATTTATCGTTTATGTCCAGTGTATTGTATGATTGCCAAATGACTTAACAATATATATAATACTTTAACTTTTTCTATACTCTGCAAAGCCGCTCTTGTCTGGCTATACCGTTGTTAAAAGCGTTTTTATCACATCGAATTAAAATAATAACTTTGCAACAAGTAAGCGATAACTAAGTTAAAGTATGCCCTGTCCCCAAGTGCAAGTACGTTGGGAAGGGAAATTTCATTGTAAGAGTTACCTTTAACTTCTTAACAAGCTTGAAATGTTCATCTGACCTCGAAAATGTAGAGCGGATACACTAACGTTCAGCCGCTCTGTAACGAATATTTCAGAGTTGAGGACGGAAATTGCATTTGAAGTCCGGTACCGCCTTAAAAAGGGGTAGTTTTACGTCTTTCTCTTGAGGTTCGGTTTGGTCCTACAACTCAAGTCTTCACACGGTGTTCGGATCGATCCTACTAACCATACTTGGAGTTCGGTGCAATCCTACAATCCAAGCCTTCGACACGGGGTTCGGATCAGGGCTAATCCTGAACCTACTGCGCCCGTTACTCGGGGTTCAGCGTGGTTTTCTTGATGGACCAGCCTACTGCGCCCAAGCCTTCACATGGGGTTCGGTTTGTGGCCTTGAAAAAGGACCAGCCCTACAACCCATGTTATCTTCAAATGGGGTTCGGTTTGTGGCCTTGAAAAAGGACCAGCCCTACAACCCATGTAGTCTTTGAATGGGGTTCGGTTTGTGGCCTTGAAAAAGGACCAGCCCTACAACCCATGTAGTCTTTGAATGGGGTTCGGTTTGTGGCCTTGACAAAGGACCAGCCCTACAACCCATGTAGTCTTCGAATGAGGTTCGGTTTGTGGCCTTGAAAAAGGACCAACCCTACAACCCATGTAGTCTTCGAATGGGGTTCGGTTTGTGGCCTTGAAAAAGGACCAGCCCTACAACCCATGTAGTCTTCGAATGGGGTTCGGTTTGTGGCCTTGAAAAAGGACCAGCCCTACAACCCATTCCACCTCGAGGAGTTACATCGTCAATACACAAAATGTGTGATTGAGATCATCCGTCCTGAGGGGTCTTCATCAGTCCCTCGAGGAGTTACACCGTCAACTACAGAATTGGTAGTTGAGTTCATCCGTCCTGAGGTGTATGCGTACTAAGCTACGGCTACAAATCACAACATACAAAAAAAGTGAGAGTGATAGGGCAATCAAACTCTATTCTCATTAACATTGAAAGTACATTACAAAGAGAGCGTAGTTGGTGTCATGCCTCGTTAAAACCTTCTTGAGAAAACCCAATGGGAAAAACTCAAGTAAGGAAAAAGAGTACATGCCGCCTTACCAACTAGCTGTAATAAACACGTAAGTTCTGAGTGTTCCATTTGTTACGGATTGGAGTTCCATCAAGCTCTTCCAATCGGTATGACCCTTTTCCAGTCACCTCAGAAACTCTGTAAGGGCCTTCCCACGTCGGCGCTAGCTTTCCTTGATGAGCAAATTTATTCCCCACACTCGCCTTCCTTAAAACAAGATCTCCGGTATTGAAAGCTCTGTATTGGACACGTTTATTATACCGGAGTGCTGCCTTTGCTTTTACTGCCTGGTCTCTGATAAAGGCCTTTTCCCTTAACTCCTGGAGGACGTCCAGCTCTGATGCCAGATTGGCATTGTTGTCTTCAGCTGAAAAATACTCTACACGGGCCGATCTTGTTTGCAGCTCTACTGGAATCATCGCCTCAACCCCATACGTCAACCGGTTATGGGATCATTAGTGGACGAATGAGGCGTAGTGCGGTATGCCCATAAAACATGACATAGTTGATCAGTCCATCCTCTATTCGCTTCTCCCAAACGCTTTTTCAACCCTTTTAGCACTTCTCGATTGGCTACTTCCGCTTGGCCATTGGTCTGAGGGTGTTCGACAGATGAAAATATCTGGATTATCCCCAGTCCTTCAAGCAAATCCGTGAACTTCTTGTCTGTGAACTGGGTGCCGTTGTCAGTCACAATCCGCCCTGGCACCCCGAATCACGCTATGATATTTTTGTACACGAAACGCCTTGTTCGTGCAGAAGTAATATGCACTACTGGCTCAGCCTCGATCCACTTGGTGAAATAATCTACCCCCACAATCAAATATTTGATACCTCCAGGTGCTGTGGGGAACAGACCCAAAATATCAAGGCCCCACTGGTAAAACGGCCAAGGCACAGCGGAAGAAGAAAGTTCTTAGGCCGGTGTATGATGGAGGTTGGAGAATCTTTGACAAGCATCGCATTTCTTCACAAAATCTGCAGAGTCTTGTTTCATAGTGGGCCACCAATATCCGGCCCTGAGGACCTTTCTCATTAAGCTCCGACCCCCAGCATGGTGCCCACACTGCCCCTCGTGCACCTCTTCCAAGACTGCTTGAACTTTATCTTCTCTCAAACAGAGAAGGTATGGGACAGAGAATCCCCTCTTGTAGAGAACACCATCAACCATAGTAAAATATGGCAGCTCCCTTTTCACTCGTCTCCTTTCTTTCTCATCGGTAGGGAGTTGTCCATCTGCCAAGTAGCGAATATAGGGGATGACCCAAGAATCCTCATAAGGATATTGCACCATTACAGCATTCAGGGAAGGGTATAGAGGGATGCTAGGTGATGTCAAAGTACTTTGAACAACCGTCGTTGTGCTACCGGGCTGCTTTGTACTTGCGAGCCTTGACAAAATATCCGCCCTGGTGTTCTCCTCTCTAGGCACATGCTTGAACTCTAGAACTTCAAATCTTCCCTTCAATTCATTCACGCAATTTAAGTATAGCTGAAGTTGCGGCTCCCTAACTTGGTACTCCCCCTGGATCTACGAAATTACCAGTTGAGAATCGCTGCACAACGTGACTGCTGATGCTCCGATGTCAATCGTCGTTCGAAGACCGGCCAAACATGCTTCATATTCAGCCTGGTTATTGGAGGTTTTGAAATTGAAACGGAGGGAAATCTCTAAGTGCACGCCATCGTCGCTTTCCACCACAACACCTGCCCCACAGCCTTTACTGTTTGACGATCCGTCAACATAGATGGTCCAATATGCTCGAGGTGTGGCTGGATCCGCCCCAGTCATCTCCACAATAAAATCAGCCAATACTTGCGCCTTGATGGCTCCTCGAGGCTCATAAGAAATTTCAAATTCAGACAACTCAATGGACTACTTGATCATCCTTCCAGCGAGGTCTGGTTTGCTAAGCACTGAACGGAGAGGTAGATCCGTTCTCACCAACACTGGGTGCGCGTGAAAATAGGGCCTTAACCGTCGTGACGCCCACACAACTGCCAAAGCGGCTTTCTCAATCTTCTGGTATCTACCTTCCGCCCCCTGGAGCGTCTTACTGGTGAAGTACACTGGCCTTTGCCCTTCAGGGGTTTCTTTCACCAAAGCCACACCCAGGGCTTCATCAGAGATTGCTAAATACAAGATCAAAATCTCACCAGGGTCAGGCTTAACCAGTATTGGTGGACTTGAGAGAACGGCCTTGAGTTGTTGGAAGGCTTGTTCTTGCTCCTCTCCCCATTCAAAACTCTTGTGTTTCTTCAACGCCTTATACAAGGGGAGGGGTCTGTGCACCATCTTGGGCATGAAGCGAGCTAGAGCGGCTACTTTCCCATTCAACGATTGGACCTCCCTCAGGCTCTTAGGGCTCTGCATGTCCAGGATTGCTTGACACTTCCCAGGGTTAGCCTCAATGCCTCGTTGGGTCAACATGAATCCTAAGAATTTCCCAACTGGAACGGCAAAGGTGCACTTCAAGGGGTTTAGCCTCATGTTGTACTGACGCAGCCTAGTGAAAACTTGGCACAGGTCTTCAATGTGGTCTCCTCCAGTGGGCGTTTTGGCTATAATATCATCAATATACACCTCGACCAGCCTGGTGTGCATCCCTTCGAAAACTTTGTTAATCATGCGCTGATAAGTAGCGCCAGCGTTCTTCAATCCGAATGGCATGACGGTGTAGCAGAAAACACTGTGGTCATTGACAAAAGCCGTCTTCTCTTGATCTCCTTCCCACATCAGAATCTGGTTGTACCCAGAATAAGCATCCATGAAACTAAGATACTGGTAACCAGATGAGTCATCTACCATGCGATCAATGTTTAGCAAGGGATATGGGTCTTTGGGGCAACAACGGTTGAGATCCACATAATCTGTGCATATCCTCCACTTGCCATTAGCTTTCTGCACCATGACTACATTAGAAAGCCAAGAAGAATAGCGAATCTCCCTTATAAAGCCCGCTTTCAACAACTCCTCAGTCTGTTCACATGCTGCCTTCTGTTTCTCCGGTCCCAACCTCCTCTTCTTCTGGGCCACCGGTCTCGTTTCAGGGTACACAGCAAGTTTGTGGCAACAAAAATTAGGGTCCATCCCAGGCATGTCTACTGCTGTCCATGCAAAAAGGTCCTTGAACTCCTGCAGGAGGGCTAACAAGCGTTGCTCCATGGCTGACTCCAGCTTATCATTGATGTGCGTGACCTTCTCTGGGGAATCCCCTAAAATGACGTCCCTGGAACCACCATCCGGTGTGGGCTTTGAGGGATTAAGAGGGTCGATCTTCAGTTCCACTCTTGGGTCCAAGTCAATAAGACTAACAGACCCAGCCGCTGTTCCTCCGTCGTTCAGCTTCCTCTTCTTGTTGAATGCTTCCAACTTGACCATATTGAGGCTCAGGTTGTAACATTACCGAGCCATCTCCTGATCTCTGCGGAGAGAGGACACACCGTTGTCCTTGTCAATGAATTTGATCAAGAGGTGAGGAGTAGATACGATTGCTTCCATTGCATTCAGTGTAGGACGGCCTATGATACCGTTGTAGGGAGACTCCACATCGATCACCAGAACTCTTGACTTGACCGTTCTTGCACCAGGCTCTCCTTCAAAGGAAATTAGGGTGTCAAGGTATCCCTTAGTGGGTTGCTTAGCTCCATTAAATGCTGTGAGTTCTTGCGTGTAAGGCTGTAAATCTGCATCATTGAAACCCATTCTTTTGAAACAATTATAAAAAATAACATCACCGGAACTTTCCTGATCGACGAGGACCCTCTTGACATCCTTGTTGGCTATGACTGCGATGATAACTACTACATCATCACCTCTTGGGATTGTTGGGCCAAAGTCATCATCCGTGAATGACACCATTGGGGCTGCCACACCGTCCCTGAAAGGGCGGTTATCTCTTAGTTTGCCCTGGACAGACAGAATCATTCTGTGGTGATTCTTCCGAGCTGTGATTGATGCTCCTCCTCCAGCAAATCCTCCAGCTATCATCTCAATCACTTCACGTCTGCCCTGCCTCTGCTGCTGAGGCATGTTATTCTGTTGGGCTCCTTCAGCGATCACTACTCCCTTCTGCTTTTCAGCTGCAGTGAACTTCCTGACTGGGTTATGATTGTTATCATCCTCATCATCAGGATCTCTGCCCCTCTTGTCCATCCTTTGAGGCTCGTCTACAGATTTCTCCCTGAACAAGTACTATTTCAACTTTCCTTCCCGAATGAGAGTCTCCACCGTATTCTTCAACGCCTTGCACTCGTCAGTATTATGACCTATCTGCTCATGGAACGTGCAATACTTACGTGGGTTACCACCCCTCTTGACTGGGGGTGGTTTCCTTATACCAAAAACGTTCAACGTTGGCCACCCAACCTCCCTCATGATTTGGGAGTGTCTGGCGTTCAGGGGAGCGTAGTTATTGAACGACAAGACGCGCCTGTCTCGTTGATGTGGATGAACGCTTGCAAAGTCCTCTCTAAAGGTGTGTTTCTCGGGTCTCACCTTCTCCTTCTCCCTCCGTGGCTGCTGAGTGGGTGCTGGGGGCTTCATTCTAGCTGCTGTTGCCTCCAGATGCATCTCTATACCCACGTACTTTGAAGCTTTCCTTCGAAACTCCTCGAAGGTCGTTAGGGGGCTTTTTGCCAAAGATAGGGCAAATGCAGATCCAGGTTGCAGAGCTTCCACTACGATATGGAGTTGTATGGCCTCCGTGAGGTTGGGGACCAAAGCAGCCTCCTTATAGAACCTCTTCAAGAACTCCTTAAGAGTTTCAGTCTCTCCTTGTCTTATCTGGGCCAGAGTGTGAGAAGTTCTTGGGATATCCCTGGAGATGACAAAATGGCTTTCAAATACAGCTGCCATTTCCTCCCAAGAATCTATGGATCCTGAGGGTAGACTCTTGAACCAGCTGAGAGCCTCCTCCGTCAGTGTCCTTGGGAACATCCTGCATATGACGTCTTCATCAGCTCCCAAATACATGGCTTCATACACATAAGCATCCAAGTGCTTAGTTGGATCAGTTTCTGCATTATACTTCCCGATCGACAGTGGTTTAGTCGTTTGCAAATGCTTCGGGATGGCAATACTCATCAGTCTCCTTGAGAAAGGAACACTGAGTTTGTAGGTCCCAGAAGTTACCACTGCCTGCTCCCTTCTCCTGGCACTGACTCTGTCCCTAGAGTCTTGGGTCTGCTCCCTCTCTTCGTACGTGGGGATTTTCGAATATTGGAGGGTTATGGATCTATCCCTCGCTGATGCATGATGAGCATCCTCTGCATGGGACGCTGCCCTATCCCTCGCTTCTCTTTTCTCCCGCCTCAACTCCATCAGCTCTTCCCTGAGTTGCCTGATAACCTCATCACGAGGATCAGGGGTTTGCATTTGCACCATCCTCCGGGTTTGAGTTACAGGAGTCTCAAAGACAAGTCTCCTTCCAGCCTGTTGGTGGGTCACATCTTCCACATGACCATCAACGAAATCTTGTCCATCACCTTCCATCACGACAACCAAACTTCTACGAAAATGGGAATAACTCTATCGATTCCCACCGGGCGTGCCAATGAACTGGTCTGAATTGGGGTCTAGGATTCGGTGTGGGACCAGCCACAAGAATACATGTGTTTTAGGGTTTGTACACCGGTATCACGGGTATCCGGTGTCATGATCCGGTCTCTCAGTGGGAGAAAACCGGTCTTGCTGTCCTGGAGATCCTTCACACCAACGTTTCGCGTTGAAGTGGGGGCGAAAGGTGGTGCCACCTGCGAAGATTCTCCGACGCTCAAATTAGAAGAGTATAAGAACTCAGTGAATGCTCAAGCGATATAATAACAAAGAGTAAGTTAGGACAACGTAACCTTGCATGTGTATTGAAATGAGCTATTTATAGTTGAACGTAGGAAATGAATCGTTGGGTGCAAGTGGGCCCCTTGGTTCTGATAGCGTGTGAAGTGTGTCAATCAAAGTGGCTCAGTACTCAGAGTGTGTCAGGGGGGTAGGTCAATTATCAGGGTACAATCCCGTGATAGGGATGGAGGATAATCACCTTTCCGCATATTTCGCTGACACATGTACTTGATCTCTGAGGCCATTGACATGACATATTCTACCACATAGAGTATCTTCGCTGATAAGTTATTAGGAACTCTTATCTCGCTGTGACTGAGGGTCTAACGGCTATATAGACGTTTGGTGAGAACGAACGATCATCCGTTGTAGAGAAAACGAGTAGAACAGCTGATGAGACAAGAGCGGATGAGGGGAGACCGGATATCCGGTATGGCAATAATGAACCGTGACACCGGTTCTCCTTTTATGAGATCAGTCTGACGTCATAACATTGGGGGCCGGTATCAAGACCGGATTAATATGAAAAGACATAAGAATAATGGGAGGAGTCCCCTACTCCTTTTAAATTTAATAATAATATTATTTTAAAATATTAACTCTTTAACTTAAAATTTATAATAAATTTTAAATTAAATATATGATGTAACTAACTCTAACATACCTATGCAAGGACCTGTACTTTTATAACCTATATGAACTTGACTATACCTATGCAAGGACTTGGACCACTATGACCCATATGGACTGAACTATACCTATGCAAGGACTGGATTATATGGACTTACATAAACCTATGCGAGGAATGGACAAAAAGAACAAAAAAATCAACTATATTAATAATCATTAAATTTTGTATTATGATATGTATTAACGATATTTAATTGATTTGATTATGACTGATTTGTGATTAATGATGTTTAACTGTGATTGATAATATTTGATTGATGATATTGTAATGTGGAGTTTGAGCATATGGCGAGCATGACGGAAAGCTAAAACTCAATAAGAATTTCTTACCTTACTCTTTAAATTTTTATTATTTTAAAATCTTTTATTTCTTCTTAGAAATTATTTTTATATTTAGAATAAAAAAATTAGTATTTATTTTAGAAAGTATACATTTTATGAAAATTAATTTATAGCAAATTGAGATAATTAAATCTTGAATTAAAGAAAAATTTTGTAATTTTAAGTATTTTTGGTTAATGATTTAAAGATTATTCTCTTTTAATAAAATAAAATTTTCAAAAGAAAATTATTTTATTTTTCCAACTTAATAACTAAAGATATTTGGAAATAATTGAGAATTTGATCTTGTTAAGATTAAATTTGAGAAAGATTATGTAAAAGTTTTATATGAAAAAGTTTTGAGATATTTAAGGCTTAGAAACTCAATTTCAGTGAGATTCAAAGACTATACCAAATTTATTTCTGTGGGACAGAAATTCAGAGAATTGAGAAAATGTACAGTTTATTGAAATGATATTGTAAACCTTTAAGGGATTTAATAATTGAGTTTCTAAAAGCCTTAACCAACTAAATACGCGAGTAGTTCATGCATCATGAATCATTAAAGTGAAATAAAATGATATTGTCTGAGGACGAATTATAGAAACCAAGGATACATTAGAGGAGGCTTAATTACGAGCCTTGGAATGAGAGGGTGTGAAAGGGTGCTTCAGGGGACCTGGGATAGCTCCCTAGTGTCGGGTACTTTCACAATAAAAACTTTCTCAATCTGACTAGTCTCTAAGTGTTTCCATGCCAGTTGAGTTGTTCATATTATTATTATCCAGACTTATGAAACAGTGTAAACTCCTAGTTGGCCCAGTGCAAATTAAAATTTAAGGGCCCATATATATAGGTAAGTATTGATGAAGATATTGCATAACATTCATGCATTCATAATTGATTGTGTATGTGATTGTGATTGATATTATTATGTATTGGTTTGTGAAAACCTTTTGTTGCTTATGTCTTATTCGGGAATATTATATTTTGTTTCTCACTCCTTTCTCTGTATTTTTGTTTCACATGTTTTAAATTGATGGTTCAGTGGGAAGGATCGAAGAATCTCGGCAGTAAATATAGCACATTCTAAAAAGGAAGCTCAGTATGAATACCGTGGTCCAATGAATAAATAATGTTATTAAGTAACTACTTCTGGGCCATGGAGTTTCCTCTCTTTCTTATAATGTTTAATATTTATTTTCTTTGGATGAATGTAAAATTATGTTATAAAGTTTTAATAATATTTATGAGGTATTTCAGAAATAATGTATGTAATTTATTCCGATAGTTTCTTTTTAACAATCATATCTTTAGTAAAAAAAAAAATTTACAAATTTTTCTAGAATTTATTAAAGTGTAACAGAGGGCGTTTCAAAACACCCTACACAGACGTGCACCCAAAGACAACACGAAATACATTAACCTGAATTCCAATTGAACATCAACAACACAAGTTAAACACAAACAATATCGATGGGTTACACCCTATTGGTTATAGATTCATCCTAAACTATCCAGCTGGGACAAATCAAGATCCAACACAACATGATGTATCCACATGTTGTGTTGAGTCTTGAACGGGAACCTATTGGGTACACACATGGTCTAATGACATAAGGAGCCTACCGAAATTTCAGCAGAGTCTCCCATGTAAACTATTTTAGGGAATCCCCAGGGTCAAGCAGCGGAAACACAAAGTATTTCCAATGGAAATTACAAAAGGAGTATTTCAAAGCATTACATAGATAATAAAATAAAAATATGTTTAGTGTTTACCTCTTGTAGACGTAAAGCAAATTCCTCAATTGAAGCAATCATAGCTCTGTCCTTATGAGTCCACACAAGCATTCCCACCAGAAACTAAATTTCCGAATGCTCGTACAAAAATTCATAGTAATCCTAATTTTGTAAGCAGCTACCTATGAGCATCTCATGCACTATATATAGGCTTGGGTCTTAACTTAATGAGCTTTCAATAAACATTAGGCTCCTTACTCATTCTAAATAAGTTAGGCCCAATAATTTTATTTTAGTCCAACTAAAATAAATTTATCCTCTGGTGGACTTACTCTATACGTGTGAGCCTATAGGTAAAATATCAGGTCATATTAATAATAAATTATTTTATTATTAATATAAAATAGGAGCGATATCTAGTAATGCATCATTATGTCTAAATATTATTTATTATCGATATAACTTCTAAGTGATAATTATTTTATATATTTATTCCTTTTGTCATGATATCTAATTGGCCTAAGGTATGGTCGTCGTCATCCTTGTATGACCCAATTCATTTTATTTGATACCAGAGTAGACTTTATTGAGTAAATATCTAATATTTATTTTTCCTAGCATGGTCATGCATTTCTTTCGTCTCACTCTATCAAGTGACCCATAGATATCACTTCTATCACATAGAAGTGACAAATCCCATCTACACACTACATCCCTCTGTATAATTTAATCATTGCCTAATCATAATTTTTATGGTCATCTTATTACACATGACGTTTAATTGTATTAAAACAACAAACTCCGCATATAGGAATCGTAGTGACTTCAGGTCGAAGGACTACATATACCATTATCACATTGAGAACCGTTTATGACACTCATGTAACGATCCATGCAACATTCTCATGGTGGGTCTGTCTAGCACAACATTACTCTTAATGTGTACCCTGTGAAGACTTGATATCATCTATATCCATGATCTGTGAGATCAAATCATTAGTACATTCACACACTAGTCCTAATGTATTTACTTGTTCCCATGTAAATACTTGATTAGGGACATTTTAGGAACAATTCTCATATGACCTATTATTCCAAGAATAAATGAGACGCCCCGAACCCCCAATTAAAATAGGGGAAAATTTTTCACGTCTTTGAAAATATTAATAAATCAAATAATTAAAGTGGTGAAGTATTTTTCACCAAACCCCTGGACCTATTTTAATAACCTATCTCATATATGAAGATATGAGAAGGTGAACAATTAAGTCAAAGAGTGAATCTTGGATGATCAATCTCATGATCATCAACAAGAAGTAGCGGAAGTGTACAATTACATTAAGAAAATGAAAGGGAGTAGTAGGAAGTCGAAGGATGGTCTATTGAATTGATAGAATGTATTAATTATGTGTGTAGGTCATGGTACCATCATATTATAGTCAAACAATACCAATGATACCCCAAAACAGAGGAAAAGGTGTGAAAACAGGGCCATGAATCGATTCAAACACCCCATGAATCGATTCGAATGATTCTGGAGTGCAAAACAGTGAAAACAGGACCCCTTGAATCGATTCAAGCTTGTACGAATCGATTCGGATGCTTCTGGAACTCAAATTTATACAAACAGAGGTCCTGGAATCGATTCAAGATCGTATGAATCGATTCAGGCCTTCCTGGAACCAAAAACAGTGAAAACAGCAGCGCTCAAATCGATTCAGGGATCCTCGAATCGATTCGAGACAGCACAGTTGCTGTTTTATGCAGAAAAAGCCTTATTTTTGGACTTCTAACCCCCCTAACTTTTTCATATCAACTCCAAACGCTACCAAATTTTGACACCAACTAAAATACACCAATTGTGACGTGTGGCCACCGGTCTCACCCAAAAATTCTCAAAAATGAGAAAGTTATGCAATAAAATGCGTTTTGTCCATTCTTGAGCCTTTTTGAGTAACATAGGGGTCTATTCTCAATGGAATTGACCCGCTCCAGTTCCTATAAGTCACAATTCATGTATTTAAGCTATTGGAACCACCACACACTATCCAAAACTCATAAAACTCATCTTGACCCTATTGGTTGCTCAATTATGCATGAACTCCATATGAGAGCTCTACAAATTAATCAATCAATCAAACAACATGCACACTATTGTCATCAATTGGCCAAGAAATTTCATAATTAATATTCATTCCTCAATATGGTAAGCTGAATCAACATATCCATATCAATATCAACCAATATTGAGTTCATCACCCAAAAATTGGCCTCTCAAAGCACATATCACAAAGGAGCTATAACTCATAAATTTTCATCATCCATACATCAAATTCAACATTATCAAGCCTCATGACTTTGTCCTTTACATCATTTAGGTCATGAATGAAAATTGGCCTTACACACACATGTCCAATTTTCTCCCATGACCTCCAAAATTATAAACCATTACAAAAACGAGTATATAAACACCATATACTCTACAAAACAGAATTTATGCCGGCCAAGGCTTACATATTCCTATCCATATTTACCTCTTTCCATACTCAAGCCTCCAAAAGCTGTAGGATTTAAGTCACACCTACATCAACCTTAAAAATGGCAACGGGGAGGTGAGTAACATAATCCAAATGAATTAAAGTCATACATTATGATGAAATACATGTATACTTGCACAATTAGCCATCATTACACCACATCATACATTATACACAATACATATTATAGTTTCAAGTATACATTCACAATATCAATCATTTGGATTGCCAATCACACGTAGGGTTAGTATTCCCCTCTTTCCCTTATCAATTCTCATTTATCCATTGCCACCATGGGCTTTCAACTAGGCATATCTCCAGCTATATGCAAATGCTCTTAAAGCTAATGCATATGCACAAGAATTTCTTATCAAAACAATGCGGATCCGACTATGGGAAAATATATCATTAAATCAATTGTGGGACAAGCATAGGTGTGCTACTATGCCCCTACTGCAGTAGAAAAATTGTGTACACATATATCTCAATTCAAGCATGCTTATATCTTCATAATTTTACTGGTACGAAACCGCTCTCGCCCATTTGTAGCACTAGTCACACTGTGACTTGCGGATCAACATCGTGGCCTCAAATACCACAAGTGCTACGGGCCCCTCCCGAACACACATCGAGAGAGCCGTGTCCCGTCGGACACCGAGGTAAACTCGCTCACCATTGAGCCGCCCGCCCACTGGGCCCGCCACATAGGGTGCCTCGTCACCAAACTATGGACAGCTTCGTGACTCATACACTGAGTCACAGGGGAAAATCACAATACGCTCGTGCACTGAGCCGCCCTCCCACTGGGCCCGCCTAGTGGAATCCCCCTAAAATTCCACATAGACAGCTATGATATGCCATGGATGCAATGCAAATGCAAATCAAATGCATCCTCACACTATGCATCCTAGATGCCACTCCACATTTAATCATTTACCACCACCACTTGGTGGATTTCAATATTCTCATCATTCTTAACCAATCCCAATTTTCTTTGAACTCATTCACATCCATAGTTAGTGGCATACACATTCCATAACTCATACACACATATCTGGGATATTCACATCACAATCTCAATCCACATATGGTTACAAACCATCATCATACTTCAAATTAACATAATATTACCACATCATTAAGTTTATCCCAAACACAATGCCACACAACAATCATCATTCTAAATGCATTCAAATCATAACATTTTCACATCATCCATTCAACAATCATCAAAATAATCATATATATACATATTTTCACATCACCAATGGATGAAATCATGCATTTAGAAAAGTTACCCCCTCCTACCTCAAGTGAAGTAGTGATCAACGCGGTTTGATGGTCCCGCTTCGTCAATGGGGTCACTTTCTACATCACAATACATTATACAGTCAATTTCCTACTTACTCATTAAGACTTGAATACTTATATATCAATAAATACTTGCTGTTTTTATTATTATAACTCTCAAAACTCTTTTATTTCATTTTATTCACCATAACCACCATGGGTTAGGTGCCACCATTTATTATTATGTACTCAACAACCAACCCTTTCATGGGTTTCTCCATTAATGACTTCCACCAACAAAATACCATCACCAATGACTCTTATGCATCACAACTCACATTTATTATTCACAATAAATGTTCATCAACCTCCATATACATTTTCCCCCAAATTTATGAAGTTAGGGTTTCATAAAATTTCCAACCACCTTCATAAATATTCTTCTCTTTTCAACCATAAATGCATCCACTTTATTACTTCTCAAAGAAACCTTACTCTCATAGAAACCCACATTAAACTCTTGCATTAAATGCCTTAAATGAACATCCATTCACATGCTTGGTTCCCAAAATACATAACACCACATACTCTTAACCCAAAACCTTAGCAAAATATGGGAATGCTTACCTCAAAACCCAAAAACGAAAATGGGTTCACAAGAGAGAGAGAGCTGCAAAAATAAGGAGGAAAGAGGAGAGGAAATCAAAGCCCCAAGCTTCCTTCAAGCTCCTCCAAACGAAAATGGAAGAGGAGATGGCACACACCACACTTGTGGATTTTTGAAGGGAAAGGAGGAGAAGATGATGAGTGAGGTATGAAGAAAGAGGAAGAGAAGTGTTTGCTTAAGAGGGAAAGAATACACGAGAGAATGAGAGGGAGAAGAAAAGAGTTTATATTTTATTTTAACTCTCATTCATTAAGGCTTTATCGTTTTTCCATAAACAGGCTCTCTGTTTGGGCTCAATACATCATCTGAAAATTATTCCGAATACATATTCGGATTCTCAATAATATTCTCTATAGCCCTGACCAAAATCATCTCATTCCGAGATACTTGGTCTGACACCCATATCTCAACCGGGCTTAATTTCAGCTCAACCGGTCTCCAAAAATTACCAAAAATTCCCAAAATCTTAATTTAATTATTCTCAATAGTTTGGGACATTAAATACTCCATATTCCAATTTCTAATATTTATTCCGGTAATTAATTCTCTATTTTAAAATTCGGGATGTTACAATAAATAGTTTTAAAACAATCTTAAAACTGAAAATACTTATTTTATTAATGATCCGGTCTAGATACCGGCCCCCATACTTGTGACGTCAGACTGATCTCATATAAGGAAGCCGGTGTCCAGGTTCAACGTTACCACACCGGATATCCGTTGTCTGGTCATCCGCCCTCACTCCACGACAACATCATTCATTTTCTCCATAGCGGTTCTAAGTTCATCTTTACAGGGTGTTTATATAATTGTTAGCTTTTCCCTCATAGCAAGAGAAGAGCCCTTGATAACTTATCAACGAAGATACTGTTTGTAGCAAAATACGTCACATCAATGGCTTCAGAAAGTAAGTGGGTGTGTCAGCAGATTATGCGGAAAAGGTGATTATCCTCTCTTTTCCCTAGAGGATTGAACTCTGATAATTGACCTACCCTCCTGACACATTCGGAAAGTCGAGCCACTTTAATTGACACAATATACACGCTATCAGAGCTGAGGGACCCACCTGTATTCAACGACTCATTTTCTCACGTACAACTATAAGTAGCATATTTCAACACACATGCAGGGTATCGTTATTCTATCTCACACTTTACTGTTACTACGCTTGAGTATTCATTCAGTTCATACACTCTTCTAACTTGAGCGTCGGAGAATCTTCGCAGGTGGCACCACCTTTCGCCCCCTACAACGCGAATCGTTGGTGTAAAGGATCTCCAGGACAACAAGATCGGCCTCTCCCACTGAGAGACCGGATTAATACATCGGATATACCCAGTTCCGGTGTGCAAACCCTAAAAACACCTGCATCCTTGTGGCTGGTCCCACACCGGATCCTAGACCCCGGTCCAGACCAGTTCATTGGCACGCCCAGTGGGACTCGATAGAGTTATTCCCATTTTCGCAGAAGTTAAGTGGTTACAATGGAAGGTGATGGGAGAGATTTCGTGGAAGGTCACGTGGAGGATGTGACCCATCAACAGGCTGGGAGGAGACTCATCTTCGAATCCCCTGCAACTCAAACCCGGAGGATGGTGCAAGTCCAGACGCCTGACCCTCGCGATGAGGTTATCAGGCAACTGAAGGAGGAGCTAATGGAGCTGAGGCGAGAGAGAGGAGGAGCTGGGGACAGAGTGGTGTCTCATGCAGAGGAGGCTCACCATGCATCAGCGAGGGATAGATCTACCACCCTCCAGTATTCGAAGATCCCCACATATGAAGAGAGGGAGCAGACGCAGGACTCTGGTGATAGAGTTAGTATCAGGAGAAGGGAGCAGGCGGTGGTAACTTCAGGGACATACAAGCTTAGTGTCCCTTTCTCAAGAAGGTTGATGAGTATTGTCATTCCAAAACATTTGCAAACAACTCAGCCATTGTCGATTGGGAAGTATAATGGAGAGACCGACCCCACTAAGCATTTGGATGCTTATGTTTATGAAGCTATGTATCTGGGAGCAGACGAAGATGTCATGTGCAGAATGTTCCCAAGGACGTTGACGGAGGAAGCTCTCAGCTGGTTTAAAAGTTTGCCTTCAGGATCTATAGACTCTTGGGAGGAAATGGCTGCTGCATTCGAAAGCCATTTCGTCATCTCCAGGGATATCCCAAGAACTTCTCACACCCTGGCCCAGATAAGACAGGGAGAAACTGAGACTCTTAAGGAGTTCCTGAAAAGGTTTTACAAGGAGGCTGCGTTGGTCCCTAACCTCACGGAGGCCATACAACTCCATATTGTAGTGGAAGCTCTTCAGCCAGGTTCAGCCTTTGCCCTATCTTTGGCAAAGAGCCCACCTACAACCTTCGAGGAGTTTCGAAGGAAAGCTTCCAAATATGTGGGCATAGAGATGCATCTAGAGGCAACTGCAGTAAGAGTAAAGCCTTCTGCACCCGCTCAGCAGCCACGGAGAGAAAAGGAGAGAGCGAGGCCCGAGAAGCATGCCTTTAGAGAAGACTTTGTGAATGCTCGTCAGCATCCACGAGATAGGCGCGTATCATCGTTCGATCACTATGCTCCGTTGAACACCAGGCACTCACAAATCATGAGGGAGGTTGGTTGGCCAACTCTGAACGTCTTTGGTATAAGGAAGCCAGCCCCAGCCAAGAGGGGTGGTAACCCACGTAAATACTGCACTTTCCATGAGCAGACAGGGCACAACACTGATGAGTGTAAGGCGTTAAAGAATACGGTGGAAACTCTCATTCGGGAAGGAAAGTTGAAGCAGTATTTGTTTAAGGAGAAATCTATGGATGAGCCTCACAGGATGGAGAAAAGGAATAGAGATCCTGATGATGAAGATGATAATACACACAACCCAGCAAGGAAGTTCACTGCGGCTGAGAAGCAGAAAGGGGTAGTGATTGCTGAAGGTGCCCAACAAAGTAATATGCCCCAGCAGCAGAGACATGGCAGACGAGAAGTGATTGAGATGATAGCTGGAGGATTTGCGGGAGGAGGAACATCAATCACAGCACGAAAGAACCACCATAGGATGATTCTGTCAGTCCAGGGTAAACCGAGGGATAACCGCCCTTTCAGGGACGGAGTGACAGCCCCGACGGTGTCGTTTACAGATGATGACTTCGGCCCAACAATTCCAGGAGGTGATGATGCAGTAGTGATTGTGGCCGTCATAGCCAATAAGGACGTCAAGAGGATCCTCGTCGATCAGGGAAGTTCTTGTGATGTTATCTTTTATAATTGTTTCAAACGAATGGGTTTCAGTGATGCAGATTTACAACCATACACACAAGAACTCATAGCGTTTAACGGAGCCAAGCAACCCACTAAGGGATACCTCGACACTTTGATTTCTTTTGAAGGGGAGCCCGGTGCAAGAACAGTCAAGTCAAGAATTCTGGTGATTGATGTGGAATCCCCGTACAACGGTATCATAGGCCGTCCAACATTGAACGCTATGGAAGCAATTGTATCCACCCCTCATCTCTTGATCAAATTTATCGACAAGGACAACGCTGTGTCCTCACTCCGCGGAGATCAGGAGATGGCTCGATATTGTTATAATCTGAGCCTCAACATGGTTAAGTTGGATGTATTCAACAAGAAGAGGAAGTTGAACGACGGAGGAACAGCGACAGGGTCTGTCAGTCTTATTGACCTAGACCCCAGAGCGGAATTGAAGATTGATCCACTCAATCCATCTAAGCCCACACCAGATGGTGGCTCCAGGGATGTCGTATTGGGAGATTCCCCAGAGAAGGTCACGCACATCAACGATAAGCTGGAGTCTGCTATGGAGCAACGCTTGTTAGCCCTTTTGCAGGAATTCAAAGACCTTTTCGCATGGACAGCAGCAGATATGCCGGGGATGGATCCTGAGTTCTGTTGTCACAAACTTGCAGTGTATCCTGAAACCAGACCGGTGGCTCAGAAGAAGAGGAGGTTGGGACCGGAGAAGCAGAGGGCGGCTTGTGAGCAAACAGAGGAGTTGTTGAAAGCAGGTTTTATAAGGGAGATACGTTATTCATCTTGGCTTTCTAATGTGGTCATGGTGCAGAAGGGTAACGGCAAATGGAGGATGTGTACTGATTATGTGGATCTTAACCGTTGCTGCCCTAAAGATCCATATCCCCTGCCCAACATCGATCGCATGGTGGATGATTCATCTGGTTACCAATATCTCAGTTTCATGGATGCTTATTCGGGGTACAACCAGATTCCAATGTGGGAGGGAGACCAGGAGAAGACTGCCTTTATCAACGACCGCGGTGTTTTCTGCTACACCGTCATGCCTTTTGGACTGAAGAACGCCGGCGCTACCTATCAGCGCATGATTAACAAAGTCTTTGAAGGGATGCATACAAAGCTGGTCGAAGTTTATATCGATGATATTATAGCCAAAACGCCCGCTGGAGGAGACCACATTGAAGATCTACGCCAAGTTTTCACTAGGCTTCGGCAGTACAACATGAGGTTAAATCCTTTAAAGTGCACTTTCGCCGTTCCAGCAGGAAAATTCTTGGGATTCATGTTGACTCAACGAGGCATTGAGGCTAACCCCGGGAAATGTCAAGCAATACTGGACATGCAGAGTCCTAAATGTTTGAGGGAGGTCCAGTCATTGAATGGGAAAGTGGCCGCTTTAGCTCGTTTCATGCCTAAGATGGCACACAGGTCCCTTCCCTTGTATAAGGCGTTGAAGAAACACAAGAGTTTTGAATGGGGAGAGGAACAAGAGCAAGCCTTCCAGCAGCTCAAGGCCGTTCTCTCGAGCCCACCAATTCTTGTTAAGCCTGATCCAGGCGAAACGTTAATCTTATACTTGGCAATATCCGACGAAGCTCTAGGTGTAGCCCTGGTGAAAGAAACCCCTGAAGGGCAGAGACCGGTGTACTTTACTAGTAAAACGTTTCAGAGGGCGGAAGGAAGGTATCAGAAGATTGAGAAAGCCGCCCTGGCAGTTGTGTGGGCGTCACGACGGCTGAGGCCTTATTTCCATGCGCACCCAGTATTGGTGAGAACGGATTTGCCACTCCGTTCAGTGCTCAGCAAACCGGACCTCGCTGGAAGGATGATAAAATGGTCTATTGAGCTATCTGAATTTGAAATTTCATATGAGCCTCGAGGAGCCATCAAGGCGCAAGTGTTGGCTGATTTTGTAGTGAAAATGACTGGGGCAGACCCGGCCACCCCTCGAGCGCATTGGACCATCTACGTCGACGGTTCGTCGAACAGTAAAGGTTGTGGAGCAGGTGTGGTGGTAGAAAGTGATGACGGCGTACACTTAGAAATTTCCCTCCGATTCAATTTCGAGACCTCCAACAATCAAGATGAATACGAAGCATGTTTGGCAGGCCTCCGTGCGGCAATTGATATCGGAGCATCAGCAGTTACCCTCTGCAGTGATTCTCAGCTGGTGATTTCGCAAATCCAGGGAGAGTACCAGGCGAAGGAACCACAACTTCAATTGTACTTGAATTGTGTTAATGAGCTGAAGGGAAGATTTGAAGTTTTAGAGTTCAAGCATGTGCCCAGGGAAGAAAATACCAGAGCAGATATCTTGTCAAGATTGGCAAGTACAAAGCAGCCTGGTAGCACAACAACGGTGGTTCAGAGCACTTTGACATCACCCAGTATACCTCTGTATCCTTCTCTGAATGCTGTCATGGTGAGTTATCCATATGAGGATTCTTGGGTCATTCCCTATATTCGTTATCTGGCTGATGGTCAACTTCCTACTGACGAGAAGGAAAGGAGACGAGTAAAGAAGGAGTTGCCATATTTTACTATGGTCGATGGTGTTCTCTACAGAAGGGGATTCTCTGTCCCGTATCTTTCATGTTTAAGAGAGGACGAAGTTCAAGCGATCTTAACTGAGGTACACGAGGGGCAATGTGGGCACCACGCTGGAGGCCGAAGCCTAATGAGAAAAGTCCTCAGGGCTGGATATTGGTGGCCCACTGTGAAGCAGGATTCCGCAGACTTCGTGAGAAAGTGCGACGCTTGCCAAAAATTCTCCAATCTCCACCATACACCAGCCCAAGAGTTATCTTCATCTGCTGTGCCTTGGCCGTTCTACCAATGGGGCCTTGATATTTTGGGTCCGTTTCCCACTGCGCCAGGAGGAATCAAATACTTGATCGTGGGGGTAGACTACTTCACCAAATGGATCGAGGCAGAACCAGTAGTGCATATCACTTCTGCACGTACAAGACGTTTCATGTACGAAAATATCATTGCTCGGTTCGGGGTGCCAGGGCGGATTGTGACTGACAACGGCACACAGTTTACAGACAAAAAGTTCACGGATTTACTTGAAGGACTGGGGATAGTCCAGATATTTTCATCTGTTGAACACCCCCAGACCAATGGGCAAGCAGAGGTAGCTAATCGAGAGGTGCTAAAGGGGTTAAAGAAGCGTCTGGGAGAAGCGAAGGGAGGATGGACTGACCAGTTATGTCATGTTCTATGGGCATACCGCACTACGCCTCATTCTTCAACTAACGAATCCCCATACCGGTTGGTGTACGGGGTTGAGGCGATGATCCCAGTTGAGTTACAAACAAGATCGGCTCGTGTTGAGTATTTTTCAGCAGAAGATAACAACGCCAACTTAGCATCAGAGCTGGACGTCCTCCAAGAGTTGAGGGAAAAGGCTTTCGTCAGAGATCAGGCAATAAAAGCAAAGGCTGCACTCCGATACAATAAACGTGTCCAGTACAGAGCTTTTAACACCGGAGACCTTGTTCTGAGAAAGGCCAGTGTGGGGAATAAGTTCGCTCACCAAGGAAAGCTAGCACCAACGTGGGAAGGACCTTATAGAGTTTCGGAGGTGACTGGAAAGGGATCATACCGATTGGAAGAACTTGATGGAACCCCAATCCGCAACAAATGGAACACTCAGAATTTACGAGTGTATTACAGCTAGTTGGTAAGACGGCGTGTACTTTTTTTCCTTACTTGAGTTTTTTCCCACTGGGTTTTCTCAAGAAGGTTTTAACGAGGCATGGCCCCAACGATGCTCTTTGTGTAATCTATATTCAATTTTAATAATACACTTTCACCGCCCTATCATTCTCACTTTTCTTATGTGTTATGATTTAAAGCCGTGGTTTAATACGCATACACCTCAGGACGGATGAACGCAACTACCTATTTTGTAGTTGATGAGATAATTCCTCGAAGAACGGAGGGAGACCCCCCAAGTCAGACGATGTAATTCCTTGAGGTGGAATGGGTTGTAGGGCTGGTCCTTTTTCAAGGCCACAAACCGAACCCCATTCGAAGACTACATGGGTTGTAGGGCTGGTCCTTTTTCAAGGCCACAAACCGAACCCCATTCGAAGACTACATGGGTTGTAGGGCTGGTCCTTTTTCAAGGCCACAAACCGAACCCCATTCGAAGACTACATGGGTTGTAGGGCTGGTCCTTTTTCAAGGCCACAAACCGAACCCCATTCGAAGACTACATGGGTTGTAGGGCTGGTCCTTTCTCAAGGCCACAAACCGAACCCCATTCGAAGACTACATGGGTTGTAGGGCTGGTCCTTTTTCAAGGCCACAAACCGAACCCCATTCGAAGACTACATGGGTTGTAGGGCTGGTCCTTTCTCAAGGCCACAAACCGAACCCCATTCGAAGACTACATGGGTTGTAGGGCTGGTCCTTTTTCAAGGCCACAAACCGAACCCCATTCGAAGACTACATGGGTTGTAGGGCTGGTCCTTTCTCAAGGCCACAAACCGAACCCCATTCGAAGACTACATGGGTTGTAGGGCTGGTCCTTTCTCAAGGCCACAAACCGAACCCCATTCGAAGACAACATGGGTTGTAGGGCTGGTCCTTTTTCAAGGCCACAAACCGAACCCCATGCGAAGGCTTGGGTGCAGTAGGCCGGTTCACAATGAAAACCGCGCTGAACCCCGAGTAACGGGCGCAGTAGGTTCAGGATTAGCCCTGATCCGAACCCCGTGTTGAAGGCTTGGATTGTAGGATTGCACCGAACTCCAAGTACGGTTAGTAGGATTGAACCGAACACCGTGTGAAGACTTGAGGTGTAGGACCAAACCGAACCTCAAGAGAAAGGCATAAAGCTTACCCTTGCCAAAGCTATACAAAATTCAAAGGCAATATCCGTCCTCAATTGTGGAATATCCATCCCAGAGCGGTTGAAAGCTAATGTACCCGCTCTACATCTTCGAGGACAGATAAGCATTTCTATCTTTTGAGAATTTAAAAGGTAATCTTTGAGATAAACTCTCCCTTCCCAATGAACTTACACTTGGGGACAGGGCGTGCTTTAACTTAATTGTTATTTATTCATTACAATTTGTTATCTTAATCCAGTGTGATGAGCACGCTTTAAGTAACTAAGTAACCACGCAGAACGGATTCGCAAAGCATTGGAAATAATAAAGTGTTTTGTATAACACCAAGTTATTCAGCACTCACACATTCGATGCAAACAGTTGAGGAAAAGTAATAATGAATCTTATTTTCAAAAATAAGGAAATATACAGGTTACAAAATGTTTTAAAGCTGGAGCCGATCCCAGAACACGGCTATGAGTGAAAGCATAAAATTAAGAGGCCGGTGCTTGATCCTCCGCAGTGGGCACTCCTCCCTTCTCCGCTTTGTCCTCCATTCCAGTTTGGGCACCTTCTTGTGCTTCAGCTCCAGAGGCAGCAGTGGACGTTGTAGGCTCCATACTTTGGCCTTTTGGGAGGGGAGGCAGTTCGTACAGAGATGCAGGGGGCTCGTGGTGCGATCCGTCCTTATGAACTTCTACAAGTCTTCCACCATGGAACTCAAAGAACGGATCTAATCCGTACAAATTCAGCTTTATTCCAGGGTTACGATAGTAGACTTGACGAAGGGCCAGGCCGAAAGATTCATACGCCACATTTTTGCATATATCCAAGGCTTTGGCAGCCTTGGCCTTTGCAGCAGCTAGCCTTCTTTGAACCTTGGCGTAATCCTCTTCTGAAGGCCCAGCACTCGCACCACCCTTTTTGAGTTCATCAATTTGGGCTTGCATCTCCTTCCGAATAGACTCCCACTCCCCAAGGTCCTTGTTGCGACCATCCTCCATAACTTTGAGATCGTCAGCAAGCTTAGCTTATCTCTTCTTCTCCAGTTGTAATTCTTCTTCAAGGAGGGGTATGGATTTGTTCTTATTTTTGAGGTCGGCAACTTCCCGTTCTAGGGCCTTATTCGCAAAATGAACTTTGCTTGCCTCTTCAGTTTTCCTCTGGAGTGTTTCTTTAGTTTTTTCCAATTCCGATTCCACTCCCCTGCGAACTTCAGCTTGCTTGGCCGCCCATTTCTCCTTCACTGCGAGTTCGGTCTCAAGTTTTTCAACCTGATCCATATAGTCAGCTTTCTCGCTCAGGGACTCAAGCAGGCCGGACAGTTCATCAAGTTGCCAACGGCCAGCCTTACAAGCACCTCGGACTCCAGCAGCGTCGAGGGAAGGGCGGAGGCAATACCGTGCTTTTGGGAGAGTAGGAGGCATGGATCCTTGAAACCACAAGTAAGGAGAAAGGAAGGAGTCACGTGGAGGATCGAATGCTGGAGGAGGACCATTCCCAGAGTCCGGTTCCGAAGCATTATGAGAAGAAGGGGCAGAAGACTCAGGAACGGGTTTCTTTCCCTTGTCCTTCTTCAATTCAGCGTCTTCGGCCGTCCTCTGACGCTTCTTCGCAGGGTCATCAGAGGAGGGCTTCTCTTGATTGGCCTTCTTTACAAGATGCCTCTTCTTCCTCTTTTTCTCTGGGACGGCCTCTTCGCCACCCGCTCCAGCGGCCTCAGATGCTTCTTCGGTCTCCTCCTCCTCGAAGAGAGGAACCTCATCTCCTACTGCAGAAGTCAGAGGAATGAGGGGAGTTTTAGTGGCGTTCCTCTTCGCCTGGATGTCATTTTCTTCAGAAGAGGAGTCATCGTCAGCCATCATGGTCCTTAACGACAACATCTCTGGGCAGGCCTTTTCAATTTGTTCTGCAAAACAAGAAAAGTTGAATAAGCATACAAGGAGAAAAATAACTAGAGCGGACGCCACCGAGCTCCCAGAGACTTACAAGAATGTACTACCGGCATCTAGACTTCTCTCAAGAGTTGTGTAACTCATATGAGCAACTTAACAGTCCCTCATACAAGCTAGGGGACAGATGATCCGGTCTAGATACCGGCCCCCATACTTGTGACGTCAGACTGATCTCATATAAGGAAGCCGGTGTCCAGGTTCAACGTTACCACACCGGATATCCGTTGTCTGGTCATCCGCCCTCACTCCACGACAACATCATTCATTTTCTCCATAGCGGTTCTAAGTTCATCTTTACAGGGTGTTTATATAATTGTTAGCTTTTCCCTCATAGCAAGAGAAGAGCCCTTGATAACTTATCAACGAAGATACTGTTTGTAGCAAAATACGTCACATCAATGGCTTCAGAAAGTAAGTGGGTGTGTCAGCAGATTATGCGGAAAAGGTGATTATCCTCTCCTTTCCCTAGAGGATTGAACTCTGATAATTGACCTACCCTCCTGACACATTCGGAAAGTCGAGCCACTTTAATTGACACAATATACACGCTATCAGAGCTGAGGGACCCACCTGTATTCAACGACTCATTTTCTCACGTACAACTATAAGTAGCATATTTCAACACACATGCAGGGTATCGTTATTCTATCTCACACTTTACTGTTACTACGCTTGAGTATTCATTCAGTTCATACACTCTTCTAACTTGAGCGTCGGAGAATCTTCGCAGGTTGCACCACCTTTCGCCCCCCTACAACGCGAATCGTTGGTGTAAAGGATCTCCAGGACAACAAGATCGGCCTCTCCCACTGAGAGACCGGATTAATACATCGGATATACCCAGTTCCGGTGTGCAAACCCTAAAAACACCTGCATCCTTGTGGCTGGTCTCACACCGGATCCTAGACCCCGGTCCAGACCAGTTCAATTAATAAGTTAAAATTGATACATTAATAGCTCGTAGTGCATACACTAACAAACTACACATTTCAAATTTTACAACCACCCTGTTACACACATAAAACAACCCAGTACAGTTCAATATAATTGTAATTAAAACTTGATCATGATCCTTAAAAGAATAATAAATTACTACTTTTAACATAATTATAATTAGATGTTACTATATGTAATCATATCAAAGCAAAACATTACAAATCTTCATGACACATTGATAAAGTATCAAAGCTGCTAAGCATGCATTTATTAATCAGATATATCATATGTGAAATACACAACTAGTTATCTTTTAATGATATTTTTAGCACAAAAACAATTATAAGTTTATATAATTTGCATTGATTTTATTAATAACGAGTAAGAACATTGATTTTATTACTATTGCATATTATAGTAAATGCTGCAAAAATTATATTAGATTATATATTATTTATTTTTTTTTTTTTGGATCAGCAAAAAGAAATCAATAAATTATAAAAGGTACAAGGGGTACCTTAACCCATATACAAAAAAAGAAAAATAAATAAATTAAAAATTACATTCCAGAAAGACATAACAGAGGCTCCCTAAGCCATTCAACAAAGCTCCTAAAGAAACCATTCAGTTGAAACCTTAGCGATAACCACGATCGGAATTGGATGTGCTCCAACATATGGTCAACGTTAACATATCCTTCCTTGAAAATTATACCATTTCTTACCTCCCAAATAGTTCAAACAGTAGCAAACCATATCACTGCCAGCCCAAGCTGAATCTCTTTTTTAACCCCATAACCTAAAGTACATTCAAAATGATCGTTAGCCATACAATGCAAAACTGAGCAATATCCCAACCATGCAAAGCACTTTTGCCATAATATATATGCCCATTTACATGAAAAGAAGGATAAAAGCTATTTTCCAAATAATCACCACATAACACACAGGAATCAGATGAATTTGGTAACTCAATCCTACACATAACAAGATTAACCTTAGTTGGAAATCAGTCAAAAAGTAAACGCCATCTGAAACTACTAACTTTAAGAGGCACAATGTTGTTCCAGAACAACCGCACAATATGATTATCCCACATAGTTGACCGCTGAAGTAAAACATTATAGGCTGACTTGACAAAGAACTTGCCTGAGGAATCTCCTGACCAGATCCATGAGTCTTGCTTTGACAATCGAACACCTCCAAAATTCCCAAGATCTTGAAGAAGGTATGACGATAGATCACATTCCCATACAAAAAATTGTCTACGCCATTTTATATCCCAAACCTATAAATTATCCACCCACTTTCGCATATCAGCTACCATAGCATCCTGGTGTGATGACAGTAAAAACAACCTATGATACCTAGACTTTAATGTTGTATCTCCCAACAACAATCATACCAAAACCTTATTTTTTCCCACCCACCTCCCTCTTCACATTGGCCTGAAACCACCCAAATTCATCAGATAATTTCACAGAACTCCCTAAATCCCTCCACCATCGAGAACCTTTTCTAAAAACCTCCCAATCCTTACCCAAACTCTATACCCATATTTAGATTTTAAAACTCTACTCCACAAGCTCACCTGATCACCTAAAAGCCGCCAAACCCACTAACCAAGTAAAGCACAATTAAACTTTTCTAAGTCCTCACACCCAACCTACCCCCCTCCTTATTTCTACTCACTTATTCCCATTTGATCCAACAAATTTTTTTCCTCTCCTCACCCCCTCCCCATAAAAAATATCGCTGCAAAAAAGTTAGTATTTTTATAACAGATACATTTGCTTTAAAGAATGAAAAGAAAAAGAGAGGAAGCCAATAGAGTACCGATTTAATAAGATAGAGATGGCCACCAAAAGATAAATGATGTTGGTTCCAAAGGGACAACCTCTTCTGAAATTTTACCACCACCGGATCCCAAGTACTCCTTCTCCCAGGATTTGCTCCCAACGGGATGCCAAGATATATAAATGGCAAACTCATAATTTTACACTGCAACAAATCCGCATACCTGACCAACTCCGTATCATTACCCAACACAGCACCCAATTTACTCTTAAAGAAATTAACCTTCAAACCAGATTCTAACTTAAAACATCTCAATACACTCTTTAATGTTATAACATTCCTCAAAGAAAACTCACAAAAGAAAAGAGCATCATCAGCAAACTGCAAGTGTGAAATACCCACTTTATCATCCCCCGCCAAAACCTCCTGGAATAACTCTGTCTTCACAGCCTCTCGCATTAGCCCACTTATTCCTTCAGCCACCAACAGAAACAGGAAAGACGCCATAGGATCACCTTGTCTAATATCCCTTCTCATATTAGTTTATATATACTCCATATTGAATTAATGGGGGTCAAACAAATAATTAATCTATTAATTTTGCTACCAAAGAAGATGAAAGATTTACAAAGAGCATCACACTCAAACAGAACAAAGAAAACCAAAATAATGAAACAAATGTACAATACTTGTGTAAATGGAGAATGGGAATGAGAATGCCTACACAAATCAAAATGTGTCTACCTAAATAAGAATGAGAAAATAAAGCAAATATAAGCACAATAAAAGAAAACTAGATAGTGGAAGGTATAATTACAAGTAAAAACAACAATCACAGCCTTCAAAAGTTGTGCATTTAAGTTTATTAAGACTTATTAAGGTTGCAGATTCTTGCAAGAAAATAGAAAATTAGTAGTTATAAATGGCCCACCATAATTTATTATTATTTATAATTAACTCCTTAAACCAACAGTTTGTGTTATGGATCAACTTGCTAGTTTAACATGAAACAAGAACATACACTATGCTCTTACTCTAATATCATGAAATAATTTAGCATCTAAAAACCGTGGTTGTTAATATTTTCAAGTTGTACTTTTCAACTATGTAACCTTAGTTCTTACTCTGACCCCTCCCCACTATGCTTTATAAAGTGATCCCTCTCATGACACTGCTCTATAACTACAACATGTCTTCTTCCTAAAGCAAAATCTATAACTTTCTTATTTTACTCAACTGACTTGATGTTCTAAACATAGAGATTGAAATATGTCCATGGTTTAGTTGGATTGATGAGTTGTTCATATTCTCTTAATGCTATTACTCTTTACTTAAAGGATTCTTTCAAAATTAAAATACAGATTGATGAGGATGAGAGAACAAAACATGGAAACAGAAAAAAACAAAGAAAAACATATTCTCACACCCACTAACAATTAAGTCCATTAACAATTAGATCCTTTGTTGAGTTTAGAAATTTGAAAGTAATTTTGTTATATTGAAAATGGTTTTAATATACATCAGAGATCGAAAATTGCCTTAACTAGATCCTTCATTGACTTTGCTTCTTATTTCATGATAGATCTAGAAAAATGTACTTGTTAATCGGTTTGAATCATGTATATTAGTAGGGAGTTTTAGCTGAGTTCATGTTCCATGTCTTGTAGCTTTGGTATGAAATAACTAGTGAGTCATTTATTCTAACAACATATAAGTAATAGTATTAATGAACAGAATGTGAAGACTAATATTAAGCATCATGCTCAACCCTCACCATTTTTATATATAAGAGAAAGGAATCAACCAAACAAAATAATTACAAATTAAAGAACACGTACCATATAATTAAGTTTCTGTAATTATGGGTTCTAGAGGAGAGGGTATATATGTGGCATTTTATTTCTATATGTTTTACGATATTATGATCTACTTAAAAAATTAGAGATTTCATGTGGTTCCTATTTAATTTCATACTTGTTTTGTTATAATTCATTTTACAGACAAAAAAAATTATGGGAAGAGCACACAAGGAAACATAATTTTAAGAGCATGTAGCTTAATGACATTTTTACTTTTTATTGTCTTTTGTGTTAAGTTTTTATTTTTACTTGTTATTATGATTAATTGATGAAAATTAAGTATGATTGATATTTAGTTTATAATATGCTAGAGTATAGTTTATAACACTATCAAATGTTGTTTATAACACGATACAATAAGGTACATAATAGAGGCACATACATATAGTATCTCATTTCCACATTGCTTAATCATAACAATGAAATATGGAAAGCAATTTATAGCTAATTTAGCTAGGTATAAAACACTCTGAAATGCTAGGGGAAACACATAGCAAACATTGGCTGCTAAAAGAGAAATGCACAACAGGAGAACTTAGCAAAACATAAGAGAAAACATAAAAGGTAGAGGTTCATAATTTTAGTTTAGTAATAATCCTTGCAGAACAAATTAATATAAAGCAAAACATATTCTTCCTAAATAAAACATTATTTAGAGTTTCTCCAAACAGCTAAAAAGGAATAAATTAAGCATGTAAGTGAGACCTAGAAAGGACATAGACCTAGAAAAGTTTTATATACAAGAAACCAATATTTGTGATAAAATACAGATTACAGTAATGTTATGAAAATATGTAATATGTACACAAATAGTCACCTATAAAAATACAATGCTGACAATTAAATCCTACATTATAATAACTACATGAAATGGCAATATATCAAAGATCTTAAAACAAACAAACATAAAAAGGATATTGAAGACCAACATACTAAGTAACAAGACTACTCTATTAAAAAATAATAGTAGAAACAGGGAAAAGCCTATTAATCTAAAGAGGCCTATCATTTGTTTGCTCTATTATTAACCATATTGGTAACCCCCTTCCTGTAGAACCCTTTAATAAATATTATTAACCATGAGGCTTTCTATAAGTATAGACTCTAATATCTTTTTGTGTATGTACGTGAAATAGTGAGCAAAGAAAACCCATTATGGAGAATGAAGTGGTGAGTAGAGGAAGGAGGTCCTACCAGGGAAGCCTTAGATGGCGATCATCGGAGGTAGATAGAGAGACAGAGAGATAGAAACGATGAAATAGAGATGGTGAGATGGAGAGAGGAAAGATAGAAACACTAAGGGTCGGAGAGAAGAGAGAGACGACTAGGAGGGAAAAGATGATTTAGGGTGAGATGGTGACAAAGTGAGACAGAGAGAGGAGAGAGTTAGACACTAAGAGAGATTGAGAGACTGAGAGGGAAGAGATGATTTAGGGTTCACAAATCAGAAACAGGTAGAGGGGAAAGGGTTGGCTCAAGTAACATACTAGACTTAGCGACGGAACATAACCCGTCGCTATACTCGTGGGTAATTTTAAAATGTAAACATGTGGCGAAACTAGCGATGGCGACCAATTCATCGCTAGCATGTCGTTGCTAAGGGTTTCATAACTAGAGGGAAACAAAGAATTGGAGGGAAGTAAATACAGTGACAAAATACCTACTCTTTCGCTATAATTGTTAAAATAGCGACGACACTCTGGTGTCCGTCGCTAAATCTATTACATATAGGGACAACAATAACCATTGTCTTTTTCACTTTATAATTAGTGACAGACGTATCTGTCACTACAGGATAGTTGCACCATTAGTGACGACACCACACCGTCATTAATGTAACGAAAAAAATTAGAGGGAAGGCCAAAGGCTTGGGAGCAAATTAAAAACATAGTTGGCGACAGACTCAACGACGAAGTTGATGTTAGCAACGGAGTCAGTGATAATGTTTTAATAATTTTCAGTGGCAGAATGTGGTTTGGTCACTAACTTGGTAGTTGATTTCTTCCCAACTATTTTGTGGTCACTTTTACGTTTTTGTCGCTAATTTAACCACTAATTAGCGATCGGTGTTCACAGTCACTAATTTTTGTAGTTGTCAGCACCGTTTTTAGTAGTGTAAGTTATATCTTTCAATGAGACATTTGTTATAGGTGTGGGTAAGAAAAACGTTTTACTAACTTAGAAAAATTTGTGTTTGCTTTTATGCATCTTCGTAACTGTTTCGTATTTATTTCCCTTTCAAAACACAATGTTGCACGTATCGAGGTTGCACCAATCATGTAGCTATTACTTTCAATCATGTGCGTGGTTACACTGCAATCATAACTTTCACAATTACTTTTGGACAATGGACCTTGGAAATTGAAAAGACTTGACCCAAAAAATTGAATCTGAAATGCCACCAAAACGTCACTATTGCTTGCCCCTAGCCACGTCTATAAGAGGTGGTTTAGGAGATGTTGTGAGACACTTGCTACTTTTACATATTGAGACTCGGAGAGAAAACACTTGTGTAACACCCTAGAGCCAACTTACAAATCCCAAGATAATTACCGTCACCATATAAAATTGATTGGATAACTTATTTTTCGCCTGGTAATTATCAAGTGATTCACAACCTGATTCCAGAAGTTATTGATAAAATATCAGAGTGTGTAATCTTTTACATAATTAACTTCTTATTATTATACATATCATTATAGTTCTATACATACTATATTTTACAGCAAGTACCTAGATCTTATAAAATGTAAAGATATAAAACACCAAAACATAGCATACACATAATATAGCCAAAGTAGCTAAGCAAGCAAGCTCAGCATCAAAAGTCTTCATCATTCATCCACATCAAGCATCATCTAGTTTGTCACATATCTTCCTGATTAAACACTAAAGGTTTACCACAAGTAACAGAAAGAGTGACATAAAATATCAAATAAATAGAAATTAAATTAGATCATACATAAACACAAGTAGGATGCTATGTGATGCAGATGCCAAACAAGTGTTTTGTATTATTTTTATATTAATATTTTCCATTATTTATATGAAAATGCATGATGGATCCATTCTGGTGGGAACATAGGCAGTGATTTTCAATAATAACATTTTTACGGATATCCAACCGATGTTGCGCCCCATAATTCAACACCAACATCGGATAACAACATAATAATATCAATATCAGGTGTTGCAGGACCCCCCTTAAGGACATACTGCTCAGCCCTTAAGACGGTCGTGGTATAAAATCATTGCAGGCGTCTGTTGCTCAACAAAGCGTGTTCCCTCACCGGGAACCCCCTCAAAGAACCCCCCCTACGGATCCTTTAAACGGCCAATGCATATGATACATGAATGCATTAGATCTTAATTAGAATATCAAATTCCTTTTTATAATTAATCTTAACAATAAAATTATCATAACAATCAAAATACTATAATATTTTATCATATTTATAAGCAAACTCCATATTTCATAATCCAAAGAATATGGAAACACATTTTCCATAATATACTATTTATTCAAATATCATAATCCAAAGAATCTGAAAACACATTTTTCATATTATATTATTTATTTTATATCATACTCCACAGAATATGGAAACACATTTTCCATATTAATATTATAAAATTATACCACAAATAATTTAAAACAAGAATTTTTCTCCTTTTTAAACATGTTTAAATAAAATTCTAAAAATAATTTAATTAATTATATTTATTCATTTTAAGATAAAATCTCAAGGATAATTAAAAATCCATTATTTAATAATAATTCTGATTTATATTAAAAATCATTATTTTAAGTTTTTAATCATATTTACAAAAATGTCACTGGTCTTATTTACAAAAATACCACCATTTTAATTTATTTACAAAAATGCCACCATTTCTGATTTATTTACACAAATGTCACCGCTTCCACGTTTTAACACCGTTGAAAATATTCACTGTTAAAGGGGTCTATTCTGCAAAAACAAAAACTGCACTTTGTTTCTCTCTGTATTTGCTATTTTAATCATTTCAATTCCAAATTAAATATGCCAATTGATTTCAAATCACCATACAACATTAGAAACATATCATATATCATATTCTATATCAATTAACACCAATTTCATAACTTAATTCATTTTAAATTAAATCTAGCTATATGAGTTTCTAAACCAATAATCAATTAAACAAACAATTCTAACTTAATTCTTATCTATTTAATATTCTATCTCCTCTTTCTTACCTCAATTGAAGATTCCTTAAGTGCTAGATTGCATTGTCTCCTTGTTTCTCCTCAGTTCTTCAAGTGGGTGAATTCCTTATTATGTAAAATTGAAAAGCTTTAAGATATGAAAATAGAGATTTAGAAGCTTGAAGAAGATGATGAAGGGTTATAGAATTTGTAGTGTATTTTGTTCTAAAGAAATTGGAAGTGTGAAAGTAGTATTTATAGGCTTCAATGGCAGTGAAGTTATGGCGGTGCGCGAAGGAGAAAGAAGGATCGAGGGGAAAATCTTAGATTTTTCTTTCTATTTTTTTAATTAATGGGTTCCTTAATAATTCTACATTTTATTGTCGTGTTCTGCTTCCGTTTAGTCTTATTTTAAATTTAATTTACAAACTAAAATATCCCTATAATCGGAATTAAATTTCCTATTTTCTAAAATTCAATTTTTATTTTTTGAGAAACTTTAATTTTTAATGTTTAATTACCAATACAAATTTAATTATAAAAATTGGGTTGTGACACCTTGCAATTTAAAGAGTTAAATTTACATCCAACCTCTTGCTTATCTTTTTCGTGCCTTGAAGGTCTTGAGAGAAATTCACTCGTTTGTGAACCCTAGGATTCCACCACAACTTTTAGGTAGTGAACCCTCCCTTAATTTTTACTTTTATTTTTGCTTTTTGCTTTGTATTTACCCCTATGGTGAGTGAAAGAATGAGGACTAGGGGAGGCCCATCAGGATACCGTAGGGGTAGGATCTCTATGAGGAGTCACAGGCCTGGGTCACAAGGACTAGGGTGAAGAGGGAAGACAGATACAAGAACGGTTTTTCAGAACAGACCGTGAACTTGGGGTTTCTGATGAAGAGAGCTCGGACCTTTATACCTCTGACGATATCCAGTTTTACAAATTTGTAGGCGGTATTAGACATGTGATCAGAACCATGGTTACTGAAGAAAGAGAAAGATAAGTAATATAGACGTAACTGGGGTGCTCCATCGTCATCGTGCACCGTATAAACTGGGTGCAGCTCCTAACTGATAACCCTTATGCATAGGTATAACGGGAGATCATGGAAACTCCCTCACGACACGCTAAGGCTATTGGGGGCGTCATGGACTTTAAATGTCCAATTCACAGGAAGGAGAAGTATAAGGAATAATATACCTCCCTACACCCTAGGATTATGGACCATGTCTGCCATATCTCTACTGATGAATAGACCATTTTTATGTACGACATCCTTTTCACATACCTTGGAGTAAGATTTTCTCTAACAGAGTTTGAAATGAGGGTCCCCCGCTTCCTTGACTATGCCCCCACTCAATTGCATCCAAATGAGTGGGGCTTGGTCCAGAGTCTGGAAGTGCTTGGGGAGCACTTTAACTTCATTCCCACTGTGGCATTGTTCTTCTATTAATGTTGGGACGTGCGTCAGGCCAACCAAGACAACAATCTTAGCTTCATCACACTTTGGTGTGACTTAAAAATAATTAATTTTGAAGCCTTCACTGAGTCATCCAAATCTGAGGGTGGCTTGTTCAAGAAGTGTTTTATGAAAATGCAGGTGAAAGAAAACAAACCAGTGTTTTGGGAAAATGAGGCTAGGATCGAAAAAATTTTGGTGTCATGGACCCATGAATATTTTCTGCTGACCGGGGCAGTTTACTCCTGGCTGTTGTAGCCTTAAGGTGCATCTTGATACCCATATTTTTCAACATCTTACGCCTAAACTCCTCAAAGGTTGTGGGTGGTCCCTTTGCGGAAGGAGACTTGGGACGTAAAGTGTAACATCCTATAATTTTACTATATTTTTTATATAAAAGGATAAAATTGTAAAGAAAATTATAATTTAAAATTTTGACAAAATTAGCTTAAGGTTCTTTAGAACTGATTGATCGTTGTAATTTATAGGATTTTATGGAAAATTTTAGATATTTTTAGAGATAAGTTAAAATAGTCCAAAATAGAGTCAGTTAGGTCTAAATCAGTATAGAAAATGTTATCAAAAAATTATAAAACTTGATAAAGAGTTTAGATTTGTGCATGTGAGCTTAAGTTTAAAATTTCATAAAGTTTAGAGATCGTTTGGTTAGAAAAGTAAACTGATGAACTTATAAAAATAGGTATTTAAACATTTAGTAATTGAGATATTTAGTGTAAAAGAAATTCATTAAAAAATTTTGAGTGTTCATAAAAAAATTTTAAGTATAAAATTTATCTCATAAAAATACCCATAGTATAATTATGGATAATTATGAAAACAATTAAATTAATTTTTAGTGCCTATATATACAGATGCAAAACTTCTATTCGCATGCCCAAAATCTCTTTCTTAGTAGGTTAGTACCTGTGTTCTCTCTTCTCTCTTTCAACTTACTTCTTTATATATATATAATAAACGTCATTTATATATCTATATATATTATATATAATATTTATATTTTTATTTAATTGTTAATTAATTAATTAACTAATTAGTTAATTTAGTTAATTATTTATTTAATTGTTTAAGTAATTATTTATTTATTTATTTATTTATTTGTTTGTTTAATCATTTATTTAATTATTTGTTTATTTAATTTCTTAATTAACTATTTAATTGTTTAATCATTTGTTTAATTGTTTATTTAAATGTTTATTTATTTAATTATTTGTTCATTTTATTAGTTGTTTAATTACTTGTTTATTTACTTGTTTAATTATTTATTTAATTATTTACTTGATTGTTTAGTTATTTATTCAATTGTTTTTAATTTTTATTTAGTTATTTATTTATTTTATTGATTATTTATTTATTTTACTTTTTATTTATTTATTTAATTGTTTATCTTTTATTTGTTAGTTTATTTATTTATTCAAATATGTATTATTTATTTATTTATTTAATTGTTTAATTATTTATTGATTTATTTATTTACTTAATTGTTTAATTATTTAGTTAATTAATTATTTAATTGTTTAGTTAATTATTTAATCATTTATTTATTTATTAGTTTAGTTAATTTCTTAATTAATTACTCAATTGGTTAACCATTTATTTAATTTTTTATTTGTTTATTTATTTATTTATTTGCTGATTCATCTATTGACTTATTTAAATATCAATTTATTTATTTGTTTTATTTATTTCTATTATTATTGTTCATCTATAATTTAGATTTGTTATTATTTATTTATTTATTATTTTGTTCATTTATTATTTTACTCATTTATCTAATTAGTTAGTTTATAGTTATCTATTAATTATCAGTTTATTCATTTACATTTTTTTTCTTATTTCCTTACTTATTTGAACTATTCTTATTATTATATATTTATTAGTTATTATGTTATAATGTTTATTCAATTATCATTTAGTTAATTATTTACTTTATTCTTGGATCATTTATTTAATTGTTATCTTTCCATAATTTTAAAATGGATGTTTAATAATTATTATACATTTTTTAAAATTTATAATAATACCATTTTTAGTATTATTGTATCAAAAATTTTCTCTTTATTAATATTGTTATATTAAGTGCTAAATAAAATAAAAGTATAATAAAATAAGATGAACTAAACACTGATCATAAGAACCTATGTGTTTAGGTTAACTTCAGAAGATTCTCTTGGAAATAAGTTTCTCGGGTAAAAGGAGGGTGAGATAGGAATTTACTAAATATAAGACATGTTAAATAATAGAAGGGACTCCCTAACCCTCTCAATATTTATTCAGTTATTATTTTTATGTCTTTACTTATTCATAATTTTTTATTTATGTGTCATACTTTGTTATGTGTATATTTTTATAATGAGAATTTATATTTGTTAGACGATGTAAACTTTGATGTTTGAATGAAAAATACATATATAATATGGTTGTATTATGTTGTTTGGAAATTTTCTGAGTGTAACAGGTCATAGACAAAATTTTGAAAATATTCAATTTATAGAGGAAACTCTGCTAAAATTTTTATAAACGCGGTGAATAAGAATAAATAGTGTATACTAAAGGTCAGAAACTAATTAAGTGTGTGACATGCATCATATAATAAATGAAAGACAAGAATTATTTGGGAGATACGGTATAATCTGAGAAATACATTAGGGATGGTTCAATAGCGAACCTTGGGATGGAAGGGTGTGAAGAAAGGCCTAGGAGACCTGGGGTCGCTCCCTAGTGTCGGGTAAATTCACAACAAGCTCTTGCCAATCTGACTAGGCCCTAAGTGCATATTATGGTCAGTGGAGCTGTTCGTTAGTCATATTGGCAGATTTTCATGAAACAGTATCAACTCCTAACTGCTCCCAATAAAAGAAGATTTAAGGGCCCACATGCATTGCATCTCTATCATTAATAAAAGAATTGATATAAATATTTATTAATTAAGAACTGCCAGACATCTCTACACTTTTTAATTAAAAAAAATATTGTAACAGCGCAATTTTTAATTAAATTTGAATCGATAATTAAACAGTGAAAAAATTAAAGTTTCTCAGAAAAATAAAAAATAAATTTTAGAAAATAGGAAAGTTTATTTTGGTTATAGAGATATTTTTATTTCGTAAATCAGATTTAAAATGAGACTAAACAGAAATAAAGTGCGACAATAAAAGGAAGAATTATTAAGGAACCCATTATTTAAATAAAAATAATAATAAATAATAATAAAACAGTCTTCTCTCTCCTGAAGGCTCTCCTTTCTTCTTCTCTTCTCCACCGCCTTATTTTCCACCGCCATTGAAGCCTATAAATATGGCTTCCACCCTTCCAATTTCCTCAAAAACAAAAACACTATAAATTTCTTAACCCTTCATCATCCTCTTCAAACTTCTAAATATCAATTTCCATATCCTAAAGCCTTTCAATTTTGCATAATAAGAAATTACTCAAACTTGAAGAATTGAAGAGATACAAAGGAGCTTAGCTCAAGAAAAGCTTAGGGATCTTCAATTGAGGTAAGAAAGAGGGGATAGGATATTAAATACTTAGAAATTAAGTTAGAATTGTTTGTTTAATTGTTAATTGTTTAGAAACTCATATAGTTAGATTTTAATTTAATTTGATTTAAATTATGAAATTGATGCTAATTGGTTTAGAATTTGATATATGATATGTTTCTGATGTTGTATGATGATTTGAAATCAATTAGTATGTTTAATTTTATAATTAAAAGTGAAAATATAACAAAAACAGCAAGAACAGAGCTGCTATTTTCGTTCTGCATAACAGACCCCTTTAACAGCGGACATTTTCAAGTGGTGTTAAAAACTGGAAGCGGTGGCATTTACGTAAATAAAAACATGCGGTGACATTTTTGTAAATATATCAGAAGCGGTGGCATTTTCGTAAATAAGACCAGTGGCATTTTCGTAAATATGATTAAAAACTTAAAATAATAATTTTTTTTATAAAAATCAGAATTTTTATTATTATTGGATTTTTATTATTCTAAAGACTTTATTTTGAAATAAAATAAATATAATTAATTAAATAAAATTTAGAAGTTTATTTAAACATTTAAAGGGAGAAAACTCTTGTTTTTAAAATTATTTTAGTAGTATAATTTTATATCATGAAAAATATATTTTCTATATTCTTTGGAATATGATATTAAATAATTACTATAACATGGAAAATGTGTTTCCATATTCTTTGAATTATTAAATATTATAGAAAATATGTTTCCATATGTTTGAATTATGGTATAAATATTATGGAAAATGTGTTTCCATATGATTGAATTATGATATAAATATTATGGAAAATGTGTTTTTATATTCTTTGAATTACAAATAAAGTATGCTTATTTGAGTATTATAATAATTTTATTGTTTTTGATAATTTAATGCATCATGCATCATATGCATTGGCCGTTCAAAGAATCCGCAGGGGGTTCTTTGAGGGGGTTCCCGGTGGGGGAACGCGCTCTGTTGAGCAACAGACCTCTGCGGTGGTTTTATACCACGACCGTCTTAAGGGCTAAGCAGTGTGTCCTTAAGGGGGGTCCCGCAACACTTGTTAATGATATGATTGTATTGTTATCCGATGTTGGTGTTGCATTATGGGGTGCGGTATTAGTTGGATATCTGTAAAAATATTATTGCTGAAAAATCACTGTAGATGTTCCCACCAGAATGAATCCATCATGCATTTTCATTCATATAGAGAATGGAATATTAATATAAATATAATACAAAATACGTGTTTGGCATCTACATCGCATAGCATCATACTTGTGATTGTGTATGTTCTAATCTAATTTCTATTTATTTGATATTTTATCTCACTCTTTCTGTTACTTGTGGTAACCCTTTAGTGGTTAACCAGGAAGACATGTGACAAAGTGGATGTTGCTAAATATGGATGAATTATGAAGGCTTTTGATGATGATGCTTGCCTGCGTGACTACTATTGCTGTATTATGTATATACTATGTTTTGGTACTTTACATCTTTATATTTTATAAGATCTAGTTTCCTGTTGTAAAATATAATATGTATAAAACTCTGATGTTATGTATAATAATAAGAAGTCAATTATGAAAAGGTTGCGCACTCTGATATTGTATTAGTAACCTCTGGAATCAGGTTGTGAATCTCTTGATAATTACCAGGTGAAAAATAAGTTATCCATGAGATTTTATATGGTGATGGTAATTATCTTGGGATTTGTAAGTTGACTCCAGGGCGTTACAACTGAAGTGGTATCAGAGCAATGGTTTATAAAATATAAAGAAAACCTTAGGAAGTAACTAGAAATTAAAGAAATATAGCTTGAAGTGTGTGAACCTTGATTGTTATTTGTTTGAAATTTGTGTGCTTGTGTGTTATGTGTGCTATTTGTATGTTTTTGTTTAGTATAATTACTAGTTAGATAACATAAAAATTGTTAGAACTCTGAGTATATTAGCTACTCAGTAACTGAATGCAGTGGTACTCGTACCTATAGGATAAGAAATGGCTAGACGTCAAAACGATGATGCCATGGCTGCTGCATTCAATCGATTTGCTGAGATCCTTGAAAGACAGGAACAACAAAGGTTAGCTGAAGGAACCCATGGACTTGACCATTTCCTGAAAAGGAAACCTACCCAATTTAAAGGATACTATAATCCAGAGGTGGCTTACCTGTGGATTAAAGAAATGGAACGTATCTTCTGATTCTTACCTTGCACTGAAGCCCAGAAGGTAGAATATGCCACCTATATGATGGTAAGGGAAGCAGAGAATTGGTGGATTTTTGCTCGCGATAGGCTACTGGAAGCCGGTAGGTTACTCAACTGGGAAAATTTTAAAGAAAGTTTTCTCGAGAAATATTTCCCTGCTAGTGTCAGGAGCAAAAAGGAATTAGAATTTTTAGAATTAAAGCAAGGGAATATGTCTGTCGGAGAATACACTACCAAATTTGAAGAACTATCATTGTTCTGTCCTCCTTTCCAACAGTCAGGGACTGAGGCTTCTAAATGTGTCAAATTTAAAAATGGCTTAAGGCCAGAAATTAAAGAAGCCATAGGACATCAGGAGATTAAGAGTTTTCCTACTTTAATCAACAAATGCAGAATCTTTGAAGAGAACCATCGGGCTAGGATCGAGCAGGAGAAAAGCAGTAAACAATTGAGACCTCAACTAGTGAACTTTAAAAGGCGAGGAGCATTTAATCAGAATCGATTTCGAGGAGGAAATCATGGAACCCGTGATTGTACACAGATAGATGTTACCTGTTTCTAATGCAACCAGAAGGGACATATTCGTCCTAACTGCCCACAACTTCACCAAGGCACTAACACTGTAAATGTTAAAACTAAGAACAACAACAATTGAGCCAACAGAGGAGGAGCCAACATTCGAGATGGATGTAATACCAATGGTCACAGAGGACTTAATGTCAAAGGCACAGCTAGTCGAGGATGAGAAAATGGACAGCTAGTGAATAATCAGAACAAATCACCTGCAGCTGGCAGAGTGTTTGCAATTAGTGGATCAGAGGCACCGCAGGCAGATGACTTAGTACAAAGTGAGTGCATTCTTAACGATACTACTTTATTAGTTTTATTTGATTCTGGTGCAACATATTCTTTTATTGTTGAAGAATGTGTTAGGCGTCTGAATTTACCTATGAAATCTATGCAATATGATTTGCTTGTCTCTGCTCCTACTGGTAACCATCTTAGGATAGCTAACGTGTGTGAAGGTTGTTCTATACATATAGGAGGTAGAAATTTTAACATGAACTTAGTATGTTTACCATTAAAGGACTTGGAAATTATCATAGGGATGGATTGGTTATCTGCTAACCATGTCCTTGTGGATTGCCGTAATAAAACTGTGATCTTTCCACCTGACAACATGGAGTGTCAAGAGTATGATGCCTCACAAAACCCTATAGGATATTCCTTAAACAATGAAGCCTAATTATTCATGGTATTTGCACTTACAGAAGGAAAAGTTATTCCTAATGTAAGTAAGATACCAGTAGTCTGTGAATTCTCAGAAGTATTCTCTGAGGATGTTCCAGGATTACCTCCTGAACGAGAGATAGAATTCTCTATTGACCTAATTCCTGGAGCAGAACCTATTGCTAGAGCACCCTATAGAATGTCTCCAATGGAACTGACTGAACTAAAGAAGCAAGTGGATGAGTTATTAGAAAAATAATTCATACGACCTAGTGTATCTCCTTGGGGAGCACCTGTACTACCAGTTAAGAAGAAGGATGGTAGTATGAGACTTTGTGTTGATTATCGCCAACTGAACAAAGTGATAGTTAAGAATAAATACCCGTTACCAAGGATTGATGACCTTATTGATCAACTACGAGGAGCTACTGTGTTCTCCAAGATAGACCTAAGATCGGGATACTATCAACTTCGCGTAAAGAAAGAAGATATTCCAAAGACAGCCTTTAGAACACGCTATGGCCATTATGAATATTTAGTTATGCCTATTGGGGTAACTAATGCTCCAGCCGTGTTCATGGACTACATGAACTGGATATTCCATCCATACCTTGATCAATTTGTCATTGTCTTTATAGATGATATTCTTATCTATTCCAAAACCAAGGAGGAACATGAGGAACATATGTACTTAGTGCTACAAATACTAAAGGAGAAGCAACTGTATGCCAAACTATCTAAATGCGAGTTTTGGCTTAATGAAGTAAAATTCTTAGGCCATGTGATATCTAAGAATGGAGTGTCAGTTGACCCTACGAAGATTGAAGCTGTAATAGCTTAAGACTGTCACAGAAATCAGGAGTTTCTTAGGACTTGCGGGTTACTATCGAAGGTTTATTAAAGGATTCTCCCAAATTGCCCTACCAATGACTCGATTAACCTGTAAAAATAAACCTTTCGTTTGGACTCCTGAATGCGAAGCAAGTTTCCAAGAATTAAAGAAAAGATTAACAACTGCACCAGTTCTAGCCTTACCAAATCCACACGAAAACTTTAAAGCTTATTGTGATGCTTCAAAGCTAAGACTAGGTTATGTCTTAATGCAACAAAGGAGGGTAATTGCCTACGCTTCGAGGCAATTACGACCACATGAATTGAATTACCCTACTCATGATCTGGAGTTAGCAGCCATTGTCTTTGCTTTAAAAATTTGGAGGCACTACTTATACGGTGCAAAGTTAGTTTATAGTGATCATAAGAGTCTCAAATACCTATTTGATCAAAAAGAATTAAATATGAGACAACGTTGATGGATGGAATTTCTCAAGGACTATGACTTTGAGTTGAAGTATCACCCGGGGAAAGCCAACGTGGTTGCTGACGCACTTAGTAGAAAAGCTATTCATGTGGCAGCTTTAATGATAAAAGAATTAGAAATGATTGAACAATTTAGAGACTTAAACATAGCAGTTGAAGAGAAGTCTTCAGTAAATATGATTGTAGGAGTTCTGAAAATCACTAATGATTTTCTGAAGATGGTATGCGAAAAACAAAGATTGGATGAATATCTCCAAAAGATGATCGACACACAACGTAATGAGAAAGATCTGGGATTACAAGAAGGTTTAGATGGAGTATGGAGAATGAAAGGAAGAATATGTGTCCCAGAGGATACAGAACTAAAGAAGATGATTCTAGATGAAGCACATAAAAGCATGCTTAGTATTCATCCTGGATCTACGAAGATATATCAAGATTTAAGAAAGGCTTTCTGGTGGAAGAGGATGAAAAAAGAGATAGCTGAGTATGTTTCATCTTGCTTAATATGTCAAAAAAGTAAAGTAGAATATCAAAAACCATCTGATGGATTACAACCACTAGAAATACAGTATGGAAATGGGATGACATTGCCATGGACTTTGTGTCAGGCTTACCTAAAACACAAAGAAGCAATGATGTTATCTGGGTGATAGTCGATAGATTAACAAAATCATCCCATTTTCTTCCGATCAACATGAAGCATTCACTTGAGAAATTGGCTCAAGTGTACATAAAGGAGATAGTGAGATTACATGGAGTACTGTCAAGCATAATATCTGATAGAGATCCTAGATTTACTTCTTGATTCTGGGGAAGTTTGCATAAAGAGCTTGGTACTAAACTGAAGTTAAGCTCTGCCTATCATCCACAGACTGATGGCCAGTCAGAGAGGACTATCCAAAGTCTGGAGGATTTACTGAGAGCATGTGTGTTAGAACATGGTGGAAGCTGGGAACATTATCTCCTACTAATCGAATTCACATATAATAATAGCTATCACTCAAGCATTGGGATGGCACCATATGAAGCATTGTACGGTAGAAAGTGCAGGACACCAATTTATTGGTTAGAGACAGGTGAGAATCTAACTCTTGGACTAGAAATTGTTCAGCAAACGACAGAACAAATTCAGATGATTAGAGAAAGGATGAAAGTTGCGCAGGATCGGCAGAAGTCATATTATGATCAAAGGAGGAAGCCATTAGAATTCCAAGTTGGAGATTATGTATTTTTGAAAGTATCACCTACCAAAGGAGTTGGAAGAGTGTTAAAAAGCAAGAAGCTTACTCCAAGATATATAGGACCTTATGAGATCCTAAAAAGAATTGGTAAAGTGGCATATCAAATCGCATTACCACCTCACCTTTCCAATCTTCATAATGTGTTCCATGTCTCACAATTATGGAAATATGTACCTGATCCATACCATGTGATCGAAACTGATGATATAGAAGTCAAGGAAAACCTTACGATTCCAGTAACACCAGTGAAGATAATGGACAAAAACGTCAAGCGACTAAGAGGCAAGGAGATCTCATTGGTGAAAGTAGCTTGGCAACAAGGAGATGAAATAAGCATGACTTGGGAACGAGAAGATGAGATGAGAAGTCAATACCCTAAATTATTCTAACAAGGTACATTTAAATTTCGAGGACGAAATTTTTATAACGGGGGGAGAGTGTAACAGCCTAATTTTTAATTAAATTTAAATTAATAATTAAACAGTGAAAAAATTAAAGTTTCTCAGAAAAATAAGAAATAAATTTTAGAAAATAGGAAAGTTTATTTTGGTTATAGAGATATTTTTATTTCGTAAATCAGATTTAAAATGAGACTAAACAGAAATAAAGTGCGACAATAAAAGGAAGAATTATTAAGGAACCCATTATTTAAATAAAAATAATAATAAATAATAATAATAATAAAACAGTCTTCTCTCTCCTGAAGGCTCTCCTTTCTTCTTCTCTTCTCCACCGCCTTATTTTCCACCGCCATTGAAGCCTATAAATATGGCTTTCACCCTTCCAATTTCCTCAAAAACAAAAACACTATAAATTTCTTAACCCTTCATCATCTTCTTCAAACTTCTAAATATCAATTTCCATATCCTAAAGCCTTTCAATTTTGCATAATAAGAAATTACTCAAACTTGAAGAATTGAAGAGATACAAAGGAGCTTAGCTCAAGAAAAGCTTAGGGATCTTCAATTGAGGTAAGAAAGAGGGGATAGGATATTAAATACTTAGAAATTAAGTTAGAATTGTTTGTTTAATTGTTAATTGTTTAGAAACTCATATAGTTAGATTTTAATTTAATTTGATTTAAATTATGAAATTGATGCTAATTGGTTTAGAATTTGATATATGATATGTTTCTGATGTTGTATGATGATTTGGAATCAATTAGTATGTTTAATTTTGTAATTAAAAGTGAAAATACAGCAAAAACAGCAAGAACAGAGCTGCTGTTTTCGTTCTGCATAACAGACCCCTTTAACAGCGGACATTTTCAAGTGGTGTTAAAAACTGGAAGCGGTGGCATTTACGTAAATAAAAATGTGCGGTGGCATTTTTGTAAATATATCAGAAGCGGTGGCATTTTTGTAAATAAATTAGAACGATAACATTTTCGTAAATAAGACCAGTGGCATTTCGTAAATATGATTAAAAACTTAAAATAATGATTTTTTTATAAAAATCAAAATTATTATTATTATTGGATTTTTATTATTCTAAAGACTTTATTTTGAAATAAAATAAATATAATTAATTAAATAAAATTTAGAAGTTTATTTAAACATTTAAAGGGAGAAAACTCTTGTTTTTAAAATTATTTTAGTATTATAATTTTATATCATGAAAAATATATTTTCTATATTCTTTGGAATATGATATTAAATAATTACTATAACATGGAAAATGTGTTTCCATATTCTTTGAATTATTAAATATTATAGAAAATATGTTTCCATATGTTTGAATTATGGTATAAATATTATGGAAAATGTGTTTCCATATGATTGAATTATGATATAAATATTATGGAAAATGTGTTTCCATATTCTTTAAATTACAAATAAAGTATGCTTATTTGAGTATTATAATAATTTTATTGTTTTTGATAATTTAATGCATCATGCATCATATGCATTGGCCGTTCAAAGAATCCGCAGGGGGTTCTTTGAGGGGGTTCCCGGTGGGGAACGCGCTCTGTTGAGCAACAGACCTCTGCGGTGGTTTTATACCATGGCCGTCTTAAGGGCTAAGCAGTGTGTCCTTAAGGGGGGTCCCGCAACACTTGTTAATGATATGATTGTATTATTATCTGATGTTGGTGTTGCATTATGGGGCGCGGTATCGGTTGGATATCCGTAAAAATATTATTGCTGAAAAATCACTACAGATGTTCCCACCAGAATGAATCCATCATGCATTTTCATTCATACAGAGAATGGAATATTAATATAAATATAATACAAAATACGTGTTTGGCATCTACATCGCATAGCATCATACTTGTGATTGTGTATGTTCTAATCTAATTTCTATTTATTTGATATTTTATCTCATTCTTTCTGTTACTTGTGGCAACCCTTTAGTGGTTAACCAGGAAGACATGTGACAAAGTGGATGTTGCTAAATATGGATGAATTATGAAGGCTTTTGATGATGATGCTTGCCTGCGTGACTACTATTGCTGTATTATGTATATGCTATGTTTTGGTACTTTACATCTTTATATTTTATAAGATCTAGTTGCCTGTTGTAAAATATAATATGTATAAAACTCCGATGTTATGTATACTAATAAGAAGTCAATTATGAAAAGGTTGCGCACTCTGATATTGTATTAGTAACCTCTGGAATCAGGTTGTAGATCTCTTGATAATTACCAGGTGAAAAATAAGTTATCCATGAGATTTTATATGGTGACGGTAATTATCTTGGGATTTGCAAGTTGACTCTAGGGCGTTACAAATATTGTTTGTAAAACTCTATTATTTATGTGTGTCTTATATAATATTGGTATTTTCCGTTTCTCACCCTTTTACTTGTTTATGTGGTGTAAATTTTGAACTTGCATAAATTTTTCGCTATGAATAATATCCCGTAGTTGATAGATGTACGAATCAGACCTCGTCAAGGTGGAATAGGGAGATGAAGGTTTTTGGATATAGGGCATGTTTATATATATTATGGTATAGTTACTGTGAGATTGTGTCAAGTTATAGTTGGTTTGCCTGATCCTTTTGGGGCCCTTACCTTTTCTTTCTGGGCTAGACTTATTTTTGATCTCCGTGATAATGACCCTTTCCAAGGGCAACCACCCCTACCCCCGCCAGCTGATGAAGAAGATGTGGAGGAAGTTTTATCAGGAAGTGACTCCACTATAGAGGACGAATAGTTACTTATAGTTAACCCAGTGGGACATTATGGGTAGTTGGTGACTCCAGCTGTACTTGAGGGTTGAGTAGTCTTTTTGTATACTATTTAGCTACTCACATGTTCTGAAGTTTTTTTGTCATTAGCTAGTGTCTGACTCTTAGGGTTACTGGTAATCTGAAACTATATTTTGTAATAAAAATCAAATCATGTACAGTTATATATATATATATATATATATATAAATGTTTATACAGTAAAGTATTTCAGATATATACAGTTATGATTGTGAGATTGTTTATATCTTTAAGTGAAATTTTTATTATTTATTTATTTAAATTTTGGTAATTATTTAGGGATGTTATATAAAGCCTCTATAACTATGTGTAGATAGATAGCTTTTGTCAGATCTGGGACCATGGCTGCTTCCTTGTAAAACTTTTTCAAGAAGTCCTTCATAGACCCTGTCTCACTCTGCTTGATTTGAGCCAGGGTATGGGATGTCTTGGGCACATCCCTAGAGATCACAAAGTGCTCTCCAAAAGTCTTATCCATCTCCTCCCAGGAATCTATAGATCTGGAAGGGAAAGCTTGAAATTAACTTAGGGTATCTCTTGTCAATGTACGTGGGAACATACGACACATGACGTCAGCCTCAGCTCCAAGAAACATAGCTTCATATACATAAGCATTAAGATGCTTGCATGGATCTGTCTCTCTTGTATACTTATCGATAGAGAGAGGTTGGGTAGTTTGAAGGTATCGAGGGATAAGGACACTCATGATCCTTCTTGAAAAAAGGATACTTTATACCCGGAAAGACCCCCTTCTCTTAGGGTTCTGTTGCTCTACATGTGACTAAGCTTGTTGCTCCTCATCATACGTGATAATCTTCGAATAGTGAGGTGTATGGGACACCTCAACTTAGTGAAGTCCAAGTGGACTTACCCTTTCTGCAGGCATTGAACGTTCACGCCTGGGCTCAACAAGCTCTTCTCTAAGCTGCCTGATGATTTCATCCCTAGGATCAGGAGTCACCACAGGTACAACTCGTTTGGCAGACACACTTGTATTATCAAAAGCTAAACACCTTGGCTCCAAGTACGTAAGATCCTCAACGTGCCCATTAGGAACTTTTTCCTCTATGATGACTTAACTTTTTCTATGAATGTGGGACTAAAAATTTGCAGGTCCTACCGGGCGTGCCAATGAACTGGTCGTGACTGGGGTATAAGGGTCAGCCTCAAGACTAGTCCTCAAAGTGTATTATTCTTTCAGATTTTACACTAGTCCAGTGGGGATTTGGTATTATAACCTCTATTCTAGTGGGGAAATAAAGGTCTTGGAGTGATTCCTTGTACCAAATCACCAGCGTTACGCGTTATGGGGAGAAAGTGGGTGTCACCTGCAAGGACACTCCGACGCTCAAGTCAGTGAATATTCAAGGAGAATATCAGAGCTCAAGCTTCAATTCAAGTGAGAACGTTTCATTGTTGTTATGTGAGTATTTATATCTAGGGTAATGAAAGAGTCATTTTGAGTAGATGGGTTTGTCATACAAGATGTCGACATGATTATGATCTCTTGTAGAAAGGCTAACACACAACAGTGACCTTACCTACCAATTGTACTCTTCTATCAGTCACTTTACAGGTTGCTTCCCCAACACACGATTGTATAAGTCAACTCTGATTATTCAGTGTTCAGAGAGTAGCTCACACCAGGGTCATATCATGAGTCTCATACACAATGTTGGAAGCTAGTGTTAAGCTTCGATGCTTTCAGCTATGTCGATCTTGCATGACGGCTTTCAGGTCAAAGAACCTTTCTACCCATAGGGTTTAGGGTTTAGAAAGAGAAATGAATCGCTCTCACTTTATGTATGTATCTATGATTGAATTTTAAAATCGCAAATAACAAAATAATAACAAGAAACAATCACATCATAATTATTTTCATATTTAAATTTTGGTTCTTCAGGATTGAATTATTATTTCATTGTGCTATAATTCTTCTAGAATTATAGCTATTATTATTTGTTCAAATTTGATATATTATCAAATTTAAATTTTGGTTCTTTAGATTTATTTATGCTATAGTTCTTCAAGATTCATGTCTAATGATTTTATGGTTATTATGGATTCGTAATTATTGATAGTATGATTCTTTTGGACTTGTAGATATTTATGTTATGTGTAACACCCCCTTATATACACGAGATATATATGTATTCTTCTTACTTTAAAAAAAAAACTTTTAGAAAGATATACGTATTTATCACTCTTTATCTCGCGTATACAAGGACGTATATACATTTGATTTCCTTTGAATATTGAAAGTAAAAAAAAAACATTGTCTTTCAATATTTTTCCATAATGACAAAATAATTTATAGAAATCATAAGTGATAAATTATTACAATATTATATCCGAATGAAAGAATTTATCAAAGTTTAACCTTTACCTTGTTACAATTATCTAACTTGATATTGTAATAAGGCAAAGTAAAACTAAACTATACCTCTACTACAAATGTGACCAATCATTTTCTAGTCCTTGAACCATCGAGTTTTTGAATCCTACTCTTGTCATATCTCTTCATCTAATCGATTGAGGATGAGACCACTTTACCCTCTTATAATTACATATCCTTCCATCTTGAACTGCTAGCTATATATCATATAACATATATTTTGGACACAGAAATTCAAATAAGAAGGAGTAAGAAACAAAATATAATATCTTACAGATAAGACATTAGCATAAGGGTTTTCACAAACTAATATAATAATATCAGTCATAGTCTCATACACTATCAATTATGAATATAAGGTTTCTACATACATAACGCTTATATTTTCATTCACAATCACCCACATAGAATGTCACAATCACATGAATGTTATGAAATGCTTATGCTACTATCTCACTCATTTTATGCATGTGGGCCCTTAAAGTTTTAATTCTGTACTGGGCCAACCAGGAGTTTACACTGTTCCATAATTCTGGATAATAATAACATAAATGCCTTCATGGCATATGAACAGCTCAACTGACATGGAAACACTTAGAGACTAGTCAGATTGAGAAGGTTTTTATTGTGAAAGTACCCGACACTAGGGAGCGACCCTGAAGCACCCTTTCACGCCCTCTCATCCCAAGGCTCGCAATTAAGCCTCCTCTAATGTATCCTTGGTTTCTATAATCCGTCCCCAGACAATATCACATCTCATTTCTCCTTAATGATTCATGATGCATGAACTACTCGTGTATTGAGTTGGTTAAGACTTTTAGAAACTCAAGTATAAATTATATCTTCGGGGCCTACAAATAACAACATAGCCACCCTGATAAACTGTACATTTCCATACTCTTAAATAAGTTCTGCCTCACGCAAAAGAATTTCAGTACAATTTTCTTTATCACTCACAAATCAATATTATTGTGATTTGAGTTTCAAAGTCTTAATATATTCCAAACTTTCTTTGGATCATTTATAGAAAATTAATTTACTTTAGACACAAGTTTGAATTATCGATCTTTTTCCATCTTAAATTATAATACTTGAAAAATATATAATAAAGCACTTTTGAAATTAAAAACTCTTATTTTCCAAAGTTTAAAATGAAATATTATTGAAGTATCCTATTTCCAATTGAGAATCAAATATTTTCATACATATACGAATATATTATTTTCATAAAATAATTTCTTTTTCTTTATTTTTATAACTAAAAATTATTCTAAAATTTAATTAAATAATTTATTTTGGAAGAAAAAGGTAAGTTATAGAAATTATATACTTTTATTGAAAATTAAGAAAAATTTCTTAATAATAATTCTGAATAAACATTGAGAAATTATCATAAATAATTTCTTTTAAAGTAATACTGTAAAGAGTAAGGAATAAGTATATTCTTACTGAGTTTTAGCTTCCCGTCATGTTTGTTACATGCTCAAACTCCACATCACAAGATTATCAACCACTCATCAATCACAATCAAGTATTGTAATATCGTCAATCATAATCAAATATTATCAATCACCAATATTATCAATCATAATCAAATCAAATAAATATCATTCATAAATATCATAATTTAAATTTTAATAGTTATTTAATTTAATAAACTTAATTCCAAGCCCTTATAGTCCATTTCCTTGCATAGGTCTATGTAAGTCCATATAGGTCATAATAGTCAAAGTCCTTGCATAGGTAATTCAGAGTAAGTTACACAAGATACTTAATTTAAAATTTATTATTTTAAAATAATAATATTATTAAATTTAAAAGGAGTAGGGGACTCCTCCCATTATTCTTATGTCTTTTCATATTATATTTTTATCCCACTCCCCCTTACCTGGAATTGCTACCAAAAGTAAATTCGCTCTGTGCCTCCGAGTTCTAAAAAATATTAATACTAATTTATTTCAGTATAGGCATAAATAAAAATTAAGATTACTATCAGAATGATAAATAGTAATTATGCATAGTAACAGTAAATAGTAATGGTAAAGAGTAAATCATCAATAGTAACGGTAAATAGTAAATCATGAATAAAATGGTAAATAGTAAATTTTAAATGGTAACGGTAAATGGTAAATCGTGAATAGTAAATTTTGAATAGTAGCAATAAATGGTAAATTATGAATAGTAACTTTTGAATAGTAGCGGTAAATGATAAATCGTAAATAAAAATGGTAAATAGTAAATTTTGAATAGTAATGGTAAATAGTAAATTTTGAATAGTAATGGTTAATAGTAAATTTTGAATAGTAACAGTAACTAATAAATTTTGAATAATAATGGTAAATAAATTTTGAATAATAACAGTAAATGGTAAATTGTGAATAGTAATAGTAAATAGTAAATAGTAACAGTAAATTGTAAAAATAACATAGTGGTAATTTATTTTTACCGTAGTAACTTATTCATAATAGTACTAGTATATTAATGGTTTAAGAGTGCTAAAAAGAATAAACTAAATAATCATAAAAAGACTTTAGAAGAAAATATTATTACCTTACACCTCCGGCAGAATCTCTTTTAACCAAAAGAATTTACTCCCTACTAATTTCTTACGCACTATCTCTCTAGATTCTTTCTCTAATTTTGGTGTGGAAATGTTGTAAATAAGTCATCTATTTATAGGAAGAGAAATTTACTATTTAAGATTACTTAATTATTTATTTTACTATTCATAATATGAGTATTTACCCACCGATCACTATTCATGATATGAGTATTTATCCACCGGTCACTATTCATGATGTAAGTATTTATCCACTGGTCACTATTCATGATGTAAGTATTTACCCACTGGTCACTATTCATGATGTGAGTATTTACCAACCGATGATGTAAGCGATGATGTCGGCAGTGACATTTCGGTTATTTTCTCAAATATTTATTAAAAAATTCAAAAAATTTCAAAAAATCATAAATAATACATAGATCAAAAAGTTCTAAAGAACCATATTCTAATTCCTTCAAATTTTTATTTTAAAATTCTAATAAGAGTTAAATCTTAAATATGTAAAAACATAAATATAAGAACATAAAATATAAATTGTGAATAATAAAGATATCAAAAATTCTTAATATAATTTTCTTAATTAGTGAATACTAATTAAGTTATTTTAAAATCTTTGTTAAATATACATATTTTTATTTTATTATTATTTCATTTTATTTTTTTAAAAATAATTTAAATATAAGTACCAAAATTTTATTAAAATATTAATTAGTTAAAAATCAACTAACTAATAATAAGTATTTTCTCATTAAGGAGATATTAATATCTATTTTTTATTTGAGTAAAAAAAATAGGATGTTACACTATGTTTCTTCTAGACTCATATCAACTCTTTTTGTTACTATAGTTATCTTGTACTTATCTAATTTATAAATTGAAATATTTCAAAACTATATATAAAAAATAGAAATTAAAAGGATATATTAGTTGGAAAAAGAGGAGCAAGTTTGTAAAAAAGAGAAATAACATAAATAAAGATCAAATAATAGAAAGAGTGATACATAGAAAAGAGAAGAGAGGTAAAGAAGAGGGAAAATAGACATAGAAAAAATATGTTATTTTATTCATAAGGAGGTATTTATATAAATAGAAAAAGTTCTTAATATATAAAAACTTAGAATATAATATTCCATAAATATTCTAATATACATAATAAAAGAATAACATATCAAAACATATCATCTTCATAAGAAATTAAATCATGTCTGAATATTCCTAACAAATTTACGTTAGTGCAAATATTAATATTTAATGTTATGTATACTTTACTAATTATACTTTTAGTGGGGTGTTTGTGTATTTCCCAACTTTTGAACCCACGTCTAAAACAACTCTTACTAGCTTGTTTGCTTCATTGTTGAGCTCCGTTAACGGCAAAGAAATTGAGCTTCCCTAATCAGTGTCCTTTGTCGTCGCGTTTGGCTCAGTGCTCCTTCTCTGTCGCGTTCGGCTTCCTCTGTTGGTGGATCACAGAACTTCGTTTTGGAGTGGTTGAGTGACACCTTCCCAAAGCCACCTTTGTTTCCTTCTCCGCGGGTTGAAACCCATCCCGTGTCGACTTTGCCCTTACCTCCCCTTTAAGGTTCAAGGTTCCATTCTTAGACTTGTGAAGAAGCCACGATTGAAGCTTTTAATATTATATTTATATATATAATTAATAAGATAAAATATTATTTACAATATATATTATTATAGTAATATACATTTTATACATATATTTTATTCATAATATTATAACATTATGAAAAACTAAGTTAACTTTTTTTATTATAATTTTAATAAAGTATTTTAATATGTTTTATTAATAATAATTATTAATAAATATATTTTTTTCATATAATTTTTAAATGGAATATTTTAATATAGGATTAAATATTAATTACAATAAATATACTATTTTACCACTTCTTTTAACTAATCCCCATTTTAGTAATTGTTTACTTAAATTTCATTTTCCTATATACCAAGTTTACTAAACATTTTTCAACCAAACACAATCACTATTTTCCAATCAACTTTTATAAGAAAATATTCAAATACAAATAATTGTTTTTAAAACTCCAATTTTAAACTCTAGTTTTCGTAACCCTATTACATAAACTTTACTCTTACTTTAAACTAAACGAACGCACGTTAACTAAAACTTTTTAAAACAGGTTTTTTCACCAAAGCTTTCCGTGTACTGATTAGAGTAATAAATGTAAATTATTACGCTAGTGGGGGTAGGTAGAGGGAAGTGACTTCATTTGAGCTTCAGGTGTGATAAGCCAGAATCTGCATTTAATATAAGAATTGATTACTACTACAATCTACATGCAATTCAATTGATTACTACTACAAATTACATGCAAACACACATCATTTCATTCCGGAGATTGTAATTTTAAAAAAAAAACTCCAATAATTGGTTTGGGTGTCCCATCCCTTCTCAAGTGAGAACCTTTTCCTCCCAAAAAAAAAAAGCACTTAGCCTTTATAGCACTCTTGACTTTTTTCCCCTTACAAAATCAATGTCCTTATCATACTGCATCTTTTGGACTTTTTGGTTTGGTTTCATAGCCATCATTTCACGTATGGTTGGTTCCAGTTGGGCATGGCTAGTTAAAAACAAGGTTTTGTTTGATTATTAAGTATTGAAAGGTTAGATATGCAGAGGGTATTCAGATATATTTTTAATCGAAGTGAAATTTCTTTTTCACTATTTTTTATACTGATTCAGTGAAAATCCAATATTATTGAACACTAGTTTAGTGAAAACTCAATACCTTTTAACTTTGCGATATGAGGTCTTCTGAACGTCGGCTCAGGAACATGTGGTGGTATCTTCAAAGACTCTCCAACAATTAAGTCAATACGGATTTATGAATATTGAAGCATTAAGAGTGATAGAAAGGACTTACGATACTTGATTTATTATGAATGATATTTATAGCCTAATAGAGATCTACCTCTTGACACTTGAGAGGTTCACACTGCTTTTTTTAAGCAAGTTACAAATTTTGCTTAGAAGCTCTGACATGTCGGGATCCATTCAGTAAACATTTCGGTTGTTTTACCAACCGTGTCTTAGTTATCTTTGTACTCACATCATTTGCCCTTACCTGTCTTCTTAGGTGAGATGATCCTACTATTTAACAGAGTTTCGACTGTCTTGAACAATGTGAAAGATCAATATAACCTTTAAATTTCTTTTATTTTCTCAACTCCATTTCCTCAGCTGCAAACCAAACATCCGCTTACTTTAATGACAAGTTGACAACACCGGCTCAAAATGGACTAAGTTTCAGAGAAGAAGTGGCAATTCCGTTATTCTAAACAAAACTGTGTCTGATTTATTCAAAATCAAATGCATGCTATCAGTTAGTTACTTACTACTTACTGCTACTACTTTAGTTTAGTAACATTGTCACAACCTCAAACACCTCACATTCAAAATCCTCTCTTATTTTACTTCCAAAGAAACCTTAAATTCCTCATTCACTTCCGGCCACCGCTTACGGCGGCTCCATGCGTTTCCCGTGCTCTTCCACCACCACCCTCAGACACTGCCACCACCGCTGACGGATGGGTTGCGCGCTTCGAACGCCGGCGGATTCCGGCGAACGTCGCCGGCATGACGGTGAGGCTGATGACGGAGGCACTAATGTCGTCAGGGTTCGTGAGAGGAAGAGGAATCCGCATGCTGGCGAATTATCCGGCGTAATTTCGGCGCCGGAGCGCCGAAGACCTCCACTTGATTCATTCACGGCGGCGAGCTCCCAGGGTGGTTGGCCGCCATGGTTGATGGCCGTCGCCGGCGACGCTATCCGAGATTGGACTCCTCGCCGAGCCAACACGTTCGAGAAGCTTGCTAAGGTACAAGGTGCCTTGAACTTCGAAGCTCAACACCATTTTCCAAAAGATGTAACTAAATTTGGTCTCGAGATTATATGTTAGTTCCTGAAATCTAAGAGTCTTAATTTAACTATTTAAGAATTGACTTTAGAAAAAGTAATTATGCCAGTCATTTTTATTTTTTTACACTTAGAAATAAATAATTAGTTGAACGTGGTTTTTTTACATATACTTTATTTGGAGTTAAACATAGTTATACTTGTCTTAACAGACTAGCAAAATTTGTGTTTAGCATGACATAAAGTATTCACATAAAATGTTGGGAAGAGGAGGATTCGAACCTGATTAAAAAAAGTTGTCTTAATTACCTTTAAAGTCATAATGTGATTCGTGTTGATAAGTCAAGGTTAAAATAAGGTTTTTAAAATGCTAGAGATTACAATGTGGATTAATTTGAGATTTATTCAAAAATAAAAATTAATGTTTTGTTTGCGATGTTGTTTAGATTGGGCAAGGGACGTATAGCAATGTGTATAAAGCAAGGGATCTTGTTACCGGGAAGATAGTGGCATTGAAGAAAGTTAGATTTGACAATTTGGAGGGGGAGAGTGTGAAGTTTATGGCCAGAGAGATTCTTGTTTTGAGGAAACTTAATCACCCCAATGTTGTAAAGCTTGAAGGTTTGGTTACTTCTAGAATATCATCAAGTTTTTACCTGGTTTTTGAGTACATGGAGCATGATCTTTCTGGACTTGCAGCTGGCTTAGGTGTCAAGTTTTCTGAGCCTCAGGTACCACTATTTTATACTCACTTTTAACAATTTTGAGAGACATGGGCATCTTCCTTTAGTTTTCATATCCATGCATTGTTTTAAGCATTTTACTTTTTATTTTTTGTATGTTGTTTTCATCTTCCTTTTAAGCTGATGGACTTGCCTTGAAATTTCCTACATCACATCACTTCATAAAATGAGCTTAGTACTTTAATTAGGAAATTTTGCTTTCACTGATGATGAAACTCTATTTACTTCTAAGTAATGTCTACTTTTGTGTTTCAAATTCCATCTAATCCAAATGGATTATTTGGTTGTTATGCTGAATTAATGATATATTATGTTTAGTTATAATTTATCCCTTGCTTAAATTGATAGTAGAATTTGTGTGTCACGGAGGGAGGTTGGTAACTTTACATTGGATACTGTTTCAATGAAACTGTTAAATGTTACAGAGTGTACTTATTCCTTGCTTCATGGAGGTATTTACATTTAGTACATGGTGATGTCACATTGAGAACTGGGACCTTTTGTAGCATAAAATATAAGGGATGTGGAATATTTCATATTAAAGTTGTACAGAAAGGCTGATTATTTCTCAGTATGTTCTTCATGACAGGTCAAATGCTATATGAAGCAATTGCTGTCTGGCCTTGAGCATTGCCACAGCCAAGGTGTGTTGCACCGTGATATTAAGGGTTCCAATCTGCTTATTGACAATGAAGGAATTCTCAAAATTGCAGATTTTGGACTGGCAACTTTCTATGATTCTAAGCAAAAGCATCCCATGACTAATAGAGTTGTGACCCTTTGGTATCGTCCCCCTGAGCTTCTTCTTGGGGCTACATCCTACGGTGTAGGTGTTGACCTCTGGAGTGCTGGCTGCATCTTGGCAGAGTTGCTTGCTGGAAAGCCAATCATGCCGGGCCGAACAGAGGTGTCGCTCTTTGTATAGTTCCATGAGTGGTTTCATATCAAATTTTAAATGCAGCTGCAATGACTTCTTATCTGTTCTCAATTATATCTTATCAGTTGTGATGCATCAACTTGATTTTCGTTCATAATTCTTCCATACTTCAAATCACTTTTGGGGCCTTGCATGTAGGCAAGGTTCTTTCTTTCCCCATTTTACTGTGAAGTTCTTCGCTCACCAACCAAGTTGATAAGTGGCTCATGTTGGACAGTTTCATCAACTTGATTACTTTGTCTGTCGATCGGTTAATGGCGCTAATGACTAATCTATAATCATGCTGGACCGCTGACCAGACATGGTTTAATGGACTAAAGACAGAAACCAGATTGAAGTTAAAGATTAAATAGAAGCAACTGAAGATGTAAATCTTAGTTTATAAAAAAAACTCACTGTAAACTGGTTTAAGTATTTGAAGTTTTGAACATTGTACCCTCTAGCAAGCTTTAGGAAATTGATTTAGCATCAAATTTATGCATTCATATTTTTTTCCCTATATCTTGCAATGCATATTTTGTTAAAGATATATATGACTGAATTTTGGATTGCTTTTACATAGGTTGAGCAGCTGCACAAAATATTTAAGTTATGTGGCTCTCCATCTGACGCGTATTGGAAGAAATATAGATTGCCAAATGCTACACTCTTTAAGCCACAACAACCGTACAAAAGATGCATCTCAGAAGTGTTCATGGATTTTCCATCTTCTTCATTATCTCTAATCGAAACTCTTCTTGCAATTGATCCAGATGATCGCGGCACTACCTCAGCTGCTTTAAATAGTGAAGTGAGTGATCACTATGGTATGGTTAACATTTGTATTTGAGACGGCATGTATTCACAGCTGTTTTGTGTTTTCTGTCGGCAGTTCTTCACCACTGAGCCCTATGCTTGTGAACCATCTACATTACCGAAATATCCTCCTACCAAAGAATTGGATGTAAAATTGAGAGAGGAAGAAGCAAGAAGGTTCCTGTTATTCTATTATGGTCTTTGATGACCAATAGACAGATTTTGTCTTGGTGTGCCCATTAAAGCTTTATTGCTTTTCTTGTTTTATACCCTTTCAGGCAGAAAGCTTTAAGTGGAAAAGCTAACGCAGTTGACGGTCCTAGAAGAGTTAGAGTACGCGAGCGTGGTTTGACCATTCCAGCACCAGAAGCCAATGCTGATATCCAAACAAACTTAGATGTATGCTAGATGTTTCTGTTTTGTTTGTCTTCTGCCCCATACTTACTTTATCTTTGTTATGTTGTTGATGTGTTTAATTTTCTGTTCCTTCTACACAATCAAGTTCATGCACACATTTTTATGCATATCTTAAATCCGAGCTTCCTGTTTACTTTATATGCATGCACTAATATTCATGATATTCTTGGCAGTTGCATGATTTCATGATAAAATTTTCTATCAATTACAAGGCTTCCTGGAACTTGAGACCTAGATTCTTTAGCATCTTTTGCTTAGGATTCTCTGATCATAGGCTAGCTTGGCATTAAAATATATCTCTTTTGTTCTTTCAATATATAGAACTTTGTGATAAATTTTGTTTTGATGTGATGGTCCTTCTCATGGTTCCCCTAGCATTGTCTTGCCGCATTGAGCAACATGACATGTGCTTTCTCACTGACTTTTCAGAGGTGGAGAGTTGTGACACATGCAAATGCAAAAAGTAAGAGTGAGAAATTTCCACCCCCTCATCAGGATGGAGCTGTTGGATATCCACTAGATGCATCTAATAAAGGAACCGTTTCATTTGGAGCCACTGAAACTTCCTCTGCCTCTGCCATGTTTGATTCAAAACCTTCTGGATCAGTTAAAAGTCATGCTGCTGCTGCCAGAGACAAAGAGAGGAAAACTGAAAAAGCAGACTCCCAGATTGCATCATCTTGGAAATTTATGCGTGTATTCAAGCTAGCAAAGTTTGGCCATTCATTTGATTCATTGTTTAGCAAATAATGTGTTTTCTTTGGAATTTGGCATCGTAGAATGAGGAAAGGAATGACTGATGCCCTGGTAAATCATTTTTGTCCCTGCAGTGTGGATTTTATTTTATTTTTTAGCCCTTTGTTGATCCCATTGTTTTGTATTTCATTTAACATACAAGTCTGTGTTGTATAATGTGCTACGGTAGATCATTAGATTTGTATATTCAAAAATGTTCTTTGTTCCACACCCAAGGGAACGTCAGTGTTAGGAAGAAAAGAAAGAGAAAGCAATGGATGCAATGTATGGTAAAAAAACAAACATCAGAAGTGTAAGGTTGGTGTAAAAATTAAGGTATGAAAATATTATATTGTTTTTTAAGAGAATAACATTTTCACTCCAGTACAGTTTTTCTAGGGTGCATAACATTATAATTGTTCAAATTTGCTAGAAAATGATAATAAAAAAAAATAGTTTTCATATTTAATGTTTTTTAATCACTTTTTATGTAATTGTAAATTTAAAATATATTGAATGTCAAAGCTAGTTGATGTTTTAAATTGGCTTAGTATAGTTTGTATCATATACATACATATATATATATATATATATATATATATATAGTTTCCTGCATTCTATTCAGATTCTAATCAAGTTTTCTTTCTCAACTAGCAACTAGGATCCTCTCTAGTTCTCGAATTGTAGTTTTTTTTTTTCGAATTGTAGTTCTTCTAGTATATTTTCTACCATTATATCAAAACTTTTGTTGGTTGCATCATATTGAAAGATTAAGCCGACAAAAAAATAACTAACATTGATTACAACAGAGATTAAAAAGAAAACCAATTAAACCTAGAACAATCATGAAAAAAATACTCCATTTATAGTTTCAACGATAGCAAATAATAAGACAATATTAGAACTAGTCTACCTCAATTCTCATAGTTAAACCAATCAATATACAAAATGAGTATTAATCATAAGATAATTTCATTTCCAAAACTTTATTTTCACAACTATTTTTTAACATCCATATCATATACATCATTTCTTTACCCTATTTCACTAAATATAATTATACCTATTGAATTTCAACAGAACTGAATTTAAAGTTCTAGATATTAGACTCGAAACTGCTGATTAAGATACAACAATATCTTCTCAGTTGATTTTCCGTACTGAATTTATTCTATTTAAATCCTTCCATACAATTAAACTTAAATACCAAATCAATAAGACGCTTTACTAAGTAGATTGTCTCGTGCAAATCATTATCAAAGTCACTATCGGAGCTTCCATCACTAACTTGTACTATAGGAGAAAATTAACAGACTTGTTACTTTCTCACCATGATGCAATTGTGACCAAGAGAATCTGAAGCAAGTACTAATAACTCAATAAGAGCACGATATCAAGTTTCTAACTGTCTCAGTAGGGATTGCTGTAATTCTTTCCTAAGCTATGTAGTATAAAAGCCAAGCTAAACAATGAAAAACCGTGTCTCAAGAAAGTTTCTGTAGACCCCCCCCCCCCCCCCCCCCCCCCCCCAAAAAAAAAAAATTCAATTTTGTAACTGATAATTAATAAAAGGATCACAAAAAAAAAAAAAAATTCCCTACGCAAAGGATTCATTAATGAACAGGCAAAGAAAAAAAGATGCAGGGAACAAAGGGTGTCTACTTCTGGCACATTTACACAAAGATACTTTACAGCTATCCCATTCAACATCAGGATCAAAAGTTGGGTCTAGCCATATCAGTAACTGAAAATATAAGCATGGGGGGAATGACCGTCTATTCAAAAATCACCTGTGTTCACAAAATTCAAGCATACTGTGCATATCAAAGCATGTTTTCGGTTAAAGGCCAGTGCAAGGGGTCCAAAATGGAACACATGATTTGATACAAATCAATGTCAGCAAGCTACTTGATAGTGATGTAGCGATTTGTTCCATGTCTGGCCCAATATTCCTTAAGATCCAACGGTATTGATAAATCATGACCTTCTGATGCCAACCTACTGAGAAGTCTTGTAAAGACACTTCCACTCATCTTCCGCCCTCCAATGCGGGCGTGGCGCTTGTTCGGAAGTTGTGGTAGTGGATACATGGACAATGTCGTGGTACAACACGATGACTGCCATCCACCATTCCCCCATTTGTAGCACTGGCGCGGTACACCAGTGCATGTGCAAACGGGGACTGGCATGATTGTTTCATCAAATGCAACCAAATTCAGGCCAACATCCTGCCTATCCCATTCAGATCTGATCTTTGTGCCTTCAGAACAAGCCTGCCTATTTAAATCCTCACCAATTTTCTTTACTTTGCTAACTGACTTTGATGCCTTAGAGTTAATTACTCTGTTCTCCTTTGTTCTCTTCGCTTGAGATCTGACAGCTTCAGAAGTTACAATAGTCACCGGGGAGGCATCCCTTATTATATCCTTTGTGTTGTATGCAGCGTCTGTCAAGTTAGAAAGATGGTTTGCAGAATGGTGCATCCGCTTTGATCCACGTTGAATTCCACTGCCGAATGGATAGTTGACAGTGGTGTTCCGATTCTGAAGGGCTGCTAGGGCATTATCCCGTTCCAATAGGGCATTATCCCTCTGAGCAAGTGCTTCATCCCTCTGACGAATGGCTGCATCTCGAGCAGCCAAGGCTTCATTCTTTTCAGATATAGCAGCCTCCAGTTCAAGTTCTAAAATGGCAGCCTGCCTTTCAGCCATAATGGACCTAATTTTCTTATTCATAACTAGTGCATTCGGTTCCTTTACTTGATGCTGGGGATCGGTATTCCACTGAACATTCAGAATCCAAACCAATTAATATCCAGTGACCAGCAATGCAAGTGAAAAAAACAGAAAGCATATTAAATATGTTCATTTCATTCTATTTACCGGTGAATGTGCTCCTCTGTAATATTCCATCTTATGCCTACAGTTTTCATGTTGGCGGCCATCATCCATCTTGCATCCAGAGGATTTTGCAACAGATGCAGTACTTGGTGCCAATAAGTCTGAAGGTTTAATTAATCAACATTGAAAAATCTCCGGCTAAAAGGAAAATCCTGTTAACAAATGAGAAAGCAACAGCTTTGCATTAAGTCAATAACCAAACAAATGAAAAAAAAGAACATTTCAAGAGAAATTTACAACCATAACTCATGTAGAACCATCCAGCATGTAATGATTCCAAACATTCAAATACTCCCCCTGGTCCTTTTTATAAGACACAGTTTTGAAGTTTTTTGTGGCCCTTTTTATAAGACATAGTTACAATTTCTATGAAGTATTTATTGATGTTTCCTTATTTGCCCTTACTAATTATAAGTAACAAATTGTTTGAGGTGACCACATAAACTAATCAATCAAGAGAGATGTTAATATCTTCACCATTATCAAACACTTTTATTGATAGGGGTAATCTTGGAATGCTATATTATTTTTTAAGAAACCAATAAACTTAACTACCAATTAACCACTTTTATTGATGTTGATCATTCTATTAGGGAGTACAATTTATAAAGAATCTAACATTTTATATGGCTGTATGGGTAGTTCTTTATTTTGTCGTTTGCACTACAGACAGAAGCAGACACAACAAGACAATCATTCATTGGACAAAAACCTAAGGGTTAAATTGAGATTCCACCAGACTCCAATGGTGAAGTATGCTCAATCGTTCCTAATTCCATTTTATCAGCTATAGCATTTATATAATGAAATTTAAGTAGACAGTGAAAGACTTCATAACTGCTGCAATTCAGTAAAGTAAAATTCACTTGGCTATATGTTTATAATGACAAGGTTTGACATACAACAAACTTCAATGTACACTATAAACCTGTACAATAAAACATTAAGAACATAATAGACAAAAAAAAAAGAATAAAAATAAACCAGTAATTAAATATAACACACCAAAACATCACAAATCCTTTTTTGGGGAGAGGGAAAATCTAAAACTCCAACAACAACGAAGCCTTATCCCACTAAATACGATCGATAAATCTGAAACTCCATTTGAATTTGGCACTAACGAAAGGATCAATTTATCTGGAACGAACTGATTTTGTCAAATCCATACTTGAATAGTATCCTCCACTCCAGTCTACTCTGGCCTAAGTAAACAAACCCTGCACCTTGCCAGCCCACAAATCTAAAACTTTCAGACTTTACTTTCACACTACTTTAGAATATCTACTTTAAATTATTCAAAAATCGTTGCTGATTTGAATCAGTGATAAAGAATCAAAATAATAATTGTTTTCTTGAGACCCAATTTGCATTTTATGTCTATATTGTGCTTAAAAAGATTAACATATTAACAAACAATAACTACCAATCATAAAGTTATTGACAGCAATTAAAGGTAGTAAGGCTAATATTTCAAACATAATGTGTTTTTATATACCGAATTCAACCAAATTTACAACCGGTGTCCAGAAGGAGTGTTCCTGAATGCATACAGATTTTAGGTATGTGTCTTTTTTCTCTTTCAACAAAAGTTTCTGTACACAAGATACTGATCTCTTTGTTATCACTGTTTTAGCAACATGTTGGACAAATAAAGGTTTTCACTATACAACAATAAGTAATAACTGCTTAATACTAAAGACAGAAATATAGATAAATTTTACTCAGAGAAAGGCCTCCCTACAAAGGCAGAATGCACATATTTTATGGTCAAGCCTCCAGCATATTATTTAATATAACATAGATGTATTTTATATTTCCAAAAATTTACATCCACATATACACAACAAAGCAGGTATGACTTCCCTATCTGGACAAGTGTCTAATGCTAGTGTGCTTCTCTGTTTGAACTTTGAAATCATTCAGATGGCATTAAAATAAAAAGAAGGTGCATTCTGTAAAATTACATGCAAGCAGCCTCCCTTCTCAAATGTAAGCTAGAACCTAGAAATTTGAGGATTAGGTTAATTTCTCATCTTCGTACAGAAAGTTATCCACATTAATATCTAAATTAAGAAAATAAAGCAATATAACAAAAGGAAATCATGCAGATTTCCCAGACCATTAGTTGTCCACACAAAGTAAAGGTATTAATGACTATCAATTCACTAGGTTATTAATTATCTCAACTGACAATCTGAAAACATTGTAATAAAAACACCGTTTGGCAAAAGAAAAATTTTCAGTTTTGCAACCATTGTTGTTAGATTCACATTTCGGAATGTAGAGACGAACGACTCTACGTCCCACACGCAGGCCACCGTGTCACGTTCTAGGCTGAGACGGAATCTGCTGGAGCCGGGGTGGAGACGCAAGCCACAGCGTGGAGATGTGGATGGAGACGATGGCGTCTCTGCTTCACGCAAGACGGAGCAGAAAACCAGATCAAACAAGCGATCCGGTTCCAAAAAATTACCCACCCATTTCCAACCCTAAAAACCCAGCTTCTTCTCCTCCCTGTCGCGTTTTCCGTCTCTGTTTCCCTTTTCTCCTTCGTGTCTCCATCAAGCTCCCTCTTTCGTCTGCAACTCCATCTCCATCTCCCTCTCGAGCTTGCGGGCCCTTGAGGTCTCAGTCTCTGTTCTCCATCTCTCTCGAGCTCACGGGGGTCGCAGCCTTCTTCTTCGTCGAGCTCTCTATCTCTGCCGTGGCCTTCTTCTCCGTTGAGCTCTCTATCTCGCGCTTTCAAGCTCTCGGTCTCGAGCTCTCTCTCTCTTTTTCTCAAACTCTCTCGTTTTGAACGGGGATGTCAACTAGTGCTGAAGGGGGAGGTGGGACTGGTTCCACTGGTGGCAGCAATGGTGGAGCAGGGGCAGGTTCCAATGGTGGTAGACTTAAAGTTTTATGGCAGAATTTGAATTTTATGTTTATGAGTTATGACTTTGGGTTTGCTTTAATATTATGAAGTTTATGAGTTTAGTTTGATATTTTTTATATTTATATATAATTTAGTATTTCTGGTAGACTTTTCCGTTTTATCTTACGTTTCACTAATCCCCGCCATCTCAACATAGAGTCGACGTTTCAACAACCTTGTTTGCGACATCCAATAAGATTACATTTTCACAATTTTACATGACAGCAAGTGTACAACTGGGAAAGAAAAGATACACAAGCAGGTATTATTACTGCTTTGTTAGGGCTACTACCCAAAGTGAAGAAGTAAATTTCCTCTTAAAAGTACAAGACCAGAAACACAGCTTATGAGTCACTCAGGGGAATAGAAAGGGAAAAGCAAATAAGTAAGGACTTGATTACTTCACGATCTTGCAACAGGAAAATGGGCATTTTCTCACCACAAGTGCCAGAAACAAACAGGCCATAAAATTGAAACGTGGGCACTAAGATACAATGATAATAAAGGTAATGAATGATCTTGTCCATCAGACTTAAGTAATCATATCAAAAACATATCATTCTCAATTTCTCATCATTTGATCCCAATTACTCACAATGTGCAAGTTAATAATTGATAGCATAGACATCTTAGAAACACGATATTACATGGGTTATAATTGTTATACGTTTAATGTGACTATTACTTTAATATTCTACCAAAAAAAATATGATCGCCAATCAATTAAAGATAAATAAGTATCATGCCATCAATACTTAGTAGAGAGAGAGATGGCAACCAAATGCTAAGCCAGCCCTCAAAACTTAACAAGCAAAAAATGTTTCATTATAACTGGAAAAGCCTTCCCAATATTTCCTTGACATGAATGACTCATCCAATGTATAAAAAGGAAGCAGACAGTCACAAGAGAAACCAGATAGTTTTTACTTCAGCACAACGTCACTTTAGCTAATTGTGTATTTTAGTTTCTCATAATTATAGATAGATATACAGAGACAGAAATCAAATACTGCATAGAACTGGATTCAGTTACTGACCAATCCTATCTATGGAAAAGAAGAAGCTTCAATAGTCTAATTAAAAAAAGTTCAATTCAAAAGCAGGTGCCCTGGGACACTGTCCAAGAAGGAAGAGATGAAAATAAGTCAATAATAATTAAACTCCAATAACATCTAAATGCAGAAAAAACCTCCAAAGATCATATGTGATCAAAACCTGTATAGCTATCGTCAAGGGAGACTACCTCAATTGTGACTTGTGAGCCCCCTGACATGTATTTGTGTATTCGTTTCCTACTGAAAAGAAACTCTATAGCTATCTAAGTGAAAATGTAACCCTCCCACTCAACGAAGAATCAAGACCAAAAATACAACTCATAACTTGCAGCTCAGGTACACTGCAGGTCAGACATTTAAACACTAATTAATGGCATTCACCAATCAAAAACATTTTACACTTTCTCAGAGAAAGGGGCACTAAGAAACCTCCTTTTTCTTTATAAATTTTACTAATTCTTAAGTAATGTGACCGAAGAGGACTTCAACATATGATCACACTCTCCCTTAGAGATAAACCTCTAACAAGCAAATATTGAAAACCCTCCAGCCTCTACCATTAGAACAGTACTGTTATCCCACGCTCTACCCACAAGCACATTTCAAGAAAAAAACAATTCTTCCACAATTTCCCAATTCGAGAAGTCCTAGACAGAAGCTAAAAGCAAGCATGCAATGCAAAAGAGAAAAGGGGGGAGCAAAAGTAAGGGAAACAAAAAAATAAAAAGAAAAGAAATTGCAGTAGAGAATGAATCTTACAGTAAACAAAATTGAGAAAAGGAAGACGTTGAAGAGAGAAGTAAGAAAAAGAGTGGAAAGTAGCAGTAAAAGGATAGGAACATTACCTAGAAAGAAAGCTTTATAAATTGATAATAATAATAATAATAATAATAATAAATAGTAATTAGGAAAATTTTATAGAGAGGGAGTAAAATGTGGAATGGGAGAGAAAACTTACAGCTAGTGGAATGGAAGAGAGAGGGAGAGGGAGAGGAAGAAAGATTGGAATGTGAATATGAAACCTACAACGACGACACCGTCGTTCCACTCTGCTCTGCGAGCGTTTCAGTCTCTCTTCTCACAACCGTGGTGCGTGCGTGTTCGTTTGCGTCTCATCTTTCCCTTTCCATCCAACACTAGTCTCATGCCAAAAACAACGCCGTTTTCATTTTTCTCCCTTTCTTTTTTTTTTTTTTAACCTTTGTCAACATCACTCGTTGATAATAAATAATAATATAAAAACAAAAGGGTAAATTACTGCGCACCCTTACACTTTCGGATATTACACCCCGCTCCAAAATTTTACAAAAAATTACAGATACACCATTAACCTTACCCTCGTCCCAAAAACTAATAGCATGATTGGATTTTTTCTGATCGTACAACGTGGGTTTATAGCAAGTTTGGTATAGAGTAGCGTTTAAAGCAATTGGGGTTAGGGTAAAATGAAAAATTCATCATACGGTTAAATAAAGTTTTTACTATTTTTAACGGTGTGAATAAATGATATTAATTTTTAAATTTTTTTATTTCTTCAACTATAAACCAAACATTCTCTTAAAAATTCTGGGTTTTAGATTATACGGTTAAATTAAATTTTAACTCTTTTAAATAATATGAAAAATTAACCGCATGTAAAATAGACACTAAAAGGTGTCGCTGATATCTATTTCACATAGCCAAAGTCAAGTTGGGACCTGGTTAACTATGTCTGTGTCAATAAACATTCAGCATTCATCAGAAAGAAAGTTCGACACTAGACTCGTGATGTCTCTCCAAAATCCCATGATCGTAAAAAAAATAAAATCCAAAAATATAAAAAATATGATACCAGACGTTCTTTGACTTTTGTATGCCATCATTATTCAATAGATACGATATGGCATCGCTGCTTTACTAATCTATGTGAAATTATATGAAATAAAACAAAATACACGAGACTCTATTTTATATATATAAATAAAAATAACTATTTCTACACGTATTAAGATCAATAGTTGGAACAGTAAAACATTTATTAAAATTTATTTATATTTAAAACTAAATATAGTTATAAATTTATGCTATTGATTGTTCTTATATAAATTATTCGCGTTTATTTATTTGACAAATGTGGACAACAATATTAGGATTTGTTTAGTGGTTAGGATAAGAAACTTTATATAAGATAAGTTAATATATCTTGTTATTTTTTATTTGGTGAGTCAATAGGATATGATAAATGTTACTTCTTACGATTTTAAATATAAGGTGAAGTTACCCAAATCAAAACCAATAAAAATAGTTAAGTTGTATAAGTTAATGTATTTTATTGTTATCTTTTATTTGGTGAGTCAATAAAATATGATAAAAGTTACTTTCTGCGATCTCAAATATTAGACGGAATTAACCAAATCAATATCAATAAAAGTAGTTAAAGTAGTAGTTGTTGTATTGTCATTTTCATTTTTATATTATAGTTATATTATTATCATTTATTATGCTATTGTTGTTATTATAATTTTATTATCGACACAAGACAAACTAATAATACCCTAATCAAATTCAAAGTATCTTTACAAGCTAAATTCGGTAAAACCTGATAGTACTAATAAGAAGGATAATTGTGGGGGAGAGAAGAGGCGCTCCATAGTTTTATTAGACTAAAAATAGTAATTCAGAAATACTTAGTTTCGTAAATAAAAATGTTAGAAAGTCGCATGCACGTGAAGACATAAATATACTTTCTTAACGGAGAAGATTGGAATAATGCATATAACTGGTAATTGGAGCTATATGCTTGCAATGGTACAGTTGAAAATTTATTTGCGTGACCACAATTTTGAAGTCAACTCGAGTAGTACATTGATTCTCTTTTCTTGTTTTATTTAAGGAGATTTTATATCTCATAAATGGAATAAAGGAAGTGAAGTCAACTATCAAATTTGAGACTCTTAGGGAACTCAATATCTTCTCTTCCTTTTATTTATTTATTTATCTTTTCTTCTCAAATCGTATATAAAGTTGTAACCCAATTACTTCATATTTGACTGATTACTTTCCCTTTGTATTTTTATAATCCTTTAGTCTCTATGGATTTCCATAACATTGTGGATTAGTCCCAAAATTTAGAATAATATGAACCTGGAAGGGTAAAAGAAAAATTAATAAGTTGAAGATATCTCGGTTATCCTTTTATTTAAGAAAAAAATGTATTGAATGCTTTTTTTTTATCCTTTAGAACAATGGTAAAGGAAGTGAGTAGTAAATGTTGGGGAGCTGGTAAACCAATATTTGAACTCAAGTCTTGACATCTTATATCGATATCATGCATTAGTTGTGTTGGTTTCACCAATTATATAAATCTTACTTCAACTTCTTATTTGGTACTGTTGAAATAAATCTTATATTAATTAAGAATATTTTCAGAATGACTTTTATAAGACAACCTTTAATTTATGAGTTAATTTTTAGGTTTGTTTAGACTAGTTAAAATGACAAGTCATCCACAAATGTCCATTCTTAAGCATAAGAGGATGTGTTGTTAAACTTGAAACAACTATTAACTCATGAACTTGCTTTTGAGTTAAGTTATTATAAGGAAGTCACACATTGAATAAAATAAAATATCAAAAATATATGTGTTGAAAACTCCACTTATAATGTCTTTAAGATTTTATGGTTAAATATCACAGTAAACCCATAGGCTAACTACAAATTATGGATCATTTTCTAAAAAGGTGTGTTTAAAATAGTGTTTTGTTACTTTGTTAGTACTAAACTTCTTATATCCAAAACTTCTTTCTCTGTAATCATTTCATAAACTGAAATGTATGGTTATCTATAAATGAAAAGTTATCTGAAGCTTGGTCTTGTTCCTTTGTAATTTGGTGCAGATCCAAATTAATCAAAGCAAAATAACACGTAAAAGACTGACCCTTTTCCATCAGCAGAAAAAAAATGCCAGGGGTGAATATTTGTTACTAGACAACACTTTGTAATGAAGTAGAAGTTAAAGATTTTGCTAGGGGGTTCCAACGTTTAGATTTGAGGAGAGAAATGGAATGTCAAAACGAACATATTCAATGCAAGTTGGATTATGCTAACTGTGGTAGAACCTGCAGATGATTAATACGAGATATATGTATTTATTATATGAATGGTTTGGTCCCTCTTAGTTTTTGACTTTTTGGAACATATTCTGTAATCTCTATCTCTGGCTCCCTCCATAGTTTCATTGGATAAAAGTTAAGGATGAGACCAAGTAACATTTGATTGATAACAACGATTAGTAATATGCCACCAAATGTGTGCATATTCTTCTATTTTGTGTCATATTGTAACTACCATTCAAGGGTGTTATGATAGCAGCTATAAATAGGGGCTTGGTCATTCAGTGTTGAATCAGAACTCAGGTTGAGAGGAAGGGTCTTGTACGTAGGCAAGAGTCATGTCTAGTAGCCAAGGATGACTTGCCTAGCTATTCCATGAGACTTTGTCTTGTACTAAGATGGAGACCATTGTTTGGTTAATTGGCAAGCCTCCTAGGCTATTTGCTTGGCTCTTGTCTTACTTGCTAGACCTTCTTCACTCTTCTTTTTATACATATATTTTGCTAATCCTACTTCACTTTTCTTTCTTTTTATAGATATATATCGTATTCAGATTTGAGTTACTATAGAGTATAAATATTCTATTAAGATTTAACATAAGTGCATTATCCTATAGTCAAATTCTAAACCATAGGCCAAATTAAAATAAGCTTTGTCAAATGATTTATGTACTTAGTTTCTTCACTCTTACCATGTGCATGTTGCTTGCCCATTACTTAAATAAGGAATAACACTGCTAACTGATGATCATTTTATCATATGCACCTGTATGATATGTGGCAACATATTACAGGTAGCACATAGATTTATTGCTAACATTTTGTTTTAACAGTTTAGGATCCAGAAGAAAGCCATGTATTTATCTATATTATAAAATGTTTGCAGTTAATCTTATGCCACTCAAAATCCACCTTTTCCCCTCTAACCAAGTTTAACATAAGCTTCTGAATGGGAACGATTTGTGTGAATTGCCAAAAGAACATAATGAATAAAACTTTAAAAGGCATCTTTGGTAACAGCGTATAAAACCAATAGTATGATATGGTAACATTATTCAAATGTCATTATCTCAAGTACAATTTAATATCACTGCCAGCTGCTCAAGAATTACTATTTGGTACAAAAAGTTGTGGTAACTTTTTCTACGGGAGTAAGGCTGTGCAGGACTGGTTTAAACCTAAAATGATGTGAGTGTGGTGCCCCAACCCACCATTTTCTATCTTTCAGGAACTAAGTTCAACTTAATTCAACTTCCCGATTTGTTCGCTAGTAGATGACATGGAGTGGAATCAATTGTTCTATATACAGGGTCTCACACTTTTAGGAAAGCAATAACATTTTTATGTCAGGGTTGCATAACTTGGAGACAATGATTGTTTATTGAGAAATAGTGGCCTTTATGGTGGATTTGGATTCAGTTCAGTGCTAAATCCCACTAGTCCGTGCAGTGAAATAATAAAACAACTTACCACAAAATAACCGGTGTCTTCAACTGCCTGTCTTTCTGGTTGATTGCTTAGTGACAAGGCCATATGACTGTAATTGGTTAAACATGCAATGCTATTCTAGCTATTTCCTTAATTATAATTAAGCAATACTAATCCGAGGTCACAAATCTGCTATAATAATGTCGTTTAGAAATTGGAATGGCATGGTCAAGTAAATCGAATTGCACTTCTCAACTTGAAATGTACTTTTGATCCTCGTCTTCAAGTTGATTACCATAGTTGTCAACTAATGATTTAAAAATGGTTACATTTGAAGGTCAGTCAGCTAAGACTAATAGCCTAGAACCACTGAACAAGAACAAATAAATGACGACACTTGTGACCTAAACAGTAACGGTAGTATTTGCTCTGGTTGTTCAGAGGTGAACATAAATTATCAATAATTCAAAGTGAAAACTGATAGTGGTAATTTGATCCGTGATTCCCGCTACTTCTAGGAACCTCAACATCACTAGCACATAATTTCCTATCTCCATTAGTGCAATCATCAAACACATTCGTCAACTTATTTCCTACCTTCGTTGATCAGTTTAACCTCCTAGCAAGAAAGAAACAGTCAAAATACTTTAGTCTCAGCAGCAGGAGTCCCACATAACTTTTGGGGGAGAGCCAGTATCATACGGTAGGTTTTCTGAATATGATTAAATACAGGGCAAACTTTTTATTCTTTTAGCATGTATCCCATCAGGTGAATAGAGTTTTCTTCTCCTACCTCCATCTTCTTTTATCAAATTTATCTACTATGCTGCTGATAATTTCAAATCGTGTTTAATAATCCAAAGAAATATATAGTCATACAGCATAAAACAATGCAGAAATGCACTCAAACTTCAATGAGCATTGACTATTAGTATGATACTCATTCATGATCCACTAAGCATTGACTAATAGTATGATAGTGCCTCCATTACTAGATATACAAGAAAAAGAATTCAGTTACAGCATTACATGCAAACAACATTACTGATCACCATCAAAGTCACACTCCCACTAGGCAAATAATAATAACAAGTTTCATAACTACAACACACCCAGTCATCCACCAGAGAAGAGAGAATCTTTAGAGGCAATAACAAAAAAACAGTAACTAAACACCAGCTCAGCTGATTCCACAATTCCACTAGAGAGTAAATACAAATATTGTTGAACAAGAAAACACTAGATTTCAACACTAACAGGATTTACATTGTTGAAAACTTGAAACCGTCCTGTTCCTAGGAGTAGAAGATGGTTAGAGGAACAGATGTTGCCAATAGGATTAATTGTCAACAACAAGGAAATGCCAAATGAATTGATATTATTAAATAATATGGCAATCAAACCAAACTGTGATCATATCTACTACAACATATACTCGCTAAAAATTTGTAATTATCCATTTACCTTAAGAGTAGCACCTGAAGGACATTCTAAATTTTAAGGAACAGAATATCAATTTTCTCAGCAGTTGGCACAATAACTCCTAAAGAAACACCATATCCTAGTCCGCACAATAAACTATGAGATTTGCATAGACAAAGTTTGCACTAGTCATGTAATCAAAACTGATTAACAATAAATACAGGACGATACCCTTAAAATGTATAATAACATGATACCATGAATTTTGCAAATAAAATGATGAATTCATGATGCTTGTGTTAGTCTACATAACATTTCTAAACAAGGTCCATACAAGTTTCACAATAAGACTATAGAAATGCATAGTTGGTATTTCAATGGACAGAACCAGGAAATCGAAAAGCTGTCCCTTTTTCTTTAAACAAATAACTTTCCAAATGTATTATAACGCGTTTCTTTTTCCCTCTTATTACTCTTTCCGAGTTATCAATGACAATACAACTATAATTACTTAAGTAAAACCATAAAAATAAACAATGAATTGCTCGAACAAAATTCGTAGAGTTATATTTACTTGCACTGGATTTCAAAAAGGATGTTTCTCAAACAACATGTGAGAGGTCCTAATGTTTTTCCAAGCCTAAAATAACTTAAAAAAGGAAAAGTCACGGGAGAACATACTAAAACTCGGTTCAGAGTTCAGACACAAGCATCTGAAATTGCCATGTCTGAGATATGAGAATAATCCTCCCCTTGCCTAGCTCAAGAGAACCCTTTCCCAAGCTTCTGAATTGCAGTGTACATTTTCCTTCTGGACCCAACAGCACTAATCCCCATATCCTTAAGATCCTCTAGGGTCAACATAGGCAAAACCTCATCATCCACCTCATGCACTTCAAAAACAGGAGCATAACGCCCTAACCCCAACCCATTAAGCCAAACCCTAACCCCATCTTCACCACCCCTCACTCTTCCTCCACCATTCTCATTCCTAAAATCATTATCAGAAGGCACAGATAGCTCAATCCCATCATGACCCTTATAGGACCTCCTATGCCCATCAACCCCCAAATTCTCCATTGAATTGTTAGGGCTGTGTTCTTTCAAAGGGCTTTCCGAATTCTCCACATCAAATTCCCGATACCCATCATCATCCCCATCTTCACCACCACTATACTTTTCCTCCCCCTCACCCCCACCGCCACCACCGTCGTCAATTCTCGAAACCCAATTCGATCTGACCCTCTTGGTGGCGACAGAGCCTCTCTTTTTGGAATCTTTGAGCTTCCAGGTCCCAATTGCGACGCCATCGACGTTGCATTCTCTGTCGATGTTGGGTTCTAGGGTTTCGTGAAACTCCGTTAAGTTGGTTAAAGGTCGAGTCTTGGAGGGTTTACCTGAGGGGTCTTTGTCCTTGTTGTAGGAGGCGAGTTTCCAAGGCTTGGTGTTGCGGCGCGCGTGCGAGTCGTAGGGTTGGTCGCCGCCGATGTCGCCCAATCGGACGCTGGGTCTTCTCTGACGCTTCGATGCGATGGGTTCGGAGGAGTTGTTAAGAATTAGGGTTCCGCCACCGTTTATTTGGGCCTCCGGCGGGTGGGTGTCTGCCATGAAAATGTGGAATTTAGGGATAGGGTTTGATTGGAATGAATTGGGAAGTTGGGAATTGGAAAGGGTGGGAGAGAAGAAGAGGAAGAGAATACAATTGAAGTAGAAGGGTTGAGAGAGAGAGAGAGAGAGAGAGAGAGAGAGAGAGAGAGAGAGAGAGAGAGAGGGAGGGAGAGGGAGAGAGTGAGTGAGTGTGTGCGAGTTGCGCGCGCTACTTGTGTTGCGAAGAAGGGGAAATGCAACCAAGGTTGTGGTGTGTGACTGTCACTCAATTCTGGCCCTTCCCTTCAAACTGCAAGCAATTGTTCACTCTCGGAGTGTTTATTTTTAACCAGTAAATTGATATCATCTTTCTCATTAAATATAAGATTTGAAAATTATTTTTGTCTCTTAATATAATTTTAAAAAAAATTGATGTAATTAATTATTTTTGAATTAAAATATCCTATTTAATAAGTAACTTTTATTTGAGTTTAAAAATAATAAATAAATTATATTGTTTAAAATATTTATGTCTTATATTATAACTAGCACAAAGATTAATTTCTCTTCTTATTAACTTTACTTTTTTCATATGATAGATAGAGAATTAGTAAAAAAAAATGAGTAGGAAGAAAAAATGATATTCTCATCAACTTTCTTAATACTAATGAATTAGATTAAATGAACGAATATAACACTAGATAACGTTGGTTTTGAAGAAAAAGACTTCTATGATGATCATAAAAAGTACTATGTGATTTGAATTAAATTGATTTAAATAATTTTATAAAATTTAATTGATGTTGTATTTAATTAGATTGAATTATTCAATCTTTATATTTTATTTTTTTACTTCATTTTATATGGAATTTTTTATTTAATTATTAAACATTAGTCTTTATAAAAAATATAAAATTTAAATAATAAAGATAGATATGAAACATAAAATTAAGTTAAAATTATAAACTTTTAAATATGTTAAAATATTAAGATATATCTCATGAAATATAAAAATAAATATAAGTTTAAAAGTACATTTAAAAATAATAGAGTAATGTGAATTTTATGAAATATGATTATTTAAATATGAGTGAGAAGTTAATTTTACAAATAAAAGACTTAATTATATGTTTGGTCCCTCAAATTTATTAAATATTTTATTTTGGTCCTCAACTTTTAATTGTATGATTTTGGTCCCTTATTTATTTAATTTGTTGATATTTGGTTCTTCAACTTTTAGTTGTATTCCTAAACCCTTGATTCATTTGGTCCCTTTACCTATTTTTCATCTAATCAATTATATTTATTAAATTATTTGTATAAATATTTGTAGTTATTACATTATAATAAGAAATACTATTTATAGAAATAATAATATAAATATTGTAATTTCACTATTCATATTATTGATTGGACAGAAAATAATAATACAAACATGTTAACAAATCAAATTGTTTAGGAACCAAAATTGTGTAATTAAAAGTCGATAGACTAAATATGAATAAATCAATTAGTTTAAGAATTAAAATCGCACAACACTAAGTTTGATTTTTTATCGGATTGGACTAGTTCTCAAATATAGATCAAATTCCAGCCAATCCAATACAAAAATTCAATTTTGTGGAATTTGATTAATTCAATTTTTGATTTATTCAATTCTTAGTGTTTTTGAATCAATTTTGTGATTTATATTGGATTGAATCAATTTATGAACGTCCCTAATGTAACTCATGTGAATGTACAAATGGATTTAATGTTGACAAAATAATTTAAAACTTTGAAATGCATTTTTTATTTTATTATATGTTGGTGTTTTTTAATTCTTTTAACTTATGTAACTTTAAGATAGAAAATTAATTTTTTATTTAAAAATTATGTCGTTGAGAATTATATGGACTAAATTAATGTAAGTTTTTTAAAAAAATTGCCGTTTTAATTTCTTATCATATTCCTATAAAATGTTACGTAACTTAGAAATTTTTTTTTCAAGATAGAAGCATTTCAAGATAAGGTAATTTATGATGTTTGTAGATTGGATTGAATTAGTTTTGTAGCAAGAAATTATATAATCTAATCATAACATTATATTGTTGTTTGGATTGGATTAGTTTGTTTGGAATAATTTTTTAAATCCATTCTAATTTAATCATACTAAAAATGGCTTGGATTGGCCCTTTGGTATTTATATTTATATTTTTTATTTAAATTAGAATGTAATAAACAAATTTTGTTATTAGTAAACATTAGTCTTTATATGGAATGCAAAACTTAGATACTAAAGCTAAATATGGTGCATAAAATTATATTTAAATTGATATTAAAACTAATAAACTTATAAATATATCAAAATATTAAAACATATATCTTATGAATAATAATAATAATATGCAAAATGTCCCCTGGAATATAATAATAAGATATAACTTTAAAAGAAATTGGAAAATAATTAAGTAATGCAATTTCAAGAATGTATAATTATATAAATATGAATGACGAGTTTGTTTATTTTTATAACTAAAACTAGTTAATATAGTCGTACTTTTTATAACTAAAACTAGTTAATATACTCGTACTTTGTACGGTATATTTGTGAATAAAAATATTATGTAATATCTTATTTTATGTATTATATATCATAAAAAGTGACAATGGATAAAATATTTTTATGAGATCAACACTACATATAATAAACACTTTTATCTAATTAGATAGAATATGAAAAAGATAATAATTTACAAATAAAAAATATTTTTCTATTTTTGAACCCATTTATCCAAGGTTAGTAATCTGGTGTGGGAACCAGCTACAAATGTTCTTCTCTTGTAAGATTTGTACACTGGTCTAGTGTGATTCCGGTATTGTAGCCCCTATTCCAGTTGGGAAATAGGGGACTTGGAGTCCTGGAGATCCAACATACTAAGCTTTCGCGTTGTGGGGCGAAAAGTGGTGCCACCTGCAAAGGCACTCTGACGCTCAAGTCAACAAACAGATTGAGAATGCAGTATGCTCAAGCGTAAGTTAGAGAATGAGAAAAAGTACCATTGTTGTGAATTCCTTGGTATTTATATGCATATGAGGAACATAAATTCCCTTAGGGTTAGGGGACATTCCGTACCATGTGTCAGTACGACTTTGCGAAAAGCTCACACATGACGCGGGCACCTCCGTGTCTCTAACGAATGTCTCCCCCAACGGTTGTACCTTGTACTATTTGTCAAATTGCCAAGTTACTTTATAGTGTGCAATGGTGATGACCCGGATGTTCCGGCATAGAGAGAATAGCTCATACCGCTATACGAATCCGAGGTTTCACCTGTGACACCAGTATATGACTGAAGACGGGCGAAATTACACTCTTACCCTTAGACCGATATCTAGACCGGATCATATGCCCCTAGCTTGTTTGAGGGACTGAGTCAGTTGCTCAAATAAGCTATAGCTTCTCACCGGGGTCACCATTTATAGGTGTGGGCACCGACTTTAAACATTACGTGCTTTTGCGTGAAAATTTTCTAAATCTTTAAATGCTTGTAACTCCATAACCCTGTGGTACAACCAATGATGTGCATTTATTGCCAATAATGTGTAAAGCATTTAATGGTTGCTTGTAACGGAGTTTAGCCAATTTTCGTGTGGGTAGCGGTTATGGCCTTTTCTTTATATTGGGCCTTAAAACTCAACCGTTACAGCCCATTTAATTTCAAAGTGAACCAAAACGACATAACTTTTACGCGCTTCGGAGTGAAATGACAACTTTGCTACTTTATGGTTATGAAACACGTGTTTTACTCTTTGAAACAACGCGTTTTAACCTTGAACCGACATTTATCTTGCCCCCTACCACAGCTATGAAAAGGGGACTTGGAAAATCAAGAAGTTACTTGCCCTCTTCAACCCTAAGAAATCTTTGCTCTATTATGAAGAAATTGTTGTACCTCCGTTCAAGCGAAGTTTCGCAAGTTCTATACTCCTTTTCAACCTTACTTAGGTAACCTCCTTCTGCCTTTCTTGTTAGTACATTTCTTTCACTAGCACCACAATCATGCGCTCTAGGAAGAATCGTGCTGGTTCTAGCTATCGAGGGGGAGGATCCCCATAAACCCTTTTAGGGCTGAGCCATATCGTTCGAAAAGGGATGAGGCTCATCGGATGAGGCGGCGGGTGGTGCTACCCTCATCTAAATCCTCCTCCAGCTCGAGGGCCAGCAACGCCCCTGAGAGCGAGGTAGGCGCTAAAAAATACCTTTATGATGATGTGGCTTTTTACAGCGGCATTTGTGCCTTCCAAAATATTGTTCATACGATAGCTATTGAGAACAGTTTTGAGCCAGTTCAAATTATCGCTACAGTTTCAAGGTGCAGAAACGTTGTCGCGCACCGGATCAACTGGGTCAAGCTTAACGACAAATACCCTTACTGTTAGGTGGAAGACGAAATCAAAGAAACAACATCTCGACATGCTTGAGAAGACAGGGTGAGAACCAATCCTGGGTACAGGGTGTACTCGGATGAGAAACACAAAGACAGGTTCATGGTCCTTGTACCCCGACCTTGTGATAGGGTCTGCCATGCTCCTTCAGACGATAGGAGCTTGTATATGTACAACTTCCTATTCTCACAGCTCGGAGTCTGGTTCCCCTTAACAGAGTTTAAGATAGGCGTTTTAAGAATCTTAGAGTGTGCCTCATCGCAAGTGCATCCTAATGGATGGGGGCTGATTCGAGCCTTGGAGGTGCTCAGAGAGCATTCTAACTTTATTCCTACTATGACAATGTCTTTCTACTACTGCCAGGTGGTACGCCGGTCTAACAAAGAGGGTGAGCTCAGCTTTGTCACTCTCCAATATGACGCCAAAATCATTAATTTCGAAGCCTTCAGAGTCTGCTAGGACAGAGAGAAAGAGCTTCAAGAAATTTTTTATGAATATCTGCATCTAACCAAATAAACAAGTCTTCTGGAAGAGCAAGGATGACATCAATAAGTTCCTTCTAGCCTGGACGCACGAACGTTTTCTCCTTACCAGGAAGGCATACTTTACTGATGAGAACGAGCTATTTCCCGAGTTAGTAAAGGTCTTAAGTGCTATGCGCAGGTATTCTACTCGGTATAGGAAGTTTTCTTGCAAATGCTTGTTGGGGTCAACTAGCCAACGCATCATATATTTAAGTAATTCCGTTGTTTGTTTCTTATAATGTTGCCATACGTTTTAAACTACATACCATACTAACATATTAATTTCCTTTGATGTAGAGAAAATCGAAGAGTGTGAAGCCATGAATGCTCTTAAGGCTATGCTGGCAGAGGCCCAATCTACCATGGCGAAAAACAATATTCAGGCCAAGAGAAATACCGTCAAAGCTTAGACAGATACTATCCTACTTCTTTCTGGGGTCGAGGGGGAGATACCCTTGATTGAAGGAGCTGAACAGATCGAACCTAGAGAGAAGGAAAAAAGGAAAAGAAAAAGCTAAAAAGATGTTGAAGGCAAGAAGGTGCCCCTCACCTAACCTTCAAAGAAATAAAAAACTTTGGAGGAAATCGGGCTGGCCAGTCCTAAACTCAGAAAGAAGAAGAAAATGGACACCGTTATTAAGGAGACATACACCTCGGAGCGAATAACTGAGCCGACAAGGACGACAGGAGACTCTCAGTGGAATGAGGTTTACACTCCTCATTCATCCTCATGCCTCGCCCCTTACCTGCTCTATGAGGGCCCCATGCCCCGGTGTTCACCTCTGCTATATATAAACTTAATCCTATTCTTGATGTCAGTGACATCAAGAAAGCTTACGAGGCCGCGAGGTGGCAATTAGCAGAGGTCTCCGACGTCATTAATTCTCTTTGTACCACGACTGATAGCATGGAAAAAGCTAGTAGACTATTCAATAAAGTTGAGAGGCTGAGAGCAACTTCCATCTATGATAAGGTTGAGATCAAGCGTCTGGAGGAATGCATTAAAAATGAAAATGCACTCGTAGGTCAGCGTACCCTGGAGATAGCCGGCCTGAAATTGGACATGAAGAAAATGGAAAAGGAAAACTCTCGACTGAAGGAGGAGGCAAAGCTGGAGAAGGAAAGGGCATCAAAGTTGGTTGAGGATTTGAAGCTCTACGAAGATAATCATGCCCAGTAGGTGGATGAATGGGCTGCCCAAAGAAAAGAGCTAAGCAAAAAAATAATCGGGCTAGAGAAGGAAAATGCAGAGGCTAGACCTATTATGAAGAAAAACCACCAGCTAATGAGGGACCTTGTCGACATGAAGGCCAAATATAATCAAGCTCTGGGACTTTGTACTTCTCTGGTTCATGAATCTTTCAGTGGGGTAGTCCGGTAGATAAAACATCATAACTGTGATGTGAAGCTCAATCTGAAGGGGATTAATCCTTTTTATGAGTTTCCCAGTGGAAGACTATTCTCTGTGTCTAATGACAGGTATGAGGAGCCTGCTGATACTTCCTATGAATTGGCTTTGCTTCCTGAGGGACAGAGCCTAACCCCGAGATCAATGTCCCCTAAGGATGAGGAACCGGAGAAGGAAGGTGAGGAGACCCAAGAGCCTACAAAACTGATGCCGCCGAGAAACTAATAGTGATGCAGGACGATGAAAATCATAAGAGAGATGCGGAAGATGCTCCTCTAACTTTAGGATTTTTAGCTTTCTCTTATTTACTGTGTTCCGAGATTAGCTCCAATGTTGAATTATTGAAGCCTTGTGCCGAGATAGGCTTCGGCATTGACTATTCTTCAATTGACTTATAATTTTTTTTGTTAAAGTGTCTTTGCATATGTTTATACGCTCTTTTGTTATGCATATCTTCGCACTTCATGTTTTAAATTGATGAAGTTTCCTACCGGTCTTGACTATGCTTCGATCAACTTAAACTTTCTTCAATGCATAACTTTTTCCTGTTTCATATATCTTACGCTTTTAAGCTTTCCTTTACCTTAGGCTTAGCTGTTGTTTGCACCATTTACTAGGTCTGGTGTGACCTTAAAAAAGATCCACCCTTGTCATTCATCTAGACCCAATCACATAATAGGTGATTAATGTGTCTTTTATCGAGGCTATGTCACAATTACAGAATGGGTAATTGAGACTAAGTTTCTACTTGCACTACTCGTTGGGGTCCGGTATGGTCTTAAGAAAGATCCCACCTCGCCACTCGTTGGGGCCAAGTAGCCAATTACAGAATGGGTAATTGGGGTGCCACTCGTTAGGGTCTGGTATGTCATTTAAAAGAAATAACTCTCGCCTCTCGTCAAGGCTATTTCCACGTCGTTCGTAAGGCCAAGTAACCAATTACGGAATAGGTAATTGGGGAGTCACTCGTTGGGGTTTGGTATGGCCTTTAAAAGGATCAATCTTGGCCACTCGTCGAGGTTATTTCCACATCATTCGTAAGGCCAAGTAACCAATTACAGAATAGGTAATTGGGATGCCACTTGTTGGGGTCCGGTATTGTAACATCCTAAAAACTTCATTCTCATGTATAATCATTTTGATTTAGACCATCAATGATATTATCCATTTTATCTCAACTTTCTACATAAATTTTGGTTAGGACAACATCTTCAATTTAACATTTTACCATGGTAAATAATTTTAACTTTATACCTTAGGTAAAAGTTAATCAAATAACTTATTACCTATTTCCTTAGTTATTAATTTCTTTGGCTTTTCTAATTACTCTCATCAAATTACCACATACTCTACTCAAAATATGTCATCTTGTACACATTTTAATTATTAGTTAGAGTCTGAATTTGGAAATATAGTTAATAACAAAGTTGTTCCTCTTTTTTTTAGCTTTCCAACAAGACCAAATTTGTTAAAATCCATTAAGATATGAGAGAGATATACCCAAAATACCGAAACAGTGTCAGAATTGATATTTTACTTCAATCATATCATCTTTTACATATTTTAATGCCTAGTTAGAGTCCGAATTTGAAAAAGTAGTAAACTAAAAATTTATTCCTCGTTGTCTTATCTTTCCAACAAGACCAAAATTGTTAAAATCCATTAAGATATGAGAGAGATATGTCCAAAATACCAAAATAGTGTCAGAATTGATATTTACTTCAATCAAACAAGCTATATTATGTAGGCTGCAGAAATGCTCAACAATCCAACCTGTTTTTCTCACCTAAAACCTCCATTATCACCAAAATTAATGTACCTAACATCCCACTACAATCCCATTATAAAAAGCTTGTCCCCCACTTGTTATTTGCATCATTAAATTAACACTACATCTTGTTCCCAAGTCTGAATTCTTAGAACAAGCTAAAGTTAGTGAAGTCTCTCTCTTATTTTCTTTCATTTTCTCCATCAAGTTCACTCTTGATCTGAAGCTAAGACAATAATACAACACTTTCAACCACTTTAGGAACCTCCATTAAGGTAAGAGGGGATAGGGTTGTGAATAAATATAGAATGGGTAGAATTGTATGCTATTCTAGGATTTTCAGATTTATTTTCGTATTATTACTTAATTTTGAAGCTGAAAATGTGTGAATTTGACTTTGACTTCTTCATAAAAGTTGTATATATTTTTGTTATATGAATTTTAAGACTTGAACCAACTGATTTGGATATGTATAGCATGAGTTATAGTCAAAATACTACAGTATGTCTGTTCTGGAATATATACCTTCTATTTTGTGTAAATATTAATATTCTGGGAATTATATATATATATTTAGACTTTGATGTTTTCATAAAAGTTATATATATATATGTTATGGATCTATAGAAAGTGGTTTCAAGTTAAAAGGATATCTTTAGCTCTAGTTATACCTAAAATACAGAAGTATGTTCATGCTGAAAATCTGCTGACGTGAATCACTATTTGTATTTTTAAAACTGGGAATTTTGTTATGAGAATTAGTGTTTAGTGTCTTCATAAAGGTTTTAGATATTTGTGTTATGAGTAATTTAGAACTGGTCTCATGTCAAAATTATTTTTGTAGCTCCAGAAACGTTGAACTTACTAACATATGTACGTTTTGTTACTTTCTTTGAGATAGTTTAGTATACTATGAATTTGTGATATTTCTGTTTGGATTTGGAATTTTTGGTCTGCATAAAAATTATAGATAATGAAATTATTGAAACACATAACTTGGTCTTATTCAAAAATTATTTTTATATCATGAGTTATAGTTAATTTACTAAAGATTACCAAACCAGTAAATTTTCCAGCAATTGGTGATAATGAAAAATGATAACCTATTGACTATTATGTGATTATGTGATGTTTCTGTTTGGAATTTAAAATTATGGTCTTCATGAATGTTGTAGATAATTTGTTATAGAATTACAAAAAGTGGAATTACTTAAAAAGGATTTGATTTGCTCATGTTATGGTCTTGTTACTAATGTATGTTGCTGTTGTAAATTTCTAAAATTTACCTATGATGATTATTATGGATGAAAATGATATTTTCCATGGGGGTAATGATTTATTTATGAATTATTGAGGGATTATTGATTATTATGGATGTTATTGAGTGTCCTATGGATGTCATACAATATATCTTTGTGATGAATAATTATGAATGACTAAATTAATGTATACATGAATGCCTTGTGGTTTATTGAGATATGTTGTTAAATTGTAAATCCATGATTTTGAGAATTGATATATGTGATGCGTCCTTTGAGGACTTATGACCTTCAAGTGATTATGGAAGTATTGATATCATGGTATGTTAAATTGATAAAGAGAATTAAAGGCATTCATGCATCATAAGCATTTGGATGCACCATGGAATTTAAGGGTTCCATGATTGTCGGTCCCTGGTGGGGGTTTACTCTATGATGAGTTAAAGCCTTATTTTCGTTGAGCGCCATGAAGTGTAGGGATTCATGGTTTATGCTAAGTCCTACTTGTGTACTTTGGTACTTGAGCGCCATGAAGGATAGGGATTCATGGTATATGCTAAGTCCTACTTGTGTACTTTGGTACTTGAGCGCTATGAAGGGTAGGGATTCGTGGCATTATGCTAAGTCCTACTTGAGTCTCTATGAGACTTTTTACTGCAGTATTCTCACTAAATCAAAATGGATCCAGCATGACATCATTTAACTAAATTAAAGATTATTAAATGTAAATGACCTTGTTTGGCATATTCATCATATCATAATTGTTTGTTGATTGTGTTTGTGCAATTTTACTTATTTTATATTTATTTTATATTTTATCTCACTCTTACATTATTTTTACAGTGCACGCTTCACAGAATGACGAGTGGTGCAATTAATGAAGTTTTTTATGTTTTATTGCTTGGACTTTGATTTCATTTGAGATTTAATATGTTGTAATAATATTATGTACCTCGTACTACAATCTTATTTATCGTTTCCGCTATGTAAATGTATTATGTTTTATTCATTTACGACTAGTATGCATGATAATATTCCGCATTTATCAATTTTTACGTGACTTCAGAATTTAAATTACGAATTTCAAAATGATTCTTTAAACGCAAAAAATTTATTTCAAAAATTTGGGTTAATTAATTGGAATTTGTAATTTGGGTTTTGGGTATCACAGGTATGACCTTTAAAAGGACCAATCCTTGCCACTTATCGAGGCTATTTCCACGTCGTTCGTAAGGCCAAGTAACCAATTACAGAATAGGTAATTGGGATACAACTTGTTGGGGTTCGGTATGACCTTTAAAAGGACCAATACTCGCCACTCGTCAGGGTTATTTCCACGCCGTTCATAAGGCCAAGTAATCAATTACAGAATAAGTAATTGAGGTGTCACTCGTTGGGATCCGGTATAGCCTTTAAAAGGACCAATCCTTGCCACTCGTTGGGGATGTTTCCACGCCGTTTGTAAGGCCAAGTGATGTATACAAGTGAGAATGAAAGACACACAATATTTAATAAAGAATTTTATTAGTCATATTCGTACAAAGGGTGCTAAGTTGTGACATGCCTCGTTAAAACCTTCTTGAGGAAAACCCAATGGGAAAAAACCTTAAGTTAGGAAAAAGAGTACATGCCTGTTTGCTAACTAGTGGTAATACATCAGTAGATTTTGTGTATTCCACTTGTTGCAAATCGGTGTGCCATTAAAATTTTTGAGATGATATGACCCCTTGCTGGCGACTTCAGAAATATGATAGGGACCTTCCCACGTAGGTGCTAGCTTGCCTTGATGTGCACACTTATTCCCTATGCTGGCCTTTTGCAACACAAGGTCTCTGACCCCAAAAGCTCTGTGCAAGATACGCTTATTATAGCAGAGGGCGGCTCTGGCTTTCACAACTTTATCCCATACATAGGCTCCCTGAGCTCTTGGATTGTTATTCAAGTGGCCTCAATACTCAAGAGGGGGGCTGAATTGAGTTTTTAAAATTTTACTTGGAATGCCTTTGAACTTAGTTCTTTTATCACAAGTTTAGAGTTTATACAAGAGAAGGCAAGTTTAGTACAAGAGTCAATGCAAATTAAGTAGTAAATATAGCTGAAGCAATTTATCGAGCACTTGGTGTGCAACACCTTAAAGCAACTAGTTCAAGCAAGCTCAAGTAGGTAAATCACAATCAATCAAAAACAAACCAATCAAATGCAATGTATGAATGTAAAAGAGTAAGGGAGAAGAGCTTGCAAACCAATTTAACGAGTTCCACCACCCAGGTGTACGTCTCACCTTCAAGCAACCCACTTGAAGGATTTCCACTATTGAGAATTTGAGATTACAAGCTTTGAGCAATTGCAGCTTCCTAGTGTCCCACACTCAAGTACTCAATCCTCACAAGTAAAGGGTAATTCACCCAATCTCACAATCTCTCAATAACCCAAAGGTTGAACCCCAACCTTTGTGACCACTAAACCTAGAGTGAAAACCTTGGTGTTTGGTGATGATGTTTACAAGATATATACTCTCAATAGAGTGAATAGGCAATTGAAAGCTCACACAATTTCTAACTCTCAACAAGAGAGGATATACAAATTCTAGCTTAAAGATTTCAGAATATACAAGGAAATAAACTCACTAATCACAAAGGCAACTAAAGATTGATTGCTTCTTGTTTCATATTGTTATGCTTGAGTTTGACATACATTTATAGAGCCTTAATGCAGCTTGGTGGAGTTCCTAGCCATTGCATGTGATGGGTGTTTGAGAGATGTGGAGAAATGAGTTGTTTTCCACCTAAAAAGCACTTTTCACAAATTCTGGCACGACTGTAATCGATTACGCCTCGAGCTGTAGTCGATTACACTTTGAAAACTTCAGTGTATTTCGTGCTGTAATCGATTAGCACATACCATGTAATCGATTAGGTGTCACATAGAACCTTGGTAATCGATTACAAGGCAAGGAGTAATCGATTAGTGATGACACCTGATGCATTTAATTTGGTTACGCAGCTTGGTAATCGATTGTGCCTTGTGTGTAATCGATTAGTGCACAAACCGTAGCCTTGTAATCGATTAGTTGATATGTTGTAATCGATTAGGTGTTATTCCAGAAGCCTTGTAATCGATTGTAGAAGTCCTGCAATCGATTAGCATAAGTACCTGATGCATTTAATCTGATTTCTCAGCTTGGTAATGGATTAGGTCTCTTGGTGTAATTGATTAGTTGACAAACAGAACCCTTGTAATCGATTAGTCTTCACTGTGTAATCGATTATGTGACAAAACAGAAGCTATCTAATCAATTAGCTATGCCTTCGTAATCGATTAGCCTGTGTGTTTTTGCAGGTCTGATGCTGTTTTCTTGTTTCTTCAATAGTTTCCTCAAGAACTTTTTGTCATTATCAAAATCTTCAAATCTGAAAGCATATTCAAACACATTCTCCCCCTTTTTGATGATGACAAATAATGTTCATCTCTTGAGGATGTTAGTTCAAAATAAAATTATCTCTAATCATTATCTCTAATTTTATCTCTTAATCATTATCTACAAAAACATATCTAATTCAAATTATTCAAATTTTGCACAGTGTTATCTCTTGATTAGCAAATATCTCCCCCTATCTAGATGAATTTATGCCACTTGTTATCTCTTCAAAGAAATTCAAAATTTTCAACGCCATCTAATCCACTTGTTAACCATTTGTTATTATCAATCAGCATTTGTTAATTTTAGTAAACAGATGAACTTCATAGATGAACTTCAAATATTTCTCCCCCTTTGTAATCATAAAAAACTAGTAAAGCCAGAGAGATATAACGAAACAAAAATTTTATTCAATGCAGAAAGGGAAAGTACATAATGGAAATGGTAGAAAGAAAATTCAAAAACATAATGAAAAATAACTTAAACAAAGCACAATGAAAATGGATTCAATTATCCGGATGAAAGAAATGGAATTCGGAGATTTGATAAGACAGCTCGTCATATCGTTGTTGCATGATCTCGAAATGCTGCTGGTCAGTCATTTGGAACTCTTGTAGAGAGTTCTCAATCCTATCAAACCGGCGGTCAAGATACGTATATAGAGAGGCGAAGGGGTCAGCGGGGGCGGATGGTTCACCTTGAGTTGTAGGAGGAGGAGGGGCAGGTTCATCAGCAGGAGCTTCAAAAGGAATGTTGGCATTAATTCCTTCCATTTTTGAGTGCCAAGCTCCATTCACATAGATGATACCCATCTTAGTGAGATGATGGGTGCCAATGCAAGCTTTGGTAGGCACCTTCTCCGATAGTTCTCCAGCCAGATCAACTCCAAAAGCCTTGAAGATTTTGGTGAGCAGGATGGCATAGGGGAGTTTTTGTTGGTCCTTTGCATGGAGCATGTGTAGTTTCAACATTTAGACCCAATTGATTTCATTTTGGTTGTGCATGGCCTAGTCCATTGGTTTGGGGGTGTTCGACAGATGAAAAGACTTGCACTATGCCCAGTCCCTCTAGCAGCTCTGTGAACTTCCTATCCATGAATTGGGTGCCGTTGTTTGTAATGATCCACGCTGGTACCCCGAACCTTGCTATAATATTCTCATAGACAAAGCACCTGGTCTAGGCTAATGTGATGTGCACCACTGGTTCCACCTCTATCCATTTTGTGAAGTAATCCACCCCTACTATAAGGTACTTAATACCTCTAAGAGCGGTATATCCAACCCCCACTGGTGAAAAGGCCAAGGAATGGCAGAAGTGGATAATTCTTCAGTTAGAGTATGGTGAAGGTTAGAAAACCTCTGGCAGAAGTTCACTTCTTCATATACTCTATAGAATCATTTTTCATCATGGACCACCAATACCCAGCTCTTAGGATCTTTTTTATCAAGTTCTGGCCTCCAGAGTGGTGCCTACACTGTCCTTCGTGAACTTCTTCCATGACCTTTTAAACCTTATTTTCATTCAAAGACCAGAGGTATGGTACAGAGAGGCCTCATCTGAATAAGACCCTATCCACCATTGTAAAATATGGTAGCTCCCTTCGGACTTTCTTCCTTTCCACCTCATCCGTAGGTAGCTATCCACTGATAATGTAACGAATAAACGGGATGACCCATAAATTTTCATCGAAAGCATGAGCGGTGATAGCTAAATGCGATGGGGTGTGAGGAACACTTGGAGTTGACAAGGTGCTTTGCACCACCGTGGTGGTGCTTCCTGCTTGCTTCGTGCAAGCTAACCTCGAGAGTATATCTGCTCTCATATTCTCCTCCCTCGGAATGTGCTTAAACTCCACCAATGTGAAACGTTCCTTTAGTTCATTAACATAAGTTAAATATAGCTGAAGTTAGGGCTCTCTGGCTTGATATTCTCTGAGGATTTACAAGATCACCAGCTGTGAATCGCTGTAGAGGGTCATTGTGGTGGCTCTGATATCTAGAGCAGCTCTCAACCCTGCCAAACAAGCTTCATACTCCGTCTGGTTGTTGGATGTCTTAAAATTGAAATGCAGGGAGATCTCCGGATGCACCCTAACATCACTCTCAATAACCATACTGACTCTGCTACTTTTACTATTCGAAGAGTCGTCGACATATACCGTCCAATGTAAACGGGATTTAACGGGGTCTGCTCCGGTCATCTCTACTATGAAATCTGTCAACACTTAAGCCTTGATTGCTCTACGAGGCTCATAAGTTATATCAAATTCAGAGAGCTCAATTGACCATTTAATCATTCTCCCTGCAAGTTCCGACTTACTCAAAATAAAGCAAAGTGGGAGATCTGTCCTTACCACAATGGAATGCATATGAAAATATGGCCTGAGGAGTCGAGAGGCCCAAACGACACATAAGACGACCTTCTCTATTTTCTGATACCAGCCCTCGGCTCCTTGCAATGTTTTGCTAATAAAATATACCAGCCTCTGACCCTCTAGAGTTTCCTTTACAAGGGCCAAACCCAAAGCATCGTCTAATACAGCCAAGTATAAAATGAGTCTCTCACCGGGGTCAGACTTCACTAAAATAGAAGGTCTGAATAATACGTCTTTGAGATCTTGGAAAGCCTGCTCCTGCCCCTACTTAAACTTCTTAGTCTTCTTTAAAATCATGTATAGAGGGAGAGATCAGTGAGCCATCTTAGGCATGAATTATGCCAAAATGACGATCTTTTCATTCAATGACTGGACCTCTCGAAGATTCTTCGGGCTCTGTAAATCTCGGATCACTTGGCATTTTTCTGGGTTAGCCTCGATGTCGCACTGAGTCAACATGAAACCCAGAAATCTACCAGCTGGGACTATAAATGTGCACTTCAGGGGATTCAAACGCATGTTGTATTAATAATATCCTCAACATAGTCTCCTCCCGCTGGGGTCTTTGCAATAATATCATCGATGTATACCTCCACTAGCTTAGTGTTCATGTCTTCGAACACCTTATTGATCATGCACTAGTATGTGGCTCCAGCATTCTTCAAGCCAAAAGGCATAACGGTGTAACAGAATGCACCCTTGTCATTAACAAAGGTCGTTTTCTCTTGGTTTCCTTCCCACATTGGGATTTAATTGTACCCCGAATATGTATCCATGAAAGATAGGTACTAGTAACCAGATGAGTCATCCATTATTTTGTCTATGTTAGGCAAACGATATGGATTCTTTAGGCAGCAGTGATTCAAGTCAACATAGTCTGTGCACATCTGCCACTTCCTATTGGCCTTCTGCACCATCATGACATTAGAGAGCAAAGAAGAATACCAGATTTCTCTAATAAATCTGGTCTTCAATAGTTCCTTTTTCTACTCACATGCAGTCTTCTATTTCTCGGGACCCAATCTTCTTTTCTTATGGACCACCGGCTTGGTTTTAAGGTAGACAGAGTTTGTGGCAGTAAAAATTGAGATCCATTCCCAGTATATTAGTAGTAGTCCATACAAAGAGGTCTTTAAACTCCTTCAACAATGCAAGTAAGCGTTGCTCCACGTTGGACTCTAGATTGTCATTGATGTGCATGACCTTCATCGAGGTATCTCCCAATACGACTTCCTTAGAGCCTTCATCCGATGTGGGATTAGATGGATATAGAGGATCAATTTTGAGCTCAACCTTGGGATCGAGACCGATCAAATTAACTGATCTTGGCATGGCTCCTCCGTCGTTTAACTTTCTCTTCTTGCTTATCGCCTCTAACTTCACCATGTTGAGGCTCAGATTGTAACAGTAACAGGTCATCTCTTGATCACTACGAACTGAAGATACTTTACTATCTTTATCAATGAACTTGATAAGGAGGTGTGGTGTTGATACTATGGCTTCCATGGCATTCAGGGTGGGCCAGCCTATGATGTCGTTGTAAGGTGACTCCGCATCAATCACCAAGACCTTAGATTTAACAGTCCTCGCTCCAGGCTCCCTTTCAAAAGTGATTAGGGTATCCAAGTAACCCTTCGTAGGTTGTTTGGCCCCATTGAATGTCGTCAAGTCCTGCATGTAAGGTTGCAAATCAGAATCATTAAAGCCCATCTTTTTAAAATAGTTATAAAAAATAATATCACAAGAACTTCCCTGATCTATAAGGATTCGCTTAACATCCTTGTTAGCTATGACAACAATGATGACAACTGCATCGTCTCCTCTAGGAATGGTAGGGCCAAAATCATCATCAGAGAAAGAAATCACAAGGGCTTGCTCACCACCGCAGAATAGGCGATTATCCTGGAGTTTGCCTTTGACAAAGAGAATCATCTGATGATGCTTCTTGCGAGCCCAGATAGACACGTCATCTCATGTAAAGCCTCCAGCAATTATATCAATCACCTTGCGCCTACCACGCTAGGGCTGTGTGGGAGTCTTATCCTCCTGTGTGACTTTAGTGATTAACACGCCTTTCTGCTTCTCAGCAGCAGTAAACCTTTTCACGGGACCCCGACTGTTATCACCGTCTTCATCCTGGTCACGATTCCGCTTTTCCATTCGGCCTGACTTATCCAGGGATCTCTTCTTAAAGAGGTATTACTTCAACTTCCCTTCACGGATAAAAACTTTGACAGCCTTTAGTGACCTACAATATTTTGTAGAGTGTCCTGCTTGTTCATGAAAATCGCAATACTTACGAGGATTTCCTGGTCTTTTCACCGGGGCCGGTCTCTTGATCCCATATACACTAAACGCCAGCCAGCCCATTTCTCTCAAAATCTGTGCTAGTTGAGTGTTCAATGACGCATAATTTTTAAAGGCAATAACACGCCTTTCTTGCTGCTTGGGTTGTGGGTTCCTGAACCTCTCCCTCTAAAAGGTCTCTCCGGCCTAGCCCTCTCCTTCTCCCTTGGTGGTTGTGATGTTGGAGGAGCCAACTTTGCTCTCACCGTTATGGCCTTGAGATGCATCTTGACACCATTTTGATGTCTTCTTCCGAAATTCCTTGAAGGAAGCCAGCGGGCTTTTAGCCAGAGATAGAGCAAAGGCAAACTTAGGCTGCAAAGCTTCAATGATGATGTGTAACTGGGTTGCTTAAGTAAGGTTAGGAGCCATCGTCGCTTCCTTGTAAAACCTCTTCAAGAAATCCTTCAACGACTCATTCTCTCTCTACCTTATCTGGGCGAGGGTGTGTGAAGTCTTGGGCACATCCCTGGAAATAACAAAATGCTCCCCAAAGGCCTCTGCCATGTCCTCCTAAGAATCAATCAACCCCGATGGCAGTCCTTTAAACTAACCTAGAGCCTCTCCAGTCAATGTGCGAGGGAACATACGACACATTACATCTTCCTTAACTCCTAAAAACATCGCCTCATAAACATAGATGTCAATGTGTTTATTCGGGTAAGTTTCACCTGAGTATTTCCCTATAGAAAGAGGTTGCATCATCTGTCGGTGCCTGGGAATAAGCACACTCATTAACCTCCTCGAAAATGGGACACTGAGTTTATACGCTCTCGTTGCCCCTACTGTTGGGTTCTTCCTTCTGACCCTTGTCTAGTCATCAGAGTCTTGAGACTACTCCATCTCTTGGTATGTGGAGATTTTAGAGTATTGAACATGCTTAAATTTCTCCCTCCTAGACTCTTCACACGTCTCCTCTTCTTGGAGAATAACCTTCTCCTCCACTTGCCTATGATCGCGCTTCAGCTCAGCCAACTCCTCCTTGAGTTGCCTGATAATATCGTCACGAGGGTCTGGAGCCGCCGCCACTATCATCCTTCTAGAACTTACTCTAGGGGAGTTAAAGATTAAACGCCTATTCTTAAGTGTGTGACATCTTCGACATGTCCCTCCTAGGGACCCCTCAAGTTATTTTCCCTTGGAACTTAGAGATTTCAGCAAAAAGTGGGAATCAATTTAACAAGTCCCACTGGCGTGCCAATGAACTGGTCTATACTGGGGTCAGTAATCTGGTGTGAGAACCAGCCATAAATGTTCTTCTCTTGTGAGATTTGTACACCGATCTAGTGAGGATCTGGTATTATATCCCCTATTCCAATGGGGAAATAAGGGACTTCGAGTCCTAGAGATCCAACACACCTAGCTCTCGTGTTGTGGGGCAAAAGGTGGTGCCACCTACAAAGGCACTCCGACGCTCAAGTCAGCAAACAAATTGAGGATGCAGTAAGCTCGAACGTAAGTAAAAGAATGAGAAAAACGTACCATTGTTGTGAATTCCTTGATATTTATATGCATGTAAGAAATGAAAGAGTCCCTTAGGGTTAGGGGACATTCTGTACCATGTGTTAGTACGACTCTGTGAAAAGCTGACACACGACATAGGCGCCTCCGTGTCTCTAACGAACATCTCCCCCAACGACTATACCTTGTACTATTTGTCGAATTGGCAGGTTACTTTCTGGTGTGCAATGGTGATGACCCGGACGTTCCGGTATAGAGAGAATAACTCATACCGCTATACGAATCCGAGGTTTCACCTACGACACCAGTATATGACTGAAGACAGGTGAAATTATGCTCTTACCCTTAGACCGGTATCTAGACCGGATCAATTTTATTCTCATTTCAATTTTTAATTTTTATATTTTATATATTTTTAAGCAAACAACAAATCAAAGAAAATACTTAATAAAATTGAAATAAATAAAGTTATTGACCAATGTTGAGTTTAATAAATAGATATATAAAATAAATATTAATATATAAATAATTTAAAACTTATACATTACAAAAAATAAACATATAAATAATTATATATATATATATATATATATATATATATATAAACTACAAATACAAAAGTTGTAAATTTAACATAGTGGTTATAAATGGAGTTAAAAATGGAAGGAGACAAGAGAGTTGTAAGTTTGAATCTCTCTGTTGTATATTTTTAACATCACATATTGATAATTAAATTGTTAGAATTTTAAGTGGGAAATTTGTATGTCACCACCTGTATACAACAAATGTTGTTATGTTAGGCAAACTTAATACCTAAATTTAAAAGGTTTAAAATAAAGATTGTAAATATCATCCGATCGAATAATAAAATTTATTTTTTGTTAATTCAATTTTTAATTTATTCAGTTATCGATTTCCTATGTAGATTGGATTGAATCAACTATATTTATATTTATAAAGATAAGAGATATTTTTTCTGCCACAGAGATGTATTAATTTATCTCACTTAACCCATTTTAAATTCTCAAACAGTGGATAATACTTACATATTAACTACCACTACAAAGACTATTATAAATATAAATATATGTATATTGATAATAGCTCCTAATCAATGTGCCTCCGTCCCGGGTAGACATAGTTCTGATAATGTTAATGTTTTATGAGAATTAAAAAGGATAAAACAGGTTTTGTTCCTATTAAGGTTGATATTGAGAAAACTTATGACCGGTGAGCTGGACATTTTTGAAAAATGTTTTGGATTCAGAATGGATTTGCAAAGTCTTGTGAACGGGGAGAATTCAAAGGCTTGGTTTTATGGAACATGGATAATAACTATTGGTTAAAGTAACTAATGTGATTAGTTGTTTTGCTAGATTACAGAATATTTCGAAAAAGAAAATTATTGGTTTTTTTTTTTTTGGAAAGAAAAATTATTGGTTAGATAATTCAATTTTGTTTTGCTCAATTAATCCAATTAACACGGTTGTCTTTTTGGTCAACAATTTTTTTTTTTGGTCGAACTTTTTGGTCAACAATTAACACCGTTCGGAGTGACCATAAATTCAAAATAGTGGACTAGGCCCACCTTCATGCCATAATTGGGTGGACACTTGAAGAATAAGCCAAGTTTCCACGGCCCAACCTGATACAAAGGCCTAACAGGCTAAATACCCACAGAATAAAAAGCCCACTAAAGAATATTTGCTGGTGCTGGGCCCCTAGGCTATTGTTTGCTTTATTCCTTTCAATCTTGTCATGGCAATAAAAAAATAGAAACTATAGTTTATATATATATACAAAAGAAGGAGCTCCAATAAAAATATTGACCCTAAAAAGTTTTAAAAGATCATTTTAATGCTGACTTACATCAAACAGGAAAATATTTATTCTATTGAACTTGAATTGATTGCAATTATTTTCATATGTGGTACCAAAAAAAGAATTAAATTTTGTCCCAAGTTCACACCTATTGAGTTAAAGATGATATTCCATCGAATAACATTTGTTTTGTTGTAATATTGTAGTTGGTCCTTTGTTTGTGAGGGGAGGGGCCTGAAGACAATCAAGACATGGCAGGTGGCTATTTAATATTTCCTCTGTAAAGTAAGAAAAGGAAGAAAGGTGGAATGTAAATACTCTAATGTTGGAACATTTCAGGGCCGTTGTCATTTCTCACCTCTTTAGGTTACAGGCGTAATAAGGATAAGAGACCTATAAAATAAATAAATATTTTTTTATTATTAAATAAAAGAGTTTCATAATTTAAATAATAATTTTTATATTACTTTAAATTTAAAAATTAACTATAGCACTATAAAATTTTTATATTTTTAATTCAATAATAATATAATACTAAATTAACTTTATTTCAATTATTCGTTAATAGTAGTAAAAAACGATAAAGTAATCTAACTAGAAATATCATAGAGATGAAACAGTGTTAAAAAAATTAAAAATTTCAGAGTGGTGGTTAATTGTAAGGCCTCAGTTTTTCTCGTTACTTAACGCAGACTATAATTTTTTGTTTCGGTATGTGCTATTTAGAAGTTTGAATTATCTTAGTAGTATGTATAAAAGTTGATTTATATAAAAACATTAACAAACAAATATTAAATATCTATAAACTCATCTCAAATAAACAAATGACCATCTAAAAAGTTAACAACCTATACAAAATATATTTAATTATCAATTTTGCATATTTAAGTTAATTTTGACATATTTTAATAGCATAAATTTAATTTTATGTATAGAAAATATCATGTGTATTTGTAAATTATATTATATCATAAACTATGATTTATTTTATAAATTCATTTAAGAGTGAAAAAAATTAACTAGAAAAGTTGAAAATGTTTTATCCAAAAACCAAAATTTGACTTCTTTAATTAAATGGACTTTTTGAAAAGTTTTAGCTTAATCTTATTATTAGAACTAAACCTTAAATAAGCTAGGCTTTGTCTAACCTATTTCACTTCTAATAAGTGTCATGGTAAACATTATTTGCACATGCATCACGACAATTCTTTTTTTTTGTCGATATACATAACAACTTCCAAAATTGAATCCTCTTTACTTATGGCCCTGAGTGGATGCCTACCTCGTCCGCCAAGGTCAACCCTACACACCCCATGTCTTAGGTGGTATAAATGAAAGGCAATTTGTATTTCAATCTTTTTCTCTTTATCAAAGACAAACAGGACATGACAGTTCAATTGTAATGGACTCATGGCTGAGTTGGGTCATACGAGGCCTCATATTGCACTTGTGGGCTTTTGAACTCTACCATCATTCGACTAAAAAAAAGTTCTACCATCATTTAGCACCTCTCATTCCTTGTCATATCTAACTCGTGCAATATTGCATTGGATAAGAAGTAAAAAATAAAATTTTTATATTGAAAACTATGCAAGAATTGCTTAGAAATCAGAGTGGAGGGTATAATGATATTTTCAAATGACAAATTACCTCTTTGGATTCCTTAACCTCTACAAAATTACACGAGTTAGATAAACCCTTTTAAGATCCCTCCTCTTTGACAAAAAAAAAAAATCCTCTTCTTGATTTTGAGACTTAAGATAAACTTTGTTTGATGCAATTTATTTTTCACTTAAAAGTTACTTTTAAATTAAAACTTATTTTTTAAGAAAAAAATTGAATCAAAATTTAAAGTGCTTTTAAGTGGATCATTACATGAGTTGATTTTGATCCATGACAGGAGTATTGATTTTTTATTCATATAAAATATAAACTTCTAGTTTTGAATAAGTATTTTTTTTTAAATTATTTAGGTCAACTTCTCCTTAGAAAAAAGAGAGAAGCTCCAAATAAATTAAACCAAACATATACTTGGGATTGTTTGAGACTTAAATTTTGAAGGACATAAAGCAAAGAAATTGTAAATGTTATTTCCATCCCTCCTTTTTTCTTAAAAAAGAAAAACACTATTATCCATTATATTCTTCTTTGACTTACACTTAAACATTAACCTCCTAGTTATGAGTCTTTATTCATTCATTTTTTAAAAAATACCATATTTAAGTTTCATTATCCCTTAGATGGAGAGAAAAATAGGAATGCGTTGTAGGGAGTAATAAGGGGTGTAGTCGCCCCTAAAACCACTAGATCCAAAAGGTAGGAATAGTGATCGATCTGCGAGGAAAATCATATAACATATAACTGGACTTAAGAATTAATATAGAAACATATAACATATACTAGGAAAAGCATAATCTAGCTATCTTGTAAGTTAAGTACTTGCTTATTAATTATAATTGTTATCCACCATTATACTTAGAATTACCTTTTACCTTCCATAGTTTCAATCATACATTCAACCACATCATCTCATTTAACTCATACATGAATCATCATCTGTGGCACCTAATCGTGCGTACAATCACCACAAACATACCAGTATATTCATAACATAACATCAATAACCTTTAATCATATCAAAACTATCACTTGGTCATCAGTCATTCGTAATCTCATACACGCTAATGTAATTTCATTTTCTTCCAATTAATTCATCTAATGTATAATCCTCACCACTCATACCATATGTTTTCATCACTACAAGCCCGTTGGGCTATCAAATATCTCATGTACATATATACAAGTTCATGTAAGTTTTAGCATGCCATTTAGTGTAATAACCACCATATCATCATCAACAGGAGATCAATTCATGTAAAGCACAACTGACTCTCAAACAAATATAACAACTCGTTAATATCCAGATACTAAAAGGATTAGCCTTCAGCTAGGGTCCTACTTGACACCCTATGAACTCGACTGGATCCACTGAGCTCTACTTGGCTCTCCACCTCAACCATTGGGTCCTACTTGACCATTGGGTAGCTCAACTGGGTCCTACTTGACCATGGGAGACTAAAACGGGGGGAAACACATACTGTTAACCGTCCCCAACCATACAAATCACATAGATTCATTTCTAAATTCTCTTTCTCTTTTATTTAAATGGCATAACTGCCTTATTTTTAAACAAAAGGGTGATCATTTAGACCCAACCTACATCTCAACATCAAGTAGCCACTCAGACCCAGCCCATGATTCAAATATAAGGGCGGCCACTCATAGCTGTCCCAAGCATAATTTTATACCATTAAACATCATCATATCATCACAATCATTAAATCACCAATAACCATCACACATCAATCATTTAGATAAAAAGGGGCGGCCACACAGACCCAACCACCCAAAACAAAAACTTAATCATATTGTTCACCGCAATTAATGTACAACAACTATAATCATATTAGTTCATTTGATCATCACTATCGCAATCATCAAATCATATCATTTCATCATATATACAAACATTAACATCATCGTTATCAATATGCCATTTTACTCTATTGTAACATCCTTCCTTATTTACATTTATTTTTATTTTTAATTCCATATAAATTTATTTTTTTTGCGTTTTTAGATATAACAATTTTAATCCCACAATTAAAACTATATTTTAAACTCTACTTATCAAGTATTAATCATTCCTAGCATAAATAGCCCTTAAAAGCATTTTAGTTTCATAAAAATTGGGTTTTGACCCATTCTAATAGTGTTGTAATCGGTTACATGATTCATGTAATCGATTACATGCACAAAAAGACAAAATAGGAAAACTGACGAAAGTGATAATCAATTACCAAAATTTGGTAATCGATTACAACCAGAACAACAACAACAATTATGCAGAATTTTACATTTTGGCCCATTTTCCCCTACCTAAATTGCCCGTTTTAGCTCTGATTGCCATGAAACTTTATGAACCACATGTTTTCGCTATTCTGGAACTGTTGGCGCAGTTTGTTTGCCAAAATTCCATCATATGCTCAAGATATATGGAAAAATACATTTAAACCAAAAGTAACACAAATGAGTGCACAAAACCTATTAAATGGACTTCAAACTTGGTGAGACCTATATGCACAAGTTATAAATGAGGTAAGGAACCTATTGGTACGTTCTAGGGGTCCTAAAACTTGCCAGGTCACAAAATCACCTCTCCAGTTAAGTGTTTAGCCTACAATTTGCCTAATATGCAACATGTGGTATTGCCTATCTCCATTCATCGATTCTCACCAATAAACCAATCCAATATCACATTCAATCATAATCCATGTCACACATATATCCATCACAATTCACCTGCCCATATCCAATCACGCATGAATCATCATTCAAATGCAGTGGCTTTTATGCCATGAACACAACTAAACATCCATCATTCTAATTCGTGTAATTATACTTCAAGTTCTAATTTACCATCATGAAATCTCATTCTCATCTCATGCATACATCAAACAATGTACTACTCTAGCTCCCCATCATCTCTTATTACATTTCTACACACTCAAACTATAACATATCTCACATCTAATAGATACTTACTCATCCCAATTTCATTAATAAAATGGCGTTTTACCATATATTACACATGCATATTAAACATACACTTCATATCTAATCACATGTTTCATAACCTTAAATCATAAACGCAATCAAACATAATAAGTATCATAATCCTTAAATTTAGACTACATCACATAATCAAACTATCTTAACATCATCTATATTACTTGCTTTAATTCTAATTCTTCCTTGGCATCCACGCATCACTTGGCACTTCCCTCCGGTGCATCCGTCACTTCCTTGCCATTGGTTACTAAAAAAAATCAAGGGTGAGTGTGTAGAAATCATAATTAATCTAGAACAGTATATACACAAACCAATATCATATATCTCATACACACTAATAATCCATCATTAAATACACCACACAATGTAAAGCATCATCATAAGCTCATCGAGTGATATGATACACAATACACACCAAACTAGTCATTATAGCTTCCAAATACATTAGTTAGACCAAAATCATTGAATTCACCAATTTTTTATCTTCATAACGAGCCCACCGGTTAACAATGATATCATACATCCCAATACGAATTCATTTCACTTACCATTGACATCACATTATCAATCAAGAGTATTAAGGTAGCATAACTATTAATATAAAACTTTCGTTGTGCAATACTTAAGATAATCAATCAAACACCAATAAAAACATCACCAAGGGTCAAATTATGTAAAACACAACTGGCACTCAAGCAGATATCATGACGCCTAGTATCCGGATACTAAAAGGATCACCTTCGACTGGGGGTCCCACTTGACACCCTGTGAACCCGACTTGGTCCACCGAGCCTGACTTGGCTCCCCACCTTAACCACTGGGTCCTACTTGACCACTGAGTAGCTCAACTAGGTCCTGCTTGACCACAGGAGCAAAAAGCGAGAGATAACATATACCATTAGTTGTTCTTAACCACACAAACCACATAATTTTATTCTCAATTCACTTTCTCTTCATTAAATAACATAAAGCCTCATTTCAAATAAATAGGGTGGTCACACAAATACGACCTACGCTCGCTCATCAGGGTGGCCACTCAGACCCGACCCCAAATACAACACCTTATATTATGCAATTATCACCATGTTATCACGATCATCAAATCATCAATGATTATCAACATCAATCATATACTTTATCAACAACCATGTACCACAATTTTAATCACTTGCGCTCATTTGATCATCACTAGTTATATGATTTATATATATATATATATATCAATCCACATCACATATCAACAAATAATGTTATAAGCCAACATCAAATACACACAGTCATGCTTGATCATTACATTTCACCTAAGTTCTCGTCCATCACACGCATACAAAATTTTAGCTCGTTCAAATCGTCAGTTTACAATATAGTATATAGTGCATTACCAATTCAGTTATTGTTTCACATCAAGGTATATGAATTACAATAACAACATTTCCATGATTTAAACACACCATCAATCATTATGACCATACCAACTAAATTTCATATACTTCACATACTAGTCAATACAAATCTTATATTTCTAAGTTCATCATTTTCACTTTATAAAATTCAAACCAATAATCATTAAATTCACCATTTCTTTACTTCATCATTTAATATCATGTTTCACCCCACTACTAAACTCGTAAACATCATTATGACATCACATAACCATTAAAACACGTCTATTTATTTTTTGTCATCATAAACAACGATGATTATAATTCTTCAATCACCTTTCACACTATAGCTCATACACTAACTATCATTTTCATACTTCTTCAATCAAATTATTTCCTTTACGCAACACATATATATTAAATCTTCAATAATGAATTCTGCACCTAGTATCTCTCATATTGCATAAACATCATTTAAACCTCTAACATCTAGTTAATTACGCTACTAACTCCTTGCACTTAATTAGGCAATAACCAATTCTAATTAATTATAACCCGAACGCTCCTCTTACCCCAATTCCACGCTCTTACAAGTTATTCTTTGTGTCGGTCATGACCCACAGTCAAATTGTTCATTGTTCTGCTTTCGTTCCCGCTTCTAGTACCCGCTTCATTTAACGATCCTCTGACGCCCATTTCACTACCTACGAAACACAAAATCCCTTAGCAATTTGACATATTCATTGTCTAAGAATCATCCCTGAGCTCTGAAATACCATAAAACAAAAGAAATGAAGCCTCCACATGCATATATATATATATATATATATATATATAATTTGGCCATGAGAAAGAGAAAGGAAAAAGCAATTTTGAAACACCCATTGTCACCAAGGCCTTAATCACACTTCATATACCAAATTAAAGTGAAAAAACCAAAACCTCTTTCCCTATGCAAAGAGCTCATGGTAGAGAAAGAGAAAGAGAGAGAGAGAGAGAGAGAGAGAGAGAGAGAGAAAGAGAAAGAAAGAAAGAGAAAGAGAAAGAGAAAGAAAGTGAAACACAAAATTAAAGGTGCTAGAATGCTCACCTCACTTCCCCGATCTCAAAAACACAATTAATTTTAAGTTCTGGCAGCTAAAACCCCTTTGATTTGGCCCTAGAAGTCACGACCCAAGAGAGTGGAAGAAGAAGAAAAAGGTCATGTGTTGAACGAAGAAGAAGAAGGATGGTCTTGTTTCTTTTATTTCATTAAGGACAGTTTGGTCATTTTCTATTTTCTTTTCTATTTTCTTTTAAAACTTAAATTATAACTTACCTTTTAACCCTTTGGTAAATAAAATTTACCATAACCAATTTAAACTTTATTTAAATTTTAAAAATCAACCAATCAAATAAATTTATTTAATTTCATAACACCAAATTATTTAAAATTGTATTTATAGTAATTAATAATGATTTCCAAAAATCTAAATTAATTCGAGGGCAATTATTAATATTTTTCCACCAACTAATAATTTTAAATTAATTATCCAGGATGTTACATCCATCATCAACCATCAACATGAAAATCATCACCATTTTAACTCAACATCATATTTTGACAAAAGTCATCATCATTCAATTTAGTACTCACGCTACTCATTAATACACGCACACACACATATACACACATATATAACTATTAACATACTCTTTTTCATTACCTCTCTCAATTTATCATCAAGTCATCTATTCATATCATTACTACACATAATCACATTATAACTTTCATTTACATCACTTCCTTATCAAGCTCATTTGCCACAATTTGTAGTTTTATAACAATTCACATACTCTCATTCTTACACAAATACAACTTATATATTGACACCACAATTTATCACATTTCATTTTATCTTTCAATAAATCATTCATTTTCCATATATATATATATATATATATATATATACACACACACACACACACATACATACACATAAAATAATTCAGATTCACCATTTCTAATATAATCTTTCATTCTTACATTTACACTTTTTTATCACATCATCTCGCTTTTCTAATTCAAATTGTCTGCCACGACTACAATTTAGATTTTCCTTAACCTCTCAATCAATTATTATCATTTATCATGTGTTAATTTAATCCACCCTATATTTTCCATTCTTAATGTCTCTAACAACTCACATCTTGCTTAATTCACCACTCACCATCATCCGCACTTAAAATTCAGTACTCTCGTTATTTATTCAAGTTATCATCATTCTTTAATTAAGTGCCATAGAATATTAAAATTAATTTAAAATAAACAATAACGGCTAGGATATTACCCTTTTCCTATATGCCAACAGCGTAAGCAATTTCTACATTAACCTTAACCTAGGGATGGCAACATGGGCTTGACCGGGCCAACCTGTTTAGCCTGTCTAAATGGGCTGGGCTGGGCTGAGCCAACCTTCAAAGCCCTTTTTTGAATAAGCCTAGCCTATTTAGGACCGTTAAAAATGAGCCCTAATAAGCCAGGCAGGTCCGTCAAGCCTCTATTTAAAAAACATATATATATATATATATATATATATTAATAAAGGTTAAGTTAAGTTTCGTAACTTGTTGTAACACCGACTCTAATATTTGAAAATCCCTTGCTTTTGTGATTGTCTCTGCCCCACTCACTCCCACACTGTTCTGCTCATCTCACTCATGCCCACACGCCCAACCAAAGTTATGCACGTTGCTCCACAACAACACCACGCTATTGTTTGCTCTCCACATCCCACTAATACGTTGCTTACTCCAAATTTGTTGGTCCACGTGTTGTGTACCAAATCGCTGCTTACTCTAGATTTCTTGCCCTACGTAACTACGTTATGCGTCTTGCTCCACGTTGTTGTTCAGTGCGTCTTGGTCTTGTTGCTCCACACCATAATTTAATTGCTTAATGCAATTTGTAAATATTAATTATATAATAATTGTTTGTTTTATGGTTTTACTTCTTGATGCCTTAATTATTTAATAATTGCTTCACTAATGATTTTATGAGTTGAGTTATTCAGTGGCAGATTGAAAATAGTTCAAATTTAAAATAAAAATGGCATGCATAATTTAGAGAGAAAAAAAGGGTCGGCCCGTTTGGCCCACGGGCCATATGGAATACGGGCCGGGCCAATGTTTTTGGCCTGTTTTCCTATTCTAGGCCAGCCTGGCCCTTTGACCCGTTTTGCCACCCCTACCTTAACCCAATACACCCCTTACCTCTATTCCACACCTCTAGGGTCTCTGGTCCACCGCCACATCACTGATCTCCTCAAAATACCTAAGATCAAGAAATCGCACATAAAGCTATTAATTGTTTGACTTCCAAAATCGTAGTTCACTTTACCAAACTAGTTCAAAACCCAAAATCTAGGTTCTTGAAACTTACCATTTTTATTTCCACTCTTCGATTCCAAGTTCCGCTATACTTAACAAAGCTCCGACCTTCGCTTCGTCACCTAACAACATAGTCACAATGACCCATTAACTAATCCTTGATACCCATAACATCATGAACCATTTTTAAGCTTTAATTTTCCATAAACATGTGAAAATAAAAGACCCTTGTGCATGAGCCACTCATGACTAAGAGAGAGAAAATAAGGGGAGAGAGAAAAAGTGAAATTAAAGGTACCCATTAACTCAGCTCGATGCCACGATCTTGAAAACACATCAAATTTCAAAATTTGTCAAAGAATCAGACTTCAATTGGCCCTTGAAGCTCCATGGCCAAAGTAGTCTCATTCTTAAATTCACTATTTACCTCACACGTATGGAATTTGGAGAAGAAGATAGAAATTAAAATATTTTAACTCTAAGGGTATTTTCATAACTTCACTCTTTTTTCCTTTCCTTTTCATATTTTTTCTATTTTCTTTTAATAAAATTTCACTTTTACCATTTGGTAAATTAAAATTTACCATCACCTCTTTATTCTAATTTAAATTTAATAATCAACCACTCAAATTGATTTATTTAATTTATCGCCTTTAAATAATTGTTACTTAATTTATAATAATTTAGAAAAATATAATTTAAGTCTAAATAATTTTATTTATTAATTTCTATACCGATAATTAAATTTAATTACCTGCGATGTTACGTAATGGACCATGAGAAATAGCCAATCTTATCGAAAGAGGGTTGCTAAAACTAGATCATGTCGGGAAACTTTTGGTATTTACTATTGATGATGTGGAGTATCAAAATTTATGTCAACCATGGAAGAGGTGCTTGGTGGTGAAACTACTTGGGAAGTCTATATATTGGTTTCTTGGCGATGTAAGATAGACTGAAGAGTTTATAGGAACCTGTGATGGGTTTTGAAGTGGTGGATATTAGTGATGGGTACTTCCTTGTCAAGTTTAATATGTTGGAGGTTAGGAAAAGGCTATGGCGGGAGCCTTAATGCTAACCTTTGATCATTATCTATATGTGAAATGATGGAAACTAGAGCTTGTGGCGTGAATTCAAAAATTAATACTGTTAGTCCTCAAATTTTCAATAAAATCTAAAATAAAAATTTCATAAAAATTATAAAAATTAGTTTAATTTGTTAGAAAATTAGGATTTAAATTCAATAAATGAGTGTTGTTGGAAATAATCTGCCCTTGATCAATTTTCTCTAGTTTTGCAGTGAAAAAGTTAAGAAATCAAGAGAAAATTACACTGGAGGAGCTGACGCGTAGCCTCACCCCACGCGTAGCATCAAGAGCTACTTTTGATACTGACGCTACGCATCAAACCCACGCGTAGCGTCAGTGCTGCGCAGTCTCCACTCCTACTTTGGCCAACCACCCCACTTGGACCCAATAATGGGCACCCCACTCAGCACAAGGGCCACCCCACTCATCACAAATGGCCAAATTACAGTGGAAACACGTCCAAGTGGCCAAGCATGATTGATTTTAATTATTTGAAGTGGCCATTATCAGCTGCTTAATGGAAGCTGAGTCAGGGGTCTGACGCGTAGCATCACAGGGACGCGTAGCGTCAGCACCCTTGCTCAGCCCTATAAATAGGGCCATCCAACACCATTCAACACATCCCATTCCATACACTTCTCTTCTCTTCTCTCTTGTGCTCGACTTTGAGTACTTCTTTTGTGAGTTGTAGTTCTAGAATAGTTTTCTAGATACTTGAGTGTGTTTCGGTGTATTGTGATCGTTGTATCGTGAAGTTTCCATAGTCTTCTTCGTAATGTCAAACTCTGTAAGTGTTGTTTTTACTTTTACCATGTGTAACTAATCTGTTTATGTTGGAATTGGTGAACTAATCTATTGAGTATAATGTTGTGAATTCGACCTCTGCATGTTTATGATTCAAGTCCATATTAGTATTTCAACCTTTTATTAATATGAACGTCAAACAGGAGAATGATTTTCATGTGTATCGAAACTGGTTTTATTAGTGTAAATGTCAAACGGGAGAATGATTATTTATGCCGTATTGAAACTTGTTTTGACGAAAGTAAAAAGTTGGAATACCCTTGGTATCTCAATTCTATAGGGGTTGTTAACCATTGTTGCCATAAGGCCAGGTCTTAATGCAAGTTTTTACTGAGAAAGCTCACGAGGGATCGGACTTTACGGTGAATTCTTAGAATTTATATCACGAGGGATCGGTTATAATGATTTTAAGCTGCAATGACATGAAACTTGATGATTAAATATGCATGTCTTGAGTTCCTCATTGTTATTCTAGATTAGGGATCCAATTTCCAACATAATTTGTTTATCTGTGTTTATCTCAAGTATCTTACCTATTCTAGATTGCAACTCAACTTTTTAGATAGATTTTATTTTCTTTTTATCCTATGAATCACTCAACCATGCTATCTTGTGAATATTGTATAAACTGTACATAAATCATTCTTTTGTTCATAATTTCCTTCATATTTACCATAGTAAGTAGAAGATTACTGTTGTTATTGGACTTTCAATCCCAGTGGAACGATATCTAAATTTCGAAAACTACAAACGATTGGTGCGCTTGCCAATTCACAAAGCCCGGTTACAACCGACGGGCCAACAAGTTTTCTGGCGCCGTTGCCGGGGATTGAATTGTTTCAGTAAAACAGTAAAATTTTAATTACCGTGGTAAATATTTTTTTTACCTTAGATAATTTTTTTTTTATTTCTTATCATTATTACACTAACTTTCTTTGTTTAGTTTGTGTATGCAAACTCGATCTACCACAGGTAAAATTTATTTTGATCCTGAGATAGAAAGGTTTGTAAAGAAAATTAAGTCTTTGAAATCTAAAACACAAACTAATTCTTCTTCTACTTCAAAAATTTTTGAAAATTCAAATATGGCTGCTGAAAGGAGAACATTGGGACAGTTTGCTGCTATAAATGGTCCACCCCGAGTTTCGGGAATGTTTCAAGGACCAGTTTTACCAGTGGAAATTAAACCTGCCACTTTAAACATTATTCAAAACAACCAATTTGCTGGTTTAAATCATGAAGAACCATATGAACATTTAACTGTTTTTTATGAGTTATGCAGCACAATTGGTTTTGAACCCAATCAAGAAGAGTCTGTTTACATGAGACTCTTTCCTTTTTCATTGATTGGGAAAGCAAAAGAATGGTTTAAATCTTGTCCACCGGGTAGTTTTGCAAACTGGTTCGATGTTGAAAGAAAATTTTTGGAAAGATTTTACTCTCCTTCAAAATATTTTGAAGCAATGACAGCCATACACTCTTTTTCCCAAAATAATGATGAATCATTAGGAGAAACATGGGAACGATTCAAGGCACTCTTGAGAAAATGCCCAAACCACAACCTGAACGATGCCGAGAAGGTAAGAATCGTTTACCATGGTTTATTGCCTCAGTTCAAGATGATGTTAGATGCTTGTGCAGGTGGTTCTTTAATGAACAAGACTGTGGAGGAAGCTATTGGAATATTGGAATCAATGTCCATTAGTGACCATCAAGCTAAACCAGCAAGAGGTAATAAACAAGGTATAGTTGAACAAGGAGTAAACGATACAGTGTTAATTCAACAAAAATTGTTGATGCAACAAATTGAGACTATGAGTAAACAACTTGGAAAATTGCAAGTTACCCATATACCACCACAACTCCCTGCTCAATTAAAACAATGTGAGTATTGTATGGGCGAACAACCATGTGGTTACTGTGGAAATGAGCAAGAACAAGTTAATTCCTTGATTCATCAGAGATTACCTATAGGTAATTCCCTAAATCCTCTTGTAAATTCTTTTTCTAACAATTACTTACAGGAGAGGTAAAACTATGGCTGGAAACAAAATGTTAGACCCTTCAACAATCAAGGAGATTACAATGCTAGGTTGACCAAGGCTGAAGAAAGTATTCAACAGTTGATGCAATACATGGAGACAATCAATGTCGCACGTAAAGCATCAGATCAACAGTTAAGCCAGCTAGTAAAAGAAGTAGCCGACATCAAAGAATTCAAAGCGAAAGAACAATGTAAGGCTATTTTTACAAGAAGTGGTAAGGCTGTAGGTATGAATCAAGAAAAAGAAAAAGAAGAAGAGAATGAAAAAGAAAAAGAGAAAGAAAAGGAAAAAAAAATGAAAAAAATAAAAAAAATCAGTATCTTGGACAGACACCCCCTATCCAAGATTTACCCTATCCTCATCCACCATCAAGAAAAGATAAAGAGAAGGAATACAAAAGATTCCTTGAAATCTTTAAGCAGTTACACATAAACATTCCTTTTTCTGAGGCATTAGAACAGATGCCTACATATGCTAAGTTTATGAAAGAACTGCTTACAAAGAAAAGGAAGTATGATGAAGAGATTATAGAACTTGAAGCAAGCTGCAGCGCTATTCTACAATACAAGATGCCAGAAAAATCCAAAGATCCTGGTAAATTCACTATTCCTGTCTCTATTGGGGGAGTAAATATCGGTAAAGCTTTATTAGACTTAGGGGCGAGCATCAATCTAATGCCCCTAAGTATGATGAAGCGTATCGGTGATCTTGATCCACAGCAGATAAAGATGACTCTGCAATTAGCTGATAAATCCATCAAGAGACCTTATGGGATTGTAGAAGATGTGCTTGTAAAGGTTGACAAGTTCTACTTTCCTGTGGATTTTGTGATCCTAGACATGGAAGAGGATGCTGATGTTCCTCTAATTCTTGGAAGACCATTCATGAAAACTGCTCGAGTACTAATTGATGTGGACAATGGGAAGTTAGCAGTAAGAGTACATGATGAGGAAGTAAATTTTGATGTCTTCAAGGCAATGAAACATCCCAACCCAAAGCAAGATTGTTTCAAAGTAGACGTCCTTGATGAAACTTATCTCTCCTTATCAAAAGGTATGATTATTTCTGACCCATTAAATAAGTTATTGACTAACTCAGTTGAATTTTTGGATGAAGAAGAGGAAAAACAGATTGAAAGATATCTTGAAGAATTTGATCACGGGAAAGAAATTTCCTTTGAATCAAGAAAGATTGAAGAAATTCAAGAATCACCTACTGAAGAGATCCAGAAACCTGAATTAAAAGTGTTGCCTTCCAATCTGAAATACATCTTTTTGAAAGAAGGTAATTTGAAACCAGTTATCATTAGTAATTTGTTGAGTGAAACAGAGGAAGAAAAACTGGTGGAAGTATTAAAGAGCAATCAAGAAGCAATTGGGTGGACACTTGAGGATTTGAAAGGTATAAGTCCATCATACTGCATGCACAAAATCTTGTTGGAAGATAATTTCAAGCCTATTGCTCAACCTCAAAGACGCCTCAATCCAACTTTGAAAGAGGTAACCAAAAAAGAGGTTTTGAAATTGTTGAAAGCAGGTATTATCTATCCAATTTCTGATAGTACATGGGTAAGTCCTGTTCAAGTTGTTCCAAAAAAAGGTGGTATGACAGTAATTGTTAATGAAAAAAATGAACTAATTCCTACAAGAACTGTCACCAGTTGGAGAATGTGTATTGATTATAGAAAATTAAATCAAGCAACAAGAAAAGATCATTTTCCATTACCTTTTATGGATCAAATGCTTGAAAGATTATCTGGACAGGAATATTATTGCTTTCTTGATGGTTATTCTGGATATAATCAAATTGCTGTTGATCTTCTTGATCAGGAAAAAACTGCCTTTACATGTCCTTTTGGCATATTTGCTTACAGAAAAATGCCATTTGGATTATGTAATGCACCTGCTACTTTTCAAAGATGTATGTTTGCTATTTTTGCAGATTTAATTGAAAAGAGCATTGAAATTTTCATGGATGATTTCTCAGTTTTTGGAAATTCATTTGAAACATGTCTATCCAACCTGGACACCGTACTGAAGCGGTGTATTGAGACAAATTTAGTACTTAATTGGGAGAAATGTCACTTCATGGTGAAAGAAGGAATTGTACTTGGTCATAAAATTTCTTCTAGAGGCATTGAAGTTGACCAAGCCAAAGTAGAGGTAATTTCTAAACTCCCTCCTCCTGTGAATGTAAAAGGTATTAGAAGTTTTTTAGGACATGCTGGATTTTACAGAAGGTTTATTCAAGATTTTTCAAAAATTGCAAAACCCTTATCAAACCTTCTAAATAAAGATGTTGAATTTAAATTTGATGAAGCATGTCTTAAAGCTTTTAATTCCTTGAAAGAAAAATTGGTTACTGCTCCTGTAATTGTTGCTCCTAATTGGAATCTACCTTTTGAACTTATGTGTGATGCAAGTGATTATGCTGTTGGAGCAGTTTTAGGTCAAAGATACGAGAAAGTTTTCAAAGTCATACATTATGCTAGTAAAGTTTTGAATGAAAATCAAATAAATTATGCAACTACTGAAAAAGAATTACTAGCCATAGTGTATGCTTTAGAAAAATTTCGATCTTACTTGATTGGCTCAAAAATAATTATTTTTACTGATCATGCTGCAATCAAGTATCTTTTAACTAAACCTGATTCAAAACCTCAGTTGATCAGATGGATTTTGCTCCTTCAAGAATATGATCTTGAAATCAAAGATAAAAAGGGTAGTGAAAATATGGTAGCTGACCATCTTTCTAGATTAGTGAATAATGAGGTTACTGTTAAAGAAAGAGAAATTTTGGAAGAATTCCCAGATGAAAAACTTTTCAAAATAACACAGCGGCCATGGTTTGCTGACATGGCCAATTTCAAAGCAGCAGGAGTTCTTCCAAATGATTTGACTTGGCAACAAAGAAAAAAAATTTTTAGAGATGCTAGATACTTTGTTTGGGATGACCCTCATTTATTCAAAATTGGAGCGGATAATTTGTTACGACGTTGTGTGCCTGACTGGGAAATAAAAGATGTGTTGTGGCATTGTCATAAATCACCATACGGAGGACATTTTAATGATGAAAGAACATCTGCAAAAGTTCTCCAATCAGGTTTGTATTGGCCCTCTCTTTTTAAAGATGCTCACTTATTTGTTCAATCTTGTGATAACTGCCAAAGAACAGGTAATGTTGGAAGAAGGCAAGAAATGCCTCTTACAAATATACAAGAAGTTGAGGTATTTGATTGTTGGGGAATTGACTTCATGGGACCTTTTCCTAACTCATACTCAAATCAATACATTCTTTTGGCAGTAGATTATGTTTCAAAGTGGGTGGAAGCAATATCTACTCCCAATGCTGATACTAAAACTGTTGTGAATTTCTTGAAGAAAAATATTTTTTGCAGATTTGGGACACCAAGAACTTTAATCAGTGATGGTGGTTCACACTTTTGCAATAAAATTCTTCAGAAAGTATTACAACATTATGGAGTAAAGCATAAGGTAGCCACAGCATATCATCCACAAACCAATGGGCAAGCAGAGATTTCAAATCGGGAAGTGAAAAGGATTCTGGAAAAAACTGTGTCATCTTCCAGAAAGGATTGGTCACAAAAACTTGATGATGCACTCTGGGCATACAGAACTGCATTTAAAACACCAATTGGTCTTTCTCCTTTTCAGATGGTTTATGGAAAATCATGTCACCTCCCAGTTGAAATGGAGCATAAAGCATATTGGGCTTTAAAATTCCTCAATTTCGATCAAAATACAGCAGCAGATAAAAGAAAGCTACAGCTTCTAGAGTTAGAAGAAATGAGGAACAATGCCTATGAATCATCCAGGTGCTACAAAAGTAAGGTGAAAGCTTACCATGATAAAAAGTTAAAGAAAAGACACTTCACACCAGGTCAGCAAGTTTTATTGTTCAATTCAAGATTAAAATTGTTTCCTGGAAAATTGAAATCAAAATGGTCAGGCCCGTTTTTGATTAAAGAAGTCAAACCATATGGAGCAGTGGAAATTGAAGATCCAACTTCCAAAAGAAGTTGGATGGTAAATGGCCAAAGGTTAAAACTATATTTGGGTGGTGAAATTAACAAAATTACCACCAGTTATCTTTTAACTGACCTTTGAAATACAGGAATGTCAGGCTGGAGACATTAAATCTAGCGCTCAATGGGAGGCAACCCATTCTTTTCTCGTTATTTTTAATGTTTTTCATATATATGTGAAAAAAAATAAAATAAATAAATAAATGAATCAGATTTTCGTTAGTAAGTTAGTTTATACACTTAGAGTTTTTACACAATAAAACCAATTTTGTTAAAATCAATTTTTGATTCTTTATAACTTAGGAATTTTGATAAATTTAATTACAATAAGTTTATTAACCATCAAGCAAAATTTCAAATAACCCGGTGAGTTGAGAGATCCTTTTTACAAACTTGAGGGTTTTAATCGACATATTTTCAATTCGAATTGATTTTGCTTTAATCTCTGATGTGTGTTGTTGTACAGAGAATTCGGGAAAATGATCAAGGCACATTTATTGGTGAAACGAAACCTTGGGCCAAACAGCTTACCTTGGTAAAAAGTCTTTTATCCTTTGCAAGCCCATTTGAGCCTAAAATAAAATTCTTTGGTACCCTTAAAGCCTAAATTTGTTTTTACCATTCCCTATACTTGATTGATTAAAAGAGCAGTTGAAATAAATGAAAAATATTTTGAGTGTTCTCACAAAAATAGGGAGTGAAAATAAGCAACTTGATTCTTTTCAAAAAGAAAATATGGAAAAGAAAAGTCAAAAATAGTGAAAAGAATCAAGTTGGGGGTATTTATTTTTCATCAATAAAAAAATAAATGAGAGTTTGGATCAAGAGAAAGCCTAAGGATTGTAAAATGCTCTTTTATGATTTCAGGTTTTTGAATTCCAAGAAAAACCATTGATTCTTGTAAACCAAGCCTCATTACAACCCGTGAAAAGACCTTGTGATTTCCGAATTAACTCTGTATAAATAACCATTGATTAGATGACAAACAAAGTTAAATTCGTTTGATTTTATGATTGATTGAGTGAAACAAGTTACCAATTGCATAGAGATAAACACTTGTGAGGTAAGCCTGAAATTCTGCTTGATTGTTAATAGAATATTGTAAATAATTTTATCATTGAACCTTTGTTATATTTGATATCAGTTTTTGATTATTACAAAATAGTTGAAATTGTGTAATTATTTTTTGTGATAAATTTTCGGACTAACTTAAAAATTTGATTTCAAATTTTTATTCTTCTTATTTTTCTCTCTTGCTCGAGGACGAGCAATGTCTCAAGTTGGGGGTATTTGTTAGTCCTCAAATTTTCAATAAAATCTAAAATAAAAATTTCATAAAAATTATAAAAATTAGTTTAATTTGTTAGAAAATTAGGATTTAAATTCAATAAATGAGTGTTATTGGAAATAATCTGCCCTTGATCAATTTTCTCTAGTTTTGCAGTGAAAAAGTTAAGAAATCAAGAGAAAATTACACTGGAGGAGCTGACGCGTAGCCTCACCCCACGCGTAGCATCAAGAGCTACTTTTGATGCTGACGCTACGCATCAAACCCACGCGTAGCGTCAGTGCTGTGCAGTCTCCACTCCCACTTTGGCCAACCACCCCACTTGGACCCAATAATGGGCACCCCACTCAGCACAAGGGCCACCCCACTCATCACAAATGGCCAAATTACAGTGGAAACACGTCCAAGTAGCCAAGCATGATTGATTTTAATTATTTGAAGTGGCCATTATCAGCTGCTTAATGGAAGCTGAGTCAGGGGTCTGACGCGTAGCGTCACAGGGACGCGTAGCGTCAGCACCCTTGCTCAGTCCTATAAATAGGGCCATCCAACACCATTCAACACATCCCATTCCATACACTTCTCTTCTCTTCTCTCTTGTGCTCGACTTTGAGTACTTCTTTTGTGAGTTGTAGTTCTAGAATAGTTTTCTAGATACTTGAGTGTGTTTCGGTGTATTGTGATCGTTGTATCGTGAAGTTTCCATAGTCTTCTTCGTAATGTCAAACTCTGTAAGTGTTGTTTTTACTTTTACCATGTGTAACTAATCTGTTTATGTTGGAATTGGTGAACTAATCTATTGAGTATAATGTTGTGAATTCGACCTCTGCATGTTTATGATTCAAGTCCATATTAGTATTTCAACCTTTTATTAATATGAACGTCAAACGGGAGAATGATTTTCATGTGTATCGAAACTGGTTTTATTAGTGTAAATGTCAAACGGGAGAATGATTATTTATGCCGTATTGAAACTTGTTTTGACGAAAGTAAAAAGTTGGAATACCCTTGGTATCTCAATTCTATAGGGGTTGTTAACCATTGTTGCCATAAGGCCAGGTCTTAATGCAAGTTTTTACTGAGAAAGCTCACGAGGGATCGGACTTTACGGTGAATTCTTAGAATTTATATCACGAGGGATCGGTTATAATGATTTTAAGCTGCAATGACATGAAACTTGATGATTAAATATGCATGTCTTGAGTTCCTCATTGTTATTCTAGATTAGGGATCCAATTTCCAACATAATTTGTTTATCTGTGTTTATCTCAAGTATCTTACCTATTCTAGATTGCAACTCAACTTTTTAGATAGATTTTATTTTCTTTTTATCCTATGAATCACTCAACCATGCTATCTTGTGAATATTGTATAAACTGTACATAAATCATTCTTTTGTTCATAATTTCCTTCATATTTACCATAGTAAGTAGAAGATTACTGTTGTTATTGGACTTTCAATCCCAGTGGAACGATATCTAAATTTTGAAAACTACAAACGATTGGTGCGCTTGCCAATTCACAAAGCCCGGTTACAACCGACGGGCCAACAAATACCACTATGGTTTGGGTAAAGATTCTTGGTCTAGGACTACAATTTTATGATGAGTTTTTTACTGTTAATTGGAACAACAATTGGATGTCCTATTAAAGTAGATATGAACATAATTGACATGACAAGAGGATGATTTGGATAGAAATTGACCTAGGCATGCCTCTAATAGGGAAGTTGTGTTTGAGAAATATCTTATAACATGGCCTACGAGGGTTTACACCTTTTATGCTCTAAATGCAAATGTTATGGTCATCTTTCAAGTATTTACAGCAGGCCTCCCATTAATCAAGTAGAGGTAGGATTTGGTGGTGATCCAAATAAAGTCAGCAGCGAAGGAGTCATGATTGATGCGGGTAAGGAGCAAGGTGGGGCCATCAACATTAAGGTAACTTCGGTAACAAACCCTAATTTGGAATCAGGTACTATACAAGATGGGAACATGATTATGAACAAGCTTATGCCCTTTGCCCCACATTGTATGTGGCTAGCAATGGAAAAGGAGGGAGAAAGTAACCCAATCAAAAATAAAAAAAATATTGGGGTATGATTCTATAGTCATTCTAGATATAAGATGGGCCTTAAGAGGATGTTTACGGTTTCAAGCCCTCAAACCGATAAGGTAACAGTTTTTGTCTCAATCTAATTCAATCCTTAATTGTTTAAATTCTCAATCTTGTTACAACTATCTTTATTTCAGTCTCAGATTGCGTTGATATGATTTTAGATAATTCATGCTTGTCGAATTCATTACTCGTGTGATTTCAAAATGTGTGTTCGCTTAATTTATACATTTCAGACTAAATGGAGAAGAACCTTATCAAATCAACCAGAGGTGCTTGCTTCTTAACTTGAATTCACGATTTGAATTGAGATTGATTTCATTTTTAATTTTTTAAGGAGTGGAAATCGAGGGTATATCTCTTTTTGCTTATTGATTTGTGTTTCTATTTCAATTCTTGTTACATTCTTGCTAAATCCAAAATCCTCTCAATTTCTATGTTGTATTTTTAGCATAGTAACTTACGTCTTCGAGAGAATGACCTAGGTTTGTTTCCTAGTATACTACAGTTTTATTTTTTTACACTACTAAAAGAATCCCTAACAGCTACTAAAAATCAGCGACCGAAAACAGTCATCGCTATTTAGCGACCACATTAATGACCACTGTGCTAAAAGGGACCATCAAAAGAAAATTAGCTACCAAATCAATGACCAACCGGAATGTCGTCGCTAAGTTTTGCAATATTCTGTGGCCCAGGTCGTCGCTAACCCTCCTCTGTCACCGAAATAGTCACTAAATTTACCTCCCTCCAATTTTTTTAGTTTCCCTCCAAATATTTTTGTTGATGCGCAACTTAGCAATGGAAGTAAATTATTGTAAAAGGATGTGCAAGATATAGCGATGACATGTAGCCATTTGATATTAGCCATCAGAGTATATATGAGTAATCGTTCACATGCTTAATATGAGTTAACAGAATGTATTAACAATGATAGCATGATTGCAAGTTTGAGGTACCATGAAGTTAGAAACAAAACCTTATAGCATGGTTGGTTCACTTGTTCTGCATTTTGCAGTTGGATAAACAAACATTTTTTGTTGCTTACTATTTCTTGAAAGCAAAGACTCCCTATGCCATTAGTCTAAAATAAGAAACCTTGTGTCATTGATTGTGTTTATATTAGTTTTATGGATGGTTTACTTGATTAATTGTTTCATTGTTTGAACTACAATTATGTTGATAGTACTCGCACTTCAAAATTGATTACTAAGGTCCTTAAGAGAAAATAGGATGGTCCTTACATCTCTTGGAAAGATATTGGTAAGACTGTCCAACAGAGATGGTTTGACATTTTTTGTGTTAGTTTAACATAACCCTCCTAATTTCATCTATCTTTTGCATGATTGTATACACTTCTTTTTTAATTTGGAATTGCATTTTAATTTACAATGTGACTATCAATGGGAGGAGGATATGATTGATGATATTAGGAGGATCTTTACCGTATAGACCTCCAAAATCATCAAAAGTACCATCTGGAAGCTTAGGGCGAGGAATAAGTGCCCCACTAGATCCCAGAGCCCCACTGGGAAGGGATGCTTCAGAAGTAGGGAGATGTCAAGTTCCAACAAGCCAATGCTAGGAACAAGGTAAATAGACAGGATGATTTTGGAGCCTCCATCTACATTGGGGGTTCCATCTCAGTTGTTGAGCATAAAAAAGATTTGTAAGTACACTTGTTAAATATGTTTATTAATACAAGGACTTCAAAGCTTTTTCACATATAATTTTAATATGTTGTGAATTGCATGAGTAGAAGAAGCACCATGAGAATTCGTTGTTCGAGGTGATGCAAATCACCAAGAAGAACAAGGCTGATGTCTAGGTTAACTAGAAGACCAGCAACATGACGATGCTTTATTTAAACTTACAAATGTTTAGAGATTTTTCATAGATTTACAAGTCAAATTACTAACTTGTTTGATATGTAGGAGACATATTATGCCATGCGAGCTTAGAAAGAGGCTGAGCTGGCGGCCCAGACACCTGATGGGGAGGCACCTCTTACCCTTTCTTCTTTTGACAATAATGCCATCTATTTAGAGGTCGTTGGAGGCGTTAACAAGAAAACAAGGGTGTTTGGCCTTGATGGGATCGAGACCTAGATCGCCAAGATGGGGAAGGCCTCTGTCTCTTCCTCTAAGTTGCCAGCATATGTGGTTCAGGTTATTCAAAACCTGAAGATCGAGCTAGCAAGCTGAAGCTGATCGACAGGAGACTTATAGGCAGTTGGCACAGCAGGAGGCTTTACTCCGCTAGTGGATGAAGTCACTTGGGACTCGAGTCACCCTAAGCTTAACTTCCCAACCGCCCCCACCACCCCAGGATCCCCCTACCAATTAGGGACTAATTTCATCTTATATTTTTGTATTTATTTTTTTATTCTTAGAGTTGTACATAATTTTTGGATTTTTTATTTTTTTATCTCATTCTATTTTTTATTGATTATTTTTATTTCTTTTTATTTCATTCTATTTTTTACGAGCCTATATTAAGAATTGGATAAATAATAAAAGCATTATCATAAAAATTCATATATAATTTTTATATCAAAATATTTAATTCAACTTCATAAAATATATTTTATAACTTTTTACCAAAATAATATTGATAAAAAAATCATTTTTTACTGGTGTTGCTACATACATCCTCAATCTAGTGACGGATGAGAAAGGCGTCACTAACGTGGTCATAAAGTAGCGACCATAGTAGCGACGCCAACCCGTCAACCATATAGCTATGGCAGCTCGTCAACCACTTAGCTACGGTGGTTTGGCTGTCGCTAAAATAGGTTCCTTGTAACGATAGCAATAGTGATGGCACCTTGTCAACCACTTAGCTACGGGGGTTAGTGTAGTTGCTGCTTTTGGTTACTTGTAGCGACCGCAGTAGCGACGACGGTACTTCTATTTAACATCTATTACTTTCACTCCGTCGTTATTTTAGGACTAAAACAACGATGAAGGTGATGACAAAGGGGAGCACCACTTTTCACCCTTCAACGACGCATGTTTCCCGTCACAAACTGTGCGACGACTGTCTATTGTCATTGCTGATGGACTAGCGATCGGGCTTTTAGCGACGATTATTCATCGTGTCTGAGCTTGTCGCTGATACCATTTGGCAATGGATTTCTCCTAGTTAGTGATGGGTTTTTGTCGTCGCTATATGACATTTTTTTATTAGTGTTATTTGATCGATTACGACATCGATCAATGCACATATCTATGATTGAATTTTAAAATCAGATACACAAAAATAATAACAAGAAAAAATCACAACATAATTCTTTTCATGTTTAAATTTTGGTTTTGTATGGCTCAATTATTATTTCCTTATGCTATAATTCTTTTGTATTTATAGCTATTATTATTTGTTCAAATTTGATAAATTCTCAAATTTGGATTTTTGATTCTTTGGGACTCATATTATTTGTTTATGTTATAGTTCTTAGGACTCTAGTTATTTATTTTATGGTTATTTTTGAATCATAATTATTGATGGTATAATTTTTCTAAACTCATTATATTTATATTGACTTATAACAAATTTTTTTATCCTATTGTTCTTTTAAACTAGCTCATAGCTAATTTATAAATTGAGATATTTTAAATATAATGATATATATATAATATAAATTATAAGGATTACTAAAAAAAAGAGTAAACTTTACAAACAAAAGAAAAGAATCTTAAGTTGTCTAAGCATCATTACTGATAACAGGTTATAAAAAGATAAGATAAAAAAGAACGACAAGATGAAGAGAATAAACATTAACATTATAAGTGTTTTTTTTATAAATATATAATGTATGTTAAATTGAACGTACCCCTTCTATATGTGAACACCATCTTTTGTCCTCCATTTTATTTAATTTCATTTTTTAATTAATTATTAATAATGATGATTTTTCACTCCCTCAATGCCTCCATTCCGAAAAATATGTCCGGAATCAGGAGCCTGTCCCCAACACTCCTCCACCAGCTTCATCTTCTTCCTCTACATATAAACCAGAAAAATAAGTAGAAAAAAGGGGAGAACATAAAACACAAACACAGAGAAAAAAGCCAGAGAAAGAACTAGAAAATCAAGAAAAAAAAGTCACAACAACAAGCAAGAACCAAAAACCATAATCATCCTCCAAAAAAAAAAAATTTAAAATTTTCTTCTTCTTTTCTTCCAAATACATAACCAAAAAAAAGAGAAGCAAGAAAAAGTAGAGAAAGAAAACAACAACCACCACCGGACCGCCATTGACCATCGCTCGCCACCATCCGGACCACCACCTCTTTCCTTTGGTTCCCTTTCTCTCCCTTTCTTCCTCCTTCTCTATCTTTCTTTTTTTCCCTTCACTGCCGCAACTTCTCTCTGTTTCTTCACTCTTAGACTTTAAATCTAGGTTAGAATAATGTGAGGTGTGGGCCTCATGATGAGACCCATTTTCAAATTTTTTTTCATATTGAAACAGAATAGGTTGGTTCATGAGTTTTTGCCTCTGTAAAATGACATTATAGCTTGATAGCTCAACTAGCAAGCTTACGTTAGCAAGAGGAGCAGGGTTTGAAACCTAGCTTTTTGGTTTTTCCATTTTGTTTCCCTTTTTATTTTTACTTATATATATAAAAATTTCTAAATATCCCTTTTAGAATAAAATAAGTTTTTGACTATTTTTTTAAATATTTTTTTAAGAAAATTTATTTTTCAAAGAACTACGTGACCCTGATTTCTCGAAAGCTTGAGAATACGTAGGAACGGGAAGTAGTTCCTAACGGGCCCATCTTTCTTTGTTTAATTTTTAGAGTTTCCATTTTTGTCTTGTTAATAAAAGGAGGAGCGAGGTTAATTTGGATGAAACGTCCTATTAATCTCATGTTTTTTTATAATATCTCTTTTAAAAAAGGAGGAGCGAGGTTAATTTGGACGAGACGTCCTGTTAATCTCATGTTTAAAAATTACGTATCTATTTTTTGACTATTTTTGTATGCTTTGTCATTTCGTACATTTCTTTTCTGAAGAAGTTAAAATAATTTTTGGGCTAATTATAATGCGCGCTATCATCTTGAGGTAACCGTTTTATAACAGACAGTTGTGAGGTGCTAATACCTTCCTCACCTATAATTAGACTGGTGAACTTGAAATTTCATTTTTATGACCAATGCTTTAACAAATGTTTTTCCGGTATTTTACCCTTAAAAATATTGGTGGCGACTCCCTTTTTTCAAAAGGATTTTGAACCGTTTTACTATAAACGTTTTAAAGGTCGGTCTTCCCGTCGCGATCCCCGTCGCGACACTATAAAATTCCAAATTTACTCTAAAGATTGACTTATAATATTCATAACCCATTTCAATTTTTAACAAACCAATAATAATACTTACAGCTACTTTTTGTTGATAGGAAAGTTGTTGCGTCAATATCTCACCTACTTTGAACTTGAGAAAATTAATGAACGTAATTGGATGCTAAGCACACCCGACAATTAGATCCTTAATACCGAATCAATCTTACAAATTAAAGCAAGATATATATGTTTGGCAGTTTGGGTATGATGTTACAAACATATCAAAACCAATTATAATTAACATCTAATAAGATTGATCTATTCGAGATGAGTTTTGGATTACACACCGGCTAATTACGTTAAATCATACGCTAGCTTTATCATAAGGACCCATGAAAAGACTTCGTTTTGACATTTTCAGACCTTATTGGCTCATTCTATTCGAAACTTCTTAATCATAGGAGGACTGGATCAAAGGCAAATATATATATCTCGATGTATCGTTACACATTGTCGGCTATAGTCACCGAGACAAACAATCTGATTAAGCTTATCATACTAAATCTTACAAGTGTCTGTTTAACACGCCTTTAGAAAAATAGAATTATGAATATAGAAAAGTTTAAAAGATTAATATTTATCATTCACGTCGTTTGACCGTAAGATCTTTTTTTGTTTAGTTAAATTGAGGTTTGACCAACTTCAACAGATAATCAAACGAGACGTAAGGAGTTCATTAAACCACATATAAATGTTCCACTGTGGATTTATGATATGTGCTTGTATGCCATAAAATTAATGTTTTTAAAATTAAACTAATCATTTAATTAATGAAGATACAAGTTAAAACAAACTCAATTAAACTGATTGAATTGTTGTTGAATTAATAGCAATAAAGAATAGATTCAAACTAATTACTTAGTTGGTTTACAATTCAATTCATTAATTTGATCTGATTTTGATAACAATACTCACAATTTAAATGGATAATAAACAAAGTTAACTTGAAATTAATTTAAAACTCTTAATTATAATTCATTTAGTACAATTAAAGATAAAAAATTACACTATTTTTTATATACAATGAAAATAATGAGATTTAAATATTTAAAATTCCCATCATTTTAGCAGGAAAAAAAATCCCACCACTAAACCATTCTCAATATGTCAACTAGAGTCAAATTGAACATTTTTATTGAGTCCATTTATGCTGAACCAAGTTTAATTACCCATTTCCAATATACCAATTTTACTTCTTTTCTAGTTTGACATATTTTAATACGACTCAAACTAAGTTAGACTATTGTGTTCAATAAAAAACAATTACCAAAATTTAACACAACTATATTTCTTGATACTGGATATCGAAACTACAAATTAAGTGTTTGCGATTTAACTTTTTTTTTTATTATTAATAAAGCTATGTAGGCCTGCGCCTTTCTTCTCCCACAAAGAAAGAGCTAGAATCTGCCAAACAATAACAAGCAGGGGATGGCCCTGAGCCTCTAATGCACTCAATGTATTGATTGATTAAAGATTAGTAATATGATGATTCATCTTTAAGATTTCGATGTGTCATATAAAGGCACCACATGAATGGGAAGAGAAGACTCCAGGGATTAGTACGTGGCCAAATATAAATTAGAGGGTAGTCACGTATACTTTAGTTGGTTATCTATCTGGTGCAAGGTTGTAGTCTTGTAGATATTGAAAGCCTCGTATTTTGTGTCCATGAGATTAAGTTAGGACCTTTCTTTTCTTGTTCATTCTTTATATCTTTCCTCTTAAGCTATGCAACCTTTGCCAAAACAAATCCTAAATAGTTTATTGCACTATCCTTTTTTGACATGTGTCAAGCAAATTCACATTGCTTTATGTATAGTTGCAAACAAATCAGGTAGGCATTGAGATGCTGAATTGTTACAAAACTTCTCCCCTTTGTGACATTGACTTGATTAGGGGATACTTCCAGTGTTTTGTTTCACAGAAAAATTGCATTATCATATCACATTGGTAAAAGATTCTCTTAATTAATTTGGACTTGTTGCATGCCTGTTAATACCAATGGGTTATTATATATAAAGTGGTGTGCTTTGATTTGTTGATAAACAAATATGTTCGTCACTAATTAGATACATTGGCTATTAACAACCATATATCTTTTCTTATAAGGCAATAATTGACTCTTATTTGTTGAACGGACTAGAAGTTTTAAAAAAGTGAGAAATACATCCTACGTTAAATGAAATTTTAATGGTTTTAAATAACGTAAAAAACTAATATTAATTTTTAAATTTTTTTTATAATTTTATTTTTTTAACTGCATACTAGAGAGACTGTCTCATTGTGTATCTTAATTTGTTTCAAAATAAGTTACTAAGTTATATTGAAAAAGCGAGGAAAATAGTAATATTACTCAAAATGATATATGAAAAAGAGAAAACAGAAGAAGTGGCAACACCTTGTCTTCTCCAATTGGTTATGTTGGGAAGAATGTATTGATTGAGCTTTGATTTGGGTTTCTTGGTCTTATGCTTTTCATGAGTTTTCTGGCGCTACGAGCCAAGTGGCAGATACGCACCCACCGGCGATGATAGATTCCAAATCCAGCATTAATTGATTGGCCATGATTTAAGAAAGTACTCTTGAGAATATTTTCTTAACATTGAAATATATGAATATTATTAGTGTATTGTTAGAAATGTTATTATGTGATTCAAACATTTTGTATAGCCGTCTACAGTAAAATTCTCCCTGTTAAATTTTAATATTAACAGTGTTGTATTTTTTAAGATTTAAACCTAAAATCATATGGGTTTTACTTGGGTACCCTCTCTAAATTGAGAGTTTTAATACCCTTAACTATGAGTTATGTCACATGTCAAAAATGTGTATGATTTAAATAACTAAAATTGATGCCCTTAGCTACGTGTCATGTCACATGTTGAACTCATGTGTGATTTAAGCAACTAGAATGGATGGACATGATCGTGTCTAGCAATCAGTCAATCGTAAAAAAAAGCCTTACCAATAAACTACTTAACACATTTAAAAAAATATGATGCAACTATATATAATAATATTATATCTGTAGAATGTATATTTGCTAATAAAATCTATCTATGAAATAAACATTTTTATCTTTTTTATTTAGTATAAAAATTAAAATTAAAATTAATGAACAAAAAATAAAGGAAATATTTATTTTGCAAAAAAATTATATTAATGGATATACATTCAACGCATATAGTATAATAATATATGGTTATATTACATTTCTTAAATGTAACCTAGTGGTGAGGCTCTTTTTCCATCTATTACTCAAATAGAACGCTTCAGATGTTATCTTAGAATCCAAACAAAAATAATGACTTAGAAAAATATGTGGCATAGATTGAGTTGACATGTGGCTAGAGACTAATAGATGTGGTGTAAATTCAATTGACACACATCCATTCCAGTTGCTTAAATCATACACGTGACTAGGGACATTCATTCCTAGAAAAATCATATACGCCCTCAATTTGATGAGGTTCCTCTTCCATCTCTTATACGTTAGGGGATCAAACCTTGTTACACTTAAATTTTGACATATAAATATTTTAACATGTTGACTATTTACGAGTGACTGGTTTGACTGATTGCTAAGCGCAGTGAATTGAGGGCTCTAATGCCTCTGGCCTCCTAGCCATGTGTCAACTAAATTTATGTCACTTTTATTAGTCTCTAGCCAAGTGTCAACTCAATCTATGCAACACATTTTTCCATGTCATCATTTTTGTTTGGATTCTAAGATAGCATCTGAAGCATTCAATTTAAGTAGGAGATGTAAGAGGAGTCTCACCACTAGGTTACATTTAAGAGATGTAATATAACCCATATATTGTTATATTATATTCGTAGAATGTATATCTATTAATATAATTTATTTGTAAAATAAATATTCTTGTCCTTTTTCATTCATTTATTTTAATACTAAATGAAAAAAGATAAAAATCTTTATTTCAGAGATAGGTTTTATTAAGATATATACATTTTATAGATATAATATAATTATATATAGTTGTGTCATATTTTTTAAATGTGTTAAGTAGTTTAGTGGTGAGACTTTTTTTCTCTTCAAAGTATTGCGAGATTAAGTCTTGTCACATTTAAATTTTGGTATATAAAATGTTATGATCATGTCCATCAATTCTAGTTATTTAAATCACACACATAACATATGGTTAGGGATATTGAAACTCTCAATTTAGAGAGGGCAGCAAAGAAAAATTCAAATTGTATATTAAACTAGCATAACTTCCACCAACTAATTTAGTCACTTCGTGATATTCCTTTTACAATTACTTGACCAACATTATCTCCTAATAATGTTGCTCAAAAAACTAGGAATATTTTTGTTATAAATAATTTTTATTGAATTTCAATATAAATTTTTGATATATATTAAGGTAATAATATATTATAATGAATACTTTTTTATATATTTATATCTCATCACTTGAATCCTGGTTAACATAAGAGTAAGAATAAATTTAAAACTCCTACAGAAGTAATAAGGTTATTTAAATAAATTTTACTATAATAATTATGGTTAAGATTAGCAATTAATTTGTTAATTAGTTTTTTGCTAGTAAAAAAAGTCACACTCCCTATCTTCTTTCTCATTGGAAAATCTTTTATCACTAACCTACCTAATTATTCTTAGCTAAAGGATTCATTAAATCTGTTTTTAACATGTTTAATCTTTCACCTGATAAGGAATAAAAGATAACAATTTTAATTTTAAACGGTTTGTTTTTTCATTTTTATTTCTTATTATGTTACAGGTACTATAACATACCGGACGGAACAACATGAAAGCCATGCATCAGGACATTAGCCATTACTATCCCTAGCCTTAAAGTGGGGTACTCAAATCTTGTCTATATAGGAAAAAGGTAAGAGTTGATTCCAGAGTATCTCTGTACTCTTTACCAAGAGATAATACTTTTTTTTTAACCCAAACTATTCTTTAGTGAGATTTTTTAATTCATAAAATTAAAATAAGATTTTACTTTAAGGGAATTAAGTATGTAGTATTTATAGTGCTCTTCCTCTTCTCTCTCTATATAAATGGTTTTATATACTGTAGAGGAATACTTCAATTAAAATGAAGGATCAAAGTCACATGTAATATAAATAGTACAATTAAGTAAAAGAAAAATACTAGTACATATTATTGATTAATTAAAAAGTTTCCCGAATAATGGTAACGAAAGATTAGTGTCAGAGTCGTATTAAAATTTTTTGAGATCCAGTTATGGTCATAAAAATTAAATTTATTTGTTTTTAATATTTAAAATAAAGATAGTTAAAAATAAAAATTTAGTAAAAAATTGTGAACTTTAAAAATTTTAAAACTTTAATAATTGATTAGGAGAATGCAACGTGGGGGTCAAGAAGTAGAAAACGGGTTGGACAAAAATATCCACACATGGACTGTCTATTTTATGGACTTGACGGCAAAACTTCAGGGAACAAATTCCTCTCTTTCTCTCACTATTTCATTCAATATATATATATATATATATATATATATATATATATATATATATATATATATATAAAGTATTACTTGAGAAACACACTTTTAAATGAAAGTGAGAGAAACGAATTTAGACTATATAACCATATAATAGATAATTAAGATTAATCATGTAAATTTTTTAAAAAGTCACATGACCTTTTAAGTGATCATGTGACTTTAAAAAACTTTTAATCTCAACCATCAATTATATGGTTATACGGTTCATATTCATTCCTTTCACTCTTACTCTCACCTAAAAACCTTTCTCATCATGTGACTTTTTAAAAAACTTTTAATCTCAACCATCAATTATATGGTTATACGGTTCATATTCATTCCTTTCACTCTTACTCTCACCTAAAAACCTTTCTCATAATATATATATATATATATATATATATATATATATATATTTTACCCTCCCTCTTTGCCTTTCTTTTGTACTCTTTTCTCTCAGTTAATGAAGTTCTGAGCTTTCTGTATCTCCTATTTCGATACTCTTGTAAGTTCTAATTTTTTTTTATCTTTTTATTTGTTTTAATTATGTCTTATCTGTTTAAAGTACCTGAATTTGATAAACCTGATTATCAGAAATGGTTTTATGTTGAGCCATATAATGTTTGTTTTCCTCGCCCTCCTAGATGTGTATCCAGGAATCAAAATCTGGTATCAGAGCCTGGTACCAGTAGGGTAGGTAGGAATATCCAGAAATACACAGTAATAGATAGAAATAAAAGTAGATTATACATAAATGAATATACCATGGATGATATTAATAGAATACTTAAAGCTAGAGACCTTAGGTATCTTAATAGATCCCCTAAATTACTAGTAAAAGAATTTTATAGAGAAAAAGGAGAGTCTGAGGCCAATATTCAAGATCTTATTTGGTTTCCAAACCATTGGATGAACCCTGTAATTAGAGAAAATTTAGCAGAAAATTATAAAAGGATGTTCACTATTAAAAGAAGACTACGTTGTCTATCTTACTCATGAATTATAAAGAAAGGTCTAGGTTTCTTGCAAGAAGAATTCGTGCCATAACTATACAAATTTATAAAGAAAAGAAAATTCTTGAAAATATGCTTCATAAGGGTGTTAGCAGAAAACAAGAAATAGAATACCAAGAATCCATAATAGAAATTTTAGAAAATCTAAAGATCGAAGAAAACAATAAGCTAATAACTGAATGAATAATAATAGTGAAATAAATAATAATTTAATAATTCTAAAATATGAATATAGAAAGGTTTTAGTAACTTTAGGAAACATTCCTTATAGCAGCCATACTCAAGAACGTAGAGAAAGACTACAAAGAGATATTGACTTAATAAAAATAAAGATAAATCAAAAGGAGTTGCAACTGGCTTGTTTAAAGTTTTGATAATCGATTTTAAATCATTTCTTTTTAACATCCGGGTTACAAGTATTTTAATAAAATAGCCTTTTTTAACCATAATTTCTTGAGGTCTTCGTGGTCCCGGCAGTGAGGCTTGTCAGAGCAGTAAGTCCGTTGGTCAGCGAAGAAATAGAAGTTGTGGTAACAAAGATGGCTAGTTTATTAAAAACTTTAAGTGACCTTGGGTTAAAAAAGAAAGATAAGGTAATCGTAAGGCAAAACCTTGACCAAGCTAGTAGCTCTGCGGTTTGTTTAGAAAATGATAATATAACAGAAAAAGAGTTAGAAATTGCAAAAATTGAAAATGCTTTTCATAATTGGTCTATACCACTTATAAAAAAGGATCAAGTTTATAAACAACAATTTTCATGGAATAAAAGTAACGAAGAAGTACATATTTTAGAATATAGTTATCCTGGATCCAAAACCAATAGAGAGATAAATGTATTAGATCAAGAAATGATTAATAAACATATCTCTAAAGGATTTAACTTTATTCATATAGGCTTAATACAAGTGGCTGCTAAACCCAACTTTATGATTGGGATAAACTCTCCCGTCTTAATAATGCTAAGAGATATTAGGATTAAAGACTTTAAAGATTCTATGATAGCTACTTTAGAAAGTAATTTGCATGATGGGCCAGCCTTTTTTAATTGTTATCCAAATTTTTCTATGGACATAAGAAATAGGTATACACCTGAAGCAATAAAATTGTATTTAAAATCCACTGATGTCATTAATGAAGATGCAAGTCCTTATAATCTTATATATAGGATTTACTATAAAATTACTAAAGTAAATTATAATTTCAGAGCATTAAGGCAAACTAATAAAGAAGAAACTATCGTAATAGAAGCTAATTTACGAAAATCCCACTTTGCTACTAGAAAACGATTAACTCGTGAAGAAATAGCAGCCAAAATTCCAGAAGAATGGAAATTACAAGATATACTAGAAGATGAAAAGATATATAATTCTGAGCTAAGAGAAATAATTCAAGAAGGAAGAGATGTTCATCTTCGTTTTAATCGATCTCATTATAATATCAAACCACAGGTCCTACAAGGAGAGTCCTCTAGAAATTCAATAGATAATTCTACCATTAGTTTTAATCTTAGGGGAATAAAAAATGAAATTCCTAACATAGCCATCCCTGTTTATGAAAATAGTAATAATTCTGGATCGGTTCAATATTCTCCTACTAGATCACAAGTTCTTAATACCCTAAGTAGAGAAGTAGAATTTACTATAGATAAAGATTGGATAAGGCAAGATTTCGAGGCAGAATACAATGTTTTAAAAAGAAAATGGTATTTTGCTACTTTTACCAAAGAAGAAACCGAACAACTTAGAGAAAACTTTTATCAAGAAATAAAAGATAAAGAATTAAATAGATACTTCTTTGATTGGTTTGAAGAATATTGTATTAATAATAAAATTTACAATCCCTTTATAAAGCAATTACAACCGCTAACAAAATCGACTACTACATGGAAAGTTAATGATAGTAAAGTTATTGAATCTGAATATCCTCCAATGGAAGGGATAAAGATTAGGGCCTCCCGAGATCTTGAAATAGAAGCCACTCCTTTTAAACAAGTAGAAAATGAAGAAGCTCCTGTAGATAAAAAAGATATAAAAAAGATTCATCAACAACTAAATTTTTCTAACATTACTTTAGAAACAATGAGTAAGCAATTAATTAGAATTGAGAATAAAATAGATGGTCCTCATTCTAATAAACAATCTTTAATAAATCCAATTTACAAATTTAATAATATATCTCAGAAAGAATTGGAGTCTATAAAATTAAAGACTAATTTTGAAATAGATATGGATGAAATCAAAGAGAGATTAAAAAAGATAAGTTTAGGATCAAGTTCTGTTAACACTTTAGACAAAGACACCTCAGAAATAAACAAAATAACGACTCAAAAATTGTACTCATATCCACCTTTAAAAAATTATTATTCTAGGCCTTCTTTAGCAGATGTCCAATACGAAGAAAGAGGAGAATTAACTAATGTTAATTATTCCGGTCATGATATTGTAGAATGGAATATAGATGGGCTAAGTGAACAAACAATATTAGATATAATGACACATATGACTATGTGTGCGACAACATATAAAACGAAGAAAATAAGTGAAAAAGATGCAGTTATATTAATAATACAAGGATTTACTGGACAGTTAAAAGGGTGGTGGGATAATCTTTTATCTTCCCAAGATAAAAGTTTAATATTGGAAAGTATAAAAGGAGAAGGAAATACTGATTCAAACGCTGTAAACACATTAATCTATTCTATTATTAAAAGCTTTATTGGAGACCCACAATTATTTAGAGAACGAGTATCAATTCAATTAACTAATCTTAGGTGCCCTACTATGTCAGATTATAGATGGTATAAAGATAATTTTCTGTCAAAAATAACTCTTAGAGAAGATGGAAGTGAAGGATTTTGGAAGGAGAAGTTTATAGCTGGGTTGCCTAGATTGTTTTCTGAAAAGGTAAAACATAATCTAGAAAAGACTTATGGACCAGAAGTTAACTATAAACTTTTAACCTATGGAGAGCTTCATAATCATATAGTAGATACAGGTATTAATATCTGTATGGATTATAAACTACAGAATAAAATAAAAAAGGAGAGTATGGTAGACAAACGAGAGGTGGGAACCTTTTGTAATCAATATGGAATCGAAAACAATATAATTGCTCCTAGTACCCAAAGAAGGCGTAAAAGAAAGATAGAACAGAAAGGTAAAACACCTACTAATAAATTTATAAAAAATACTAGAAAAACTACTAATAAAAAACTTATTAATAGCCCTCAACTACAAGTTCCTCAAAAATTTAATAAACGATGAATAGTTACTTGTTGGAAATGTGGCAGAAAAGGCCATATTGCAAAAAATTGTAGGGTCCAAGAAAAAATAAATGCCTTAGAAATTGAGGAAAAATTAAAGGAAAGTTTAATACAAGTTTTAATTACTTCAGAACCAGAAGACGGATATGAAGAGCTAACCGAAGAATCAGATAATGAGTTATATCAATTAGAAAACTTTTCAGAAGAAGAAAGTTTTAAATCAGAAGAAGAAGATTATTGCTTAGGACCTGGGTTATGTTCGTGCTCGAATTGTCTAACAATAAATATGATGACTAAAGATCAAACTTCTGTATTAATTTCAATAATTGATAAAATAGAGGATTCTCCATTAAAAAACGAGTTTTTATCTCAACTAAATAATTTGTTATCTAGAGAAGAACAAACCAAAGCAATAGAACTAGTAGAGATAAAAGATATTTTAAAGCGTTTTAAATAACCAAGTCCAGTTTCTATTAAGGATCTTCAAGAAGAAATTAAGGTTTTAAAACAAGAAATACAAGAATTAAAACGAAATGATATTTCTTTAGAGTTTAAAATATTAGAGCTAGAAGGAAAGAAAATTATAGAGGGACAAGCCTCTTCTTCAAAAGAAGAACAAACTTCTAAAGGAAATTTCACGGAAACATATATTAATTTATTAACTCTTATTACTTCTCATAAGTGGTTGATCGAAGTATCATTAATAATTAAAAATGAAAAATTTGATATGATTGCATTGGTTGATTCTGGAGCTGATATAAATTGCATTCAAGAGGGGTTAGTCCCTATCAAGTATTATGAAACTACTAATGAAGGGGTTAGTAGTGCTAACGGGTCCAAAATGAATATTCAGTATAAATTATCTAATGCTAAAATATGTAAAAATAAAATTTGTTATCAAACATCTTTTGTTCTTGTTAAAAATATGACTTCTTCTTTAATACTAGGAACCCCATTTCTAACTTTATTATATCCTTTTAGGGTAACCGAAACTGGGATAATTTCTATGTCTTTAGACCAAGAAATCTTTTTTGAATTTATAAAGCCTCCCAGATTAAGGGAACTAAATGAGTTGAAATAAAATTCAATAAAAAGTATAAATTTATTAACAAGAAAAACAAAACAAATACAAATGATAAATCAAGAAATATATTACAAACGAATTGAAGACCAAATTAATACTCCTAAGATACAAAAGATAATAAAAAATATTCAACAAAAAATAGAAAAAGAAATTTGTGAAACTAATCCTATTGCTTTTTGGAATAGAAAGAAATATGAAATATCCTTACCATATGCGGACAGTTTTTCTGAAAACCAAATTCCTACTAAGGCTAGAACTATTCCCATGAATCAACAATATTTAGAATATTGTAAAAATGAAATACAAGAGTATTTAGATAAAGGACTAATCAGACCTTCAAAATCCCCTTGGAGTTGTTCTGGATTTTATGTTATGAATGCATCAGAACAAGAAAGGGGCGCTCCTAGATTAGTAATAAATTACAAACCTTTAAATAAAGCATTAAAATGGATTAGGTATCCTTTACCAAATAAGTTAGATCTAATTAAAAGACTTAATAAAGCCAATATATTTTCAAAATTTGATATGAAGTCTGGATATTATCAGATTTCTGTAAAAGAAGAGGATAAATACAAAACTGCTTTTGTAGTACCTTTTGGGCATTACGAATGGAATGTAATGCCTCAGGGTTTAAAGAATGCTCCAAGTGAGTTTCAAAATATAATGAATGATCTATTTAATCCATATATGGATTTTTCAATAGTATATCTGGATGATGTCTTAATCTTTTCAAAAGGAATAAACCAACATATAAATCAATTAGAAAAATTTATTCAAGTTATAAAAGAACATGGTCTTGTAGTATCTGCTAAAAAGATAAAATTATTCCAAACCAAAATAAGGTTTTTAGGGTTAGAAATCTATCAAAATACTATTGTTCCTATTCAAAGGTCTTTAGAATTTGCTGATAAATTTCCAAATGAAATAAAAGACAAAAAACAACTTCAACGATTTTTGGGATGTATAAACTATATTGCTGATTTTGTTCCAAATATTAGGATTACTTGTGCACCTTTATACAAAAGGCTTAAAAAAGATCCTCCTAGTTGGGATGAAACTATGACCCAATCTGTTATAAAAATCAAGACTTTAACAAAGAAAATTCCTTGTTTAGGTATACCTAATCCAGAAGCAGAATTAATATTAGAAACTGATGCTTCAGAAATAGGATACGAAGGAATATTAAAACAAAAACTTCAAAATTCTAAGATAGAACAAATTGTTAGATATCATTCGGGGATATGGCATTCGGCTCAACAAAAATATTCTACTGTTAAAAAAGAAATTCTTTCAATAGTTTTATGTGTTTTAAAATTTCAAGATGATTTATTTAGTAAAAAGTTTTTAATAAGAACTGATTGCAAAGCTGCTCCCAGTGTATTTCAAAGGGATGTTCAAAATCTTATTTCAAAACATATATTTGCTCGATGGCAATTGTGAACACCTCTTTTGGTCCGGTCCAAGTGGAATGAATCTTTTTATACTGAATTCTAATTCAGAATGGTCAAATTCGAATAGAATGGCTCCAAAATAATCAGAACCGAGCGAAATAACTCAGAATGAAGCTTTTCCAAGTGAAATACAGCCCTGTTGGAGGCAAATCCGATTGGAATGACTCAAAAATGATCACATCTGAACAGGATGACTCAGGTTAAAGCATTTCCGAGTGAAATACAGCCCTGGTGGAGATAAATCCGAGTGAAAAAACTCAAAAATGGTCAAATCCGAGTGAAATGCTCCCCTGTTGAAGTTGAATCCGAGTGGATAGCTTCCCTGCCAAGCCAGTCCGAGTGGATTATGCCCATTTTCAAGAGAAGTCCGAATGGAATAACTCAAAAAAGTTGAATCCGAGTGGCATCACTAAGAATGGGTCAAATTCATGTGGAATATGCTCCTGTTGCATTAAATCCGAGTGAAATTACTCAGAATGGGTCAAATCCGAGTGGAGTATGCTCCTGTTGGATTAAATCCGAGTAAAATTACTAAGAATGGGTCAAATTCGAGTGAAACTACTCAGAATGGAGAAAATCCGAGTGAAACTACTCAGATTTGGACATGTCCGAGTAGAGTATGACCTGTTGGGTGGGAAATCCGAATAATGACTCAACAATGGACCAATCCGAGTGGATAATTCCCTCTCAGATGCATTCCGAGAGAAAATGCCAGTTTACAAGCCCTGATCGCAAAGAATGTCAATTCTGAGTGAAAAATGACCCTGTTAGAGGAGAATCCGAGTGGAAGATCCCCTACTGCAACCAATCCGAGTGGAAAAAGGAACTGACTTTGGATGGATGCTGCCCAAAGCTTTTTTCTGAGTGAAAGGATTGCTGATTGAAGTAAATCCGAGTGAGTATCACTCGGTTGGAAGGAGATCCGAATTAAAATAGCCAAACTTCCAATTTCTGAGTAGAAGATAGGCAAAATCCGTGTGAAAATGCCCAAGTTCCATTCGGATTAAGAGCTCAAAAGGTCGGTTTCGAGTTGATCCTTCAAGCAGTAAAGTTCTGTGTCACTTTTGAAAGAATTCCGAGTGTTGCCTCTTCAATCAGAACCGAGAGTTGCTTCTTCAGTCAGAACCGAGTGAAGTATTTCCAGTCAGCACCGAACGAGTCATTTCACTCGATTTCTGAGCCATTTCAGTCGGTTCCGTGTCATTCTTTTCTCGCCCACTCGTGAGCCAATTTTCAAATCGGTTTCCGAGTGACACTTCAGTCAGTCAGCCCTCTTCAAACCTTTCCCGAGCCCTTTTGACCAATCAATTCCGAACCCCCATTTCCACCATACTTCAAACCTTCACCGAGCCACTTTTTACCCGTTCACGAGTCATCTTTCTCTTATCTCCGAGTCACACTTCACATATTTCAGTCGGTTCCGAGTCATTGGTCACTCGGATTGTGGAGAGGAGATGAAGTCCGAGTCAATTTTCAGTCAGTACCGAGTGCTTTTCAGGTCTTTCGCCCAAGCGATTCTAGTGACACTTGTGAACACCTATTTCGGTCCGACCTAAATGAAAGAGACACCGGTCCCAAATGGAAATATAACCGGTCCAAATTCCAAAAGGGGGGAACACCCACTCCGCCCAACCGTCCTCACCTCAACACTTCGCCCAACCGCCCTCACCTCAAGAGTCCGCCCAAACGTCCTCACCTCAAGAGTCCGCCTAAACGTCCTCACCTCAAAGAGTCCGCCTAACCGTCCTCACCTCAACACTCCGCCCAAACGTCCTCACCTCAAGAGTCCGCCTAAACGTCCTCACCTCAAAGAGTCCGCCCAACCGTCCTCACCTCAAGCGTCCGCCCAACCGTCCTCACCTCAACACTTCGCCCAACCGTTCTCACCTCAAGAGTCCGCCTAAACGTCCTCACCTCAAAGAGTCCGCCCAACCGTCCTCACCTCAACACTTCGCCCAACCGCCCTCACCTCAAGAGTCCGCCCAAACGTCCTCACCTCAAGGGTCCGCCTAAACGTCCTCACCTCAAAGAGTCCGCCTAACCGTCCTCACCTCAACACTCCGCCCAAACGTCCTCACCTCAAGAGTCCGCCTAAACGTCCTCACCTCAAAGAGTCCGCCCAACCGTCCTCACCTCAAGCGTCCGCCCAACCGTCCTCACCTCAACACTCCGCCCAAACGTCCTCACTTCAAGAGTCCGCCTAAACGTCCTCACCTCAAGAGTCCGCCCAACCGTCCTCACCTCAACTCCGCCCAAACAACCTCACCTCAAGAGTCCGCCCAACCGTCCTCACCTCAACTCCGCCCAAACGTCCTCACCTCAACTCTGCCCAACCGTCCTCACCTCAAGAGTCCGCCCAACCGCCCTCATCTCAAGAGTCCCTTAATGGCCGATGATGCAGATCTGACAACAAAAAGACGAGTGAGTCCGGCCCAAGTAAGAAACGACGATCTCGTGGGCGGACTCAGGTCGAAATATATGCACACCGGTTTGTAGTAGATCCGGACTAAGAGGGAGAACATCGCCCCTGTGATTACATTGAAAGACTCAACCGGTGTGAAGACATAGGTGAAGGTTCTTGAGACACCACAACGGATCAATGGAGACTCCGTCCAACCGATGTCTTTGCTAACCGATGTCACAAATTTGACAACAGATGGGCGAGGTCGGAAATTTGTGCATGCTGACCTGGAATCGTACTCCCCAAGAATGGCAGACAGGGAGGCGAAAGTGGACGATTAAAAAATGCCATGCTGAAATCCTGTCCCCCACGAATAGTTAATGGCCAGGCTTGCACACCACTACGCGTATGGGTGAGTGGGAATTCTGGTTGTCCCAAACCCTCAGCCCATGGCCTCAAGGCCCTATAAATACCCCAGCCAAAGAAGCTACGGGGACGGTTTTTGGGGGGAGAGGCTGTTTCACGAGAAAGCATTTCCCAAAATTCTCTCTGATTTCTTTGAGACCTGCTGAAGTTCCTCCCCACTGAAAACCAATAACCTGTCATAATCACCCATATAAACCCCTTAGTTTTGGGAGGCTTGAAGATTCTGAGTACCCAAAGCTGTTGCTCTGTCCATCGCCCCTACCTGGTACTCATACCGTCTTCACACAGAATCCACCCCGTTCTAGTTCATCACTGCCTTGTCCTGTTACTTCCTTCATTGCCTTTCCACATCGTCTTTGCACAGCACCCAGTAACTCACCTCGAATCAACTGGCCAGACACCGTCACTGTGCTTGACTCCCCACACCAGTTCCGTGCCCATCACACCGGTTCCACTCTGTTTCTTTATCTCCTTTACTTTTAGTCTTTTTACTTTCCCGTGAGTTTGCTATTTGTTGGTTATGATTGTCTGTGTGTCATTTTTTTTTTCTTCCTTTTCCCTAACAAGTACATCTAATAAAATAAGTGGTTTTGTAAAAAAAAAATAGTGTCGTACGGGAGCACTCCCGTCTACACAACCCTTTTAAGATCCGTGCACGTGCGAAGCACTTCGCCTTGTATGGATTCTTCATAAAAATGATTCCCATCAATATCTTCCTAATCTTTTCCTAAAAAAAAAAAAACACTTAAAGAACTACGTGACCCTGATTTCTCGAAAGCTCGAGAATACGTAGGAGCGGGAAACAGTTCCTGTCGGGTCCACCTTTCTTTACTTAATTTTTAGAGTTCTTTTTTTTGTCTTGCCATCAAAAGGAGGAGCGAGATTAATTTGGACGAGACGTCCTGTTAATCTCATTTTTTTAATATCTCTTTAAAAAGGCGGAGCGAGATTAATTTGGACGAGACGTCCTGTTAATCTCATTTTTTTTAATATCTCTTTAAAAAGGTGGAGCGGGATTAATTTGGACGAGACGTCCTGTTAATCTCATTTTTTAATATCTCTTTAAAAAGGCGGAGCGAGATTAATTTGGACGAGACGTCCTGTTAATCTCATTTTTTTAATATCTCTTTAAAAAGGCGGAGCGAGATTAATTTGGACGAGACGTCCTGTTAATCTCATGTAAATATTTTGTGTTGATCTTTGTTTATATTTTTGTTTATTTTGTCCTTCCGTACATTTTTCTTTTTATGAAGAAGTTAAAATAATTATTGGGTTAATTATAATGCGCGCTATCAAATTGAGGTAACCGTTTTTTATAACAGACAGTTGTGAGGTGCTGATACCTTCCTCACCTGTAATCAGACTCCCGAATCATGGAATCTCATTTTTATAACCGGTGTTTTAACAAAAGGTTTTTCCACTATTTTTTTCCTAAAAAAAATATTGGTGGCGACTCCCTGTTTATCATTTTAAAACAGTTTCGAGGGTCGGCCGCGCCGCCGCGATCCCAGTCGCGACAGATGGCGACTCCACTGGGGATTTAGAGAGTCAAGCCAGTCAATTTGATAGCGCGTGTTTTAATTTGCATATTAATTATTTAACTTCTTCCTTTATTTTATTCCCTTGTCAATGTTTAGCTTCTGTTTTGTTTGTATTCAATTATTTATGTTCTGTAAATATCTGTGTGATCATTGAACCCTAGGGTAGTCGACTTTATTTTGTTGCTCTGTGTTCGTTCTATGTGCAGGGTGAGTAAGGTACGGGTATTGAATGCCTCTTTCACACACTACACTCATAATTTGCACACACTTTTGAGTGGGACCCTATACCCGGGCCCAAATAAAACTTAAGATTAGGGGAGGTTGATAGCGGAGCCATTTGGGATGTACTTCCTGTCTGGTTACCGTGAGAATCTCAGCTAGAGTTCGACTTATTCATGGTGCTCACACTAAGTATACTTCTTACTATTTGTGATCAACATCATGAATAGGATCTTGGCTCTAGTGACCTTTAGAAGTTTTAGAACAAGCCACCTAATGTGAGGTATCACTGATAGATGAACCTTAGAACCATTACGAGACCTCCAGAAAAACCCACCTTAAGGCACGAAGGGGCAAACTTTACTTCTACCTTTTCTCATTCTCACTTTTCCTTCTAATCCAAAATAGAGGATTACTTGCCCGATTAGTGAATTACTTTTTTTCAAAAAATGACACTTTTAACTAGTGATTCTTTAAGGGGCAAATAGTTCTTTCTCTTTGTGTACAAGTCTTTGGGATTTGAGTTACGGACGTTTTGAATCAAAAAAAAAATCAAAAAAAATCAAATTTTTATTGACAATGATCAGAAAATCCGTAGCTCTCATGACCTTTGATTTGTCATAAGTTTTGTCAAATCGAAACTTCCCTGAACACAAAAATATTTTCAAAGTTACTAGGGGAGTATCGATTTGCAAAACACGTCGGTTCTAGTGACTGATTTTCTCATTTCTCATGTTCTCGCAGGAAGTTATCAAGAGCTTAGCCAGCACCTCTGAGTGAAAGTATGGAAATTAACATGAGATCGGATAGTTGTGGTACAAATATACCTGAGTTGAAAAAATTACTGCATGTCAGGGCTAGGAAGGTCGATACAACCAGTCTGCAAGCATTAGGCAAGAAATTGGATATGAATCAGAAAATGTTTTTTTCAAGGAAATATGGGAGGATCCTAAAGTTGCTAGAAGTGGAAGTACAAGTCGAAGCAATTACTGCTTTGATTCAGTTTTATGACCCACCTCTCCGTTGTTTCACTTTCCAAGACTTTCAATTAGCTCCGTCTGTTGAGGAGTTCGAACAGATTCTGGGTATGCCACTAGAGGGACAAATGCCTTACCGCCACCTTGGACGCCATGCGAATGTTCTTACCATCGCTGATATCCTAAGGATTAATCCGGAAATCTTAAGAAGTAAGCAGCTAAATAGAAATCAAGTCCTGGGGTTTGATCGGGAATATTTTGAGAGGCACATGCACTTGCTGGCTGAGAAGGGAGATTGGGAAGCCTTCATGGATACTTTGGCTTTAACCATTTATGGTGTAATCTTGTTCCCCAACATTGACAATTACATAGACTATGATGCCATTGGCATTTTCCTTGCCCATAAATTCAAGTCTGAAAATCCCGTCACTGCTATCTTGGCAAATATATATTACACCATGGACTTCTGTTCTACACAAGGTGGAAAAAGAATCATTTGTTGTCTACCTGCTCTGTATGTGTGGCTCACGTCACATGTCTTCCACCAAGTCGGCAAAGTTGAATGTCCTATTTCTGATCTGAAATTATGCCAGTTAGTAACAAAAAACGGGCGTGAATGGGCCAATCACTTGACGGGGCTCACAGCTGACAAAGTAAGGTGGTATCCACAATGGTTGAAGGTTGACACCATTATTCATCATTGTGGAAGCTACCCGAATGTTCCTCTTATGGGTACACAAGGATGCATTAACTACAACCCTGTCATAGCCAAACGGCAGTTAGCTTATCCATTGCTTGGGCCACCTGATAAAGAATCACTCATTCCTTTTGTCCTTCGCTACTCAAAAGGAGATTATACCTCTGCTATTCGGGATATAGCAAATGCGTGGAAGATGGTCCACAGGCAAGGAAAAGAACTGGGAGCTCGAAGCCATGCCGTGAAGGACGAATACTACCGATGGATCCTGAATAGGGTTTCCATTGTCAAGATGCCTTTCAAAAGTTCCTCCCATCTCCCGACAAGAATACCTGTTCCCTCACCTACTCTTGAAGAGGAGGCCTTGAAAGCCAAGATAGAGGAGTTAATTGTAAAAAATAAGAAGCTAGAGGAAGACTTGCTAAAATCTCAACAAGAATGTGCCCTTCAAAAAAGGGAGAACTCAGAAAGTAAGCGGACCATCAAGGAGATTGGAAAGAAGCGGAAAGTTGAAAGAGATTACTTGAGGAAGCAAAGTCAATGCCTCCGAACAGCTAATACTCAACTGAGGATGAAGAGCAAGCAAAGGGATACTATGTTGGCTGACAAGCAACTCTTGAGGGATATGTTGGAAAAAGCCAAAGAGAATGAGCAAATTGCCTTGGTACAAAAAGAGCTCCTACAATTGCAAGTTGGTCAATTAGAGCATCAGCTTAATGAGGTGGTAGAAGCTTGCCAGCGAGAGATAAACAGCGAGCGACAGCACGCGATGGATACTGAGCAAGAATGTCGTGAAGCTATCCGTGTTTTGAAAGCTGAAATAACACAACAAGATGAAGTTATTCATTCATGGATGAATCGCTTCGCCCACTTGGCATATTTGGCTAATGGAGTCCTGGAAGACCTCCCACTCCTGCTTAAGCAAGCTGAGGGGATGGTTAACCCTCTTAGTACCCCAAAAGAAATTGTAAATTTCCTTGATTACTGTAAGGAAAGGATTTGTAAAATGAGGGACATGATTGCCCGAGCTAGGAATGGCTGATTTACTTTTCTTGCATAAAAATTGGCAGCAGTAATGTACTTTGAAATTCAGAAAGAAGGATTCTTTTGTCTCCACAACCGTCTCATGTTAATTTCCATTTATCACATACTTATACTCTTGAATGTGACGTTCTGAGGAATGGTTAGAGGTTACTGGCCGAGTTCCGCGATAACTTTGTGCACCATACTGTTTATTTTTTTTTTTTCGTCTACCATTTTTATTTAATGCTTTCTTTTTTAACAATTTCGTGTTTTCACTTACAATAGACATTACGGGTAAACATCCTTATTCGACTCGACTCCAAACGAGACTCATGGCCGAAGCAGAAATCAGGGATGAAGATTTCAGAAGCGAGTTTAATCAGCTAAAAGAACAAGTAGCCGAGTTAACCAAGCTCCTGGAAAAGTGAATCACAGAAGGGGTTTCCTCTGCGGGTATTGAGAACACCCAACAGCAGCCTGCCACTGTACCACTCCCCCTTGGTTCCGACCCAGCAAGAACCCAAGTACCAAACACAACGACACCCCCTGTCACCATTCATGTTGGAAGACCTAACCCTGTCATTGAGACCCAGTCACCTTATGGCCAGTCTTATGCACAGCATACATTTGTCGGCCCTGACGGCAACCCAGTACCTTTTCCACTTTATGGCCTCCCACCAGGATACTATCCCCCGCTCGCTAACCAAGACGCCCATGACCAGCAAGCCATGAATCCTCACACTTCATACCCTACCCAGCCAAATATACCATCACTCCACCAAACCCAAAACACACAAGCTCCGGACCCACAAAATCACCAAACTCAGAATATACAAGCCCCGATGACCCAGCTGACCTACAATATACAAGCCCAAAATACACGAGCTCAGGCGACCCAACCGAGTTATGTTGCACAGGCTATGGCTCAACCCCAAGGCCCTTAACCAAATACAGGCCTAACAAACCAGTCCCATGCTTTGCCTCAGTTCAACCAGCCACTCGGTTATCCGTATGGATACGGAACCCCCTATGGGACCAATTTCCAAGATGCAACCTGTATGGTCGCAGCTCCTCGAAAGGAAAGGATAGAAATCTTAGAAGAGCGTTTGAGGATGATGGAAGGCTCTGGAGGTTTTGGACTAATAGATGCTTCAGAGCTATGTTTAGTCACAGATGTTGTCCTCCCACCCAAATTCAAGATGCCAGACTTTGATAAATATCGGGGAATGACTTGTCCAAAGAACCATCTCACGATGTACTGTCGAAAGATGGCGTCTTACTCTTCTAATGACCAACTCTTGATCCACTGCTTCCAGGATAGTCTAGCAGGGGCCGCTCTTACATGGTATGCTCACCTTGATCGGAACCATATCCGTTGTTGGAAGGACCTGGCAGATGCCTTCCTTAGACAATACAAGTATAACATGGATATGGCGCCCAACAGGGTTCATTTACAAAACATGATGAAAAAGGACAGTGAAACATTCAAGGAATATGCCCAACGATGGAGAGAGACAGCGGCACAAGTGGATCCCCCATTGTCGGAAAAAGAAATAGTCGCAATGTTTATTGATACGCTCCCATCACCTTTCTACGACAAGATGATTGGTAGTGTTTCATCCAACTTCTCTGACATTGTGACTATCGGGGAAAGAGTGGAAAGCGGAATACAAATAGGAAAGATCATTCAGGGCTCATCTGGGGAAAGCATGACAAGAAGGCCGGCGCCTGGGAAAAGGGATGGAGAAACTAATTCCATCTCTTCTAATCAAAAGACGCCTTCGCCAAGACCATTCTTTCCTACTATGATTCAAGCTCCCAATCCTTATGTGGCCGCTACCACTCAGAGCCCGACAGCTTATACTCCCCACTTCCGTCCACCCATGGTAAGAGCGCCAGTACCACAACTCGTGCCATACCAGCACCCGCAACAAATGACTCGACCACCCAATCATAATCAAAACACAAGAAATTCCAACAATGAACGCTCCCCTGTGCAGTTCGATCCAATTCCTATAACATACACTGAACTTTTTCCAATCCTCATTCAGAAAGGTCTGGTAGCTCCATCCCCTATGAGGCCGTTGCAACCTCCTTACCCAAGGGGATATGACCCAAACGCTCATTGTGATTACCATGCTGGGGCACCAGGACATTCCACAGAAAATTGCCTGGCTTTGAAGTATAAGGTAAGGGATTTGATCAAAGCTGACTGGATTAACTTTAAGGAAGGTAGCCCAAATGTTGCCACAAATCCCCTGCCCAACCATGGAAATTCAGAGGTCAACGCCTTGGAAAATGATGAGGAGTGCGTTAAGGATGTTGCTGACATAAGAATGCCATTGAGGGTAGTTCATTCCCTTTTGCTTGAAAGGGGATTAATTGAAGGAACCTGGAGTGAGAAACATGATTGCGAACAGACTGCCGAACATCAAGGTTTCTGTGAGGTCCTTCAAAGCCTTATGGACAGCTATATTGTGCAGGTCTGTAAACGCCATGGAGATGAGGTCAACATGATCGAGGAACAAACAGGGGCACGGATCTCTAAGCCCTTGACAATTTTTTACACCAGGAACCCCCAAGCAGCTCCTGTTTCTGTACAACCAACCATCACTATTCAAGCACCCACCCCGTTTGCATTCAAAGATTCTCGGGCTGTCCCTTGGAAGTACAACGCAGATGTGATCGTTGCAAGCCCGGCAACAGCTGACCCGTCTCCTTCGTCCATCACAAATATTGTGGGGGTAGGAGGTATAACCCGAAGTGGAAGAGTATACACCCCTCCAGAGCCGAAGAGGGATCAGGTTACCGAAAATACCAAGGTGGACAAAGAAGGGGCCAATGGCGAGATCAAAAGGGCCGTGACTGATGAAGAAGCCCATGAATTCTTAAGGTTTATTCGCCAGAGCGAATATCAAGTGCTTGACCAACTGACCCATACTCCTGCAAAAATCTCTTTGTTATCATTGTTGATGAACTCTGAGCCACATCGGAAGATGTTGATGAAGGTCCTGAATGAGGCTCATGTCAGTCATGACATTCCCGTTGATAAGTTTCAGGGAATAGTGGGGCACATTGTTGCAGATAACTATTTGACCTTCACTGATGACGAAATACCAACAGAGGGGATTGGGCACAACAAGGCTCTCTATATCTCTGTAAAATGCCGAGATTACATCTTAGCAAAAGTACTTATTAACAATGGGTCGTCCCTCAATGTCATGCCAAAGTCTACATTGGCCAAATTACCATTTGATGGGACTTTTATGAAGCCAAGTGCCACGATAGTACGAGCTTTTGATGGAACTCGGAGGGAGGTTATGGGTGAGATTGAGCTGCCCATACAGGTTGGGCCGTGCACGTTCCAGGTCCTTTTTCAAGTCATGGATATCTCGCCTGCCTATAGTTGTTTATTAGGCAGGCCGTGGATCCATTCTGCTGGAGTGGTACCCTCTACACTGCACCAAAAATTAAAATTCATAGTTGACAACAAACTGATAATTGTTTCTGGTGAGGAAGACCTTCTGGTCAGCAAGCCCCTGTCAACCCCTTACATCGAGGCAGCAGAAGAGGCCCTTGAAACTTCTTTCCAAGCATTAGAGATAGCAAACGCTACCTATGTAGGGGAAGGAGCCACAATGGCAAAAGCTTGCATGCCAAGTGCATCTTTAATGATGGCAAAGATTATGCTGCGTGGGGGGTATGAACCTGGAAGAGGGCTAGGACGTGCTTTGAATGGAGAAATAAAACCAATACGCCTTCTTGATAACAGAAACGGTTTTGGGTTAGGATACCGGCCCACGGCTGCCGACAGAAAAAGGGTAGAGGAGGCGAAGAGAGAAAAAAGGGCTGCTCGTCTTACTGGCAGAGATCCTCGTACTGCAAGAATCCCCATCTGTGATCTCTATCAGAGCTTTCGGAGCGCCGGACTTATGCCTCCAGACCAAGTCGCTGTCATTGAAGAAGACCCTTGTGATAGTGCTGATTTTGTGATTGCTTGTCCACCAGGCCAAGAACTTCATAACTGGGAGGCCATCGAGCTCCCCACGACTTTGAATGTTTTGCCAAAGTAATTTTGTTTATGCTTTAAGTACTTATTCGTCCCTCTGCTCTGCCTAAAGCTTTGGGACCCTTCCATGTAATAAAGGCGAAAGAAACTTGTTTTTATCATTTTCATCAATAAACGCGTATCGTAATTCAAAAAAAAACTCTTCGTGTACCCCTTATCCTTGTTTTAAGCCCTTCTTTTTACTCACTTGTTCTTTCTTTTTATTTGCCATATCACACTAAATTGCAGATCCGAAAGTGACTCCCTTGAGGAAAGTGAGGTCGCAACCCCGTTTCCCGACTTCGACCACCCGGTTGACTACGCTGATGAGGAAGGTGGGGAAGATTGTGAACCACCGCCTGAAATGACAAGATTGTTAGAGCAAGAGGATGAAGGGATTCAACCCTACCTAGACATAGTCGAGATCATTAATTTGGGGAATGAAGAAAATAAGAAGGAAGTCAAGATCGGCACTACCCTAAGCAGAGAACAAAGAGAAGACTTAATCAAGTTGTTAATAGAATTTTGTGATGTCTTTGCCTGGTCTTATCAAGATATGCCTGGGCTTGATGCTAGCATTGTCGAGCATAGACTACCTTTGAAACCTGAGTGCCCACCAATAAAGCAGAAATTACGCCGAATGAAGCCAGAAATGCTTTTAAAGATCAAAGAGGAGGTTAAGAAGCAATTTGATACTGGGTTCCTAGCTGTGGCAAAATACCCTCAGTGGGTAGCCAACATTGTCCCTGTCCCTAAAAAGGATGGAAAGGTACGGATGTGTGTGGATTATCGAGATTTGAATAGGGCTAGTCCCAAAGATGATTTTCCCCTACCACAGATCGATGTTTTGGTTGATAACACAGCTCAGCATTCCATTTTCTCCTTCATGGATGGTTTCTCGGGGTATAATCAAATTAAGATGGCACCTGAAGACATGGAGAAGACCACATTTATTACTCTATGGGGTACATTTTGTTATAAGGTGATGTCCTTTGGGTTGAAAAATGCTGGGGCAACTTATCAGAGAGCAATGGTGACTCTTTTCCATGATATGATGCACAAGGAAATAGAAGTCTACGTGGATGACATCATTGCCAAATCTAAAACAGATGAAGAGCACATTAGCGATCTAAGGAAGCTTTTTGAACGATTGAGAAAGTTCAAGCTAAGATTGAACCCCGCCAAGTGCACTTTCAGTGCAAGGTCGGGCAAGCTGCTAGGATTTATAGTAAGTGAAAGGGGGATAGAGGTTGATCCCGACAAAGTTAAGGCGATCCTTGAAATGCCTCCTCCCCGTTCAGAAAGAGAGGTCCGAGGATTTTTGGGAAGGCTCAATTATATTGCCAGATTTATTTCACAATTGACGGCAACTTGTGAACCCATCTTCAAGCTACTCCGCAAGAATCAACCAGGGCGATGGGATGAGAATTGTGAAGCAGCTTTCGAAAAGATTAAGCAGTACTTACAAGAACCACCAATTTTGGTACCCCCAACCCCAGGAAGACCACTTATATTGTATCTGACTGTACTGAACGAATCCATGGGCTGCGTGTTGGGACAACACGATGAAACTGGAAAGAAGGAACATGCTATCTACTACTTGAGCAAGAAGTTCACTGATTGTGAAATGAGGTACTCCGCTTTAGAGCGGACTTGTTGTGCGTTAGCATGGGCCGCTAAGCGCCTAAGGCAGTACATGTTGAGTCACACCACTTGGCTAATTTCTAAGATGGACCCCGTCAAGTACATTTTTGAAAAACCTGCTCTGACTGGAAGGATCGCTCGCTGGCAAGTGCTGTTAACTGAGTACGACATAATATATGTCACCCAAAAAGCTATAAGAGGAAGTGCCCTGGCTGATTACTTGGCACACCAACCCATCAATGATTATCAGCCGATGCAATTTAACTTTCCGGATGAAGATATCATGGCATTATTCAATGAAGATGGTGGTCAAAAGGAGAAATGGACCCTGAGATTTGACGGAGCTTCTAATGCATTGGGGCACGGGATTGGCGCTATCTTGATTTCACCCGATAAGAAATTTATCCCTATCTGCGCCAGATTGTGTTTTGACTGTACCAATAATATTGCTGAATATGAGGCATGCTCATTAGGAATCCAGGCAGCGTTGGATGCAAAAGTGAAGTTGTTAGAAGTTTACGGGGACTCTGCTTTGGTTATTCACCAATTGAAAGGTGAGTGGGAGACTAGGGACAGTAAATTGATTCCTTATTATGATGATCAAGGAGTTTGACGAGATCTCTTTTCATCACGTTCTCCGGGATGACAATCAAATGGCTGATGCTTTAGCTACCCTTGCCTCAATGTTCAAAGTGAGTAGTGACTACGATATGCCTCTCATCGAAGTAAAGAAGCACTGTGAGCCTGCATACTGTCAAATGATGGAAAAGGAGTCTGATGGGAAACCTTGGTACCATGATGTTAAGAGATATATCCAGAGTCAAGAATACCCTGAGGGTGCTACAGAAAATGATAAGAAGACTCTAAGGCGACTCGCCATGGGTTTCTTCTTAAATAAAGATGTGCTTTACAAAAGAAACTATGACTCTGTCCTCCTTCGCTGTGTTGATGCTGATGAGGCAAACGAAATCATGAAGGATGTTCATGAAGGATCTTTTGGGACTCACGCTAATGGACATGCCATGTCTAGAAAGATTTTGAGGGCTGGTTATTACTGGATGACCATGGAAACGGATTGCTTCAAGTATGTCCGAAAATGTCACAAATGTCAGATATACACCGACCATATTCATGCACCTCCGTTATCCCTAAATGTCTTGACAGTACCATGGCCCTTCTCAATGTGGGGCATGGATGTCATTGGACCCATCGAGCCAAAAGCTTCAAACGGTCATCGTTTCATCTTGGTCGCCATCGACTATTTCACCAAATGGGTAGAAGCAGCTTCATATGCCAGTGTAACAAGGAGTATTGTGGTCAAATTCATCAAGCGAGAACTGATATGCCGATATGGCCTACCAAGTCAGATCATTACTGACAATGGTACGAATTTGAATAACAAAATGATGAAGGAACTCTGCGAAAGCTTCAAGATTCACCATTACAATTCCTCCCCTTATCGACCTAAAATGAATGGGGCGGTTGAGGCGGCCAATAAGAATATCAAGAAGATAGTGTAGAAAATGGTAGTCACCTACAGAGATTGGAACGAGATGCTCCCTTTCGCTCTGCATGGGTATCGCACCTCGGTTCGAACCTCGACAGGGGCAACCCCGTTCTCCCTCGTATATGGAATGGAAGCAGTTTTGCCTTTTGAGGTAGAAATCCCGTCCCTTCGGGTAATGATGGAAGCAAAATTAGAAGAGGCTGAGTGGGTTCAAGCTCGACACGACCAATTAAACTTGATTGATGGAAAAAGATTGACTGCCCTCTGTCATGGTCAGTTGTATCAGAGGCGTATGAAACGAGCATTCGAGAAGAAAGTACGACCTCGACAGTTTCAAGAAGGAGACTTGGTACTCAAGAAAATTTTACCAATTCAAAAGGACAATCGAGGCAAATGGACTCCTAATTATGAAGGACCATATGTTGTGAAGAAGGCTTTTTCTGGAGGAGCTTTAATACTCACTAGTATGGATGGCCAGGATTTGTCAATGCCTATAAACACAGATGAAGTGAAAAAATACTATGCTTAGGGAGGAGATGTCAGAGCAAATAAAAAAAAAACAAAAAAACAAAAAACAAAAAAAAACGAAAAAAAAGAAGAAAAGAAAATTAATGCTCGCTAAGCTGAAAACCTGGAAAGGCGGCTTAGGCAAAAGTTAGAGTGACCCGGTGAGTCGAAAACCCGAAAAGGGCGACTCAGGCAAAAGTTAGGGTCAGATTTCTGGCAATGCAAATGATCCTCTAGCTCAAAGAAATACGAGTCCAAGCTCGTGCACGTGAATCACTGTCGAACTTACCTTTCCAAAAGCAAGGTCGAAGGGTGAACATGGAGTCGTGTTAGGGGTTAAAGCTCTCATCAGTCTCAGAGATTCACTGGATGATCCATGAATCTTCCCGGTCTTCATTTATGCTGAACTTATGTGACCTCTTTCATTTCTTTTACCTTCTTTATTTTTCTTTCTCTGTACTTGTTTAACGTGCGTGAATAAAGTTCACCCTCTTCGATATGTGTTATGAATTTGGTTGATCTGATAAAAACATGAATTTTAACAAAGTAAAATGGAAGATTGGTAGACATTTAAAGTCGCGAGGGACAAGATGCTCCTACTACTCGACCTCATCATAAGTGATCATCGCAGGGACTTGGCCAAGACACGTGCTTTGAAGCTATGGGCCTCATTTGTTCTACTTCGTCCATGAGTTCTCGTAAGAGTCGCGTTTTCACAGGACTTACCCGATTTTGAAATTTATCTTTGCATTACTGACCATTTTTCTGCAGGTTATCTCACAGATAGTCATGCCAGGCACTAACGCCCCAATCAAGCCCTTCAAATCTCTTCCTTGAATCGCCCGAGTTTGGCACTTCTCAAAATTCCCTCCTTAAAACGCCAAGTGGAATCCTTCGACAAAGATGGCACTCCTCAGGATCCCTCTCTCCAATGAATCCTAAACTTTCCATCAAGAGGCAATACCTGAACCACCGAATTCTTCCCCAGTGAGACTACGCTTCCCAAATAAGCTCAACTGGGACATCTTCCCGAACTCCTTTTGTTATAACCATTCTCCAAGAATCCTTCAATCATGTCAAACTGGGGCATCTCCCCAGATTTCTTCCTTTCCAGTCATGAGGCATCTCCCTAGGTTCCCCAAAAAAAAATCCTTCAATCATGTCAAACTGGGGCATCTTCCCCAGATTTTTTATCTTCGGTCAACCCAAGGGCGGTACCCCATGCTCCTGGGAAGTGAAATGGGACATTACCTCGGGTCTCACTTCGTCAAAAGGAAATATACCCCAAGCCTCTTCAACCACTCTAACTGGGGCATCACCCCAGATTCTTCTCCCGGCCTTGAGGAAGTACCCCTAAATCTTCTAATCTTTCCAAAAATTGGAGTATTAGTCCCAGACCTTTTTCTCCATTTTCAAAAAGCAGTTCCCCGAATTATCCAAGATAGCTTGAATTGAATCATCCCCAGACTTCTTTCCTTTAGAAAACCCATCATGCATCCCCAGTTGACTCCACCTTTTACTTTCTGTCCGCCTATCAAGGCATCCTTTATTTTTCCAGCCGCCTATCAAGGCATCTTTTATCTTTCCAGCCGCCTATCAAGGCATCCTTTATCTTTCCAGCCGCCTATCAAGGCATCCTTTTACTTTCCAGCCGCCTATCAAGGCATCCTTTATTTTCCATCCGCCTATCAAGGCATCCTTTATTTTCCAGCCGCCTATCAAGGCATCCTTTATCTTTCTAGTCGCCTATTCAGGCACCCTTTACTTTCCATTCGCCTATTCAGGCACCCTTTACTTTCCATTCGCCTATTCAGGCACCCCTTACTTTCCATTCGCCTATTCAGGCACCCCTTACTTTCTGTCCGCCTATTCAGGCACCCCTTTACTGTTTGTTCGCCTATTCAGGCATCCCTTTACTGTTTGTTCGCCTATTCAGGCATTCCTTTCCTTTCCTGTCCGCCTATTCAGGCATCCTCTACTTTCAGTTCGCCTATTCAGGCACTCTTTACTTTCTGTCCGCCTATTCAGGCACCATTTACTTCCTGTCCGCCTATTCAGGCATCCTTTACTTTCTGCTCGCCTATTCAGGCACTCTTTACTTTCTGTCCGCCTATTCAGGCACCATTTACTTTCTGTCCGCCTATTCAGGCATCCTTTACTTTCAGTTCGCCTATTCAGGCACTCTTTACTTTCTGTCCGCCTATTCAGGCCATTTACTTTTCGTTCGCCTATTCAGGCGTCCTTTATTTTTCGTTCGCCTATTCAGGCATCCTTTACCTTTCCAGTTCGCCTATTCAGGCACCAGTTACTTTCCAGTCGCCTATTCAGGCATCCTTTCCTTTCCATTCGCCTATTCAGGCATCCTCTACCTTTCCAGTTCGCCTATTCAGGCACCAGTTACTTTCCAGTTCGTCTATTCAGGCACCACTTTACTTTCCAGTCGCCTATTCAGGCATCCTTTCCTTTCCATTCGCCTATTCAGGCATCCTTTACCTTTCTAGTCTGCCTATTCAGGCACCCTTTACTTTTCCGTCGCCCAAAGGTGGCATCCCTCATCGCCAGACGTGGCATAGCCTCACTCCACTTTTTCCAGCAAAAAAAAAAAAGAAGAAGAAGAAGAAGACAAAAAAAAAACAAAAAAACAAAAAAACAAAAACAAAAACAAAAACAAACAAAACAAAACAAAAAAAAACACAAAAAAAAGAGAGGGAGAGAGAGAGAAAAAGAAGAAAAAGAAAATAGAGAGACAGAAGTGGGAAAAGCTCGTCTTTAAAGAGAAAAAGGTCACACCGACTAGTGACTGCCAGCACCATCAGACGCCATACCGATCAAGAGGTCCCATTTATCCCCTACATCGGTGTTCATGTCTTTACTCCCTTTTCACCTCGGAAATACGAAGATTCCGTATTTCTCTTGTGAAAAAGGAGTAAAGAGGGGCATCTGTGAACACCTATTTCGGTCCGACCTAAATGAAAGAGACACCGATCCCAAATGGAAATATAACCGGTCCAAATTCCAAAAGAGGGGAACACCCACTCCGCCCAACCGTCCTCACCTCAACACTTCGCCCAACCGCCCTCACCTCAAGAGTCCGCCCAAACGTCCTCACCTCAAGAGTCTGCCTAAACGTCCTCACCTCAAAGAGTCCGCCTAACCGTCCTCACCTCAACACTCCGCCCAAACGTCCTCACCTCAAGAGTCCGCCTAAACGTCCTCACCTTAAAGAGTCCGCCCAACCGTCCTCACCTCAAGCGTCCGCCCAACCGTCCTCACCTCAACACTTCGCCCAACCGTCCTCACCTCAAGAGTCCGCCTAAACGTCCTCACCTCAAAGAGTCCGCCCAACCGTCCTCACCTCAACACTTCGCCCAACCGCCCTCACCTCAAGAGTCCGCCCAAACGTCCTCACCTCAAGGGTCCGCCTAAACGTCCTCACCTCAAAGAGTCCGCCTAACCGTCCTCACCTCAACACTCCGCCCAAACGTCCTCACCTCAAGAGTCCGCCTAAACGTCCTCACCTCAAAGAGTCCGCCCAACCGTCCTCACCTCAAGCGTCCGCCCAACCGTCCTCACCTCAACACTCCGCCCAAACGTCCTCACTTCAAGAGTCCGCCTAAACGTCCTCACCTCAAGAGTCCGCCCAACCGTCCTCACCTCAACTCCGCCCAAACGTCCTCACCTCAACTCCGCCCAACCGTCCTCACCTCAAGAGTCCGCCCAACCGCCCTTATCTCAAGAGTCCCTTAATGGCCGATGATGCGGATCTGACAAAAAAAAGACGAGTGAGTCCGGCCCAAGTAAGAAATGACGATCTCGTGGGCGGACTCAGGTCGAAAGATGTGCACACCGATTTGTAGTAGATCCGGACTAAGAGGGAGAACATCGCCCCTGTGATTACATTGAAAGACTCAACCGGTGTGAAGACATAGGTGAAGGTTCTTGAGACACCACAACGGATCAATGGAGACTCCGTCCAACCGATGTCTTTGCTAACCGATGTCACAAATTTGACAACAGATGGGCGAGGTCAGAAATTTGTGCATGCTGACCTGGAATCGCACTCCCCAAGAATGGCAGACAGGGAGGCGAAAGTGGACGATTAAAAAATGCCATGCTGAAATCCTGTCCCCCACGAACAGTTAATGGCCAGGCTTGTACACCACTACGCGTATGGGTGAGTGGGAATTCTGGCTGTCCCAAACCCTCAGCCCATGGCCTCAAGGCCCTATAAATACCCCAGCCAAAGAAGCTACGGGGACGGTTTTTGGGGGGAGAGGCTGTTTCACGAGAAAGCATTTCCCAAAATTCTCTCTGATTTCTTTGAGACCTGCTGAAGTTCCTCCCCACTGAAAACCAATAACCTGTCATAATCACCCATATAAACCCCTTAGTTTTGGGAGGCTTGAAGATTCTGAGTACCCAAAGCTGTTGCTCTGTCCATCGCCCCTACCTGGTACTCATACCGTCTTCACACAGAATCCACCCCGTTCTAGTTCATCACTGCCTTGTCCTGTTACTTCCTTCATTGCCTTTCCACATCGTCTTTGCACAGCACCCAGTAACTCACCTCGAATCAACTGGCCAGACACCGTCACTGTGCTTGACTCCCCACATCGGTTCCGTGCCCATCACACCGGTTCCACTCTGTTTCTTTATCTCCTTTACTTTTAGTCTTTTTACTTTCCCGTGAGTTTGCTATTTGTTGGTTATGATTGTCTGTGTGTCATTTTTTTTTCTTCCTTTTCCCTAACAAGTACATCTAATAAAATAAGTGGTTTTGTAAAAAAAAAATAGTGTCGTACGGGAGCACTCCCGTCTACACAACCCTTTTAAGATCCGTGCACGTGCGAAGCACTTCGCCTTGTATGGATTCTTCATAAAAATGATTCCCATCAATATCTTCCTAATCTTTTCCTAAAAAAAAAACACTTAAAGAACTACGTGACCCTGATTTCTCGAAAGCTCGAGAATACGTAGGAGCGGGAAACAGTTCCTGTCGGGCCCACCTTTCTTTACTTAATTTTTAGAGTTCTTTTTTTTTGTCTTGCCATCAAAAGGAGGAGCGAGATTAATTTGGACGAGACGTCCTGTTAATCTCATTTTTTTAATATCTCTTTAAAAAGGCGGAGCGAGATTAATTTGGACGAGACGTCCTGTTAATCTCATTTTTTTTAATATCTCTTTAAAAAGGTGGAGCGGGATTAATTTGGACGAGACGTCCTGTTAATCTCATTTTTTAATATCTCTTTAAAAAGGCGGAGCGAGATTAATTTGGACGAGACGTCCTGTTAATCTCATTTTTTTAATATCTCTTTAAAAAGGCAGAGCGAGATTAATTTGGACGAGACGTCCTGTTAATCTCATGTAAATATTTTGTGTTGATCTTTGTTTATATTTTTGTTTATTTTGTCCTTCCGTACATTTTTCTTTTTATGAAGAAGTTAAAATAATTATTGGGTTAATTATAATGCGCGCTATCAAATTGAGGTAACCGTTTTTTATAACGGACAGTTGTGAGGTGCTGATACCTTCCTCACCTGTAATCAGACTCCCGAATCATGGAATCTCATTTTTATAACCGGTGTTTTAACAAAAGGTTTTTCCACTATTTTTTTCCTAAAAAAAATATTGGTGGCGACTCCCTGTTTATCATTTTAAAACAGTTTTGAGGGTCGGCCGCGCCGCCGCGATCCCGGTCACGACAACGCTCAAGCGAGAATGGGAATCCGAGTCAGCTTTCACTCGGTTCTGACTCAATTTCTTTAATTGTCCACTCGATCCAATTGCAAAACACCAACATGATTTCATTCGGTCTTTAGCATAAAAGGGGGCCTTTTCCACTCTGATTTTTTCCCTTTTCCCACTCAGAATTGACTGAGAGGGTGATCCGAGTCATTTACACTCGGATTTCCAACATTTTCACTCGGATTTTAATAATTCTCACTCAGTTTTCTGCCATTCTCACTCGGATTCCCACCAGGTCCCCCTGTTAGACCGTGCTGACTTGGATTCCACCACCCAAGTGGATCCAGGAATCTTGGGGGTGGCAGACATGTGGCAAACAGGGGTGGAAGTGGGGGGAATTAAAAATTCCCACCCAGCCGTTGTCCCCCACTTCACTCTGAGTGGAAGCCTGAGCTGGCCTTCCACTCAAACCAACCTATAAATAGGCAAGGGGCTGAAGCTTTCAGGCCTACACACACACACACACCATATACGCATCCAGCACCCTCACCATTCCCTTCTCCTTCTTCCTCTATCCAGTACCCTCACCATTCCCTTCTCCTCCTTCCTCTATCCAGCACCCTCACCGTTCCTTTCTCCTCCTTCCTCTCTCCATCAACCAACTCCGTCCTCTCCCCTCTAACCAACACCGCCCAGTATTCCCTTCCACTCAACTCCAACACCGTCCCTCTTCTCACTGTCTCACTCGGTACTCACTGTCTCACTCGGTATCTCACTTCTCACACGGTAAGCTACTGCTCTCACTCGGTTTTTACCATTTTTACTCGGTTTTCCTCAATTTCACTCGGTATTTTCCCACTCCACTCGGTTTTACCATTTTTTACTCGGTTTTCCTCAATTTCACTCGGTTTTCCTCAATCTCACTCGGTTTTCTGTATTTCTCACTCGGTATTCCATTTTTTTACTCAGTTTTTCCCATTTTCACTCGGTTTTTTCCCTCTTTCTCACACAGTTTTCTCTTCCTCCCCTTAGTTTTCGCTCATTTTTCCTCTGTTTTCCAAACTTACTGTGAGAAATAAATGCTTCCTATGTTATCTTTCAAATTTAAGTAAAAATAAAAAAGGGAAACAAATCTTTTTTAAAACAGTGTCGTACGGGAGTACTCCCGTCTACACAACCTCTTTAGGATTCGTACACGTGCGAAGAACTTCGCCTTGTACGAGTTCCCCGCCTCAGTGACATCCATCATCATCTCCCAAGTCTTTTCCTAAAAGAACAACACTCAGAACTACGTAACCCTGATTTCTTGATAATTCAAGAATACGTAGGAGCAGGATCTCAATTCCTATCGGGCCCATCTCTCTTATTCCTTTTTGTTGATTTATTTCCTTACTTTCATGTTTCTTTCATAAATGTTCTTTTTTTGGTTACTACCGTGAAAATCAATTTAGACGTGACGTCTTGTTGATTTCCCCCTAGTTTTTGCTCAAGCCTCGCCATAATTCATAGGGAAGGGATACTTAGGACGAGACGTCCCGCTTATCTCCTTCCTATCCCTATTTTTTTATTCGAAGATGTATAATTTAGGCGTGACGCCTTATTAGCATTCTTTTCCCCTCTCTGTCTCATATCGAAGTCGAGTTTAATCCGGATGAAATGTCCCATTGACCTCGCTTCGACATTCTATGTTTGTACAGTTCTCTCACTCCATTTTGTCATTTTTAAATAAAAAATACAACAATGAAAGAAAAGAAATAAACCATCTTTTGTAAGGCTATTTATGTTGCGCATTTTCAATCTTGGTACTGTTTTGGACAGGCGATGTAGGGTGCTAATACCTTCCCTACTCGTAACCGACTCCCGAACTTGAATCTCAATTTTTAACCAGTGCTTTACTGAACCTAGTTTTTTCTAATGTTTTTCCTATGGATAAAAATGTTGGTGGCGACTCCCTGTTTTATTCCACACATTCTCTCTCTCTCGCCGCGCCGTCGCGATCCAGGTTGTGACAGATGGCGACTCCACTGGGGACACTTAAGAGAGTCAGGCCAGTTTGGTTGAAAGCGTATTTTTATATATAGCCTTTGTTAGATAGGATTTCTTCCCCTTGTTTATTTTCCGTAAATTGTTGTGAATGTTTGTTCTTGTTTTAATTGTATCTTGTTATCTGTTTTATTGTTTGTTTTGTATGTCTGTTGAACCCTTGGATAGAGGACCATATTACTTTCCTGTAATTATTGAACCCTAGGGTAGAGGACTTTGTCTATTTGTTCTGTGTTTGTTCTCTGTGCAGAATGGGGTAAGGTAAAAGGGTATTGAATGCCCTTTCACACACTACACTCACAAATTACTCGCACACACTTATGAGTGGCGCCCTATACCCGGGCCCCAAATGAAACTTAAGTTAGGAGGGGTTGGTATACAGAATCGTATAGGATGTACTTCCTATCCGGTGATCGTGAGAACGCCAACTAGAGTTCGACCTCTTGTGACATACGCACCTAGTGGTTCCCCACTGTTGCGTCCCTGTCATGGGTAGGATCTTGGCTCTGGTAACCTTCTAGAAGTCTAGTATAAGCCACCCGGTGTGAAGAGTCACTTTTAGACAAGCCCTAAGGTCCAGAGAAAACCTTCAACAAAACCTAACTTAGGCCACGAAAGGGCAAACTTTACTTTACCTTATGTCATTTTCACTTTCCTGTTATTAAAAAGGGATTATCTATCATCCAAAGATTCGCTTAGTCTTGGAAAATTTTTTGGAACACACAAGTATTCTTCGGGTGAATAGATGATCCTCTCTTTTTTGTCATGTATCTCTGAGTCTGAAGTCATAGGTTCTCCTAATCGTCAAAGGAAAAATCCAAAAAAAATTATACTTCATTTCCCTCTGGTTAAAGTGGCAATGACAATTGGGAAAACCTACGACTTTTGAGCTCGCATAACTGATTCCATTCTTTGTCTTGATATTCGCAGGGGACGATTCCGAATTTGTCGGTATTTCTAAGACAGTATGGAAATTAACATGGGACACAGTAATTGTGATATAGGGGTGACTGAATTGAAGAAGTTATTACACCTCAAGGCTAGAAAGGTCAATACTGACAGTTTACAAGCACTAGGGAAAAAACTGAGCTTGACACAAAAGATGACTTTCGCAAGGAAGTATGGGAAGATCCTAAAACTCTTGGAGGTAGACGTCCAAACAGAAGCCATCACAGCTCTGGCACAATTCTATGACCCACATCTCCGCTGTTTTACTTTCCAAGACTTTCAACTGGCACCCTCCATAGAAGAATTTGAACAAATATTGGGGATGCCAATGGAGGGACAGATTCCTTATCGCCATTTGGACCATCATGCGTCAGTCACTTCTGTCGCTCGTATTTTGAAGGTCCACCCTGAAATGTTAAAAGAAGTACAAATGAACAGAAACCAGATTCCTGGATTTACTAGGGAATTTCTGGAGAAGCACATGCATGTCCTGGCAGAGAGAGAAGAATGGGAAGCTTTCATTGATACCTTGGCTCTCACTATTTACGGAGTTGTCTTATTCCCTAACTTAGACAACTACGTAGATTATGATGCTATAGGTATCTTCGCCGCTCGCAAGCACAGAATGGAAAATCCCGTCACAGCAGTGTTGGCCAATGTCTATTGCACCTTGGATTTCTGCCATACCCAAGGAGGAAAGAGGATTATTTGTTGTTTGCCTGTTCTATATGTGTGGCTCATATCCCACACTTTTCATCAACTATGCAAAGCCGAGTGTCCCATCTCTGATTTGAAGTTGTGTCAGTTGACAACGAAGAATGGGCGTGAGTGGGCTAATCACCTTGTAGGCCTTACAGCAGAAAAGGTGAGGTGGTGTCCTCAATGGCTAGAAGTTGAGTCCATCATTTATAGCTGTGGGGGATATCCAAATATTCCTCTAATGGGGACATAAGGTTGCATCAATTATAATCCTGTTATTGCTAAGCGGCAGTTGGCTTATCCTCTACTTGGGCCGCCGGACGAAGCACTACTTACTCCTTTCGTTTTGTACTATGTGAATGGGAATTACACCTCCACTATTCAGGACATAGCCAATGCCTGGAAGAAAGTCCATAGGATGGGCAAAGAACTGGGAGCACGAAGCCACGCTGTGAGAGTTGAATACTTAGATTGGGTGGTGAATAGAGTCTCCATCATGAAATTGCCTTTCAAGAGCCCTTCATACCAACCTGAGGACACAGTTCCTCCGCCATGCATTGTGGAGGACAAGGTTACCATATCGCTAAAAGCCCAAGTAGAAGAGCTAAAGGCAAGGAATCAAAAATTGGAAGAAGACCTCCTGAAGTGCCAACAAGAGTGCGCCCTCCATAGGAAAGAGAACTCCGAAGGAAGACATGCTATGGAAGAAATGCAGAAAAAGAGAAAGATTGACGAAGATTACAGAATAAAACAAGATCAATGCCTTCGGGCGGCCAATTCGCAGCTGAAGATGAAGGGTCAGCAGAGCGATGCTGTATTGGCCGAAAAACGAATTTTAAAGGACATGCTGGTACAATCCAAAGAGAAGGGAAAGGAGGCTTTGATGCAAAAAGAAATGCTACAAACCCAAGTCCACAAACTGGAGCAACAGCTTAATGAAACGATGAGAGCTTATGAGCAAGAAATACATGCTGAACAGAAGAAAACCCTTGATGCCGAACGCCGCTGCCAAGAAGCTACACGAGTTTTGGGGACTGAGTTAGCTCAACGGGATGAAGTCATTCATTTATGGATGGACCGTTTCGCCAAGTTGGCATACCTATCCAATGGAATCTTGGAAGATTTTCCTTCAATGTTGAAGCAGGCCGAAGGCATGGTCAATCCCCTATCCACCCCAAAGGAGATATCATCATTTTTGAACTATTGTCAAGAAAGACTTTGCAAAATGAAAGTCATGATTACCCAAGCTAGGAATGGTTGAATATTGTAACCGTATCTTTCAAGTAACATTGTACCTTTACAGATGAATGGAATGATGAATTAATGTGCCTTCACAGTTTGTCTCATGTTAATTTCCAATATACTGTTATACTAAGTACTTTTGAACGCGACGTTCTGGGGAAAGGTCAAGGAATACATGTCAAATTCGGAATCGTATCCCGCGAATGCCCATTTATTTTTTATTTTTCTTTTATCTTCTTTAACTGTTCCCTCTATTTTTCTAACCATTTGTCGTGATTCTTTAGACACTACGGGTAAGCATCCCTACGCGACCAGGCTCAGAAAGAAACTCATGGCCGAAATAGAGCAAGAGAATGAAAACCTACGAGCTGAGGTTAATCAATTGAAAGAACAAATGGCTGAAATGGCCAAGATGTTTGAAAGGAGGATCGCAGAAAGGGATTCTTTAACAGAAGTTGAAAATGCTAGGCAGCAATCTCCCATTCTCCAACACGCTCAAGGTCATGCTGGGGAACCGAGCTCAAACCCTGCAGGGCCTACTGTTACCGTTCGCCTTAGTAAGCCAAACCCTGCTCACGTTCAACAACACTCTTTTGTTGATAAAGAAGGGAATGTTGTACCCTTCCCACAGTATGGATTACCCCCAGGCTATTTCCCACCACTCCAAGAGGAGCTAGATTATCAGGAAACAATCCTTCACGCGGCTCAACCAAACATCCCACCTGTCTGAAATCCTCAAACGATTCCGGTCCATACACAGGCTGAACAACCACAAGCTGCCCAAGCCGCAGTTGGACACCAAGCCTCAATTCTAAATGAGAGCCCGGCACATGTTGACCGACCAGTCAAGAGTGCTAGTCACTATGTCGTCACAGGACCAAGTACTGCCACTGCTGCTACCCAGGAAGGAAGATTAGAGTTCTTGGAAAGGCGATTAAGGGAAATGGATGGGAGGAATCGATTTGGATTAGGCAGTGCTGCACAACTCTGCCTAATTCCTAACGTTGTTATTCCTCCCAAATTCAAAACACCTGAATTTGATAAGTATCGGGGGCTGACATGTCCGAAAAACCATCTTACCATGTACTGCCGGAAGATGGCTTCGCATGCCTCCAACGACTCTCTGCTCATCCATTGTTTTCAAGATAGTTTGGCTGGAGCGCCTCTAACCAGGTATAACCATCTTGAACGTTCTCGTATACGCTGTTGGGAGGATCTGGCAGATGCTTTCATGCAGCAGTATAAGTACAATTTGGACATGGCGCCAGATAGAGTACAATTGCAGAACATGTCCAAGAAAGACAACAAGACATTCAAAGAATACGCCCAACGGTGGCGTGAAGTAGCAGCGCAAATTGACCCACCTTTGTCTGAGAAAGAGGTGATCTCGACATTTATTAACACACTCCAATCGCCATTCTATGACAAGATGATCGGAAGTATTTCATCCCACTTCTCCGATATCGTCACTATCGGAGAAAGAATAGAAAATGGCCTCCGGACAGGGAAGATCGCCCGAGGCCCAGCTGGGGTTAATGCAGCAAGAAGACCTTCCCATGGGGAAGGAAAGAGAAGAGAGGGAGAGGCTAATCTGATCTCCCATAATCAGGGAAGAAACCAGCCGAGGCCACCCACCCCGGTCGCCTTTCCATCAACCTATCATAATACACCACATCCATATATGGCTGCCATTCAAACACCACATCCACCACATTTCCGCCCACTTGTCATGCGACCGCCTGCACCACTACAGGCACCATATCAACCACCACAAGCTCCGTACCAGCAGCCACAAATGAACCCGCCGAATCCAAATCAGAGAAGGCAAAACAACGACCGTACCCCACCGCAATTTGATCCAATTCCCATCACTTACACAGAGCTTCTCCCTTACCTCATCGAAAACACGATGGTAGTACCCTGCCCTCTAAAGCCACTTCAGCCTCCGTATCCTAGAGGGTATGACCCGAACGCACGGTGTGATTACCACGCCGGTGCACCGGGACATTCTACTGAGAACTGCTTGGCACTGAAGTTTAAGGTAAGGGACCTCATTCGGGCCGACTGGATAAGCTTCAAAGAAGGGAGCCCAAGCGTGACAACTAATCCCCTTCCAAACCATAAAGGATCGGATGTCAACGCTATAGAAGGGGATGAAGATTGCATTTCCAAAGTAGAAGACATCCAGATGCCTTTGGAAACAATACACTCCCATATGCTGAAGATGGGATTAATAGAAGGGTCGTGGGGTGAAGAGCATAATGACCTCCAGTCCGCAAAACGAAGGGACTTCCAGGAAACCCTTCAAAGACTCATGAATGCTCGAGTCATAGAGGTCTGTAGGCACCGTGAAGGACAAATAAATGTGGTACAGGAACAGGGTAAGGCACGAGTTCCGAAACCCCTGGTCGTATACTATAATAAGGATACGCCAGCGGCTTCGGCTCCTGCCAAGACTGTCTTCACAGTAAGGGCACCAACCCCTTTCCCCTTCCAAAGTTCCCACGCTGTGCCATGGAGGTACAATACAGATGTGGTCGTCACCAATCCAGAGGCGGTCAACTCCATACCATCCTCCTCTATTACAAATATAACCGGAGTGGGAAGAATGACACGGAGTGGAAGGATATACACACCACCTGAACCTAAACAAGGCAAGACTACCGGGGAAGGAAAAACTGGGAAAGAAGTAGCCTCTGGCGAAACAAAAGGGGCTGTGACTGAAGAGGAAGCCCAGGAATTTCTGAAGTTTATTCGCCATAGTGACTACCAGGTGTTGGACTAATTGAACCACACCCCTGCGAAAATTTCCCTGTTGTCTTTGCTAATGAGTTCTGAACCACATCGGAACACGTTGATGAAGGTGTTGAGCGAGGCGCACGTGAAGCATGATTTACCCGTCGAACAATTTAGGGGCATAGTAGGGCATATCGTTGCCAATAATTACTTGACCTTCACAGATGAGGAAGTACCTATTGAAGGAAGGGGGCACAACAAAGCCCTCCATATTTCTGTGAAATGTCGGGATTATATCCTGGCAAAAGTACTTGTGGATAATGGATCTTCTCTGAACGTCATGCCAAAATCCATGTTGGCAAAATTGCCTTTCGACGGAACATACATGAGGCCTAGCTCTATGGTTGTGCGGGCTTTTGATGGGACACGTAGGGAAGTCGTTGGAGAAATTGAATTGCCTATACAAGTCGGGCCCTGTACTTTCCAGGTACTCTTTCAAGTAATGGATATCGTGCCCGCCTACAGCTGTTTATTAGGGCGACCGTGGATCCATTCGGCGGGGGTGGTTCCCTCCACGCTGCATCAAAGACTAAAATTCATCATCAACAACAAGTTGGTGACTGTTTCTGGGGAGGAGGACCTTTTGGTCAGCAAACCCATATCCACTCCGTACATCGAGGCCGCCGAGGAAGCCCTCGAAACATCCTTCCAAGCCTTGGAGATTGCCAATGCAACAAGCGTTGTAAAGATGTCTTTCCCTAACGTACCTCTAATGGTGACACTGAACATGTTGCAAAAAGGGTACTAACCCGGAAAAGGATTGGGGCGGGATTTAGAAGGCAGAACCCAATCGGTGAGTCTCCCAGAAAATAAAAATAGATATGGCTTGGGATATAGGCCCACTGTGATGGATAAGAAAAGGGTTGAAGAGGAAAAGAAGGGGAGGAGAGTTGCTCGCCTTACTGGTCAAGAGATCAACACTGTGAGAATCCCTATCTGCGATCTCTATCAGAGCTTTAAGAGCGCCGGAGTGATATATCCGGATCAAGTTGCCATGGTTGAGAATGAGCCTGACCTCAATGTGGAGCTGGTATATGCTTGCCATCCAGATCAAGAGCTGAGCAATTGGGAAGTCATGGAGTTCCCTACAATCATTAACGTTCTATCAGAGTAATCACTGTATTTCATAATTTGGTGGTCCCCTTGCTATGCCCAAGGCTCCGAGACCCATTTTGTAATAAGGGCAAAACTTGTTTACTTTATTTTTGAAAATCAATGAACACATTTTTATTCCCCATCACCTCATCTTTGTGCATTCTATGTTTCTTAAACCTTTCACTTGTTTGCTTCTCTTTTCACTTTATAATATAACCCGAATGTAGATCCAAAAATGATTTCCTTGAGAACAAAGAAAACCTGGATTTATTTCATGACCCTGTTTATCCAAATGATTGCGTCTACGAGAAAAGTGAGGAAGACTTTGGACCCTCATCTGAATTGACAAGATTGTTGGAACAAGAGGATAAGGAGATCCACCCACATCAGGAGGAAATTAAAATCATCAACCTTGGAGGTGAAGGAGAAGATAAAATGATCAAGATAGGCACCTGCCTAAGTAAAAACCAGTAAGATGAATTGATTGAATTGCTCCGGGAATTTCGGGATGTGTTCGCTTGGTCATATCAAGATATGCCAGGATTGGATAACAGCATAGTGGAACATAGATTGCCTCTAAAACCAGAGTGTCCACCAGTTAAGCAAAAGTTACGAAGTATGAAACCGGAAATGCTGCTCAAGATCAAGGAAGAGGTCAAAAAACAATTCGAAGCCGGTTTCTTGGCCGTAGCCAAATATCCATAATGGGTAGCCAACATAGTCCCGGTCCCGAAGAAGGATGGAAAAGTGCGGATGTGTGTGGACTATCGAGATCTAAACAGGGCCAGCCCTAAAGACGATTTTCCTCTTCCACATATTGACATGTTGGTCGATAACACAACCCAACACTCCATTTTCTCGTTCATGGATGGTTTCTCCGGGTACAATCAGATTAAAATGGCACCCGAAGACATGGAAAAAACCACGTTCGTCACTTTATGGGGTACTTTCTGTTACAAAGTAATGTCCTTTGGTTTGAAGAACGTAGGGGTGACTTATCAGAGAGCAATGGTCACTTTATTCCATGATATGATGCACAAGGAAATAGAGGTCTATGTGGATGATATCATTGCAAAATCCAAAACCGAGGAAGATCATGTCCACGACTTAAGGAAATTGTTTGAGCGGTTGAGAAGGTTTAAGCTTAGATTGAATCCTGCCAAGTGCACGTTTGGCGCAAGGTCAGGCAAACTGTTGGGTTTCATTGTAAGCAAGAAAGGAATTGAAGTGGATCCCTACAAGGTCAGGGTAATCCTAGAAATGCCACCTCCTTGCATAGAAAAAGAAGTCAGGGGTTTCTTGGGAAGATTAAACTACATCGCTCGATTTATCTCACAATTGACATCGACCTGCGAGCCGATCTTCAAGCTACTCCGCAAGAACCAACCAGGGCAATGGAATGAGGACTGCCAAATAGCTTTTGAGAAAATTAAGCAGTACTTGAAAGAACCACCAATATTGGTACCACCAACCCCTGGGAGACCACTGATTTTATACATGACAGTACTGGATGAGTCCATGGGCTGTGTATTGGGTCAGCACGATGAAACGGGAAAGAAAGAACATGCCATATATTACCTAAGCAAAAAGTTCACTGATTGCGAAATGCGATACTCCGCATTAGAACGAACTTGTTGCGCGTTAGCATGGGCTGCGAAGCGTTTAAGGCAATACATGTTGAGTCACACTACCTGGCTAGTCTCTAAGATGGATCCTATCAAGTACATCTTTGAGAAGCCAGCCCTGACCGGAAGGATTGCTCGATGGCAAGTGCTGCTAACTGAGTACGACATAACATATGTCACTCAGAAAGCCATAAAAGGGAGCGCTTTGGCTGACTACCTAGCCCATCAACCCGTAAGTGATTACCAACCAATACCATTCGACTTCCCAGACGAGGATATTTTGGCATTGTCCGACGAAGAAGAAGGCGGTAACAAGGACAAATGGATTTTAAGATTCGATGCAGCTTCTAATGCTTTGGGACATGGAATCGGAGCCATTTTGATTTCACAAAGAAAGAGTTCATCCCTGTCTACGCCAGGCTATGTTTCGATTGTACCAACAATGTTGCCGAATATGAGGCGTGCTCCTTAGGGATCCAAGCGGCATTGGATATGAAAGTAAGAACACTGGAAGTCTACGGAGACTCTGCTTTAGTCATCCACCAGTTGAAAGGTGAGTGGGAAACCAGAGATAGCAAGCTTCTCCCCTATCACGCCCACATTATGGAAATGATCAGAGATTTCAAAGAGATTTCTTTTCATCATGTTCCTTGGGAAGATAATCAGATGGCTGACGCTTTGGCTACTCTCGCTTCAATGTTCAAAGTAAGCAATGACTATGACGTGCCCTTCATCGAGGTAGAAAGGCGTCACGAGCCCGCATACTGCCAAGTAATCGAAGAACAATCGGATGGAAAACCTTGGTATCATGACATTAAGAGGTATATCCAGAGGCAAGAATACCCCGACAATGCCACAGAAAATGACAAAAGAACCCTGCGACGGCTCGCCATGGGGTTTTTCTTAAATGGAGACGTGCTTTACAAAAGAAACTATGATTCTATCCTTCTTCGCTGTGTTGATACCGCTGAAGCAAATAGAATCATGAGGGATATCCACGAGGGATCTTTCGGAACCCACATCAATGGGCACGCCATGTCAAGAAAAATCTTAAAGGCTGGTTATTTTTGGATGACCATGGAAGCAGACTGCTTCGCCTATGCTCGGAGATGTCATAAGTGCCAAATATATGCTGATCATATTCACGCACCCCCGTCATCTCTAAATGTTTTGTCAGCACCATGGCCTTTTTCGATGTGGGGCATGGATGTCATTGGTCCCATTAAACCAAAGGCTTCAAATGGCCATCGTTTCATTTTGGTCGCCATTGATTACTTCACAAAATGGGTGGAAGCAGCTTCATATACTAATGTAACCAAAGGTGTTGTCGTTAAATTCGTCAAGCGTGAGTTGATATGTCGGTACGGCCTACCGAGTCAAATCATCACAGACAATGGTACAAACCTGAACAACAAAATGATGAAGGAGCTTTGTGAGAGCTTTAAGATCTCCCACCATAATTCCTCTCCATACCGCCCAAAAATGAATGGGGCAGTCGAGGCAGCGAACAAGAATATCAAGAAGATAATACAGAAAATGGTGGTAACCTATAAAGACTGGAACGAAATGCTTCCTTTTGCTCTGCACGGTTATCGTACCTCAGTCCGGACCTCGACTGGGGCAACTCCATTCTCTTTAGTTTATGGTATGGAAGCAGTCCTGCCTTTTGAAGTAGAGATTCCTTCCCTCCGAGTAATCATGGACGCCGAACTGGTTGAAGCTGAATGGATCCAGACTCGACATGACCAATTAAATCTGATTGATAGTAAAAGATTGAGTGCCCTCTGCCATGGTCAGCTATATCAAAGGCGTATGAAGCGAGCGTTTGAAAAGAAAGTACGATCCCGACAGTTCCAAGAGGAAGACTTGGTGCTCAAGAAGGTTTTGTCAATGCATAAAGATCACCGAGGCAAATGGACTCCTAACTACGAAGGGCCGTATGTCGTGAAGAAAGCTTTTTCCGGAGGTGCTCTCATACTCACCAACATGGATGGGGAAGATCTGCCGATGCCTATAAACGCGGATGCAGTGAGAAGATACTATGCATAAAAAAAAAGAGGGGGCGCTCGCTAGGTTGAAAACCTGAAAAGGTGACCTAGGCAAAAGTTAGAGCAATTGGTGGGGGCGAAAATCCTAAGAAAGCGGCCCAAACAATTTCACACCCTATAGATTCAACACTGCAATGCCAATTTTCCAAGTCACAGACAAGGGGATGGGTCTAGGGCATCGAAGCCATTGTCGAGTCACGCCCTCGAAAACAAAATCAGAAGATAAACAGGAAATCATGGAAAAGACTAGAATTTTGTCGCTCTCAGGAAATCGATGGAGGATCTAAAAGGCCTTCCCTTCCATCCTTACCATCAATTCCTCACACCTGTCATATTTTTGCATTATTATTGTCACCTGTACATATCTGTTGTTCATAAATAAAAAGTTTCCTTTCTTCTCACATGTGTTCATGACTAGAATGAATAAACAAGTTTTACCTAAAAAGAATTTCTTAAAAAAAATGAGTTTTGAGAAGAACGAAAACACAAAGTTATGGGGAACGAAGTGGACACCATTGCCAGATCTTACCTCAAGCAAGCTCAACCAGCTCTGCGAAACAACCTTAATGAAGTCAGAAGTAATAATTATTTTGGCCATGAGTTACTTCAACTCCTGTCGCCAAGGGAGTCCGCCTGTAAGTTTTTAATTAGTTTTACGTTTCTCTGTTAAAGGATGGCCGGAAACCATGATCCCCGAGATGTGTAGTTGCCCAACTCTCTCCTTAGCAAACCTTCGGCATGTCCGCAGTAAACCCCAAGTCCATTCTCTTTCACCCAAAGGGGCATTACCCTGAATCACCAAATTTTCTCCCCCAGTGGAACCATAATCGCCAAAAACTACACTTCCCAAATCATTCCCCAGTGGGACTACACTTCCCAGTCAACCCAAGACTGGGACATCTCCCCAGATTCTTCTTTCGGTCAAGGGACAGTTTTCCCCAAAGACTCTTTCGATCATGTCTAACTGGGGCATCTCCCCAGATTCTTCTTTCATTCAAGGGGCAGTTCCCCAAGATTTCATCCAAGGGGCAGTTCCCCAAGATTTCATCCAATCATGTCAAACTGGGGCATCTCCCCGGGTTTATTCTTTCATCCAAGGGGTAGTTCCCCAAGATTTCATCCAATCATGTCAAACTGGGGCATCTCCCCAGGTTTATTCTTTCATTCAAGGGGCAGTTCCCCAAGATTTCATCCAATCATGTCAAACTGGGGCATCTCCCCGGGTTTATTCTTTCATTCAAGGGGCAGTTCCCCAAGATTTCATCCAATCATGTCAAACTGGGGCATCCCCCTGGGTTTATTCTTTCATTCAAGGCGCAGTTCCCTAAGATTTCATCCAATCATGTCTAACTGGGGCATCTCCCCGGGTATATTCTCTCAATCAAGGGGCAGTTCCCCAAGAACCCGCAGTCATGGCAACCGAGGGTCAACCCCAACCTTTACATTTCCTGCCAACAGTGAGTTAATTCGGACGAGATGTCCTGTTAACTCCCCCAACCTCTACATTTCCTGCCAACATTGAGACGTCCTGTTAGCTCACCCAACCTTCACATTTCCTGTCAACAGTGAGCTAATTCGGACGAGACGTCCTGTTAGTTCCCCCAATCTTTATCTTCCTATCGCCGATCAAATGGCACCTTTACTTTCCTGTCACCGATCAAATGGCACCCCTTTGCTTTCCTGTCGCCGATCAAATGGCACCTTTACTTTCCTGTCGCCGATCAAATGGCACCTTTACTTTCCTGTCGCCGATCAAATGGCACCTTTACTTTCCTGTCGCCGATCAAATGGCACCTTTACTTTCCTGTCGCAGATCAAATGGCACCTTTACTTTCCTGTCGCCGATCAAATGGCACCCCTTTACTTTCCTGTCGCCGATCAAATGGCACCTTTACTTTCCTGTCGCCGATCAAATGGCACCTTTACTTTCCTGTCGCCGATCAAATGGCACCCCTTTACTTTCTTGTCGCCGATCAAATGGCACCTTTACTTTCCTGTCGTCGAACAAATGGCATCCTTTTACCTTTCAGTCACCAAAGAAGGCATCCTTTTTCTCCCGGTCACCGAATGAGGCACCCTTCTGCTTCATGTCATTCAAAGGATAATTCCCAGTTAACCGCTTCTTGCTAAAATTAGAGCACTGCTTTACTTCTTTTTTCCAGATTTAGGACAAAAAACAAAAAAAACAAAAAAAAGAAGAAGAAGAGAAAAGTGAAACGGAAGAGGAAAATGCTCGTCTTTAAAGAAGTAAGGTCACACTGACTCGTGATTGCCCACACCATCAGTCGCTATACTGATCAAGAGGTCCCACTTGGCCCCCTACATCGGTGTTCATATCTTTACTTCCTTTTCACTTCAAAAACACAGAAGCTTCGTGTTTCTTTTGTGAAAAAGAAGTAAAGAGGGGCATCTGTGAACACCTCTTTTGGTCCGGTCCAAGTGGAATGAATCTTTTTATACTGAATTCTAATTCAGAATGGTCAAATTCAAATAGAATGGCTCCAAAATAATCAGAACCGAGCGAAATAACTCAGAATGAAGCTTTTCCAAATGAAATACAGCCCTGTTAGAGGCAAATCCGATTGGAATGACTCAAAAATAATCACATCTGAACAGGATGACTCAGGTTAAAGCATTTTCGAGTGAAATACAGCCCTAGTGGAGATAAATCCGAGTGAAAAAACTCAAAAATGGTCAAATCCGAGTGAAATGCTCCCCTGTTGAAGTTGAATCCGAGTGGATAGCTTCCCTGCCAAGCCAGTCTGAGTGGATTATGCCCATTTTCAAGAGAAGTCCGAATGGAATGACTCAAAAAAGTTGAATCCGAGTGGCATCACTAAGAATGGGTCAAATTCGTGTGGAATATGCTCCTGTTGCATTAAATCCGAGTGAAATTACTCAGAATGGGTCAAATCCGAGTGGAGTATGCTCCTGTTGGATTAAATCCGAGTAAAATTACTAAGAATGGGTCAAATTCGAGTGAAACTACTCAGAATGAAGAAAATCCGAGTGAAACTACTCAGATTTGGACATGTCCGAGTAGAGTATGACCTGTTGGGTGGGAAATCCGAATAATGACTCAACAATGGACCAATCCGAGTGGATAATTCCCTCTCAGATGCATTCTGAGAGAAAATGCCAGTTTACAAGCCCTGATCGTAAAGAATGTCAATTCCGAGTGAAAAATGACCCTGTTAGAGGAGAATCCGAGTGGAAGATCCCCTACTGCAACCAATCCGAGTGGAAAAAGGAACTGACTTTGGATGGATGCTGCCCAAAGCTTTTTTCCGAGTGAAAGGATTGCTGATTGAAGTAAATCCGAGTGAGTATCACTCGGTTGGAAGGAGATCCGAATTAAAATAGCTAAACTTCCAATTTCTAAGTAGAAGATAGGCAAAATCTGAGTGAAAATGCCCAAGTTCCATTCGGATTAAGAGCTCAAAAGGTCGGTTCCGAGTTGATCCTTCAAGCAGTAAAGTTTTGTGTCACTTTTGAAAGAATTCCGAGTGTTGCCTCTTCAATCAGAACCGAGAGTTGCTTCTTCAGTCAGAACCGAGTGAAGTATTTCCAGTCAGCACCGAACGAGTCATTTCACTCGATTTCCGAGCCATTTCAGTCGGTTCCGTGTCATTCTTTTCTCGCCCACTCGTGAGCCAATTTTCAAATCGGTTTCCGAGTGACACTTCAGTTAGTCAGCCCTCTTCAAACCTTTCCCGAGCCCTTTTGACCAATCAATTCCGAGCCCCCATTTCCACCATACTTCAAACCTTCACCGAGCCACTTTTTACCCGTTCACGAGTCATCTTTCTCTCATCTCCGAGTCACACTTCACATATTTCAGTCGGTTTCGAGTCATTGGTCACTCGGATTGTGGAGAGGAGATGAAGTCCGAGTCAATTTTCAGTCAGTACCGAGTGCTTTTCAGGTCTTTCGCCCAAGCGATTCTAGTGACGCTCAAGCGAGAATGGGAATCTGAGTCAGCTTTCACTCGGTTCTGACTCAATTTCTTTAATTGTCCACTCGATCCAATTGCACAACACCAACATGATTTTATTCGGTCTTTAGCATAAAATGGGGCCTTTTCCACTCGGTTTTTTTCCCTTTTCCCACTCAGAATTGACTGAGAGGGTGATCCGAGTCATTTACACTCGGATTTCCAACATTTTCACTCGGATTTTAATAATTCTCACTCGGTTTTCTGCCATTCTCACTCGTCCCACCAGGTCCCCCTGTTAGACCGTGCTGACTTGGATTCCACCACCCAAGTGGATCCAGGAATCCTGGGGGTGGCAGACATGTGGCAAACAGGGGTGGAAGTGGGGGGAATTAAAAATTCCCACCCAGCCGTTGTCCCCCACTTCACTCTGAGTGGAAGCCTGAGCTGGCATTCCACTCGGAAGTGGAAGCCTGAGCTGGCCTTCCACTCAAACCAGCCTATAAATAGGCAAGAGGCTGAAGCTTTCAGGCCTACACACACACACACACCATATACGCATCCAGCACCCTCACCATTCCCTTCTCCTCCTTCCTCTATCCAGTACCCTCACCATTCCCTTCTCCTCCTTCCTCTATCCAGCACCCTCACCGTTCCTTTCTCCTCCTTCCTCTCTCCATCAGCCAACTCCGTCCTCTCCCCTCTAACCAACACCGCCCAGTATTCCCTTCCACTCAACTCCAACACCGTCCCTCTTCTCACTGTCTCACTCGGTACTTACTGTCTCACTCGGTATCTCACTTCTCACACGGTAAGCTACTGCTCTCACTCGGTTTTTACCATTTTTACTCGGTTTTCCTCAATTTCACTCGGTATTTTCCCACTCCACTCGGTTTTACCATTTTTTACTCAGTTTTCCTTAATTTCACTCGGTTTTCCTCAATCTCACTCGGTTTTCTGTATTTCTCACTCGGTATTCCATTTTTTTACTCGGTTTTTCCCATTTTCACTCGGTTTTTTCCCTCTTTCTCACACAGTTTTCTCTTCCTCCCCTTAGTTTTCGCTCATTTTTCCTCTGTTTTCCAAACTTACTGTGAGAAATAAATGCTTCCTATGTTATCTTTCAAATTTAAGTAAAAATAAAAAAGGGAAACAAATCTTTTTTTAAAACAGTGTCGTACGGGAGTACTCCCGTCTACACAACCTCTTTAGGATTCGTACACGTGCGAAGAACTTCGCCTTGTACGAGTTCCCCGCCTCAGTGACATCCATCATCATCTCCCAAGTCTTTTCCTAAAAGAACAACACTCAGAACTACGTAACCCTGATTTCTTGATAATTCAAGAATACGTAGGAGCAGGATCTCAATTCCTGTTGGGCCCATCTCTCTTATTCCTTTTTGTTGATTTATTTCCTTACTTTCATGTTTCTTTCATAAATGTTCTTTTTTTGGTTACTACCGTGAAAATCAATTTAGACGTGACGTCTTGTTGATTTCCCCCTAGTTTTTGCTCAAGCCTCGCCATAATTCATAGGGAAGGGATACTTAGGACGAGACATCCCGCTTATCTCTTTCCTATCCCTATTTTTTTATTCGAAGATGTATAATTTAGGCGTGACGCCTTATTAGCATTCTTTTCCCCTCTCTGTCTCATATCGAAGTTGAGTTTAATCCGGATGAAATGTCCCATTGACCTCGCTTCGACATTCTATGTTTGTACAGTTCTCTCACTCCATTTTGTCATTTTTAAATAAAAAATACAACAATGAAAAAGAAGAAATAAACCATCTTTTGTAAGGCTATTTATGTTGCGCATTTTCAATCTTGGTACTGTTTTGGACAGGCGATGTAGGGTGCTAATACCTTCCCTACTCGTAACCGACTCCCAAACTTGAATCTCAATTTTTAACCAGTGCTTTACTGAACCTAGTTTTTTCCAATGTTTTTCCTATGGATAAAAATGTTGGTGGCGACTCCCTGTTTTATTCCATACATTCTCTCTCTCTCGCCGCGCCGTCGCGATCCAGGTTGCGACAGCAATCTTTATTATCCTGTTTTGAATTTGAAATAGAACATATTAAAGGAGAGAAAAATTCTTTACCCGACTACTTAACCCGTGAATTTCTACAGGAACATCATGACTGATAAAGGAAAAGCCATATCAAAAGATCAATATGGAACCCCAAAAAGAGTACTACCCTTATCCTTTTCTTCTTCACTAATCTCTCTTACCCCAAAGACTCCTCAAAGAACTACAGCTCAAATATTAACTACTCCATCTCAAAAACCTTTAACTCCTTCTTCTTCAAAATCTTTAACTCCTCTTACCCCTAATTTAAGTACTCTTGTTAGACCTTCCGACCTTTCAAAACCAACCCCATTTATTAATCAAGAAGGGTACTTAGAAAAATCTGAGAAAATTCCAATAACTTTTATTGAAAGAGAATGGATAAAACAAGATCCAAAGGATTTAGCATTACAGTTATTATCCTCATTTCATTATATTCCAGGAGACCTCAAGAAAACTAGAACTTTCTATGAGTTCATACTGGTAGATACTGATTCAATACAGTTAGAACATTATTATTCAAAAGATGAGCCCAATACCATTTCCTATTCAAAATTTAAAATTTGCAAAATAATTTCTCCTCATGAGTGGAATAAAGCATTAGTACTACCTAAAGAGTTCTCCAGACAGTTTGATCCTCAGACTTATAACTACTTTGATTACATGATGGCTTGGTATAACATGTTATATTTAAGGCCATATACTCATTCTTGGTTCATATGGTTCAGAAGAGGGGTATCATTAAAGTTCCCCAAATGGTTTATCAAATGGTTCTATGATGTAGGACCAATTATTCAAGTTTTTCCTCCAGAAGTTCAAAGTCTATTCCTGTATTTCAAAGAAAAAACAACTTTTGTATCAGGATATAGATTAATTTCCTTCGTCGCCAGCCAAAGCATAACTTGGATATTTACTTGGGACTATTCAATAAGTTCTACACATGAAGTATTAAAACTCCCTACCTTTACTCGTACTCTTAAGATAAAATGGTGGGCTAAGTTTAATATTAGCCTAATATCTAAATCGAAAATTGATCAATGGGTCTCTCAACAAAAGGTGTCTGACCCAAAACCTTTAGATTCAGCATTAACTTTCAACAAGACTTCATTATTTCTAGCTGAAAAGCAGAAGATAATGGCAGAACTTGCCGCTGTATCTTCAGAGGAAGAATTACAAAAGACTTTGGGAAAAATAAGATCCTTATCATCAGAATCCTCATCTTCTTCTCAAAAGAATGACGAAGATTTGGAGTTAATTGAAGACCCTAGTAAAGATAATGAAGATATGTGCTTTGGTATGTATGATTAAACTAAGAACTGATAACTAGAGGATAAGACAGCATCAATAAAGACCTGACAGCATCAATAATAGACGACAAAGACTTGATAAGACATGACTCTATCGAATCTTATCTCAAACAGTCCATTCTATCCTGATGTAATCTAAAAACAGTGTATTCTATCTTAATGTAATCTCAAATGTAATCTGATCCTATCTAGAATAGGACAGAATGTTTGTGTATAAATAAGCGCATTAGGGAGAAGGGAGAGGACACAGCCTTTTTACCCTCCCTCTTTGCCTTTCTTTTGTACTCTTTTCTCTCAGTTAATGAAGTTCTAAGCTTTCTGTGTCTCCTATTTCGATACTCTTGTAAGTTCTAAATTTTTTTTATCTTTTTATTTGTTTTAATTATGTCTTATCTATTTAAAGTATCTGAATTTGATAAACCTGATTATCAGAAATGGTTTTATGTTGAGCCATATATATATTCTGTCAATCAACTTTGTGATGATCCTCTTACGTAAAAGCTATTTTGCATGTTTAATATAATGGTGACTTGTGTTTACACGAGTAAGCGCCTCCACCATGAATACTTATTTTCACAATAAAAAAATATATTTTCTAACAAAGTTTATAACAATTATGCCTACTTTCTTTATATCATCGTTATATTAACTAATAAAAAGAAAATCAGAATTTATGTTGTTAATATGATAATAATGTAAAGTTGATTCAACTTATAATTATCAAATGATACATATATATTTGATTCCTTAAGTGAAATCTCAAGTTAGATCATTGTAAATGGAAGAAAATTTTTTTGTTAGGAGAGCTAATTCCACTATGATATAAATATTCTCAAGGTTGCCTCAAAAAAATACTTATGGTTAAAAAGAATTACACAAAAATACACCAAGATATATGTGACAAATTTTTCTTTAGTGTTTCACTACAACAGAAATTACAAAAGGAAGCGGTACTATTGTCAGCGGTTGGGCGGAACCGCTGACATTGTTGTAAAAAAGACACTAAAGTCAGCGGTTATTAAAGGAAACGCTGACAATAGTATTATCAGCGGTTGAAGGTATCAACCGCTGACAATAGTCTATGTTAATAATAAAGGATTTCTACGCGTACAGCCCTGACCTGGTGCGTTTGCTTTTCATTGATTAATAAAATATTAATATAATTCATATGATGCACGCAGATGGTAAGGTAAGGCACTAAAGGTGATAAACTATTAATATATTTTATGTCTTGATGTTTTAATTTTTTTTAGCTCTCTCTTTTCTTATGTCAACTTTTCGTTTTCCACAAGACAAGGTGCCTGTTGGTGCGTTTTGCTCTTTTTCCCTCTTTTTTCAATAGTTTCCATTCTCCTATGTTAGTGTGTTTTGCTCTCTGTTTTTAATAGTTTCCAAGTGTGCTGTTAGTGGTCCATAGCAGGCTTTTTTTTCCTCTCTGTTTTTAGCAACTTTGTGTATGTTTGTTTCCCAGTTCCAGCTCTGTTTCGCCCTCAATCCTTGCGCTAATTTCACAGAACCAGGGGAACCCTTGCTCGTTGGGACTTTCATTTTCGGGGAAAGGAAGAAGGTTTGGTTCGATTGGTGGTGCGATCCAACACTACGAAAGAGAAGCTCCGTCACATGTGCAAGTAACCTTCAATTCCCTTTTTTCATTTTCTTCGATTTGATATTGGATATTGTGGGTTTTCTATTTTCTGTTGGATGTTGGGTTATCTATCTCCCTGTATTTGTGAGTCTTGGTCTCTGTCGGAGCAGGATTATTGTCCGTTCAGGTTGTGGCGGTGGTGAGGGTATGGGTTTGGGTATGGGTGGGTGGGTTGGGGAGGGGTGTGGGTGGATGGGTCTGATGGTTTAGGCTTTGGGTTTGGGTTTGGGCCTATGATGCACGGAAACGCCATGGAGGTGTCATCCTGGAACCGGGAAACGGCCAAAAATATTTTCCTCACTACCCGTGTTTTGGGCCTTAAGGGAAACGTCTGGCCAGCGTTTACGGCCCTTAAAAAACCCCACCCGTTTTCCCATTTTTCTTTTCAGCTATCCCGAGCCCCCCCCTAAGCCACCCCCCTTCCGTGCTTCCCCCTTCGTCGTCTGCTCTGCGACTGCGTCCTCTCCACCACACTGTCGCCGGCCGTTCGCGACTCCGGCATCTCTTCATCTGTGTTCGTCATCATCTTCTTCTCCGTCGTCTATGTTCATCTTCTTCTCCATCATCTACGTCTCTTCATCTGTTGTGTTTGTCTTCTTCTTCGACAACCAGTGAGTCAGGGACAGCACAGGCAAGGCACTCTAAGGTTGTTCTGCTTCTTCTTCATCGACAATTCGACACCACCACCAGTGAGTTCTGTTCTACTTCTTCATTTTCAGTTCAACTTCATCTTTTCCACCTTTTTTTTATTTTGGGAATTTATTAGAAATAAAACAGGGAAGCACAATGAGCTGATTAGGTTTTTATATATTGATATTTGATAATTGATAATGTTGAATTGCTGATAATGCTGATATTGATATTTGATAATGCTAAATTGCTGATAATGATATTTGATATTTGATAATGCAATTGTTCATAATGTTGTTTTAGTGCATTTTGATATGATCAAATTTATTTAGTAGTAATATTATATGTAAAATTTTTATAATTTTTACGGCATTTCCACACCAAACCCGTTTCTTTGTCAGGATTACAGGATGCACTTTTTAGTGGACTGTATGACTGTGATACTTGTGTGCATTTGTTAACTGACCAATGTTTCTGGGTTATTGTCCTAGGCTGCTCTGACAATGCTATTTATGATCTCATGCATTGTTTGTTATAAATCGAGTTCAGCATGTGTAAAATGAATAAAATGATGACAGATGAGTCAGCCTTGTTATATATATATATATATATATATATATATATATATATAAAACTATATGGATTCAATGTGTTTCATTAATGTATATAGTAACAGGAATAAGGAATAGGATGGAAGAGCTGTTATATACTGTGATGCTTTGACATCAACATTTGCAATTGGCTAATAAAGTTAGTATAAATTTGCACATTGGTTTTGCTTGTATGACAGCTCTTAGGGAGTTAATTAGTTTATGAATGATCAGTATAATTGTATTTTTAATTTTTGGCCTGATTGTGCATGACTCCAGATTTTTAGTTTTTAATAATATATATTAAACTAGAGCCATACTCTTTGTGCTTAACAATTCTCTGTCTGAATTTATGATTTGGGAATTTACTTTCATTATATTCTTTTGTTATATATTTATATATTGTTACTCAACTATCATACAGCTACATTTTTTTTGAGTAAAATGCCAAACTTTAGTAATTGAAACTATTAATGGAAGAACTCAGTGATGGAATATGATATTTCATAACTATCTTCTACATTCTGAAAATTTCAAAATATGTATTCTTGTATTTTTTTTAACTCTTATATGTCCATCCTTAAGCCTGAAGTGTTCTTTATTTATCTGTTATTGAGTCATTCCCTAAAGCATACCTGCAGCATCAAGGTATTATGAACAAAAAGCAAACATCATGTTCCACATAAAATTATCTGACCACATCAAAACTTTGGGAACTTAACTGTGAATTTGTATTTACTTTTGGGGATTCATTAGTAATTAAATTGCAATATAATAATCTGATAAATTATGGAATATTGGTAATTCTATAATTGACACGGTATGGCTACCAAATCTTCTATACACTCTAGAGTTCTGATATGCTATACATATTTCAGATGTTCAATTCTGTTGTAGATATTTCTTTCTTTTATGTGTTCTATTAAGCATTGCTCCTTGACCCATGATCCATTCTCATGCGCGTTACCACGCCACTGGAGCGTTTGAATGCTCGTCTTATGTACTCTTTTTTTTTCTCTGTTGTGCGTTGTCACGTTGTAAGGGTATGAGCCACATTGATTCCTTTCTGACTCTTCTTTCCTCGTGAACAGCATGGCTTGGGCCCTTTTCCTCACGCGGGTATGGGTGGCGTACACACGCCCACTTGATCCCCACTAAAACGTGTCTGATGCTCTCGGTGCCATATTATAACAATTTTTTCTGTTATTCTGAATCTTCTTGGCTAATTGTGTAGAGTATATTGTCAATGGTCTAATATGTTTTCATATAAAATTGCAATCGATTTTGCTTAATCCTTTCTCTTTGTGTTTATACGCCTGGTGGGTGCTCATAGGCTTGGTTCCATTTTCATCACTTGCGTGCCTCTTGCTTGAACCCAGCATTTTTATGATATAATAGACAGAGATTATCAAATCCTTAATAAATTATAGATAAGTCAGGGGTTGAGTCAAATATATGTGTATATGGGTATATATATAGACCTTGGTGGGGTCATGGTTATATAGACATGCTTACAGCAATTGTGTTTGGGTTTGGCTCATTGATGAGACTGTGGATTAATTGGAGGCCCTGTACCATTCCATTTCCTTCCTTTGGCACGCAGTTCTGTTTCTTCACTTTCTTAATCGCGCACCTGTACGCCAGCATGGGCATTCTGCACTCATGCACTCTTCAAAATACTAAGCATTCTGCTCCTATGTAGCAATTGAGCATTATTCACTTTACTTAATTACTTTTTTTTTGAAATTGTTGATATAGAACATAAGTCTAAAGTTTGTATCATAGTGTATAAAATAGATGTTTATTTATTTTCATGGTGTTTTCATTTGTTGTATTTTTTTTTGGGTACTCTACTATATTATTTTCTTAGTAAGAATGTTGATATGAACACTCTTTCACTTATTCATTGAAATTCATCAACAATTATAAGTATAGGTATAACCTGGTAATTAATAAATAAATTATTTCTATTAATAAAATAATAATAATAATAAAAAATCCTGATCAATTTCTTGATTAAGACAATATTTAGTTGAAATTATCACGTTAGTGTAAGAAATATTGAAATTATATGGGAATCTTACAGCATGTAAGTGCTATGGGTTGTAAATTATGAGTTTCTTATGTCACTCTTGGTTCCAGTGCCTGCTTTGTATTTTTCCATGGGATCCTGATTTATCTTCATATCCAATATCTTGAGAATTGGGTTATGTTGCTTGCTGAAAATGTCATCCTTAGTTAACTTGGATGAGGTGCATCTTGCCTTAAAAAGGGTGAGCCGAGCTGCACTACATATTTCACTTTAATATATATATATATATATATATATATATATATATCAAGTGACTTGATTTGTTAAAAATAAACAAAATCAACTGGCTCTGTTTCCTGATTCCTCCCTTAAACTTTACTTTTTTAAATTTTACACATCTCCAAGATTCATAGTTGTTTACCCTATGTCCTATGCTTAATTAATAAAATCATGTTGACTACTTATATCTTTCATTCCTAACTATGATTTATTTTTTGTTCTTCAGGAAGTGGCATGAAAGTTCCTTAGAGCATGATCATTCAAAGAAAGTATCTGCACCCGCATAATATGAAAATGCAATCAAGATTGGAAGAAGAGGAAGAAGCCAAAGCTGCTTTTATGAGTAGGATTCAGAGGCTAACCAAACTCATTCTGGTTTCCTTAAATAATATAAGGCATGGATATCTACCTGACATTCCCAGCCACCAGCGAAGTCACTCTGTTGGCGAGGATGATGTGGGCTCATCCTTCATTTAATTAGTGTAGATTATGTTATTATCTTCTTTAGTTTTCATTCTGGAAGTGCTTGTACTTTTGAACTCCTTGCTTGACAAATTTAACTAGTGAATTTGTTTTTTTTTAATACTTAAACTTAAACGTATAGCATTTTTCTATTTTATGTTAATGTTAGAGTTGTATACCTGACTATTCTTTATACTTGGTTTATAATATTTTTCATCAAAATCTACATTTCACTATATGATTTTTTTACCAAGTTATGTAAAATGTGTCGGTTCATGAGTTACTTGTGTGTAGTTTTTAAAAAAACTAAACAAACTAAAATTTTAAAAAAAAACTATTGTCAGCGGTTCCTATCTATAACCGCAGACAATGTTGTAACTATTGTCAGCGGTTACTTACTACAACCGCTGACATTGTTTGCCTATTGTCAGCGGTTCTAAACAACAACCGCTGACATTGTTTGACTATTGTCAGCGGTTCCGCACCATAACCGCTGACAATACATAGCTAATGTTAGCGGTTTAAGCGCTGACGTTGTTTTTAGTGCTATTATCAGCGCCTTTATTGTTAGCGTTTGTACCGCTGACAATAGCAGTAGCGGAAGCGCTGACAATAGCCTTTTTTGTAGTAGTGTTTTAACGGTTGAAGTTGTCTAGATAGCACTGGCCAAAAAACATAACTGCGGGTTATTACTTCAACAGTAACCAAACTAACTAGATACTTATTTGGTAATGAAACTAATTTGATATTGGTTTTTCATGTATGTTTTAATTTTGGAGAAGCTTTAATATGTTTTATTCGGATATAAATAATACTCACTACTACAAAAAAGGCCTTTGTCAGCGGTTCCGTAATAGCTATTGTCAGCGGTACAAGCGCAGAAAATAATGGCGCTATTAATAGCACAAAAAACAACGTCAGCGCTTAAACCGCTGACATTAGTTATGTATTGTCAGCGGTTGTAACGCGGAACCGCTGACAATAGTGAAACAATGTCAGCGGTTGGGATGAGGAACCGCAGACAATAAGCAAACAATAAGCAAACATTGTCTGCGGTTGTGATGAGGAACCGCAGACAATAGTTGCTTTTTTTTTTAATTTTCAATTTTTAATTTTTTTTAATTTTCTAAACTTGTATTAAATATGATAAACTATTTTTAAACTAAATAGTATAAAATTAATCTAGGCCCAATAAATTAATTCTACCTTAAGAGTATCAAAAGAAAATCATACACAATGTTTCACTTTGGTGCATTTCGTTAGGTGATGATTTTTAATTAGAATCAGAGTTTTGCATACACATAACAAAAATAAGAATTAAGGTTAGGCACTTATAAGTCGAAACTTCAATTCTGATTGAGAACAACATTATACATTTATAGGCTACTCACTATAGCAGCAAAAGATTGTACATATAGTATAAAAGATTAGTGGTTTTATATATATAACAAATTATATAATTTTAGTGTGTTTACATGATCAATTAATTAATGTTTAGTATAAAACTGTCATAATCCAAATACATGGATATTCTTACTCTGTCTCTCTGTGACTTGTCCCTTGTATTTGAATGAGAAAATAATATAAAAGAAGGAATTTACAAGATGAAAGAAAAGTGAAAAGAAATAAATATAGAATATTTTCCTTATACTCTTTATTGGTTAAACAAGAGGAATTTACCTCACACGTTCAAAGGCTTTTAGGAATTAAAGGTAAATAAACCCACTAAAGGACATATATTACCAGATTTCAGTCGACAAATACATGCAGACACAAGGAATTAATCTACTATCTAAAATCATGGGAAACTGTAAATATATACCACTGTCATATAATGGTATTAAAACTCTATATAAAATATATCATCCACCTGCATCTCCCATAACAAAGGAGATGAAAGAAGGAAATATGATTGATAGTATCTTTCAGAATATATATTTGTACCCACTTGGCTTTCCAATGTGGTGTTAGAATTTGTAGCTTCAGATATTACGTTTGCAAGTTTTGCGGTATTCTTTCTGAATATGGAGATACTGAAGTCCCTTAACATCTTTGTGGAGAACTCATGACTTGATATCTTCCTTTGTTCATGCCATTTCTCACCATCAATAGTGAAAATCCCATCACCTAGTAAATCCTTCAAATTGTTGTAGTTGTATAACCCCTGCACAAAATTTCAAGGCATATGACATTAAAGCCACTAAGAATAAAATTGACCCCTTTATGTTGTGTGGTACCATCACAAAGTACCGTCTATGTAACTAAACATTTTGTCCTTGCCAGCCAGCTTTATATTACTTATTAACTCCAGAAATCTCTATTTCATTTCTTTTTCAATATCCTCATATCACTACATTATATTCCTAATGCGACAACCAAAATATGGAAAGGATCTCATCTACCTTTAAAAGGAAGATGGAATATTACTATGTCCAAAATTTAAAGGAGAATATTTCAATTAAAAAGGCATAATTCTTAAATGATCTCATACATTAAGAAGTAAGCAGGAGGCTCTGAACCTACTTGTATCTTTATACCCTTCATAACCATCAACCTATTGAAATTAAGCATTTGATTAAATACAGTTCCAGCAACAGGATGGTACTTCTTTCTGTGCCTTTTGTTCAGTTTTCTAAACAAAACTAGAAACATTGAAAGGGTAAAAGTGCAGTGAAAATTAATACACCTTTTAAGCTATGGAGTGGCTACTAGTTGTAACTTAAAACCTGCAATGCATTTAATTTTTGAACATATTTTTACTGTTTCACATGAAAAGTTCTACAGTATGTCAATTCTCCCCACTGCAATGGACTACAGAAGATAAAACATGTAGGAAACCTGACATACGGAGGTTGAAGCTTCCCTTCTAGTACTATCAAATGATCATAGGCTAAAAAGAAAAAAAGAAAAAAGAAAAAGAAACGATGGGAATCATCAAGACGTTGAACCTGAGAAGCAGAACTGGTTCTGTTTGATTATGATGAGTCGTCATGATAAAGGTGGAGCCCCAGCCCAAAGCGTGCACAAGCTCTACGAAAAGCCATTGTTTCTGCCTTCTGTACAGGATCTCCATAACTTGTGTCATCTAGCGATGCAGTACCGGTTGATTCCCTAAAAATCTAAAGAAATAAATGGGGTTATGCAGACAGAAGTACCGGTTGATTCCCTACATCTTACCACGCCCCACCACTAACCCATCCCCAACCCGAGCCCGAGCCCATCAGAATGCCCAAAACTGACCCTTCCCTAACCCCAAACCCGACGTCCCCAACCCACCATACCAGCCTACCACCATCAGCAACAACCCTCATTCTCGAAACCTCACCCCAGCCCAAGCATAACCCAACAAACCCCGACCCTTCTCCCTGAAGATTTCCCTCAGCAACCCCTCTTCCCTGCAACATAACCCCCTCCCCCCGACGCCACTCCAACTAATGAAAACCACCCCCAATAGAACCAAACCCACACCCCCAACAGAACCCAACCCCGTCCCACTCACAACGGAAACGCAGATAAAATAACCAACCAGAGAAATGGAAAAGAGAAAAAGGATGGGGGGTTTCTTACCTCAAGAAGATGGTCATGGTTGTTGCACCTCAGATCTGACAAAGGAAGACGATCGTGCCCCTTCTTCGTGCCGACAGGAACGGAGGAGTCTGTGACAAACTAAACGTGCTCTGAGTAAAGAGAGAGAGAGAGACACAAAGTGTGTTTAGTTTAGGGTTAGTGTGAATTTTGGGTTGGGCCTAGAGATCATGGTCTTTATAATAAATTATTAAACTTATACAAAGGCCATGGCATCAGCGAAAAGCAAGGCGCGTAAAAGGAAATATAGCACTATAGTCTGCGGTTGACACATCTAACCGCAGAAAATAGTATTATCAGCGTTTAATCCCCTAACCGCATACAATAGTCCTTTTTTATGCATTAATGTCTGCGGTTCCGCCCAACCGCAGACAATACTAGCGTTTCCTTTTGTAATTTTTGTTGTAGTGACTAGTATCTATATATCAACTCATTTGTAGGTTCGGTAATACTGTTTTTACGAATTTGTGGTGCTGTTTTTTAAACTTAGATTACAATTTTTACTTTAATAATCAATGACGACAATTTTTTTTTAATCAAAGGATGTTTCTCCGTTACAAACTAATCATTTCAAGACATTAAAATGTTGAGTAGTCGTTTCTTACCTCTTTTAATTAACAAAATTTTCTCAATGAATAAGTTTTGAATCCTAAATAACATATTTAAATAACTCAATTATTTATTAATTGTCTCAGACTGTAGTTGTCATCGCTTTTTAACTTGTACATAGTTATCGAAATCAAATATCAGACATAAATGTAAACATATTAATCTTTTTCATATATATATATAAAGACACAATGAGGGACAGCGTTGTTCTCGCATATCCCAATGCTTCCCATGCAATTTGGAAATTAAAGCTAACAGTATTATGGGGAAAAAGTGGAGGTCCAGAAAAAGACAAGGTATCCACGGCTTTAAAACTTAATTTTTAAGAGATTGTAGAACACGATTAATGAATCCCTTCCGACCCGTTTGGTTTCTCATTAAGTTTGATTAACTTTAAAAATGTAAATAGAGTTGTAATTATTTTAAATTTTTTTATTTTTATTATTCTATTTCTCCAATTATATACCAAATAGACATTTATACTTTTTATTTTAATTCTTTAATAAAAAATCCATCTCTGTTACCATTTCTTGTGGATAATAAGTATTCATTCATCATGAATCCCTATGTATGTAGTAAAGTTTGAAGTTTCGTTGAACTAAGATTTCATATCATATACATTATATCTATAAAGTTTTATACTAAACCAAAGTTATTAAATATATATTTCATCATGCACATATGAATTAATATATTAACCTAGATAAATATATATAAGATGTATTTTATGAAAAATATTTTTTTAGGTGAGAGTGAGAGTACTAAATTTGAGCCATATAACCATATATAGATAATCATGATTAAAAGAATTTTAAAATCACATAATTACTTAAAAAGTCATCTGACTGATATATTCTAAATTTGATCATCCATGATAAGATCTAATGATTTAAATTTATTTTTCTCACTTAAGAGAACATTTCTTATAAAAAAGTGTGTTTACTCTAAAAGTACTACCTTTAGTTCCAATTATAAATAAATTTTAGTGGGATATATTTGTTCCATAATATAAACAAAATTATATTTTTTAATATTATTAAATGTTTGTTTACCGAATATGTCATCCTTATATATATTAATGTTTTGTGTATTAAATGATATTTAGTGTATTTTAGAACATTACATCAAATATTTAATAACATTAATACAAATAACAACTCCCAACCAATATTCTTAATATGTGTTAAAATAGTTACATTTGTTTATATTTAGAACTGAAGGTAGTATTTAAAACTTGTTTTGTTTTGAAATTTACAATAACATGTGAATTATATTCATTGAATTAGGTTAATCTAACCATAGAATAAACAATTAACTAAATCAAGAGTATAAAATTTTATACAATTTAATAATCATTTAATATTTAATGAATGAACTTTATTTTAATGGAATTTATATAATTTGTCATACAGTAAATATTGACTATCAAGATAGTATATTAATGAGTATTTGATTTTTTTAAATTTTACATATAATCATCATGATATTATGACATAATTTAATAGTCTGAGATGTTTAATTCATATGTTATTGTAAATTATAAAACGGGGTACGTCTACGTTTGGAGTAAACATAACTGCTATTTATTGTTGCTTTAAGCTTTATTGTGTCCAAAACTATTGTTATTTTAAAGGTTTAATGTGTAATTAATTTATTTTTTCAATTGTACCCTCTTATAAAATATATCTCTTTTCTATTATTTCTTATTGATAAATGAAAGAGACTTTAAGAAGTTAAAACATTATTTACTACTAACAAAATAATATAATTAAACTAGGATATTTTAGTTAATATTTACTCAAATAAATAAACATCCAATGATTTATTAATATACGTGAAAATGCCTAAAACTTGTTTACTTTACGATAGACAACTTTTGAAATTTTGGTTTCATGCACCTCACATAGTGTGACATTGAGTGCCCTAAAACACATTTTAAATAATATAGAAACTAAATACTTTTATAGAAAATTAAACATAATGTAATTTTTCATTGATTTCAATGTAAGTTCAACACAATCTCCAATAAAATTGTTTTATTGTTGTGCTTTTAAATGTATTACGAGTCATATATTAAAAAAATAGATTTATTATTTATTTATTTCCAATACCTTTAAATTGTGCTAAAGAAAACACATGCAAACAAGATTGACAAATAATGCATGTGGATGTCAAAATTTTAATTTTTAAAAAAATATAAAGTACGAAGATTTAAACAACACAAATAAGTTTGGCAAATGGATACTAAAAGCATGTGACAATAACTGCTGAGCAGTGAAGTCCAAATAGAGATGTATAAGGACAGCACAACGACTTCCTATATCTTTTTCTTAGCAAACAGTGACATCTTTGCTGATATAGACATCACAAAGAACTTGCCTTTACCTGTCCCAAAGTGGAGTAACATTAATTTAACAAACTTCTCAAATGAATTATATTTTGCTATTCTCTTTTCCTTCTGTTTCAATTAATAGTTACAACAAAGATAACAATCATTATTATGAGTTACAATCGAAGATTGCACAAATTATATTACACGACACTCTTGGATTAAACTCGTCGTCAAGCAATCAAGGTCATGAGGAAAAAATAGAGTTCTTCCATTTATTGTTAGCCAAAACTCAAATAATTAATAATTTTATCAGAGTACGTAAGTTTAATCAAATTATGAGAAAATTTGCTTCAACAAAGGAAATTAACCTCCTAGACACTCATGTGGGATTAATGATATGATGGTTCGATAAGAGAAGACAGTTAAAATTTGAATTAAAATATGAGAAGTGAAGTTTTTTTTTCTTTAACTAAAAATATATAGTATAATTATTAACATCTGTACTTTTTTTTATCTTTGTTTTCTTTTTTGTCTGTTTTTTCCACTTCAAGCCCAGCTTCATATATTGACATAGGTGGTATCTTCATAGGATCTGTCTAATGTCGGAAAATCAAACGAACACTGTAAACAATCACAAATTATTACTTTCATTTTGGTTATTTGGTAATCAATTATAAAAATATGAAATAAAAAATTTTACATTGGCTCAACCCCAATTTAAATGATCAAATGTTCAACCAAACAAACATTAAGACAGAGACAATAATTTTTATTTTTTATGTTTTCATATAATTATTAATGTCAAAAATTATTCTTTATGTTTTTTACTTTAATTATTCTAATAATGAATATCAATATTAAAAATATAAATTTCATTTTACATCTTGATGAAAGTTGATACATGTAAAATAAGGCCCATAATAAATTAATAATGCCAAACTCTGAAGATTCTGCAAATATACATGAAGTTAACAAGACCCACAAATGCATGGCTTGTCTTATCAAGAATTGATAAGTAGGCATCAGGTTTTCAATTCTGAGTAACGGTGAAATAAACTGTATCAACAGAATAACTGCCACCACAAGAATCAATCAATTTTAATAATTTACATGACATAAATTTCAATGTCTGATGTCTCTTGGAATTTGTGCATGATACATATATAGTACAAGAACATGGAACAATGGATCTAGCGAAAGATATGGTCTTATTTGGTCGGCATTTTTTGTCCTCCCTGTTTTTCACCCATTGATTTTGCTACACTTTATTCATCACATTTCAAAGGGTCTTTTATTTGGTGGACTTGCAGTCAAGCCATAATCTTATGCCACGAATTCCCAACAGTGATATGATACCAATTACCATAGCTTTGGTTTTTCGTGCTCATGCATATAATAAGAATTTCCTTTTCACTGATTCTAGTGATGCTTCTTGTTTGGAATCTCGCAACCTCCTAACAATATACTTCCTTGTCAAAAAGAAACATCAAAAACAAAAGAAGGTTAGCACTTAATTAAGAAGGGAAAATCATGTTAATTAGAAAGTATATATAGTTTGATGCAACAGTAAATAAAATAAAGGCGACAAATTAATATAAGTAATAAAATGAATTGAATTTAGATGCATGATCTGAGAACTTACAACATGTCATGTAGCTTTGTAGGGCAGCTATGTGAATTTGATATTTAATTGAAAGAAGACGAATTGTTGTCAAATCCATATGGAAGTAGAAACCTTTGCCGTTGTTGGTCGTCCCAAAACTGACCACCGTTATACTGAAAATAATGTCTTTGTCAGAATAAGGAAAAGAGGAACACCTTCTCTCTTACTTGTTTATGTACAAGAATTTAACTAGTTATTTATGAATGTGTTTTTAAAATACATAACTATTTTTTATATTGTACCCCATGCATCTAAACAAATTAATTAACTTATTAGTTGAAAATTATCTTTTTATATATGCATGCATTAAATCTCATTTAATCTAAAAAGAACTCTATCATACGAGTTTAAATTTAAATATATAAAAAATTAATGGCTCTATAATCGATATAAACCAAAATTTATGTCTATTTGTATGTTTTAACATAGACTATTTATTATTAGATGAAACGACGTAAAAAGCTTTTTCGCATTCTATATATATGTATGCGTGAGTATGTGCGCAAGAAAAAAATTAACACCGTATCTCTAGATATTTCGTTGAAAGATTTTACGTCCCCAAAATCAATTTTAAAATAAAAATAATTAATTGAAAAACAGTAAAACTTTCATATTTTTATGAAATAAGAATTGATTCTCTGACCAATCAAATTTTAGAAACAGTAAACAGTGAGTTCACTTTATCATCCAAACAAAATCTATTATTCTAAAATTACTTTTAATTCAAATATTTTCACAAACACAAATCAATTTTTCTAAAATATCAATGCAACCATAAACGAGTGGCTTCATATACCTCATAGAAAGCATTTGACCTCTGCCCTTGGAGAAAAAGTGAAGATGAATAATCCAAAAGATAGTCACCATTAGCTGTAGGGAAGCTGTTGGCAGTGGTGGTGGTGAAGGTTGTTGTATCAGCAAAAGTTGTGGTCTGGTTGGGTTTGCATTGTGGCACACATGGTAGTGGTGATGCTGATTCTACACCATTTAATTTCTGAAAATTCAGTTAGACAAAAGTTCTATCACCACACTTATTTGAGACAATATAACATATATATCATTAGCATGAAAAAATTTGGGTTCTATTTCCTCACCTGATCAGGTGTAACCAATAGGGTGTGTAGGTCCTCCATTGCCATGTCATAGAACAAGTGATTCATGGAAGCAAGTTTCATGGACAAGAACTGCCCAAAAAATATATATAGGGGCATAATGGAATTAAATTGTTGGTTTAAACATTAATTTTAGATAATAAACAAGGTGGAATAACAAAATTAAAATGAAAAAAAGAAAAGAAAAATTCATATTGTTGGCTCCACCAACCTCCACTTGATTCTGTAAGGACTGAACATAATTGATGATTTCATCCAACACAAGGGCCTTTCCGGTTACCTAATAATATTTATGAAGCAAATCAAATGTGGTTGTTAAGAAGAGTACTGATAGAAACATGTAACTATATATCTCAACCAAGATATATTTTTTTGAAATAAATAAATAAATAAAAGATTAAAGAAGTGAAATGAAACTTCACCTTATCACAGCCTGGCACTAGTTGCTGTAAAGTCTTCATCCTTTCACTGATTTTCTCTCTTCTCACCTGAATTTGCAACATTCACAATGAGACATGAACTTTTTTGGGAATCTATAACTAACACATATGCACATAAGGAGGGGACCAAGAGAGAAATTTTCTAGTTGTGGTTATTTGTGATGTACCCTTTCAGCTAGGCTATGGCTATCCGTTGCTTGACCCCTTCTTGCTCTAACATGGATATACCCTGTTGGAGGCTCCTCATGAGGACCCTTTTTTTCTTCTTTTGGCTTGTTCTCTCTTTTGATCACCCCACCTTTACTCTTCTTTTGTTTCTTGCTTCCCCCTTCTGTTGAGTCCTATAATAAATAATTCATAAAATAATTAACAGGATATATGAACCAATTATTTATTGTTTTAGCTAACATAAACAGTGCCTTGTTTGTTTCACCATTAAAAAGAAAAAACAATTTTCCAACACATCAAATATGAACTTAGCTATCACTAAGATTAACTTGAACAATTATATATGCTAATTACATTTACGGAAGAAAAGTAATTTACTTTCGATGTGGGACTACTCAAGGAAGACCCATTATTTCTTGCTCTTCTCTTCTTCTCCACAAGGGTCACATTCTGAATGACCTGTTCACCTCTTTCAAGCTTGTCAACTACCATTGAAGTCTCAGGACTTTGGATTTTGACAACAGAAGAAGGTTCAGTAGTGTCACTGAGGGTAATCTTGGAGCTCTGATCAACACAGCTAGTTTCTTGATGGATATTATGAAAATGAAGATGAGGAGGAAGAAGGGAATTGATATTATTAATATTAGTGGTAGTAGTGGGGGTGTTTAGATGGGGTTGCTCCACCAAAGAAGACATATTTATGGGGAGATTAGAAGTAGAAGGGAAGCATGGAGAGTCAACAAGAAAGGGGTGGTAGTATTGGTGTGAAAAAGCTGCCATTTTGATGAGAGGGGTTTTTGTTTGGGGTTTGAAAAAACAGAGTTAATAATGAAGATTGTGTGAAGAAAGTGATGGAAGGGAGACTCAGATGAATCAGGTAAAGTTGGTCTATACAAAAACTCAGAGGGCAGGCCTATATATATAGAGCTTTTGGCACATAAGATGCTGAAATCTCTATGCATAGACAGTACATTTGACCGGTCTAATCTCATCAACTCTTTTCTTTTTCTCCCCTCTCAAACGTGATTGTCAAATAATAAATGAGCCTCCACAGTCATAAATAAAATAGCTTCCTAATTATTACTATCAAAATACTCCAAAAAAACCGTTTCTTTTATATATATATATATATATATAAGAAACCTGACTTTAACTAGTATATTGGAGTCTGTTTTTTTAAAAAAAATATTGTATCCTATAACTTATGGATTAACATAATTTTTTTCAATTGAAATATTATGTTAAATGATTTTATTTTAAATGATATATAATATTTTAATTATGTGAGAAAAATATCATAAAAAGATAAAAAGATAACTAAACAATTAATAAGAATACTCATAACTTTTGTAAAGTCATCTTTCTCGAATAATTTTTAAAGGGTTGAAATTTTTTATATTTACTAAATAACTGTAGACTTTTAAAACTATAAGCTTGTATAATTAGTTTATCTTTATCTACCTCTCGTAAATACTTTTGGAAATATTAATTTGATAGACCTTGTTTGATAGTTTTTTAAAATATAATCTAATCTATGGATAAAAGAATTGTTTATAAAAAAGTCCCTAATTCTATTTAGTAACCTAATTATCAGAACAAGTTTCTTCAATCATATCATCTAATGATTATGTTGTTATAGATGCTTTCTAATTAATAAATTAAATTTTCTTTATCTGATTTTAATTTGTCGTGACAGGGATCGTGACGGGATGACCGACCCTTAAAAATAAAACAAGTTTCGAAATCCTTTCGAAAAGAAAATAGGGAGTGGCCACCAATATTTTTTAAGATAAAAATATCAGAAAAACCTCTTTTAAAACACTGGTTATGAAAATGAAATTCTAAATTCGGGAGTCGAATTACAAGTGAGGCATCTCACAACTGTCCGTTATAAAACGGTTACCTCAAATTGATAACGCTTATTTCAAAATAGCCGAGAAACTATTTTTAACTTCTTTTAGGAAAAAAATACACAAAACGACAAAGTAGACACAAACAGACAAAACAGATCGAACAGTGACAGTAAGAAATTTGACCAAACAGTGACAGTAAGAAAGAAGGAAACAGTAACGATGGAAGACTAAACAGTGACAGTAAAAAAAAGAAACAAATAATGACAGTAGAAGATTAAAATAGTAACAGTAAGAAATGACAAACCAATGACAGTAAGAAACTCGACAAAACAACAACTATAAGGAAAAGTAAAAAAGAGTGAAAGTAAAGGTTAACAGGACGTCTCATCCAAATTAACCTTAATTTATACGTGAATTTAAAGATTAAAATAAAATTATTGATATAAAAAAAATAAAGTTGATTAAGAAAATATTATTTTAATAAAAGTGTTAAAAATATGAGATTAACAAGACATTGCGTCTAAATTAACCTCATTTCAAAGAAAATAATATTTTAATAAAAATATTAAAATCATGAGATTAACAAGACGTTTCATCTAAATTAATCTTATTTTAAAGAAAATATTATTTTAAATAAAAACATTAAAATGTGAGATTAACAAGACATCGCGTCTAAATTAACCTCATTTTAAAGAAAATATTATTGTAAATAAAAATATTAAAATATGATATTAACTAGACGTCGCGTCTAAATTAACCTCCTTGTAACAATAAAATTCAAAATATTGACTATATAAAATTAATTAAAATGATAACAGAGACATAGAAATTAATAACAAGAAAGTGGGCCCGACAGGAATTGGTTCTCGCTCCTATGTATTCTCAAATATATTGAGAAATCAAGGTTACGTAGTTCTTTGAGGAAATTAATTTTGAAAGAAAAATATTTAAATTGTTTTTGATTGATTTTGATTTTTAATAATGAAAGAAAATTCATGAGGAAGGAGAAATACAAGGCGAAGAAGATTGCACGTGCATAAACCTTCGAAATCTAGTATTGCAAATGTAGGCAAAAGCAATTTTACACGACATAACTCATAAGATTTTGATATCTATTCTAAAAGAAACACATATTTAATATTTTTAATTTTGAATTAACATATAGCTATTTGTTTATATTCTTAAAAAGATATTTAGATTTTTAATATTTTTATTTAAAAATTGGCATAAATACAACTATTAATTTTATTCTAGAAGGATATTTGGGTTTTAATATGCTCATTAAAATACTCATTTTCATTTCTAAAATAAAGAGTATCTATTTTAACATTTTATTTCTAAATTCAATAAAAACTATTTACTCCTTCTCACACAATAAAGGAAACTCGCCAATTACTCTAAAATAATAACATGAAAATAAAATTTTATTTTTCCACCTAGGAATTTTAGTCACATAAGGAAGAAGGAAGAAGAAGAAGAAGGAAGGCCTCCTCTGCCACTGCCGTCGCACCTCTGCCATCGACCCCACGCCATCGAGCACCGCCGACCGAGGCCTCCAGACGCCAATCAAGCTCGGGCCGGCCAGCTCTGCGCTGATCTCCTCCCTCCGCCGGCCAGACCCTCTTCCCCCTCTCTCTCCCTTTCGGTTTCTCTCTCCTCCCCCCACTCTCTCACTTCCGTTTTCACTCCCCTCCTGATGCACTTTCCCTCTTCTAGCTTATGTGTGTAATACAACCCTTAATGGGTTTTTGTTTTGTTGCTAACCTATTTTCTTCATGTTGAATAATGGGCTTCAGAAATTTGAAGCTCATTAGTGCCAAGGGACCCCATTTTCCAAAAAAAAAAAAAGAAAAACAATAAACACAAGGTATTTTGGGTTGTTATTCTTCCTTCTTCTTCTTGTTTTTGGTTTCTTTGGTCTTTGTTTTGCTTTCTGTTGCTGTTTGGTTATTGGCTGTGGGAGGGTTTGTGTTTGTTGTGGATTCTTTTGATCTGTGATGAAGAGGATAAGGAGATTGGGTCTCTCTGTTTTTGGCTCCTGGTTTGTAAAGATGGTGATGATTGTTGCTATTTTCTGGTTTTTTTACAGGTATGAATGAGATGAGGGAATTGTTAGAGATAAGGTGATGAAATTGGGTCTGTTAGGTTTTTTGGTTTTGAGTTGGTCAAGGTGGTTGAGAAGAGGATGAAGATGAATATTGATTTTTTTCTAGAAGAGAGGAGATGAATTTTTCAAAGAGTTTTTTTTTTGTTTTTCTGTTGCCTCTTGAGGAAGATGGTATCCGGATGAAGAGGGGGAGAGGAAGATGGAGAAGGTGGAGGAGTTGGGGACAGACTCTTGATTCCGGATGAATTTTTCAGAATGGAGGCATTAGGGAATGAAAAAAATTATTATTTATTTTTTAATAATTAAAAATAAAAATAAAAAAGGACGAAATATGGTGTTTACATAATTACACCAACAAACATCTAAATATGTCACTCGTCTTTATAAAATACTTGGATTAGCATTTAATACTTATAATTTTCTTTGTTATTTTTTAGTCTTTTTTAAACCCTAATCTGATCATTCTTTAAATCTCTAAATTACCTTGTTGACCCTTACCCTTTTCTCTCTTTATCCACACCCAGCACCACCGCCTACCTTCCCAGCATACTCCGTTCTGGGGTGAAACTATGGGGTTGTTTGGTTCCTTTTGACCGACCTAATTTTTTTTTACAGTCAAACGGAGTTTTAACTGTCTCAAATGGTGTGAAAGATTAATATTAACCTATAAATTTTTTCATTTTCATAACTTTTCTTTCCCAGCTGTAAACCAAACAAAGAGTATAACATAATGTGAAATACGAAGCTATATTGATTGGCAAGACTTTGAAATATATTACAATTTACACATTACAAAATAAATATAATTATTAACAAGATAAAAATATAAGTGGGGAAAATTAGAGAAATTTTAAATAATTAAATTATATGATAAAAATATTTTCTTAACAAACTGTTATAGTAATATTACATAATCAATCTACAATTAAAAAAAAGCATAATGTTTTAAAAAAGTCCAATTGTTTTATTTTAAAACTAATTTTAATGAGAATTATAACAGAAAGGGAACATTAAATAGTTGTCGTCAAAATTAGTAAATTTACTACACATTTTATCAAATTATTAAAAAAATGGTACATATTTCAGTTTCCCTATTTGCAATAACCATTAACACAATTATAAATTTCCATATAATTGTATAGTTATATGTTCTTGGCGATTTCCTATAGAAGTTAAGCTTTTCAGTTTGTTCTTAGGCAAAAAGAAGTTCAAAAGAATTTTCTTAAACTTCACTTATCTTATAAATGTGCGTCACCTTTTTTAGTAAGTGTTAAGATTGATTAAAGAAACGAGAAAACACTTGCATCAAAAAGAATCATACCCATACTTTTATATATAAACAGAGGATGTATCTTATGAAAAAGTCAATAAGAGTAGAGGAGCAAATTTGGGCAGTACAATTATATAATGGATGATTGAGGTTAATTATGTGAGTTTTTCATAAATCATGTGATATTTAAGTGATTATGTGACTTTGAAAAATTTTTAATCTCAACCATTCATATATGGTTATATGACCCAAATTCACTCCTCTCACTCTCAAAAAAAAACCCTTTCACATATGATATCCTATATATATACACACACTCCATGTACATCATACTAAACAATACACATATAGCATGCTTACTCAGATATCACATTTAAACAAATAATACAACAGGAAAAACAAATCCTAAATTGTGTTATTGGAACTTTCACAGTTGAGTTTTTCTTTTATTCTTTCTTCGTATTTGACTCTATTTTGATTTTTTTTTCTTGACCAAATGGAACTTCAATTAGTAACTTCAACTTTGACATTAAAAAACACCAAACAAAGATCAACAAAAATGATGGTGGGTTTGTAAACTTAAAATTAAGTGATTTTTAAATATATGATTTATTTATAAGTAGCTTTTTTATATAAAAAATTATTAAAAATTATTTCAATTTATTTAGAGAAGTTGTTTAAAGTAACTTATTCAAATAACTAGTTTTTAGCTTTTTTTTCACTTTCACTTTTTTTAAAAAATTTACACAAACATTTAAAAATTACATTAAGTGATTTTTCGGTTTAAAAAAGTTTTTTCTTCAAATAACCTTAAACAAACTCACCAATATATGATGATGATTTAATGGAGAAGAGATTAATTAGATGAGATGGAAGGGGGAAAATAAAAGAAAATGATGAGAAGATGTGAATAGTGAGAATAATAACGTGGAAAGGCAGGAGAGGAAAGTGATAATGGTACAATAAAAATGAAAAATGAATAAAATAAAAAAAATCTAGTACTAAGAAAATTTAATTATATTTTTATTCCATATAAATATGATTAGTTTTATTTAGTCCCTTAATAATAATTTTGTTGATTTTTTAGCTTTTATAAATTTTAATTTTTTTAAATGGTTCATATTATCACATCTTAAGTATTCAGACACAACACCTCAATTTGTCGTGTTTAGATGCTTAACACATCATCAATATACAATTATAGAAATTATTTCTAAAAGTTTAAATAAAATAATTTAAAAAAAATATATTTTTGATAGACTAAAACAAAATTAACCTTATTTTTATAGATTAAAAACTTAGTTGAGTCTAAAAAAAACTTCACACTACCATGATATATATAGTTGTTTTTGCCTAGGACATTGTCAACCCATAGTTTTTTTTGGCATGGGAATCTCCTACGTTACAAACATGTTTATTATTATTACTATTGCTATTAACATGCAAGCAATAAGAAAACACACTAAATAAAAGTACACAAATAAAACAAAAATTCATAGTGTTTAATAAGTAAGAAAAAACTCTCTGACTAAATAAAAAAAAAATAATTATCAGGGTCTAAGGTGGGTGTGATGCTTCATATGATCATTAAAGTGAAGTCATCTCTACTCTTAGAGGGGCTATTATTAGGCTTGCAAGGGATGTCAAGTGGTTGCTACTTGGGGCTGAGGTGGACGGTGCTGGCGATGACAACGACATTGAGGCTCATCCTCCTATTCAAAGACAAATTGGTCACCTAGTCTAACATTACACTAAGGTTGATGGCTAGACCTAGACAACCCTTTGTGTTGTGCTTATTGAAGCGCAACCAAATGAGTTCGCATCTATTTAAAACTGCCATCCACGCTTTCATTTGTTCAAAGTAAACCATCTTAGCTCCCATATCTACTCCATCGCTGTAACACCCTCTGTTACACCTTAATAAATTCTAGAAAAACTCGTAAATTTTTTTTTAAAGATATGATTGTTAAAAAGAAATTATCGGAATAAATTATATACATTATTTCTGAAATACCTCACAAATATTATTAAAACTTTATAAAGTATTTATACATTCATCCGAAGAAAATAAACATTAAACATTATAAGAAAGAGAGTAAACTCCATGGCCCAGAAGTAATTACTTATTAACATTATTTATTCATTGGACCACGGTATTCATACCGAGCTCCCTTTCTAGAACGTGCTATATCTACTGCCGAAATTCTTCGATCCTTCCCTCTGAACCATCAAGTTAGAATATATGAAACAAAAACACGGAGAAAGGAGTGAGAAACAGAATATAATATTCTCGATTAAGACATAAGCAACAAAGGGTTTTCACAAACCAATACATAATAATATCAATCACAATCACATACACAATCAATTATGAATGCATGAATGTTATGCAATATCTTCATCATAACTTACTTATATATATGGGCCCTTAAATTTTAATTTGCACTGGGCCAACCAGGAGTTTACACTGTTCCATAAGTCCGGATAATAATAATATGAACAGCTCAACTGGCATGGAAACACTTAGAGACTAGTCAGATTGAGAAAGTTTTTATTGTGAAAGTACCCGACACTAGGGAGCTACCCCAGGTCCCCTGAAGCACCCTTTCACACCCTCTCATCCCAAGGCTCGTAATTAAGCCTCCTCTAATGTATCCTCGGTTTCTATAATCCGTCCCCAGACAATATTATTTCATTTCACTTTAATGATTCATGATGCATGAACTACTCGCGTATTATGTTGGTTAAGGCTTTTAGAAACTCAATTATTAAATCCCTTAAAGGTTTACAATATCATTTCTATAAACTGTACATTTTCTCAATTCTCTGAATTTCTGTCCCACAGAAATAAATTTGGTACAGTTTTCAAATCTCACTGAAATTGAGTTTCTAAGCCTTAAATATCTAAAAACTTTATCATATAAAACTTTACATAATCTTTCTCAAATTAAATCTTAACAAAATCAAATTTAGGAATCTCAATTATTTCCAAATATTTTTAGTTATTAAGTTGGAAAAAAATAAAATAATTTTCTTTTAAAAAATTTTGTTTTATTAAAAGAGAATAATTATTAACCAAAAATATTTAAAATTACAAAATTTTTCTTTAACTCAAGATTTAATTAATTAATTCTCATAAAATATTTTCTTTCTAAAATAAATACTAATTTTTTTTATTCTAAATATTGAAAATAAAGTTAATAAAAATAATTTCTAAGAAGAGAAGATTTAAAGTAAAAATTTAAAGAGTAAGGTAAGAAAATTCTTACTGAATTTAGCTTTCCGTCATGCTTGCTATATGCTCAAACTCCACGTCACAAAATCATCAATCAAAATCAAGCATTATCAAATATAACTAAATATCATCAATCACATCAAATATTATTAATCACAATTAAATATCAATCAAAATCAAGTCAACAAAGCATTATTTATAAATATTATAATTCAAAGTTTAATGGTTATTAATATAGTCAATTTGAGTCCTTTTGGTCAATTCCTCGTATAGGTCTATGTAAGTCCATATAATTCAGTCCTTGCATAGGTATAGTTCAGTCCATATGGGTCATAATGGTCCAAATCCTTGCATAGGTATAGTCCAGTCCATATAGGTCATAATGGTCCAAGTACTTGCATAGGTATGTTAGAGTTAGTTAAACCGGATATTTAATTTAAAATTTATTAAAAATTTTAAGTTAAAAAGTTAATATTTAAAATAATAATATTATTAAATTTAAAAGGAGTAGGGGACTCCTCCCATTATTCTTATGTCTTTTCATATTATACTCTTATCTCACTCCCCCTTACCTTGAGTTGTTACCAAAAAGAGATTTGCTTTGCGCCTCCGATTTCTAGAAATATTAATACCAATCTTATTTCAGTATAAGCATAAGACGAAGATTAAGATTAATACTTAAAACAGAAATGGTAAATTTTGAATAGTGAATAGTGAATAGTAAATCGTGAATAGTAACAGTAAATAGTAAAACGTGAATAGTAACGGTAAATAGTAAAACGTGAATAGTAACGGTAAATAGTAAATCGTGAATAGTAACGGTAAATAGTAAATCGTGAATAGTAACGGTAAATAGTAACAGTAAATAGTAATCTACTATTTGAATAGTAATTTACTATTGAAATAGTAATTTACTATTGAAATAGTGTTTACTATGCAGAATAGTAACTTAAAATAATATTATTTCCAGTATAATAACAGATTTCTAAAAACGACATGAAAATAACCCAAAAAAAATATAAAAGAGAAGTATTCTTACCTTAGGATTTTGGCAGAACCTTCTCTCCAAAAACTTTTCTTCTCTCTCTCACTTCCACCACTATCTCACTAGCACTACTATATTAAGAAAACTTAATCTGAAATTGTGAATTCTAAAGAAAAAATCCTTCGGTATTTATAGGAAAACAATTTACTATACATTTCATTATTTTAATATAAAAGTACTATGCATTTTTGAATTTTTTATTCTAGGTTACTGTGCATCTTTTGAAAATTTCATACATGCACAGTGATTTGCATAGTAATTGTCGGCAAAATTATTAAGTCAAATAGTAACCCTTCACTCGGTATATTTTAAATATTCAAAATGAGTCCTTTTTGAAATTTAGCGATATTATATCAGTCCTCACTAATTTTATAATAAGTAATATAAAGCTAAAATTTTAAAAATCTAAAATTTTCTGTTAATAAAAATTTATTGATACGTTTCCAATTTTTTAACGATTGGAAAAAATCAAGATTTTTCTCAAACCGATAATTTTTAGATAAGTCTACTTGAAACGGATTTTAGAAAATTTTCTTATAATTTAAATTCACTTTCTTATAAATATTTTTAATTTAAGTCACTTATATGAATTTAAAATTATTTAAAAAATATATTATTTTATTAAAAAAATTCCAAAATTCCAAAAAATTCTAAAAAATCATAAATAATACGTAGGTTAAAAAGTTCTAAAGAACCATAATTTAATTCCTTCAAAATTTTAATATAAAAATAAAAATAGGGGTGTTACAATCGCCACGTACTTAGAGTTGTGCCATGAAGATATATCCGTGATCGGAAAAAACCATCAAATAAGGAAGTCTGGCTCATCGACGTATTACCCTTGATAAACATTAAAGGTCAAGGAACCAATGCTATCAAGACAACCGTGGTTCCTCCCATCAACAACATCCATCCATAATTGAATCCTTCCTCGTCACCAGATCCATCTTCAATTTCCTTGAGATGTCACTCATACTCCTTATCCTCATAATCATTAGGAATGCATACAATTATAGAGTAAATTAAATTTGAAGATAAACTAGTGTCAATAACAACTTATCATGGTCTCACAGGATCAATTTATTGATAAGTGACTCAAACTTAAGAGAGTGACTGAATTAACTCTAGTAAAAACTCATAGTTTTCAAATTAAGTAATGTAATTGAAGATGGTTTTTGTAAATAGTTTTTGAAACAAAGATGGTGATAAATACATGCACAAAAAAAGGAGTTCGGATAGGTAAGGCAAAAATAAAGAGATAAGGATAGAGAGAATTACAAAACATGATATATCTTAGTTTAATCGCCACCACTATGATCTACGTCTAGTCTCCAACATAAAAGCCCATGGATTTTCACTATTATCAAATTCAGAAATAGAGCTTGATAGTCAGTTGTCTAAAGCTTAATCCTCAGAACTTGCAAAACTTGCAAATTCATAACAACTCTAAGGTCTCTCTAGAGAATGGTTTCCTAACCTTCTTTCTCACACTCTAGTTCCAAACACTCTTAATCCAAGAGCAAGAAACAAAAACTCCTTCACTAAGAACTAGAGAAACAAATACAAATTAAAAAGAACTTAAGTAAGCAAGAAAGCAAATTACTTGAATATGCTTTTCTCACTTAGAAAGGCGGGTTTCCTCTTTGATAGAGCATTGAATTTATAAGGTAAAATGTTGTTGATAATATGAATAAAATATACCAAGTTTCCTAAAATAATTAAGATCCTAAAATATTATCGCAAACAACCATGGGTTGAAACCAAAGCAAGTGTAGTTCAAACCTGGCAGGGCATGGTTCAAACCAAGGCCATCAATCCATATTTGTCTAAACCTGGCAAGGTGTGGTTCAAACCTACCATGCTTTGGTTTTTAAACCAGAGCCCTAAAAAACATTAGTTTGAATGTTCTATACTTTGGTTCAAACCTGGTAAGGTGTAGTTCGAACCTGCCACGCTTGTTTTGAGTCCTGAGGCGTTTTCGCTTAAGACTTTGTTTAATTGATTAATCTTTATAGTTACCAAATTAAAATCAAGATTAATTAATTTTGAATTAAATGACTTAAGATGCTCACTTAATAAACTTATTAAACTCTTACAACAAATACTAAAGGAAGTCTTCAAGTCCAACAACTTTATGTTCCGGATTAAGGTCAAAGACTTGTGTGCCCTTTAGTTTTGTTCATTTACATTTATTTCTGTCTTAGAGTTTGTTAGAATCAAGTCTGAACTCAAGACTAAGAAGTATGAACCCCATGTGATTTGCTAATAAGATACATCAAGACTCTTAGCTAAAATGAAGTCTGTACGTTTAGTGTATCTAACTATTCTGTTAAAGTGTGACAGGAAGTCCATAGAAATCCAATTGCAAAGAATAGAGGGAGTCCGTAAAACTCAAATTTGCTCTTATCTAGAAAAGTCTGCACTCTCTAAAGACTTCAAATAAATATATCCCTTCTGAAGGGACTGAACGTAGCTTCTGCAATTTGAAGTGAACCAGTATAAATCTGTTGCGTGATTCTCTATCCCTACTCTAGTCTGTTAACTTAAGCTGTTTAGGAGTCTGTAAACGTTTTTTTGAAAAAGAGTTTAAGACTTATTCAATCCTCCCTTCTAAGTCTAACTTTGTATCATCAGAGTTCATATCTTACTTATCCATGCTTGGTTATGTTTGTCATTATCAACACTTGTTTGTCATAGGAATCATACTATCATCGACCCATTCACTAGGGTGGGGCTAATAAGTCATAAAAAAGAGCTTTGTAGGCATCTACAAAAAAATAAATAAACAATATTTAATTATTAAATTCAAACTTAAAAATAAATAAACAAATTTAAATATATATTATTTGTTACTTACCATCTCCTGGGCAATATCTACATGTGCCCTCTTCTCGATGGTATGCAGGACTCCATCTTTAGTGCTATTCTTGTTGCACTCCTAGACCTCCTCATACTTAGGCCTGGCCTACTCAATGAGTAGGTCAACCCATGCACTTCCTAAATCCATTTGGGACAGTAGCGGGTGCAACCATGTAGACCACATCATCTGACTTTCTCGAGCATATCGCCTAGGTATGTCCTCCCCACCTTCTCATAGGCAAGCCTTATCACCGCTTCGTGCTTAGGTGCAAAAGTATTAGGTATGTTAACCGAAATGGTCACCTAGAAGCGAGAGAATCCACTTCCCGAAAGTGTACTTCACTGGAGGAACTTTATCATGTGTACTAGTCCTGAAAATAACATGTAAAGGATCTGAAGGACCATTTCTTGATCAGTTCCTTAGTTGGTTGCTCCTCAACCGCCTCCATCTCCTTATCCTAGACATAATCCTTATACTCATCCCCATCACAGTTGCCACATGAAGCGTAATCTATGTCATCTATTTGCTAGACCAAACTTGGGGTCTACATCCAATGAAATGGTAGCTTAGGCCTATCAACAATAAAGATAGACCCCATGACTTACTCACACAATTGAATCGGTGGAATCATCCACCTCAACCCACTACCCCTGTTAATTGGCAACTTTCCCCTATTTATTTCCTTCTGACGCTAATGGTCACCGTCACAATCAACCATCTAAAAAAATACGTTAAACATTACAAAGTAAATAAAATCAATTATAAATAAAGTTTAGGGCTATCTGTTGTCTCATTTTGCTTTTGATGTGGTTACAGAACATAACAGGTTGTTGCTTAACATTGACCTCAAAAAAGTCAAAGTTATATGCGATTTGGGATGGTACGACAATGCTACTTGTTCCACCAACCAAACATTTTGTCACTGTCCTAAATTTCATCTTTCTATGCCCGATCCAAACCTAGTATTTGGTTTAAAACCAAATTTGAATAAGTGAAATGTAACCTTACCCACTTTTACTCAAAACCTTATAACATCTACATCTCATACGTGGACACCTTGTACCATTCTATGAATAGTAATATGGTTATTTTGTAGTCTTATTAAAAAATTTCTTAACTTCTCTAATAAACTCACTTTTTAAACCTCTCACATAAGGACAAGTCGTATCATACATCTACAAACGACCCATCACAGCATCTATATGGACAATACACCACTACGTTACAACATATGTATTATTCAAAGCTGTATGTTTCTAAATTTTGTAATTTTTAAATTCTATTTTGAAATGTCTAAATTGAGTATTTTCTAAATTCTAATTTAAAATTTCTAATCCGGTCCTAATACCGACCCTTGGGCACAACAGTAATTTGACCAAGGAACCATCCTTAGTACCGATATCCCATAATGTCTAGCGTCCTATCACCGAATCTCTGGAGTCACGCACAAGGTCTTTGAACCAACCTCGATATGAGCCATTCCTTCACTATCGAGTGACAAGGTTCCAAAACCGACCCCAGTGTGAGTTATACACTCAACACCGAAAAGTCATAGTTGACCTATGCATCAACGTGTTAATCAAGCAACCTGCAAACTAACTGACTGGTAAGTAGAGCCGTTTGGATACGTTCCTTTCATGTGTTAGCCTTTCTGCAAGAGATAAGAAAAGTGCTGACATAGTGTACGAACAACTTGGTAAATAAGGAGACTCTTCCACTACCTCTAGGTATAAATTCTCATGCATCAACGTAACAAGGTAGAACATTCTCTCTCAAACTTACGCTTAAGCTCTAAAACTCCCTTGAATATTCATGAACTTGAGCGTCAGAGTGTCCTTGCAGGTGACACCTACTTTTACCCCATAATGCGTAAGGCTAGTGCTATTGATACGAGGAATCACTCCAAGACCTTTATTCCTCACTAGAATAGAGGATATAATACTAGATCCCCACTGGACCGGTGTAAAACTCAAGCATTCTAACAGTTTTAAGGACTGTCGTGAGGTCGACTTTGCATCCCGGCCCAGACCAATTCAATTTCTTATACCATTATTTTCTAAATTCTAATTTGAAATTTCTTAATTTATTATTTTTTTACACTACTTAGAAATTTTAATTTTTTATTTTCTTAATTCTCATTTGAAATTTGTTGATTTTTTATGTTTAAATTTATAATTTTAAAATGATTTTTTATGTTCAAAATTCTAATTTTTGTCCTTACGACACCATATGTGAAATATACTATAGTAAATAAACTTTACAATGAATCATTTATACTAAAGTTTAAATGTTAACTTTTTCTAAAACATGACACTGTAAATTATCTACTCTAGAATTTTTACAACTATATCTTGAAGAATTTTAAAACATAAAAGTAGAAGAACTAAATATATTATTAACCTTTAACTTAAAGCAAATTCTGATTTGATGAAAAGTTTCCTTTTTATGTCATGAACATGTAGAGACCCACAAAATATCAAATGGTTTACCCTATACTCTAAATCAAAACAAATGAAATTGTGAGGGATTGAAAGAATTTAGGAAAAGATTTGGAATGAGTGAAGAAATGAGGGGGAATGTCTTCAGCGCACATTATAATCATTTTTTACATGAAATTTTTAAAAATTTAACCATTCATTTCACTACTAAAAAAATACCAATCAATGACGGAACAAACCCATCGCTAAAGTACCCACACTCCGTCGCTAACTACATCAGCAGCGACATTGTTGACGGGACAAACACCTTCGCTAAATAGCTTGTCGCTGATTGATCAGTGACGATGACAATACCCCGTCTCAACGTTTTTGATGGAGTCTCAAACTTACATCCGTCGTTGAGTCGGTCCCATGGGTGGTACCCTGTCCGTCGCTGGTGATGACAAATTAGCGGCTAAGGGACACCGTCGCTAAATGGGATAAGCTTTTTAGCGATGACACCCTACCATCGCTACTTGACAACATATTAGCGACCTCTATTGATACTGTCGCTACGTGACAACATATTAGCGACCACTGTTGCCGTTGCTGCTTGACAGCATATTAGCGACCACATCTATTGCTGTCGCTACGTGACTACATATTAGCGACCATAAGATTCTGTCACTAATGTCTAGGTGGGGCTTTTTTTTGGAAAGATGATTATATTTTTTAAATATTTCTTTTTAATTATATTAGTTACATATTAAATATTTTATATTAAATTATATTGCCTATTATTAAAGTGATTTTATATTGAAATGTAGGGTTTTCATTTGTTGAATTTTCAGTAATACATTAATAATATTAAATTACCGAATTCACATGAAAAAAGAAAATGACATAAAGTAGATACTGAGAATTATATAAAATGAAATAAAGTGTAAACAAAATTTATCTAAAATTCTATAAAATTATAAAATAAAAATAAATGTCATAAGATGGGTAGAATGATCACTATAGAGGGGGATCATATGGTGGTGGTGGGGGCGGCTGGGAAGTAGAGGAGGAGAAGGTAGGGCCAAGCGCCACCATCATCCAGTCGATCATCTCGCCACCAACTGTCGACGAGTCTCGAGTCGGTCCTCTTTGGCCCATTGTCGGTCCTTTGCAACTTGCTCCACCAAAAGCTACCTCTGCTCGCTCAGTGTTCAAGTTCTGAATAACCTAAACAGCATTTGCCAGAAGCCCAACGGAAGAAGAAGAGGAAGAACAAGAGGATGAGGATGAGGAAGATGTCTTCCCCTTCTTGTCTATTTATGTGCCGATCCCTCCCAGGCCAAATACTCGTCCTTTCTTTTTTATGTCACCAACAACCTCCAAATAGATTGTGTTATCGTCGGTAGAAGAAAGGGTGAGAGATACCTCCCTATCAGGAGTCTAGGCCAGCAACTCAGCCTTCTTCTGGGCCCTCATGGTAAGATACGTCTCCTGTAAATGTAAAATAATGATAAAATTTAGTAATCTGATTTATAAGTTTAAGCATTTATAAGTTTAACTAAATTACTGCCATGTCTGTGGTCTTCTTGTTAATCCATGCACTAACTTTGTTCTTCTTGGTGATTTACATCACCTTATACAATGAAGGCTCGTGGTGCTCCTTCAGCTCCTGTAATTCACAATGTATTGAAATTATTAGTGGAAAACATGTTTATTTTATTCATAAAAATATTTAACAAAATATACTTATAAATCTTTTTTTATGCTTAACGACTGAAATGCTACCCCTAATGTAGATAGAGGAAACAACATCAGCCTCTTTGTTTGCCTTGTTCCTAGCACTGGTCTACTGGAATATGACACCTCCCTACTTCTGCACCATTCCATCCCAATGTGCCTTAGGGATGCAACGAGGGCAGTCGCCTTTATCCCTTAGTTTTCAAAGGGTACTCTTGATGATTTTGGAGGTATTTGTGGCAAAGACCTTCATAATCTCGTTAATCATACCCTCTACCCACTGATAGTCATGTTGTAACATGAAATGTAATTTCAAAATAAAACATAGGTGTATGAATGTATTAAACTCACAACAGAAGAAAGTATTAAACTTACCAAGAAAGTCTCAAACCATCTATCTTAGACAGTCTTACCAACATCTGTCCAAAAGATGTAAAGACCACCCCATTGGGCCTTAAGAACCCTAGTAACCGTTTTGGTAGTCTGACTACTATCAATAAAGCTGTAATAAACAATAGTTAGAAATAATTAAACAATATAGACACATAATTGTATACAAGTCAATACACCAATAAAATAATTAAACATTTCAATGTGGTCTAATGACACAGGGAGCCTACTAAAATTTTGGCAGAGTCTCCCCTGTAAACCTAACATTTCCAACTTTGTACTAGTACCCTGTTACATGAAAAAAACTTCCCACTATAGTTCAATATATACAAGTACTAAAAAACTAACTTACAACAAACAAATTTATACATTAAAGGCCTAAATACGGTCTAATGACATAGTGTCTACCGAAATTTTGGCAGAGTCTCCCCTGTAAACCTAACATTCTCAAATTTTTACTATTACCTTGTTACATGCAAAAAACTTCCCAGTAAAGTTCAATGTATACAAGTACCAAACAACTAACTTAAAAAAAAACAAATTTATACACTATGTGAATTACACTTATGAAACAACTAACAAACTACTAACTAACTAACAAACTTAAAAGAAATTTTAACATGACATCATTTTTAGGTTTAGGAAATATAGTAATACATACTTGTCTCCGCCCGATAGTGGAACCAGAATGGGTATGAGGGGATATAGAGGAAGGGCTTGCCTCGAGGCCTGGGTCCAATAAATACGGTGGTGAAGGAGTCTATTGTGGTGTGGGAGTCTACCATGGTGTGCAGAGACGGGATAATCTAGTCCGCGAACCACCACCCTGAGTGAAGTGTAGTCTATGTCCTGTCATTTATGAATAAAACCATGAAAACAAAGGTTAGAGGAAAACTATAAATATATGTATATATATATATATTTATTTAATAAGAATGACTAATTACTATAATCTACCATGTTGAATTGATAAAGTTATACTCTATGTCTATTTTAGTTTGGAATTCTCCCGCAGTTTCAGTGTCATTATGGCTATCTAATCCGGTCTTGATACCTGCACATGGGCAAGAAGGTGATTTCAGTTGTTCTCACTCGCTTATTGGTGTCGCAGGTAAACCTGCGGACTCTAAGCCTGTATCAGATTTATATCTATACCGAAAGTCCCGGTCAGCACTTTGCACACCGAAAAGCATCCATGTCACTCGAAAAATAGTACAAGGTACAGGTACGGGGGAACGTTCACAGGAGACACGAGGGTGCTCGCGTTGTGTGTCAGAATCATACATACACTATGTACGATTGGTCCCCTAACCCTAAAAGACTCTTCATTCTTCGCATGCACATATAAATATCGACATTTTCATAACTCTGGTACGTTAGACTCATTTTAAAACTTACGCTTCAGAAACCTTGAATTCCTTTTCTGGTTACTGACTTGAGCATCATAGAATCCTCACAGGTGACACCATCTTTCACCCCTCGTCAATGTGAAAGCTTAGTGTGAAGGATCTCCAGGACTACAAGACCTTTATTCTCCCACTGAGATAACGGGCATAATACTGGATACCCACTGTATCAGTGTATAAATCATTCAAAACAGATAACATTTATGGCTGGTCCCACACCAAAGCCTTGACTCTAGTTTAGACCAGTTTATTGGCACGCCTAGTAGGACCCAATAGATTTATTCCCACTTTTCGTAAAAGTTTTGTGACTTTGCAATAGAAGGCAACTTGAGGGAGTTTTAGGAGGGGCATGTGGAGAACGCTACACCCCAAGTAAACAGGTGTCTAGCCTTTGATTCTCCAACAGGGAGTTCCAGGAGAATGATGCCCCTGGGAATGCCTGACCCTCATGATGAAATCATCAAGCAACTCAAAGAGGAGTTGGCTGAGCTGAAGAGGTATTGAAGGCAGTCAGAGAAGAAAGCAGTCTCCAAGAAGTCCACCACGCTCCAATGTTCCAAAATCCCCACGTATGAGGAGAGGGAACAGACTCAAGATTCAGGGGAGAGGAGGAAGGAGCCAGTGGCTGCAGCCTTAGGGATGTATAGGCTCAATGTCCTATTCTCTAGGAGGTTGATGAGCGTGCCTATCCCTAGGCACTTGTAGATAACACAACCTCTTTCTATTGGGAAATACACGGGTAAGACTGGCCCGAGTAAGCATTTGGATGCTTACGCGTACAAAGCTATATTCTTGGGAGAAAAGGAAGATGTCATATGTCAGATGTTTCCTTGCACCCTTGTTGGAGAGGTCCTTAGCTGGTTCAAGGGGCTTCTAAAAAGGTCGATAGACTCTTGGAGGAGATAACAATCATGTTCAATGATCATTTTGTCATTTCCAGGGATGTTCCTAGGATGTCACATACTCTCTCCCAGATCAGGCAGGGTGAGAACAAAACTCTGAAGGATTTCCTGAACAGGTTTTACAAGGAGGCGGCCATGGTCCCCAATCTTATGGAGGCCATACAGCTGCATATCGTTATTAAGGCTTTACAGCCTAAGTCTGCTTTTGCATTGTCTTTGGAAAAGAGCCGTCCAACATCTTTTGAGGAGTTCCAGAGGAAGGCATCGAAGTGTGTTGGCATTGAGATACATCTGGAGGCCACAACGGCGAGATTGAAGCCGCTTGTTCCCGTGTCGCAGCTGCCTAGGGAGAAAGAGAGGGCTAGGCCAAAGAGACCTTTTCAGAGGGACAGATTCAGGAACCCTCAGCCCTAGCAGTAGGAGAGGCACGTAGCTGCCTTAAGCAACTATGATCCACTAAATACCAGGCTGGCATAAATCCTGAGAGAAGTGGGGCGGCCAGCTCCCTTAAAGACGCCTGGAAATCTGCGTAAGTACTGCAATTTCCATGAGAAGGCAGGGCATTCTTCTAAAAAGTGTAGATCTTTGAAAGACGTTGTAGAGACCCTTATCCGTGAGGGGAAACTGAAGCAATACCTTTTTAAGGAGAGGTCCATGGATGAGCCAAACCAGATGGAGAAGCAAAATCGTGACCACGATGAAGATGGTCATAATAGCCGGGGTCCCACGAAGAGATTGACCGCTGTAGTGAAGCAGAAGGGGATTGTTATCAACAAGGTGGCTCAGGAGGAGAAAGCATCCCAGCAACAGCAGCGAGGCCAGCGTGAGGTGATTGATATGATCATCAGAGGGTTTGCTGGTGAAGGAACCTCGATTACTGTGAAGAAGAATCACCATCGCATGATCCTTTCAGTTCAGGGCAAGCCCATTGATAATCGCCTATTTTGGGATGGTGTGGTGGTGCCAACAATTGCCTTTTCTGATGAAGATTTCAGCCTGACCATCCCTAGAGGAGATGATACAATGGTCATCATAGCGGTGATCACGAATAAGGATGTCAAGCAATCCTTGTAGATCACGGGAGTTCCTACGATGTTATTTTTTATAATTATTTTAAAAGAATGGGCTTTAATGATTCAGATCTTTAGCCCTATACACAGGAGTTAACAGCTTTCAATGGAGCCAAGCAGCCTACCAAAAGGTATCTTGACACTCTGATGTCATTTGAGGTCGAGCCCAGAGCAAGAATTGTCAAGTCTAGAGTATTGGTGATAGATGTGGAGTCACCATACAATGGCATCATAGGCTGGCACACACTAATGCCATGGAAGCGATTGTGTCAACGCCCCATCACCTTATCAAGTTCATCGATAAGGACAATAATGTTTCATATATCCGGGGTGACCAGGAGATGGCCAGGTATTGTTACAACCTGAGCCTTAACATGGTGAAGCTAGAGTTATTCAATAAGAACAGGAAGTTGAATGACGAAGGAACCGTTGTTGGATCTGTCAGCCTGATTGACCTTGATCCCAGGGTAGAGCTTAAGATTAACCCGCTCAATCTATGAAAGCCTACACCGGAGGGAGGTTCGAGGGAAGTCATACTGGGGGATACCCCAGAGAAGGTCACACATATCAATGACAAGTTAGAGGCTGTTATGAAGCAACGCCTACTTACGCTCCTCGGGGAGTTTAAAGACTTTTTTGCATGGACCACTGTTGACATGCCCGGGAAGGACTCTAATTTTTGTTGTCACAAGTTATCCGTCTACCTAGAGATGAGGTCTGTTGCCTAAAAGAAGCGGAGGTTGGGCCCAGAAAAGTAGAAGAAAGCTTATGAGTAAACGAAGGAACTTCTAAAGGCTGGATTCATGAGGGAGATCCAGTATTCCTCTTGGCTTTCCAACATGGTGATGGTGCAAAAAGCCAACGACAAGTGGAGAATGTGTACAGATTATGTCGATTTGAACAGTTGCTGCCTATAGGATCCATACCCCCTCCTAAATATAACTTATCAGGTTACTAATACCTATCTTTTATGGACACGTATTCAGGGTATAACCAGATTTAGATGTGGGAGAAGGACTAGGAGAAGACAACATTCGTCAATAACTGTGGTGTGTTTTGTTACACCATTATGCCCTTCGGTTTAAAGAATACTGGAGCCACATACCAGCGGATGATCAACAAAGTTTTCGAAGGCATGCACACCAAACTGGTGGAGGTGTACATTGATGATATCATTGCTAAGACCCCAGTTGGGGTGACCAAGTTGAAGATTTGTGCCAAGTTTTCCTACGCCTGAGGAAATACAATATGCACTTAAACCCACTGAAGTGTACTTTTTCTGTTCCTGCAAGAAAATTATTGGGTTTTTGGGTTTTATGTTGACTCAACGCGGCATAGAGGCAAATCCAGGCAAGTGCCAAGCTATTTAGGACCTGCAGAGCCCAAAAAACTTGAGGGAGGTTCAATCCTTGAATGGAAAGGTAGCCGCCTTGGCACGATTCATACCTAAAATGACGCATAGATCCCTCCCCCAGTACAGGATTTTGAAGAAGTCAAAGAAGTTTGAGTGGGGGCAGGAGCAAGAGCAAGCTTTTTAGGAGCTTAAGGAGGTGTTGTCCAGACTTCCCATTCTGGTGAGACTTGACCCTGGGGAACTACTTATCCTATACTTAGCAGTGTTAGATGTGGCCTTGGGAGTGGCCCTGGTAAAAAAGACTCTAGAGGGACAAAGGCCAGTATACTTCACTGGCAAAATGCTACAAGGAGCTAAGGGCCGGTATCAAAAGATAGAGAAAGCTGCCCTAGTAGTTGTTTGGGCCTCCCGATGTTTGAGGCTGTATTTTCACGCACACCTTGTTGTGGTAAGGACGGATCTTCCACTTCGCTCAGTCTTGAGCAAGCCAGACCTGGCGGGAAGGATGATTAAGGGGTCAATTGAGTTGTCTGAGTTCGAGGTGACCTATGAGCCTCGTGGTGTAATAAAGGCTCAAGTTCTGGCGGATTTCGTGGTGGAAATGATTGGAGTGGATCCAACCACCCTCTATTCTCATTGGACGGTGTGTGTTGATGGATCTTCTAATAGTAAAGGAAGTGGCATAGGCGTGGTGGTTGAGAGTGATGATAGGGTGCGCTTGGAGATTTCCCTGTGCTTTAATTTTAAGACATTCAACAACCAAGCTGAGTACGAAGCTTGTCTTGCCGGACTGGGGGCAGCGTTGGATATCTGAGCCTCGGAGGTGACCTTATGTAGTGATTCACAGTTGGTGATTTCACAAATTTGAGGAGAATATCAAGTCCGTGAACCTAACTCCAGTTATATTTGAATTACGTCATTGAGCTGAAAGAGCATTTTGCGATGTTAGAGTTTAGGCATGTGCCAAGGAAGGACAACACCAGGGCGGATATTCTTTCGAGGTTAGCTAGCATAAAGCAGCCTGGGAGTACTACCACTATAGTCCAAAGCACTTTGACTACACTGAGCATTCGCCTGACCCCGTCGCATATGGCCATAACATTCTGCACTTTCAACGATGACTCGTGGGTAGTTCCTTTCATCCGGTATCTGGTTAATGGGCAACTACCCACTGATGAGGTTGAGAAAATAAGAGTTCGAAGGGAGTTGCCCTATTTTGCAATGGTGGATGGGATGTTGTTTAGAAGAGGTTTCTCTGTACCCTACCTCCACTGTCTAAATAAGAACGAGGTGTAAGAGGTTATGGAAGAGGTGCACGAAGGCCAATGTGGGCACCATTATGGAGGACGAAGCTTAATGAGAAAGATCTTGAGAGTTGGCTATTGGTGGCCCATAATAAAAAAGAATTCCACGGAGTTTGTGAAGAAGTGTGATCCATGTCAAAGGTTTGCTAACCTTCATCACACACCGGCTGAGGAACTATTAACTTCCACGGTGCCATGGCCCTTTCACCAATAGGGATTAGGCATCTTGGGTCCTTTCCCTACTGCCCAAGGGGGTATCAAGTACCTCATTGTGGGGGTAGATTTACGAAGTGGATTGAGCCAGAATCGGCAGTGTATATCACCTCAACTTGGACCAGGTGTTTTGTCTATGAGAACATCATAGCATAGTTCGGGGTACCAAGACGGATCATAACTGACAATGACACTAGTTTACTGATAAGAAGTTCACAGAGCTATTGGAAGGGCTGGGGATAATCCAGATCTTCTCATCTGTTGAGCATCTAAGACAAATGGCCAGGCTGAGGTGCCCAATAGAGAAGTACTGAAGGGCCTCAAGATGCGCCTGGGAGAAGCAAAGGGTGACTAGACGAATCGGCTGTGCCACGTATTATGGGCCTATCGTACTACGCCCCACTCTTCAATGAACGAATCCCCACACCATCTCACGTATGGTGTCGAAGCCATGATACTGGTGGAGCTTCAGACAACTTCGACAAGGGTAGAATATTTCTCTAAGGAGAATAACAACTCCAATCTAGCATCAGAGCTTGATGTAGCCCAAGAGCTTAGGGAGGAAGCATATATATGTGACCAGGCTATTAAGGCAAAGGCTGCCCTTCGGTACAATAAGCGTGTCCAGCATAAAGCCTTTGGTGTTAGAGATCTAGTCCTAAGTAAAGCTTATATGGGGAATAAATTCGTGCATCAGGGTAAGTTGGCACCTGCTTGGAGAGGTCCTTATCGCATGTCTGATGTTGCTGGAAAGGGATCATACCGGTTGGAAAACCTTGATGGCACACTGATTCGCATTAAGTGGAATGCACAGAACTAAAGAATTTATTACAGCTAGTTGGTAAGCTGGCATGTACTCTTTTTCCTAACTTGAGCTTTTTCCCGTTGGGGTTTTCTCAAGAAGGTTTTAACGAGGCATGTGCCAACTACGCTTCTCTTGTAAACACTTCATTTAATGAGAAAGTTTATCAATTACATTGTTATTTTCACTTCTCTTTGTTTTATGATTTAAAGCTTTGCAAACGGTGTAGACGACGACCCTCTGGACGGATAATCTTAGTTACTTGTTCTATAACTGATGACTTAGCTCCATGAATGGAACCCCAGCTAACTTCACCATGAAGAGTGGTGAGGATTGGTCCTTATTCAAGGCCATACCGGACCCCAATGCGAGGTGCAAGTCAAATCTTCATCTTAGTGATAAGTCTTCAAAAGACTTAATAATTTCACCTTTAATTTAACATAATCCATTAAATATTGTTTAGTTTGGCATTATTATTTAACAAAATTGTCATTAATTCTGGTTTTATTTATTTATTTCAAAAGTGTTTAAATTATGCAAGAAAATGGGTAAAAAGATAAGTATATAAGGAAATTTGCTTATTTGTAAATTCACTAACCCAGTGTACATACGCTAGACAGCCAGCGTACATACGCTAGGTATTTATTTGTTTACATGTTGCAGGGTCAGGTACAAGACACCACGCTCAAGCGAGAAAGCTCCAAGCTTAAGCGTGAAGGATGCATGCATTCACGTAAAAGGAAGAAAACATTACATGAAGAAAAAGAAACACGATCATACTTAAGCAGACCATAGTCACACTTAAGCGTGACTTCACCACACCCATGGATTTAACACCCACGCTCAAGCGCCTCCCATTCACGCCCAAGCGTGAATCCACTATAGCCATCAATTAAAGCTCAAGCTTAAGCTCATTTCATTCACGCTCAAGCGTGAAGTCACAAAGGCATAAATTAACGATCGCTTAAGCACCTTACAATCACGCTTAAGCGTGAAGTTAGTTAATCCAGTTCGTTATTTTTCCCTCCAAGCGAAGTGCTGCAGTTCCCATTAATTAGTTACGTTTGTTGTACCTTAGTAATTTAAGTAATGTCTTATAATTAATTATTTCCCTGTAATCATGTAATTAGTTTAGTTAGTTTAATTATTAATTAAGTTTCCCTTGTAATTAATTAGTTAGTTGTAAGTTACCTGTATATACTTGTACGTACTCTCTAAAAGAGGAGGAGACACACACAGAAGCAATAATATGATTCATTTTCTCATTTTCTAATCTCTCTCTAATTCTTTTCTCTCTCCAAATTCTCTCGTTCATGTCTCTCCACATTCCCTCGTCCGAATCCATTTCCATGGGTTTCTAAACCCCTAGGGTTGGGATTGCTGAAGTTTTCGATGGAATCTTGAAGCTGTATTAAGGAAATTATCTTCTGAAGTAAGAGGAGAACAAGCTGAGAAGTGGATCTACTCTGCTGAATTGACAAATTCAGATCCAAATGAAGAATCTCACCAGTGAGGAATCATGGTTGAGGCTTAGGTAACTTCTAGCTTCCTAACTAATTCAGGCCTAGTAATTAGGTGAATAGTTAGGGTTCAACCCCCAATTTCGCATTAGATTTCTCTGTCAGTGAACACCTAAGGGATTAGGGTTTAATGCTTAGGAATTAGTGTTAGTCACCTAAGGGATTAGGGATTAACCATCTGTGAATTGTCCTCTTCAATCTGGAGCTTAATTGAACCTCAATTGCATGTTTCTTGATAAAGTTGTAAGCTGAAGTAATCCTAACCTATCTTCCATTAATCACACTTCATCTTCTATATTATTTCTGAAAATACAAAAACATAGAAAGTTTAAAACAACAAAAACAGAATGAATTCTATCTATTTGTGTTAGTTTAGCTTGTGCTAGTCCAAGATTGCAGTAATTACCTCAATCCCTATGGAAGATCAAATATATTACAAATTTAACAATTGGTGCGCTTGCCAAAAGAAAATAAATCCTCCGAAAGTTGTATATCAAGTCAATGGCTTAAGATTTATGCATCAACTTAATGGCGTCGTTGCTAGGGATTGTTGAGTAATATCAACAATCCTTGGACTGGTCTAGACTGAATCGTTTAATTTTGTTTTTGCATCTAGTAGTAGTTTAATTCTCATTTTTAGTGTAGCAGTAGCTTTAATTTTGTTATGTGAAATATTCGGTGTATGCAGTCAAGGAACAGAGGAGAGCCTTTCTTCTTTGATCCTGATATTGATTTGTTAGAGCGTAAGCTTAGAAAGGAGAAAAAACAAAAAGAACAGTAAGAAATGGAACAGAGGAGAGTTACACTAGGTGACTGCTCTAGGCCTACTAAAGAAGGATCGCAATCTAGCATCCTTAGGCCTCCGATTACAGCTAATAACTTTGAACTTAAACTGGCTTTCCTGTAGTTGGTTAGAAATAATCAATTCATAGGAAGTGAGGTTGAGGATCCAAATTTGCATCTAGCAACCTTCCTCCAAATCTGTGATATAGTAAAAATGAATGGTGTCCCTGATGAGGCAATAAGATTGAGATTATTTTCTTTTTCTCTAAGGGACCGTGCAAAAGCCTGGTTGCAGAGCCAACCAAGAGGCAGTATATCCACTTGGGAGGATTTGCAAAGAAAATTTTTGATTAAATATTTCCCTCCTTCCAAGTATGCCAAGTTACGAACTGAAATCACTTGTTTCCAGCAAAGAGAGGGTGAATCTTTGATGGAAGCATAGGATAAGTATAAAGAGAGTTTGAGGAAATATCCTTACCATAGGATTCCTGATGTGTAGCAAGTTACCATATTCTATAATGGTGTAAGACCAGCAACTAGAGTCTTGATTGATGCCTCAGCTGGAGGTTCACTAACCACAAAAACTGTAGAAAAAGTTATAGAGTTGATTGATGTAATGGCTTCAAATGAATGTTTAGTTAGTGAAAGGAGCCAAATCCCTAAGAGAGGGATATTAGAATTAGAAGCACAAGATGCTTGTTTGGCTCAAAGTAAGTTGATGACTCAGGCTTTAGAGAAACTAAGTGTACAAATTTCAGAATTTCAAAAGCCTAGTCAAGTTTGTATGATGAGCTGTGTTTTTTGTGGTGGAGACCATGAAAATGACATGTGTGATCCAAATGTGCCTGCTGAACAAGTTAATTACATGGGGCAACAACAATTTCAAAGGAGTTATCCCTCTAATTCCTTTAATCCTAACTATAGAAATCACCCCAATTTTTCATGGCAGAAAGGTCCACATTTGAATCAAAACATGCCACAAAATCAAACCACAACTAGATCACAACAACCTTCTCCCCCTCCCTCTAAAGAAAAGTCTGAACTTGAGAATGTGCTATCTCAGTTCATTCAGGCCACTCAGGCCAGCTTTAAAAATCAAGAAGCCTCCATTCGAAATCTAGAAAACTAGGTTGGACAGCTATCAAAACAGTTAGCCGAGAGACAGTCAGGTAATTTTCCTGGAGATACTGAGGTAAATCCAAGGGAACATTACAAGGCAATAACCACAAGGAGTGGGAAAGTTCTTATCCCTACTCCAAGTCAGGAAAATAATTCTGAAAACGATGCAGAAAAAGAAAAAGAGCAGGTAAGTGAGCAAGTTATTGATGAAACTGAAAATAAAGTTGAAACAGAAAAAGAAAAAGAAAAATAAAATCAAGTTCATCAAAAGAAAAAGAAAAAGATTAATTTGATCTTGGAGGAAGCTGTCAAGCTAACTCCTGAGAAATTAAAGAATGCTCCATTTCCACATAGATTCAAGAAACAGATAAAGGAGCAAAAATTTGCTAAGTTCTTAGATGTGTTTAAAAAGCTACACATAAATATTCCTTTTGCTGAGGCATTGCAAGAGATGCCTTCAGATGCTAAATTCTTGAAAGAGCTCTTTTCTAAGAAGAGAAAGCTAAAGGAGATGAGATAATTACTCTCACTCAAGAGTGCAGTGCAATTATTCAAAAGAAACTTCCTCAAAAGCTAGAAGATCCTGGATCTTTTACAATACCTTGCGCAATAGGGGATGTTCATATAGGAAGTGCTTTATGTGATCTAGGGGCTAGCATTAACCTCATGCCTTTGTCCTTAATGAGGAAGTTAGAAATTAATGACCTGCAACCAACTTGCATGTCTTTACAGTTGGCTGATAGGTCTATCAAATATCGTCATGTGATGCTGGAAGACTTGTTAGTTAAGGTAGATAAGTTCATTTTCCTAGTTGATTTTGTAATTTTGGATATGGAAGCTGATAGAGAGATTCCTTTAATTCTAGGGAGACCCTTCTTAGCTACTAGAAGAGCTTTCATTAATGTAGAGAAGGGAGAACTCATGCTGAGAGTTCAGGAGGAGCAGGTAACCTTTAATGTCTTCAATGCTATGAAACATCCAGCTGATAAAATAGATTGTTTTATGCTTGAAGAAGTTAAAAGTTAGAAGACTCCTGTGCTATTAAGAATTGAAGAAGAGGATTTACAAGCCTTTCTTAAGGATGATTTTGACTCTAAGACTGAGGAGTTAGATGACTCACATAATGAGTTGCTGAACTTACTAGAAGCATGTGAAGTAGGTGAATTAGAAAATGAAAAGAAAGAAAAATTAAATAATACTGAGCTTGAGAAGGGTAAGGAAGTGTTTAAAGAAAAGCATGATTTGAAGCCTTTGCCTTCTCATTTAAAATATGTTTTCTTAGGAGATAATGACTCATATCCTGTAATCATTAATGCTGATTTAAAAGATGAGGATGTAGAAAAATTGATAGGGGTTTTAAGAAAACATGAATCTGCTATTGGTTGGAACATCTCTGATTTAAAGGGAATTAGTCCATCATTTTGTATGCACAAAATTCTGATGGAGGATGATTATTCCCCTGTTGTTCAGCCATAAAGAAGATTAAACCCGATAATGAAAGAAGCTGTAAGGAAAGAAATGGTTAAACTTCTTGATGTAGGGATTATCTATCCTATCTCAGAGAGTGCTTGGATTAGTCCAGTCCAAGTGGTGCCTAAGAAAGGAGGGATGACCACTGTTAAAAATGAAAAAGGTGAAGTCATTGCTACTAGACCAACTACAGGTTGGAGAATATGCATAGATTATAGAAGGCTTAATGACTCCACTAGAAAAGACCACTTTTCTTTACCATTTGTAGATCAAATGCTTGAGAGGCTATTAGGTCATGAGTATTACTGCTTCCTTAATGGATATTATGGTTACAACTAAATTGTGGTTGATCCAAAAGATCAAGAGAAGATAGCCTTTACCCGTCCATATGGAATCTTTACATATAGGTGCATGCCATTTGGTTTGTGTAATGCACCAGCAACCTTTCAAAGGTGTATGCTGGAAATTTTTAGGGACATGGTAGAGAAGTTCATTGAGGTGTTTATGGATGACTTCTCTGTGTTTGGAAACAGCTTTGATATATGCCTCAGCAACCTATCTAAGGTGTTGGTGAGATGTCAGGAGACTAATCTTGTCCTCAACTGGGAAAAGTGTCATTTTATGGTTAGAGGAGGGATGGTCCTTGGCCACAAAATCTCTGCTGAGGGTATTCAAGTAGATAGAGCCATGATTGATATCATTGAAAAACTTCCTCCTCCAATCAATATGAAAGGAGTGAGGAGTTTCTTAGGATGTGCTGGCTTCTATAGGAGATTTATAAGAGATTTTTTGAAAATAGCAAAGCCTTTGACTATTTGTTGGTGAAAGATCATGCTTTTGTTTTTGATGAAAACTGTGTCAAGGCTTTTGAAAATTTGAAACACAGATTAATTTCAGCTTCGATCCTTGCAGCACCTGATTGGTCCTTACCATTTGAACTCATGTGTGATGCAAGTGACTTTGCTATAGGAGCTGTGCGAGGACAAAAGAAAGAAAAATTAACACATGTAATTTATTATGCTAGCAAAGTATTAAATGAAAGTTAAATAAACTACACCACTACTGAAAAAGAAATGCTTGCTGTGGTGTATTCATTTGATAAATTTAGAGCTTAATTGATTGGTGCTAAGGTCATTGTGTATACAGATCATTCAGCAATCAAGTACTTGCTAGCTAAAAAAGAATCAAAGCCAAGGTTGATCAGGTGGGTTCTTTTACTCCAAGAGTTTGATTTAGAAATAAGAGATAAAAGGGAGTAGAGAACTCAGTGGCTGATCAACTCTCCCGTCTGGAGGGTGAATCTGATTCTATCTTGATTAAAGAGGAATTCCCAGATGAGAGGCTGATGGCAATTATCACAGGGCCATGGTATGTTGATATGACCAACTTTAAAAGTGCCTCTATGGTACCTGAAGGGTGGACATCCCAAATGAAAAAAAAATTCTTTCATGACAGTAAAACCTTTTATGGGATGATCCATTTCTTTATAAGATAGGAGTAGATGGAATTATCAGGAGATGTGTGCCTGAATCAGAGCAAGAAAGACTCATGTGGCACTGCCATGACTCATATTATGGAGAACACCATGGTGCCTCTAGAACAGCAGCAAAAGTGTTGCAATGTGGCATTTATTGGCCAACAATTTTTCAGGATGCTAGAGTATATGTGCAAAGGTATGATAAATGCCAAAGAAGCGGAGGTCTCTCTACTAAAGCTGGCATGCCTTTGACAAATATTTTAGTTGTAGAGTTATTTGATGTTTGGGGCATTGACTTCATGGGACCATTCCCAAAGTCATTCTCCAATGAGTATATCCTTGTTGTTATGGATTATGTCTCCAAGTGGGTGGAGGCAATCCCTACCAGAACCAATAATGCACATGTGGTGCTTAGGTTTATAAAGAAGAACATTTTCTCTAGATTTGGAGTCCCTAGAGTCCTCATTAGTGATGGAGGGTCACATTTATGCAATAGAATCATGGAAAAAGCCCTAAGACACAATGAGGTACTACATAAGGTGTCTACTCCATATGTTAGGGAATCCCATTAGGGTCAGGCAGCGGAAACACAAAGGATTCCCAAAAGAATTACAAACACAAATGTCTCAAGGCATTATGCTAAATAAAAATTTCGGCTAGGGTTTACCTCTTGTAGACGTAGAACGAGTTCCTCGATCAAAGCAATTGTAGCTTGGCCCTTAGGAGTCCACACGAGCACTCCCACCAGAAAAACAGAGCTCTGAATGCTAGTACGGAATTTTGTTTATGGTATGATTTCTGAGCCGCAGCCTATGAGCATCTCATGCTCTATATATAGGCTTAGGTCTTGACCTGAGCTCTCATTAAACATTGGGCTCCTGACTCATTCTAAATGAGTTAGGCCCAAATAGTTTTATTTTCAGTTCAACTAAAATAAAACTATCCTCTGGTGGGCTTACTCTATGTGTGTGACCCTATAGGTAAAATATTTGGTTATATTAATAATAAACTATTTTATTATTAATATAAAATAAGAGCGGTATCTAGCAATACATCATTATGTCCGAATATTATTTATCATCAACATGACCTATACGTGATAATTATTTTATATATTTATTCCTTTTGTCACGATATCTAATTGGCCCCAAGGCATGGTCGTCGTCATCCTTGTATGGCCCAATTCATTTTACTTGATACCAGAGTAGACTTTACAAAATAAACATTTAATATTTATTCGTCCTAGTATGGCCATGCATTTCATTAGTCTCACTCCATCAAGTGGCTCATAGATATCACCCCTGTCACATAGGAGAGACAAATTCCATCTACATCACTCACATCCCTCTGTATAATTTATCTATTGCCTAATCACAATCTTTATGGTCATCTTATTACAGATAACGTTTGATTGTATTAAAACAATAAACTCTTTATGTAGGAATCGTAGTTACTTTAGGTCGAAGGACTATATATCATTATCACATTGAGAACCATTTATGACACTCATGTAACGATCCATTCAACGTTCTCATGGTGGGTCTGTCCAGTACAACATTACTCTTAATGTGTACCCGTGTAAAGACTTGATATCATATATCCATGATTTGTGAGATTAAATCATCAGTACATTCACACACTAATCTTAATGTATTTACATGTCCCCATATAAATACTTGATTAGGGACGTTTTAGGAATAATTCTCATATGACCTATTATTCTAGGATAAATAGCATTAGTCTAAAACTGAAAATACTAATTTTATTGATAAGTTAAAATTGATACATTAATAGCTCGTAGTGCATACACCAACACCATATCATCCACAAACTTGTGGACAAGTTGAGCTTTCTAATAAAGAAATCAAAAGAATATTAGAGAAAGTGGTAGGGAAATCTAGGAAGGATTGGTCTGTAAGATTAGATGATGCATTGTGGGCCTATAGAACAACATTTAAAACTCCCATTGGCATGTCTCCTTATCAGTTGGTTTATGGTAAGGCTTGCCATCTCCCTGTGAAGATGGAACATAAGGCACGGTGGGCCATAAAACTGTTAAACATGGATTGTGACCAATCTCAAGAGGAAAGAGTCCTAAAACTCTATGAACTTGAGGAGTTCAGGCTCAATGCTTATCAGAGTGCCTCAATCTATAAAGAGAAAACTAAGAGGTGGCATGATGAGTTGATAAATAGAAAAGAGTTTTAAAAGGATGATAAGGTCCAGTTATTTAATTCTAGACTGAGACTTTTTCCAGGAAAACTAAGATCAAAGTGGTCTGGACCTTTTATTGTGAATGAGGTTTTCGCTCATGGTGCAATTGAGTTGAAAGAACCAGCCACTGGCAGAACATTTAAGGTGAATAGCCAGAGACTCAAACTCTACTTTAGAGGGGAGTTTGATAGGTAGAAATCCTCCATACTTTTACAAGCATCTTTTTAGGTGTCAAAGGTCAAGCTAGTGACCTTAAAGAAGCGCTTGAGGGAGGCAACCCTACATTTTAACTGTTGAAATTTGTGTTATGTGTTTTTTTTACAATAAAAGAAAATTAAATTTTTTTTTGATCAAAGTGTGAATAAACTTGTAAAATTTTGAATAAGGTTTGAGTGTACATACTTTGAATTTCAGTATACATATGCGCGTCAATAGAATAATAAAATTGTGGATCAGGAAGTACGCATACTTACATTTCAAAATGGGCGTTGTTACGTGTAATCAAATCAGCATCAGACCCTCCTAGAGCTTAAGTGAGTCCCTTTCTTGCTCAAGCGTGGATGAAATTGTTCCCTCACGCTTAAGCGTGATTTCAGTGAGCTTGAGTGTGACTCCTGTATATGGCTCTGCACTCGAGCGTGACCATTTCACACTTAAGTGTGATCGCCCCTGTACTAAATATGATCCTGGCGCTTGAGCGAACCCTGTGTGGGCCTGAGTGTGATCCATGAAAATGCCTCATGCTTGAGCGAGCTTTATTCACGCTTAAGCGTGATTGTGATATGGAAGCCATATGATCCTTTTGTTATGCCTAACCGCTTGAGCAAGTCTTCTGTCGCTTGAGCGAGAGCCTTTATAGCCTGGGTGACTTTTGGGACGCTTGAGCAAATAATCTTTGGGTATCCTGAACCATTTTCACACTTGAGCTTGCCCTTTTACGCTGTAAGCGTGATGTCCCTAAGCTACTCACGCTTAAGCGTTACCATTTCACGCTTGAAGTGTGATCACATTAATGTCCTGCGCTTGAGCGTATCCACTTCACGCTTGAGCATGACTGTCCTTGTATATTACACGCTTGAGCGAAACAATATCAAGCTTAAGCGTGATTGAGTCTGTACCACACCTGTCAAATGTTTTGTATATGCGCTTGAGCATACATTTACTCATGCCTGAGTGTGATTTTCCTAGCATGCCACTGATACTGAAAGAGTCCCATGCTTGAAGGCCCCATCCCACGCTTGAGCGTGCTCGGGGGTTAAGAAAGTTGAAAATGTGTTGTTCCAAGCTTGTCGCCTGAGCGTGGTCTCTCAGCGCTTGAGCGTACCATATGGTATTTTCTCTTCGCTTAAGTGAAGAATGGTACGCTCGGAGCGTGATTCACACTTGTTGCCACCTGTTATGATTTAATATGGGTGTTTATACGCCAACATTTTAGCGTAACTACATGTACCTCATGTATTGGGTTTAAAAGTATATAACCCTCTCAGCGTACAAACCTTAACTCTGTACGTTGAAAACTTGGATTTTGAAAAGGAAAAGGCACAATTTGGATTCCTTTGAAAGGTAACATCTTTACATTCTTTAATTTCTGTTGATAACTAGGATTTTAATAGTTCAATGTTTCAATTTCAAATTTCTTGCATCCATCATATCTTTCATCTCACATTTTCTTTTTGTTGTGGTTGTGCTGTTTGTGCATTTGTATCCATTTAGGCTTTATAAATACCATCGTTAACACTCACAATGATCAGAAGATCACAAAGACTTTTTAGAAAACCTGAAAAAATTATTAAAATAGAAAATGTGAAGAAAACCTCAAAAGAGAAAGGAAAGGGGGTGGTTACTATCAGTATCCCTGATTCTCCACCAACCGAAGGGAGTAAAAGCCTTGAGGAAGAAAAGAAGTCTAAGACAGTTGAGGGTTTGATGGGTATAGTGATGCATAAATCCTGAGCCTTTAACTTGGTTGGAAAATCCTGAATTAATATTGACTTATAGTGTGACTCTTAGAGGATTTATTTTCTTTTAGCAAGTGCACCAATCGTTAAATTTGTAATATATTTGATCGTTCCCACAGGGATTGTGGTAATTACTACAATCTTAAACTGGTACAAGCTGAACCAATGCTAGCAGATGCAATTCATTCTGTTTTTGTTGTTTTATACTTTCTATGTTTTTGTATGTTCAGAAGCAGTACAAAATGTGAAATGAGATTAATGGACGATAGGTTAAGATTGCTTCAGCTTACAATTTCATCAAGAAACATACAATTAAGGTTCAATCAAGCTTCAGACTCAAGAGGACAATTCACAAATGGTTAATCCCTAATTCCTTAGGTGAATAACACTAATTCCTAAGTATTAAACCCTAATCCCTTAGGTGCTTAATTAACAGAGAAATCTAATGTGAAATTGGGGATTGAACCCTAACTATTCACCTAATTACTAGGCTTGAATTAGTTAGGAAGCTAGAAGTTACCTAAGCCTCAACCATGATTCCTCATTGGTGAGATTCTTCATCAGATCTGGATTTGTCAATCCAACAATGGAACTCCACTCCTCAGCTTGTTCTCCTCCTGATTCAGAAGTTGACTTCCTCACTACACCTTCAAGAATTCATTGCAAGCCTTCACAATCTCAACCCTAGGGGTTTAGAAACCCATGGAAATGGATTCTAACAAAGAAATATGAAGAGACATGGAAGAGAGAATTTAGAGAGAGAAAGGAACTAGAGAGAGATTGGAAATAGAAAAATGAATCGTGTTCTTATTCTATACTCTGCTTGTTCCCTCTTTCTACAGAGTATGTATCAGTATATATAGACAACTAACTAAATAACTAACTTAATTAATTACAAAGAAAGCTTAATTAATAATTAAACTAACTAATCTAATTACATGATTACAAATAAATAATTAATTACAACTCAATACTTAAGTTACTACAGTACAACAGAAAAATAGAAACAGCAACGGTGCAACGCTTCTCTTGGAGGGAAAAACAACAAATTAAATAACCACATTCACGCTTGAGCATGAAGAGCTCGTGCTTAAGCGTGCTCGTATTATTACTGTCTCTTTGAATTCACGCTTGAGCGTGAATGTGGGAGCCTGGGCGTGGGTGGTGTTTTTGAAGTCACGCTTAAGCGTGAGTGATGCTCGCTTGAGCGTAGTCGTGTTTTCCTTTCTTTCTTTTTACGTACTTTGCATGGATCTCTCGCTTGTGCTTGTAACCTTCAAGCTTGAGCGTGAACTGCTCCACATATAAACAAATGATTGCCTAGCGTTTGTACGCTGGCTGTCCAGCGTATGTACGCTGGGTTAGTGAATTTATAAATAAACAAATTTCCTTAACTAATTATTTTTAATCATTTTGTTACATAAATTAAAAACTTTTAAAAAAAACAAATAAATAAGAATTAATGACAATTTATTAAATAATAATGCCAAACTAAACAATATTTAATGGATTAAGTTAAATTAAAGGTGAAATAATTAAGTCTTTTCAGGACTTATCATATAGGTTTAGAGATTCCAAGGCCGCCCAAGATTTTGAGAATAAGTTCAAACATAAAGGAGTAATAAGGGATAGAGCTCTAGTCCTGGAGGAAGAAAATTGTTCTGATCACACTGTGAAAGCTGCCATGTTAGCAAGAGGGTAGCAATTTTTTAATGAGAATTTAGGGAATGGTTACCAGGAACTTACTAGGGAATTTTATGCCAATCTAAGGCCAATTCTATTGAGGGTAAGTTTCTTTTTTCTTCCTTCTTGAGAGGAGTCACCATTCCTCTATCTGGTCATATATTGAATAAGCTGTTGAAAGTACCTATATTGGATGAGGAAGGATGTAACTACACTTCAAAAATAGATATTGATCCGGTCTGGATACCGGCCCCGATCTTGTGACGTCAGAGTGACCTCATATAAGGAGAACCGGTGTCCTGGCTCAACATTACCACACCGGATATCCGATGTCTGGCCTTCCGTTCTTATCTCACAACCGCCCCACTTATCTTCTCTATAACGGATCATTGTTCATTTTCACAGAACATTTATATAACTGTTAGTTTCTCAGTCACAGCGAGATAAGAGCCCCTAATAACTTATCAGCGAAGATACTGTATGTAGCAAAATATGTCACGTCAATGGCCTCAGAAAGCAAGTACATGTGTCAGCAGATTATGCGGAAAGATGATTATCCTCTCTTCTTCCTATGGGATCGTGCTCTGATAATTAACCTACCCACCTGACACACTCTGAGTACTGAGCCACTTTGATTGACACACTTCACACGCTATCAGAACCAAGGGGCCCACTTGCACCCAACGATTCATTTCCTACGTTCAACTATAAATAGCTCATTTCAATACACATGCAAGGTGATGTTGTTCTAACTTACACTTTACTATTACATTGCTTGAGCATTCACTGAGTTCTTACACTCTTCTAACTTGAGCGTCGGAGAATCTTCGCAGGTGGCACCACCTTTCGCCCCCCTGCAACGTGAAACGTTGGTGTGAAGGATCTCCAGGACAACAAGACCGGCTTCTCCCCCTGAGAGACCGGATTAATACACCGGATACTCACTGTTCCGGTGTGCAAACCCTAAAAACACCTATATTCTTGTGGCTGGTCCCACACCGGATCCTAGACCCCGGTTCAGACCAGTTCATTGGCATGCCCAGTGGGACTCGTTAGAGTTATTCCCATTTTCGCAGAAGTTTGGTTGTCACGATGGAAGGTGATGGGAGAGATTTCGTTGATGGTCACGTGGAGGATGTGACCCATCAACAGACTGGAAGGAGACTTGTCTTCGAGTCCCCTGTAACTCAAACCCGGAGGATGGTGCAAGTGCAAACGCCTGACCCTCACGATAAAGTTATCAGGCAACTCAAAGAGGAGCTGATGGAGTTGAAGCGGGAGATAGGAGAAGCTGGGGACAGGGTAACGTCCCATGCAGAAGAGACTCACCACGCATCAGCGAGGGGCAGGTCTACAGCCCTCCAGTATTCGAAGATCCCCACGTATGAAGAGAGAGAGCAGACTCAAGACTCTGGTGATAGAGTCAGTACCAGGAGAAGGGAGCAGGCGGTGGTGACTTCAGGGATGTACAAGCTCAGTGTCCCTTTCTTAAGAAGGCTGATGAGCATTGCCATCGCAAAACATTTACAAACAACTCAGCCACTGTCGATAGGGAAGTATAATGGAGAAACCGATCCCACTAAGCATTTGGATGCTTATGTGTATGAAGCTATGTATTTGGGAGCAGATGAAGATGTTATGTGTAGGATGTTCCCAAGAACACTAACGGAGGAGGCTCTCAGCTGGTGTAAAAGCTTACCCTCAGGATCTATAAACTCTTGGGAGGAAATGGCCGCTGCATTTGAAAGCCATTTTGTCATCTCTAGGGATATCCCAAGAACTTCTCACAGCCTGGCCCAGATAAGGCAGGGAGAAACTGAAACTCTTAAGGAGTTCTTGAAAAGGTTTTATAAGGAGGCAGCTTTGGTCCCCAACCTGACGGAGGCCATACAACTTCATATTGTAGTGGAAGCTCTTCAGCCTGGTTCAGCCTTTGCCCTATCTTTGGCAAAGAGCCCCCCAACAACCTTCGAGGAGTTTCGAAGGAAAGCTTCCAAATACATGGGCATAGAGATGCATCTGGAGGCAACCGCAACAAGAATGAAGCCTTCAGCACCTACTCAGCAGCCACGGAAAGAAAAGGAGAGAGTGAGACCTGAGAAGCATGCCTTTAGAGAAGACTTTGTAAACGCTCGCCCGCATCCACGAGATAGGCGTGTATCATCGTTCAACAACTATGCTCCGTTGAACACCAGGCACTCCCAAATCATGAGGGAGGTTGGTTGGCCAACGTTGAACGTCTTTGGTATAAGGAAACCATCCCCAGTCAAGAGGGGTGGTAACCCACGCAAGTATTGCACTTTCCATGAACAGACAGGACACAATACTGATGAGTGCAAGGAATTAAAGAATACGGTGGAAACTCTCATTCGAGAAGGAAAGTTGAAGCAGTATTTGTTCAAGGAGAAATCTGTAGACGAGCCTCAGAGGATGGAAAAAAGGAGTAGAGATCCTGATGACGAAGATGATAATACACGTAATCCAGCAAGGAAGTTCACTGCAGCTGAAAAGCAGAAAGGAGTAGTGATTGCTGGAGATGCCCAACAAAATAACATGCCCCAGCAGCAGAGGCAGGGCAGACGGGAAGTGATTGAGATGATAGCTGGAGGATTTGCGGGAGGAGGAGCGTCAATCACAGCATGAAAGAATCACCACAGGATGATTCTGTCTGTCCAGGGCAAACCAAGGGATAACCGCCCTTTCAGGGACGGTATGGCAGCTCCGACGGTGTCATTTACTGATGATGACTTTGGCCCAACAATTCCAGGAGGTGATGATGCAGTAGTTATCGTGGCAGTCATAGCCAACAAGGATGTCAAGAGGATCCTCGTCGATCAGGGAAGTTCTTGTGATGTTATCTTTTATAATTGTTTCAAATGAATGGGTTTCAATGATGCAGATTTACAACCTTACACGCAAGAACTCACAGCGTTTAATGGAGCCAAGAAACCCACCAAGGGGTATCTTGACACTCTGATTTCTTTTGAAGGAGAGCCGGGAGCGAGAACAGTCAAGTCAAGAATTCTGGTGATTGATGTGGAATCCCCATACAACGGTATCATAGGCCGTCCTACACTGAATGCGATGGAAGCAATTGTATCCACTCCTCACCTCTTGATCAAATTCATTGACAAGGACAACGGTGTGTCCTCTCTCCGTGGTGATCAGGAGATGGCTCGATATTGTTATAACCTGAGCCTCAACATGGTCAAGTTGGAAGCATTCAACAAGAAGAGGAAGCTGAACGACGGAGGAACAGCGGCAGGGTCTGTCAGTCTAATTGATCTGGACCCCATAGCGGAATTGAAGATTGATCCACTCAATCCCTCTAAGCCCACACCGGATGGTGGTTCCAGGGATGTTGTCTTAAGGGATTCCCCAGAGAAGGTCACGCACATCAATGATAAGCTGGAGTTTGCTATGGAACAACGCTTATTAGCCCTTCTGCAGGAGTTCAAGGATCTTTTCGCATGGACAGCAGCAGACATGCCTGGGATGGACCCTGATTTCTGTTGCCACAAGCTTGCTGTGTACCCTGAAACGAGACCGGTGGCCCAGAAGAAGAGGAGGTTGGGACCGGAGAAGCAGAGGGCAGCTTGTGAGCAGACGGAGGAGTTGTTGAAAGCAGGCTTTATAAGGGAGATACGCTACTCTTCTTGGCTTTCTAATGTAGTTATGGTGTAGAAAGCTAATGGCAAATGGAGAATGTGCACAGATTATGTGGATCTTAACCGTTGCTGCCCCAAGGATCCATATCCCCTGCCCAACATTGATCGCATGGTGGATGATTCATCTGGTTACCAGTACCTCAGTTTCATGGATGCTTATTCGGGGTATAACCAGATTTCGATGTGGGAGGGAGACCAAGAGAAAACTGCCTTTATCAATGACCGCGGTGTTTTCTGCTACACCGTCATGCCTTTTGGATTGAAGAACGCTGGCGCTACCTATCAGCGCATGATTAACAAAGTCTTTGAAGGGATGCACACCAGGCTGGTCGAAGTCTATATCGATGATATTATAGCCAAAACACCCGCTGGAGGAGACCACATTGAAGATCTGCGCCAAGTTTTCACTAGGCTTCGACAGTACAACATGAGGTTAAACCCCTTAAAATGCACCTTTGTCGTTCCAGCTGGGAAATTCTTGGGATTCATGTTGACCCAGCGAGGTATTGAGGCTAACCCTGGGAAGTGTCAAGCAATCTTGGATATGCAGAGCCCCAAGAACCTGAGGGAAGTCCAATCATTGAATGGGAAGGTGGCCGCTCTGGCTCGTTTCATGCCCAAAATGGCACACAGATCCCTTCCCCTGTATAAGGCGTTGAAGAAACACAAGAATTTTGAATGGGGAGAGGAGCAAGAACAAGCCTTCCAGCAACTCAAGGCCGTTCTCTCGAGTCCACCAATTTTGGTTAAGCCTGACCCTGGTGAGACTTTGATCTTGTATTTAGCAATCTCTGATGAAGCCCTAGGCGTGGCCTTGGTTAAAGAAACCCCTGAAGGGCAGAGGCCGGTGTACTTTAATAGTAAGACGTTTCAGGGGGCGGAAGGAAGGTATCAGAAGATTGAGAAAGCTGCTCTAGCAGTTGTGTGGGCATCACGACGGTTGAGGCCCTATTTCCACATGCACCCAGTACTGGTGAGAATGGATTTGCCTCTCCGTTCAGTGCTTAGCAAGCCAGACCTCGCCGAAAGGATGATAAAATGGTCTATCGAGTTGTCTGAATTGGAAATTTCGTATGAGCCTCGAGGAGCCATCAAGGCGCAAGTGTTGGCTAATTTTGTTGTGGAGATGAATGGGGCGGACCCTGCCACCCCTCGAGCGCATTGGACCATTTATGTTGATGGATCATCGAATGGCAAAGGTTGTGGAGCAGGTGTTGTGGTAGAAAGTGATGATGGTGTGCACCTTGAAATTTCCCTCCGATTCAACTTCAAGACCTCCAACAACCAGGCTGAATACGAAGCATGCTTGGCCGGTCTCCGTGCGGCGATTGACATCGGAGCATCAGCAGTCACACTGTGTAGTGATTCTCAATTGGTGATTTCGCAGATCCAGGGGGAGTACCAAGCGAAGGAGCCGCAACTTCAATTGTACTTGAATTGTGTTAATGAGTTGAAGGGAAGATTTGAAGTTTTAGAGTTCAAGCATGTGCCCAGAGAGGAAAACACCAGAGCGGACATCTTGTCAAGACTTGCAAGTACAAAGTAGCCCGGCAGCACAACAACGGTGGTTCAAAGCACTTTGGCATCACCTAGCATACCTCTGTACCCTTCTCTGAATACTGTCATGGTGAGCTATCCATATGAGGATTCTTGGGTCATCCCCTATATTCGCTATCTGGATGATGGTCAACTTCCCACTGATGAGAAGGAGAGGGGACGAGTGAAGAGGGAGCTACCATATTTTACTATGGTTGATGGTGTTCTCTACAAAAGGGGATTCTCTGTCCCATATCTTTTGTGTTTGAGAGAGGATGAGGTTCAAGCGGTTTTGGAGGAAGTGCACGAGGGGCAGTGCGGGCACTATGCTGGGGGTCGAAGCCTAATGAGAAAGGTCCTCAGGGCTGGATATTGGTGGCCCACCGTGAAGCAAGACTCTGCAGATTTTGTAAAGAAATGCGACGCTTGTCAAAGATTTTCCAACCTCCACCATACACCGGCACAAGAGCTTTCCTCGTCCGCTGTGCCTTGGCCGTTTTACCAGTAGGGCCTTGACATTTTGGGCCCGTTCCCCACTGCGCCAGGGGGTATAAAATATTTGATCGTGGGAGTAGATTACTTCACCAAATGGATTGAAGCTGAGCCCGTAGTGCACATTACTTCTGCGCGAACAAGGCGTTTCGTGTATTAAAACATCATAGCTCGATTCGGGGTGCCAGGGCGGATTGTGACTGACAACGGCACCCAGTTCACAGACAGGAAGTTCACAGATTTGCTTGAAGGACTGGGGACAATCCAGATATTTTCGTCTGTCGAACACCCTCAGACCAATGGCCAAGCGGAGGTAGCCAATCGAGAAGTGTTAAAGGGGTTGAAGAAACGTCTGGGAGAAGCGAAGGGAGGATGGACTGACCAGCTATGTCATGTTTTATGGGCATACCGTACCACGCCTCATTCTTCAACTAACGAATCCCCATACCGGTTGACGTTCGGGGTTGAGGCGATGATTCCAGTGGAGCTACAAACAAGATCGGCTCGTGTGGAGTATTTTTCAGCTGAAGATAACAACGCCAATTTGGCATAAGAACTTGACGTCCTCCAGGAGTTAAGGGAAAAGGCTTTTGTCAGAGATCGGGCAGTAAAAGCAAAGGTAGCACTTCGGTATAATAAATGTGTCCAGTACAGAGCTTTCAACACCGGAGATCTTGTTTTGAGAAAGGCGAGTGTGGGGAATAAATTCGCTCACCAAGGAAAGCTAGCACTGACGTGGGAAGGTCCTTATAGAGTTTCTGAAGTGACTGGAAAAGGGTCATACCGGTTGGAAGAACTTAATGGAACTCCAATCCGCAACAAATGGAACACTCAGAACTTACGTGTTTATTACAGCTAGTTGGTAAGACGGCGTGTACTCTTTTTCCTTACTTGAGTTTTTTCTCATTGGGTTTTCTCAAGAAGGTTTTAACGAGGCATGACCCCAACTACGCTCTCCATGTAATGTACTTTCAATCTTAATGAGAATACATTTTAACCGCCCTATCATTCTCACTTTTCTTATGTGTTGAAATTTATAGCCGTAGCTTAACACGCATACACCTCAGGACGGAGGAATCTAACTACCAATTTTGTAGTTGATGATGTAACTCCTCGAGGGACTGATGAAGACCCCTCAGGACGGATGATCTCAATCACACATCGTGTGTTTTGACGATGTAACTCCTTGAGGTGGAATGGGTTGTAGGGCTGGTCCTTTTTCAAGGCCACAAACCGAACCCCATTCGAAGACAACATGGGTTGTAGGGCTGGTCCTTTCTCAAGGCCACAAACTGAACCCCATTCGAAGACCATATGGGTTGTAGGGCTGGTCCTTTTTCAAGGCCACAAACCGAAGCCCATTCGAAGACAACATGGGTTGTAGGGCTGGTCCTTTCTCAAGGCCACAAACCGAACCCCATTCGAAGACCACATAGGTTGTAGGGCTGGTCCTTTCTCAAGGCCACAAACCGAACCCCATTCGAAGACCAAATGGGTTGTAGGGCTGGTCCTTTTTCAAGGCCACAAACCGAACCCCATTCGAAGACAACATGGGTTGTAGGGCTGGTCCTTCCTCAAGGCCACAAACCGAACCCCATGCGAAGGCTTGGGCGCAGTAGGCTGGTTCATACAGAAAACCACGCTGAACCCTGAGTAACAGGCGCAGTAGGTTCAGGATTAGCCCTGATCCGAACCCCGTGTTGAAGGCTTGGATTGTAGGATTGCACCGAACTCTAAGTACGGTTAGTAGGATCGAACCGAACACCGTGTGAAGACTTGAGATGTAGGACCAAACCGAACCTCAAGAGAAAGGTGTAAAGCTTACCCTTGTCAAAGCTGTACCAAAATTCAAAGGCAATGTCCGTCCTCAATTATGGAATATCCACCACAGAGCGGTTGAACGCTAACGTACCCGCTCTACATCTTCGAGGACAGATGAGTATTTCTATCTTTTTAAGAAGTTAAAAGGTAATTCTTGAGATAAAATTTCTCTTCCCAATGTACTTATACTTGGGGACAGGGCATGCTTTAACTTAATTGTCGCTTCTTTGTTACAATTTGTTATCTTAATCCGGTGTGATAAGTACGCTTTAAGCAGCTAGGTAACCACACAGAACGGATTCACAAAGCATTGAAAACAATAAAGTGTTTTGTATAGCACTAAGTTATCCAGCAATCATACATTCGACGCAAGCAGTTGAAGAGAAGCAACAGTAAATTTTATTTCCAAAAATAAGAAATTATACAGGTCACAAAGTAGTTAAAGACTGGAGCTGATCCCAGTACACAGCTATGAATAAAGCATAAATTAAGAGGCCGGTGCCTGATCCTCCGCAGTGGGCACTCCTGTCCTCTCCTTTTTGTCCTCTGCTCTGGCTTGGGCACCTTCTTGCGTTTCAGCTCCAGAGGCAGCGGTGGACGTTGTTGGCTCCATACTTTGACCTTCTGGAAGGGGAGGCAGTTCATACAGAGATGCACGGGGTTCATGGTGCGAGCCGTCCTTATGAACTTCGACAAGTTTTCCCCCATGGAATTCGAAGAACAGATCCAATCCGTACAGATTCAGCTTCACTCCAGGGTTACGATAATAAACTTGACGGAGGGCCAGGCCGAAGGATTCATACGCCACATTTTTGCATATCTCCAAGGCTTTGGCAGCCTTGGCCTTTGCAGCAGTTAATCTTCTTTGAACCTTGGCAAAATCCTCTTTTGAAGGCCCAGCACTCGCACCACCCTTCTTGAGTTCTTCAATTTGGGCTTGCATCTCCTTCCGAAGGCTCTCCCACTCCCCAAGATTTTTGTTGCGACCGTCCTCCATAATTTTGAGATCGTCAGCAAGCTTAGCCGATCTCTTCTTCTCCAGTTGTAATTCTTCTTCGAGGAGGGGTATGGATTTGTTCTGTTTCTGAAGGTCGGCAACTTCCCGCTCTAGAGCCTTGTTGGCGAAATGAACTTGGCTTGCCTCCTCAGTTTTCCTCTGGAGCGTTTCCTTGGTTTTCTTCAATTTCGACTCCACGCCTCTCTGAACTTCAGCTTGTTTGGCCGCCCATGTCTCCTTCACCGCGAGTTCGGTTTCAAGTTTTTCAACCTGCTCCATATAATCTGCCTTCTCGCTCAGGGAATCAAGGAGGCCGGACAGTTCATCCAGCTGCCAACGCCCATCCTTACAAGCACCTTGAACCCCAGCAGCGTCGAGGGAGGGGCGGAGGCAATACCTTGCTTTTGGAAGAGTGGGGGGCATGGACCCTTGAAACCATAAGTACGGGGAGAGGAAGGAATCGCGTGGAGGGTCAAACGCTGGAGAAGGACCATTCCCGGAGTCCGGCTCTGAAATATTCTGTGAAGAAGGGGTAGAGGATTCAGGAACGGGCTTCTTTCCCTTATCCTTCTTCAATCCAGTTTCTTCGAGCGTTTTCTGACGCTTCTTCACAGGGTCATCAGAGGACGGCTTTTCTTGATCTGCCTTTTTAACAAGGTGCCTCTTTTTCTTCTTCTTCTCTGGGACGGCCTCCTCGTCGCCCGCTTCAGTGGCCTCAGCTTGTTTTTCTGTTTCCTCCTCATCAAAGAGAGGAACTTCTTCACCTACTGCCGAGGTCAGGGGAATGAGTGGAGTTTTGGTGGCGTTCCTCTTCGCCTGGATCTCATTCTCCTCAGAGGAGGAATCACCGTCAGCCATCATGGTCTTTAACGACAACATCTCTGGGCAGGCTTTTTCAATTTGTTCTGCAAAACAAGAAAGGTTGAGTTAGCACATAAGAAGAAAAAATAATCAGAATGGAATAACTATACAACACAAATAGAGTAAGAGCGGATATTACGGAGGTAGGTGTTTCGGATGTCATCCTCTGCTAAGAGGAGCCTGTTGGAAAATCCTTTGAGGGTCTTCGAGGCCGTCTGCGTGGCGCTCAAGACCTCAACAGAATGAGAGGAGAGTTCACTCTCATCTGTGTAATAAGCACGACTCATGAGGAGAAAATTCTCGTGCGTCCAGCTAAGAGGAAACTTGGTAAATCCCTCCTTGTTTCGCCAGAAGACCGGCTTATTCGGTTGAATACAGACCCACGTGTAGTAATGCTTAAAGGAGCGTCCATCCACCTTCGCGGATTCCGTATAAGATTTGAAATTTATCACCCTTGAGTCACTACGGAGGGTAATGAACCCAAGGCTGCCCTTCTTATTAGCACGGTGAACCACTTGGCAATAGTAGAACAGTTTGGCCACAGTGGCGGAGAAGTTGAAATGCTCCCCCAGAATCTCCAGAGCCCGGACCAGACCTCAACCGTTGGGATGCAGTTGTGTAGGGGCGCAATCTAAGAAGCGTAGAACGGCCATCTGGAATTCCGTCATGGGGAAGCGTACCCCCAATTTCAAGAAGACGAAGTCGTACATGTAGACCGACCTCTCATCAGGGACTCTGTAGCATACTCTCTCAGAGGGACGTGGTGCCAGCACAGCGTATCGCGCTTTGTATTTCTTGTCTGAGTATATTTTGCAGTGGAAAGAGACCGTGCATTCTTCCTCACTCGCATGGTGCGAAGGGATCTCTAGGAATTCCTCTTCCACCCAGCAGTAGGGTTTCTCCCTGTTGAGCTTTTCCCAGTCAAGCTGGTGTGCCACGACGTTGACACATCCTTCAGCAGAGCGGAGAACTGGTGTTTTTCCACGTCCCAGAAGATCCATAGTTGTACAGGCACGGTGGAACGCGTACGTGTTGTGGTAAAAAGCAACATCGTCAGAGAGATAACCTTCAGCACTTGACCCTTCATCAGAGCGGCTGGTAGCCCTCGAGTCAAGGGGAACCTCAGAGCGGCGTTGGGAAGAGGACGCTCGTGAGGAAGAAGCTTCAGCTCTCTCTGAGCGACGAGGCCCAGCCACAGGAAGATTCACTGAAATCCTCCCACCACGGTGGCTAAGGGGGACACGAGAGCCAAAACTCCCCCTGTTTGAAGGACCAGCGTTGCCTGCTCCAGGGCGCATGATGGAAACAGAATGAACAAAAATTGAAAGGAGTTGAAGGAAAGGGAGGTTACCTAAAGGAAGAAGATTTTTGAGAAGTTTGAAGACAGCAGAGAAATTTCCAAGAAATTTGAGCAAAGGTTCACTAAGCTTGAAAACAAGAGTGGATTCCAAAATCTGCTAAGAGCCTCTTTTATAGGTAACGAGGAGACATAGTGTTCCGTCGAAGGTCACAATGCTTGCCTCAAAACGCAACCCTTCAAATTGAAATGACTCCGTCGTTTCGTCACGCACGAGCGCGAAAATGGTAACGTTTTAGTAAATGTTTTGGCAAAATGGGCCCCCCTTTCAGTTTGAATCCAGGCCCAATAAGCCCAATCGACGGTTACACTCTTGGGTAATGATGGCTCGTGCGTAAAAAATACATTTAATGTCCAATCATGCCATGCGCATTTAATGCCTTTCAACCACTTTTCGAATACCAAGGGTTTTGATTCTCAAAGACTCTTGGGATTTCCATAATTTATTTTACGTTGTCTGAATCCGTTATACGCAGCGCAAGAAGAGCGGTCACTCGTTTATTAGAGCGGATGCAACAGAGCTTCCAGAGACCTTCCAGAATGTACCACCGGCATCCAGACTTCTCCAGAGTTGTGTAGCTCATATGAGCAACTTAACAGTCCCTCATACAAGCTAGGGGACAGATGATCCGGTCTGGATACCGGCCCCGATCTTGTGATGTCAGAGTGACCTCATGTAAGGAGAACCGGTGTCCTGGTTCAACATTACCACACCGGATATCCGATGTCTGGCCTTCCGTTCTCATCTCACAACCGCCCCACTTATCTTCTCTATAACGGATCATTGTTCATTTTCACAGAACATTTATATAACTGTTAGTTTCTCAGTCACAGCGAGATAAGAGCCCCTAATAACTTATCAGCGAAGATACTGTATGTAGCAAAATATGTCACGTCAATGGCCTCAGAAAGCAAGTACATGTGTCAGCAGATTATGCGGAAAGATGATTATCCTCTCTTCTTCCTATGGGATCATGCTCTGATAATTAACCTACCCCCCTGACACACTCTGAGTACTGAGCCACTTTGATTGACACACTTCACACGCTATCAGAACCAAGGGGCCCACTTGCACCCAACGATTCATTTCCTACGTTCAACTATAAATAGCTCATTTCAATACACATGCAAGGTGATGTTGTTCTAACTTACACTTTACTATTACATTGCTTGAGCATTCACTGAGTTCTTACACTCTTCTAACTTGAGCGTCGGAGAATCTTCGCAGGTGGCACCACCTTTCGCCCCCCTGTAACGCGAAACGTTGGTGTGAAGGATCTCCAGGACAACAAGACCGGCTTCTCCCCCTGAGAGACCGGATTAATACACCGGATACTCACTGTTCCGGTGTACAAACCCTAAAAACACCTATATTCTTGTGGCTGGTCCCACACCGGATCCTAGACCCCGGTTCAGACCAGTTCAGATATCTTTCATAGGGCTGAAAATGAAAATCTTAGAAAAGAAATTTTAGAGGAATGTTGTGAACAAGGAGCTATATATATAACAAAAATGAATGGTGCACCAAAAAGTGTCAGGAAGAATTGTTTGAATCATCTCCCCCTCTTATGGTGTCAGTATGTCCTTTCATCCCTGTAACCTGTGGCTCATGCTATTGAGATTGCCATTAAGAGGTTGGTGTTGATTTACTGTTTAATGAGAGGCTTGTATGTTAACCTAGGTGAGTTAATACTGGAGAAGATGATGAAAGCCATTGAAAGGAATCTCCAACTGCTATATTGTTCTGTTATTACTTTGTTGTCCCAAAAGAATCAGGCTAAGTTAAACTATGAAGAATTGACAAAGGTGAAGCCTGAAAGGATTATGGATAAGTACTGGGTGATATACCACATTTACCATTTTATGCCTCAAGAATCAAAGCGTCCCAGACAACCTAAACCGACATCTTTTGAACCACCATCTTCAACAGGTCCAGTACTTCTTTTGATCTTTCCAGGGTTATGCAAGAACTTCAGGTTATGAAGAAGATGCAGTTGGGAACCTATGATCTGGTCCTGAACCATGATCTCATGCTGAGAAAGATTGCCACTGCAATGAATGTGGACCACACTAAAGAAATGGGAGTTCCACCTGATAGAGATCTATGGTTGGCTTCCATTGGATTTACTATTCCCCCTAATGACACACCTTTAGTAACTGAATTTCCACCCCACCCTAAGCAAAACAATGATGAGCCGATGGAGGAAGAAAATAAAGAAGAAGAGGACTGATATTTTACTTTGCTTATATTTATGTTATGTTACTTTCAGGTTGTAATAACTTTATTATACTATCCTTTGTTGAACAATGTCTTGCCTTTTCAGTTGTAATGACATTATATTTTTATGTTAAGTTGCTTGTTGTTAATTTCTTTTCTGATTTGTTTTATCTAAATTCCTACAACCATCACTCAACGAATCACTGCCATATAGGTAAGGAGGAAAGTAATCTATCCATTAATCTCCTTAACTGATGAAATGTGTTAACTGTGCTTAATTTAGAACCCATCTTAATTATTTAAATCTTGCTAATTCTCAGGCATCAATTGGATAAATTAATTGATTTGCATTGCTTGATTCATGATCCCTGTCCATAACTATTTCAATCCTTTATTATTTGTATATTCACCGTACTAGTTAGCAATATGAATTTATGATCTTGCATTAAGTTTGGGGACATGATTGGTTGATTACCTATAATATTATTAGCTTTTGAGCCTTTATTAATTCTTTTCTGAGTGTGTCTGCATTATTGTTAGTAAGACAGAATTTGCTTCAGTGCTTGCTAAATGATTATATGTTTGCAAATTGGAAATGATGAAGGCCTTCTTTGGAAATTAGCCAGGGCCAAATTTAGCCATCCATATTATTAATTATCCTTTGACCTAACAATTATATTTTGAGCCTGAGACCCTTTCATTCTAATTATGTACCTAACTTTACAAGCCTATTTATCTGAGAAAAACCAAGTGAATTATCCCTGGATGTTCCACTGATGAACTGCTGAGTCTTATCTTATTGCTAGGGAATAGCAAGTTCTAAGTTTGGGGATGAAGAGTGTGCCTAACAACAATCAAAGGACACACTCTGACTTTAATTATAGATGAGGATTTTGAGAAATGTAAGGAAGAACAGCAAAAGTACAAGAAAAGTGAAAAAAAAATCAGCAAAGCAAAGGTGCAAAGCAACATAATAAAAGAAAAATGAAAGAAAAGAAAGAAATAAAGAAAGAGTCCAAAGGACTGAAAGAGAAGAAGGTGCAAAGCACCATAAGTAGTTGAGTTATCCTTCATCTGAAAAAAAAGGGAAGATATAATGAAAGCAAATAGTTTGTTAGTAGAGGCATTTAAGTTAAGATTGAGGCAAGGCATCAGTGAGCATATCTTTTAACCCAACATTGACTATAGAAACAAAAATAAAGCCTATAGCCTAACCCCATTACAAACTTAAAAAGTCCTTACTTTTCCAATTATGCCACCATATGTCATGATATTTAGAACTGTTGCCAGCCTATGTTGATCTGACAATTATGTAGGTGATGAGTGCATGCAATTGAACCTATACATTGAGAGAAGAGTGAAACACTAAGCCATGTGAGGAAAGCATCACCAACTTGTTCCCAAGGGAAGTGTGAGTAATTATATTTTCAGAATTTGTGAAAAGAAAGCATGAATGATATTCAATAATTATGGTATGAATTAAGTTAAGTAAAGGTTGATTATCTTGAGTGAGTGCAATTGATTTAATTAATCTGAGTCCTTGCTTGAGGACAAGCAAGTTTTAAGTTTGGGGATGTGATAAGTCTTGAAAAGACTTAATAATTTCACCTTTAATTTAACATAATCCATTAAATATTGTTTAGTTTGGCATTATTATTTAATAAATTGTCATTAATTCTGGTTTTATTTATTTATTTCAAAAGTGTTTAAATTATGCAAGAAAATTGGTAATAAGATAAGTATATAAGGAAATTTGCTTATTTGTAAATTCACTAACCCAGCGTACATACGCTAGACAGCCAGCATACATACGCTAGGTATTTACTTGTTTACATGTTGCAGGGTCAGGTACAAGACACCACGCTCAAGCGAGAAAGCTCCAAGCTTAAGCGTGAAGGATGCATGCATTCACGTAAAAGGAAGAAAACATTACATGAAGAAAAAGAAACACGATCATACTTAAGCAGACCATAGTCACACTTAAGCGTGACTTCACCACACCCATGGATTTAACACCCACGCTCAAGCGCCTCCCATTCACGCCCAAGCGTGAATCCACTATAGCCATCAATTAAAGCTCAAGCTTAAGCTCATTTCATTCACGCTCAAGCGTGAAGTCACAAAGGCATAAATTAACGATCGCTTAAGCACCTTACAATCACGCTTAAGCGTGAAGTTGGTTAATCCAGTTCGTTATTTTTCCCTCCAAGCGAAGTGCTGCAGTTCCCATTAATTAGTTACGTTTGTTGTACCTTAGTAATTTAAGTAATGTCTTATAATTAATTATTTCCCTGTAATCATGTAATTAGTTTAGTTAGTTTAATTATTAATTAAGTTTCCCTTGTAATTAATTAGTTAGTTGTAAGTTACCTGTATATACTTGTACGTACTCTCTAAAAGAGGAGGAGACACACACAGAAGCAATAATATGATTCATTTTCTCATTTTCTAATCTCTCTCTAATTCTTTTCTCTCTCCAAATTCTCTCGTTCATGTCTCTCCACATTCCCTCGTCCGAATCCATTTCCATGGGTTTCTAAACCCCTAGGGTTGGGATTGCTGAAGTTTTCGATGGAATCTTGAAGCTGTATTAAGGAAATTATCTTCTGAAGTAAGAGGAGAACAAGCTGAGAAGTGGATCTACTCTGCTGAATTGACAAATTCAGATCCAAATGAAGAATCTCACCAGTGAGGAATCATGGTTGAGGCTTAGGTAACTTCTAGCTTCCTAACTAATTCAGGCCTAGTAATTAGGTGAATAGTTAGGGTTCAACCCCCCAATTTCGCATTAGATTTCTCTGTCAGTGAACACCTAAGGGATTAGGGTTTAATGCTTAGGAATTAGTGTTAGTCACCTAAGGGATTAGGGATTAACCATCTGTGAATTGTCCTCTTCAATCTGGAGCTTAATTGAACCTCAATTGCATGTTTCTTGATAAAGTTGTAAGCTGAAGTAATCCTAACCTATCTTCCATTAATCACACTTCATCTTCTATATTATTTCTGAAAATACAAAAACATAGAAAGTTTAAAACAACAAAAACAGAATGAATTGTATCTGCTTGTGTTGGTTCAGCTTGTGCTAGTCCAAGATTACGGTAATTACCTCAATCCCTGTGGGATGATCAAATATATTACAAATTTAACGATTGGTGTGCTTGCCAAAAGAAAATAAATCCTCTAAAAGTTGTATATCAAGTCAATGGCTCAGGATTTTTGCATCACTCAGTTTCCTAATCTTTAACTGTCGACATGGCCTTACGAACAAGGTGGAAAATAGCCCCGACGAGTGTCGAGGATTGGTCCTTATTTAAGGCTATACCAGACCTCAACGAGTGATGCGCCAATTAACCATTCTATAGTTGACCATGGTGAATAACCCTCTGGACAGATAGTCTCAGTTACTTGATTAGTAACGGTGACATAACTTCACGAGCGGTACCTCAGTTAAGCTTCACCTTAATGGGTGGCGAGGATTACTCCTTATTCAAGGCCATACCGAACCCCAACGAGTGGTGTAAGTATTATTTATTCACAAACCAAACGATACGGTCTCTATAGAACGACTCTTATACAGGTTAACAAGTAAGCCTAAATCAAACAAGGGTCTGAAGTTAACATCAGATGAAGTTAAAATCCTTACAAAAAACTACAAGGTAAACACTTCATCAATGATATAGCAAAAGGAACACAGGGATATCAAAAGGTTTACATGGTAGAAATATATTTAAAGTAATAACAAAATTAGTCAAGACTGGAGCTGATTCCGGAACACAGCTTACATTCAAACATAAAATTTAACTAAGTAGGGGGAGCATCATCATTGGCTTCATGTTGGATCTTACCGTCCTCTGTAGACTTAGTTTTCTCTCCAGCTTTTTCTCCAGTGAGCACCAGAGTCTTATCATGTTCGCCATCACCTTCTTTGGCCTCCTTTTCTTCTTCATTTTTAGGTCCAGCAGAGGTCGGCCAAGGCTCCATACTCTGTCCTTCAGGGAGGGGTGGCAATTCATATAAAGAATCGTCAAGTTCCACATGCCAGCCATCTTTTACAGTAACTAACTTGCCTTCGTAAAACTTATAAAAGGTATGTAGTCCATAGAGGTTGAGCTTCACGTTAGGGTTTCTGTAAAAGATCTGACGGATGGCCCTGCCAAAGGAATCATACGCCATATCAGTACAAATCATTAGGGCCCGCTTAGCTTTAGCTTTCGCATCAGCAAGGCTCTTCCTCAGCTTGGCGTGTCTTCCTCAAGTGACCCAGCATCAACACTCCCCTACTTGAGTTCTTCAATTTGATGGAGCAGCTCTTTCTCTCTCGCAGGCCATTCTTCAGCCTGCTTCGAGCGCCCGGCCATGAAAGCTTACAGATCTTCAATGAGTTTGGCTAATTTTTCTTTCTCCGCTTAAAGATCTTCTTTCAACCGGTGGACTTCTTTGTTTTCTTCTTTTAGATCAACAATCTTTCCCTCTAAAGCCATGACAATGACCTTCAGGGAGCCGATCTCAACCTCTTGTTCGAGGGCCCATTCCCTCTTCTCTTTCAGGCACCTTTCCGCTATTTGAAGATTGTATCTATCTTTAGCGCCTGAAATGTTCAATGCCTTGACCTTAGCATAAAGTCTGTCTGCCTCTTCGAAGTTGTCGGCCACCTTGCTCAAAGAGCTAAAAAGGCTAGATAATTTAGCAAGTTGCCATCGGCCTGCCTCACAAGCCTCATTGATTTTAGAGACTTCCAACATGGGCCTCAGTTTGTATGTTGGCTTCGAAAGTGTTGGAGGCATAGGACCCTCATATTTTAGAAATGGGGTAAGGAGATAGTTTTGAAGAGGAAAACTGGACACCATTTTTTAGGGGAAACCAGCAGATGGGCTTGGCCTGGTCTCAGCCCTAAAACTAGGAGCAGTCTCGGGAGTAGAGGAAACCTTCTTCTCTTTTTGAGTGTTGGCCATACCGCTCTTCTCCAGGGTCTTTTTTTTTACCGGCTTAGGGGAGGACAACTGCTGCGCTCTAGTGTCTTTTGGGTTTTTTCTCTTCTTTTTCTTTTTGCCTTCTCCTTTTGAGGCTGTATGGGGCTGGCCTGTTTAGTGTTCTCTAGCAGTGGTACTTCACCCATTACAACAGACATCAGGGTGAGAGTTTCGATGTGTGCTTTGATAATGTTCCTTTTTGGCTGGATGTTGTTCTCTTTAGAGGATGAGTCTTCATCCGCCAGCAAACCTTTTAGCTTGTCCATGGCAGGGCACAACTCTTCTATTTATTCTACATGCGCAAGTAAAAATATGTTAGTTTTTAGTACAACATATACCAGTATTCATACAGTAAAAGATAAAAGTAGGAAAATTACTTAAATATTCATTTTGAATGAAGGGGGACCCCTGTAGACGCTTGCTGGAAAATTTCCCACATACTGAAGAGTATGTTTGCAAGGCGTAAGACTTCGATGGAGTGAGGGGACAGTTTATTCTCCTCATGAGGTAGGCTTGGGAGGTGAGCAGAAAGTGTTCATGGGTCCACTCGATTAGGAATTTGAAAAGACCCTCTTTATTCCTCCATAAGACCAGTTTATTAGGTTGAATCCAGATCCTGGTATAATAATGTTTGAATGACCTCCCATCCACCTTGGCAGATTCTGTGAAGGCTTCAAAGTTGACAACCTTTGTATCATAGCGGAGAGTCACAAAGCTCATGCCGCCCTTATTGTTCGATCGGCGTACCATTGGGCAATAATAAAAAAGCATTACCATAGTGGGTTTGAAGTTGAAGTGCTTACCCAGCACCTCTAGGGTGCGGATCAAGCCCCATCCATTAGGATGCACTTGAGAGGGAGCGCAGTCTAAAAGTGTAAGCACTCCCATTTGGAACTCTGTGAGGGGGAAACGAACCCCATGTTGAAGAAACATGAAATTATACATATATACGGACCGTTTGTTCGGCATACGGTGGCAAATCTTGTCAGCTGGCCGGGGTGCGAGCACCATGAATAGCTCTTTGAGCCTCTCCTCAGCGTAAATATGAAACCTCAGAGATAGCCTTCCTCCATCTTCTCTAGCATGCCAGGATGTTATTTGGTGGATCTCATCCTCTACCTAGCAGTAAGGGTACTTTTCGTTGACCTTCACCCAATCCAGTCGGTGTGCCACCACGTCAACACACCCGTCGACGGTCCTGAGAGCAACAGTATTTTTAAGTGCCTTCGGCACCCATTCTGCTTATGTTAAGATAAAAACGTTTGTGTTGCTATAAAAAGTAACATCATCAGAGAGGTAATAATCAGCACTCACCTCACTCCCAGAAGAGCGGCTAGCCCTTGAGCTAGAGGAGGAGTCAGATAGGGGCATTACTATCCGCCGCCTTGAGTCGGATGCTTCGTCCCTTTCTGAATGGTGAGGCCCAGCCCTGGGAGGATTCACGGGGATCCTTCCTCCTTGATAGTCAGAGGGCCTGGCAAGGATTCTTCCCCCTCTATTCGTGGGACCAGCGCAGCCATGCCTAGAGTGCATGGTGATAATTCTATAGCAAAGGAAATGAACCGAAGAAGGGAAAAGGATGGTTACCTAATGATGTAACACCCTTATTTTTATTTTTATATTAAAATTTTGAAGGAATTAGATTATAGTTTTTTAGAACTTTTTAATCTACGTATTATTTATGATTTTATGAAATTTTTTGGAATTTTGGAAATATTTTAATAAAATAATATATTTCAAATAATTTTAAATTCATATAAAGTGACTTAAAATTAAAAATATTTATAAGAAAGTGAAGTTAAATTATAAGAAAATTTTCTAAAATCCATTTCAAGTAGACTTATCTAAAAATGATCAGTTTGAGGAAAATCTTGATTTTTACCAATCGTAAAAAAATCAGAAATGTACCAATAAATTTTGATTAACAGAAAATTTTAGATTTTTAAAATTTAAACTTTATATTACTTATTATAAAACTAGTGAGGAGTGATATAATATCACTAATTTTCAAAAAGGACTAATTTTGAATATTTAAAATATACCGAGTGAATGGTCACTATTTGGCTTAATAATTCAGTCGACATTTACTATGCAAAACACTGTGCATGAACGAAAATTTCAAATGTTGCACAGTAACCAGGAACAAAATTTTCAAAATTTCACAGTACTTGTATAATAAAATATTCAAATGCATAGTAATTTTCCTTCCTATAAATACCAAGCGAAGGAACGAAGGAAAATCGCAATTTCTTATTAAATTTTCTTAATATAGTAGTGCTAGAAAGATAGTGATGGAAGTAAGAGAGAGAAATAATTTTTTTAGAAGGAGATTCTGCTAAAATAACAAGGTAAGAACACATCTCTTTTATATTTTTTAGGGTTATTTTCATATCGTTTTAGAAATCTATTATTATACTAGATATAATATTATTTTAAGTTACTATTCTAAATAGTAAATTACTATTTCAATAGTAAATTACTATTCAAATAGTAAATTACTATTTACTATTACTATTTACCTTTATTATTTAAGTTTTACTATTTACTGTTACTATTCACGTTTTACTATTTACTATTACTATTCATGTTTTACTATTTACTATTACTGTTTACGTTTTACTATTTACTGTTACTATTCATATTTTACTATTTACCATTACTATTCATGTTTTACTATTTACTATTACTATTCATGGTAACTATTTAAAAATTACTATTTACCATTACTATGCATAATTACTATTTACCCTTTCTATTTCAAATAGTAATCTAAATTTTCATCTTGTAACTATATTAAAATAAAATTGGTATGTTTTAGAACTCGAAGATGAGGCGCGCATGGATTTTCAATAACGAATTAGGATACAAGAGGTGAGGGGGAGTGAAATAAAAATATAATATGAAAAGACATAAGAATAATGAGAGGAGTCCCCTACTCCTTTTAAATTTAATAATATTGTTATTTTAAAATAATAATTTCAAATTAAAATTTATAATAAATTTTAAATTAAGTATCTTGTGTAACTTATTCTGGAATACCCGTGCAAGAACTTGGACTTTTATAACCTATGCGAACCAGACTGAACTTATGCAAGGACTTGGATTATTATGACCTGTATGGACTGAACTATACCTATGCGAGGACTGGATTATATGGACTTGCATAGACCTGTGTAAGGAATGGACAAAAAGGACTCAAAGTTAATTATATTAATAACCATTAAATTTTAAATTATGAAATGTATTAATGATATTTAATTTAATTGATTTGATTATGATTGATTATATTTGTGATTGATGATGTTTGATTATGATTGATAATATTTAATTGTGATTGATGATCTTGTGATATGGAGTTGAACATATAGCAAACATGATAGAAAGCTAAAACCCAGTAAAAATTTTCTTACCTTAGTCTTTAAATTTTTATTCTAAGAGAAAGTATTTTATAATTATTTTAACCTTTTATTCCTTCTTAGAAATTATTTTCATTAACTTTACTTTTAATCTTTAGAATAAAAATCTATTATTTATTTTAGAAAAGATATTTTATGAAAATTAATTTATAAAAAGATTGAAATAATTAATTCTTGAATTAAAGAAAAATTTTATAGTTTTGAGTATTTTTAGTTAATGAATTAAGAGTTATTCTCTTTTAGTAAAATAAACTTTTCAAAAGTAAATTATTTTATTTTTTTCCAACCTAATAACTAAAGATATTTAGAAATAATTAAAATTTCTAAATTCGATCTTACTAAGATTCAATTTGAGAAAGATTATGTAAAGTTTTATATGAGAAAGCTTTGAGATATTTAAGGCTTGGAAACTCAATTTTGGTGAAATTTGAATTTGAAAACTGTACCAAATTTATTTATGTATGACAGAAATTTAGAGGAGAAATTGAGGAAATTTACAGTTTATTGAGATGATATTGTAAACCTTTATGGTATTTAATAATTGAGTTTCTAAAAGCCTTAACCAACTAAATACGCGAGTAGTTCATGCATCATGTATCATTAAAGTGAAATAAAATGATATTGTCTGGGGACGGATTATAGAAACTGAGGATACATTAGAGGAGGCTTAATTGCGAGCCTTGGGATGGGAGGGTGTGAAAAGGTGCTTCATGGGACCTAGGTTAGCTCCCTAGTGTCGGGTACTTTCACAATAAAAACCTTCTCAATCTGACTAGTCTCTAAGTGTTTCCATGCCAGTTGAGCTGTTCATGTTATTATTTTCCGGAATTATAGAACAGTGTAAACTCCTGGTTGGCCCAGTGCAAATTAAAATTTAAGGGCCCACATATGTAGGTAAGTTATGATGAATATATTGCATAACATTCATGCATTCATAATTGATTGTGTATGTGATTATGACTGATATTATTATATATTAGTTTGTGAAAACCCTTTGTTGCTTATGTTTCATTCAGGAATAATATATTCTGTTTCTCACTCCTTTCTCCATGTTTTTGTTTCATATATTTTAAATTGATGGTTCAGAGGGAAGGATCAAAGAATCTCGGCAGTAAATATAGCACGTTCTAGAAAGGGAGCTCGGTATGAATACCGTGGTCCAATGAATAAATAATGTTATTAGGTAACTACTTCTGGGCCATGGAGTTTCCTCTGTTTCTTATAATGTTTAATATTTATTTTCTTTTAATGAATGTAAAATTAGCTTATAAAGTTTTAATAATATTTATGAGGTATTTCAGAAATAATGCATGTAATTTATTCCGATAGTTTCTTTTTAACAATCATATCTTTAGTAAAAAAAATTTTACGAATTTTTTTAGAATTTATTAAAATGTAACAGAGGGTGTTACAAAGTGGTATCAGAGCAGTTAATCTCGTAGGCCTGGGGAAAAAGTCTATCTTGCTTTATCTGTAAACTCTGTGTAGGTAATAAAAAATAGAATATCTGACTTAGTAGTAACTGTGATTGATGTGACAAATCTCAATTACTATGAAAAATGAAACTAAAGGCCGGAAACGATCTTGCTGGAATCGTAGAACGCTTAATCAATGCAATGGGAGCATGTGAAGGTGAAGGTAATGATGCCTTAAGAAGGTTGGACCTTTTCGAAAAGCACAATCCACCTCGTTTCAAGGGAGGATATAACCCTGATGGAGCGCAAATCTGGATTTGAGAGATAGAGAACATCTTCCGAGCATTGCAATGTACTAAAGCTGATAAAGTAGTCTTCGCTACTTATGCCTTATCTGAGGATGCTGAACATTGGTGGGATAGTATGCGTAGGCAGTTCGAAGTTAACCACATGGAGATCACTTGGAATCATTTCAAGGATATGTTCCTGGAAAAATACTTTCCAGTTGATGTTAAAGTGAAAAGACAATTTGAATTCCTGTCACTGACCCAAGGAAATATGACCGTTGGAGAGTACACATCCAGGTTTGAAGAGCTATCTCATTTTCATTCTCATTATAATGATGCTACTAACGAAGGTGATTGGTGCGCAAAGTTTATAAATGGATTTCCACCAGAAATTAGGAAATCCATGAATTTTCTGTTTTGGTAAATTGCTACAGGATCTTTGAAGAGGATCATAAGGATAGAATGACCAAAAGTCGTGAGCCCATTCACAAAGCGGGAGAAATGAGAAGTGGAGGACCTCACCATTACCAAAGAAGAGACTTAGGAGAAATAAGCCTTACCAAGCGCCATTTCACCGGTTTGGAGCAACATCTATTCCTATCAAACCCCAAGCTTCAACTGGAAGCTATTACCCAACACCTGCACTAAATTTTAAATGTTTTATCTGTGGAGGACCCCATTTGAAAAGGGATTGTCCTAAAAACACTTATATTTGCTTTAAGTGTAACAAACCAGGTCATCACACCAAGGATTGCCTAGAGATGAAGAGGGAAAACCCTAAAGGTGCGAGTACTAGCATAAATACTCAAGGAGGCACACAAAGTGCAGGTTGAAGGCAGAAGGATGAAGGCGAAAGGAAAGGTTTTTACAATCACTGGAGAAGAAGCATGTCATTCTGATTCCATGGTGGAAGGTAAGTGTAACATTAATAAGATTCCTTTAACTATTATGTATGACTCAGGTGCATCACATTCTTTTATTGCCAATGACTGTGTAGAAAAACTAAAATTACCACTGATAGAATTGTCATTTGATTTATCTGTTCATACTCCCGGGAATAATCCCATTGTCACTTTTAAAGCCTGTTGGAAATGCCCTATTGACATAGATGGTAGGGACTTTAAGGCTAATCTTTTTTGCTTACCCCTTTCTGGCTTAGAAGTTATTATTGAACTAGATTAGTCGTCTGAGAATCATGTTCTAATAGATTATCATAATAAAACCATAATGTTTAAAGAACCAGTTGTCGCGACCGGGATCGCGGCGGCGCGGCCGACCCTACGAAAAGATGCAACAAACAAAAATAGGGAGTCGCCACATACGTTTTTATCCATAGGAAAAACATTGAAAAAAAACTTTAACAAGGCACTGGTTAAAAAGAGTGAGATTTGAATTCGGGAGTTGGTTACGAGTAGGGAAGGTATTAGCACCCTACATCGCCTGTTAAAAACAATACCAAGATTGAAAATGCGCAACATGAATAGCCTTACAAGGGATGTATTATTTCTTCCTTTTTATTATTGCATTTTTTGTTTATTTAAAAAACTGGAAGGAGCGGGCTGAACAAACGAATGTCAAAGCAAGGTCAACAGGATGTCTCGTGCAGATTAACCTCGATTTCATTATAAACAGGGAAGGGAGAGGATGCTAACAAGGCGTCGCGTCTAAATTAGTCATCCTTTAATCAAAATACAGGGATAAGAACGAGAAGGGGATAAACGGGACGTCTCGTCCTAAGTGTCCCATTCCTTATGAATCATGGTGATGGTCATCCAAAAATGGGGGAAAATCAACAAAACGTCACGTCTAAATTGACTTCCATAGAAGTGATGAAAATGGAACAACTGTGTAAACGTAAAAATAAAAGGAAAGATGGGCCCGACAGGAGTTAAATCCTGCTCCTACGTATTGTCGAATGGTCGAGAAATCAGGGTTACGTAGTTCTTGATAAAGGGTATGTAAGTGAAGCTAAATATTTAGTGGTGAGTAGACTTTATGAAAAAGCACACAAGGCGAAGTTCTCCACACGTGTATGGGCTTCAAAGATAGTGTAGGCAGAAATACATCTGCACGACACCGGCTAAGACAAAATTTACAGTGATCAAAATAAAATGTGAGAAATACTTGTTGTTTTTTTAGTTATATTACGAATGTAGGTGAGGGAAAATTCAACAACAGAAGCTAAATTAACTGGGAAAGCAGATTCAGTAAAAACTATAAACTTGATGAAAGAAATAGACCAAACAGTATGAAATAAGCTAAAATGATAAAGGTGAAGAAATATCGTAACCGGTGTGGAGTGGACCTGGGAGGAACGGGACTGCAGGTTAGAGCCGGCATGGAATAAGCTCTGATAGACGATCTGCTAGTGCGAGCTGGTGTGGGCTGACACAGCAGCGTGATTGGCAGAAAACTGGACCGGTGTGGCTATAACCGAAGAACAGTGTGGAGCCAAAGTAGGATTCAGTGGTGAAAATGTATTTTGATGAAGAAACGGTGTAGGATTCAGTGGTGTTGAGCAATATAGGGTTTGGACGGAGTTTAGAGTGACAAGGAGGTTCTGAGGTCCAACAAATAGGAACGGGACTGGTGCTTCTATTTCAAAGAAAACAAGAGAATGTGTGTTGGGGACAGGTTTCTTGACTTCGGATTCAGGACACCAGAGTAAATTTTATCAAGGGTTCAGGGATTCAAGATGCGGACCTCTATGCCTCTTCAGCTGAGGCATTTATAGAGGCTTTTGGGTGCTGGCTGAGTGCTTGGACAGCTCAAGCCTCCACTCACCCATGCGCACAGTGGAGCCAACCTGGCCATTAACAGGTTATGGGGAGCAGCGGCTGGTGGGGAATTTTTAATTATTTCCACTTTCACCCCCTGTCTGCCACTCCTAGGATTCGAGGATTAGTTCAGATGTGCGATTCCAAGTCAGCATAGGCAACCGAACTTACCACTCTGATGTAAGGTCCATGACATCGGATAACAGGGATACCGGTTCAACGAATGATTTTAATGATTAGGCCGGTGTGATCCCTTCAATAGCCTAGACCGGTGTTCTTTTGCTGGATACCGGCTGATGTAATCTTGCCATTAAACGACGTCCCAGTTTAGCAGCTCAGACAGGTGTTCTTTCAGCCTTAGACCGATGTTCTTTTATTTGCTTGTTAAATGGTGTCAATTCGATGTAATCATTGGCCGGACCGAAATAGGTGTTCACAGATGCCCCTCTTTACTTCTTTTTCACAAGAGAAACACGAAGTTTTCGTGTTTTTGAAGTGAAAAGGAAGTAAAGATATGAACACCGATGTAGGGGTCAGGTGGGACTTCTTAACCGGTATGGCATCTGACAGTGTAGGTAATTAACCAGCCGGTATAACCTCAGGATAGCTCATTAGGAAGTGTCCTAAATGCCCTTGCATGTGTCATCATCTGATTCGTCCTTTCAAATTTCAAATTTTCACGCCCTCGGACCGGAATGCGAACAGTTGAAGCGAGTGGGCCTTTCTTCATGGGCTTGGGCCAGAATGTGGAACGTTCTGGATCCTCATTCACTCACTCTATAAAAGCAGGCATGGGGGTCGTTCATTTTCACTTTTTTCTGATACCGAAGTTCTGCCTCTCTAACGTTCAAAACCTCCGGTGTTCAACATTCTGGCTCGCACTAAAAGAATTGCCCGCATCATCTCAGAAGGTAGCTCCACCTTCTTTCTCCATTTTCATTCCTAGATAGGGTATGGGGGACATCGGTTCAAGCAGTGACTCCGTCGAGGTCCTATCGGGGCCTCCTTCAATCACATCCCGGCGTCAGTTGGAAGGAGTCGTGAGCCGGGGTCGGCGTCACCACGGTGAAGCAACTTTTGGGGTTTCATACCGACCCGTGGTTTCAGGACATCATTTCTCCACTTTACCTTTGTGGGAAACGAGGGAGTTTGATACATCATCTGACTCCCACACATCGTCCTCTCCTTTTAACTTGGGCACTGCTAGTGAGCGGGACAGCAATGTCGATCTCTATTTAACTGTCGATGTGGCCTTTTACAGTTGTGTCCCATTCCTCTGCCACACCGTCTTCATGACGGCCTCTAGAAATTCTTCTACCAACGTCCCGGTTGTTGCCACCACCCCATCGAAACAAATGTCCTTACACACCGGATACATTGGCTTGCTGAGAAGGCCAAGGATCCCTACTTTTGGGTTCATGAAGACCCAAGGAACATCGTCTCCCGGTATGCTGAGGATGCTGCCGATGTAACTATTGAAGACGTCATCGTTCACTCCGATGAGGAGCATGAAAATGACTTCACTGTCTTCTGCCCCCTTACCTCGGACCGGATCTGCCATCAACCGGGGTCAAGGTACTTCTTCATGTACGATATGCTGTTCTCGAAGATCGGCGTCTGTCTCCCTCTCACGGAGTTTGAAATCGGGTTCTCCGGTTCTTGGACTGCTCCCCCAGCCAACTTCATCCCAACGGCTGGGGTTTGGTAAGATCCTTGGAAGCACTTGGGGAGTACTTCCACTCCATCCCCACTGTCGCTCTTTTCTTCACCTACTGCAGGGTGATGTGCCGGGGTAATGCCAGAGGGGGCCTGGATTCATCAACCTTCGTTGCGACTCCAAGGTGGTGAACTTTGAAAGTTACACCGAGTCGGCCAAGACAGACGGGGTCAGCTTCAAGCACTCCTATGTCAAGGTCGAGGTCAATGCAGGAAGATCGGTGTTCTGGGAGAATTCTGATTTTTCCAGGAAGTTCTACACCGGCTGGACTCACGAGCACTTCCTTCTGACTAGCAATGCTTACACCGTCAGCGAGAGTGTTCTGTCAACGGAGTCCAAAAGGGTCTTGGACACTTTGAAAAGCTATTCTGGCTTTGCCAAGATCTCCTGCAAGAACCTTCTTGGGTCGGAGTCGCGCCGGGATACTTACCTAGGTAGTTCCTTCTTTTTTTTTTAATAATACCGGTGTTGACAACGGTTCCCCTATTTTCAGGTGAAATGGCTCGGATCGAAGTTCTCAAGAAACTCAGGGAGGCGACTAAAGCTAGGAATGCTGCTGCAGCCGGTGTGGAGGATAGGGTAACCCCCAGGCGCACATCGGCAAAGCTATTGAGTATCCCGGCTGACAAGGTTGGGAACATGGCCTTGGGTCCGGAGGACAGGGCCCAAGATAAGGGCAGGAAACGCAACAACTCCGGCCAAACCTCCAGGTCCAAGAAACATAAGGCCCAAAGGGTTGAGGCCGAGGTGGAGGCACGACCTGAGGAGGAGGAGGCTGCTGATGTAAATAATGCCTTTGACCGGACTCAGCCAGCTAATGCCTCTGCGCCCCACTGTAACTCCAGTGTATCAGAGTTTTTGAAATGTGTCGGGGAGACACTGGCCCGATTCCAAACTCCCTTTGCACTAAAGGACGATCTCCCCGCTTCCGAGGTGCAGAGTGCTGTCAAGGGAGCTCTTTTCAACTTGGTCGAGGCGGCCAGGGTTCTAGACTCTCTGGGGAGGTCTTACTACTCTGGTCTGGAGGCTAAACAATGCCTAGACCGGATGAAAGAGGTTCAAGCCCAAAAAGGAGAGGCCCAAAATGCTTTGGCTAAGAGCTAGGAGGACTTGGACGAACTCACTTCGGCATACAATTCGGCTGCCAAGAGGGAAGATGAGGCTGAGGCTAAGCACAAGGCTTCAGAGAACGCTCTTAAAGCTCTTCAAGCTAAACTGGACGAAGCCTTGGCTGGACGGGCCGAGGTGGAGAAGAAAAATGAGGTGTTGGTAGCTAAGATTACCGCTGTGCAGGAGGCTCAAGCCTAAGAACAGCGTGAAACTGAGGAGCAGATGGCTGGATTCTCGGAATTGGCCAATATCGCTTTTAGCTCCACTGTTCATCAAGTTGTACATCAGAATTCCGCTATGCAACTTAACTTGAACGGCATAGGTGTTTACTATGAGTTTCATGGTGGGCACCTGTATGCTATGGACCGGGGTAAGGCAATGGAACTTGAGGATGTTCCTTATGAACCTCTGCCTCTCCCCGATGGCCAAAGTATGGAGCTGAGGATGGTATCAGAAGATTCTGAAAGGACAACAACTGTCGCCGGTCCAGACTCCCCTAGATCTAGGACTTAGAATTTTTCCTTTTTTGATAGCCTTGTTCCGGGATGGGCTCCAGAGTAAAACTTTTTTGTAAGGCCGAAGTGCTCCCTTTCTTTTTAATGAAGTACATTTTTTACAACTGTCTCTTTTTTTTTAATTTCCAATGCCAATTGACTTGTGACCGATGTGTAATGAATTACAACTTGAAACAACACCGTCTAATCTCATCAATCGCACTTGAATTTTGAACCACCAAAACCTACATCGTCCTTTAATAACTTGGTTTGCTTTTGACCGATGTTGAATTAATAGTGCAATTTAAACCAACATCGTCCTTTAACAGGCCAACTAAATTGAATTCTCAACATCGTCCTTTATGACCAAAGTTTAAATCGAACCAAGTGCATCTGACCCTAATCGATGTAGGCTTCAAATTGAGTTGCAACCGGTGTAAGGAGTGTGACATCGTCCCTTATGACCAAAGTTCAAATCGAGCCAAGTGCATCTGATTATAACCAATGTAGATTTCAAATTGAGTTGGAACCGGTGTAAGGAATGTGACATCGTCCCTTATGACCAGTTTAAATCGAACCGTGCATCTGATTCTAACCGACATAGATTTCAAATTGAGTTGTAACTGGTGTAAGGAATGTGACATCGTCCCTTATGACCAGTTTAAATCGAACCAAGTGCATCTGATTCTAGCCGACATAGGGGTTATGACACCATTCTTGGATGCCGTCCTGCTTCCTTTTGCCCCTAACCTCGGATGCTGAGGAGGTACCAGTTGAAATCCTCCTCAGGTCGGTGCCAACATCGAATCTTTTTTTTTTGCCATGATAATGTCCTTTTGGCTGATAGGGAAGAAAGGGTGAGGGTGTTGCCTTACGGTTGACAGGAAATGTAAAGATTGGGGTTGACCCTGGTTTGAGGTGATTGAAAGAATCTTGGGGTACTGCCCCTTGACTGAAAGAAAAAGATCTGGGGTGATGCCCCAATTTGACATAATTGAAAGAATCTTGGGGTGCATTGCCCCTTGACTGAAACAAGAGAAACTTGGGGTGATGCCCTAGTTTGAGCTTTATTGGGAATTCGGGGCACTGCCCCTTTTGACTGGAAGAGAGATTTGGGGCCCACTGGGGATGTGTGGCGGCTTACTGGGGGAGAGAATTCTGGTGGATGCCCCAGTTTGAGCTATTTTGGGTAATTCAAGGTGTCATCCCTTGACGGAGAGAAATGAAACCTGCGGTGATGCCCCAGTTTGAAAGGAGATAAAAGGCTTGGGGGGTGATGCCCCAGGTTCTAATAGGGACTAAAGGACTCGGGGGTGCCATCCCTTGACGGAGAGGAATAAAGCCTGAGGTGATGCCCTAGTTTGAAAGGAAATGAAAGAAAGTTTGAGAGGGGTGCCAACTTCGGTAGTAAGAAAACATAAAAGGGCCAATCCTTGGAGATAAAAGCTTAAGAGTGGTATGAAATAAAAGTGTCCACCCTAGCCGGCGAAAGAAACTTAAAAAGTGCTCGTCCTAGGCATTGGAAGAAATCTAAAAGTGCCCATCCTAGGCGACAAAAGAAACTTAAAAGTGCCCGTCCTAGGCAGTGGAAGAAATTAAAGGTGTCTATCCTAGGCGATGAAAGAAACTTAAAAAGTGCCCTTCCTAGGCGATGAAAAGCCAATTGAAAGTGCCCATCCTAGGCGATTAATGAAAATTGAAAGTGCCCATTCTAGGCGATGAAGGAAAATTGAAGGTGCCCATCCTAGGCAATGAAAGAAAATTGAAGGTGCCCATCCTAGGCGATGAAAGAAAATTGAAAGTGCCCATCCTAGGCGATGAAAGAAAGTTGAAGATACCCATCCTAGGCGATGAAAGAAAATTAAAGGTGCCCATCCTAGGCGATAAAAGAAAATTGAAGGTGCCCATCCTAGGCGATAAAAGAAAATTGAAAGTGCCCATCCTAGGCGATGAAAGAAAATTAAAGGTGCCCATCCTAGGCGATGAAAGAAAATTGAAGGTGCCCATCATAGGCGATGAAAGAAGGTTGAAGGTGCCCATCCTAGGCGATGAAAGAAAATTGAAAGTGCCCATCCTAGGCGATGAAAGAAATTTGAAGGTGCCCATCCTAGGCGATGAAAGAAAATTGAAAGTGCCCATCCTAGGCGATGAAAGAAAATTGAAGGTGACCATCCTAGGCGATGAAAGAAAATTGAAAGTGCCCATCCTAGGCGACGAAAGCAAATTGAAAGTGCCCGTCCTAGGCGATGAAAGAAAATTGAAGGTGCCCATCCTAGGCGATGAAAGAAAATTGAAAGTGCCCATCCTAGGTGATGAAAGAAAGTTGAAGGTGCCCATCCTAGGCGATGAAAGAAAATTTAAAGTGCCCATCCTAGGCGACGAAAGAAAATTGAAAATGCCCCTCCTAGGCGATGAAAGAAAATTGAAGGTGCCCATCCTAGGCGATTAAAGAAAATTGAAAGTGCCCATCCTAGGCGATGAAAGAAAGTTGAAGGTGCCCATCCTAGGCAATGAAAGAAAATTGAAAGTGCCTATCCTAGGGGATGAAAGAAAGTTGAAGGTGCCCATCCTAGGCGATGAAAGAAAATTGAAAGTGCCTATCCTAGGCAATGAAAGAAAGTTGAAGATGCCCATGCTAGGCAATGAAAGAAAATTGAAGGGGCCCATCCTAGGCGATGAAAAAAATTGAAGGTGCCCATCCTAGGCGTTGAAAGAAAATTGAAGGTGCCCATACTAGGCGATGAAAGAACGTTGAACGTGCCCATCCTAGGCGATGAAAGAAAATTGAAAGTGCCCATTCTAGGCGACGAAAGAAAATTGAAAGTGCCCGTCCTAGGCGATGAAAGAAAATTAAAGGTGCCCATCCTAGGCGATGAAAGAAAATTGAAAGTGCCCATCCTAGATGATGAAAGAAACTTGAAGGTGCCCATCCTAGGCGATGAAAGAAAATTGAAAGTGCCCATCCTAGGCGACAAAAGAAAATTGAAAGTGCCCGTCCTAGGCGATGGAAGAAAATTGAAGGTGCCCATGAAAGAAAATTGAGATTGCCCATCTTAGGCGATGAAAGAAGGTTGAAGGTGCCCATCCTAGGCGATGAAAGAAAATTAAAAGTGCTCATCCTAGGCGACGAAAGAAAATTAAAAGTGCCCGTCCTAGGCGATGAAATAAAATTGAAGGTGCCCATCCTAGGCGATGAAAGAAAATTGAAAGTGCCCATCCTAGGCGATGAAAGAAAGTTGAAGGTGCCCATCCTAGGCGATGAAAGAAAATTGAAAGTGCCCATCCTAGGCGACGAAAGAAAATTGAAAATTCCTGTCCTAGGCGATGAAAGAAAATTGAATGTGCCCATCCTAGGTGATTAAAGAAAATTGAAAGTGCCCATCCTAGGCGATGAAAAAAAGTTGAAGGTGCCCATCCTAGGCAATGAAAGAAAATTGAAAGTGCTCATCCTAGGCGATGAAAGAAAGTTGAAGGTGCCCATCCTAGGCGATGAAAGAAAATTGAAAGTGCCTATCCTAGGCGATGAAAGAAAGTTGAAGATGCCCATCCTAGGCGATGAAAGAAAATTGAAGGGGCCCATCCTAGGCGATGAAAGAAAATTGAAGGTGCCTATCCTAGGCGATGAAAGAAAATTGAAGGTGCCCATCCTAGGCGATGAAAGAAGGTTTAAGGTGCCCATCCTAGGCGATGAAAGAAAATTGAAAGTGCCTATCCTAGGCGACGAAAGAAAATTGAAAGTGCCCGTCTTAAGCGATGAAAGAAAATTGAAGGTGCCCATCCTAGGCGATGAAAGAAAATTAAAGGTGCCCATGAAAGAAAATTGAAAGTGCCCATCTTAGGCGATGAAAGAAGGTTGAAGGTGCCCATCCTAGGCGGTGAAAGAAAATTAAAAGTGCCTATCCTAGGCGACGAAAGAAAATTAAAAGTGCCCGTCCTAGGCGATGAAATAAAATTGAAGGTGCCCATCTTAGGCGATGAAAGAAAATTGAAAGTGCCCATCCTAGGCGATGAAAGAAAGTTGAAGGTGCCCATCCTAGGCAATGAAAGAAAATTGAAAGTACCCATCCTAGGCGACGAAAGAAAATTGAAAATTCCCGTCCTAGGCGATGAAAGAAAGTTGAATGTGCCCATCCTAGGCGATTAAAGAAAATTGAAAGTGCCCATCCTAGGCAATAAAAGAAAGTTGAGGTGCCCATCCTAGGCAATGAAAGAAAATTGAAAGTGCTCATCCTAGGCGATGAAAGAAAGTTGAAGGTGCCCATCCTAGGCGATGAAAGAAAATTGAAAGTGCCTATCCTAGGCGATGAAAGAAAGTTGAAGATGCCCATCCTAGGCGATGAAAGAAAATTGAAGGGGCCCATCCTAGGCGATGAAAGAAAATTGAAGGTGCCCATCCTAGGTGATGAAAGAAAATTGAAGGTGCCCATCCTAGGCGATGAAAGAAGGTTTAAGGTGCCCATCCTAGGCGATGAAAGAAAATTGAAAGTGCCTATTCTAGGCGACGAAAGAAAATTGAAAGTGCCCATCCTAGGCGATGAAAGAAAATTGAAAGTGCCCATCCTAGGCAATGAAAGAAAGTTGAAGGTGCCCATCCTAGGCGATGAAAGAAAATTGAAGGTGCCCATCCTAGGTGATGAAAGAAAATTGAAAGTGCCCATCCTAGGCGATGAAAGAAATTTGAAGGTGGCCATCCTAGGCGATGAAAGAAAATTGAAAGTGCCCATCTTAGGCGATGAAAGAAAGTTGAAGGTGCCCATCCTAGGCGATGAAAGAAAATTGAAAGTGCCCATCCTAGGCGACGAAAGAAAATTGAAGGTGCCAATTTGGCACTTGAGGAAGAGTCCTTAAGAAGTACAAGCTTTTTGTGAATAAGGAGGGGTCTTGTGAAGTGCCAACTTTGGCAATCGTGATCCGACTGGGGAAAAAAACTTGATTGAGTTGTCGAGTCTCGACATGACTGTTTGTTGCAATAACCTGTAGAGGAGAGTTAGTAGTACAGAGTAAAACAAATAAGAATTTGAGGAGACTCCCCACAGAACCATGATTTCTACAGAATTGAGGCGACTCATGACCGAACAGAACAAATGAGGAAATTCTAACTTCAAAGAGCGTGTCTGGGCTCATTCTTCATAATGATTGCCCAAGGTGAGATCGAGCAATAGAAGCATCTCGCCCCCCACAAATTTAAATAATTATTTTCATTTTATTAGATAAAGGAAACCACATGGCTTATCGTATTCATGAAATTCACAATATAAACACGTATCAAAAAAAGGGTGAAATTTAGTCATGAGTTGAGTAGGTACAGGGAAGGGGAAGTAGGGAAAACAAAAGAAATCCAATATACAGGTTGATCATAGATGAAACAAGGAAAACTTGCTGATTTTTCAATTGACCTCTGAGGATAACGTGCATCTTAAACCCCGTATCATGGCTCCAAGCTCACCCTTCGACTCTGCTTCTGAGAAAGTGATTTAGTCATGACCTATGTGCCCCAGTTCGGACTTACACCTTTTGCATGGGAAATCTTAATCATACGGTCAAGATTTCGACCCTAATTTTGCTTGAGCCGCCTTTTCAAGTTTTCGACTGACCGGGTTGCTCTAACTTTTGCCTAGACTGCCTTTTCAGGTTTTCAGCCTAGCGAGCATCTTTTATATTTTTTTTATTCTTCTTTTCTTGTTTTCTTTTTATTCTGATATTCTTTTTTTTAGGAGAAGTATTTCTTGACCGTATCTGTATTTATGGGTATTGGTAAGTCCTTACCATCCATGGTCGTGAGTATCAAGGCCCCCAGAAAAGGCTCTCTTCACAACATATGGTCCTTCACAGTTAGGTGTCCACTTGCCTCGATTGTCTTTTTGGATTGGCAAAATCTTCTTGAGGACCAGGTCTCCTTCTTAGAATTGTCGAGGTCATACTTTCTTTTTAAACGCTCGTTTCATACGCCTTTGATATAACTAACCGTAGCAGAGGGCATTCAATCTCTTCCTATCTATTAGGTTCGCTTGGTCATATCGAGCTTGGACCCATCCAGCTTCTTCTAGTTTCGCCTCTATTATTACCCTAAGGGATGGAATCTCCACCTCAAAAGGTATAACCGCTTCCATACTGTATACTAGAGAAAACAGAGTTGCCCCTGTCGAAGTCCTGACTGAGGTACGATACCCGTGTAAAGAAAAAGGGAGCATCTCGCTCCAGTCTCTATATGTCACAATCATCTTCTGTACGATCTTCTTAATGTTCTTGTTGGCTGCCTCAACTACCCCATTCATCTTCGGTCGATAAGGAGAGGAATTGTGATGATGAATCTTAAAGCTTTCACACAGTTCTTTTATCATCTTATTATTCAAATTCGTGACATTATCAGTAATGATCTGATTTGGCAAGACGTACCGACATATCAATTCGTGCTTGACAAATTTGACCATAACGTTCTTTGTTGCATTGGCGTATGAAGCCGCTTCCACCCATTTGATGAAATAATAAATGGCAACTAAGATGAAATGATGTCCGTTCGAAGCTTTTGGTTCAATGGGCCTAATAACATCCATGCCCCACATTGAGAAAGGCCATGGTGCTGATAAGACATTTAGGGATAATGGGGGTGCATGAAGATGGTCAGCGTATATCTAACATTTATGACACTTTTGAACATAAGTGAAACAATCGGCTTCCATGGTTATCCAATAGTATCTGGCCTTCAAGATCTTTCTTGCCATGGCATACCCATTGGTATAAGTTCCAAAAGATCCTTCATGAATATCTGCCATGATCTTGTTTGCTTCAACATTATCGATACAACGAAGGAGGACAAAGTCCTGATTTCTCTTGTAAAGAACATCGCCATTCATAAAGAAACCCATTGCTAGCCTTCTTAGGGTTCTTTTGTCATTTTCTGTGGCGCCCTCAGGGTATTCTTGACCCTGGATATATCTTTTGATATCATAATACCATGGTTTTCCATCCGAATCTCCTTCTATCACTAGGCAGTAAGCGGGCCAATTGCGTCTTTCTACCTCAATCAGAGGCATATCATAGTCATTGCTTAATTTAATTATCGATGCAAGGGTAGCCAAAGCGTCGGCCATTTGGTTGTCATCCCGGGAGACGCGGTGAAAAGAGATATCATCAAATTCCTTGATCAGCTCCTTAATATGAGCTTCATAAGGAATCAACTTGCTGTCCCTAGTTTCCCATTCTCCTTTTAGTTGGTGAATAACCAAGGTGGAATCCCTATAGACTTCTAACTTCTTCACTTTGCATCTAACGCTGCTCGGATCCCCAGAGAGCATGCCTCATATTCGGCGATGTTATTAGTACAGTCAAAACAAAGTCTGGCGCATACAGGGATGAATTCTTTGTCTGGCAAAATTAGGATGGCCCCAATCCCATGCCCCAATGCATTAGAAGCTCTATCAAATCTCAGTATCCATTTGTCTTTCTGGGTGTCTTCTTCATTAGACAGTGTTAAGATATCCTCATCCAGGAACTCAAAGTGCATGGGTTGGTAGTCATTTACGGGTTGATGGGCTAAGTAGTCCGCCAAAGCGCTTCCTTTTATAGCATTTTGAGTCACATAGATTATGTTGTACTCAGTTAATAGGACCTGCCATCAAGCGATTCTTCTGGTTAAGGCGGGTTTTTCAAAGATATACTTGACAGGGTCCATCTTGGAAATCAGCCAAGTAGTGTGACCTAGCATATATTGCCTTAGACGTCAGGCTGCCCACGCCAATGCGGAACAAGTTCTTTCTAGAGCCGAATACCTCATTTCACAGTCTGTGAACTTCTTGCTCAAATAGTAAATGGCATGTTCTCTCTTTCCAGTCTCATCATGCTGCCCCAACACACAACCCATAGATTCATCCAACACTATTAAATACAAGATAAGTGGCCTTCCGGGAGTCGGCGGTACCAATATCGGTGGCTTTTGCAAGTACTATTTTATCTTCTCGAAAGCAATTTGGCAATCTTCATTCTATTGTGCCGGTTGGTTTTTGCGGAGTAACTTAAAGATCGGTTCACAAGTTGCCGTCAGTTGTGAGATAAATCGAGCAATGTAGTTCAACCTTCCCAAGAAACCCCTGACTTCTTTTTCTGTACAAGGAGGTGGCATTTCGAGAATCGCCTTGACCTTGTCAGGATCAACTTCTATCCTTCTCTTACTTACAATGAACCCTAACAACTTCCTTGATCTTGCGCCAAAGGTACACTTAGCAGGGTTTAACCTGAGCTTAAACTTCCTTAATCTTTCAAAGAGCTTTCTCAGATCAACCAAATGCTCTTCATCAGTTCTAGATTTGGCAATGATATCATCCACATAAACCTCTATCTCCTTGTGAATCATGTCATGGAACAGGGTCACCATTTCCCTTTGGTAGGTTGCCCCAACGTTTTTTAAACCAAAAGACATCACTTTGTAACAGAAGGTGCCCCACAAGGTGATAAATGTGGTCTTCTCCATGTCCTCGGGTGCCATCTTAATCTGGTTATACCCAGAGAAACCTTCCATAAATGAGAAGATGGTATGTTGGGCAGTGTTATCAACCAAGACATCAATTTGTGGTAGAGGAAAATCATCTTTGGGACTAGCCCTATTTATGTCCTGATAGTCTACACATATTCGTACCTTTCCATCTTTCTTTGGGACAGGGATGATATTTGCTACCAATTAAGGATATTTTGCCACTGCTAAAAATCTAGCTTCAAACTGCTTTTTTACTTCTTTGATTTTCAAGAGAATCTCGGGCTTCAGTCGGCGTAACTTTTGTTTTATCGGGGGATAGTTTGGCTTCAATGGTAGTTTATGCTCAACAACACTAGCATCAAGACCGGGCATGTCTTGGTAAGTCCAAGCGAAGACGTCACGAAACTCTATTAATAGCTTAATCAGTTCTTGCCTCCGCTCCTTACTCAACGAGGTACCGATCTTGACTTCCTTCTTATCCTCCTCACTCCCTAAATTAATACTCTCAACTATCTCTAAATGGGGCTGAGTTTCTTTGTCCTTTTGTTCCAATAACCTTGTTAACTCAGGTGAAGGATCACAAACTTCCTCATATTCCTCGTTAGCATAGTCAACCGGGTGGTCAAAATCGTGAAATGGGATTGCATGTTCATTACCCTTAATAGGTTCGTCTTTGGATCTGCGTTTATTTAGGTTATTATGGTGAATAAAATAAAAAATGAATAAGTAAAGGATAAGGGAATCAATGCAAAGATAGGGAAAGTAAGAGGGATTGGAATTCAATACATATTTATTGTGAAAATTGAAAATGAAAACAATATGTGTTTGCCCTTATTACAAAAAAATACCCCAAAGCCTTTGGCATAGCAATGAGGTCAACAAGTCATTAAAGTTTTGCCAATTACTTTGATAGAAAATTTAAAGTCGTGGGTAGCTCGATGGCTTCCCAATTACAAAGATCTTCACCTGGTGAGCAAGGGATCACGAAGCTTCCATCTTCACTGGGATCATCTTCAATAACAGCTACTTGATCGGGGGATGTCAGACCCGAGCTTCGGAAGCTTTGGTAGAGGTCACATAGGGGGACTCTAGCACTGCGGGGTTCGCGATTCTCTAAACGAGCAATCCTTCTCTCTTTCTTTTCTTTCGCTAGCCTTCTTTTATCGGTTGCTGAAGGTTGGTATCCAAAACCATACCTGTTCTTATTTTCTAGAAGATGCACCGGTTCCAGTCTCCCTTTCAAACTACACCCCAAGCATTTCCCAGGTTGATACCCTCCTTGTAACATTATTTTGGCTGCCTCTTCCGTAGCTTCGATGTAGGGGGTGGACTGGGGTTTGCTGACCAGAAAATCTTCTTCACCAGAAACGATAACAAGCTTATTATCGACAATAAACTTTAGTTTTTGGTGCAAAGTAGAGGGAACCACTGCAGCTGAGTGGATCTAAGGCCGACCCAATAAGCAGCTATAGGCAGGCATAATATCCATCACTTGGAAGAGAACCTGGAAAGTTTATGGTCCTACTTGAATTGGAAGCTCAATTTTGCCTATCACCTCCCTTCTAGTGCCATCGAATGCTCTTACTATCATAGAACTTGGTTTCATATAGGTTCCATCAAAAGGGAGCTTGGACAATGTAGATTTTAGTGTGACATTTAAAGATGACCCATTGTCGACAAGTACCTTCGCCAGTATATGATCTCGACACTTAACTGAGATGTGAAGGGCTTTATTGTGTCCCATTCCTTCCACAGGTATCTCGTCATCAGTAAATGTCAGGTAATTATCAGCGGCAATGTGTCCCACTATCCCTTGAAACTTATCGATGGAAATGTCATGATTTACATGAGCCTTATTAAGTACCTTCATCAAAATTTTTCGGTGAGGCTCAGAATTCAACAAAAGTGATAAGAGTGAAATCTTCGTGGGGGTATTGTTCAGCTGGTCTATCACTTGGTACTCACTCTGGCAAACAAAACTCAAAAATTCCTGAGCTTCCTCATTAGTCACTGCTCTTTTGGTTTCTCTATCAACGTCCCCTTTGACCAGCTTGACCTTTCCACAACTACCAGCTCCACTCACTGGGCCCAGTTCCTTCCTTAATTCTGGTATGGAGTAAACTCGACCACTCCGGGTCACTCCTCCTATCCCTGATATATTCGACAAAGATGAGTCATTTATTTTTGAGCTTTCAGCTATTACTTCCACGTTATATTTCCAAGGAACATCTTGAGAATCTTCAAATGCAAAGGGAGCGGGTGTCTGGATTGTGACAGGCTGCCGTATAGGAGCTTGATGCTGAAATCCTGAGCCATTAATTTGGTGTAAAAATCTTAGTAAAATAAAATGTGACTCTCGGATTTACACTTTGGCAAGCGCACCAGTCGTTAAAATTGTAGTGTATTTGATCGTCCCACAGGGATTGTGGTAAGTACCTCAATCTAGGACTAGTACAAGCTGAACCAACAAAAAATACGCGAAGTTCATTCAGTTTTTATGGTTTTAGTGTTTTATAGTTGTTTTTGTATTTTCAGAAACAGAGTTAAAGTGAAATGTGTAAAGTGATTAATAGAAAGCAGGTCAGGATTGCTTCGGCTCACAATTTCCTCAAGAAACAAGCAATTAAGTATAATCGAACTTCACAATCTAGAGGACAATCCGCTTATGGTTATTCCCTAATTCCTTAGGTGAAAAAAATACTAATCCTTAAGCAATGAACCTTAATTCCTTCAGTGCTCGATTAACCTAAGAATCTAATGCGAAATTGGAGGTTGAACTCTAACTATTCACCTAAATTGATTAGGCCTGAACTAGTTAGAAAGCTGGAAGTTACCTAAGCTTCAACCATGATTCCTCACTGGCGAAGTTCTTCATCAGTTCTGGATTTGTCAATCCAGCGATTCTACTCCACTCCTCAGCTTGTTCGCCTCAAGATCTAGAAGTCGATCTACTTGCTCACAGCTTCAAGACTCCATTGCTCACCTTCACAATCCCAACCTTAGGGAATTAGAACTCCATTGACTTCAGTTCCATCGAAGGATTGTGGAACGTCATGGAGGAGAGGAATTAGAGAGATGAAAATGTAGTGAGAGAGTATTCGATGTTTAGAATAAAAAAGAATGTGTTCAATGTATTCTCTGTCTCCACACACTTTTACAGAGTATGTACATGAATATATATAGGCATCTAACTAAACTAACTAACTTAACTAATAACTTAGAGAACTTAAGTTAACGAATAAAACTAATTACACAGTTTACAGAGTAACCAACTAATTACAGCTCAGCTCTTAACAGGATCCAGCTCAGCCTTAGCTAATTTACAACGCAGCACCAGCTAATTGACAGTTCACTACTTAAGTTACTAAGGTTGCAGCAGTGGAGAAGAAGGCAATGGAAGCGGAAACAGTATTGCACCAGGTGTGTGTTGTTGGAGGGAAGAAACAGGGTTTAAGTTACTGCTTTTTCGCTTCAGCTGCTGGGTTTTCGCTTGAGCAGATTAACTCTCGCTTGGGCGAACTCGGGAATTGTACTGCAGTGTTGCTTTGTCGCTTAAGCATTATGGCGAAACTTGGGCGAATTGGAAATATGTAAACAGAATGGCTTTCTCGCTCAAGCGTGATTGCTTCGCTTGAGCTAATTTTTATCCTTCGCTTTAGCGAATTTAACTCCCGCTTGAGCGAGTTGATTATTTAATCGGTATTCTGCAGTTGGCGTTCGGGTTCTTCATGCAATATTCCGAGTCCTTGTTCTCTTTCGGAGTCAGTGTCTTTGAAGTCTCACTCAGTCGGTCTTTGGACTCTTTTCAGTCGGAATTGAGAAGTTTCACTCGGATTTTCCAAATCTCGCTCGGCTTTTGTAATTTTCACTCAGATTTGTCTTCTTTTCTCAAGTACGCCCTGTTCCTGCACCAATAAACAGCTACTTGCCTAGCAATTATACGCTGGCTGCTTAGTGAATTTATAAATACTTCAAAATTCCTTATCTAATTAATATTTTCAATCGGTTTCTTACATAAATAGCATACTTTTGAAATAATTAACTAAAACATGAATTATTAACAAATTATTAAATAATAATATCAAAACTAGACAATACTTAGTAATTTATGTTAAATAAACAGTGGAATAATTAAGTCTTTTCAAGACTTATCAGAGCTGTAGTTGTCGGGAGGTTTTTGGTGTAGTAAATCACCAGTGGCTTAGGAACTGACATCTCTGATTGCCCGTGAACCATGTTTATATCACTATCATGGCGCCTATAGACTTGGAAGACATGACTATTCATGAGTCTCTGGAGCACCTTACAAAAACTTTTACGGCTAGCAGTTTGCTCATCATCATTTTCACAGTCCCATGGTTCTTTTATTAAACCTTTCCCGAATAACTGAGCGTGAATTTCCTTCAATGGTGTCTTGACATCAAAAACATTGGTCACGTGTACTTCATCTTTTTCCATAGCATTAATCTCAGGACCTTGATGGTTGGGTAACGGATTTGTGGTCATATTTGGCATGCCTTCCTTAAAATCTAACCAATTAGCTTTGATCAAGTCTCGTACTCTATACTTTAAGGCCATGCAATTTTCTGTGGAGTGCCCGGGCGTCTCAGCATGATAATCACATCGGGCATTTGGATCATACCCCCTAGGGTAGGGAGGTTCCAATGGCTTAGCAGGACATGGGACTACAAGGGAGTATCGAATAAGGTGAGGTAGAAGTTCAGTGTATGCCATGGGGATTGGGTCAAATTGGACCTGTGTTCGTTCATTGTTTGGTCTTCTCTGGTTTTGGTTGGGATTAGGGGGTTGAGACCAATGTTACGGAGGATTATGTGATGTCGGTTATGGATTCGGTGCCTTAATAATGGGTGGACGGATGTGGGATTGTGGTGTAGTGGGATAAGGGATCTGGTTATGTGCGGTGGCTGCGATATGTGGGTATGGTGTCTGAGGAAAGTGATTGGCGTGTTGAAAAGTGGCGGGGCCAAATGATCTGGACTGCGCTTTCCTTTGGTCATAAGAGACGGAGTTGGTTTCCCCAGCCCTCTTTCTTCCTTCACCTGGTGCTGTCCTTTTTACAGGGGGTGCCCCAGACGAGCTTCGAGAAATCTTCCCCGTCCTTAGACCACTCTTTATCCTTTCTCCAATAATAACAATATTAGAGAAATTGGACGAAACACTGCCAATCATCCTATCATAGAAAGGTGATTGGAGTGTGTCGATAAACATGGCCACTACCTCTTTCTCCGAAAACGGGGGGTCTACTTGTGCGGCCGTCTCACGCCAGCGTTTTGCGTACTCCTTGAATGTCTCATTATCTTTCTTTGTCATGTTTTAGAGCTGAATTCTATCAGGTGCCATATCCAAGTTATACTTGTACTGCTTCAGAATGGCATCTGCCAGGTCTTTCCAGCAGCGAATACGAGTCTGTTCCAAATGAGTGTACCAAGTGAGTGCAGCCCCAGCTAGGCTGTCTTGAAAGCAATATATCAGCAGCTTGTCATAGGACGCATGGGAAGCCATCTTTTGACAGTACATCGTAAGATGGTTTCGAGGGCAAGTTATCCCTCGGTACTTGTCAAAGTCAGACACTTTAAACTTCGACGGGATAATAACATCTGGAACTAAATAGAGTTCAGAAGCATTTGTTAAGCCAAGCCCTTCCATGCCTTCCATGATCCGCAATGGTTCCTCCAGGATCTCTATCTTCCCTTTTTGCTGGGAAGTCGTGGCTGTGCCAAGACCAGTAACTGGGTTTACCATTGGAGTCACACTTTGTGGATTGGCAGTGTAAGAGTTCATGTACCCATACGGGTAATCGTAATATGGGTAAAAAGGCATTGTCGAATAAGCTTGGTCCATTAGGCTAGTGTTTAGCGCAGGACTTTATGGTTGGGCTGTCGCTTGGGCGATATAGATCGGCTGAGCTGTTTGGGTGGTCTGAGCTTGGGTGGTTTGAGGCCCGAGGGCTTGGTTAACTGGCGGAACGGTTGTTTGGGTAGGGTTCAAAACTTGGGGATTTGTCAACTGTAGGGTATTTCCGTCTTGGGGTTGGACAATAGAGGAGGGAAGTATCCTAGAGGTAAACCATATTATGGGAAGGGTACAGGGTTACCGTCTGGGCCAATAAAAGTGTGTGGTGGTGCATAACCATATGACAGGTCGCGAAGTTTGGGGTGAGGGTCAGCAGCTTGATTAAGGTTCCTAATACTAATGGTGAGGGGAACCACCGTGGGGTTTACAGTTAGACCTGGTGCTGGACCGAAACCCGGGGGATAAGGTGGGATAGTTGTTTGCTCCTCGTTCCCCGCAGAAGAGTCCCCTTCAATGACCCTTTTTTCCAGAAGCTTCGTTAATTCTGCTACTTGTTCTCTTAACTGATTATTCTCATTCTTGAGGTTCTCATTCATTTGTTCTGTCTCAGCCATGAGCTTCTTCTGTAGTCAGGTTCTGTAAGGGTGTGTCCCCGTGCTGTCTAAAGGAATCACAGGAAAGCGTTAGCAAAAAGAAAATAAATGGTTAACAAAAATAAGAAAAAGTAAAAACGTTACACGAGACATGATTCACGATTCGACGTGTAACCTCTGACCATTCCTCAGAACGTCGCGTTCAAAAGTACTAGGTAAAACAGTAAAATGGGAATTAACATGAGACATAAGACAATCTTGGAAACAAAAAAGTGCTTCATTATTTCATACTTCCATGGAATACACTGTAAGAATTCGATTACAACATTTTAGCCTTTCCTGGCTTGGGCAATCATAGCCTTCCTTTTACAAATCCTTTCATGGCAATAATTCAAAAATGATGAAATTTCTTTCGGAATAGAGAGGGGATTAACCATCGCTTCAGCTTGTTTTAGCAATAGTGGAAGATCCTCTAGGACTCTATTGGCCAGGTAAGCCAGATTAGCGAAGCGTTCCATCCATGAACGAATGATTTCATCCTGCCGAGCCAATTCAGTTTCTAAGATTTGTGTGGCCTCTTGACAACGCCGCTCTATGTCCATGGCATTCCGTCGCTCATCATTTATCTCCTGTTTGCATGCTCTCATTATCTCATCAAGTTGTTGCTCCAAGTTATGTACTCGGGATTGTAACAACTCCTTCTCCACCACAGCCCTTCTTTCATTTTCCTTGGACTATGTCAGCATATCTTTGAAAAACTGTCTTTCAGCCAGGATGGCGTCACTCTGCTTGCTTTTTTTTTTTAGTTGAGAATTGGCTGCTTAAAGACACTGATCTTGCTTTATCCTGTAATCTTCTTCAATCTTCCGCTTTTTCCATATCTCTTCCATGGCCTGCTTACTTTCTAAATTCTCCCTCCTTCGGAGGGTACATTCTTGTTGATATTTTAGCATGTCTTCTTCCAGCCTTTGGTTCTTGGCCATTAATTCCTCTATTTGAGCCTTCAAAGCTTGTGTGGCCTTGTCCTCTATGATTAATGGAGGAGCAGGAATGCTTGTAGACTGGTATGAAGGACCTTTGAAGGGTAATTTTACAATTGAAACTCTGTTCAGGACCCACTCATGGTATTCCGCTACCACGGTGTGGCTTCGAGCCCCTAATTCTTTTCCCGTCTTATGGATCTTCTTCCATGCATTGGCTATGTCCCGAATAGTAGCCACATAGTTCCCTTTTACATAGTATAAAATGAGAGGAGCGAGCAATCCTTCATCTGGTGGCCCGAGTAAAGGATAAGCTAACTGATGCTTTGCTATAGAGGATTGTAGTTGATGCATCCATGTGTACCAATGAGAGGAACATTTGGATATCCCTCACAGCTGTATATGATCAACTCGACCCCCAGCCATTGGGGATACCATCTGATCTTCTCAGCTGTGAGCCGTATAAGGTGATTGGCCCACTCGCGCCCATTCTTTACAGCCAACTGACATAGTTTTAAATCAGAAACAGGACATTCGGCCTTGCAAACCTGATGGAAGGCATGAGATACTAGCCATACATATAGGACAGGTAAACAATAGACAATTCTTTTTCCACCTCGCGTATGACAAAAATCCATGGTGCAGTACATATTAGCCAACACAGCTGTGACAGGGTTCTCAAGCCTGTGTTTGCGAGCCAAGAAGACAGCGATGACATCATAATCCATGTAGTTGTCTAGATTGGGGAACAAGACAACCCCGTAGATAGTAAGGGCCAAAGTGTCAATGAGGTCTCCCAATCCTCTTTATCTGCCAAAGTCTGCATATGCTTCTCGAAGAACTCCTGAGTAAACCTAGGAATTAATTTCTATTCATCTGCGCTTTCCTCAATGTCTCAAGATGAATCCTCAAAACACGGGCGACTGCAGCGATAGTGGCATAATGATCAAGATGACGGTATAGAACTTGCCCATCCAAAGGCATCCCCAGTATTTGTTCGAATTCTTCTATGGATGGGGCTAACTGAAAGTCCCTGAATGTAAAACATCTGAGGGGTGGGTCGTAGAGCTGAGTCAACGCAGTGATCGCCTCAACTTGTACCTCGACTTCCAACAACTTCAAAATCCTTCCATATTTCCTGGCGAAAGCCATCCTTTGAGTCAGATTCAACTTCTTACCCAGTGTCTGTAAACTAGTTGTGTCAACTTTATTTTCCTTAACATGTTGTAGCTACCTCAACTCTGTCACTCCTGTACCACAATTGTCTTGTGTCATGTTAGTTTCCATACTTGTTCAGAGATGCACGTCAAATCCTGAATAGCTTCCTGCGAATATTAAGAAAAGGAAAAAGAATCAGTCATGTTCAGAAACCGGCGTTTCCCCCATTAATTTAACGCAAAGCAACTTTGTTTGGGGGAGGCAGCGATTACCCAGAACTCGTGCGGGTTCAAGTCTAGATGACCACAAGTTTTTAATCGTCATTAGTGCCCAATCGGAGGGAAGTAAAAATTATCTTTTCTTCTCTTTTCTTTTTTGACGACTAAGGAAACTTATGACTCAAGACTTAGAAGTACACAATGAAGAGGGAACTATCTACCCGTCAAAAGATTACTAGTTTTTTCAAGAAAAGTGAGTTATTATTTTTGAAGTAAGGTAATCCTTTGACAAGTAAATGGTTCATCCATTTGGATTAACAAGGAATTGAAAATGACGTAAGATAATGAAGGTCTTTTCTAGGCCTTATGGCTTGTTTAAAAGTGTCTCTCCATACCGGGTGGTTCATACTAGACTTCTAGAAGGTTACTAGAGCCAAGATCCTACTCATGATATGGTCGCAACAGTAGGGAATCTACTAGGTGCGTACATCATGAAAGGTCAAACTCTAGTTGAGGTTCTCATGAACACCGGATAGGAAGTACATCCCATACGATTCCGCTACCAACCCCTCCTAACTTAAGTTTTATATGGGGCCCAGGTATAGGGCGCCACTCATTAGTATGTGTAAAAATGTGAGTGTAGTGTGTGAAAGGGCATTCAATACCTTTTACCTTACCCTATTCTGCACAAAGAACAAAAACATAACAAATATACAAGGTTGTCTACCCTAGGGTTCAATAATTACAGAAAAGTAACACAGTCCTCTACCCTAAGGTTTGACAATTATGCAAATATTAACAATGAAACAAATAACGAGATATGATTGAAATAAGGACGAACATTTACAACAATTAACAGAAAATAAAAAAACAAGGAAGAAATCAAAGCAAACAAAGGCTAAAGAAATAAAAAAATACGCTTTCAATCAAAATGACCTTACTCTCTTGTAAGTCCCCAGTGGAGACGCCATCTGTCGCGACCGGGATCGCGGTGGTGCGGCCGAACCTTCGAAAAGATGCAACAAACAAAAACAGGGAGTCACCGCCAACGTTTTTATCCATAGGAAAAACATTGGAAAAAAAACTTTAACAAGGCACTGGTTAAAAAGAGTGAGATTTGAATTCGGGAGTCGATTACGAGTAGGGAAGGTATTAGCACCCTACATCGCCTGTTAAAAACAGTACCAAGATTGAAAATGCACAACATGAATAGCCTTACAAGGGATGTATTATTTCTTCCTTTTTATTATTGCATTTTTTGTTTATTTAAAAAAATAGAATGAGCGAGTTGAACAAACGAATGTCGAAGCAAGGTCAACAGGATGTCTCGTCCAGATTAACCTCGATTTCATTATAAACAGGGAAGGGAGAGGATGCTAACAAGGCGTCGCGTCTAAATTAGTCATCCTTTAATCAAAATACAGGGATAAGAACAAGAAGGGGATAAACGAAAGCTAAATTAACTGGGAAAGCAGATTCAGCAGAAACTATAAACTTGATGAAACAAATGGACCAAACAGTATGAAATAAGCTAAAATGATAGAGGTGAAAAAGATCGTAACTGGTGTGGAGTGGACTTGGGAGGAACTGGACTGCAGGTTGGAGCCGGCGTGGAATAAACTGATAGAAAATCTGCTAGTGCGAGCCGGTGTGGGCTGAAACAGCAGAGTGACTGGCAAAAAACTAGACAGGTGTGGCTATAACCGAAGAACAGTGTGGAGCCGAAGTAGGATTCAATGGTGAAAATGTATTTTGATGAAGAAACGGTGTAGGATTCAGTAGTTTGAGCAATATAGGGTTTGGACGGAGTTTAGAGTGACAAGGAGGTTCTGAGGTCCAACAAATAGGAACGGGACTGGTGTTTCTGTTTCGAAGAAAATAAGAGAATGTGGGTTCGGGACAGGTTTCTTGACTTCGGATTCAGAACACCAGAGTAAATTTTGCCAGGGGTTCAGGGATTCAAGATGCGGACCTCTGTGCCTCTTTAGTTGAGGCATTTATAGAGGCTTTTGGGTGCTTGCTGAGTGCTTGGACAGCTCAAGCCTCCACTCACCCATGCGCACAGTAGAGCCAACCTGGCCATTAATAGGTTATGGGGAGTAGCGGTTGCTGAGGAATTTTTAATTGTTTCCACTTCCGCCCCTTGTCTGCCACTCCCAGGATTCGAGGGTTAGTTCAGATGTGCGATTCCAAGTCAGCATAGGCAACCGGACTTACCACTCCGATGTAAGGTCCATGACATCGGATAACAGGAATACCGGTTCAACGAATGATTTTAATGATTAGGCTGGTGTGATCCCTTCAATAGCCTGGACCGGTGTTCTCTTGCTGGATACAGGCTGATGTAATCTGGCCATCAAACGACGTCCCATTTTAGCAGCTCAGACTGGTGTTCTTTTAGCCTTAGATCGTTGTTCTTTCATTTGCTTGTTAAACGATGTCAATTCGATGTAATCATTGGCCGGACCGAAATAGGTGTTCTTACCAGTGAATTTGAATCCTGAGGATTCGAGATTTCTAACCACCAACCATGTGAGTTCCTCTTTAAAAAGAGGGGCTCAAGGATTCATGCTATTGCTTTCAATGAAAGAAGAGCAAGAATAAAAAATCTGCCGATTGTGTGTGAATTTTCTGACGTTTTTCCAGAAGATATCCCTGGTTTACCCCCAGAAAGAGATGTAGAATTCACCATTGATCTAGTACCTGGAGTTGGACCCATTTTAATTGCACCATACCGAATGTTACCTCTAGAATTAGCAGAGTTAAAGAAACAACTTGAAGAGATGATAGAGAAGCAGTTTATATGACCCAGTGTATCCCCCTGGGGTGCACCAGTGTTATTGGTTAAGAAAAAGGATGGTAGCATGAGGTTGTGTGTAGATTATCAGCAACTAAACAAGGTGACGATCAAGAGAAGATATCCTCTGCCAAGGATTAACGACTTGATGGATCAACTATGTGGTGCCACGGTGTTCTCCAAAATTGATTTGAGGTCTGGATAACATCAAATAAGGGTGATGAAAGAAGATGTACCGAAAACTGCTTTTAGAATACTCTATGGCTATTACGAATATCTGGTGATGCCTTTCGGTGTAACTAATGCACCAGCCATATTCATGGATTACATGAATTGGATTTTTCATCTATATCTAGATAAATTTGTAGTTGTGTTCATTGATGATATACTAGTGTACTCTAAAAGCAGAGAAGAACATGTTGAATACTTGAAGGTTGTGTTGGAAATCCTGAAAAAGAAACAATCGTATGCAAAGCTGTCGAAGTGTGAATTCTGGCTAGAGGAGGTGAACTTTTTAGGACATGTAATTAGTCAAGGAGGAATAGCTGTAGACCTTTCCAAGGTGGAAGCAGTTTTAAAATGGGAGAAACCAACCACAATCACTGAGATTAGAAGTTTCTTGGGCTTGGCTGGATACTATAGGAGATTCATTGAAGGATTTTCAAAGTTAGGATACCCAATGACCAAGCTAACACGGAAAGGACAACCTTTTGTGTGGATGAAACAATGCGAGAATAGTTTCCAAGAGCTGAAAGATCGACTTACTTCTACGCCGGTGTTAGTACTCTCTGATCCACATCGAAGTTTTGAAGTTTACTATGATACGTCTAAGCAAGGACTAGGAAGTGTACTCATGCAAGACAAGAAGGTTATAGCCTATGCGTCATGCCAATTAAGGCAGCATGAGATTAACTACCCTACCTATGACTTAGAGTTAGCTGCTGTAGTTTTTACCTTAAAGATTTGGAGACATTATCTATACGGTTTAACATTCGATGTGTTTAGCAATCATAAGAGTCTCAAGTATTTATTCGACCAAAAGGAGTTAAACATGAGGCAACAGAGATGGATGGAGTTCTTAAAGGACTAAGACTTTGAGTTACAATACCATCTTGAAAAAGCAAACGTAGTAGCTGATGCTTTCTCTACATGCGTCCACAATGATGATTAAATAGCTGGAATTGATAGAGAACTTCAGAGATCTTAACCTAACAATAAAGGTTAATGCTAACAGCTACAAATTATGAGCGTTGCAAGTGACAAGTGAATTCCTAAGGCAAGTTTTAGAGGCTTAATGAGAGGATGAATTCTTGCATGAGAAGAAAGAACTCTTGAAACAAGGAAAAGAAGTCAAGTTCAATGTGGGAAACGACCAATTATTGAGGTATAAGGATTGAGTATGTATCCCTGATCAAGAGGAGTTGAGGAAAGCAATTCTGGAAGAAGGCCACAAAAGTTATATGAGCATTCATCCCAGAGCTACTAAAATGTATCAAGATTTGAAGAAGTTATTTTGGTGGCCTGGAATGAAGAAAGCGGTGGCAGAGTACGTGGCTGCATGTCTAATTTGCTAAAAGGTTAAAGTGGAACATCAAAATCCCCATGGAATGCTACAATCAATGGAAATACCAGAATGAAAATGGGATAATATTACCATGGATTTTGTGACTTCTTTACCCAAAACTCCATTAGGACATGATTCAATATGGGTAATAGTTGATAGATTAACCAAATCTGCCCACTTTATTCCCATTAATATTTGTTACTCTATGGAGAAGCTGGCAAAATTATACATCAAGGAGATTGTGAGATTGCATGGAATTCCTTCAAGTATCATTTCTGATCGGGACCCTCGTTTTACATCACAATTCTAGAAGAGCTTACACAAGGCTTTGGGAACAAGACTACATCTGAGTTTAGCATATCATCCTCAGACAGATGGACAAACGGAAAGAATAATTCAATCTCTAGAGGACTTGTTACGAGCTTGTGTGTTAGAGCATAAAGGAAGTTGGAATCAATTCTTACCATATGTGGAATTCGCCTACAACAGTTTCCATGCTAGCATTGACATGGCACCTTTTAAAGCATTATATGGAAGAAAATGTAGGACTCTGCTATGTTGGTTTAAGATTGGTGAAAACTTGATGCTAGGACTAGAGTTGGTACAACAAACCATAGATAAAATCAAAATGGTTCAGGAAAAGATGAAGGCAGCACAGAGCAGGCAGAAAAGTTACTATGACAAAAGAAGGAAGCTACTCAAATTTTAAGAAGGCGATCATGTATTCTTGAAAGTCACACCTACGACTGGGGTTAGTCGGGAAATGAAATCTCGAAAACTAACTCCTAGATTTATTGGTCCATATCAAATAATTCATAAAGTTAGTCCTCTTGCCTACCAAATAGCATTACCACCTTTTCTTTCTAATGTCCATAACGTTTTCCATGTATCAAACTTACGAAAGTATGTATCTGATCCTACACATGTTATTGAACCTAATGTCATACAAGTTAAAGATAATCTTATATATGATGCACCACCTGTCAGAATAGCTGATATAAGAGTAAAAAAGTTAAGAGACAAGACAATTCCACTTGTAAAAGTCATTTGGAGTGAAACGAGAGGAGAAGATGCTACATGGGAGCTAGAAACTGAGATGAAAGAGTCTCATCCCTATTTATTTTACTGAAAAGTGTAAATTTCGAGGACGAAATTTTTTTAAGGGGAGTAAAGTTGTAACACCCCTATTTTTATTTTTATCTTAAAATTTTGAAGGAATTAGATTATGGTTCTTTAGAACTTTTTAATCTACGTATTATTTATCATTTTATGGAATTTTTTGGAATTTTGAAAATATTTTAATAAAATAATATATTTTAAATAATTTTAAATTCATATAAAGTGACTTAAAATTAAAAATATTTATAAGAAAGTGAAGTTAAATTATAAGAAAATTTTCTAAAATCCATTTCAGTAGACTTATCTTAAAAAAATCGGTTTGAGAAAAATCTTGATTTTTACCAATCATAAAAAAATCAAAAACGTACCAATAAATTTTTATTAATAAAAAATTTTAGATTTCTAAAATTTAAACTTTTTATTACTTATTATAAAATTAGTGAGTACTGATATAATATCGCTAAATTTTGAAAAGGACTAATTTTGAATATTTAAAATATACCGAGTGAATGGTTACTATTTGGCTTAATAATTCAGCCGACATTTACTATGCAAAAGACTGTACATGAATGAAAATTTTAAATGTTGCACAGTAACCAGGAATGAAATTTTCAAAATTTCACAGTACTTTTATAATAAAATATTCAAATACATAGTAATTTTCCTTCCTATAAATACCAAGCGAAGGAACGAAGGAAAATCACAATTTCTTATTAAATTTTCTTAAGATAGTAGTGCTAGAAAGATAGTGGTGGAAGTAAGAGAGAGAAATAGTTTTTTTGGAAGGAGGTTCTACTAAAATAACAAGGTAAGAATACATCTCTTTTATATTTTTTAGGGTTATTTTCATATTGTTTTAGAAATCTATTATTATACTGGATATAATATTATTTTAAGTTACTATTCTGAATAGTAAATTACTATTTGAATAGTAAATTACTATTCAAATAGTAAATTACTATTTACTATTATTATTTACCTTTACTATTTACATTTTACTATTTACTGTTACTATTTATATTTTACTATTTACTATTACTATTCATATTTTGCTATTTACTGTTACTATTTACGTTTTACTATTTATAGTTACTATTCATATTTTACTACTTACCATTACTATTCATGTTTTACTATTTACTGTTACTATTCATGATAACTATTTAAAAAATTACTATTTACCGTTACTATGCATAATTACTATTTGCTCTTTCTGTTTTAAATAGTAATCTAAATTTTTATGAAATTGGTATGTTTTAGAACTCGGAGACGAGACACACACGAATTTTTAATAATGAATGAGGATATAAGAGGTGAGGGGGAGTGGGATAAAAATATAATATGAAAAGACATAAGAATAATGGGAGGAGTCCCCTACTCCTTTTAAATTTAATAATATTGTTATTTTAAAATAATAATTTTTAACTTAAAATTTATAATAAATTTTAAATTAAGTATCCTGTGTAACTTATTCTAGAATACCCATGCAAGGACTTGGACTTTTATAACCTATGCGAACTGGACTGAACTTATGTAAGGACTTAGATTATTATGACCTGTATGGACTGAACTATACCTATGGGAGGATTGGATTATGTGGACTTGCATAGACCTGTGCGAGGAATGGACAAAAAGGACTTAAAGTTAATTATATTAATAACCATTAAATTTTAAATTATGAAATGTATTAATGATATTTAATTTAATTGATTTGATTATGATTGATAATATTTGATTGTGATTGATGATCTTGTGATATGGAGTTGAGCATATAGCAAGCATGACGGAAAGCTAAAACCCAGTAAAAATTTTCTTACCTTACTCTTTAAATTTTTATTCTAAGAGAAAGTATTTTATAATTATTTTAATCTTTTATTCCTTCTTAGAAATTATTTTCATTAACTTTACTTTTAATCTTTAGAATAAAAATCTATTACTTATTTTAGAAAAGATATTTTATGAAAATTAATTTATAAAAAGATTAAAATAATTAATTCTTGAATTAAAGAAAAATTTTATAGTTTTGAGTATTTTTAGTTAATGAATTAAGAGTTATCCTCTTTTAGTAAAATAAACTTTTCAAAAGTAAATTATTTTATTTTTTTCCAACCTAATAACTAAAGATATTTGGAAATAATTGAAATTTCTAAATTCGATCTTACTAAGATTCAATTTGAGAAAGATTATGTAAAGTTTTATATGAGAAAGCTTTGAGATATTTAAGGCTTGAAAACTCAATTTTTGTGAGATTCGAATTTGAAAACTGTACCAAATTTATTTCTGTATGACAGAAATTCAAAGGAGAAATTGAGGAAATGTACAGTTTATTGAGATGATATTGTAAACTTTTATGGTATTTAATAATTGAGTTTCTAAAAGCCTTAACCAACTAAATACGTGAGTAGTTCATGCATCATGAATCATTAAAGTGAAATAAAATGATATTATCTGTGGACGGATTATATAAACCGAGGATACATTAGAGGAGGCTTAATTGCAAGCCTTGGGATGGGAGGGTGTGAAAGGGTGCTTCAGGGGACCTAGGTTAGCTCCTTAGTGTTGGGTACTTTCACAATAAAAACCTTCTCAATCTGACTAGTCTCTAAGTGTTTCTATGCCAGTTGAGCTGTTCATGTTATTATTTTCCAGAATTATAGAACAGTGTAAACTCCTGGTTGTCCCAGTGCAAATTAAAATTTAAGGGCCCACATATGTAGGTAAGTTATGATGAATATATTGCATAACATTCATGCATTCATAATTGATTGTGTATGTGATTGTAACTGATATTATTATATATTAGTTTGTGAAAACCCTTTGTTTCTTATGTTTCATTCAGGAATAATATATTCTGTTTCTCACTCCTTTCTCCGTGTTTTTGTTTCATATATTTTAAATTGATGGTTAAGAGGGAAGGATCAAAGAATCTCGGCAGTAAATATAGCACGTTCTAGAAAGGGAGCTCAGTATGCATACTGTGGTCCAATGAATAAATAATGTTATTAAGTAACTGCTTCTAGGCCGTGGAGTTTCCTCTCTTTCTTATAATGTTTAATATTTATTTTCTTCAGATGAATGTAAAATTACTTTATAAAGTTTTAATAATATTTATGAGGTATTTCAAAAATGATGTATGTAATTTATTCTGATAGTTTCTTTTTAACAATCATATCTTTAGTAAAAAAAAAATTATGAATTTTTTTAGAATTTATTAAGATGTAACAAAGGGTGTTACAAAGGAAGTTTTGGAAAGCAAAGAACAGTGGAGAACTTCACAGAGAACACCGAAGCAGCGACTTCTTCACTTCTTTAAGAAGAAATTTGAGTTGAGTTTTTCTTAGGTTGGAAGCAATGTGGTTTCTAGAAAATGCCTAAGTCCCCCTTTTATATTTATGGAGGGGCATGGTAACCACCGGTTAAAGGGAATGTCGTTTATCAAAAAACACATCATTTCGAGAGCCAACAACGGTGTCGCTCCAATCTAGAGCATGCGAAAACAGTGCTGTTTTGCATAAAGCTGAAATTGAATGGGCCATAATATTTGAATTTATGGCCCAATACCCACTACCCGCGATGTTTGGGAATTCTTGCATACACAATTATTAGTGCTTATGTGTTTTCAGCAATAACTACTAGTCATTGAAGGCGTCTCAAGGTTTTGGAATTATGAATCTTAAATGCAAGGAGTTACGAAATTCAAAAACTCTTAAGGGGGACCTCGGAGGAAAGTTGTAACGCCCCGGCCGCTTTTCAGGAATGAACGACTCTCCCCACAGACCAACACGAGACCTTTCCAATGTGTTTTTGTCCTCACTCACACACTTCCCGAGAACTTCTCACGAGGTTACCCTTCCCAGAATTACTCCAAGTTAAGCACGCTTAACTTTAGAGTCCTTAAGTGGTAGGCCACCGAAAAGGCTAATGCACTTATTGATTAAAGTAGGAAAACTTCTAATCTCCTGATGTCCTATGGCTTCTTTAATTTCTGGCCTTAAGCCATTTTCAAATTTGACGCATTTAGAAGCCTCAATCCCTGGTTGTTGGAAAGGAGGATAGAACAATGACAGTTCCTCAAATTTGGTAGTGTATTCTCTGACAGACATATTCCCTTGCTTTAATTCTAAAAATTCTAATTCCTTTTTACTCCTGACACTAGCAGGGAAATATTTCACGAGGAAGCTTTCTTTAAAATTCTCCCAGTTGAGTAGCCTACCGGCTTCCAGTAACCTATGGCTAGCGAAGATCCACCAATTGTCTGCTTCCCCTACCATCATATAGGTAGCATATTCTACCTTCTGGGCTTCAGTACAAGGTAAGGATAGGAAGATACATTCCATTTCTTTAATCCACAGGTAAGCCATCTCTAGATTATAGTCTCCTTTAAACTGGGTAGATTTCCTTTTCAGGAAACGGTTAAATCCATGGGTTCCTTCAGCTAACCTTTTCTGTTCCTGTCTTTCAAGGATCTCAGCAAAGCGATTGAATACAGATGCCATGGCATCGTCGTTTTGTCGTCTAGCCATTTCTTATCCTACAGGTATGGGTACCACTGCATTCAGTTACTGAGTATCTAATATACTATGAGTTTTAAAACTTTTACACTATTAACTAACTATTATACTAAACAAAAACATACAAAGAGCATACATAACACACAAGCACATAAATTTCAGACAAATAGCAATCAAAGTTCACAAATTTCAAGCTATCTTATGTCAATCTCTAGTTACTTACTAAGGTTTTCTTTATATTTTATAAACCATTGCTCTGATACCACTTCAATTGTAACACCCTGGAACTAACTTGCAAATCCCAAGATAATTATCGTCACTATATAAAATCTCTTAAATAACTTATTTTTCGTCTGATAATTATCAAGTGATTCACAACCTGATTCCAGAAGTTACTGATAAAATATCATAGTGCGTAACCTATTACATAATTAACTTCATTTTATTATACATAACATCAGAGTTCCATACATATTATATTTTACAACAGGCACCTAGATCTTATAAAATATAAAGATATAAAACATAAAAAATATAGCATACACATAATACAGTCAAAGTAGCCACACAATCAAGCATCAGCATCAAAAGTCTTCATAATCCATCCACATCAAGCATCATTCGGTTTGTCACATGTCTTCCTAATTAAACACTAAAGGGTTGCCATAAGTAACAGAAAGAGTGAGATAAAATATCAAATAAATAGAAATTAAATTAGATCATACACAAACACAGGTAGGATGATATGTGATGCAGATGCCAAACAAGTGTTTTGTATTATTATATATTAATATTTTCCCTTCTTTATATAAATAAGAATGCATGCTGGATCCATTCTGGTGGGAATATAAGCAGTGATTTCCAATACCAATATTTTTACGGATATCCAACCGATACCGCGCCCCCATAATGCAACACCAACATCGGATAACAATAGAATCATATCAATAACAAGTGTTGCGGGGCCCCCTTAAGGACATACTGCTCAGCCCTTAAGACGGCCGTGGTATATAACCACCGCAGAGGTCTGTTGCTCAACAGAGCGCGTTCCCCCACCGGGAACCCCCTCAAAGAACCCCCTGCGGATTCTTTGAACGCATGAATGCAATAGATCTAAATTAAATTATCAAATTCCTTTATATAATTAATCTTAACAATAAAAATTATCATAACAATCAAATATGCATACTTTATGTATAATTCAAAGAATATGAAAACACATTTTTCATAATATTTATATCACAATCTAAGAATATGGAAACACATTTTCCATATTATAGTACTTTTTGGTATCATACTTCAAAGAATAAGGAAAACACATTTTTCATAATATAAAATTATACTACGAAGATAATTTTAAAAAAAGAGTTTTCTTCCTTTAAATATGTTGAAATAAACTTCTGAATTTAATTTAATTAATTTTATTTATTTATTTCAAGATAAAGTCTCTAGGATAATAAAAAATATAATAATTATAATAAATTCTAATTTTTATAAAAAAATCATTATTTTAAGTTTTGAATCATATTTATGAAAATGCCACTAGACTTATTTACGAAAATGTCACCGTTCTAATTTATTTACAAAAATGCCGCCGTTCTGATTTATTTACAAAAATGCCATCTCTTCCAGTTTTTAACCCCGATTGAAAATATCCGCTGTTAAAAGGTCTAATTCTGCAGAACAAAAACAACAGCTCTGTTTTTACTGTTTTTGCTAATTTATCACTTCTAATTGCAAATTAAACATACCAATTGATTCCAAATCATCATACAACATCAGAAATATATCATATATCATATTCCAAACTAATTAACATCAATTTCATAACTTAATTTAAATTAAATTAAAATCTAACTATATGAGTTTATAAACAATTAACAATTAAACAAGCAATTCTCACTTAATTTCTATGTATTTAATATCCTATCTCCTCTTTCTTACTTCAATTGAAGATCTCTTAGCTTCCCTTGTGTTAAACTCCTTTATGTCTCCTCAATTCTTCAAGTTTGAGTAATTCCTTATTATGCAAAATTGAAAGGCTTTAAGATATGGAAATGAATATTTAAAAGCTTGAACAAGGTGATGAAGGGTTAAGGAATTTATAGTGTTTTTTGTTTGAAAAGATTCGGAAGGTTGAAGCCTTATTTATAGGCTTCCAATGGCGGTGGAAATGAGGCGGTGAAGAAGGGAAGAAGAAAGGAGAACTTTCACAAAATAGAGGAGATATTTTCCTCTTTTTATTTTATTTTATTTTATTAATAACGGGTTCTTTAATAATTCTACATTTTATTGTAACATTTTATTTCTATTTTGTCTCATTTTAAATCTAATTTATGAAATAAAAATATCCTTATAACCGGAATAAAATTTTTTATTTTCTAAAATTTATTTCTTATTTTTCTAAGAAACTTTAAATTTTCACTGTTTAATTACCGATTCAAATTTAATTAAAAATTAGGTTGTGACAAAACTCATCTGAGCCGGTATCCACATCTGTAAGAGCGACCTCAGCAAGGTAGAATAGCTTATATGAGCAACTTATTCAGTCCCTTAAACAAGCTAGGGGGCAAATGATCTGGTCTCGATACCGGTACATGGGCAAGAAGGTAATTTCAACCATTCTCACTCATTTACCGGTGTCACAGGTAAACCTTTGGACTCTAAGCCCTATCAGATTTATATCTATATCGGAAGTCTAGGTCAGCACTTTACACAGCGAAAAGCATCCATGTCACCCGACAAATAGTACAAGGTACATGTACGGGGGAACATTCACAGGAGACGCGGGGGCGCCCGTGTCATGTGTCATAATCGTACAGACACAATGTACGATTTGTCCCCTAACCCTAAAAAAGTCTTCATTCTCCACATGCGTGTATAAATACTGACATTTTCATAACTCTGGTATGTTGGACTCATTCTTAAACTTATGCTTCAGAACTACAAGACCTTTATTCTCCCACTGAGATAAAGGGCATAATACCAGATACCCATTATATCGGTGGACAAATCATTCAAAACATATAACATTTGTGGCTGGTCCCATACCGGATCCTTTACCTCGGTTCAGACTAGTTCAGTTTTATTACGAAAATAATTAGTGTTAACAACATTTTCCCCACCGCACAAATGTTATGAAAGTCTGCCAATTTTTTCTATGATAGTGTAGGCATTGAGAAGTATTTCTCTCTTTGTTTTTTTCTAACACAGTTGCACATTCATTAAGCCTTAAAATTAGGTATAAAAAATTAAGAATAATGAAATTCATTTGTACCAAAGTTTTGATTGACCAAAGAGTTTCAACATATAATATCCAATCTTATATCAAGCAGATAAATTCCATTTACTAGACAAACCCCCACCTTGATATCAATGATTATCTCTTTTCTTTTCTTTAATCTTTATTTTTCACTTTTTACATGGTTTTGATAGTCAATGACTTGAGCAAAGCATACGAAGCTAGGAAATAAGGCATTTCAAGCTGCAGATAGCCATAAAATCTTTACACTCCATTATACAAAGACTCATTTTTAAGTTAGAAATCAATCTAGAAATTTTACCTTTTTCTAGAGAGGGTAAGGAGATGTAAGGGAGAAGCGGTGCCGCGAAGGAGAAGCAATGCCATTAGGGAGAAGAGGAAAAAAATCATATCTGGGGCTATTAGAGCAAAATATTTACAAATTTAGGGCTCTTTTGGGGGGAATTTACGTGTCTTATGTGTCGTAAAATATTTGGATGACACTAGAAATGCTAAAAGGGTTGATGACTCCCTTTTGGCCTGACACGTGATTGTGTCTCCAGGAGAAGCCACGATACATGTACTGTGTTAGTCTGTGTTTACATGACACACATGTGTCATCCTGAATCCACATGACATAAGCAGTTCCAAATTTTCCCGTCTGGTACAGTATGCATATAAATATGTTAGTGGTCATTCTCACTATTGTGTGTATTTTATTTTGCCATACAAGTGTTTTTTCTTTGTGTGTATTTTAATTTTTTGACAAACAAGTATTTAAAATATCTTTATTTATTAAAATGAGTTTTTTGTCTAATGATGATTCAAACTATAGCATACCATCGGATGAGGTGCTAAGTGACTGTTGTGCGGATGATATGATGTTGATGGTTGATTTCGATAATGAAGATGACAACGTTGGTGGATTAGAGGCAACCTCTAATTCTGGTGCATCGAACCCAATCCAGGTTCAACCTATTCAACAACAACATTTGAACATTGGTAATTCTTATTTTAGGCTAATTGGTTTTTACTTTTATATATATATAATGAGGTAGTTTAGATCAATCCTAATTGATTTATATTGTATATAATTGATGAATAATTGCAAGAATAATTATGTTATATGTACATATAGATAGAAAATATTTATTTAATCATAAATATAAATTTGTTAATAATTAATAGGATTTAATAATTTAAATAAAAAGGGCGTGATCAAAGAAAAGAAATATATGTCTTTAATTGTTAATATTCTTTTATACATTTATGATTTAATTATTTTGATTTTGTATGTTGAAATTATTTATTTTTTGTCAAAATTTCTTATGTTTGTAATTAGAAAAATAGTTGGTTGTAATTTAATGTTGATTTTGACTCAAAGAACACAAAGCATGAAGTTGAAATACATTACTGAGAATTTGCTTTAAAGGATTACGAGTTAAAATAGTTGGGATTTACGTAAGTACTGGTGTGGTTCCATTTTGGAACGAAGCACCCCACTTCCAAAATATAAATATGGAGTTTCCAGATCAGGAAATTGAATTTGATGATGATAACTGGAGTGTCAGGGATGAGTTGTATGTTGGGTTAAAGTTTAAGAGCAAAGGATGTGCAAAATGTGTTAAAACAATAGTGCATGAAGTTGCACCAAAGTTATATTGTTGTGGAGTCCAAGCCTACTAAATTTGTAGTGAAGTGTCCTAATCAACTAAGTATGTGTAGCTGGAGGATGCGTACAATTTAGTCTAAAAGATCACACAAATGGCTTATATCATAGTACGAGGGCCCACACAGTTATGTTAACAGTTTCTTATCACAAGATCATAAGAAACTGGATATGGACTTAATCATCTCTGTGATTTTACGTAAAGTTATATGACTTTGCAAATGAATATTTTTCAATATTTTGAATATGTTTATATTTTTGGCAGGCATGACAAAGAAGAAGCCGTCGGTGCCTATATCATTAATTCAAGAAAGAGTAAAAGGAGAATATGGATTCACTGTTTCTTACCAAAACGCGTGAAGAGCTAAGCAAAAAGCAATAGCGAAGGTGTGGGGAGCTTTGGAAGAGTCCTATGCCTTCCTGCCCTGGTGGTTAAATCATATAAAACAAGTTGTTGTAGGATCCGAAAGTGTGATACAAACAAGGTGCATTGTCGTTGGAGACCAAGTTCATCAAAGGCACCATAAATTTCATTGTAAGGCCTGTTATGATGCCTTTAACTTTTGTAAGCCCATCATTTAAGTAGATGGAACTCACATGTATAGAAAATACAAGGGGACTTTATTGGTGGCGACAACCCAAGACGGAAATAGTACGGTGTTATCATTAACATTTGTAATTGTGCCTGGTGAAACCTTGGAGGATTGGAGTTGGTTTTGTAATGTCCTAGATTATTTTGCATTTATTTTTATTTAAACAATTACCTTTTACGATAAATTCTCCCTTATCTTGAAAATTAATCAATATTTAGGGAAAAACAATTTAATTTAAATACAACGGATGAGAGAAAGGGAAATCAGGGCTTCTCGCTTGAGCGAGGCCCCTACTCGTCTAAGCGAGATTTCAGACTCTCACTTAAACGAGGTTCTATTCGCTTGAGCGGACACCTTTCACACACCGGATTATACAAAACATGCAACCGAACTCTCAAATTTCACTCTAAAAATGGTTCTGTGAATCTAAAGAGTTACCATGGAAGCATATACCAATAACAGTGATATATTTTTAAAATATATTTTACATTCGATCCGGTCTTAATTAAACACAACTAATAATTATACTACGAAGTTTTATACACACATATGACTCTATCAAGAGTCACTCAAATTCACTCGGACCCTGGCACCGTTCTCCCCCTTGGCGCGGCTCCATGGCTCCTTCCCCCTCCCTGTCTCTGGTTACTAAAAAAATATGCAAGGGTGAGTGTTGGGCATAATAATTAATATAGAACGGCATTTAACACTATACATGCATATTGATACATACACATCAAGCATCACCCGTAAATAAACATACCAAACATAGAGTTTTTCATGCAGTAACTGTATTAAACCAACTACGCAATTCCATCACATTCCTCACCTTCATCATATTCATTACATACATCACATTCATTACATGCATCACGATCACAACTGACTCTCATACAATCTGACTCCTAGTATCCGGATACTAAAGGATTGGCCTTTAGCTGGGGGTCCTACTTGACACCCCGTGAACCCTGCTTGGTTCACCGAGTCCTGCTTGACTCTCCACCTCGACCACTGGGTCCTACTTGACCACTGGGTAGCTCAACTGGGCACGAAAACCACGGGAGCCGGAAATGAGGGGCTATCATATACCGTCGGCCATCCCATACCACATAATCATTCAACCGTTTACCTTTCTCATAATAATATCAATTCCTCATCACTCGGGTAGCCTGCTTGCTAACCCTTCGTCACATAACACTGATCATTTCTCATTAGATATCACAAGATCATACATGATAAACTCATCCACATCTGATCCTTCACTAATTAATGTACTCAGTCACACATGCACAAACATAAACACACAACTACGTTTAGCAATATTTTTCTTAACTTGTTTACGTTACTTCAATGACCTGATTAAGAAGCGAGTCCTATTCTAATTAATTATAACCCGAACACCCCCTTACTTTGGTTCCACGCTTCGATGATCTGCTCTCTGTGCCGATTTCTTTCTCTGAGCACCGGTTCTGCAGTCTCAACTCCTTCACTCAGTCTTCCGTTGCTTAGCCTACTACCTACGAATCATAAAGTATAGCTCATCACCTCAATGCCCTTAGTTCATGGACAACATCTGGACTCATGCTCACCAGAGGAGTGGAGAACAGCCATGAATATAGCCATGCATGGCTCTTAACGGCCAAAGAATAAAAGAAATAAGGGAATTACAATTGGATTGGATCAGTAAACTCACCTTGAAGTCCCGATCACAAGAATGGGGTTAAATTGAAGTTTAGACACAAATGGAGTCCCTCTCCAGCGCATGCAAATCAGCGTTAAGAGAGGAGAGAAAAACGAAAGAGGAGGAATAGACCAACAACAAGGTAACTTGTAAAATAATGAAGAGGGAAAGAAGAGAATTTCCTTATATATATAGCTCATGGGCGAGATCGTCTTTTCCTTTATTTTATTTGTATTCTTACTAAATTTAATCAATTTTTCACTATTTTAAACTATTGCATAGTTATCAAATCAATTACACGTGTTTATTCCCTCAACGTTTAAGTATTCACAATCCTCTAATAATTCGCAAGAGTATAGGCCCGATATAAATATCGGCCCCCGACGTCCTAACTTAGGGTTCATACCTCGGAAATCCGAGCTACAACCTGATAGATCGGATATCTCATCCGTGCTCACCTCATGGTTACCTACATCCGTTGTTTCAGTCATCGTGAGGTTAATCCGGTCTCTAACCTCGTGTGAGGCGCTCTCCTCACAACGGTTGGACCAGACCGCCTAGCCCTGCCCGCTCTTCTCCTATACTTCCGATCTTTAACTCCGCCTGCTCGCGCTTCAGATACCGACCTCGACACCGGCTTTCCCAATCTTTGGCTCGGACAGAACAAATATTAAATAAAACTTCTAAAATATTTACTAACATTTTTCCCATTTCTTATAATTCTCATTAAAACATCAGGGATGTTACAGGTTTCTTTCGAACTTGCGGTTGTAAGTGACACAAAAAATTAGAATTTGTGTAATTTAAGATCGTCATAGGAGCATTCTGAGTGCAATCCGGGGTTTAGGGGCGGCATGGACTGCACCCGCTACGTATCACAAGTACTGTATACGCCATATAGCCAGTAACTTCAACCAGAAGTTTAAGAATCAAGAGCTAAAGAAGGATCTGATTAAAATGGGGAAGTTAGTAAGGAATCTCATTTATGTTATGAATTATGGATGTTTTGTGGAACTAATTATTGTTTACCTCAGGGTAAAATCCAAGCAAGCATTCGTTTGATCGACAATATCAAAAATTTAGAGAGACTGGCCCTGAAATTGCAAGAAGGATGGATTCAATCCCTAAAGGAATGTGGTCACTGGCGTATGATGAAAATGGATCTAGGTTTGGCCAGATGACAACTAATCTTTTTGAGTGTGTTAAAAAAGTGTTTAGAGGCGCTCGTAACTTACCAATCACAGCTTTGGTAAAGTTCATGAACTCTTATTTAGTAGAGTACTTTGTTAATCACAGTGGGCATGTTGCGTCGAAAATGGCTACTGAGCAGATTTATTGCATAAAGGTTCCTGAAAAGATGACATTGTGTCAGGCACAGGCATGTTCTATCAATGTCAAAAGATTTGATGTAGAGTCAACCATATTTGAGGTCGAGGAGAGGTTTAACTTAACCACCCAAAAAGGTGGGTTTGTGTGGGCCTTGAACCTGACCGAAAGATGGTGCCAGTGCGAGAGGTTCCAGGCTTTCAAGTACCCATGCATGCACATAATTGCTGCATGCAATGCAGTAAACGTTAATTTTTCTAGTACGTCCATGAATGTTACACTTTGCGTCACGTTGCTCAGGCTTATGCAGGGCAATTGTATCCCATCGGGAGTGATGAATTAATTCCTGAGCTTGATGAATCTTACATAGTAGTTCTTGATGACGACATGTTACAAGCAAAGGGCCATCTGAAGGCCTTAAGGATTAGAAATGAGATGGACTGGGTTGAGACGGAGACCCCATTTAGATGTGGTATTTGTCGACAAATAGGTCATAAGCGTTTGACGTGCCCTAACCCTATTGGAAGTGCATCTGGTTCTGGTTTCACTGATAACACTCATGGATGAGACTTAGACTTCTGTATGTAATAATCCAGGGTTCAATCTATAAAAATTAGCATTTTATAATAAAGTCCACAATGTTTACATGCATATAAATAAACAAATACAAATACAAACAACAAATTAATGTCTATATAACAAATACAAATACAACAAATACAATCCTAATGGCGACCTCAGGGCTGAGGAGGGGAAAAAAGGCAAGGCCTGGGAACACCATAGTTAGCTCACAGAGGGAGCTGACAAACAACTTCAACCTCATCTTTAATCTGTGATTCTTCCTCTTGGGATGCAATTATATATGCAGCAGCCTCCTGTGATGGAACTACATATGCAACAACCTCGTCTTCACGTGCAACAGCCTCTGATGCAGCTGTGTTTAAATCAAACATCATTGGATGGAATCTGGAAGAAGAACCAACGCCAGTATCCCATTATGGTCAGGATGGGACAGGCGGGCTCATCATCTGTGGGATATAAGGGGGCAGGTTCAGGAATGGGGGTCAGGGATGTATGGGGACACAGGGATTTGAGATGAACTTTGTTGTCCAACCTGTTGTCCCCCATGGAAACTACCACCAATATCCCTCATGAATGAGGTGCCTTCACCTGCAAACATCTGAACATTAAGATACTCATTCTTGTGCATGGGATCCTACTGTGATGGCTGAGATGGGTAGTCGTACGTCGACTGTAACATCCCGAATTTTATAAAAATGATTAAATAGGAGGAATAAATATTAAATAATTATAAATAGGTTAATAAATGTCCCAAAAATATTAAAATGATTAAATTGAGATTTATAAGAATTATTTATGATTTATTGGGACTTTAAGAGTTAAAATAATACCCGATTAGAATATGGGTGTCGGACCAAGTATCTCCGATTGAGATGCCGTTGGTCAGGGCTATTAAGAATATTATTGGGAGTCCGAATATATATTCGGAATAATTTTTAGATAATGTATTGAGCCCGAACTAAGAGCCTATTTATTATAAAATGGTGAAATTTTAATGTGAAGCCAAATATTAAAACATGAACTCTCCTTTCCTCCCTTCATTTTCACGTTGGTTTCTACTCTCTTTGGGTAAAAACTTTCGTCTTCTACCTTCCTCATTCATTTTCTTCCTCTTCCTTTCAAAAACCTAAGAAAGAAAAATAGTGTATATTCTTCTTCCCCATTTTTATTGTGCATCAAGCTTGGAAGAGATGGCAATGGTGGTATGGAGCTCTCCTTCTCCCACTCTATTTTTATGCTCTCTCTCCCTACCTTGGAAGCTCATGGTTGTCTCTTGGTTGAGGTAAGTTCCTCATCATTTTTCATGAGCTTTGTGCCTTAGGTTTTGGGTTTTGGTATTTTAGGGAGTATTTATTGTATAAGGGTTGTTGGGAGAGCATTAAACATGGAAACCCTAAGGTGGGGTGGTTTTAAATGCAAGTTTTATGAGCCTTTAGTGGGGTACACGAAATTAATACTTGGATGGGTGGAAAATTGATGAGCATTTATGATGGTTGATGAATATTAATAATGGTGGTTGGGTTTTAATGAAACCCTAGCCCTAAGAATTTGGGAAAAATGGATATATTGTAGCTTGGGAGGTTAATTGAATGTGGATAGATGATATTTAAGATGGAATGTTACTTGAATTGATAGGGGACCATTGATGGTGAAACCTATAGATAGGTGTTAATATGAATATGGAATGTGAGGGAGTAGAAGAATTGATTTTAAGGATGGGTATATGAAATATTCAATGTTGGGTGTCATTAGTTACGATAATAGACGATGATAATGATGATGTTTGAAGGATTAAGGTGATTTGGGATTACATTATGTAATGGATGAGATATTGTTGTTGTTGGGTATGGTTAACCCTCTTAGATCTAGAGAATCTTAGTTTTAGGAAAGGAATTCCCGAAGCCTAACACAATGGTATGGATTGGTGTTTTAGCAAGTCTAGGACTTGATATTGGGCTTTATGATAAGCTAGCAAATGTTTAGAATTATGAGGAATGCCTTGAGATGGCTTATTAATTATATGAATGCATATGTATGTTGTGTAGATTGTGTTCCGGACTATGTGGCGAAGCTTTCGGAGCATGCATTCGGATTTCGGCTCTTCCCTCGAGGTAGGAGAGGAGTTTACATTCAAATTGCATGAGTAGAACGGTAGTGATTATTGTATATGATGAATACTCATGTTTGCCTTGCCATGTAGATATTGAAATAATCTGAATGGTTATTTGATGATATTTGAGAAATGGTGTATGAGAATGTGTATTAAGTGTTAAGAATATATATATATATATATATATATGTGTGTGTGTGTGTGTGTGATGAAGATGAGTTAATTTTGATATGGTTAATGAATTGGAATGGAAATTATTGAGTATGAATGATTGAGGCAAGTTCTAAACACCTAATAAGAGGTGATAATGTGTTGGAATTGTCCAAATTGAATTGGTATGAGTTTTGGTATGTAAAGTTGTTAATTCCTCACGTTTCTGCACTTGAACTGATATTCTCGCTCAAGCGAGATGGGTTCTCGCTCAAGCGAGAATCCCCTGTACCATTATTATGGCCTCTGGCCTAATCTCGCTCAGGCAAGTGAGCTATTTGCTCAAGCGAGACGAGTGTGAAGTGAGCAGGAGAGACACTGGGTGAATCTCGCTCAAGCGGGCGTGGCCGCGCTTGAGCGAGCAAGAGAGGAAATTGATACTGGATGTTTTTCGCTCAAGCGAGCTTGAGACGCTTGAGCGAGTGCGAGGATTCTGATGCTGGAACGGTACTCGCTCAAGAGAGTGACTGGCGCTTGTGTGCCTTGCTCAAGCGAGACATGTGTGGAATGGGGGGGGAATGGCCTCGGGCCGAATCTCACTTAAGCGAGTGGGTGCCTCGCTCAAGCGAGTGTTTGAAGAAATGGTTACTGGAACAATTTCGCCTGAGCGAGTGGCCAAGTATGTGGTGTCTCGCTCAAGCGAACGAGCGTGGAAATGTTGCTGGACAATTTTCGCTCGCACGAAGGGGCTCGCCCAAGCGAGCTATGTTAATCTCGCTCAAGCAAGTAAGGTCTCGCTTAAGCGAATTGCCGAGAATTGAAAGTTGTATGATTTTCTCAGTTTTGATGGTGTTGGGCCTTCTTCCCTTATATTGTATGATGCTTGAGGGAATGTATAGAGATATATAATCAGGACATATTATGGTGGTGTTGAATAATGATTAAAACATTCGGATAACTCGTTTACACCCATAATATACATAATGGGAAACATAAATCTTAACCACCAAGAATGAACATATGAGAGCAATGTTAAGGGATTGATGATGGGTTATGAGATTGTACCCTTGGGTGATTACAAACCCATCAGGGGAATGATTGAATGGTGAGGTGGTTGTTATAAACCGATGTATCGAAGATAATATCTGTATCGTGTGACAATAAATAATGTAATGATTATTCCTTATGTAAGAGGACATGTGTTATTATTGATTAACTGTAAAATGTTATTGAATTTTGTAATAAGTGCAATATTGTATGAGTGGCTTAGAATTGAAACAATGAGTAGTTGTGTCGCCACACTGGTTACTAAGCAATGTTGATGAATGAGATAATATTGTAATACCACTATGGTTGAATACAAGTATTGATTTACCGCATGATATGAAATATGTATATGTGATGTGTTAAGATGTAAGTTCAAGAACATGATTGTATTAGGCATAAGTGTAATTGCCATATATGTGGGATGATGAATATGTCTTGGATAATTCCAAGTGTAGATTGATATTATGATATTGGCTATGCTTCTTGATTTCCATGTGTGGATTGTTATGAAATGATATGGTGACCATTGAGATGCCAAGTATGTTAGTAAAATGCCTTGAGGGGCTTTGTAAATGATTGTATGCTATTGATTGAAAATGTTGAATTAAAATATACCCTATGAGAGAGAGCGAGATATCCTTGCGAGGTTATTGAGCATATGCATTACTGCATTTTGCATTCATGGCATGGCATAACATTGAAATGTGGTTGCGATCACAGTGATGAAAAATCCTGCGGGATTCCATGAAGGGAGTACCCCTTGCGAGGCAGGAAACCAACTTGATGATGTTATGATATTGGGCCGGTGGTTGCGATCACCTGGTTGTGGAAAGTGAAAGCCCTGCGGGGACTATTATATGATGATGAGCCAGTGGTTGCGATCACTTGGTATTTGAAATGAAAAAGGGCTTGCGAGTTCCTATGATGCCCGTGGTTGCGATCACAAGGCGGGAGTACCCCTTGCGAGGTGGGAAACCTATGAGAATTGTTGAACGTGGTTGCGATCACGAGAAAGCACCTTGCGAGGCTGCTAGAGGGAGTACCCCTTGCGAGGCGGGAAACCCATGTATATGAATGAATGATTATGGTGGTTACGATCACCCGTTGTTATGAAATCGGATCCGTGCATATGCATTAAACAGTTGACATATGCATTAGCCATAGGTGCATGACATTTAAGATGGGATGACCACGAGAGAAGAGAAACCCCTTGTGAGGAGAAATTGAGTGAAGATTTAATGAACTGATGATGATAATTTGTGAATGCCCTTGTTGATAAGTGGCAATGTGATCGTGTATGTGATTGTGTATGTACTTGTGCTTGTTTATGTTATGGATTACGATTCATGATGTTTTGTATGCCTATTATAATAATGAGATGATGAATGAATGATGATTTAATAGTTTTATAGCAAAGCACACATGATGATTATATGCATATACACATGATCATAATATATATTATATTCGTCATTTTGAATGTATAACTTACTCTCCCATGTGGTCTCCTTTTTAGCATTGTGATGCAGGTTGCCATGGGATGAGTTCGGATTTTAAATCAAAACTTTGGTGAAGGTAAATAGTAGTAGAGGAAGTGTCTTGGCCGGCATCATTTGTGAACTATCATGTATTAAATTTATGAAATGAATAAGTTGCTTATGATGATATAGAGGATTTAGTGATTTTGGATATGTATAAGATAATCCTTTGAAATTCTAAAGGGTGAATATAAATGTAGTATGTAAGAGATGATTTAATGTGTACTAGAAGGATTGAAGGTGAATGATGAACATTGATGATTGTGGAAGTCGAGAGAATATCCCTGGATGTATATGTATGTATATATATATATATATATATATATATATACATATATAATTGTGTCTTAGGCATTGCATGTGTATGTCGTGAGTGAATTAGACGTACTTTGTTTTATTAGGTCTATGTCGGGTAGTTGCATGTTTTGCCGAGCCTTTTCTCATATCATCATATATGGGACTAGGCGTTTGCCCGGTATACATATTCTTCTTCCGCTGTAAACTCTATTATTTTTATATACCGTTATGGGCATTTTAGCTATCGATCCAATTTTAGTTTATTAAATCGTACGCTTCGATTTTCTGTGATTCGGGTCTTGATGTAAACGTTGAGGGTTTTCAAACGTGAAAAATTTACCCTTGTTTTTATTAATTATTATCTTGGTTACATCGGGATCTGAGTCCGAAAAATCGGGGTGTTACAGCGACCAGGGTGAATGAGGTGGCAGGTGAGACGGAACATATTATTGGCCTGGTTGTCTGGTGGGAATAGGCAGGATGATGTAGTCCTCCTCTGGCTCTGTAAACCTTCGCCTTTGTAATCCCGCTCGTTAAACTCGTGTCCTAGGCATGTTCACATGTAACTCTACATCTGGGGCCACCTCTGTCGGGATGGGAGCATGCACTCTGGCCTATACAATTCTATCCCATTCGCCTATCAACATTAGTATCTTCTCCGTTTCCTGCCGGATGTTATCCATAACGAAAGCAAAGGTGTCTCAGAGTTCTCTGGCGAGGACAAGTACTGAATCACCTCGACACTGTCCATCTAGAAAAAAAACATATGTTTTAAATACCTATTAGCCCTAACAAGTACTTACTAAACTCATAACATAAGGTGCATGAAACTGTTACCGTGGATCCCCTTACAGCCCTTTGTCTGGTAACCCACCGGCGAGTCCACATTTTGTACCATCTAAAGTACTCATGGTTCGCTGACATCTCCCCAAAAAGTGGTTGACCAGAACATATGTGTCATTCTCTCCCATACCACAAATGTAACAGAGGTTCCATAACTATAGGCCAGTTTTCATGTAATTTTCCCTTGAGAGTGATAACGTGTAAGTCTTCTGGTTAAGATGGTGCGGTGGGTATGTGTTGCTCCATACCAAATTGTCGCATAACCCTATCAGGATGATGCCACTCTGTAATCTGGAAACACAACAATGGAACAACTGATCGCCAGCCCCCTGACCACGAAGACAAATTTCTGGAAGACCATTAGTCATCGTCCCAGCATATGGCTCACATATTAACTACAAGACAATAAACAATTAACTTATCAAACATGCATCTATTAATTGTAACTAGAAACATTATATAAATGTCATAAATGAATTCTTTTATGCCTGATCCTTATTCAACTAGTCCAATTATGTCCTGTAATACCCCAAATCATACATCGTATACTTGTTTCCCACTAGGTGTATCCATCTGCCCCCGTAAGGGCTGTCAACATCCCTTATAGCAGGTTCTGCCAGGGTAAGGTGTCGCATACGCTCCCAACCCCACACCTGAACCAACAGTGTCAACTCGCCTATATCCTTCCGAGCATAATCTGTGGTGGTATATAGCTGCCGGTAAAGGTATCCTAGCGCATATGCTCCCCATGCATAACCACCATAAAGATCAAAATTATCCAGCATTTGAAGGTACCTAAGAGGGACCCTGCTAGATGACTGGTCAGAGAAAATATACCCACTACGCAATCGTAAAATATAGGCACGAGCGAATCTTTCTATTGCTACCTCATCCTGAAGATGCTCTGCAATGTCACCAAAATTCTTTTGCATCCAAGACATCTTAAGACTTTGACCATGTAGTGCACTACGAGGGGGTCGTCTCCCTAGTTGTGCGTCCACATACTATTGCCAGTTACGTGAACCGGCTATCGCCACAACTGCGATTCCATTAGTGTTGAGTCCCAACAAAATAACAATATCCTGCAATGTGATGGTACACTCTCCAACAAGAAGATGGAAAATGTGTGTCTTTGGTCTCCATCTCTCAACCATTGCAGTAATAAACTCTGCAGACACCGGTAAATGTTCAACCTTCGCAAAGTGATAAAAACCAGCTCTTTGTAAATGTGGTATGATTTGTTTTGGTATTTGATCACTTCTAAGGCGAAGTGCTTTTCTAATTCTTAATACCCGGTCTGGTTTTCCGTTCCAAACATGCGTGGATACATGCTTCTCTTGTAACGTTAGTAGTTGTGAGTTTAATGGACCATGATTGATCTTCCTCTGTTCAGCCATACTGTATTTAGAAATGTACAACAAAACTATTATTTTGTAAATATAATCATTTTCAAAACAATAATTTAAAATTTAAGACTTATTAATTTAGTTACATATTGAACCAATACTGATTTTGTTAAATATAAAATTTAGTTATAAATTTTATATCATTATTGATTTTGTTAAATATAACTTAAATATAACGTTATTAATATATATTAAAAATCCATTTATTTTCAATTTAAATCATTGTTTTTAGTTTATGTTGTTTTTAAACACATATGTTTCCTATATTAAAAAAAATTACCGTATCCTACCAAAATATAAAAATTTTAAATTTTATAAATTTCAAAACATGTTCTAGTAATGAAAATAGTTATATATATATATATATATATATATATATATATGATCATTGATTTTTTTAAATAAAACTTAACAAAAATATTTCCACATAACTATTACTTTTGTTTAAATTAAACTCCATAAATTTTTAAATTTAATCAGTTAATTATTATTTCAATAATAATGTTTAAAAAAGGAAAACAGTGTATATCACCTAACATCTAAAAAACTAACTCATCAATACCTTTTTAAAATTTACTAATTCTAAATATATTAATCACCTAAATTTAACTTAATAAATATAGAATTTATAACATTATTTATATTCAAATTTTATTTTCAATTTTTTTAACCATATAATTTTCAATTTTCTAATTCTGATAATAGTATTATATGTTACATCATCGTTGATTTTTTTTAAAATAACTTAATAGATAAATAATTTATAACAAATTATTTTTGAATTTTATTTTTCAAATTTTATTTTTAAATATATAATTTTCAATTTTCTAATACCTAAAATAGTTATATATATTATATCATCATTGAAGTGTTTTAAAAATAACTAAACAAATATATAATTTATAACATAAAATATTTTTGAACTTTATTTTTTGTATTTTATTTTTAAATATATAATTTTCAATTTTCTAATTCTGAAAATAATTATATATAGTATATCATCATTGAATATTTTTAAAAATAACTAAAAAAATTATATATTTTATAACATAAATTATTTTTGAACTTTTTTTTAATTTTATTTTTAAATATATAATTTTCAATTTTCTAACTCTGAAAATAGTTATATATATTATATCATCATTGATGTTTTCTAAAAATAACTTAACAAATATATAATTTTTAACATAAATTATTTTTAAATTTTATTTTTATATATAAATTTTCAATTTTCTAATTCTAAAAATAGTATTTTATATTACATCATCATTGATTTTTTTAAAAATAACTTAACAAATATACAGTAGATAATTGTTACTTTTGTTTAAATTAAACTCCATAAATTTATATTTTTTATAAGTTAATTTTAATTTCAATCTCTTTCATTTTAAAAAATTAAAACAACATATATCAATGATTTTTATTTTTGAATATATAATTTATAACATAAATTATTTTCATTTTTAATTTTAAAAAATAAAAAATTATAATAAAATAAATTTTTGGTTAATTTTAAAAAATAATGGGCCTTCCTAACTACAAACAATCATATATTCCTAGCAAGAATAACCCTAATATGATATCTTTACTTATACCCTACCCTAATAATAACCATTAATAAATATTTTAAACAAAATTAGAAACTAAGCATTTGAAACAAATATTTTGACGACATACCTTTTACACAATACAAGCTTTCAAGGGGACCTCTCTTCTAACTTGGAAACTGCAACTGCAATAAAAAAATCCAACTACCTTATTCTTCACCACAACAACTAAAATTTACAGTGTGCTTTGGTAGGGAAAATGGGGGTGAGTGGGGCTGGACGAGTGGGGAAGAAGGAAAAAGGGAACCGGTCAAAGGCGTGTCGTGAAAAATAGGATAGCACAGCCTCACCGATTCCAACAGCTAATCAGCGTGTGTTAGAGTGAAATTTTCTGATAAAGCTTTTACTGTGTCAGTTTTATTACATGCGACACAACACCTCCCTAGCGATTCGGTCTGACTTAATACGACACTTGTGTCAGCGTATTTAAAGACGACATACAAAGTGCCCCAAACCACGTAATTTTTCACACAAAGGACCCTAGAAATGTAAATATTTTCAGCTAGTACCTCATTTGCATTTATTACCTGGGAGAAGAAGTGTTGTGAATAGGGAAAAAGTGAACGATGCATGTGAGAGGAAGGGAGTTGCTCGAACGCCGATGAAGGGGGGTTACTTGAACAGAGAATGGAAAGGGGACAAACGGAGAAGGGAAGGGATAGCTAGGGCAAATGACTGGTGTGTTTGTATGTTGAAACAGGTTTTGATGAATAACAAACAATTGAAGGATGAAGAAATCTAAACGATGTTGTCAAAGCAATTAATCAAAAATCATGAAAATCAAGAATGCTTCGGGTCAAAAAATTAAAATGCAAAAGAATTGAATCAAGGCATTCTTAAAAGTTTAAAACAAGAGAAGTGCCAAGTAGCCAAGAACCATGAGCTGTACTGATCCAAAAACGCATCAGAATACATCAAAAATGAAGAAACAGGTCCAAGGGAAGCATAGGAATCGATTCACCCCTATGAGAATCAATTCCCACAAGAAAAAGGAAGCAGGAATCGATTCAAGGCCACTAGGAATCGATTCAAGGGGCTGGGAATCGATTCCCCCTTGTAGGAATCGATTCACACATGGTAAAAAGCCCAGGAATCGATTTAGGAAAACTAGGAATCGATTCACACATGGTAAAAAGCCCAGGAATCATTTCAGGAAGACCAGGAATCGATTCATTTGATGTTTTTAGTGCAAAAATGAACTGGAAGAATCAATTCATAGCTAGAATCATGCGCTTAATCATGGAAATTATTAGTACGTGTTTTCAAAAACTCAACTCTACTGATTCCTCTCTTGAGACTTTCTAATTGAAATGGCGTTGCACTTATTGAGGCAGACAAATGCGCTTCTTGTAACACCCCGAATTTTATAAAAATGAATAATTAATGTGAATGGCAAATAGTTGATGCTTATTGAGGAAGATGGGTGAGAATATGTGGAATATATCCAATTTGATTTATAATGAGGAATTCTGAGTGAGAATGCTTAGGAACAAGTTATATATGTCTTATATGATGTATATGATAGCATGGATATGATTAAATTGGCTTATGATGAAGTTTCATAAGTTGGACTGTGTGAAATCTGTGTTTCCTGCCTCTGTGTTGATAGTCTCGCCCGAGCGAGAAGGGATCTCGCCCAGGCGAGGATTCCCTGTGTTGGCCTTATGGTTTCTGGGCAATTTTTGCTCAAGCGAAGGTTAATTTCGCTCAAATGAAATTGCCTATGTATCAGTGTTGCTCTCTGGAAGGGATTTGCAGTATCAGTGTTTGCTCTCTGGAGGAAATTCGCTCAAGCGAATAGAGTCTCGCCCAAGCGAAGGGTCTGAGAAATGGCATTCGCCCAAGCGAGTGAGGGATCAGCTTGAGCGAGCCAGTGAGGAATTGGTCACTGGATCTTTCTTCACCCAACCGAATGTGAGTAGCTTGAGCGAAAGTGGAAGTATGAATGCTGGGTAATGCTCACTCAGGTGTGACTGGTACAGTTGTACTAGACCGAGTGTGGTAAGTATATGGTGAGTGTGTGGGATTTTGAACGAGATTTCCCTTGAGTAAGAACCTTAGAAAATAATTCTGTGATGTTGTGAATTTCCGAGTGAAATTCCGAGTGGCCTTGTCAAGGCAGAACCCTCCGAGTGAGGGAGTAGATAAAATTCTGAGTGAGAGGCTTTCCGTGTGAAATTCTGAGCAGTTGTGTTCTGAGTGGAAGTATCCGAGTTCAAGGTAACTCATTCCGAGGGAAGTCTCTCTGTGAGTGTAATTCCGAGTGGAAATGGCACCGAGTGGGGTGTGTTGTCCAGAAGTATTTTGGAATGACTTCACTCGTGGGAAAAACAAAGGAAGTCAGCCTTTGGATTGTTTATCCGAGTGGAATCCTAAGTGAGTGTGAAGGCAATAAGCATTCCGAGTGTATGATTATATATGTGGGTCGGTAGATTGGATTTGTGGATAGGTTTGTATTTATGAGAATATACATATATACATAAGGGATTTATGTTGATTTGATGCTTCTTACCGACTGGAATATGAATGATGTTGGGTGAATAATTCTAAGTTGATGAATTCCGAGAGAAATATAGGAGGCTTGGATCCAATTCCGAGTGAGGCTATGATGTTTGTCCTTCTTTTCCGAGTGGAGAATACTTAAATAGATTTTTAGGGAATTGCCATTGATGAACCCATTCGGTGCAGGATTAGATGGGAGAATTTCCCGAGTGATCCTTGTGTGCCCTTTTCCCGGGTGGAAAAGCATGAGTAAACCCCGAGTGGGATGGGTTTAGATATTCCCGAGTGGAATTCTGAGTGATCCTCTTCCAAGGGAAGAGTTGTTGTAATGGTTTAGATTGGACTGTATCCTAAGTGTAGGAAATATATATATAGTCCGAGTGAATAAGACTATATACTCCGAGTGGTTAGGATCTGAACAAGTCCGGGTGAGACTTAATGAATTCCCCGAGTGAGTAAGATATCGTATGCCGAGTGAATCTGGCTGGAATATTCCGAGTGGAGTATGATTGTGGAGACCCCTTCTGAGTGAAGGAAGGTCTGCGTATTCTCCGAGTGAGAAATGTGAAAATATACCGAGTGGTGAATGTGGAATACATTCCGAGTGACTTATAGTTGTGATACACCAAGTGGTGTTGACAAGCAAATATTCTGAGTGAGGAAGGATTTGGGATTCCGAGTGGGATGCCCTTCATTTACCGAGTGGAAGACCCAATAAGTGAGGGGTCAGTTTTAGAGAAATTACCGAGTGAAGGGTTGATTGAGATGACTCGGATTGGATTGGAATTGCCGAGTGAGAGACTATATGAGTATGAGTCGGCCCAAAATGTCTTGGTTGAATGGAAAGTGGATCGGTTTAGATTGTTATGTCAAGTGGGAAGCCGAGTGTGAGATGACTCGGATTTAGTTGAAGTTTACCGAGTGAAAATCGAATTAATATTGGGTCGGTTTTAAGGAATCCTGCCAACAGAAACCCGAGTGCTGGGAAAGATGATTTCTGGTTGGATTCGCTTAAGCGAATTAATACCTCGCTCAGGCGAGTGAGTGTGGAAACAGGTACTGGGGTTATTTCGCCTGTGCGAATGGAGAGGCTTATGCGAGATGGAGCTGTCTCGCTCAAGCGAATGTGGGTTTCGCTTGAGCGAGTGACACCCTGTTTGCGTGTGTCTTCCCTTTTCTCTCGGTTTAATTATGTGGACCCTTCTTTTACTCGGTTCTAAGGATATAAAAGGATATTAAAGTAAATATAACATGGCATGATGGATTATTGGACTGCCATTTTTAATTATGAGGTAATAGTGAGATATTTTAAGGGGAAACAATTATTAAAACAAAAACTCTCACTTTCTTTCTACCTTTCACGTCACTTCTTCCCCTCCTTTCTTCATTATTCTTCTTCGTCTTCTTCATGCTGTTCTCCATCTTCTCTTTTCTTCTCTCCAAAAACCCAAGCCGTGTGGAGTGTCTTCTCCTCCTTCACCATTTTCGTTTTATGGATGCTTGAAGGAGAAGCTTATGCTGGAACTCCTCCCTTTCTCCCACTCTATTTCCGTGAGGATTTCTCCCTTTATGGGAAGCCCAATGTTGGCTCTTGGGTGAGGTAAGTTCTCCACCATTCTTTATGAGTTTTATGCCCTAGATGTTGGGTCCTATGTATTTGTGGGAGTGTTTATGGCATATGGGTTGTTGGGAGAGCTTTAAAGTGAGGAAACCCTAGGTGGGGTGTTGTTATTATGACTTTAATAGTGGGTTATTATGGAGATGCATGAATTAATATTTGGATGGGTGGAAAATAAATGAGCAATTATGATGTTGATGGGTTTTGGTGAAACCCTAACTTTAATAAATTGGGGGAAGTGTGAAAGGAGAGTAAAATGTATGTTTAATGACATTGGGGAAGGATATTAATGATGGAAGATGGCTATTGATGGTGATTAATGAGTATTGGTAGCAGTTGTTGGGTTAGTTGGCATTTATGATCTAAAGGATCTTGACTTTGGGAAAGGAATTCCCGAAGCCTAATACAATTATATAACTTGGTATTTAACAAGTCTAAGACTTGATGATAAGCTAGAAAATGTCTAAAACTATGAGGAATGCCTTGTAATGGCTTATTAATTGTATGAGTGTATATGTATAATATGTAGATCGTATTCCGAAGGGTGCAAAGGAGCTCTTGGAGCATTGGAATGGTTCGACTCTTCCCTTAAGGTAGGAGAGGAGTTAACATTCAAATTGCATGAGTAAATTTAATAGAGATTGTGTATGTGATTGATACTCATGCTTGCATTGCCATGCATATGTATTGAATTGTTTGGAATGGCAACTTGATAATTATGGAAAATTATTATGATACTCTTGTGTTGGGTTGGAAATCCCCAATGAATATATATAAGGATATTGATAGATAAAATGAAATATTATGACATTCTAGCGGTGGATACAAGTAGTTGACTTGTATGTGTGTAAGGCAATGATGATTGCCAAATATGTGAATGGTGAATATGCCTCGAATGATTTTATGTGTGGATTGATATTATTATGTTTGCTATGCCTTTGATATCCATGTGTGGATTGTTATGAGTGGTGTTTATGGCCATTGAATGCCAATTATTTGAATGATGTGCCTTGAGGGCCTTGTGAATATTTATACGCCATTGATGATAAAACTAAAATATATAATATACCCCTAACTGAGAGGGTGAGATATCCTTGTGAGGTTGTTATTGAGCATATGCATTGTTGCATCTTGCATTCATGGCATGGCATAGCATTGATATTATGTGGTTGTGATCACAATGATGAAAGATCCTGCGGGATTCTATGAAGGGAGTACCCCTTGCGAGGCGGGAAACCAATGTGATGATGATATGATATGGTAATGGTGGTTGTGATCACCTGATTATGGAATGTGAAAGGCCCTGCGGGGACCATTGTATGATGATGAACCAGTGGTTGCGATCACTTGGTATTTGATATGATAAAGGGCTTGCGAGCACCTATGATGCCCATGGTTACGATCATGAGGCGGGAGTACCCCTTGCGAGGTGGGAAACCTATAAGGATTGTTAAACGTGGTTGCGATCACGAGAAAGCTCCTTGCGAGGCTGCTATAGGGAGTACCCCTTGCGAGGCGGGAAACCAATGATTATGATTGATTGATTATGGTGGTTGCGATCACCCGTGATATGAAATCGGATCCGTTGCATATGCATTTGAAATGGGATGACCACGAGTGTTGAGAAACCCCTTGTGAGGAGGTATTGATTAAAGATATAATGAATTGATAAGAATAATGATTGTGAATGCCCTTGTTGATAAGTGGCAAAGTGACAGTGTTAGTGATTATGTATATGTTGTGCTTATTTATGATATGAATTGCGATTCATGAGGCTGGTATGCTATTGTGATAGTGAGATAATGACTGAATGATAATTTAATGTTTTGATAGCAAAGCACACATGATGTTTGTATGCATATACACATGATCACAATATATATATTATTCGTCATTTTGAATGTATAACTCACTCTCCCATGTGGTCTCCTTTTTAGCATTGTGATGCAGGTTACCATGGGACAAGTTCGGATTTAAAGATCAAACTTGGGTGAAGGTAAATAGTGGTAGAGGAAGTGCCTTGGCCGGCATCATTTATGAATTCATGTGTAATGAATAAATTGTGTATGATGATATAGATGATTTAGAGATTTTAAGTATGTATAAGATAATCCCTTGAATTGATGGATGATGAATAAATATATGTAATTGTGTAAGAGGTGGTTGTTTAATAGGCTTATAATTATGCCATTGCATGCTAGCCTAGCCTTTTCTCATATCGTCATATATGGGACTAGGTGTGTGCCCGGTATACACATTCTTCCGCTGTATACTCTATTATTTTTGTATACCTTTATGGGCGAACTAGTTATAGATCCAGGTTTAATGTATTAAAGTTGTACACTTTGGTTTTCTGTGATTCGAGTTTCGGTGTGATGCTGAACTTAGTTTGGAACGTGAAAAATTTACTCGCATTTATATTAATTATGACGATCACATCGAGATTCGAGTACAGGAAATCAGGGGTGTTACACTTCTCAAGTCAGGAAACATGGATTGCTGGCAAATTAAGTATTCCAACGCATAAATTAAGGAACCGATTGCAATTAAGTTTTTGGCAGCATGTACCTTGCTTTGCCTATAAATAGAAAGGAAACTGAAGAGGAAGAATACCACACACATAGCAAACGCATTCCTTGCTTTCTCCTTTGTTCTCTCTTAATTCCTTGTCTATTAACTCTCTGATTTATTTTCTTTGTAATTATTTTTGAGAGTTATATTGTGAGAAAAATATTTTCTTGAGTGTTAAAATTTGCATATTCTTTTAAAAGAAAATATTTCTCAAGTGCTTAAATTTGTATATCCACTCTATTGAGAGAGTCACACTTGTAAAATCACATTCACAAATTCTGAGAGATTTTGGGTTGGGATTCAACCTTGTAATTGAGAGATTGTGAGATTGGGTGGGTTACCCTTTTGCTTGTGAGGATTAAGCTCTTGAGTGTGGGACACTAAGAAGCTGTAATTGCTCAAAGCGTGTATCTCAAATTCTCAATAGTGGAAATCCTCTAAGTGAGTTACTTGGAGGCGAGACGTACACCGGTATGGTGGAACTCGTATATATCGGTTTGCAAATCTTCTCTTCCTTAATCTCTTTAAATTTATGCATTTAAATTGCTTGCTCAATTTGTTACTTTTAATAACTTTGTTATTTAAACTTCTTTATTATTCTAATTAAGATTAAGTTTATCATCTTCACTAAACATATTTGTTAAAGAACCAATTTCACAAGCATTTCAACAAAAGTTTTTAATACTCAATTCACCCCCCCCCCCCTCTTGAGTAATTGAGGCCACTTGGATAACAAGTGGTATCAGAGCTTGACTCTTGGTAAATTAAGCTTAACAGCTTCAAGAGAATGAATGGCTTCAAATTCTTTAAACCTTTTTCTTGAGGGTGGTGCTACAAACGGACCTCCTGCTTTTAATGGGGAAGGTTATGCTTTTTGGAAAGAAAGAATGAAGATTTTTATTCAATCAATTGATTTAAGAGTTTGGAATGCTATTGAAAATGGTCCTTTCATACCTATGCATATTGTTGATGGTAAACAAATAGAGAAACCCATGGATGATTGGACTAGTGATGAATAAAAGAAAGTACAATATAATTATAAAGCCAAGAATCTAATCACTCTAGCCTTAGGTCCCGATGAATTTTTTAGAATAGTAACCTGTAAATCTGCCAAAGAAATGTGGGATACTCTACAAATTACTCATGAAGGAACTAGCGATGTTAAGGATTCTAAAATCAGTACTTTAACTAGCCAATATGAAAGTTTTAGAATGAATTCTGGTAAAACTATCTTAGAACTTCAAAAAAGATTTACCTTGATTATTAATCATCTTATTACTCTTGGTAAATCTTACACTAACAAGGAGCTTATCTATAAAGTTCTAAAAAGTCTTACCAGGAAATGGCAACCTCTTGTCACCGCTATTAAACAATCGCCAAACATAAATGATATGTCTCTTGCCACATTATTTGGTAAGCTTCAAGAGCAAGAACAAGAATTAAAAGACTTGAAAATGGCGGAGGAAGAAGAAAAGACTTCCAAGAAGAAGGGGCTAGCTCTTAAGGCCACCTCTATTAAAGAAAACAAATCTGAAAGTGATCAAGAAGAAGATGATGATGAGTTAGGCCTATTTGTGAGGCGTTTTGGAAGGCTCATGAAAAACAAAAGATTCCAAAAGGGCTTCACTTCTAAAGGTAAGAAATTCGTTTCCAAAGATAATAATTCCTTACCAACTTGTTTTGAATATGGAAAGGAAGGATATTTCAAGGCGGACTGTCCAAATCTCAAGAAGAAAAACAAGGATCAGAAAGGAAAAAGGAGAGCATACATAGCATGGGATGACAATGAGGTGAGCAGCTCGAATGAATCCGAAAATGAAGAAGCAAACCTTTGTCTCATGGCCAACCATCAAGACGAAGACGATGAGGTAAACCTCCATGATTTAGATAAAGATGAATTGCTTGATGCGTTTGATAAATTGTATGATAAATTTGTTAAACTTTCTAGTAAGTATAAATTATCTAGAAAAACCATAGAAACTCTTGAAATGCATCTTATCGAACAGGTAAAAGAAAATGAGATTTTGAAAAAGGAAGTAGTAAATATTCAAGCATGCTCTAAAACCAAACCTTGTGAATTTGTTAAGAAATGTGACATTCTAGAAACTAAGGTTTTAGACTTGAGTAAAACCTTAGAAAAATTTACAAATGGTAGAGACAACTTAAATGTTTTGCTTGGAAAACAACGGTGTATGTTTGATAAAACGGGACTAGGTTTCAATGCCTATAAGAAACAAAAGAATTATAAAAACTTCTTTATACCACTTAGTAAAACTGCATCACCTTTCATGAAATACAATTATTGTGGTTTCAAAGGACATAGTGCATCTAATTGTAATGTTAGAAAACTAAGGCCAAAGGTTGTGAGAAAAGTATAGGTTCCTAAAGGAACATTACCTCAAACTAACCTACAAGGACCCAACATAAAATGGGTACCAAGCTCTCTAACTTGACATGTTTTGTAGGTATGTTTTAAAGCGAGTAACAACCATTGGTATTTGGATAGTGGGTGTTCAAAACACATGACGGGAGATAAAAGTAAGTTCATATCATTTACTCCACGAAATAAAGGGTTCGTTACATATGGAGACAACACAAAGGGAAGAATTCTAAGAATCGGAGATGTTGGTAAAAACTCTTCCACTTCTGTAAATGATGTATTATATGTTGAAGGACTCAAGCATAACTTGCTTAGCATTAGTCAATTATGTGATTAGGGCTATAAAATTGTCTTTGAATCAAACTGTTGCATAATTGAAAATAAGCTAGACAAGGAAACAAAATTCGTTGGTCAAAGAGTTGATAATATTTATATGATTAATCTTGATTATCTTGCTTCAAATGATGTGTAATGCTTCATAACTAAAGAGGATGAATCATGGCTATGGCATAGAAGAATTGCTCATATTCATATAGATCATTTAAACAAACTTGTTTCAAAAGATTTAGTAATTGGTTTACCAAAATTGAAATTTGAAAATAATTTTTGTGACGCGTGTCAAAAGGGAAAAAAAGTAAAGGTTTCCTTTCAAGTAAAAAATGTTATTTCAACAAATAGACCTTTACAACTTTTACACATGGATTTATTTGGACCTTCAAAAGTTAAAAGTTTTGGTGGAAATTATTATGGTCTGGTGATAATGGATGATTACTCTAGATATACATGGACATTATTTCTTACTCACAAGAATGAAGCATATCAAGCATTTAAGAAACTTGCCAAGATCATCCAAAATGAACAAAATTTGAAAATAACATCCATTCAAACTGATCATGGGGGGGAATTTGAAAACCAATCCTTTGAAAAATTTTGTGAAAAATTTTACATTAAACATAATTTTTTGGCTCCAAGAACTCCACAACAATATGGAGTTGTTGAAAGGAAAAATCAATCTTTAGTGGAGCTCACAAGAACTATGTTGAATGAAAGTAATATTGTGAAACATTTTTAGGCCGATGCAGTAAATACTGCTTGCCATGTTATGAATCGATGTTTGATAAGGCCTATATTAAAGAAAACCCCTTATGAGCTTTATAAAGGAAGAAAACCAAATATTTCTTATTTCCACGTATTTGGATGCAAATATTTTGTTTTAAACAATGGAAAGGATAATCTCGGCAAATTCGATGCAAAATCTGATGAAGCAATATTCTTAGGTTATTCATCTACTAGTAAAACCTATCGACTCTTTAACAAATGAACTTGTACAATTGAAGAGTCTATACACGTTAAATTCGATGAACTTAACCAAAATCTTCTGAGAAAGGAAATCGATGATCTTGTAGGTACCTTCTAAGAAATAAACTTGGAAGATAAAGAAGAAAACAAAATTGAAGGAGATGCAACACAAAATGACGAACCTCAACAAAAGGAGTGGATCACCGTAAAGAATCATCCCTTGGACAATGTCATAGGTGAAATAACAAAAGGAGTAAGTACTCGAAGTGCTATTAGAAATGCATGCAATCACTTAGCCTTTGTATCACAAATAGAACCCAAAAACATTAATGAGACTATTATTGATGAACATTGGATGTTGGCCATGCAAGAAGAATTAAATCAATCTGAAAGAAATGAAGTTTGGGAACTTGTGCCAAAACCAAATGATCATCAAGTAATAGGCACTAAATGGGTTTTTAGAAATAAGCTAGATGAAAATGGAATAATAACAAGAAATAAAGCTAGATTAGTTGCTAAGGGATATAATCAAGAAGAAGGAATAGACTATGAAGAAACATATGTTCCTGTAGCTAGGTGAGAAGCCAGAAGATTATTGTTAGCTTTTGCTTGTTGTATAGATTTTAAACTTTATCAAATGGATGTCAGAAGCGCTTTTCTAACGGTTGTATTCAAGAAGAAGTTTATGTAAATCAACCTCCCGGTTTTGAAAATCATAAATTTCCAAACCATGTTTTTAAATTGAGAAAAGCTTTATATGGTTTGAAACAAGCTCCAAGAGCTTGGTATGAACGACTCAGTAAGTTTCTTCTTGAAAATAATTTTGAAAGAGGAAAGGTTGATACAACACTGTTTATAAAACGTAAAAACCATGACATCCTTTTGGTACAAGTTTATGTTGATAACATAATATTTGGTGCTACTAACGAAATTCTTTGTCAAGAATTTGCTAAGATTATGCAAGATGAATTCGAAATGTCCATGATGGGAGAACTCACATTCTTCCTCAGGCTACAAATTAAGCAAACAAAAGAAGGAACTTTCTTCAGTCAAACAAAATACTGCAAAGAACTACTCAAAAGGTTTGAAATGGATAAAGCAAATGAAATAGCCACACCAATGAGTACTTCTTGCTACCTAGATAAAGATGAGAAGGGTAAGGACGTTGAAATAACTAAATACCGAGGTATGATTGGATCCTTACTTTACTTAACAGCTAGTAGACCCGATATTATGTTTGCGGTATGTATGTGTGCTAGATATCAAGCATGTCCTAAAGAATCACATCTCACTGCCATAAAAAGAATTTTAAAATATCTTGTGAGTACTCAAAATATTGGTTTATGGTATCCCAAAGGTGCTGAATGTATTCTTATAGGATATTCTGATTCTGCTTTTGCTGGTTGTAAATTAGATAGAAAGAGTACCAGTGGTACTTGTCATATGCTTGGAAGCTCTCTTATTTCTTGGCATAGCAAGAAGCAAGTAAGTGTCGCGTTATCCATAGCTGAAGCAGAATATATTGCAGCTGGAAGTTGTTGTACTCAAATCCTATGGATGAGGCAACAACTTCTTGATTTCGGTGTTGTTCTAGATCCAATACCCATTAAATGTGACAACACCAACGCCATTAATATCTCCAAAAATCCGGTTATGCATTCACGGACAAAACACAGAAATCCGTCACCATTTCATACGAGATCACGTTTTAAAAGGAGATTATGTTCTTGAATATGTTGAAACTTCTAAACAATTGGTGGACATTTTCACTAAACCCCTTCCAAAAGAGCAATTTATAAATATTAGAAGGGAGTTAGGCATTTTAGAAATTTTTTAATTACATTTAAAAATTCATATTTTTGTCTTGAACATTTTTTAAAAAAGATTTATTATATCTTATAAATCTTCATTTTTTATACATTTTTCAATAATCTTGTCAATAAAATCATTTGCTTTATTTTTAAGTCCCCATTCAAGCATTTAATAACATATTTCTTTTACATAAATAATCTCTTATAAATTGCGTGATCTCAAAAAAAATAAATGTAAAATTAGCCTTTGATTTTCTTAATAATTTTATGAAACAAAATCATTGGTAAAATTGTAAAATTTTTTAAAACCCTTCACGTTAATACCATCAGGAGGCAAAATCACATTGCCAATTATGCGATTCACGTGACTTCTAAGGCTTCAGCATAGTTCTATTCAAAAGCTTATTCATGCATGTGATTGTAATTTATCTCTTATGCCTTGTCATGATTCCTTCCCTACAATTCAAAGCCTTCCTCGTGACATCAACAGAACATGTGAAGGATAAAACCAAAATTCATATTCCCAAAGAAGCAATCACGTGAACTACCTTTCTGCGCGTCAAAATTGGCAAAGAACACATGGAGGAATCGATTCCCCCTCACATGAATCGATTCCCATGTTCAAAAAATGCCAAAGGTGAATCGATTCCCCCTACACTGAATCGATTCACGTGTCATGCCTCATAGAAAATGAATCGATTCCCCTCCAGGATGAATCAATTCACGCCTTAAAATCATGTTGTTTCACGTTGTTTCTTCTATAAATTGACATGACTCCTACGTTTTCCTCACAACACTCCTTGCCACTTCCAGTATTTATTTATATCCTCTAAAATCCTCTCTGTTTCGTCTCTCTCTTTCAAAAACATGGCCTCCATATCCCAAAGCAGGAAGAAAAGAAGAGGAGATGCTGGTTCCTCATCCTCAAACTCCAATGATCTCTCAAGACTTTTCGAGAATAAACTCCAACTTGACAGGTACCTCAAAAAATTTTCAGAACGACTCCTCATACCTGCTCATTGGCTTGATGTTCCGCTCTTCGACGAACATGACTTTCCGGTACTCAACATACTTCGGCAATAAAATCTTTTAGAGTTTGTCGCACTTGAAGAAAATCACATTTATCCTGAGTTGATTAGATCCTTCTACTCAACATTAAGGATCTCTAATGGACGCTGCCTAGCCAAAATCAAAGGGGTAACCATTACCCTTGATGATAATGTTCTTCATCAAGTCTAGAAGCTTCCACTAAATAATGTTGATTTCTTTGGCTCTGAACCATCTCCTGATTGGGAATATAATTCTATTGATGCTCGTGTTTTTCTAAATCTATCTTCTACTTCCAAAAGCACCATTGGGGAGCTAAACATTGATCATCGCCTTCTGCACTACTTTTTGGTCAAAATCATTCTTCCAAAAGGGTCAAACAATGCTAGAGTAAGTGAGAACCAAACTCTTATTCTTTGGGCTATGCTCCATGAAAAAGAGATAAATTGGATCAAACTTATTCGCATTCATATGATTGACTCTAAAAGACTCACCAAACTTCCTTATGCTGTTCTAATCACCAAGCTTCTCGAACATTTCAATGTTGATCTTTCAAATGAAGTAAAGGAAGCAGTTGGGCGTAAAGGTAAAATAGGGAGCACTCATCTCTCAAAAATGGGTTGGCACAACCAAGATGTTGCTTGGCAATACTTACCTCCAAATGCACAAAGCAGTGATGACAATGATGATCAACCTCAACAACAAGCATTTCCTCCACCTCCTACAAATCTAAATGATGCTTTCTTTAATAGGTCGACCTCTCATTTTGATACCCGCTTTGATGCAATAAATGCTCGCTTTGATGGGATGACTTCTCGCATTGATGGGATGGAGAACAATATGAATGCACGTTTTGACCAAATAGAAGACAACATGACTACCCACTATAATGAACTCTCCCAACAATTTTCTGAGTTCTGATTTTTTAATCCTTGAAGTTAGTCTTTGTTGTATCCATCTTTACTTGTATCCTGTTCAATAAAATTTTGTTATTTGTTTAAATTCTCTTTGATTTTTGATGATGCCAAAGGGGGAGAATAAAACATCTCTATTAAACGCATGATTAAGGGGGAGCCAATATGTCCATTAAATTGCACGATTAAGGGGGAGCCAATATGTATATTAAATTGCATGATTAAGGGGGAGCCAATATGATATGACATCTCAAGTGGTACACTGATGCATGAAAATTATAATTACATTTGATAGGGGGAGTTCCATACCTTAAAAATATAACTGTTATAAAACTAACACCCCAGAGATGAACAATTGTTGTCATCATCAAAAAGGGGGAGAATATGTTTGTATGTTAAAATAGGTTTTGATGAATAACAAACAATTGAAGGATCAAGAAATCTAAAGGATGTTGTCAAAGCAATTAATCAAAAATCATGAAAATCAAGAATGCTTCGGGTCAAGAAATTAAAATGCAAAAGAATTGATTCAAGGCATTCTTAAAAGTTTAAAACAAGAGATGTGCCAAGTAACCAAGAACCATGAGCTGTACTGATCCAAAAATGCATCAGAATACATCAAAAATGAAGAAACGGGTGCAAGGGAAGCATAGGAATCGATTCACCCCTATGGGAATCGATTCCCACAAGAAAAAGAAAGCAGGAATCGATTCAAGGCCACTAGGAATCGATTCAAGGGGCTGGGAATCGATTCCCCCCTTGTAGGAATCGATTCACACATGGTAAAAAGCCCAAGAATCGATTCAGGAAGACTAGGAATCGATTCACACATGGTAAAAAGCCCAGGAATCAATTCAGGAAGACCAGGAATCGATTCATTTGATGTTTTTAGTGCAAAAATGAACTGGAAGAATCGATTCATAGCTAGAATCATGCGCTGAATCATGGAAATTATCAGTACGCGTTTTCAGAAACTCAACTCTACTGATTCCTCTTTCGAGACTCTCTAATTGAAACGGCGTTGCACTTATTGAGGCAGACAAATGCACTTCTCAAGTCAGGAAACATGGATCGCTGGCAAATTAAGTATTCCAATGCATAAATTAAGGAACCGGTTGCAATTAAGTTTTTGGCAGCATGTACCTTGCTTTTCCTATAAATAGAAAGGAAACTGAAGAGGCAGAATACCACACACATAGCAAACGCATTCCTTGCTTTCTCCTTTGTTCTCTCTTAATTCCTTGTCTATTAACTCTTTGATTTATTTTCTTTGCAATTATTTTTGAGAGTTATATTGTGAGAAAAATATTTTCTTGAGTGTTAAAATTTGTATATTCTTTTAAAAGAAAATATTTCTCAAGTGCTTAAATTTGTATATCCACTCTATTGAGAGAGTCACACTTGTAAAATCACATTCACAAATTCTAAGAGATTTTGGGTTGGGATTCAACCTTGTAATTGAGAGATTGTGAGATTGGGTGGGTTATCCTTTTGCTTGTGAGGATTAAGTTATTGAGTTTGGGACACTAAGAAGCTGTAATTGCTCAAAGCGTGTATCTCAAATTCTCAATAGTGGGAATCCTCTAAGTGAGTTACTTGGAGGCGAGACGTACACCGGTGTGGTGGAACTCGTATATATCGGTTTGTAAATCTTCTCTTCCCTAATCTCTTTAAATTTGTGCATTTAAATTGCTTGCTCAATTTGTTACTTTTAATAACTTTGTTATTTAAACTTCTTTATTATTCTAATTAAGATTAAGTTTATCATCTTCACTAAACATATTTGTTAAAGAACCAATTTCACAAGCATTTCAACAAAAGTTTTTAATACTCAATTCACCCCCCCCCCTCTTGAGTAATTGAGGCCACTTGGATAACAACTGGGAGGGAGCTTGGTTCGATTAACATTTGGGAATTAGCGGCGAAAATCAGACTGCCGCTATAAAAGTCACAACCACGCCATGTGGTAGAAATCTATTTGTCACTTATCCACCTGGACCAAATTCAACAACGTTAAACCTAACACCGTCACTACAGGAACCACAAACAGCAACATAAACATTTGTCACTCTCTAGCCCACCCATAGCGATGGTTACAATCCATCACTAACTTCGGTGCGCACAAAAAGTTTGGAGGGTCAAAAAAAACTGAAGGGAGGTAATATAGCGACGGAAGCACTTGGTCGCTGATTTGACATAGCTGTCAACAATTTTTTAGTAGTGTTAGCGATGGACTCAGTGACGATAATTTTTTATTCTAAGTAGCGACAGTCTGCGTCCGTTGCAACGTTTGATGCCAACCAAAAAAATGGAGGGAAAGTAAAAAAATGGAGGGAAGTAGATATAGTGACGGTATCTACGACATAGTATGTTTAGCGACGACGTTGGTGACAGAGTGTTGCGAAAATTAGTGTTGGTGTTTTTGTTGGTCGCTTATGTGGTAGCTAACTTCTTTCTAGTGGTCCTTTTTCATTTTGCGGTAGGCAATGCTGTCGCTAATTTGTGACAGATGGTTTCGGTCATTGTTGATTCGTGGTAGCTGTCAGGAGTTTTTTTAGTAGTGTTTGTCACCAACATATGAAATCTAAGACCTCATTTGGATTATGGAAACGTTTGCGGTTTCTATTTTCTGTTTTTCAGTTTTAATTATAAAATTGTCACCATGTTTCATGTTTTTAAAAATTTGTATAGAAAAATGTGAAAAAAGAGAAGAAAAAAGTTGTTTCTAGTGTTTTTTTATATATTTTTTAAAAAATAAGATAAAAGTTTTGTGATAAAAACTAAAAAAATAAGAAAACAAACATTTTGAGAATACAAACGAAAGGAATGTTAATTTTTTATGTGAGATATCACTTCTAGATAACAACTAAACTCAATACACCTTTTGATATTTTTCAACCACACAACATCTCCAAATAAAAATGCAGTTTTCTTGTGGTGGCAGGAAAAACACCCTCTATAAGGGTCCTGCAGCTGGGTGGTGGGTGGATTCTAGGGCTTTTCTTTTATGCGGACATTTTTGCATCTTCCCAGCTGGTAACCACAGTAAACCAAAAGGTCGAAAACTGAGCTGGGTTGATGTATATATATGAACTATGCACGTCCTACTGTTGCGTTAAGTAATGCCATTTTGTATGTTATATTTTGTTTCCCTTTCACGGCTAAATATATTTTTATTGTTAATGTTTATTTTAAGTTTTAACTTAATTGGTCTTAAATATTTAATTTTATTTTAATTTGGTTCTTTATATTTTAAAATGTCCTCCTCATTGAAAAAGTTAACAGATATTTGTCTATTTAATCGTTATTGTAAAATTGATTTAAAATACACTTTTAGATTTTGAAGGCCAAATTAAAAAGTATATTTTAAATTTAACATTTTACCCTTATGAATAGAAAAATCAATTTAAAAATTATATAATTTAAATCGGTTCTCAATAGAAACTAATACTAATTTAAAAAGTATATTTTAAATTGATTTTTTAATAACTGATTTAAAAATGAAAGCTTACGTAAAAATTAGTTTTGAAATTGTTTCAAAATCTAATAATTGAGACAAAAATAACATTTTGAACCAAATTGAAATAGAAAATAAATGTAAGAACCAAGCTTACATTTTAACCATTTTAATATATATATATTTGCATTTTTATGATGGTCAATTTGGCTATTTTATCGCAAGGACCAAATCCCGTGATTATTGATTTTAATTTTAACATTTTCTGAACGATACAAAATGGTGAGTTGATTATTATTGAATTATAGTTTAGTTAACCCGTTGTTTAGTTAAAATAATTTCGATGTTTTAGTTTTATTGCCATCTTATTCTTTGTGTGCCACTTAATCTCCTTCAAATTATTTGACTGGCTTAAATCAATACTCTTATATATGTTAATTAACTCAGATTTATATATGCACACTTCAAGATTGAATCTCAAAAATCACGTGCGTTTCATTCTTTTATTGCCAGCAGAAATGTTATATAATTTTTTACTTTTTCATACCTGCAGTGCAGCCTCTCTTCTGACCCGCAGGTACCATTGCCATATCGTATTTGTCGTGCAACCAGTGCCCTACTGTTTCTTCCGAGTTTCCCGGATAACTTACGTATTCATTATCCATCATCGTAATTCATTTTTTTATTATAAAAGATATCTAAACTCATTACATTTATCACAGTTGATTACAAAGAGTTTAAGCGAATTTGGTTCTCCACCCATAAAAGAAAACAAAAAACCATCTAATTCTACTCTCGAACAAGTCCCATATACCTCTGATGGCCAGCGTTGGGAGAAGAGACAGATAGTTATAACAAATAAATTAATAATTAGCATTTATCAATTAAAAAAAAACCTGTATCCAGATTTTTACTAGATCCAACATGCACGGAATTAAAACATGGATTGTGTATTTTAGTTTATATTTATTGCTAAACAATAATAAGAGTATGGTCAGTGACACGAACATATAACATAATATTTACTTTATATTTATACTTTATGATTATTTGGGAAATTCATAGATTATGTGTTTGTTTAGAAAATATAATTTATAGATTGAAGGAATACAGATTATTGGTTTGTATCTCGTTAACTATACATAAAATTATTGGCGCAAAGCAGTACGTGCGATCGACAGGAAGAATGATTGATATCAGTGTGAAGTAAGCAGAAAAATTGTTTAAGGTGGTTTGCATTTTATATGTGATTGATATTTGCCGAATTATCGCTACGTTCCCACTTTCCTATGCTTTTCAAACTTCACGATTTCATCAAACTGTGTCTTCGTACGATCTTATGGTAAATGGAGCCAAAACCAAGATAAATGAGAGCAATGGCAGGTGAAGACATTTACAACTATAGTTGGTCACAAGAAGTACTTGCCCCCCCCCCCCCCCCCCCCCCCAACAAAAAGAAATGCTTAAAGCATGCATGCATATTCACCTCAATTTTTTTGTAACACTAAAATGTGAATAAATAAATGTCAACTGAATTGGTTTGGGTCAGGGTGTGAGATCCGGCCGCGCGACAGTCCTTAAAATGATGATTTAGGTGTAAGTTTTAAAAAGTTAATGAAAGTTCAAAGGAATTTCAGAGCTCAAATGTAAGTTTTGGAGAGAATGTTCTACCTTTGTTATGTTGATGCATGAGAATTTATACTTGGAGGTAGTGAAAACGTCTTCTTGTTCACAAGCTTTTTGTACATGGCGTCAGTACTTTTTTGATCCCCTGCAGAAAGGCTGACACATGAAAGAGACGTGACCAAACGACTCTACCTACCAGTCAGTCACTTTACAGGTTGCTTGTTTAACACGCTAATACATAGGTCAACCATGACTTTCTGGTATTGAGAGAATGACTCACACCAGAGTTGGTTTAAAGACTCTGTGTGATTCTAGATATTCGGTGTTGAGAGAATAGCTCACACCGGATATTACATGACATCGGTCCTTAGGACCATTTTCTAGTTAAATTACAATTAAGTTCAGGGGCTGGTATCGAGACCGGATCATTTGCCCCCTAGCTTGTTGAAATGACCATGTCGGTTGCTTCAATGATCTATAGTCCTATGGCTGAGGTATCTATTATGGACGTGGCTAACACCAAAACTCTTCGTAACCACTTGCCTATCTTTGCAAATGTCCCGCATATATTATCCTCATAACGTTTCATGAGTAGTGAGTTACGACAATCATGCAAATTTCTAATGATATGCAACGGTTACTTATTTTACTCAAATTTAGTGGTTACTTTTGGTAAATGGGCCTTCGAAATCGAAGAGATTCGACCCAAAGATTCAAATAGAGTGATGCAAAACGATGCCATACTAGTTGCCCCCTAGCCACGTCCAAGGTGACTCTATGAGTACCAACCACACTCTATAGGTGGACTTAAACATGTAGTAATGACGATCAACACACAGAGGGGAAAACAAGAAGTTGTTGTAACAATGCTGGGGTGTTCTACAGTAAATGCACACAAAATCAATTAGCAGAAGCTCTTGAACTAGAACCCGTATGTCTGGGTTCAACCAGAAGTAATGGAGATCGCCTCCAAACACACAAGGGCCCAAGACGGTGTATAGAGAGACGGTACCCCATCCAATACGAAGAAAAATACGAAAAGCAATACATCGCTCTTCATCCAAGGGTTAGGGAGCGCGTCTTCCATATGCTCCCTGACTCGAGGACTATCTTCTAATTTTAAAAAAATAAAAAAATACTAAATCAATGAACATAATGGAACTGAGTTGGTGTAATTTAATTTTAATACCATTTTGACACATCACTAAAGAAACTAGCATTCAGAGTAATGGTATGCTTCGCAGGTTTAAATGAATAAATATCCATTGGCAAAACAAAAAAATACAACAACTGGGAACAACATGATTATACACCATACATGATTATACAAGAATAATAGACATTCTAAATAGGTGTTCAAATGCATGATTATACAAAAACAAGAGACATTCTATAAAGAAAAAGGTTGAAAAGAAAACAATATATCGCTAAGGGTGAGGGGTTAATTATTGATACATTTTTTCGAACTCAAAACTTTGCTGTAGTAAAATTAATTATTTGAAGCAATTATTAAATGAGAGAATATTTATTACAAAAGAAAAAATGTAATACTTGTAGAATTAAATTCTTGAATCAAATTAAAGGGACCTTAAAGAGAATATGTGATTGATATTCGCCGAATTGTCACTACGTTCCCATTTTCCTATGCTTTTCAAACTTCATGATTTCATCAAACTGTGTCTTCGTACAATCTTACATGCTATTTTCATCTTAGCCCTTTTTGTAGAGACCCTTGAGGCCAATAAAATTATGAAAATTGGTTACCCTACTAAAATTTCAAAATTGTTTGCTTTGTCCACGAAATAGAGAGTTAACAAAACTTGAACAAATTATTACCATATAAGTGAACAAAAATGACATGCAAATGAAGAAATTTGGTATACCTTGTTAACCAATCGTAAAAATAAAAAATTAATGGTCAATATTAATTATATATATCGTTAAATTTGTATTAAATAAATAAATTTTTATTTATTCAATACCAATTTGATTGACACAATAGATCACAACATTGTGACAATTAAAAAAATATCTTTATGGTAAACTGCCAAAAACAAGAAAAACGAAAGCAATGGCTAGTAGAGACATTTACAGCTAGAGTTGGTTAGAGGAAGTACTTGCACCCCTCAAAAAGAAATGCTTAAAGCATGAATGCATGCATATTCACCTCATTTTTTTGTAACACTAAAACGCGTATAAATAAATGTCAACTAAACCGGTCTGGATGGACTGGGGTGTGGGATCCGACCTCGTGACAGTTCTCAAAATGATGATTTAGGTGTAAGTTTTACACTAGTCCAGTAAGAGTCTGGTATTATATCCTCAATTCCAATAGGGAATAGAGGTCTTGGAGTGATTCCTTGACCGAACAACGCCAGCCTTACACATTGTGGGGCGAAATGGGGTCTGCAAGGACACTCTGAAGCTCTGACGCTCAAGTGAGTGAAAGTTCAAGGGAATTTTAGAGCTCAAGCATAAGTTTTGGAGAGAATGTCCTACCTTTGTTATGTTGATACATGGGAATTTATACCTGGAGGTAGTGAAAACGTCTCCTTGTTCAGCATGTGTTTTGTCCGGTGTCCAGAGTCAAAGGTTGACTGTGCCCAACCGGAGTCTGAAATAAACTCTCGTGCTCTCAATTCTACACTGCCTTAGTGGAGTATGGTATTTTACACCTATGTCCAGCGGGGAGCCTAAGTTCTTCACGTTGGGGTATGTATTTGATGTTCAATCCGTACCGAAGTCGATGGGACACACCAGAGGTGCTCCTACAAAAGATTCTTCGTTGTTTAAGACAGTATGGGTATTACAGAAAATTAAGCATTACGGAGGTTACTCTATGATTAGTTCATATATCTTTCAGTAATAAATAAGATGTATTTATAGGAGTTACCTGAGTAGGAGAAGTGATTTGATCCTTCTCCTAACTTACTGTAGCAATTGTGTTCGTAGGGACAGGTTGTCCATACCTCTTCTGACTCATGTTTCGATGTCAGAAGGTTGTCTAGAGTCATTGGCTTATGCCCTTACTCATGTTGGTTTGGGACCCCAGTTGAGATGATATTCAATGTTCCTGGTACCTTTGGTGACGTGGATTTGATTTGGAAACACCCCAGGAACGTTTCTTGGAGTCTGGTTTACACTCTAGATCATTTCCCCCTAGTTCGTTGTTGTGACGATGTCATAATAATAAGCTATTCTGAATCCAGATAGGGGGCTTGTCCCAGAACGTTTAATTTCGTCTGATGTTACATTATGGCCGATATATGCATTATATCCATACTAACACATTAAACGGTTTTAAATGGAGCATTTAATGCACGCCGCTTGAAAAAGCTATCATTCACAAGGATTGCTGATGTGGCGAGTTACGATTAGTCATGTTTTTCACGCGTCATCAGGTGATGTCATCGAAATGTGAAGCGACGCCTGTTTCTGGGCCACGTCCTTTTGGCTTCCACTCTGTCCATGGGCCGTAACAGTTGAACTTCGACCGAAGGGATTTCGACGCCTATATAAAGGAAGGTCTCTTCATCAATTTTTCACTTTGTATTTTTTTATCTAGAAACTCTGCCCAACCATAGTCTCTGCTTCTTCTTGACCCCGTCCTTGCCCGTACTAGAAGAATAGTATATACTATTCATACAGGTAGCCCCTTGACCTCCTATTTTATTTGCAATGTCTTTCTCTTCTAACAACGTTCAAGGGAATGATAGTTCAGTTAAAATTATTTTGAACCCATTAGTTTCTTGGCCGTCAGAAGTTCCTCATCGAGGACCTCGGTTTACACAAATGGATATTCGTAGGTGGGTGACTTGGGTGATCGAGGTAACCAAAATCCCCAAGAACCAGAGTCTTCCTCCTCTGAAATTCATGGGCCTAAATCACCCTTAGCCATCTTATCTCCAAACCGAGATGAAAACTTCAGCGTAGTTTATTACTAAGCTGACGATACTGACTTTTAACTAACCGTTCCATTTTTAGAACATGTTGTTGCAATGGATGCCGCCAGATCATCCGTGGTAAGGAATGACCCTAACGACACCTATATGATAGCGGAGAAAGTTGACTGGCATGCCTGAAAAAATAAAGATTCTTATTTTTTTGGTAGTGAAGGACGTCTTGGCTACTTACAGTACTCACGCCTTAGCTGAGGATGACGTGGAATTAGAAGCTGAGTCCTTCTGGTGTGCTAAAAAGTATGCCAATTGCTTCCGCCTCTTTTGCCCTACTTACGCAGACCGGATCTGCCACATACCACGAGACCGCTTCCTCTTCTTCCATGACTATACCTTAGTGAAAGTAGGAGTCTGGTTCCCCTTGAATTAGTAGGAGATAGGGGTGTTATGTTTTTTAGACATCACTCTCAGCCAACTCCATCCTAATGGCTAGGCCTTGGTAATGGCCCTCCAAGTTCTTGGAAGCACTTCCGCTTCACTCTAACCGTCACCATCTTTTTTAGGTACATAAGGGTGATGCGCCGGGGTGGCACCGGAATAGGCTACATAAATTTAAGATGTCAAAGTGACATCGTCAATTTTGAAGCATACGCTGATTCTTGCAAGATGTTCGGTGCTTCTTTCAAGAATTCATTTTTTAAGCTTTTTGTTGAGGAGACAGTGTCCCCCTTTTGGAAGGATGAAAAAGGTCGGTTTTTAATTCATACCGGATGAACCCATAAACATTTTCTCCTGAGAGTTTGGCTTATGCGGTAGATGAAAGCTCTCTCTCCAAACCTTCACAGGTCATAGTTGACGCCCTTCATAACATCTCCCGAGGTGCTCTCCTTAAGTGTCGTTCTCTCCTGGGAACTCCGAAGACACGAGATGAGTACCTCACTCATTTGGGTATTTATCTTTCCTCTCTCTTCTTTGATAAATTGCTATATTTCAGTTTGTACTAATAACTTGTCTTTTTTCAGGGAATATGAGTGTCAACACTCTAGAGGCTCTCCGGAGGCTTTTAGAGGGCTCAAAAGCTGACATTACTGGGGAGAAGAATGTTACCCCAAAACTGAAGAAAGCCTACAACCTTCAGATCTTGGGAGGAACAGTCCAGATCGAAGACGCCCTTTTCAAGAAGAAGGGGAAAAAACAAGAAGGTGGCGCCTCCAAAAGAGGCAGAAGGTTGAGCCTAGCCAAAAAGTGTTGGACAAGGGAAAAAGGGTCAAAACAAAGAGCCTGTTGAGAAAGAGGCTTTAGTTCCTGTATCTGGCATGGAGGCTTTGGAAGAGCTCCTTATCAGAACTTCCCCTCCCAACACTGACTTTTCTCTCCTATTCCGGCTTAAGGAAGGTCTTAATCCGAACGACATCGAGTTCGCCTTGGAGATGGCAATGTGGTATAACATCAAAACCCTCTCCACTATCTACTTCGCCGCCATAGATAGTCCCAAACGAGAAATAGAGCGGTTCAAAGATAAGAATACCCGCCTCTCCAAAGACTATAGATGGGCTCATAAAAGGATAAAAAGCCTTAATGAGGATAATCAGGCTCTTTCGAAATCTGGAGAGAACCTAAAAAAGGAAAATGAAGGGCTCCACAACAAGGTTGGCGATCTCAAGAAGCTTGTGGCCAACCTTCAGAAGAAGAATGAGGACTTATCCATGGTAGTAAAAGATGAGCAGGCCAAGTATAAGAAAGATATGACAAAGTTTTCTCGGGCCGCCATGGATTCCTTCAGCCATGCAGTTTGCCAGGTCGCCTTCCAAAATTTAGGTACTGCGCTCAACCTTAACGGGATCGGGCGTAATGGGGAGCTGGTGACCGAGATTGGTGGTTGATCTTATACTCCCTCTGATGAACCCTTCAAATACACTCCTTTGTCGAGGGAAGATGACACTCCTATAGAAGAAACCCCGGATGGAGAGGAGGGAGGTAGAGATCATGATGCCGTCTCAGGAAGGGAAGAAGAAGAAGGTGGCCCCTTGGACCCTTGAACTAATCTTGCATTTTCTCTGTAGGCGGGATGAGCTCCGCCTTCTTTTTGATGATTGCCCTTACTTGCTCTGTGGGCGGGATGAGCTCCGCCTTTCTTTTTGACAATTGTGGTTCAGCTTGGCGGTTATGCCCTTTTCTTGTGATCACTTTATATTTTGTGAGTGAATTTTAACTCTTATTATCATCTTTATCACAACACCTTGTAATTCTTTATTGCTTTAGGCATCCAAAGTTACATATGCTTAAATTCTGAATGATCTTGTAAAAAATCAAAGTTTATTTTAAACGTAGTTATATTAACATCAAATAAACTTTATTGGGTTAGTATAATCATTCCTTAATCTTATTCATTTTAATAACTTAAAATCAACGACTACTACAGTTTTCGTACCGCTTAGCAACTTTCAACCACTCCAATAATTTAAACATGGAGTAACCGCTCTGGGGTTTTTCAACCACTTTGGGATTTAAACATGAAATGATTTAACCGCTCTGGGGTTTTTCAACCACTCCAGGGTTTAATCGTGAAATGATTTAACCGCTCTAGGGTTTTTCAACCGCTTCGGGGTTTAAACGTGAAATGATTTAACTGCTCTGGAGTTTTTCAACCGCTCCAAGGTTTAAACGTGAAATGTATTGACAAGAAATGATTACTTCAACTTTTATTTTATTTCTGAATAAGCATTTTGGATGTATGCCTCGTTAAAAAACCTCCTAGTAAACCCTGTGGGGAAAACCTTAGGTAGGGAAAAAAAGTGCATGACTTATGATGTCGATTAACTGTAATATACGCGTAAATTCTTTACATTCCATTTATTCTTAAACACTCCACCTTGTAGCGTTTCTAGAAGATAAGATCCTCCCAGGGTTACTTCATTCACCGGTATAGACCTTCCCATGTCGATGCCAGCTTCCTTTGATGTGTGAGGCGATTTTCAACTAATGCTTTGCGTAAAACAGGGTTATCTATGTTGAATCTTCTTTTTTAGACCTTCATATTGTAGCGTACTGCAGCCTTGGCCTTGATTACCTGATCCCGGACAAAAGTTGCTTCCCTAACTTCTGATAGCAAGTCCAATTCATTCTTTAATTTCAGGTCGTTGTCCTCCTCATCAAACTGTTGAATTCTTGGTGAAATCTAATTAATTTCTATCGGTATGACTGCATCCACACCATAAACCAATCGAATATGGCTTCTCCTGTAGGCGAATAAAGCATGGTTCAGTATGCCCACAAAACATGGCATATCTGGTTGGCCTGTTCTCCTTTTGCATCACTGAACCCTTTCTTTAAACCTTTTAGAATTTCTCTATTTGCTGCCTCGGCTTGACCATTGGTTTGAGGGTGCTCTACTGATGAGAAAACTTGTTTAATCTGGAGTCCCTCAAGAAGGCTTCTAAACTTGGAGTCTGTAAACTGTGTCCCATTGTTTGTTATAACTCTTCCTAATATCCCAAACCTTGTGACAACGTTCTCATAGAAAAATCTTTGAGTCCACACCGCAGTGATATATAGCACTGCTTCTGCCTCGATCCATTTTGTGATGTAATCCACTCTGACTATTAAATACTTTACCCTGTCAGGTGCTTTTGGAAAAGGTCCCAGAATGTCCATGCCCCACTGGTAAAAAGGCCATAGGACAGTTGTTAGTCCTCAAATTTTCAATAAAAGCTTAAATAAAAATTTCATAAAAATCATAAAAATTAGTTTAATTTGTTAGAAAATTAGGATTTAAATTCAATAAATGGGTGTTGTTGGAAATAATCTGCCCTTGATCAATTTTCTCTAGTTTTGCAGTGAAAAAGTTAAGAAATCAAGAGAAAATTACACTGGAGGAGCTGACGCGTACCCTCACCCCACGCTTAGCATCAACAGCTATTTTTGATGCTGACACTACGCATCACAGCCACGCGTAGCGTCAGTGCTGCGTGGTCTCCACCTCCACTTTGACCAACCACTCCACTTGGACCCAATAATGGGCACTCCACTCAGCCACAAGGGCCACCCCACTCAGTACAAATGGCCAAAACACAGTGGAGACACGTCCAAGTGGCCAAGCATGATTGATTTTTATAATTTGTAGTGGCCATTATCAGCTGTTTAATGGAAGCTGAGTCATGGGCCTGATGCGTAGCGTCAGAGGGACGCGTAGCGTCAGCACCCTTGCTCAGCCCTATAAATAGGGCCATCCAACACCATTCATCCCATCCCATACACAGCATTTCATTCTCTTCTCTTCTCTCTTGTGCTCGACTTTGAGTACTTCTTTTGTGAGTTGTAGTTCTAGAATAGTTTTCTAGATACTTGAGTGTGTTTCGGTGTATTGTGATCGTTGCATCGTGAAGTTTCCATTGTCTTCGTAATGTCAAACTCTGTAAGTGTTGTTTTTACTTTTACCATGTGTAACTAATTTGTTTATGTTGGAATTGGTGAACTAATCTATTGAGTATAATATTGTGAATTCGACCTCTGCATGTTTATGATTCAAGTCCATGTTAGTATCTCAACCTTTTATTAATATGAACGTCAAACGGGAGAATGATTTTCATGTGTATCGAAACTGGTTTTATTAGTGTAAATGTCAAACGGGAGAATGATTATTTATGCCGTATTGAAACTTGTTTTGACGAAAGTAAAAAGTTGGAATACCCTTGGTATCTCAATTCTATAGGGGTTGTTAACCATTGTTGCCATAAGGCCAGGTCTTAATGCAAGTTTTTACTGAGAAAGCTCACGAGGGATCGGACTTTACGGTGAATTCTTAGAATTTATATCACGAGGGATCGGTTATAATGATTTTAAGCTGCAATGACATGAAACTTGATGATTAAATATGCATGTCTTGAGTTCCTCATTGTTATTCTAGATTAGGGATCCAATTTCTAACATAATTTGTTTATCTGTGTTTATCTCAAGTATCTTACCTATTCTAGATTGCAACTCGTCTTTTTAGATAGATTTTATTTTCTTTTATCTTATGAATCACTCAATCATGCTATCTTGTGAATATTGTATAAACTGTATATAAATCATTCTTTTGTTTATAATTTCCTTCACATTTACCATAGTAAATAGAAAATTACTGTTGTTATTGGACTTTCAATCCCAGTGGAACGATATCTAAATTTTGAAAAGTACAAACGATTGGTGCGCTTGCCAATTAACAAACCCAGTGGTGGAAACGAACCGTTGAGACGCCGTCGCCGGGTTAACAAGTTTTCTGGCGCCGTCGCCGGGGATTGAATTGTTTCAGTAAAACAGTAAAATTTTAATTACCGTAGTAAATATTTTTTTTACCTTAGATAATTTTTTTTTATTTATTTCTTATCATTATTACACTAACTTTCTTTGTCTAGTTTGTGTATGCAAACTCGATCTACCGCAGGTAAAATTTATTTTGATCCTGAGATAGAAAAGTTTGTAAAGAAAATCAAGTCTTTGAAATCTAAAACACAAACTAAGTCTTCTTCTACTTTTAAGACTTTTGAAAATTCAAATATGGCTACTGAAAGGAGAACATTGGGACAGTTTGCTGCTATAAATGGTCCACCCCGAGTTTCGGGAATGTTTCAAGGACCAGTTTTAACCGTGGAAATTAAACCTGCCACTTTAAACATTATTCAAAACAACCAATTTACTGGTTTAAATCATGAAGAACCATATGAACATTTAACTGTTTTTTATGAGTTATGCAGCACAATTGGTTTTGAACCCAATCAAGAAGAGTCTGTTTACATGAGACTCTTTCCTTTTTCATTGATTGGGAAAGCAAAAGAATGGTTTAAATCTTGTCCACCGGGTAGTTTTGCAAACTGGTCCGATGTTGAAAGAAAATTTTTGGAAAGATTTTATTCTCCTTCAAAATATTTTGAAGCAATGACAGCCATACATTCCTTTTCTCAAAATAATGATGAATCACTAGGAGAGACATGGGAACGATTCAAGGCACTTTTGAGAAAGTATCCAAACCACAACCTGAATGATGCCGAAATGGTAAGAATCGTTTACCATGGTTTATTGCCTCAGTTCAAGATGATGTTAGATGCTTGTGCAGGTGGTTCTTTAATGAACAAGACTGTGGAAGAAGCCATAGAAATATTGGAATCAATGGCTATTAGTGACCGCCAAGCAAAGCATGAAAGAAGTAATATACAGAGGAAGCCAGGAATGCTCGAATTGGGAGTAAATGATGCAGTGTTGGCTCAGCAAAAATTACTGACCCAACAAATTGAAGTTATGAGCAAGCAATTGGAAAAACTTCAAATTGCTCAAGTAGCATCACCACCCCCTGCTCAACTTAAAACATGTATGCACTGCATGGGAGAACAACCATGTGGTTACTGTGGAAATGAGCAAGAGCAAGCCAATTTCATGAACCATCAAAGAGCACCCTTAGGTAATTTTCCTTTTAATCATGGAAATTCTTTCCCTAACAATTACCTGCAGGGTTGGCAAAATCAGAATATTGGCTGGAGACAAGACACTGGACCTTCCAACAGACCTCCTAACAATCAATTCAAGCAACAACAAACTGACAATGCAAGATTGACAAGAATAGAGGAATCTATTCAACTGTTATTGCAGTTTGTAGAGACAAATGAAGCTGCCCGAAAAGCATCAGACATACAAATGGGTCAGCTTGCAAAAGAGATAGCCGAATTAAAGAGTTCTGGGTTTTCTGCAAACACTCAAAACCCAAGGGAACAATGTAATGTTGTTTCTTTTGATGATTGTAAAGAAAAGAGTGAGAAAAAGAAAGAAAAAGAAGAGAAAGAAAGTGAAAAAATAGAAAAAAATGAAAAAAAATGAAAAAGAAAAAATGTGCAAAGAGATACAGAGCAAGAAACAAACTGTATAACCCCGAAAAAATGTAAAGATCTGGGGAGTTTCACCATTCCTGTGACAATCGGAAATATCAACATCAGGAATGCGTTATTAGATTTAGGGGCTAACATTAACTTGATGCCCTTAGATTTAATAAAACGCATTGGTGAATATGAGTTGAAGGAAGCAAAGACAAAATTATAGTTTGCAGATCGCTCTGTCAAAAAGCCTTTTGGGATTGTGAAAAATGTACTGGTAAAGGTTGACAAGTACCACTTCAAGGTTGACTTCGTGGTGCTGGATATGAAGGAGGACACTGAGATCCCCCTGATCTTAGGAAGACCTTTTATGAAGACTGCAAGAATCAGAGTAGATGTTGATCTAAGTACGGTTGCAGTCAAAGTTTATGAAGAAGAGGTAAGCTTCAGTGCTCATGAACACCTCAGGATAAGTAATGAGGCAAAAGTTTACCTTTCAACCGAACCAGGTATATCTCTTCCCAATCAATTAAATTGTTTTAACTTAACCGATGCTTTGAAAGATGAAAAACAGGTAATTAAGCATCGGAAAAGAAGAAAAAGAAAGAAGAAGACAGGTGATTCCTCAATGGATATTGGGAGACCACCTGATTAAATCAGAGGTAATGTCTGGCTGGAGACATTAAATCTAGCGCTCAATGGGAGGCAACCCATTCTTTTCTTTTTATTTTTAATGTTTTTAAAATAAAAAAAAATCAAAAATCAAAAATCTTAGATAGAAAATTTATTTTGAAAAGAAAAGGAGTTTAAAATTGAAAAGAAAAGGTTTTTGAAAATCAAAATTTTGAAAATCAAAAACAGAAGCCCACGCGTAGCGCCCACTGACGCGTAGCGTGGACTCTGAATTTTGGGTTTGACGCGTAGCGTCCCATCCACGCGTAGCGTCAGAGCCCACGTTCAGTTTTTAAAACTGAACCGAGAGGCCCATCTTAGGTTTTAAAACCTAAAATCTCCTCTCTGCCTCACTTAGTTTTCAAAAACCAAATTTAAGAAACTTCCTTTTCTCTCTTCCAAACCTTCTCAATCCCATTGCTCAAGGAACCACAAGTAAGTATTCTAATCCTTTCTCTTTAATTTTGTTTTTTAAAAAAAAAATTCAATTTTTAGAAATAAATGTGGTTAGGATTAGGATTAGAAGACCATTGGGATTGATTGCTGTTAGGAATTAGGAATTGAATGGATATAGTGTAGTTTGGAAAGCGGTTGCTGCTGCGTAACCCCTGTTTTTCTTTTTTCTGCACAACTCACGCGTAGCGTCCCACTGACGCGTAGCGTGAGGATGAACTGTGAGCCCACGCGTAGCGTCCCACAGACGCGTAGCGTGGGCAGAACAGGCTGACGCGTAGTGTTACACCACGCGTAGCGTCAGCCTCTGTTTTTAATTCTTGCTGTGTGTTTGTTGTTTGTTGTTTTCTTTTTAATTAATAAATTTTCATATTTAGTATTTGTTATACTTTCTTGCATAAAAACAAATTTGTATAAATTTTGAATAAATTGTATTTTGTTTTGAAAATTATTTGAAAATATGTGTGTGACTTTCTTTATAATAAAAAAAATATAAATAAATAAAATAAATCAATTAAATTTTTGTTAGTAAGTTAGTTTATACACTTAGAGTTTTTACACAATAAAACCAATTTTGTAAAATCAATTATCAATTTCTTTATAACTTAGGAATTTTGATAAATTTAATTACAATAAGTTTATTAACCATCAAGCAAATTTCAATAACCCGGTGAGTTGAGAGATCTTTTTAAACACTTGAGGGTTTAATCGACATATTTTCAATTCGAATTGATTTTGCTTTAATCTCTGATTTGTGTTGTTGTACAGAGAATTCGGGAAAATGATCAAGGCACATTTATTGGTGAAACGAAACCTTGGGCCAAACAGCTTACCTTGGTAAAAAAAATCTTTTATCCCTTGCAAGCCAATTTGAGCCTAAAATAAAATTCTTTGGTACCCTTAAAAACCTAATTTTGTTTTAACCATTCCCTATACTTGATTGATTAAAAGAGTAGTTGAAATAAATGAACAATATTTTGAGTGTTCTTACAAAAATGGGGAGTGAAAATAAGCAACTTGATTCTTTTCAAAAAAATAGAATATGGAAAAGAAAAGTCAAAAATAGTGAAAAGAATCAAGTTGGGGGTATTTATTTTTCATCAATAAAATAAATGAGAGTTTGGATCAAGAGAAAAGCCTAAAAATTATGAAAATGCTCTTTTATGATTTCAGGTTTTTGAATTCCAAGAAAAAAACATTGATTCTTGTAAACCAAGCCTCGTTACTACCCGTGAAAAGCCCTTGTGATTTTCGAATTAACTCTGTATAAATAACCATTGATTAGATGACAAACAAAGTTAAATTCGTTTGATTTTATGATTGATTGAGTGAAACATGTTACCAATTGCATAGAGATAAACACTTGTGAGGTAAGCCTGAAATTCTGCTTGATTGTTAATAGAATATTGTAAACAATTTTATCATTAAACCTTTGTTATATTTGATATCAGTTTTTGATTATTACAAAATAGTTAGAATTGTGTAATTATTTTTTGTGATAAATTTTCGGACTAACTTAAAAATTTGATTTCAAATTTTTATTTTTCTTATTTTTCTCTCTTGCTCGAGGACGAGCAATGTCTCAAGTTGGGGGTATTTGTTAGTCCTCAAATTTTCAATAAAAGCTTAAATAAAAATTTCATAAAAATCATAAAAATTAGTTTAATTTGTTAGAAAATTAGGATTTAAATTCAATAAATGGGTGTTGTTGGAAATAATCTGCCCTTGATCAATTTTCTCTAGTTTTGCAGTGAAAAAGTTAAGAAATCAAGAGAAAATTACACTGGAAGAGCTGACGCGTACCCTCACCCCACGCTTAGCATCAACAGCTATTTTTGATGCTGACGCTACGCATCATAGCCACGCGTAGCGTCAGTGCTGCGTGGTCTCCACCTCCACTTTGACCAACCACTCCACTTGGACCCAATAATGGGCACTCCACTCAGCCACAAGGGCCACCCCACTCAGCACAAATGGCGAAAACACAGTGGAGACACGTCCAAGTGGCCAAGCATGATTGATTTTTATAATTTGTAGTAGCCATTATCAGCTGTTTAATGGAAGCTGAGTCATGGGCCTGACGCGTAGCTTCACAGGGACGCGTAGCGTCAGCACCCTTGCTCAGCCCTATAAATAGGGCCATCCAACACCATTCATCCCATCCCATACACAGCATTTCATTCTCTTCTCTTCTCTCTTGTGCTCGACTTTGAGTACTTCTTTTGTGAGTTGTAGTTCTAGAATAGTTTTCTAGATACTTGAGTGTGTTTCGGTGTATTGTGATCGTTGCATCGTGAAGTTTCCATTGTCTTCGTAATGTCAAACTCTGTAAGTGTTGTTTTTACTTTTACCATGTGTAACTAATTTGTTTATGTTGGAATTGGTGAACTAATCTATTGAGTATAATGTTGTGAATTCGACCTCTGCATGTTTATGATTCAAGTCCATGTTAGTATCTCAACCTTTTATTAATATGAACGTCAAACGGGAGAATGATTTTCATGTGTATCGAAACTGGTTTTATTAGTGTAAATGTCAAACTGGAGAATGATTATTTATGCCGTATTGAAACTTGTTTTGACGAAAGTAAAAAGTTGGAATACCCTTGGTATCTCAATTCTATAGGGGTTGTTAACCATTGTTGCCATAAGGCCAGGTCTTAATGCAAGTTTTTACTGAGAAAGCTCACGAGGGATCGGACTTTACGGTGAATTCTTAGAATTTATATCACGAGGGATCGGTTATAATGATTTTAAGCTGCAATGACATGAAACTTGATGATTAAATATGCATGTCTTGAGTTCCTCATTGTTATTCTAGATTAGGGATCCAATTTCCAACATATAGGAACACCTTATTTTTCTTTAAAGCTTTGTAGAGAGGTAATGACCGGTGTACCATTTTTGCCATGAACCAGGATACCGCTGCAACCTTTCCATTCAATGATTGCACCTCTCTCACATTGGTTGGACTCCAGAGCTCTCTCACCACCTTTTATTTGTTGGGGTTGGCTTCTATGCCCCTTTAGGTTAGCGTAAATCCAAGGAACCGCCCTACAGGTACTGCAAATGTACACTTCAATTAGTTGAATCTCATATTGTACAATTAGAGCCTCTGGAACACCTTTCTTAAAGCCTCAACATGGTCTCCTCTAACTGGAGTCTTGCAATAATATCGTCCAAATATACTTCAACCACTTTTGATCTCAGTCCTTCAAAAATCTTATTAATCATCCTCTGGTATGTTGCTCTAGCGTTCTTCAGTCCAAATAGCATAACCGTATAACAAAACACGCCTTTATCATTTACAAATGAAGTCTTATCTTCATCCTTCTTCCACATTGGAATTTGATTATATCCAGAGTACGCATCCATGAAGGACAGGAATTAATACCTAGAGGAGTCATCCATCATCTAGTCAATGCTTGGGAGTGGATATAGATCTTTAGGACAACACTTATTTAGATTAGTAAAATCTGTACACATTTCCCATTTACCATTGAACTTCTTTACCATTACTACATTAGAAACTCAAGAGGAATATTGAACCTCTTGTATAAAACAGGCCTTCAACAACTCCTCTATTTGCTCGCAGGCCGCGTTTTGCTTCTCTAGTCTGAGCCTTCTCTTCTTATGCGTAACCTCCCTTGACTCCGGGTAAACTGCTAGTCTGTGATAACAGAAGTTCGGATCAATGCCAGGCATGTCAGTTACGGTCCATGCAAATAGATGTCTGAATTCTCTAAGCAGCTTAACCAACCACTCCTGTATTCTGTTTTCTAAAGAGTCATTTATCTCAGTACATCTTCTTCCAATGGATTTTTCTTCACTCCCCATCCGGTGTGGGCCTCTGAGGATTTTTAGGATCTGCCACCAACTCCTCTCTAGGGTCCAAATCTATTAAATTCATAAACTCTGGTTCTGCCCTGCCTTTATTCAATCTCTTTCTCTTGATCGACTCTTCTGTCTTGGTCATTTGTACACTGAGGTTGTAACAGTACCTCACCATTTGTTGACCACCTTAGACAGGGGACACTTGGTTGTCCTTGTCAATGAATTTTATCAACAAATATGGAGTTGACACTACGTCTTCCAAAGAATTAAGGGAAGGGCGTCCAAGAATCCCATTGAATGGGGATTTTACGTCTATCACCAATACCCTTGTTCGTACCATTTTCGACCCCAACTATCCTTCAAACATCAACCTGGTGTCTAAATATCCCTTGGTTGGCTATTTGGCTCCATTGAACGTTGTCAGGTCCTAAGTGTAATGTTGCAGATCGGAGTCTGAAAATTACATCTTCTTGAAATATTCATAAAAGATAACATCACACGAGCTTTCCTGATTAACTAACATTCTCTTGATTGTCTTGTTTGCTATGACCGCCTTTATTACCACTGCAACATCTCCTCCCAGGACTATTAGACCGTTCATCATCAGTGAATATGATATGAGGGGTTTGAATTCCACCTCGAAATAGCCTGTTATCTATGTTTGTCTGGACCAACATGATCATCCTCAAATGATTCTTTCGGGCTGTGTTTGACATTTTACGTTCTGCAAAACCTCTAGCAATCATATCATTTTCATCAATATTATCCACTACAGCCTTTCCTTTGTCCAACATCAATTTTTTGGAACTCTTTGCTTCCTGTTCTTCGACTGGACTGGTCCCCTTTCTTCTTGAGGCTACTCTCTCTGACTCCAAATTGGCTCTTTATTGAAACAAATATTGATTCAACTTCCCTTCTTTAATTAATGTTTCAATTGTCTCTATAGTTGATGGCATTCATCAGTGCTTTGTCCGGTCTGCTCATGAAATTCACAATATTTGCTAGTATTCCCAGCTGTCTTCATAGGCACTGGTTTCTTCATTCCGTACGCCATCAATCCCTTTAAACCAACTTCCCTCAAAATTTAGCCAGGCCAGACTGCTAACGGAGTGTTCTACATAAAATTCACACTCCCTCTTTCTTTAGGTCTTGGGAATACATCCTTACTAGGGTGTCTTTGTTCTAACTTTGGGTGCTCTCCCATCCAACATCTTAATCCCCTCTTGTGCTGTACTCTTCTGGATAGCAGCTGTTAGATGCTTCTCTTTCCCTACATACTTTGCTGCCTTGCTCTTAAATTCTTCAAGGGTTCAAAGTGGTCCTTTTTCCAAAGATAGGGTAAAAGGTGAATGTGGCTGTAAAGCTTCCACCTCGATATGCATCTAATTTTCTTCCGTCAACCTTAGTATTAACGTAGCTTCCTTATAAAATCTCTTTAGAAAATCTCTGACTTTCCTCTGACCCCTACCTTATTTGTGCCAATGTGTGAGACATTTTGGTAATGTCCCTTGACACCATAAAGTACTGTAAGAATGCATGAACCATATCATCCCATGAATCAATTGAGCCTGCAGGTAAACTCTTGAACCATCCCAAGGCCTCAGCAGATAACGTCCTGGGGAACATCCTACATATAATGTCCTCTTCAGCTCCTAAGAACAAAGACTCATTTACACACACATCCAAATGACTTTTGAGGTCTGACTCTCCTGTATACTTCCCTATTGACAGTGGCTGCGGGGTTTGAAGATGCCTCGGTATGGGGACGCTCATCAACCTCCTTGTGAATGGTATCCTGGATCAATATTCTCTTCCCCTACCGTGCTGCATAGCCCTTTTTGACTGCTCATCTCCTTGGTCCGTTATGTGGACTCTTGCTCATCATATGCTTGAGTCTGAGATTATTCTTGCTGATACTGAAAATCTTGTTGCCTCTTATTTCCATCGGTGTTCTCTTAACTATCCATTCTTTGAAGTTCTTGGAGCTCTTGGAACATTAGGAAAATCTTATTGATTGCAATTTTCTCCAGACCCCCAGGAAAAGCAGCTGCCTGATAATCTCATCCTGGGGATCTGGCTGCATCATCGCCTGCATCCTTAACTCTGTCCCCGTGGTCTTAACTATACTTTCATTATAATCCAATGTCCTTGCTACATTCACTACTAAAAAAATCCCTGATAGCTACTTGTAATTAGCAACCGCCAAACACTATCTCTAATTAACGACCAAATTAGCGACCGCAATGTGAAAAGGGGCCCTAAAAAATAGATACCATATCAAAATGAACAGAATCCCATCGCTAAAACCTGTAAAGAGTCCATCACTAACCCTGTCGCTACAACTAACCCCGTCACTGAGCTTGTCGCTATATTCATCTCCCTCCAAATTTTTGTTTTCCCCTTAAATTTTAATGTTAGCTCCAAACGTAACGATGGTCTCTCACCGTCACTAAATTTCTCCCATACCCTATAGCGACAGGTTGACTACGTCGCTACTTACACTAAACCACAGTAACGATGAGCGCCTACGTCACTAATATGTATTCAGTTTATGGGTCGATAATCTCGTCACTATGTCTATGAGTGGTCTTATTAATTGAGTGACGGGTGGACTACGTCGCTAGTTATTTCATAATAGCGACGGGTAATAGGCGTTACTGTGTGATATTCAGCTTAGTAGTCGCTAACCCCGTCGCTATGTCTGTCAGGTGGCCTTATTAGTGACTTTACTAGCGATAGGTGTTGTCCGTCGCTATGTTTTAAGTCTAACTCGAAATGCATCCTTTCCCCAATCATTTGCCCTAATCATTTCCCCAATCGTTCTCCCTCCCCCATTCGTCTACCCCCTCATTCTCCGTCTCCCCCTCATTCTTTGGATCCTTTCCTCCGTTCATCTCTGAAAGTCTCCCCCTGTCTCAGTCTCTGTCTCCCTCCCCTATCCGTCTCCCTTTCCATTCGTCTTTGTTTCCCTATCCTTCTCTGGCTCCTTCCCTCCGTTCATGAGCTCTTGAAAGTCTCTGAAGCTCTCTCCTTGCGTCATGCCTGCATTATGCCGAGGAGCTGCCTCTAAGTTCGTGAACTCTTTTGAAGCTCCTTTCGTCTTTGTTTCCTCTCCATAAGTCTTTCTGTTTCCACTTATACATTGTTTCTTATTTTTCATATGTTGTTGATATGTTGTTGGTTTTAGGTACTACTTTTTGTGTTTGATATTTGATTATTAGATAGGAAGTGTAAATTTGCGCTTGATCGTTTGAGATTGTATACATTATGTAAATTTTCATTTGGGACTTGGCAGTTGTCATTGTGTCTCCGAAACTCTATCCCATAGAATAGTTCAATGCCTGTGATATTTGTACTGCTTATATCCTTGAAATGCATTTTCAACAAGTGTTAATTATATTGACCTCCCCTAAAATTCACCATAAATATACTATGAACTGTTAGCTTAAATGATTTTAAATTGTTAGTTTAAGTTTAAGTTTATGTTATGAAATGATAACATATTTTTAAGTTTAAATTGTTAGTTTAAGTTTAACTACACAACTCCCCCATTTTTAAGTTTAAGTTTAAATTGTTAGTTTAAGTTTAACTGCACAACTCCCCTATTTTTAAATTGTTAGTTTAAGTTTATGTTATGAAATGATTTATATCCCTTATTTCCAAATAAAAGGAACCAGGAATAATTGATATGGTGAGAGTCTGAATTGCACAATCTGTGCAATAAATTTTTTGTTCAACACTAAATGGTTACCTAGTAACTATCACTTGAGCACCAGAAAATTAAAAGATACAATTAAGACTCTATTTGGTAAGATAAATAACTTATGCATACACTTTTAATTAAGATTTATAACAAAACGCTCCCTAGAACTATTTGAAAAGACTCCCTTATGAAGTAGCATAATTGAATTAAAGGACTTAACAGGTCATGTAATATTTTATAATTGTGTAAGGAAAATGTTGTTTTTTGTTTAGGGTTTAAAACAGAAAAGGGTAAAAACAATAACTGAAATATTAGAAGTTTTTGAAAATCATAGGCAGGTTGAAGTAGCTTTTAAAAGTAAGTAAATTTATAGTTTTTGATAAGTTATAAGATTATTTTAATACCAAACAACTCTAATAACTTATAAAAACTATAATCTTTTAAATGTAATAACTAATGTGTTGAATAGGTACTATAAGATAGATATAGTTAAGAGATGGTTAGTAACCATAATTTAGGTACTAAAAAATCTTATGAAGCATACTAGCAAAGAATAGATGTCAAGCGCTCTAATTGGGGAAAAAATTAAAGCAATATTCACCTCAGTCCCTAAATCACAAAAGATTGAAATATAATCACCAAACCAGTCCCAACTACAAATTTGAAAAGACTATATAATTCATTATGACTGAAAAAGTCACACCAGTGGTTAGTACACCCTATCAACAATAAAATGATAACTGCATTCAATCACAGTCTTATTCATCCAAATGAAACTACAAACCCTTACCACTATCAATCACAGAAACTAGAAACCATACCACTGTCAATCATGAAAACTGAAAACCAATTCAAACCATTTGTAAAGTGTAAGCAAACTATATGGATTGGATATCAAAACCAATCATCTCCTCTTTCTTCAAACTAGTTTTAAAATGAAGTTTTTCACCCATAACATGTTTTCTGTCCAGATTTTTCAACGAAATCTAGTTTTTAAACCCATGTTTACAAAAAAAATTTCCAGTTATAACACCAGTTTTAGACCACTTCAAAAGTGGTTTTTACTTTTTACATCCATTTTAATTGTATTTGTCGCTCGCTTTTACTGCTAAATATAGGGAAGCCACCACTAAATTAGTTTTTCTATAAATATATATTCTTACAAAAGTCCAAAGATTACTTGGTTTTGGGGGCCTGATGGGGTACTACAATTAACAAATTATTTGAGTAAATGGAACTTAAAGAGAGACAAGCCACAGTATGGATGCAACTAAATTGGGTAAAAGGGAAACAAAACAAATAATGTGATTCATTAAAATAATTTTGTTCAGCTCTGAAAAACCATCATGGTTAATGGCATAAGGTAGATAATCTATAAAAACAGAATAAACAAAGAAGGTATAAGTTGAAGCCTGAGGTAGATAATTTATAAAAACTATCTTATCTTAAACCATTAAGGCTCTGTTGAGCATGTTACTAGTGCAAGTGTTTGCTACTATTATGCAAATACTATGAAGGGTCATACAAGATCAAGGCACTTTCATTTTTGCTCACATTGCATATTGCTATCTTGTTGCTGCCATTTGTGTTGGCCTTTTTGCACTCTATTTTGAAAGGTATATATAAGCTTCTCATTATTATTCATTAATCGGTTGCTTTGCTCTTATTGTTGGTTCCTTTAATTCTACGTAGTTGATCTAGTTCATGAAATTTGCTTATGTTTGATCCTTGTTCATGTTTTTCAAAATACAAAAGGAGAGAATATATTTTTCCAATACATATAGAGTATAGTTAGTTCAGCGTTTGGCTTATTTGTTCAGTGTTTCTTGCACTGACTTATGATTTCTTGGGCTTGAAAACCACAATGTTGGATTACAGAAGCTTAGAAATGAACTTTACTCATTTTTAATCTCTTTTCTTCTTTAATTTGTGTAATTCGTTAATTAATTAATTAGTTGTTGATGCAACAGATAAAGTACAGTGAGTTTTAAAGATTTAATATTTTGGTTGTTGTTAAAAGGATTAAAAAAAAAGTTCAACAAAATCTAATATATGCTTTATTTTTATTTAATGTTTTTTACTTTTGGTTTTTTAACAAGTCTCCAAAAATATTCATTAGCATTTGCCTCAGTACAATAATGCAAATATTGATCACTTCACTTATCTGAAATCAATTTTTTCATGTCAAGGTTCTTATAAAAAGAATTGTGATTTTTCAATTGTAATAGTAAATAACATAAATTCAGAGTCATTAGATAAGTCCAGGCAAGGTATAGTATATCTAACTCTTCACTCATGGTACTGCACAATACTAGTTAAGTGAAACCTGAAAAATACAAAGAGAAAGTAAAGTTGTTTTTGTCTCTCATGTGTATGTTGTTCTTGTCTATGATGTTCTTGACTATGAGTGGGTGGGTTCCCTATGCTGTTCTTGTCTCTGTTCATTTGCCTATACTCTTAATGTTCATTTGATCCTTTTCATTTTGTCCTTCATGCAACTTGCATAGTAGATTTTGTTTTGCATATGTTGGATTTGTTTCGTTAATGCTGTTATGAAAAGTTTGATAAGCACCCTTAAGGACTAGAGATACTGATTTCTTAGGTGAAAACTGTTGTTTATTTGAATTATAATATACCCTTAAGGACACTATATATCATACTAATATAGACAATTTTTTTCATAAATACAAAACAATTAAATACAGAACAATTGCAACACTGCAAGAAAACATATACCTTTTTGATAGAAGCAATTAAAAATTACATAATACTACAGAAAGAATCTTTGCTCAGATTCTGCTAGGATAATTTGCTTAGTATATCTAGAACTAAGTTATATATTGGATTATTTCCTGTTATAACCCAAAATAATATATCAAACACCTTTCTACCCTTAAAAATGTAATATCAAGAATAATAACAGATACTTTTTAACATGAGAGAAAGTTATAAGAGAACACCTTTGTTGGACAGTTCAAGAAAAAAAAAAGCTTGGCCATATTTGAAATTCTCTCATCTTCATCTTTTAATCTTACAGCCATTTCATTGATGTACCCTTTTACCTGGTCAAGAAATTATTGCATCAGCATCCAAACCTCTGCAAAAGCTAAAAATGAAATAATAAATTTTAGTGACCTCTCTACCTTCATCATGTCATTTAATATGAGATGTGAAAGTACCAACATAAATTTTAGGTTATGCATTCTGATTTTTTTCAGTTTAGGATAGAAGTATCTAAATGTAAATCATGTTTCTTTAAACACTATTCTAAGTTTCTAACCAAAATCAATTTTTTGAACTCTGATACAAACTTGCAGTAACCAAAACAAAGTTTCTAACCACTATATTGGATTAAATTTTTAAGAATTTATACTCTAACTATGATACTTTGTTTTAGTACTGATTTTAAGTTGCTTTCTTTATGTTTTCAACTGCAGCTTTAGATTTTTAAGGAGTTTATACTCAAATTATAGCTTCAGATTTTTAACATCCATTATTTTTGTCTTTAACACCTAAGTTTCCAACTTTTTACACATGCTATTTAACACATACGATTTTTAGCATTTTACACATGTTAAATTGGTAATTAATTATATATTTTATGTACATGTACAACTTTCCACCATTCTTCGCACAAGTTTGGAAGGAGAAAACAAGTTAGATATATAATATACATAAACAATATATGATATAAACTTCACTGATCATATAAAATTAAGTAATTAGTAATCAATTTTCCAATGGAACACTTTATCCAATGCCACCTTAGCTACAATTTGCTTTGTGTCACTCTTTTTGTTTAGTTTCCTTGCTACTTCTATGTCCTCAGTTCTCTCCTTGAAGGTCATGTCAGCCTCCAACAAACTTGTTTTTAGATCACCAAATAATTTGTTGTGTGTTTTCATATTTTCATTTCAACACACAAAATTTATAACTATCAACTATTTCTTGGTTTGTCATGCAGACCAGCACACCTTACGCATGTTATATGTTTGTCTCTCTTCACCTGTCTTTACTCACTTTTCCAAGTAATCTCCTAACACTAACTTTCTCATGGTGTGTGTTGTATCTTTTGATGTGTATGCATGTTGATTATTTTTTGTTTGTGGAGAATAGAGCTCATTAGGCATTGGTTTTGATGTGTCGATAGCATGTTTTATGCATGTGTATTGTTGTTTGTTAGTGGAGAGCAGAGCTTATTAGGCATTGGTTTTTTGTGCTGATAACATGATTTTTTATGCATCTGAATTGTTGTTTGTTAGTGGAGAGTAAATCTCACTAGGTTGTCGGGATTACCTCCCTCAATTTCATATACAATGCATAGTGTATATATTAAACTGTACTGCAAAATCTTTTGTGTGTAACAGGGCGTTGTAAACAATTTGGAAATGTCTAGTTTACAGGGGAGACTTTGCCAAAATTTCGTTAAACTCCCTGTTTTAGGGTACATAAAAAGTATATTAAAGTTTAACAATGTAAGGTTTAGTCGTGTTCATACCCATTAGGTTCCCGTTCAAGATTCAAGACAACCCATCGACGTATCATGTTGTGTTGGATCTTTAATTGTCCCGGTTAGACAGTTTAGGATGAATTTGTAACCAGTAAGGCATAACCCATAATCGTTGTTGTTTGTGTTCTATCTTGTGTTGTTGATGTTCATTTGGAATTCCGACTACTGTGTTTCGTATTGTCACTAGGTGCATGTCTGTGTGCGGTGTATCATCCCCCACATATCTCTGTGTACTTAGGGACTAATGCAAACATCAATGACACAAGATAGACCACATACAACATCGATGGGTTACAGATGGTTACATATTCATCCCGAATGGGATAGGGCCCCACCTACTTATAACATCAAAGAGATAGAGAGTGATTCATGAACGATAGTCATATAATGTTTAAATTAAAGTAACTAAAACTATGCTTGGTAGATATCATGAATGGAGGTTTCGGCAAATCAGCGATGGATGTACAAACGGCTGGATCGCGGTCAGCGAATGATTGAGGAGTTTATGATGGGCTTGTTGGAGTTTATTACGTTCGCTATGGCGAACACACTTGGTTTTGAGTGACTCAGAAGATTCATTGTCCATGCTCAAAGTGCAAATGCATGAGTTTTGAATATGCAGATGATGTCATGTGCCACCAAAGTGAGAAGGGTTTCATGGAAAGATACTACTACTGGTACAACTATGGTGAGCAGCTACCGCCCAGGCCATCAGCCATAACCGTGTAAAAGTCTTACTACGAGGTCGGAGGAAGACGGATCGTACAACAACATGAGCAGATGCTGATGGATCATGTTTGACCCTCCACCAGCCGTATGCTAGAACATGATGACCAAGCAGGGAATAAGGATGAAAATGTTGAGGAAGATCCTAATTCGGAGGTAAAGAGATTTTATGATTTGTTGGTGGTGGCTCAGACTCCATTGTGGGATGGGTGCGAGAGTTACACCGAATTATCCGCCTCCCTAGCTGCTTTAAGCCTAAAGGCAGATTATAACCTTTTAGGAGATTGTTTTAATAGAATGGTCGATCTGATGGGTTCCACCATGCCTAGTAATCATCGAATGCCATCAAACCTATACCATGCTAAGAAAAGAGTGGCAAACCTGGGGTTAGGTTGTGTGAAGATAGAGTGTTGTGTTGGTGGGTGTATGCTATTCAGAAATGAGTTTGTAGACAAAAGTGTCATAAAATGTGTACACTGTAATAAGGACCACTACAAAACCGTTAAAAGGAGAGGGAAAGTAACTAGGACGGCCAGGAAGAAAATATGGTACTTCCCCATAACACTGCGTCTTTTACGCTTGTACGCCTCATTGTCCATGGCAAAACACATACGTTGGCATGCTCTGAACCAAATATAGGAGGGTCTTCTATGTCATCCTTCCGATGGGAAAGCAAGGAAGTGTTTAGATGAGCTATATCCAGACCTTTCAGGTGAGCCGCGCAATGTATGACTTGGCTTATGTACTGATGGGTTCAACCCATTTGGTCAATACTGACTCTATATAATTTACCTCCTAATATGTGTATGAAGAGAGAGGTCATGTTTCTATCTGTACTAGTTCCAGGACCCAAAAATCCAAAGGCGAAGATAGATGTGTTTTTGTAACCGTTGGTTGAGGAGTTGTCATAATTGTGGGATGTCGGGGTGATGACCTATGATGCGTCCTTAAAGAAAGGTTTCATGATGCGGGCTGTTTTAATGTGGACCATTAACGACTTCCCAACGTATGGTATGCTTTCTGGATGGTCAACATCTAGGAAGCTTGCTTGCGCTGTATGCATGGAATATACCAGGGGGAATCACTCCCTGTTAGTGGCAAGACAAGTTTTTTTGATTGTCATAGAAATTTTCTACTGTTAGATCACCTATTCAGGAGAAACAAAACTGCTTTTAAGAAGAACAAGGTTCTGAATAAACCTCTATCCCGTAGCTTATCCGGTGCACGGGTTTGGCAGAGAGTCAAAGAGTATCTGTACATCTAGGATAAGAGTGTTGAGTTTACAGGTTATGGGAAGGAACACCACTAAGTGAAGCAGAGTATCTTATGAGATTTGTCATATTGGAAAGACTTGTTGTTAAGACACAACATTGATGTCATGCACACTGAACGAAATGTTTTCATGAATATTTTTGACACTATGATGGACATCAAAGGGAGAACAAAGGACAACAAGAAGAGTTGTCTAGACCTTTCGATTTGGTATTCTAGGAAGAATTTAGAACTGAAGGATGCCAGACGTGGAAGAATGTTTAAACCGCATGCAAAATATATTTTAACTATACCTCAGCAGATTGTTGTTATGTGTATGGATGAATGGGTTGACCCTGCCTGACGGATTCGCTTCTAACTTGAGTAGATGTGTCAACATGAAGGAGGGCAGGGTATCTGGCATGAAAAGTCATGATTGTCATCTGTTTGTGACACAACTACTGTCGTACGCGTTTCATGTGTGACACCCGAAACCCAAATTACAAATTCTAATTAATTAACCTAAATTTTTGTAATAAATTTTTTGCGTTTAAATAATCATTTTGAAATTCGTAATTTAAATTTTGAGGTCACGTAAAAATTGATAAATGCGGAATATTATCATGCATACTAGTCATGAACGAATAAAACATAATACATTTATATAGCGGAAACAATATATAAGATTGAAGTGCGAGGTACATAATAATATTATTACAACACATTAAAAGTCAAATGAAGTCAAAGTCCAAGCAATAAAATATAAAAGCTTCATCAATTTCACCACTCGTCATTCTGTGAAGCATGCACTATAAAAATAATGTAAGAGTGAGATAGAATATAGAATAAATATAAAATAAGTAAAATTACACTAACACAATCAACAAACAATTATGATATGATGAATATGCCAAACAGGGTCATTTACATTTAATAATTTTTAATTTAGCCAAATGATATCATGTTGGATCCATTTTGGTTTAGTGGGAATACTATAGTAAAAAGTCTCATAGAGACATAAATAGGACTTAGCATAATACCACAAATCCCTAGCATTCGTAGCGCTCAAGTACCAAAGTACACAAGTAGGACTTAACTTATACCATGAATCCCTACCCTTCATGGCGTTCAAGTACCGAAGTATGCAAGTAGGACTTAGCATAAACCATGAATCCCTACCCTTCATGGCGCTCAACAAAAATAAGACTTTAACTCATCATAGGTAACCCCCCACCAGGGCCGGCAATCATGGAACCCTTAAATTCCATGGTGCGTCCAAATGCTTATGATGCATGAATGTCTTTAATTCTCTTTATCAATTTAACATACCATGATATCAATACTTCCATAATCATTTGGGAAGCCACAAGTCCTCAAAGGACACATCACATACATCAATTCTCAAAATCATGGATTTATAGTTCAACAACATATCTCAATAAACCACAAGGCATTCATGTATACATTAATTTAGTCATTCATAATTATTCATCACAAAAATATATATACTATATGACATTCATATAACACTCGATAACATCCATAATAATAAATAATCCTTAAATAATTCATAAACAAATCATTACCCATATGAAAAATATCATTTTCATCCATAATAACCATCATAGGTAAATTTCAGAAATCTACAACAGTAACATACATTAGTAAAAAGGCCATAATGTGAGCAAATCAAATCCTTTTTGAGTAATTCCACTTTCTATAGTTCCATAACAAAATTATCTACAACATTCATGAAGACCAAAAATTCTAATTCCTTACAGAATTTGCTCCATGTTACAAACAACACACTGACTTTTGTAAATTTTTACTACATGTACATAGTTTGGTAAAATAGGCATATCTCCTTGTAAAAAGATTATTTTAACATAAAACTTGTGCCAAATTTTCAAAACAAAATTATCTATAACTTTTATGAAGACCATATGTCACAATTCTATAAGTGTAAAACGTAGTTTCAAAATTACTTTCTGACTTTAAAATAGTAATTTTAGTATTACATATTCAGTTACAGCTTTGACAGCCTTTGTTAAAAATTGTATATCTCTTAATAGAAAAATTATTTTAACATGGGACCAAATCCCATATGTTCATAACTCAAATATCTAAAACTTTTATGAAGGGCTCAAAAATTAATTCCTTATAAATTATTCTTAAACAGCTAGACAAGCACTGACCCTTACATAGATTTCAAAAACGTCATACTTTAATAAATAAATCATAACTCAAGTTTTACTTATCCTTTTTGGAATATTTTGGTCTCTAAATTTATAGGACACAAAGATCTACAACTTTCATGAATATATTAGTTTAAATTTCAAAATATATGAATTACAAAACTTTACTTAATGACACTCATTTTCAGAAACAATTAAACAACATGAGCACATGAGAGTAATTTAAGCATAAATTCCATATTACTTAGAAATTTGATATAAGACTAAATATAACAGAATCATAACATCTATATCTACAACTTTTATGAAGATAAAGATGGCTAATCATACTCACAAAATTTACAATCTCAACATATATCCAGAACCAAGTCATGAAACATTCAAAAGAAACATACTTCAGTATTTTGACCATAACTCATGCTATACATATCCAAATCAGTTGGTTCAACTTTGATGAAGAAGGCAAAGTTAAATTCACACATTTTCAGCTTCAAAATTAAGTAACAAGTTACGAAAATAAATCTGAAAATCCTAGAACAGCATACAATTCTACCCATTCCATATTTATTCACAACCCTATCCCCTCTTACCTTGATGGAGGATCCTAGAGTGGTTGAAAGTGTTCTCTTATTGTCCTAGTTTCAGATCAAGAGTGGCTTTGATGGAGAAAATAAAAGAAAATGAGAGAGAGACTTCACTAACTTTAGCTTGTTCTAAGAATTCAGACTTGGGAACAAGATGTAATGTTGGTTTAATCATGCAAATGACAAGTGGGGGATAAACTTTTCATAATGGGATTGTAGTGGGATGTTAGGTGCATTAATTGTGGTGATAATAGAGGTTTTAGGTGAGAAAAATAGGCTGGTTTGTTGACCATTCCCGCAGCCTACATAATGTAGCTCGTATGATTGAAGTAAATATCAATTCTGACACTATTTTGGTATTGTGATCATATCTCTCTCATATCTTAATGGATTTTAATAAATTTGGTCTTTTTGGAAAGATAAGACAAAGAGGAACAACTTTGTAGTTGACGACTTTTTCAAATTCGGAATCTAACTAGGCATTAAAATATGTACAAGATGATATGATTGAAGTAAAATACCAATTCTGAAACAATTTTTGTTATTTGGGCATATCTCTCTCAAATCTTAATGGATTTTAATGAATTTGTTCTTGTTGAAAAGCTAAGAAAAAGAGCAACAACTTTGTAGTTTACCATATTTTCAAATTTATACTCTAACTAGGAATTAAAATGTGTACAAGATGACGCATTTTGAGTGGAGTATGTGGTAATTTGATGGGAGTAAATGGAAAAGGCAAAGAAATTGATAACTAAGGAAATAGGTAATAAGTTATTTGGTTAACTTTTACCTAAGGTATAAAGTTAAAATTATTTACCATGGTAAAAGGTTAAATTGAAGATGTTGTCCTAACCAAAATTTATGTAGAAAGTTGAGATAAAATGGATAATATCACTGATGGTCTAAATCAAAATGATTATACATGAGAATGAAATTTTTGGGATGTTACATCATGCCTTACCGAAACTTATTTAGAAACCGTTGGTTGAGTCGAGTCACTTCTTTAAGGAGTTGACGGCACTTCATTAATTAAGGAGAAACTTGTGATGATGGAGGAAAGTATCCCGGTCTTGATTTGTAAGTTAGAGCAGATTTTCCCACCAAGTTTTTTTGACTCGATGGAGCATCTGCTTAATCATCTACCGAACGAGGCCTTAGTGGGTGGCCCAGTGCAGTACCGTTGGATGTATCCCTTTGAAAGGTGAACACCAGAACTACTTAATTTTGTTGTAGAGATTTTTTCCTATAATAGTATTATATAAGTTAACATTTGTTTATATTATTTTAGATTCTTATGCTCTTTAAAAGACAATAAAGTGTCAAAAAAACGTGCGTTGAAGCATCAATTTATGAGACATACTTAGTGGAAGAAATGACCACTTTTGCTTCTTTCTATTTTTCCGATGGAGATACAAACTAGAATAAGTAGAATTCCTCTCAATCTTGGGGTGGCCACACACAAAGGGTTGGATGATCAAATTTCAATTTTTAACTATCTCAGTGGTCCTAGGGGGAAGGTCCTAAAATGTTACATTGATAAGAAAGATCAAAAGACGGCTTACTTGTACATTCTTCTAAATTGTCCAGAATTGAACCCTATCTTGAGTAAGTCACCAACTTATAGTTTGCTGTCTAACGCTAGCTTTTATTGTATCTAAATTTTTATTCTTTTAATAGCTTATATATAGATATGCTAAAACTTGAGCAAAATCATACAACTGATGACCAAATTCATAGTGAGGTATCATCTAAATTCATTGGTTGGTTTGCACAACACGTAAGACTCGTATACCTTATGTTTTTTAGTTGTAATTCTAACGTTAGGTATCTAACGATGACCTATGTGTTATGTTGTACATAGATTCAAGACCCTAATAACAATATTGAAGATCCCTTACTACATAAACGGCTACGAGTTTAACATTTTTTAATGGAGTGAAGGGATACGTACCCATAACTACGGGGTTTGTGTTAAAGGCACGGCCGGACAGTTAGAGGAAGACTTCTATGGAGTGTTGACAGAGATTGTTGAAGTTTATTTCTTTGAACAACTAAGAAGAGATATCGTTCTATTCAAGTGTGATTAGTACGACAACACAATCGGTGTAGGAACAAAGGTTGAAAACAACTACAGCTTGGTTGAGGTCAAGAAAAATGGTAGATATAAAGGGTTTGATCCCTTCATTTTTTCCCAATAAGCCGAGCAGGTTTATTACACGGACTTCCCTAGAGGGAACCGGGACTGGTACGTAGTAATCAAGGTCGAGGCCCGAAGCCAGATCATTGATAATGCCTCCGGTGAGGTTGAAGATGCTTATCAGCGTACTCCAAACGAGCCTAATAAAATTGATCCTTTGATAATGGATGACACATTCGCCACTACGGGGGGTAAACACATTGATAAGGATGTTGTCTCACGATCAAAACGGCCTCAGGCCGATTTGGAGACTGAGGAACCTATTGAAATAGATAGCCATAGTTACACTGAAACTGAGGGGGAATTTTAAACTAAAACAGACACAGAGTATGTAGTTATTAAATATACATACATACATACATACATACATATATACATACATACATACATACATACATACATATCTTTGTAGTCTGAGACTAACATTTGTTTTCATGGTTTATTCCACAGATCACAGGACGTCAACTACCCTTCAGTCGGGGTGGTGGTTCGAGGACCCCCGGATCTCGTCACTCCTTCACCACCTAGCCCACCATCCCATAGTAGATGTAACACCCTTATTTTTATTTTTATATTAAAATTTTGAAGGAACTAGATTGTGATTCTTTAGAACTTTTTAATCTACGTATTATTTGTAATTTTTTGGAATTTTGAAAATATTTTAATAAAATAATATATTTAAATAATTTTAAATTCATATAAAATGACTTAAAATTAAAAATATTTATAAGAAAGTGAAGTTAAATTATAAGAAAATTTTCTAACATTCATTTCAAGTAGACTTATCTAAAAATGATCGGTTTGAGAAAAATCTTGATTTTTACCAATCATAATAAAATTGAAAACGTATCAATAAATTTTTATTAACAGAAAATTTTAGATATTTAAAATTTAAACTTTATATTACTTATTATAAAATTAGTGAGGACAGATATAATATCTCTAAATTTCAAAAAGGACTGATTTTGAATATTTAAAATATACCGAGTGAAAGGTTACTATTTGGCTTAATAATTCAGCCGACATTTACTATACAAAACACTGTGCATGTACGAAATTTTCAAAAGATGCACAGTAACCAGGATTGAATTTTCAAAAAATACACAGTACTTTTATATTAAAATAATGGAATGCATAGTAATTTTCCTTCTTATAAATACCGAAGGAATTCTTCTTTAGAATTCACAATTTTAAATTAAGTTTTCTTAATATAGTAGTGCTAGTGAGATAGTGGTGGAAGTAAGAGAGAGAAATAAATTTTTTTGGAAGAAGGTTCTGCTAAAATCCTAAGGTAAGAATACCTCATTTTATATTTTTTAGGGTTATTTTTATATCATTTTTAGAAATCTATTATTATACTGGAAATAATATTATTTTAAGTTACTATTCTGAATAGTAAAATACTATTTCAATAGTAAATTACTATTTCAATAGTAAATTACTATTTCAATAGTAAATTACTATTTATTGTTACTTTTTACCTTTACTATTCATGTTTTACTATTTACCGTTACTATTCATGATTTACTATTTACTGTTACTATTCATGTTTTACTATTTACTGTTACTATTCATTATTCACTATTCAAAATTTACCATTTCTGCTTTAAGTAGTAATCTTAATTTTCATCTTGTAACTATATTAAAATGAAATTGGTATGTTTTAGAACTCGGAAACGAGGCGCACACGGATTTTCAATAACGAATCAGTATACAAGAGGTAAGGGGGAGTGAGATAAGAATATAATATGAAAAGACATAAAAATAATGGGAGGAGTCCCCTACTCCTTTTAAATTTAATAATATTATTATTTTAAAATATTAACTTCTTAACTTAAAATTTATAATAAATTTTAAATTAAATATCTGATGTAACTAACTCTGACATACCTATGCAAGGACCTGGACTTTCATAACCTATACGACCTGGACTGAACCTATACAAGGACTTGGACTAGTTTGACCTATATGGACTGAACTATACCTATGCAAGGACTGGATTATATGGACTTACATAGACCTATGCAAGGAATGGACTACAAGGACTCAAAAATCAATTTTTGATAATTTAAATAACCATTAAAATTTGAATTATATTTGATTAATTTGATTATAATTATTAGTATTTGATTATTATTGATGATATTTAATTTTGATCGATATTCTTTGATTGTGATTGACATTTTTTGATTGTGATTGATGATATTGTGATTGATAATATTTGATTATGATTGATGATCTTGTGATATGAAGTTGAGCATATAGCAAGCATGACGAAAAGCTAAAACTCAATAAGAATTTTCTTACCTTACTCTTTAAATTTTTATTATTTTAAATATTTTATTTCTTCTTAGAGATTATTTTTATTAACTTTACTTTTAATATTTAGAATAAAAAAATTTAGTATTTATTTAAAAAGAAGTCATTTTATGAAAATTAATTTATAAAAAGGTTGAGATAATTAAATCTTGAATTAAAGAAAAATTTTAAAATTTTAAGTATTTTTGGTTAATGATTTAAAGATTATTCTCTTTTAATAAAATAAAATTTTCAAAAAAAAATTATTTTCTTTTTCCAACTTAATAACTAAAGATATTCGGAAATAATTGAGATTTCTAAATTCGATCTTGTTAAGATTCAATTTAAGAAAGATTATGTAAAGTTTTATATGAGAAAGTTTTGAGATATTCAAGGCTTAAAAACTTAATTTCAGTGAGATTCGAAAACTGTACCAAATTTATTTCTGTGGGACAGAAATTCAAAGAATTGAGAAAATGTATAGTTTATTGAAATGATGTTGTAAACTCTTATGGTATTTAATAATTGAGTTTCTAAAAGCCTTAAACAACTAAATACGTGAGTAGTTCATGCATCATAAATCATTAAAGTGAAACAAAATGATATTGTCTGAGGACGGATTATAAAAACCGATGATACATTAGAGGAGGCTTAATTACGAGCCTTGGGATGAGAGGGTGTGAAAGGGTGCTTCAGGGGACCTGGGGTAGCTCCCTAATGTCGGGTACTTTCACAATAAAAACTTTCTCAATCTGACTAGTCTTTAAGTGTTTCCATGCCAGTTGAGCTGTTCATATTATTATTATCCAGACTTATGGAACAATTTAAACTCCTGGTTGGCCCAGTGCAAATTAAAATTTAAGGGCCCACATAAATAGGTAAGTTATGATGAAGATATTGCATAACATTCATGCATTCATAATTGATTGTGTATGTGATTGTGACTGATATTATTATGTATTAGTTTGTAAAAACCCTTTGTTGCTTATGTCTTATTCGAGAATATTATATTCTGTTTCTCACTCCTTTCTCCGTGTTTTTGTTTCATATGTTTTAAATTGATGGTTCAGAGGGAAGGATCGAAGAATCTCGGCAGTAAGTATAGTACGTTCTAGAAAGGGAGCTCGGTATGAATACCGTGGTCCAATGAATAAATAAAGTTATTAAGTAACTGCTTCTGGGTCATGGAGTTTCCTCTCTTTCTTATAATGTTTAATATTTATTTTCTTCGGATGAATGTAAAATTACTTTATAAAGTTTTAATAATATTTATTAGGTATTTCAGAAATGATGTATGTAATTTATTCCGATAGTTTCTTTTAACAATCATTTCTTTTGAAAAAAAATTACGAATTTTTCTAGTATTTATTAAGGTGTAACTGAGAGTGTTACAGTAGACCACCCCATAACAGGCCACCACTCCTTCACCATCACAGCAGACCACCCTATAGCAGACCACCCTAGAGCAGACTCCTTCACCTGGTGGTTTGGATGACGTTGGCCTCGAGGCCACCCCATTTTCGTCATCCCCCTACCCATGTTGGTCCCACTTCCGGCCGGAGACGAGTAAGTATACTATAATTTATTTTAAGTTTCGTAGTTGCTAGCTTCTTAGTTGCTTTGTGTATAAAACTTATATAGTGCCTAAATTGGTTTGTTGTATGTTAGTTTATTTAGTAGTTGTATAGATTGAACTGTACCGGGAACTCTTCTATTTGTAACAGGGCAACCGTTTAAATTGGGAAATGTTATATTTATAGGGGAGACTCTGCCAAAATTTTGGTAGTCTCCCCATGTGTAACTTGTTTTATTTGTTTCTAACTATTGTTTATTACAGTTTTGTTGATAGTAGTCACACTACCAAAGTGATTACTGAGGTTCTAAAGGCCCAGTGGGATGGTCCATACATCTCTTGGACAGATGCAAGGAAGGTTGTCTAGGATAGGTGGTTTGACACCTTTTTGGTAAGCTAACACTCCCCTTTGTTGTGAATTTATGGCTAATTCATACACCTGTTTTTAATATTAAAATCTCATTTTATGTAACAATATGATTATCAGCGGACAGAGGGTATGATTGATGAGATTAGGAGGGTCTTTGCCATAAAGACCTCCAAAATCATCAAGAGTACCCTTTGGAAGGTGATAGACAAAGGCGGGCGCCCTCATTGGATCCCCAAGAACCACTAGAACGGGATGGTCCAAAAGTAGGGGGTGTCTTGTTCCAGTAGGCGAGGGCTCAGAACAAGGCAAAGAGTCGCTAATGCTGCAGCCTCCATGTACACTGGGGGTAGCATTTCAACCCTCGAGCATAAAAAAAGATTTATAAGTATATTTATGTTAAACATTTCTTTTATGAATGACCAAACATGTTTTCTAATAATAATTTCAATACATTATGAACTACAGGAGCTAAGGGAGCACCACGAGTCTTCCTTGTTTGAGGTCATGCAAATGACCAAGAAGAACAAAGCTGGTGCATGGGTTAACCAAAAAATGACAGATCTGACGGTATTTTATTTTAACTTACACATGCTTATAATTTACAAATCAGCTTATTAACCCTATCACTCTTTTACTTTTACAGGAGACGTATCAGGCCATGAGGGCCGAGAAGGAGGCGGAGTTGGTGGCTTCCACTCTTGAGGATGAGGTACCTCCCACCCTGTCTTGTTTCGATAACAACGCCATCTATATGGAGGCTATTGGCGGCGTGAACAAGAAAGGAAGAGTGTTTAGCTTGGGTAGCGTAGGCACGCAACTCGTGAAAAAGGGGAAGACCTTTTGCTCTTCCTCTTCCTTCCCTGGCCTTCCAGCGGATGTTGTTCATGTCATTCAAAACCTGAACAATGAGCTATAGGAAGAGTGACACCAGAGGCAGTTTTTTGAGGAGCGGGCTAAGGCGGACCAACAACGGGCCGAGGAGCAATAGGCCGAGACTCGTTGACAGCTTGATGCGTAGCAGGAGCTACTAATGCAGTTAATGACGAGGCTTCCTCCCCTACTTCCGAGCCGCCACCACCACCACTGGATCCCCCCATGATTTTACTCTTTTTATGTTTTATTTGTTTGTACATTTAGCGACAACATTGTATTTTTACTATTTATATCATATTCTATTTAGTATTCATTTTATGTCATTCATTCTCCTTTTATAATTCTTATGTCATTTGATATTCCTAGTTTAAAATTCGATGAAGAAAAACCTATATTATTAATATTCAACCTATATTAATGGCTTAAAAAGCAAACAAAAATTTAAAAATAGAAAAATTAATATTAGCGATGGAATAAAAGACCGTTACTAGTATATAAGAAAAATAGCAACGGCACTCGGAGAGTCGCTAACTAGCAGATATAGCGAAGGCACAATGTCGTCGCTGTCTAGTCAATTATAGCGACGGCTACAGGTGGTCGTTGTATAGCCACTAATAGCGATCGTTATAGGTCATCGCTATGATTGGCTAGACAACGACCACTAATAGCAATGACAAGACATGGTCGCTGTCTAGCCAATCCTAGTGACGGCTGCAGGTGGTCACTGTCATTGGCTAGATAGCGACTACATTCAGTTGTCGCTATTATTGGCTAGACAACGATGACGTGTTGGGTCGCTGTATAGCCACTCATAACGACGAGATACGTCACCAACATAGGGACCCTGTTAGCGACGGTGTAACGCTGTCGAAATTGTTGCGACGGATATCCTTCCTGTCGGTGTGGTATCAGCGATAATTGACTTAGTGACGACTTTCTATCTTTCATAATTATCGTTGCTAACACGTTCAGTGATGAAATTGTCATGACTTAGCAACGGATTTTTGCCGTCACTAATAGGTTTTTTTTAGTAGTGATTCTGGACATGCCCTTCTGGGGTTTCACTACCTTTGTCGCGATCCATGACTTGTTCCTCGTTATGATATGGGACTCAAAATTTACGCGGTTCCACTAGGCGTGCCAATGTTCTATCTGGTGTCTGGAGTCAAAGGTTTGACTGCTCTCAACCGGAGTGTGAAATAAACTTTCATGCTCTCAATTTTAAACCGCCTCAATGGAGCACGGTATTTTACACCTACGTCCAATAGGGAGCCTAAGTTCTTTATGATTGGGGTATGTATTTGATGTTCAATCCGTACTGAAGTCGATGGGACACACCGGAGGTGCTCCTACAAAATATTCTTTGATGATTAAGTCAGTATGGGTATTACAGAAAATTAAGTATTATAGAGGTTACTCTATGACTAGTTCATATATCTTTCAGTAATAAATGAGTTGTATTTATAGGAGTTACCTGAGTAGGAGAAGTGATTTGACCCTTCTCCTCACTTACTGTAGCAACAGTATTTGCAGGGATAGGTTACCCATACCTCTTTTGACTAATGTTTCGATGTCAGAGGGTTGTCTCGAGTCATTGGCTTTTGCCCTTACTCATGCTAGTTTGGGACCCCGGTTAAGATGACATTCGATGTTCTTGGTACCTTAGATGATGTGGATTTGATTTGGAAACACCCCGACCACGTTTCTTGGAGTCTGGTTTATACTCTGGATCACAAAGCTTTCTGTACATGGTGTGAGTAGTGAGTATTTTTCTTATCCCCTGTATAAAGGCTGACACATGAAAGGGATGTGACCAAATGACTTTACCTATCAATCAGTCACTTTGCAGGTTGCTTGTGTAACACACTGATGTATAGGTCAACAATGACTTTCCAGTGTTAAGAGAATGACTCACACCAGAGTTGGTTTAAAGACCCTGTGCATTATTCCAGATATCCGGTGTTCAGAGAATAGCTTATACCAGACACTACATGACATTGGTCCTTAGGACGGTTTTTTAGTTAAATTACCATTAAGTCCAGGTGTAACATCCCATTTTCAACACAAATAGAAAATAGATATTAATATATCTTTCATGAGAAATACTTACTATAAGTTAGTTTATTATTATCATATTTTTTGAAATTTTGGTATTTATATTTAATTATTTATTTTTTTAAAATAAAATAATAATAATAAAAATAATAAAATGAAAATATTTCTGAATGAGAATTTTAAAATGACTTAATTAGTTAAAAATTATATTAATAATTTTTAATATCTTTATTATTCACCATTTTTATTTTATGTTCTTATATTTATGTTTTTACATATTTAAGATTTAACTCTTATTAGAATTTTAAAATATAATTTTGAAGGAATTAGACTATGATTCTTTAGAACTTTTTGATCTACATAATATTTATGATTTTTTGGAATTTTTTGAAATATTTTAATAAAATAATATATTTTAAATAATTTTAAATTCATATAAAGTTACTTAAAATTAAAAATATTTACAAGAATGTAAAGTTAAATTATAAGAAAATTTTCTAAAATCCATTTCAAGTAGACTTATCTAAAAATTATCGGTTTGAGTAAAATCTTGATTTCTACACCGTGTTAAATTTCTGCAATATGTTAAATTTATGCACCATGTTAAATTTTTGCAATGTGTTAAATTTTTGCAATGTGTTAAATTTCTACACCGTGTTAAATTTCTACAATGTGTTAAATTTCTGCAACTATGTTAAATTTCTATAACTGTGTTAAGTTTCTGCAAATGTGTTAAATTTCTGCATCATGTTAAATTTCGTAAACGTGTTAAATTTCTACACCGTGTTAAATTTCTGCAATGTGTTAACTTTACGCAAATGTGGTAAACTCCTACCCATCTTTGTCTATCTTAAATGCTTATTGCATATGTCATGTATGGTATGTTTTTTGTCGTATGTGTCGTATGTGGTGTGTTTCCTGCCTTATGTGTCATATGTGCTTCCTACCGTACGGGTCATATATATTGTGTTTCCTGTCATATATGTTGTATGTGTTGTGTTTCCTACCTATGTGTCATATGTGTTTCTTGATATATGTGTCATATGTGTTGTGTTTCCTGTTGTATGTACCGTATATGTTACATGCCGTATATGCCCCCAGTTGTTCTTGAAAAATTTCTGCCTCCCATCATGGGTGTTAAATTTCTCACTGGCTATATTCTCCACCCTTTATGTGTTAAAATTCCTGGTCATATATGTCTTATTGTGTCTGGTGCTCATGGTTGCTTTGAGACCTCGGACAAAATTGGTTCGCTCAATCTTTACTTATGCCTTACTACAACGTAGTAAGAAATAAGTAAAAAAGGGCAAGTTGTTGCTACTCAATTTTGTCCAGGTTGCCGTTTCATAAATAAAAATAAAAAGGGTAACAAATTTTAAATTTTTTCTCTAAAGGGCTCTTAAAAATGTGTCTTGTTTAAGGAGAATAATAAATACTAGAAAAATAAAAAATAAAGAAGAAAGAAGAAAGGAAAAAGAAAAAGCAAATAGAAAAATAAACTAGATTTAGTCCTACATTGAAAACTCTAAGATTGGAAGTTACTAAAATTCTAAAATTTGTGAGTGTTATTTAGTCCCACATTGAAAACTTTTATGAGAGTTGGCTTGTCAAGTTACTATATAAGGAGCACCTTGTAACACTTTGGAAACACACAAAAAGTTATACATACTTCCTGGTAACACCGTGAATATAACTTATTTCTGAGTATACTTTGTGGTTGCAGCTTTGACCTATCTTCCACATTAGAAAAGATTTGGTGTTTCCACAGAAGTCTCAGTTTAGAAAATCTAGAGACGCCACCAAATCCGGAGGCTAGCTTTAAAATTTTTCTTTAGTTTGGAAAAGAAGGTACATTTTCTTTTTCTTTTTATTTTTTGAGTCTATTCTATTATTTATCTTTTTATTATTTTCATTTTATGTTTTAATTGGTTAGTTTTTTCTTCGTTCATTTTATGTGTATTTAATCTTTATTTATTAATTTGAATTGATTTAAAGAATGTATATATAACTTGTAAGTTTGTTCTCTTAGCATATATGGTAAAACAATTTTATTGATGTCGTGGGATACATTGCATCAATAAAATTGCTCTAAAATTTACATGAATAATTTTATTGGTGTAGTGGGATACATTACATCAATAAAGTTGCTCTAAAAACTATATAAACAATTTTATTGATGTCGTAGGATACATTGAATCAATAAAATTGCTCTAAAAATTACATGAACAATTTCATTGGTGTAATAAGATACATTACATCAATAAAATTGCTCTAAAAATTACATGAACAATTTTATTTGTGTAATGAGATATATTATACTAATAAAATTGCTCTAAACAATTTTATTGGTGTCGTGGGATACATCACACCAATAAAGTTGCTCTAGAAATTATATTGATGTCGTGTGATACATGATACCGATTAACAAAAAAATCAAGAGTACTTTCTAACAAGAACTGCATAACTCTGATTTCCCATTACCCCTGGGAATACGTAGGAGCAAGATCAATTCTTGTCGGGCCCATTTTCTCTAAAAATTAATTTTCTTTTTATGTAAATATTTGTTTTTTATTTTTTATCATTGGGTCACTTTTAAATTATTAAAAATAATTACGCAATTTAATTAAGGTATTGTTCTTTTAGAACAGGCTAATAGGGGTGCTAATACCTTCCCTATTCATAACTAACTCCCGAACTTAGAGCTCTAAAGGGGTTTTTCCAATATTTTACCCCTTTTAAAATAAAATAAAATCTTGGTGGCGACTCCACACTTTTTATAATTTATTTTCAAAAATCAAGTTTATGGAATCGTTATCGGTCGTCCACATCACGACAGTTGGTTTACAAATATATGCCAACACAAGGGATCATCTTTATGGTACATTTTATGCTCCTAGTATTTGAAAATTTTGTACTGGCTATTAACATATTAACATATTAGTGTCTGTTGCATTTTACCATTGCTTGTGTCATGAAACAACACATTTCATTCTTGCTTGTATAAGTTTTCCTAGCTCTTTTTGGTTCTAGTTTGAAGTGCACAGACTTTGGATAAAGTTTTTTAAAAATTGAACAAACGAGGTTGAAGTCAATTGGATTTGGATATTGTTTTGTTTTGTGAGGTTCCTAGAAACCATGTTATTAACATGCTTTAGTGTCACTATTGTTGTTTCTTTAGGGGAACAAAAAACCTTCAAAACAAAACTTTCACACTCTAGTAGCCAAACTACAAGCCTCAGAAATTTCTTCAATGGCTAAATTTGCTAATTTTGAAATGTACCTCTATTTTAATTAGTTAATTTGTGCGAGATCATGTCAAGTAATAGTCCAAAAATCATGTCAAGTATAGCAATATGAACATGTCAAGCAAAACTAATTCCAAAAATCAATTGGAATGAAAACATATTTTCTAAGATCATGTAAACTAACGGTCCAAAGCAATTCATAGTAAAATATTTTTAGTAAAATGACTACGGTTAGAGCACAAAAAATACCAATTAATGGAGGAAATCTCTACAATTAAGCTTGGACTTAATAATGAATAAAAATTTTAGTGCTTTCAATGAGGAATTCACCACAACAATATTAATCTCACACATAATACGATACTAAATCCCATGATCATAAGCTTGTGGACAATAAACAACAATAATTAGGCATATCAACTAATTAAGTTCTCCTATGAATCCCAACTGCATGAACCAACACCAAGATAAGGAATTCTAGAGACGTAACCTTGCTGAACAGAGAATGAACAGAGAAAACATAATATGAACAGAGAAAAACAAAGTATAATGAGTAAGAGGGGGAGACAAACCTTGCAGCCACCAGAGACGAGAGACGGTATACAAGAAAGTGGCCCGAGACGGATACGAGAGAGGCACCAAGGGAGTGAGGGGAAGGCATCGAGTGAGAGGGAGGCAACGAGGCAGTGAGATGGAGGCATCGAGTGACTAAGTGAGTAATACAGAGGCACCGAATAAGAGGAGTGTGAGAGGGAGGCACCGAGGGAGTGACAGCGAGGCACGAGGGAGTCAATGAGAGGGAGAAGAAGAAATAGAAACCCTAACACAAAAAGAAAATTTATGAACAATGTTGTGCGTTCCCTCCCTTACTTGCCTCCTAAAATTTCTTTTTTTTAAAAAAAAATACTTCAGCCGCCTGTGGCCCATATGGGCTAGCCCGCACTCAGCCCGTTTTTTGGGCCTTTTTAGGATCTGGCTTTTTTTCCCTTATTAATTTTAAATCTTTTAGGCCCACACACTACATTTTTACGAGCGGACTCGGGTAGGCCTATGTGGGTCAACCCATTTTGCCAGCTCTACATTGACACATTTTCATTTGTATACGTACCTACCTACCACAATGTTATTTTGATTTTATGGAACCCTATTATTTATCAATGGAAAATGTTATGTGTACTTCATATTTTGAGTTTGGTGGGGTTGAGAAAATAATGAAAAAGAGAAAGAGAAAAAATAGTCCATCCCTAAAAGTGTTTACAACGTGGTTCCATTCAATTTTAAATTAAAAGTCAAATTGTACTGAAAGTTAAAAATGTCAACAACCAAAATAGAACGTGATACATTATTTATTAGTTAATCAAACCTAATTTTATTATCTAGATAATTAAATTAGGAATGTCAAATTAATTAACGACGGGTATGTTAATTCTCAAAAATTTTCTGGGTAATTTTTGGGTAACCTAAAGTTACCAGATTAGTCTCCAAAATTAACTAAATGCTTAAAGTTACCGAATTGCCACTTCTCACCTTTCCACTCACGCCACATACAAGCTACTGTATCACTTCTTTATTCCAATTAATTTGATTAAATTCACAAGTCCATCACTTCATGTCATATACATTGCCATGGTCCATGTCCTTTATGTATTTAATTATTTCACTTATTAATACTTCAATTCCATTGCTTTAATATACTTTATCACCTCATGACAATATACTCCAACATTTTTCATTTTATATTTCAATTTCATTACATTTCAATTCCTTAATTCTATTCCCCTCACCACCAGCAAACATCAAAACCACGCCACCACTACCAAGCTCCATTTCACTCTCGGGTTCTCTCTCTCTCTCTCTCTCTCTCTCTCTCTCTTAAAGTGCATGTCGTTTCTTTGCTATCAAACACCATCGTGCCCTTTCCATTCTCACATGCAAGCTATCTCTCCTCCTCGGATCCTCTCATAAGTGTAGTCACGATTGCTGAAAAGCTCGGAGGTCCATCAAGGGTTTAACCGAGTGATCGATCAGAGGTCTGATCGAAGTTGCAAGGAAGAATCTTAGTCGTCGATGGGTGCAAAATCTGCGTCAATAAGCTAATCGGGCCTCAATTCTTACACGTTGGAAAATTATAAATTTTGTACAGTTTTTAATCTAGTTGCATGACCATAATCCATCCATTTTTGAGAAAATCATCAATGTAAAAGTTGTTCATCTTTCTTTCCTCTTTCCAATAAGACAAAAAACCTAAATACGACGTCTAGATCAAAAGTTATGGTTGAAATACAAAAGCTATCTTTTCTGGATTTTTAATGCAGAACAATGACCTTTCTATGTAACTCTGTATTGATTGGCTCAAAACTATGTTATGTTGTCTTTATAAAAGTTGTAGATAATTTTGTTACGAAAATTTTAAGACTGGAATCCCTTAAATCTGACACTTACAAAGTTACAACCTTTCACGTGAAATAATGGAAAAATGGTAAACTGGGAATTTTCTACTTGTAATTAATTTTTGATGCCTTTATGAAAGTGATAGGAAATTCTGTTGTAAAAATTTTTAAATTAGAATCACTCAAATCGGAAAACCGTAGCGTTAGTTAAGCCTAAAATACAGAGGTATATGTAAATCGGTGGGCTAGAATTTTTAGGCTAGCCTTAGTCTCAAGTTTTGGCTTTTAAAACGTTAGAAAATAGGCAGTTTAGAGAAATGAACTCCCGAAATTTAATGTATGGATCTAAAACAATATTAGAAATTTTTAAGAGGCCTAGTGTAAATTTTATTATTTAGAATTTGAGTTGATTAACTTAATTAAGGTATTTCTACATTTATTTAAATGTAGGGATTGATCCCGTTGACGAATCAAGACTGTCAGATCTACCCAGGGCCGGCCCTGGGCCTTGGAAACCAAGGTAATGGCCCAGGGCCTATTGATAATAGGGACCCAAAATAAATAATTTTTAACTTATATACAAAAAAAACCATTAAGTTTCAATATGATTTACATGGTTCAGTGGTAAAGATATTTAAGTTTCATTGGATGGTCTTAGGTTTGATTCCTGGCTATGGCTAACTTTATTTTTTTAAAATTATGTTTCTAATGGAAGTAGCATACACTAAAGTAAATTAATTCAGAAATAACGTTACAATCGTAACGGATAAAAAAATATAATGGTAATTATATATATAACTAAAAGATACCAATCGTTGGTTGGTCTAGTGGTTCCAGGGGCTAGACTTTGGTAGGGAGGTCCAAGGATCGATCCCCCACAACTACGACTGGGAGGAGTGCAAAACCTTAACCTCGGGACAAGCTCTGAGCTAGATTAATCCAGCCTATTCTACCAAAAAAAGAAATTAAATTTAGCTATTGAAATTATCATATACGTGTGAAGTTATGAACGTGTATCCAACACTAGCTTCTCTTTCCAGGTGTTATTGTTCTTTACTTTTTTTCTTGCGTTAATTTATTATTTTAATTATATTTCACAATATGCCTCCTAAAAAACATTTATCTGGAAGTGAAAAAAATTAAAAATAAGAGGAAGAATTAATTAAATCACAAAGAGGAGCTCTTGATAAAGTTATTTTTAAAGAGACAGATTCTCATAAAAATTTAGATTAATCAATTGAAATTGTGCATGATGAAATTCATTTAAAAGAGGATAAAGTTAATGATTTTAGTGAACCTAATAATGTGTCAAGTGAATCTAATATGGAAAATATTGATATTGAGCAAGAGAAGCTAATTCCTCCTTTAGATATTTATGATCCTACAAATTGGGGTAATCTTGATAACAAAGAAAGTGATATTTTGATTGAAAAGGGGCCTATTGGAGAAAAGAATCTTATTTTTCCTTTGGATAATACTTCTAGACATTTTTCATATGCCTATTATTCTAGAAAGTTAAGTAATGGTGAGACTAGTGATAAAAAATGGTTGGTTTATTCCAAGCATGTTGATAGGGTATACTGATTTTGTTGTAAGTTGTTCAAATCCGATAATAAAAAAAGTTCATTGGCAAATGAGGATTTTAGTGATTGGAAGCGTATTAGTGAGAGACTTAAGCAACATGAAAATAGTTTTGAACATATGACTAACATGAATACTTGAAATGAATTGAGAGCAAGATTGGACAAAAATCAAACAATCGATAAAAATTTACAAGAGATTATGAAAGAGAAAGAACGTTGGCGACAAGTTTTATTAAGAATATTTTCAGTTGTTAAATGTCTTGCTAAAAATAATTTGGCTTTTCGAGGATCCAATGAAAAATTATATCAAGACAGTACTGGAAATTTTTTGGGATTGATTTAAATGATTGCAGAATTTGATTTGATAATGCAAGTTCATGTTAGATGCATTCAAAGTCGTAAAATTTATTATCACTATCTTGGGCATAAAATTCAAAATGAATTTATTTCACTTTTAGCTTATAGTGTTAGAAGTTCAATTGTAAAGATCATTAAAGAAGCAAAATATTTTTCTTAAATTCTGGATTGTACCCCTGACATGAGTCATTAAGAACAAATGACTCTAATAGTACGATGTGTGAATATGTCAAGTAATAAAATAAAAATTGAGAAATATTTTTTAGAGTTTTTAAAAGTAGATGATACATCTGGATTCGAAATTTTTAATGAATTACAAGATGTATTAAAATCTCTTGATCTAAATATTGATAATATGAGGGGTCAAGGTTATGATAATGGTTCTAACATGAAAGGAAAGCACCAAGGTGTTCAAAGGCGATTTCTTGAAATAAATTCGAGAGCATTATATATGCCTTATGCTTGTCATAGTCTTAATCTTACTCTTAGTGATATGGCACATTCTTGTGTTAAAGCTGTTTCTTTTTTTGGAATTGTTCAATGCATATATTCATTATTTTTAAATTCACTAAAAAGATGGAAAATTTTTCTTGATTGTGTTCCTAGGTTAACCGTGAAATCTTTGTCTAATACTCGATGGGAGAGTCCAATTAAAAATATTAAAGCTATTAGATTTCAAGCTCCCCAAATAAGATTTGCTTTTTTAGAATTACATAAATTTTGTGATGATGCTAGATCAAAGAGTGAAGCCGAGAGTTTGGCTAATGCACGTGAGAACTTTGAGATTTTATGGGGCATGATTGTTTGGTATAATATTTTATTTTCTATTAATATGGTGAGCAAGAAATTACAATCTAAGTCAATGTGTATTGATGATACCATAAAACGATTAGAAGATATATTATTATTTTTTTGAAAAGTATAAAGTTAAAAGTTTCATGTCTAGTATGAATATTGCTAAAGAAGTTACACTTGATATGGATGTTGAACCCATTCTTTCAGCAAACCGTCGTAATATTAGGAAAAAATAATTTGATGAAAATAATCATGATGAAGAAGTTCAATCGGCTGATGAGTCATTTAAAATTAATTATTTTTAGTTATTGTGAACATGACTATCACTTCTTTAAAGACTAGATTTGAGCAATTAAAGATATTTGAAAATATTTTTAGATTTTTGTTTAATTCAAAAAAGTTAAAATCATTAAATGATAATGAACTAAAAGAATGTTCTGCTAAAGTTCACTCTATGTTTTCTCAAAGCAATTTATCAGATGTTGATTTGGACGATTTTTTTCTGAATTGAAAGTGTTGAAAGTGATTTTGCTTGATGATGTAATGTCAGCTATTGAAATTCTCAAGTTCATCAAAGCAGCCGATTGTTATCCAAATGTTTCGATTGCCTATAAAATTTTATTAACTATGCCTGTAACTATAGCATCTGCTGAAAGAAGTTTTTCAAAACTAAAATTAATAAAAACTTACTTAAGATCAATAATGTCACGAGAGAAATTGAATAATTTGGCAATTTTATCCATTGAAAAGGATATGTTAGAGAGTATTGATGTTGATGTTCTCATTAATGATTTTGTATCTAAAAATGCTAGAAGAAATAATTTTTTATGATAATTTATGTTTTTTTCCCTTTATTGTAGGTGGAAGATTGATTTTTGAAGGAAAACATGAGACTATAGGAGCACCATTTTTGGCTTCTTATTATTCTATAAACCAGAATGATATATTTGATTTATGTGTTTTGAATTTATAATGACTTTGTTAATGTTAATTTGATTATTTAATCATTTTAAAAAAATATACATTAAGGGGCCTTTATTTATTGTGTCACCTAGGACCCATAAAATTCTAGGACTAGGTCTGGATCTACCAGACTACTTCTCTTAAGGTAGGGGGAGCGTTATATTTTAAATGCATGAATTATAAATAGATTGGAATGTTTTTGGATTCTTATATTGTTAATGATGATGATTGATGATTGTTTGGAATCTGTTCATATGTTGCTATTTGATAGATTGATGATATGATAACTATTGCAATTAATAAAATGTTACTTGATGTTGATTATTAAAAATTAGGCATGAGGTTGTCATTGATGATGATGAATGTATTGATATAGATCGGAAAGCTTGAGTTAGCCTCATTAATATTATAGATTGATGTAATTGAATTTGCATGTTGTGCTTGATTAGATAATTGGTTGTGAAACCCTTGGTGATGGTTAGGGGTGGCGAAACGGGTCAATGGGTTGGGCCAAGGCCCGCATAAGCCCGTCAAAATACGAGCCAGGCCGAAACAGAAAAATGGGTTAGAAACATTAGCCCAGCCCGTATTCAATGTGGTCCGCGGACCAATGGGTCAGCCCATTTTTTCTTCTTCCAAATTATGCATTTTTTATTTTAAAATTATACTATTTTTAAACCTTCTTTAAAAAAAATTTAGATATAAAAACTAGATGTCACATTTTTTTAAAATTGGTTTTTCATAATTAACCTAATTTATTTAATTAAAAGTTAAAATAAATTATATTTGCATTAAATGGAAACAAAATTTTATTATTTATATTTTATAATATTATATTATTAAAATTATAATAACACATATAAATTAGGAAAGTAGGAAACATACAGTGTAAGTGAATGGAAATACTTTAGGGCCGACGTAGAGAAAGGAAACAGAAACATAGCCTTTTTTACATATATAAATTATATATTAATATAAATTTATTTTTAATATTTTAATGTTGACCTGACGGGCCATGTCGGCTTGCATAGGTGCCCTTTTTTTATAGGCTAAAATGGGTCGGGCCTATTTGGGAAAATGGGCTCAAATCCTTGATTTGATATGTCTATTTTTAACGGACTAAACAGATTGGCCCGTGGCCTAAATTGCCATCCCTAGTGATGGTAACCAAGTTGTGGCCTCTCGTGATGGTAACTAGATGGTTTGTTAATGATTAATAATTGTTCAGCATGACATTTGTATTCAAATGTTCACAGGACTACAGGGGGCTTGTAATGTCGGCCTAGATGGGAAGCGGCCTTTGGATTAGCACACACCCTGTGGTGGTTTCTTCAGATTCCATAGCCGCCTTTAATTTGAACTCAAGGCCAGCACGCAACACTTTATTTAAGGTGTTGTTGTCACTTTGAGTGACTAGTGTTGCAAATGAGCAAACGGTTCGGTACCGGTAAAAACTGGATATTGATATATGCATATAAAAATTTCATACTAAAGTATAAATCTCATCAGTAGAGTCAGATCCGCATGCATATGCATTAGCATATAGGTATTGAAATTGAAATGTTGCTGGGAAACTTATGATGATTATTGTTGTGATTGATGCATCTGTATGGATATAAATATGTTAAATGACAATGTTATTAATAATGAATTATGATGGTTGGTTGGTTAAATGAAAAATATGATTATTATGTGATTATTGTAGGAACTGGATATGTATTATTACATGTTGAGGTTAATTCTAGTTTAGTATTTGTTATTTAACATATATATGTTTACCCTCTAAACATTTTTAATTACGAATGAGGGGATGACTGATGAGATGCTTGTGTTGTTAAGATTAATGATCTTTTGGAAGGACTTTGTACATAATTGTATAGTTTTGATGTCATATGCCTCGGCCGGCTCTTTTGATGCATATTGTAAATGGTGTGTATAGTGACTTAAGTATCTGATAACCTTATTGGAGGTTAGTATTTGTTTTGATACCTATACGTTAATGACTTAGTAAATTAAAAATATATTATGGTATTGAATTATATATATATATATATATATTTTCCCATGAATTGTTTAGAGAATCATATAATGACATATATGTGTTTTGGGGCTTCTAAGCAATCAAAATGATTTGTAAAAATTGGAATAAAATTTCCTGCACTTTTATTAAATAAGTGTTACACATTTTAATGGTATCAAAGCATTACGTGCTCACATTTTAATGGTATCAAAGCATACTTTAAGGTTCAAGGCCAAGTGTACTTACTGTGAGTAAGCGGTTGTTGTATTCAATATGATCGATTTTCATAATTGCCTGTGTGATATCCTATAGGATTAATACATTCAAAAAATATACTAAGATAAATTGCTAAATGTTGGGTATTCAATATACTTAATTCTAAATGGTGAATTCCTTATCCTTGAAAACATACTGAAGTGTCGTGCGGTTTCAAGATAAGGGATGATTGGTTGCCAGGGCATAGACGCTATGGCGGTGACGTTCCAAAATTTTGCTGACATTCTAGAAAGGCGAGGCCAACCTCAAGCCCAAGATCATCAAGGATTAGATCACTTTTTGAAGTGAAAACTGAATGAATTCCTTAGGGGGTACAATCTTGAGCCAGTTTATGCATGGATTCGGGATCTGGAACGTATCTTTGGCAATTTACAGTGCACTGAGGCACAAAAAGTTGAGTATATTGTGTTTATGCTTCGTAATGAACCTGAAAGAGGATGGAAGATTACCAAAGCAAGGATGATAGCTATTGGGACCCAATTGATCTGGGAGAACTTTAAAGCTCACTTTCTGGAAAAGTATTTTTCAAATATCGTCAAAAGCAAGAAAAAGCTGGAACTCATGGAACTCAAGCAGGGTTCCATGACTGTAGAGGAGTATGCAACAAAGTTTAAGGAGCTGTGTTTGTTTTATTCCTCATTTCAGCAAGCAAGAACTAAAGGTTCCAAATGCATTAAATTTGAAAGCGGCTTAAGTCCGGAGATTAAGAAAGCTTTTAGGCATCAGGAGATTTGAAACTTTTCGGTATTGGTGAATAAATGTAGAATCTATGGAGAAGATGATAAGGCCTATGTAGGACAAGGTAAGAACGTATAATCTTTGAAGCCTCAATAGCCTAGCTTTAAAAAGTAGGGCTATTCTTTACAAGGTTTGAGCAGGGGTTGATCGTCCTTTCAGTTTAGAGGGCATGGTAGACAAGGAAGTCGTGTTGGTAGCTGTCCTTGAAATGGAAATGTTTTAAATATGGCGGTGACCACTTTGCCAGAGATTATGACAGAGATTAAATTGTTTTTTTCTAGTGTAACCAAAGGGAGCACATTCACCCTAATTATCCTTAAAACCCATAAGGGGGTAACGCTAATGCTAATCGTGGGGGCTTTAGAGGTTGAGACTATGGAAATGGTAACCATGGAGGTCACAGTAATGGTGGACATAGTAACCCTACTGTTGGTAGGAATGTAGACCAAGGCGAGAATGCTAACCCCCAAGTTGTTGGTCGAGTGTTTACAATTAATGCTGAGCAAGTTGCACAGGCTGGAGATTTGGTGAAAAGTAAGTGTATTATGAATGGTTTTGAGACATCTATGATATCTGACTCAGGTGCCACATATTATTTCATCTTTAAAGAGTGTGTTAGGCACCTGGAGCTGCCTATTGTTATGTTGAAGCATGAATTATGTGTTTATACGCCGGCTACAGGCTCCTATTTAAGAACATTGACAAAATGAACTAATATTTATATGTTGCTTGAGGGTAAAAGATTTGTTGTTACCCTAGTTTGCTTACCTCTGAAAGACTTAGAGGTTATTTTGGGTATGGATTGGCTAGCAACCGATAAAGTGATGGTAGATTGTCAAAACAGAAAGGTGATCTTTCCGACGAGCAATACCAAAGACTTCAGAGTCCAAGGTATAACTCAGTTATTTATGTTGCTAGCTATAGTTGACGGAAAAAGTGAACCTAAAAAAATAAGGTTCCTGTTGTGAGTGAATTTCCAGAAGTGTTTCTAGAAGAGGTGCCCGGTATACCATTAGAAAGGGATGTTGAATTTTTTATTAACCTAATACCTGGAGATGAACCAGTATCCATGGCTCCTTAAATATCCCCAGCTGAATTGTCTAAACTCAAAAAACAAGTTGAGAAACTATTAGAGAAGCAGGTTATTCGACCTTGTGTGTCACCGTGGGGTGCCCCAGTGCTACTAGTTAAAAAGAAAGATGGTAGTATATGGTTGCGTGTTGATTACTATCTGCTGAATAAGCTAACCATCAGGAATAAATATCCATTGCTATGAATTGATGATCTTATTGATCAGTTAAGGGGTGCTTCAGTCTTTTCGAAGATTGATTTATGAACTAGATACCATCAGATTTAGGTGAAGGTTTCTAATATTCCTAAGACAACATTCAGGATCCGTTATAGTCACTTTGAATATGTTATAGTGTTATTTAGTGTGACTAATGCTCTGATCGTATTCATGAACTATATGAATAATATTTTCCATCCTTATGTAGAGTAGTTCATCATGGTGTTTATCGATGATATCCTAATCTATTCAAAGTCACACCAGGAGCATGAACCAAGATAAAGTTGCTACTTTTCCATTCAAGGATTACACTTCCCTTGGATTGGTTGGACTTCAGAGCTCCCTGATTACCCGACACTTATCCAGATTCGCTTTAATTCCTTTTTGGGTTAACATGAAATCCAAGAATCTTCTTGCTAGCACTACGAATGTGCACTTTAATGGATTCAAACACATATTGTATGCTTGCAATCATTGGAAAATCTTCCTTAGATCCTCCACATGATCTCCTTCCGTCGGGATCTTGGCTATGATATTGTCTATATAAACTTCCATGATCTATGAGTGAATTCCTTCAAAATCCGTATTCATCATTCGTTGATAGGTTGCTCCAGCATTCTTGAGTTTGAAAGGTATTACGGTATAGTAGAAAACTTCTCTATCATTAATAAAGGCCTTTTTTTCTTCATCATCTTTCCACATTAAATCTGATTATATCTTAAATAAGCGACCGTGAATGAGAGAAACTAGTATCCTGAAGAATCGTCTACCATTTGGTCAATACTTGGTAGCGGGTATGGATCTTTTAGGCAATACTTGTTTAGATTTATGAAATCTCCGCCATTTTCCATTAGCCTTTTTCACCATGAAAACATTAGAGAACTAGGATGAGTATGGAATTTCCCAATAAAATCGTCCTTCAACAATTCTTCAATTTGTTTGCAAGCTACTTGTTGTTTCTCGGGGCCTAACCTCTTTTTCTTCTACGCCATCATCTTCAACCCCGGGTATACTGCCTGTGAACACCTCTTTTGGTCCGGCCCAAATTGTTATGACACCAGACTCATCCTTGAAATCGGGAACACCGGACGAGGCCTAAGTTAACACCGCACCTCAACTCCGTCCATGAGTCCTCATCTTAACACTCCGCCCATGAGTCCTCAATACTCCGCCCATGAGTCCTTAACACTCCGCCCATGAGTCCTCAACACTCCGCCCATGAGTCCTCAACACTTCGCCAACCACCCTCATTTGCACTCCGCCCCATGAACGGTGTGGAACTCCGCCTCTTCACACACCGTCCCATAAACGGTGTGGCACTCCGCCCTCTTCACACAACGTTCCACAGGGTGTTAGCCAACATCAACTCCGCCCAAACGTTCGTCCTCACCTCAGGAGTACCTTAAACGGCCGATGTCGCGGATCTGACAACAAAAGACGAGGCGAGTCCGGCCTAAGTAAGACGATCTCATGGTTTGACCGAGGTCAAAATGGGCACACCGGCTGGTAGTAGATCCGGACCAGGAAGGAGAACATCGGCCCCTGTGATTACATTGAAAGATTCAGCCGGTGTGAAGACACATGCAATGGTTCTTAAGGCCCCACATCGGATCAATGGAGACTCCGTCCAACCAATGGCTTTGCTAACCGGTGTCACAAATTTGACAACGGAAGGGTGAGGTCGGAAGATTGTGCGCGGTGACCTGGAATCGCACTCCCTGGAAAATGGCAGACAGGGAGGCGAAAGTGGGCAATTAAAAAATCCCACTGAAAACCCTGCTCCCCACCAATGGTAATGGCCAGAGCAGCACACCACTACACAGATGGGCGAGTGAGATTTCTGGTTGTCCCAAAACCCTCAGCCCATGACTCAAAGGCCCTATAAATGCCCCAACCAAGGAAGCTCAAGGGGTTGGCCTTCAGATTCTCCCTCTACGCGAGAAAACTCTTCTGAAATTCTCTCTGATTCTTCAAGATCCTTAACTGACCTCCCCACCTGAAACCAGTGACTGGCCCTAGTCATCACAAAAGGACTCCTTAGTTCGAAAAAGGGTTTGAAGTTTTCTTTTCTCACTAACACAAAGTCACTGCTCTCACACCGTCCGTATCCCGAACGTACCTCGTCACCACAGAGCTGATTCCACTCCAACTCCCATACGTTGTCAATCCTTGTCACTGCTCAACAGCGTTCACTCCGGATCAACCTCCCACAACACCGGTCGCGACCTTCAGATCTCCAGTTCGGGTCCAACTCCGGTTCATTGTCCCTGCCAGCGTACGGGTTCGAAATCAGTCCGACACCGTCACTGTGCTCAACCTCTCACGTCGGTTCATAGCTCGTCACACCGGTTCCACTCCATTCCTTAGTTCTTTTGCTGTTAGTTCCCTTTTTTTGTTTTACTTTCCTGTGAGTTTACTGCTTGTTGATTGTAGTTGTCTGCGTACCTTTAGTTTACGCTGTTAATATTTTTTACCCTTTTCCATAATAAGTTGACATAATAAAAAGCAGTTTTGTAAAAAACAGTGTCGTACGGGAGCACTCCTGTCTACACAACCCTCTTAGGATTCGTGCACGTGCGAAGAATTTCGCTTTGTACGAATTCCCCTCTTTAATGATATCCATCAACATCTTTCAAATCCCTCTCTAAAATAGCAATATTCAGAACTACGTAACCCTGATTTCTTGATAACTCAAGAATACGTAGGAGCGGGACTTTAACTCCTGTCGGGCCCATCTTTCTTATTTCCTTTTTTTTTCTGTTGTTGATTTACTGCTTTACTTTTTATATTTCCTTCATAAACTTCCCCTTTTTTAGTCACTTCCGTGAAAATCAATTTAGACGTGACGTCTTGTTGGTTTCCCCATAGTTTTGTGCCCAAGCCTCGCCATAATTTCATAGGGAAGGGGTACTTAGGATAAGACGTCCCGCTTATCCCTTTCCTATCCCTATCCTTTTATTCTAGGATGTCCAATTTAGACGCGACGTCTTGATGGCATCCTCTCACCCCTCTGTCTCATATCGAAGTCGAGCTTAATTCGGACAAGAACGTCCCATTAACCTCGCTTTGGCCTTCTATGTCTGTACAGTCCTTTTCTCCATTCCATCATTTTTCAAAATAAAAGGGAAGAAACCATGTTTTATTTAAGGCTATTTATGTCGTGCTTTCAGCCTTGGTACTGTCTTTGACAGGCGATGTAGGGTGCTAATACCTTCCCTACTCGTAACCGACTCCCGAACTTGAATCTCACTTTTTTTAACCAGTGCCCTCCTTGAATTTAGTTTTTTTTCAATGTTTTTCCCTATAAAAAAAAAACGTTGGTGGCGACTCCCTGTTTCATCTTTTCTCTCTCGTTCGCCGCGCCGTCGCGATCCAGGTTGCGACAGATGGCGACTCCACTGGGGACATTTAAGAGAGTCAGGCCAGTTTGATTGAAAATGCATGTTCTTTTTAGCCTTTGTTATCTCGGATTTCTTCCCCCTTGTTTTATTTTCTGTTAATTGTTGTGAATGTTTATTCTTGTTTTATTCGCATCTTGTTATTTGTTTCGTTGTCTATGTGTTGCATGTTTGATTGAACCCTAGGGTAGGAGACCATGTTACTTTTCTGCAATCATTGAACCCTAGGGTAGACGACTTTGTATATTTGTTCTGTGTTTGTTCCTTGTGCAGGATGGGGTAAGGTAAAAGGTATTGAACGCCCTTCCACACACTACACTCACATTATTTGCACACACTTATGAGTGGCGCCCTATACCCGGGCCCCAAATGAAGCTTAAGTTAGGAGGGGTTGGTAACGGAATCGTATGGGATGTACTTCCTATCCGGTATTCGTGAGAACCTCAACCAGAGTTCGACCTCTCGTGATATATGCACTTAGTGAATTCCTCACTGTTTGCGTCCCTGTCATGATTAGGATCTTGGCTCTGGTGACCTTCTAGATGTCTAGCGGAAGCCACCCAATGTGAGGAGACCACTGTTAGGTAAGCTATAGGTCCCAGAAAAGACTTTCAGAAGAACCTGACTTAAGGCACAAAAGGGCAGACTTTACTATACCTTGTCTCATTCTCGCTTTCCCTTTTAGTCCAAAATTGATGAACTGCTTACGTGTTCAAAGGGTTACTTTATTCCAAACAAAGGTTGAATCATTTTCCTTTTTTAAAAAAAGATAAGTAATCCTTTAACAAATAAGCAGTTCCCCCACTTTTTGTGTACTTATAAGTCCTGGGTTATGGATCTTCCCAATCGTCAAAATGAAACAAAATTCTATTCAAGCAGATATTGATGACGTTAGGAAGATCCATAACCCGTACGACTTTAGTTTCACATGAGTTTTGCCGACCGCTACTTCTCAAACTGAAAATGTTTTCCAATAAATTAATGAAGAAGTAGCGGTTCACAAAACATTAGCAGTAACTGACTTCTTTTTCTCTCTCTTTGCTCTTGCAGGAAGCTGTTTGGAATTTAGCGGGTACCTTTGAGCAATATGGAAATTAACATGAGATCTGACAGTTGTGACACAAATGTGACCGAGTTGAGGAAAGTATTGCACCTTAAGGCCAAGAAGATTGACATGGGTAGTCTGCAAACAATGGGGAGAAAATTAAGCCTGACACAGAAAATGGCTTTTACAAGAAAGTATGGAAGGATTCTGAAGTTGTTAGAAGTGGAAGTGCAAACTGAGGCGATCACTGCCTTAGCACAATTCTATGACCCACCTCTCAGATGTTTCACGTTTAGAGACTTTCAGTTGGCCCCATCTATTGAAGAATTTGAACAAATCTTGGGGATGCCTTTGGAAGGACAGATACCTTATCGTCATCTTGACCATCATGCAACTATCGCTTCCATCGCCCGTGTTCTGAAGATCCGTCCCGACACCTTAAGGGATGCACAACTAAATAGAAATCAGATCCCCGGATTTACTCGGGAATTTCTCGAGAAACATATGCAGGTCATGGCAGAAAAGGAAGATTGGGAAGCCTTTATGGATGCTCTAGCTATTACCATCTATGGTGTTGTGTTGTTCCCCAACATTGATAATTATGTGGATTATGATGCTATCGCCGTATTCCTAGCTCGCAAGCACAGGCTTGAGAATCCTGTCACGGCTGTGTTAGCAAATGTGTACTGCACCATGGATTTCTGTCACACACAAGGTGGAAAAAGGGTCGTTTGTTGTCTACCTGTTTTGTATGTATGGCTCACATCACACGTTTTCCACCAAGTTTGTAGGGCCGAATGTCCGGTTTCTGATCTGAAGCTATGTCAGTTGACAGTGAAAAGTGGGCGCGAGTGGGCCAATCACCTCATAGGGCTCACAGCAGAGAAAGTTAGGTGGTATCCCCAATGGTTGGAAGTTGAATCAATTGTTCATCACTGTGGAAATTACCCAAATGTTCCCCTTATTGGAACGCAAGGATGTATCAACTATAATCCCGTCATAGCCAAGCGTCAGCTAGCTTATCCTTTGCTTGGACCACCTGATGAAGAGTCTCTCATTCCTTTCGTCTCATATTACTCGAAAGGAAGTTGTGTCCTTGTCATTCGGGATATAGCGAATGCATGGAAGAAAGTCCACCGAAAGGGAAGAGAGCTGGGGGCCCGAAGCCATGATGTCAGAGGAGAATATTATGAGTGGATCTTGAATAGGGTCTCTATTATAAAATTACCCTTCAGGACTCGTCTCCAGGAAAATCCTCCTGCTCCATCACCTGTTGCGGAGAATGAAGCAACCAAGGCGCTAAAAACCATAATAGAAGAGTTAGCTGCCAGGAACAAGGAGCTAGAGGAAGACTTATTGAGATGTCAGCAAGAATATACCCTTCAGAAAAGAGAGAACCTGGAGAACAAGCAAGCTGTTGAAGAGATCAGGAAGAAACGAAAGATTGATGAGAGCTACATGATAAAACAAGACCAATGTCTTCAAGCGGCCAATTCTCAACTAAAAATGAAGAACAAGCAAAGTGATACCATCCTGGCTGAGAAACGTCTTCTGAAAGATATGCTGGCACAATCAAAAGAAAATGAGCAGAATATCATGGTACAAAAAGAGCTCCTACAGACACAAGTCCACAAATTGGAACAACAGCTCAATGAAATGAAAAAGGCCTGCGAACAAGAGATAAGTGGGGAACGACAACGCGCCGTAAACATTGAGCAAGATTGTCAAGAGACCATACGCCTCTTAGAAGCTGAACAAAACGAAACCATTCACTTATGGATGGATCGTTTTGCTAAGTTGGCGTACCTGGCCAACGGGGCTCTAGAAGATCTCCCATTTTTGCTCAAACAAGCGGAAGGAATTGCTAACCCGGTCAACACTCCTAGGGAAATTGCCACGTTCTTAGACTACTGCAGAGGACGAATTTGTAAAATGAGGGAAATGATTGCCCGAGCTAGGGATGGCTGATTTATTTTCCGCTTTGTAACTTGGCACTTTATGGCAATAATGTACTCTTTTCGAAATAATGGATTCCTTTGTCTTCACAACTATCTCATGATAATTTCCATTCAATGCTTTACTTAGTACTTTTGAACGTGACGTTCTGAGGAACAGTCGAAGGATCCGTCAAGTTCCAACATCGCTTCCCGCGTAACCTCGTTCCACTTAATTTTTTCTCTAATTTGCTTATCTTTTCTAAATTTTCTTTTGTGTTTCTTTCTAAAGACATTACGGGTAAACATTCTTACGGGACCAGGCTCAGGAAGAAACTCATGGCTGACATAGAACAAGAAAATGAGAATTTGAAGGCTGAGCTCGCCCAGGTCAAGGAGCAGATGGCCGAGATGGCCAAGCTCCTGGAAAGGAGAGTCACAGAAGGGGGATCTTCTGCAGGGGTTGAAGACGCCCGGCAACAACCACCCACCTCCCATCACGGTCAAGATCCGGCTACAGGATCTGACCCCAGGACCACCGCACCTCCTCTCGTTGTTCGCATAAGAAGGCCAAATCCTGCAAACACCCAACAACACACCTTTGTGGATGAGGAAGGAAATGTTATTCCCTTTCCTCCGTATGGTTTGCCACACGGATATTTTCCACCACTCCAGGAAGAACCTTGCCACCAAGACCCAGTTCCCATCACTGCCCAGCCTAACACTAATCAATCAAACAACCCGCTTACCCAAGCACAAGCCACCCTGGTGCCACCTACTCATACACAAGCCGCCCAAGCACAGCCTGCTCATACCATTCGTATACCCCAAACCACTGCCAAACCAGATACCTTCATACCAAACCCTGACATGTTTCATTCCTACCAGCAACACGGGAAAGTTAGTCAACATACTGCTGCCAGTCCAAATGCTGTGGCTACTACCCAAGAAGAGAGGTTGGAATTCTTGGAAAGGCGTTTAAGGGAGATGGAAGGAACAAGTAGATTTGGGACAGGCACTGCTGCTGAACTTTGTCTAATCCCTGATGTCGTCATACCTCCTAAATTCAAGACGCCTGATTTTGACAAATACAGAGGGTTGACATGCCCGAAGAATCATCTAACCATGTACTGCCGTAAGATGGCTTCGCATGCGTCAAATGACCCTCTGTTGATTCATTGTTTTCAGGACAGCCTGGTTGGGGCTCCCCTGACATGGTACAATCATCTAGAGCGCTCTCGTATACGCTGCTGGAAAGACCTAGCAGACTCGTTCATGCAACAATACAAATATAACCTGGACATGGCCCCGGATAGGGGACAATTGCAGAACATGACTAAGAAGGATAACGAGACGTTCAAGGAATACGCCCAAAGGTGGCGCGAAGTAGCGGCACAGGTTGACCCACCTCTATCTGAAAAGGAGGTGATCACTATGTTCATAGATACACTTCAAACTCCTTTCTATGAGAAGATGATTGGAAGTGTCTCGTCCCATTTCTCTGATATTGTCACTATTGGAGAAAGGATAGAAAATGGACTAAGGACCGGCAGGATAGTCCGAAGTCCATCTGGGATGGGAGCTGCAAGGAGACCCACACTCGGCGAAAACAGGAGAAGAGAAGGGGAGACCAACTTTGTCTCTCACAACCAGAGAAGGAACCTGGCAGGGCCACCTACCCCAGTTAGCCTTTCGCCAGTATATCCCGGCGTGTCGCACCCGTATGTGGCAGCTATTCCAAACCATAATCCACCACAATTCAGACCAACCGTTGTACGGCCACCTGCGCCACCACAGATACCACACCAAGCACCACAAGCCAACCCACCGCCAAATATCCAAAGAAGGAACAATGACCGTGCTCCACCCCAATTCGATCCCATCCCAATATCCTATACCGAACTCTTGCCTCACCTCATTGAAAAAACTCTAGTAGTACCCTGTCCCTTGAGGCCATTACAGCCACCTTATCCTAGGGGGTATGACCCTAATGCCCGGTGCGATTATCATGCGGGTGCACCAGGCCATTCTACTGAAAATTGTCTGGCTTTGAAATATAAAGTAAGGGACCTGATTCAGGCAGATTGGATAAGCTTCCGAGAAGGAAGTCCAAATGTGGCAACAAACCCTCTGCCTAATCATGAAGGACCCGGGGTCAATGCTATCGGGGAAGATGCGGAGTATACGTCCAATGTTGAGGACATTCAGATGCCTCTAAAAGGAATTCACTCCCTTATGTTTGAGGTAGGGTTAGTAAAGGACAAGTGGGATGAAGACTTCGATGATGCCCAATCGACAAAGCAGCAAGAGTTTCGAAAAACTCTCCAAAGGTTTATGGACAGTTACACTATACGAGTCTGCAAGCGCCATGGCAATGAGGTAAATATGATACAGGGACAGACTGGACTTCGGGCCCCAAAACCCCTGGTCATATTTTATAGTAAAAATGCGCCGCTAACGCAGACCCCTGCCAAAACTACTATTACGGCACGACCACCTGCTCCATTCCCGTATGACAACTCCCACGCCGTGCCTTGGAAGTATAACACGGACATAGTTGTTTCCAACCCCGTAATAGTTGATCCGGCGCCTGCTTTGTTGGTTACCAACATCGCCGGTGTAGGCGGAATGACCCGAAGTGGGAGAGTGTATGCGCCTTCGGAGCCAAAGCAAGACAAGACGGCCGTAGAAGGCAAAACCGGGAAGGTTGGGATCGCTGGCAAAGCAAAGAAGGTTGTGCCAGAAGAAGAGACTGGGGAGTTCTTAAAATTTATCCGCCACAGTGATTACCAGGTATTGGATCAGTTGAACTATACCCCCGCCAAGATCTCCTTATTATCTCTGCTGACAAGTTCTGAATCACATCGGAACGCGCTGATGAAGGTGCTAAGTGAGGCGCACGTGAAACATGACTTGCCTGTTGATAAGTTCCAAGGTATTGTTGGGCATATAGTGGCCAGTAACTATCTGACTTTCACGGATGACGAGGTGCCGGTGGAAGGGAAAAGACACAACAAAGCGCTCCACATCTCTGTGAAGTGTCAAGACCATATTATGGCAAAAGTGCTCGTCGATAATGGATCATCCTTGAATGTGATGCCCAAGTCTACATTAGCTAAACTACCCGTAAATGGGGCATGCATGAGACCGAGCTCCATGATAGTAAGAGCTTTTGATGGGACCCGACGGGAAGTCATAGGCGAAATTGAGCTACCCATACAAGTTGGACCCCATATCTTTCAAGTTCTCTTCCAAGTAATGGATATCATGCCCGCCTATAGTTGCTTGTTAGGGAGGCCATGGATCCATTCAGCGGGGGTAGTTCCTTCCACTTTACACCAGAAACTAAAGTTCATCGTTGATAACAGACTGGTAATCGTTTCTGGAGAGGAGGATCTTCTGGTCAGTAAGCCAGTTACTACCCCCTATGTAGAGGCAGCCGAGGAAGCCCTCGAGACATCTTTCCAGGCTTTGGAGATAGCCAACGCCACAAGTATGCCTTTCCCAAAGGTACCGCTAGCAGTAGCGAAGACCATGCTACGAGGAGGATATAAGCCGGGAAAAGGACTCGGAAGAGAACTGGAAGGAAGAATTCAACCTGTCTGTCTCCCTGAGAACAAAAATAGGTACGGCCTGGGATACCAACCTACCACTGAAGACCAAAAAGGGGAAGAAAAAGAGAGGAGAGGGAAGAGGATTACTCGTCATATCGGGCATGCACTCAACACTGCGAAAATCCCCATCTGTGACCTCTACCAGAGCTTCAAGAGCGCCGGAATAATGTTTCCAGATCAAGTGGCCGTGATCCAGAGTAATCTTGATGAAGGCCCCGGATTTGTGTATGCTGGCTCACCTGGTCAGGAACTGAACAACTGGGAGGTCATAGAATTCCCCACGATTTGTACCATTTCATCAAAGTAATCATGTTTTCTGTTCGATCCTGTAGCTATGCTTCGGGATCTCCTTTTGTAACAATAAAAACTTGTTCGTTTGTTTAATAATAAATGCCGTCAGTTTCCAAATAGCTTGATCTGTTTAGTAACCTATTACTTAAACCTTTCTCTTGCTTGTTTTCCTTTTCATTTGCTATGATACACTGAAAATGCAGATCCGAAAGCGATTCATCTGAGAATAGTGAGGATTCGGTCTTATTTCACGATTTTGACTGTCTAACTGATTGCGCCAATGAGGAATATGATGAAGACTACGATCCCTCGCCTGAGTTAACCCGGTTATTGGAACAAGAGGATAAGGAAATTCTGCCCTACTTAGAGATAGCCGAGGTTATCGATTTGGGAATTGGAGGAGTTAAAAAGGAAGTCAAAATTGGTACCTCGTTAAGTAAAGAACAGAGGCAGGAACTGATTGGGTTGTTGAGAGAGTTCAGCGATGTTTTCGCCTGGTCTTACCAAGATATGCCAGGACTGGACAATAGCATTGTCGAACATAGGCTACCATTAAAACCTGAATGTCCGCCAATAAAGCAGAAGCTGCGACGTATGAAACCTGAGATGCTTTTGAAAATCAAGGAAGAAGTCAAGAAGCAATTTGATGCCGGGTTCTTAGCCGTGGCAAAATACCCACAGTGGGTAGCAAATATCGTCCCGGTCCTGAAAAAGGATGGCAAAGTACGAATGTGTGTGGACTATCGCGATTTGAACAGGGCTAGCCCCAAGGATGATTTCCCCCTGCCTCAGATTGATGTTCTGGTCGACAATACCGCACAACATACGATCTTTTCATTCATGGACGGTTTCTCCGGATACAATCAAATTAAGATGGCGCCCGAGGATATGGAAAAAACCACATTTGTCACCTTGTGGGGAACTTTCTGTTATAAGGTGATGTCTTTTGGGCTAAAGAATGCCGGAGCAACTTACCAAAGGGCCATGGTAACCCTTTTCCATGACATGATGCACAAGGAGGTAGAGGTTTACGTCGATGATATTATTGCCAAGTCTAAAACAGATGAAGGGCATATGGAAGACCTAAGGAAACTCTTCGAAAGGTTGAGAAAATTCAAGCTTAGGCTGAACCCAGCCAAGTGCACTTTCGGCGCAAGATCCGGGAAATTACTGGGATTCATAGTAAGCAAGAGGGGTATAGAGGTTGACCCCGACAAAGTTAAAGCCATTCTTGAAATGTCTCCTCCCCGAACAGAAAAGGAAGTTAGAGGTTTCTTAGGAAGATTAAATTACATCGCTCGCTTCATCTCACAGTTGACGGCAACATGCGAGCCAATTTTCAAGCTGCTCCGTAAGAACCAACCAGTTCAATGGAACGAGGATTGTCAAAAGGCTTTTGAAAAGATAAAGCAGTACTTACAGAACCCGCCAGTTTTGATCCCACCTATCCCGGGAAGACCACTCATTTTATACCTTACAGTGTTAGATGAATCCATGGGTTGTGTGTTGGGGCAACATGATGAGACTGGGAAGAAAGAGCATGCCATTTATTATCTAAGCAAGAAGTTCACTGACTGCGAGATGAGGTATTCTGCTCTGGAAAGGACCTGTTGTGCGTTAGCATGGGCAGCCCGACGTTTGAGACAATACATGATAAACCACACTACTTGGCTAATTTCCAAAATGGACCCCGTCAAATATATCTTTGAAAAACCTGCCTTAACCGGGAGGATTGCTCGATGGCAGGTCCTGCTAACTGAGTACGATATAGTCTATGTCACTCAGAAGGCTATAAAAGGAAGTGTTCTGGCTGACTACCTAGCTCATCAACCCATAAGAGATTATCAGCCCATGCAGTTTGACTTCCCGGACGAAGATATCATGGCCCTGATTGATGAAGAAGGAACCCAAAAGGATAAATGGACCCTAAGGTTTGATGGTGCTTCTAACGCATTAGGACACGGAATCGGAGCAATCCTCATTTCACCTGACAGAGAACTTATCCCCGTTTGTGCTCGATTATGTTTTGGTTGCACCAATAACATCGCTGAGTACGAGGCGTGTTCTCTGGGAATCCAAGCAGCGTTAGATGCCAAAGTGAAGAAATTGGAAGTATACGGGGATTCTGCCTTGGTCATTCACCAACTAAAAGGAGAGTGGGAGACTAGAGACAGCAAATTAATTCCCTATCAAACTCGCATCAAGGAGTTGATTAAGGAATTTGATGATGTTTCTTTTCACCATGTTCCCCGAGAGGACAACCAAATGGCTGATGCTTTGGCTACCCTAGCATCTATGTTCAAGGTGAGCAATGATTACGACATGCCTCTCATTGAAATAGTGCGGCACCACGAACCCGCATATTGCCAGATGATTGAAAGGGAGTCAGATGGGAAGCCTTGGTATTACGATATCAAGAGGTATGTCCGAAATCAAGAATATCCCGAAGGTGCTACAGAGAATGATAAGAGAACCCTGCGACGGCTCGCCATGGGTTTCTTCTTAAACGGTGATGTGCTTTATAAGAGAAACTACGACTCTATCCTTCTTCGTTGCATCGACACCGACGAGGCAAGTAAAATCATGAGAGATGTCCACGAGGGATGTTTTGGAACTCACACCAACGGGCACGCCATGTCGAGAAAGATCTTGAGGGCTGGTTACTACTGGATGACCATGGAGTCAGACTGTTTTGCCTATGTTCGTAAGTGTCACAAATGTCAGATATACGCGGACCATATTCGCGCTTCACCGTCTTCCCTAAATGTCTTGTCAGCTCCCTGGCCCTTTTCAATGTGGGGTATGGACGTCATTGGACCCATCGAGCCAAAAGCCTCTAACGGTCATCGTTTCATTTTAGTCGCTATCGACTATTTCACGAAATGGGTAGAAGCTGCTTCGTACGCCAATGTGACAAGGAATGTTGTGGTTAAATTTGTCAAGCGTGAACTGATATGCCGGTACGGTCTGCCGAGTCAGATCATCACTGATAATGGCATGAATTTGAATAACAAAATGATGAAGGAACTTTGTGAAGACTTCAAAATCCACCATCATAATTCCTCCCCGTATCGCCCTAAAATGAATGGGGCAGTCGAGGCAGCCAATAAAAACATCAAGAAGATTGTACAGAAAATGGTTGTGACCTACAGAGATTGGAGTGAAATGCTCCCCTTTGCTTTACATGGGTATCGTACCTCGGTCCGAACTTCAACTGGGGCAACTCCATTCTCCCTGGTTTATGGTATGGAGGCGGTCCTGCCTTTCGAAGTAGAGATCCCTTCTCTTCGAGTGATAATGGAGGCAGAATTAAAGGAAGCTGAGTGGGTCCAAGCTCGACATGACCAGTTAAATCTGATTGATGGAAAGAGATTAACCGCCCTTTGTCATGGTCAGCTGTATCAGAAGCGCATGAAACGAGCGTTTGAAAAGAAGGTACGACCTCGACAATTCCAAGAAGGAGACCTAGTCCTCAAGAAGATCTTGCCAATCCAAAAGGACATCCGAGGGAAATGGACACCTAATTACGAAGGACCGTACGTCGTGAAGAAGGCTTTCTCTGGAGGAGCTCTGATCCTCACCAACATGGATGGAGAGGATCTACCAATGCCTGTGAACGCCGACGCGGTGAAGAAATATTTTGCCTAAAAAAAAAAAAAGAAAAAAAAAGGTGCTCGCTAGGCTGAAAACCCATGGGGCAGCCTAGGCAAAAATTAGAGCTGCTTGATGAGTCGAAAACCCGGAAGGGCGGCTCAGGTAGAATAAAAGCCACAAGTTCAGGCGTAAGGACGTGAACTCTTCAGAGGAGGAAAACTGGTCAGGCACGCGCATCTTTGTCAAAATCATTTCCCAGAAGTAAAATCAGAGGATGGTCTCGAAGTCGTGAGGAAAGATCCGGATTCTTATCACTCGCGGGGAGTCGCTGGAGGGTTCAAAAGGCCTTCTTTCTCTCCCACCTTTTAATTGTTTATACATATGTTTTTGTTACCTTTACCTTCATTACCAATGTACATACTTATATTCAATAATAAAATAAGCTTTCCCTTTCCTTCCCCTGAGTCTGCGGCTGAATCTTATAAACGAACAAGTTTTTCTTAAGAGGAAATTTTTGAAATGAAAAGTGATGAAATGAAAAGTCGTGGTGAAGCAAAATGTATCCTGGCGTCAGACCTGGCCCGTGAGAAAGCATAACCAATTCTGTTAATTATGTTCCTGGAAGATAGAAATTGTCTCTATCTCATCCATGAGTTATCCTGAAAGCCTATCTTTCGAGAGAGGTCGCTCGAAATGTCGATTCTTTTGATTACTCTTGCTTCTAACCATCTGTTTTGAAGGGTGATGGAACTACGTCACACAGAAATGAAGAACCTGACACCAAGGATCCGGACCAGGAGTTTTCC